>CM057452.1:1368972500-1371372500 GCA_016271365.2 Neoceratodus forsteri
CACTGTAAGAGGGATGCAAAAACTTACTGCTGAAGTGGTGGAGACCGCTGTCACTGGTCCAAGTGCCCCCTCCCTGAGGGGATGGGGGGAAAAGTTTTGCCCGTCTTCCAGGGGCAACCCTCCTGGTTCCGGCTAAAGGAAGAAGCTGCCTATTTCAAGTTGTGCTGGGGCACCAGAAGCTCTGAGAGAGAAATTCCAGTGGAGGAATCGCCTGTGGGGCACCTGCAACCAAAGGGTAAGTTCTCTCTGACAGAGGGCCAATGTTTTTCACCTGAACTGTTGGAACGTGGGGATTGGACTACTTAATCTGTAGGAGGTCTCGTGTAATAGACATTGCCGGTTAACTCAAGTAGGTTCAAGTCCAGCACCAAAGAGTGAAGTAAAGTGGGGATTGGACTGCTTAATCAGTGGGGGGCCTAGAGCAATGGGCTACGCTATGCCAGTTTAAAGTATGTTCAAGTCCAGCACAAAGGGAAAGCAAGACAAGTAGAGGAAATGTGACATACATTTAGCCTTAATCTACATTGCCAAGCTTTACAGTAGGAGGTGTTTATTGTCCAGAGAAATGGCTGGGTATGAATTGTGGAAGCGAGAGGTGGGAGACTCCCCCATCAATAGTAACCAAATTCACCTCTATGGATTTGCTCTGTGGCACCTTTACTTTCTCTCAGGCACTTGGCCAGAACCTGAGGAAAGTACCCAGACGTGGGATTAAAAGGAAAATTCCCTGACAGAGCTGAGGTGCTCTTAGGTGGTTTAGGGAGTCACCAGCAAATGTTTCCGTGACATATGGAAGGTGTCTGAGTGGCTGGCAAGGGAGCCGAGCCTGGGAATCCCAGATCAGTGTACAAGTTCGGGCTGTGTACCCAAAGCAGCGTGCAAGTCTGGGCTGTGTGCCCGGTGGGTTCAGAGCCTGAGGGCTGAAGTGTTGAAGAAGTGTTCTTGATTCTTTTAAGCTGCATTACCAGGAATGTAGCCCCGTGGGGGTCCATCTATGCTTTGTTGTTCTGCTTGGATGTGAATAAAGTCACACTTTAGAATCCCATTTCCGGTGTTGGACATTACAGTTATTGCTTCCTGTGTTCGAAGTTACTTGGGTGCCCCTGCGCAAAGTAGCCAAACCTAGCCTTTGTGCCGAGTGACCTATTCCTCCCTGAACCCAGTCCCCACCTGGTACTGCTGTCAGATTTAAACAGCATACCACCTGTCGTTTGCAAAACGATGGGGGTGGGGGTTACATTTGATTTAACAAAAGTTCACCACACTGAATACAAAGTTTGAAACCGGGATCACCAGTTTCTTTTTATAACATTTTCTATGTAAAGCCAATAACAGTTGTAACCGCTAAAAATAAATATATAAATTTAAGTTTATTTAGCAGTTGCAGTCGGTTCCAGACCGTTGCAGGACCCAGGAACTGAGATAAAACGAACAGAGGCTATCGGTCCAGAAACGGTATTAGCGGTTCTAAAACAAACTAATTTAATAAAATTAAGCATAACTAATGGAGTTTTTTTAGTCAGAAAACTCAGATAAATATAAAATAAATCTTGGTTTACCCCCAGTTATATCGAACCGGGAGAAACCGAGAAAACCTACAATTTAAACACTAAAAGTATGGGTTTACCTAAATAACAAAAAGTAAAAGGCAGCAAATGAAATGTAAAGCATACTTATAAAATTTATAATGTTTCTTACTCAGAACAAAAGATGCAGAGGAGAGGATCTCTGAGCATCTAGACTTGACAGGCAGACAGAGAAATCTGAGGGGTTTAGAACAAGGGCAGTTAGTATAAGGCAGCATTTGAAAAAGTGGCTCATGCAAAATATTCCATCATTTGCTTATGTTCCAAATTCTCTCTGGGCAGTTCTACTTGCAATGATGACTGCATAAAGTTATGAATACCTGAGTATTACTGGGGTTAGAATATATCAGTCCCCTCGATCTCACTAAGAGTTACTGGCAAATCCCTTTAGCTAAATAATCCAGAGACAAAACTGCATTTGCCAGTCCTGTTGGATTCTATTAGTTCACCACCATGCTATTTGGTGTACATGGTGCACCAGCTACATTCCAGCGGTACATGGATGTCACTTTTATCCCCTCACACTGGTTATTGTGCCGCATACCTGGATGATGTCGTGGTGTACAGTCCAGACTGGAAAAGCCACCTGGAACACCTAGAAGCAGTTATCTAAACTATCAAAAATGCAGGTCTGACTATTAATCCTACCGAATGTGCACTGGTCACGCAGGACACCAGATATTTGTGTTATGTGTTGGGAAATGGAGAAGTTAAGCCAGAAATTTCTAAAATAGAAGCTATAGCTAACAGCCCTGTCCCTAAAATAAAGAAACTTGTCGGGTCATTTTTAGGGCTGGCTGGTTATTATCAGAGATTTGTTCCCAACTTTGCTGCATTAGCCACTCCCCTCACTGAACTCACGAAAAAATGGTACCTGAATAATGTGAAATGGACTCCAGAGTGTGATGAAGCTTTTCAAGCCATTAAGACTGCATTATGTTCAGCCCGTTTTAAGAAGTCCAGACTTTGAGAAACCATTTTTGTTATAAACAGATGCATCAGAGGTGGGTCTCGGTGCAGTCATGAGTCAAAATATAGATGGTCTAGAACATCCTATTCTATACATACGTAGGAAATTGCACGAAAGAGAGAAAGGGTACTCCACCACTGAAAAGGAATTTTTAGCAGCAAAGTGGGCCATGGAGTCCCTCAAGTTTTATCTGCTAGGAACTAACTCTGTACTTCGTCACTGTCAACCATTCTCTGCTACTCTCTTCCCTGACCTCACTAGGTGCTGACCTATTATCTTTACAGTGGTTCAACAACTACCTCTCTGATCGTTTCCAGCAGGTGAAAGCGGAAGGAGATCTCTCAACTCTCAAACCTCTCCTAACAGGTGTTCCCCAGGGTTCTATCTTAGGACTGATCTTATTTGCAATATACATCAACAATATTGATGAAAGCATAACTAAGGCCAACATTCATCTGTTTGCAGATGACACAGTTCTTTATGTAAACTGCCCGTCATTACAATCTGCGTGTAATGACCTTCAATCTGAGTTCAACCTGCTGCAACACCAACTCCTAAACAAAAAACTATTACTTAACGCCAAGAAAACAAAAGCAATGCTCTTTTCTCCCTCTGCCCAAATGGTAAATTCAGCCCTATCAGATCCTGTGCCGCAGATTACTACAATTCTTGAAGAGAAGTTGGAATCTGTCCCTAAATTCAAATACCTGGGAGTATGGCTGGACCATAGGCTCTCCTTTATAGAGCACGTTGAAGAATTACTCAAAAAATTACGACAGAGACTTGGCCTGTTCTTTAGGATAGCCCACTTCTTAACTAGGGATGCCAAACTACAGCTGGTACAATCAACCTTTCTATCCTTGATAGATTACGCCGACATCCTCTACAGTCACTGTCCCATTTCCTCCTCACCAAGCTTGACATATTATATCATAGAGCTTTGAGGTTTATCACAGGCCTGCCTTATTCCACTCACCACTGCTCCCTATATCAATCAGTGGGGTGGAGTTCTCTTCAATTCAGGCATGATAAAAATGCAGCCTTACGGACCCCGAGAGCCATCTCCAAATAACTGCCCCAATACATTACAGACTGTCTTCCTATAAAACCAATAGGCAATTACGCCCTTAGAAGTTGCAAATCTCTCCTACTGATGGTTCCCAAAGTTAACTCTCGCTTTGGCAGGGCTGCTATAAGCTTTACACTGTCCCCTTGTGGAATAAACTGCAAAAAAAAAACAACTGAGGTCACCCATCGGCATCTCATCTTTCAAGTTCTTATATTCATGTCTCAGAAATGATCAGTGCAATTGTTTCCCATGACCATGAATTGTCATCATGCTAACCTGTACCATTTAACCATGAACGAATTACTTCTAGTGCTCGTCTCCTCCTTGGCCCAGGTCTGTCATCATTCTTTCATGTAACACCTTGATGCCTCTGTCCTCACTTTGATACTAGTCTATCTTCCCACTTTCTCCAGCCTTCTTTTCACAACTCTGTACTGCACTCATCCACAATCTACACGCAATCATACTATAAAAGTCCTAACTCCCCTTTCCCTCTCCCTGTAGGCCCCCACCGCCCCATCAGTTCTACCGACCTATCCTTGGGACTTCACTCTCACAATGTTCATCCTTCGCTTACATATTACATACCCCTCCTGGTATCCCATCTGCCATTAGTTGGTGGTTCTCCAAGCCATTTTCATGGCTAGTACTAGTGACTGCCCCTGGTAAATGAACTAACTGGTACTTCTATACAGAGAACATGGTTTATATACAGTTGCATGGTTCAATGGTGGACTTGCCCCCTTGTATTTGAATCCTCCTCTGTTATGGCTTACCTTGTCTTCCTTTTATCATTTGACTCCCCTATTTCTGCACCATTGTGTTCGTGTTTATATACTTATTTATAAGGCCTCAGTGGACAAAAAAAAGAAGCTTACAGAGGTTAATGACTGGCTCAGGAAGTGGGGTGAAGAGAATGGGTTGGGGGTGTTAGGGAACTGGAATGGAGTTTGGGAGGATAAGGGACTATATGCCAAGGACAGGTTTCGTCTTGCCCCATTAGGGAAGGAAGTCCTTAAACAGGGGATGGCTGACTACATACAAGAAAGGTGGGGTTTAAACTTGTAAGGGGGGGGAAGGGATGAGGGAGGGGCTGACCAGAAGCCCTCTCCTCCAGATGAGGGGAGTAGCCGTCAAGCCCAAGAGGGGAGGGGGAAACAGACTGGAGGTGAAGGTTTCAGGAGGAGCAGGGGGAGGATGGAAGTATAAGGAATCTGGGTGGGGTTCGAGAAAGAGGATCAGGGATAAGGGGTGGGGGTTGGTGTTAGTAAATGCCAGGAGCTTGGGAAACAAGTTGCCGGAGTTCCAGGCCATGCTGTTCGAGGGGTGGATGTGGCGGCGGTCACGGAGACGTGGGCCAACAAAAACCATGACTGGGACCTAAATGTACAGGGGTACACTATGCTTAGGAAGGATAGAAAGGAGGTCAGAGGGGGTGGAGTGGCTATGTTCATTAGAGATGATATAGAAATTACTATGGTAGAAGAGGCAGAGGGAAACGTGGAGGCCTTATGGGTCACCTTACGATCCCCAGCAGGAGATAAGGTCAAGCTGGGAGTAGCATATAGGCCCCCCGGGATGAGTGATGTTCTAGAGGATGGTTTGCTGGACAACATCATTGCCCAGTGTGGTCCAAAAGGGGAAGGAGTGGTGTTGATGGGGGACCTTAATATGCCAGGTACAAACTGGGGAGCCATGTCCTCTAGGGTGGCCAAGGAGCAGAGGCTGCTAGATGGCTTCCAGGATGTGTTCTTAACACAGCATGTGACGGAGCCCACAAGGGAGGGGCATGTCCTGGATGTGGTTCTGGCAGATGGGGATCTGGTAAGGGACATAGTTGTACAGGACCCCCTGACTGGGAGTGACCACAATACTGTCTGGTTTCAAATAAGCATGGGGGGAGTGGGGGTGAGATCTAGGACACTGGCAGTGGACTTCAGGGGGGCAGACTTTATGGGCATGGGAAATATTCTCAAGGATCACTTGAAGGGATTACCTCAACGACAAGTGTGGAAAGGAGATGGGAGGTCATAAAACGGGGACTTCATGAGGCAGTCAGGATCTGCGCTAAGTTGAAACGTAAGGGAGCAAGGTCACATAAACCATGCTGGTGGTCCAGTGAGGTACAGGTAGCAGTCAGAGAAAAGAAGGCGGCCTACAAAAAATATAAAACCACAAGAGGGGATAGGGATAAGGAAATGTACCAGCTTGCATCTAGAAAAGTCACCCATATGGTGAGGGGAGCAAAGTCCAGTAAAGAGCAGCGGCTGGCACAAGGGATACATGGAGGGGAAAAGGGGTTCTTCCGGTACATTGGGGAGCGGAGAAAAACTAAGGGCCATCTCAGCAGATTGATATCAGAAGGAGGGTGGGTGGAAGAGGCGAGGGACCAGGCAGAGGTATTTAACGAGTACTTTGCCTCTGTGTTCGCTAGGGAGGGGGATGGGATATCTACAAAGCAAGGCATGAAGGGGATAGAAGCGGCAGGGAGTGGGATCAGGGGAGCAACAGAAATGGAGCAAGAGGGAGGGAAAGGTACCCCAGGGATGTCACATCTGGATAAGGATAAAAAGACCAGTAAGGGGGAAGGGACGGATGATGCTATCTCCACCAAAGGGTGTGGTTAGCCTCAAGGCCCTAAAGAAAACAAATTCCGGGCCGGATGGCATTCATCCCAGAGTACTATGGGAATTGGCGGACATACTGGCTGCACCCCTGGCGGAGCTTTTCAGCAGGTCACTTGAGACAGGGAGGGTACCTAGTGATTGGCGAGAGGCACATGTGGTACCAATCCATAAAGGGGGGTCAAGGGAAGTACCAGGTAACTATAGACCCATCAGTTTGACCTCGGTGGTGGGAAAATTAATGGAGAGTATACTAAAGGAACGATTGGGGTGTACTTGGAGGAGGTGGGAGGTCTGGATAGTCGGCAACATGGGTTTGTGCCAGGTAGATCATGTCAAACCAACCTTGTGGAGTTCTATGAATGGGTAACATCAGAACTGGACAGGGGTAAGCCTGTGGATGTATTATTCTTGGACTTCAGCAAGGCGTTTGACTCTGTCCCCTACAATGGTCTGGTGGAGAAACTGATGGGGTTAGGAGTAGGCCCTTTGATGGTCAGATGGATTGAAAACTGGCTAGCTGGACGCACTCAGAGAGTAGTGGTCTGTGGGGAGCTCTCAAACCCTAGAGAGGTTGGTAGTGGGGTACCACAGGGCTCGGTCCTGGGTCCGATCCTGTTTAATGCATACATATCGGACATCAGGGAGGGTATAGGGTGTGAAATGAGTCTCTTCGCGGATGACTCCAAGATGGGAGCAGTAGTTGAGGGAGAAGAGGGGAGGGTGGCCCTGCAAGGGGACCTGGACACCCTGGAAAGCTGGGCTCACACATGGAAATTAAATTTCAATATCACCAAGTGCAAGGTGTTGCATCTTGGTCGGGGAAACCCTAAACACAGGTACACCTTGGGAGGGGAGGCGCTGGAGGCGTCAATAGGGGAAAAAGACCTAGGGGTCATGGTGGATACATGTATGAATAACTCTGAGCAGTGCAGGAGAGCAGCTAGCAAGGCAAACAGGATGTTGGGATGCATCGTAAGGGGGATCACCTCTAGGAGCAAGGAAGTGATTCTGCCGCTGTACAATGGACTGGTTAGACCACACCTTGAGTACTGGAGACCACATTTGAAGAGGGACATACAGCTCCTGGAGAGGGTACAGAGGAGGGCAACAAAGATGATACGAGGGCTAGGGGATTTGACTTATGAGGACAGACTTGAGGAGCTCTGCCTGTTTTCATTGGAGGAGAGGAGAGACAGGGGAGACATGATTGAGGTCTTCAAGTACCTCAAGGGAATAAATAGGGTAAACATGGAGGGGATCTTTAGACTAAAGCAGGGAGGTATCACCAGAGGGCATGGTTTGAAGTTGGAAGGTGGAAGGGTGAGGGGGAAGAGGAGGAGGTTTTTCACCGAGAGGGTGGTGGACCCTTGGAATGCTCTGCCTGGTGAGCTGGTTCAGAGATCCACAGTGGAGGGCTTCAAGAGAGGGTAGGACAGACACAGAAAGTGGATGTATCAGATGATGGCCTGTCCCAGGAGGGTGGGGATGGATGATAGGGGTTTCTAGAGAACAAGGGATGGGAGGGTCTCGGCACCCAACTAAGGATCTAGGTTCGAGCAGACTCGATAGACCGTAAGGCCTAATCTGCTGGCAAATATTATGTTAGTATGTATTTATATGTTTTTATGATGGATGTTACCCGACCCTGTTCTAACCAGGTCCATCTTGTAAAAGAGCTCTGCTCAATGATGTTCGCCTGGATAAATAAAGATTTTGATTGATTGACTGACTTATAACAGATCACAGTCCTCTCTGTTGGCTTAACCAAATGAAAGATAAAACTTCCAGAATCACAAGGTGGTATCTGGCACTACAGCCATTTAAATTCAAGGTGATACACAAATTTGGTAAAGAGAATAGCAATGCTGATTTTCTATCAAGATATGGATCAGGAATTGAGGGTTCTGAAGGTTGAAAAACAAATGTATGAGTTTAAACTTTACTGTCTGCTGTACTATTATAGAAAACAGGACACTGCGCATGTGCTTTATTTCTGAAAGTTAGAAGTTAATGTTAGAGAATTAATAGAAAGTTTTGGAAACCTGTTTGATAAACAGGTTCCCTCTCAAGGAGGGGGTTGAATGTGACAGGGATGAATAGGACCCTGTCCCAGTTGTTATGGGGAGTTTGAATGCAGGGCTCTGTTCTGTTCTTTCCTTTCCTGTCTTATCTGTCTGGTTGTGCAACCAAATTTTCTTTTGAGACCTAGGATTTGATCACCCCGACAGTCTTGCAATTCTTTGCCTCTCACTGTCTCTCTACCCTCACTTGCTGTTCTGTCTTTTCCTCCCTTGCATATCTGCTGGTACAAAAATGTATGCAAATCATTATGTGGAAATGTAATTGATATTGGGATTCCTCTGTTTATAAATTATAGTGTTATTGTTAAAATGTATATAATTACAGTTTGAGATGATTGCAAAAAAACTATTGTGAACTCAAGGGGTTAACCTGAGAGCAGTTCTTAACCCCTTTATCAGAAGCTATGGAGAAAGGGTCTCAGTTCTGGAACACTGCATTCTTGCTGTACCTGCCTGAAACATAGAAGAACATTTTAGAAAAAAACAGGATGCTTGTTAAGAAGGGGGGTTGCAAAGACTTATAAAAACAGTGCTGCAATTTCTTGCAAGAGAGACACAGAGATTGAAGGAAAACTCGGATGCATCTTCTCTGTTTATTCTGCCTCTGAAAATAGTTATTCTGAACAATTTTTTTTTTTTTAATGGTACTGCTAGTACTAATAAACACTTTTTGAGAATTCTACAATTGCTCCTGGATTTTCCTGTGCTTCCTGACCTGTGCCTCAACAACACAGATTACATAATCCCACTAAAAGAACACGTTTCCTGCAATCTCAAACATTCTACTGTGTACTTTGTCCAGGAGATGCACTTGTCAGAGGCTGAACACCTTAAGTTGAAATGGGGACAACGATATGGGGTATTTGCATCTTCACATTCCTGTGGCAGAAGTGGGGGGTACGGCCATATTGGTGCCTTCCACAACACCTTTGGATGTCCAAAAGACTTATGTTGACCCACAGAGAATATACGTTATTTTGCAGGGCATGCTCTATTCTCAGGAAGTTATGCTGGTGAGTGTTTATTTACCAGCGCAGACTAAACTCCATGTGTGCAGCAGAGTTCTCAAGACTTCTCTTGCTGAGATCCTTCCTCAACAGTGGGAAAAACAACTGAGGAGCTGGGAGCAGTCAGCATCCGTTACTGGCCACTCCATAAGCACCACGTAATATGTCGGCCTCGTGGGCGGTTCTGTCTCAGACGCCTGCTTCCTCAGCAATGAAAAATTTAAAAAGCGACAAGCTCCCAAGCAGAGTCCACACCTCCAGCCTAGACCCAGGTGTAATGAATGGTGAAGACTGACATGGGGAAGATAGTTTCTTCCCCTTCCATCAGGAAGAGGAAGAATCTGAGGTCGAACAGTGCTGGGTCCCTGACCTGGATCGGGCCTGCTTCTTTTTGTGTTTATGGGAAGACTGTCCCCCTCCCTAACACCGGAATGCCAGTTGTCAGACCCCCCTAGAGGGCAGCAGACCAGACTCAGCCCAGCTGCCAGAGCAGCCTTCTAAAGGAGACTCCCTACCATCACCATAAACTTGGAGATGGTATGCAAAGACATCCAGTTTTTGTGGAAAACCAAATAAGGAGACACCATCACCATTCATGGTTCATTCTGTTGCTCGACAGGGCTAAAGAAATTGTATGCGATTTTATTATTTTTTTGAAACACAGGAAAATAACAAATATTAAATACCTACTAAACGCTGTTGTACAGACGTGAATATCCTACTCCTGGAGGGCGAGCATCATCGTCACTGAAGTGCACTCGGCAGGAAAAAAGGAATTGAAGTGGTTGGAGGGTCGACGCTAAGACAGCCTATATGGTGCGAGTCAGTCTTGCGGTGCCACGCAAGCGTGGACCTACCTCAGAGCCAGCCCTTCTGAAGATTTGAGGCTCCCGCAGGGTCTCGGTGCCTACAGCTTGAAACCCAGAAATATGAATCAATGATGAAGACTTAAGTTGAGAAAGATCTACTGTTATGGTAAGTTCTTACGTTAACTGTCACATCTTCACTGAGTCTATCTCCTCCACTGGGCCACACCATACTGGAATGATTCTAAAGCAGTACAAAACACCCAGGAAGAATGACCTAGACCGATACATGAACAGGACAGAGGGCCTTCCAGCACAACAAAATCAGCATGTCTGTGAGAGATGACATCTAAACTATAGTGCTTAATGAAAATATGTGAAGTGCTCCATGTGGCTGCAGCCTATATGTCAGCAGCAGAAACACTGTACAAGCAACTGACAGAAATGACTATACCCCTTGTGGAGTGACCATGAACAGCACCAGGATATTCGCTACCATACTTCCTACAACAAAAAATTATACAGTTAGCCAACCCTCTGGACAGGCACTATCTGGATACAGTGGCACCCTCTTTCCCAGAGGCACTTGAAAAAAAAAGTTGAGTAGTCTTTCTACAGTTGTTACTGCACTGACTTAGTATCTCTGTGTTCTGTGTACATCTAGAGTATGGAGCAATGCCTCATTTTTACTGGCATGATCAGGGTAATAAACAGGAAGGTGGATTGTCTGGTTCAGTGTAAATTCCGATACCACCTTCAGTAAAAAAAGCAGTTATGTAAGAACTTACTGAAACAGTAGATATTAGAGAGAATCTCTTGCATCAGGCCACCAATGGAACTACAGCTGCCAGGCACTAGGACCACACGGAAACTTTTCTACCTAGCAGGCTACTAAGGGCCATATACAACAATGATGTCAAGACACGTCCCTCCCGTATAAATGTGGGTGGCCCCACACCGTCCTCAGTTGCTCCACCAGAGACCATATACAGAGGATCTCCTCCTGGGGAACTGAGGGAGAACCAGAGGTTCCCGCCACTGAGCAAAGTGAAACAGAAGGTACACCATCCTGGAGAGAGAGACAGGAAGAGGGAGAGGGAGAAGGAGATGCTCTGAAGCCAAAGGGGACAGAGGGTGGGACAGCATGGCTTGATGCAAGAAACTCTCCCAAAGATCTACTGTTATGGTAAGTTCTTATGTAACTGTGCTATCTTCATCAAAGACATCTCTTGCATCAGGCCACACCTATGAAACAAGTCCCAAGCAGTACTGACAGAAAGACACTCTGGATGGCTGGAGGCTACAGGCCTCAGACAGGAGTCCTTGAAAAACAGCCAGGCAGAAGCATGCCATTTTCTAATAGGCAATGTCCAGACTGTATATAGTCTCCAAGTGGCAGATACACACATGTCAGCAGCTGACACATTTCTGAAGCAGGCAATAGGACTAGCCATACCTCTTGTGGAGTGGCTTTGCACAACACAACTCCAAGAAGATCCTTACAGTACTTAATATAACATAAAATGATACAGTTGGCCAACCATTTGGAAAGGCACCATTTAGAAACTGGTGCACCCTCTTTCTACAGGGCAAGAAACAAACAGCTGCGAGGACTTCTTGCAGTCCGTCGTGCAATGAACATAATATCGGAATATTCCATGTACACCTAAAGTACAGAGCAATGCTTCCCCTGGACTGGCATGCTCTGGGAAAGAAACATGCAGGTGCATGGTTTGATTCAGGGTAAACTCAAGACACCACCTTTAGTATAAACTTGGGATTGGTACGCAAAGACACCCAGTTTTTGTACAAAACCAAATAAGGAGACTCACAGAGCCTGAAGCAATAATGCTTTCTATGACAGAAACCGCAGTTCGCATGTCGCAGCTGGCCACAGTAGCCAAAATAACTTTCTCTAATATGAAATTTAAGTCCCAAGGGCAGACTGGATTGCGGATGGGAGGCTTCAGGTGAAGGATGCCTCTCAAAGATGTATGTGACACCTCCAGCTGTGCCACTGTACGGACATCACTGGACACATGGAAGGCTGACAGCACCCAGGTGCACTTTAATGGAAAAGTATTGCAGGCCAGAATCTGAGAGGGACAGCAAGTACTCCAGATTCTGATTCACTTGACAAGTGAAAGGATCCAACTCATGGGAAGCCGTCCACAGAACACAGCGCTTCCACTTCATGAAATGTGACCTTGATGAAAGACTTCCTGGCAGACACCAAGACATCAGCCACCTTTTGGGGTACCCCATATCTTGCCCTGACTCTGTCTTCAGGAGCCAGCCATGAAGGTGTAGTGACCTGAGATCTGGATGCACCAGGGTACCCTTCTACAGGGAGCGCAAGCCTTTGCACAGAGGCAGAGTTATTGGAAGTTCCACCGCCAACTGCTGCAGTAAGGGAAACCAGATCTGAGGAGGCCATAACGGAGCAATGAGGATCAGAGTCACTCCTTCAATCTGAAGCTTGAGCAGCACCCTCTGAATCAGTGGAAAGGGAGGGAGGAACCTCCTTTTCCAGGAGTGGGACAACACATCTCGCCAGAAAACTCCAAGCACTGGAGCGAGCAAGCAGAAATGTGGCAGTCTTGTACTGAGTGGGGACACAAAAAGGTCCAACTCTGGATGACCCCCCCCACCTCACCTGTCAAACAGATCTTCTGCCACCAAGGTCAGCAGTTCCCACTCATGCATTCTGGACTGCGACCTGCTTAACTTGTCTGACAGCACGTTTTGGATGCCTGGAACGTGTACTCCTGTCAGTTCTAGACTGTTTTCTAGAACCCAGTACCAAACCCTCATTACGTCTCTGCACAGGGGGTATGAACGACTCCCACCTTGCTTATGTAGTGCACTACACTGATGCAATCTATCTAGACCAGCAGAGGCTCTTGGGACACATAAGACTGGAAGACTTGCAGGCCATACAGGACAGCTCTCATCTCGAGGATGTTTACGTGGAGGGAACGCTCCACTGTTGTCCAGGTACCATGGGTCTGGTGAGGCCCCAGGAGTGCCCCTCAACCTATCGCCAAAGCATCCGTGGTGATGATCTGATGAAGGGAATGGATCATGAAGGGAACCCCATTGAGCAACTTGCTGGGGTCCATCAATCACTTAAGCGCATTCTTTACCAGCAAAGTGACTAGACCCTCTGTTCCAGAGCATCAGTGCGCGGATTACACTGGACTCTAAATGTCCACTGGGAAATCCGCATGTGAAGCCTGGCCAGGGGAACTGTGGCAATGGCCACTGCAATTAGGCCAGGTAACCACAGGAATGTCCTAGCTGTGCATACCAATTGCTGCAAAGCAGCTGGGGTTGAGCAATCAGGCATGCTGCCCTGCTCTGGGGCAGGAAGGCCGCACTCTAAGCAGTGTCCAGTATAGCTCCGATGTACTGGAGGCACTGGCAAGGAGACAAAACTGACTGTGGCAGGTTGACAGTGATTGCTACTGTGACAATTGTCTAGTGCACACTAGGGTGTAAGACAGCTGCTCCCTAGACTGAGCTTTGAGCAGCCAGTCGTCCAGCTAGGGGAAGATGTATAGTCCCTGTCTCCTGAGGGCTGCTGCCACCACCACTAAGCATTTGGAAAAGACCTGTAGCACAGAAGACAAGCCATAGGGCAATGCCTGAACCGGTAGTACTCCCCCCGGAACAGAAACCTGAGGTACTTCCTGTGGGAGAATAAATCTTTACCTGCAGGTATGCATCCTGCATGTGCATTGTGCAGAAGAGGCAGAAGGCCTTGTAGTGTTACCATCCTGAACTTCTTGTGCTGGATGTGGAAGTAGCGGTTTCTTAGGTCCAGGATGGCCCACAAGAAAAAATTACTCACCACAGTATTGTTGTTTCTTCTAATGGGGTCTTGCTGTATTCTGACTATATGCAGTTAGCCCCAGCACTTGAACTGCCCCGGAGAGTAAAGGGTTAACTGTACGCAAAGGCATAGAACGTTGAGCTCGAGCTCTGTTTTCAAACCTCTGTCTGTCGTACTCTGAAGTGTAACCGTCAGATTCTTATGAGCACTAAACTAACTCAAAGAAATAAATTGTTTCCAAAATTTTGTGCCAAATGGCAAAACAAAGCTTTAGGGTCAGAAGACTCAAGTCGAGAACACCCAAAAAGAACGCAACAGGTAGTGGTTTACCAATATGTTTAACAAACAACAAAAAGAAACCCCCTAAGACATGGAGGCATGACCAGTACACCTCTGGGCTGCAGCACTGTGCCTGCCCCACAACATCCCAAAAATGGAAATTACGTACCTACCGTAATTCTTGATCTTCCTGGACGAGTTTCCACCACTCATTCACACTAGTGGGATCTGCGCCAGAGGCACTAGGACCCAGCGGGAGCAAACTTTTTTGCTAGAGGGTCGGCGCCAGAGATGGAGCCGCGAAGAGCAGCACTGCAAGCCTCAGCTCGTGCGGTAATGACCATCTCGGCCTCGACCCTTCAACAGCCTCAGCACCTTTTTTCCTCGAGGAGGTGCAGCGTAACTAACCTAGAAGGACAGCCTAACCAAAAACCAGACATAAGATAGTCTGGACGACCCATATAAGAAGGGTCAACAAACAAGTCTTCACAGCATAAAGATTGAGGGAGTGAAGACCAACAACAGAGGTGAACTCAGGGGATGGAGGGTGGGCATGTGAATGAGTGGTGGAGACTTGCCCAAGAAGATCAAGAATTACGGTAGGTACGTAATTTCCATATCTTCCTGGACATAAAGTCTCCACCACTCATTCACACTAATGGGAGAGTACCAAGCTAATAATCCCCCGAGAGGGCGGCAGGAGAGATCAATAGCTCACAGTTTTACGACAGGAGTCCATTAAGGATGGTTCTTCCAAAAGAAAGATGTCGCCTGGCATGGACATCCAAGGCATAGTGTTTGACAAAAGTAGGCACTGAGCTCCAGGTAGCCACATTGCAAATATCTGCAATGGGCACGTTACTGATTTCCGCTAGGGATGCCGCGACCGCTCTAACAGAGTGAGCGTACACTCTGCCCTCCAGTTTAACTAGCGCCATGGAAGAACAGTGGCGAAGGTATGCCACCAGCCATGCTGAAATACATCCGATAGCGACAGGTTGACCCAGCCGGGTCTCGCTGAAGGAAACAAACAGCTGTTGAGCTTTGCAAAAGTCTTTTGTTCTATCTAGATAGAAATGCAAAGCTCTTTTGACGTCCAAGGAATGAAGAGAACGCTCTCCTTCATTTTGGAAGTTCACGAAGTAAGTAGAACGACCAAAGGCTGGTCTAGATGGAATTCTGAAACAACCTTAGGGAGAAACTTAGGATGGGTCCTAAGAACTACTTTGTCTTTATGAAACACAGTATACGGAGGGTCTGTGACCAAGGCATGCATCTCAGAGACCCTGCAGGCTGAGGTAACGGCCACTAGGAAAGCCGTTTTCCAAGTGAGAAATTTTAACTCACAGGTAGCTAGAGGTTCAAAAGGTTTGAGTGAGCATGTCTAGCACAAGACCAATGTCCCAGGCTGTGACTGGATGACTTACAGGAGGTCTGGGATACAGAATTCCCTTAACAAACCTCTTAACCACAGGTAACTGAGCCAGTGACAAGGAAAGTACTGGCTCATGATAAGCAGAAATGGCACAAAGGTGAACCTTAACTGTAGAGTATTGCAGACCTGAATTTGAGAGATCTAAGAGGTACTCTAAACCTTTATCTGGTGGGCAGGAAAAAGGATTCAAAGAGGATTTTGCACACCAGAGCTAGAGACTCTTCCATTTGGCTGTATAAGTTTTCCTAGTGGCTGGCTTGCGCGCAGCCAGAAGAATATCTGAAACCCTGAGAGAGACACTGAACCTGTTCACTTCTATCTCTTCAGGAGCCAAGCGTGAAGGTGAAGTGACCTCAGGCTGGGATGGACCACAGGCCCCCGAGTCAGAAGGTTCGTCTTATGGGGAAGCGGCTTCGGAGGAGCTTCCGACATACTGCTGAGTAGTGGAAACCATATCTGTTGAGGCCAGAAGGGAGCAATGAGGATCATTTTGTCCCCCTGGGACTCGAATTTAAGAAGCACTCTCTGAATTAGAGAAAGAAGTGGAAAGGCACATAGAAAGAGTTTTGTCCACCGCAGCCTGAACACATCCTGACAGAAAATGCCAGGCCCTGGATTTCTGGAGCAGAAGACAGGCAGTTTTGTATTGAGTGGGGATGCAAAAAGGTCCAGGTCTGGGGTTCCCCACTCTGCGAATAGTGAGTGAGCTATGGCCGAGTCAAGAGACCATCCGTGAGGATCTGTCTGTTCTGCTGAGATGGTCTGCCAGTTCGTTCAGCACCCCCGGCAGATAGACCACATGAATTAGAGCCTTGTGCTCCAAGCACCATTCCCACACCCTCATCGCTTCCCTGCATAAGGCGTAAGAGTGAGCACCGGCCTGCTTGATGATGTAATACATCACTGCTTTGTTGTCTGTTTGAAGGAGAATGTTCTTGTGACAGAGAATGTCCTTCAAAGCCCAGAACGGCATAAAAGGACAGCTTTCATTTCCAAGACATTTATGTGAAGCTGGGACTCGTCCTGAGTCCACGTACCTTGAGTGTGGAGAGTTTGACAGTGAGCTCCCCACCCCATCAGGGACGCGTCTGTGGTAATGGAAATCTGATGATCCAGAGGAGCAAAGGGATACCCTTCCAGAAGATTGTCCTCTTGCAACCACCAGGTGAGTGATCTCTTCAGAGGTTCTGTCACCTTGATGAGAAAGGACTGAGGGTGAGTGGTTGGGGACCACTGAGTACTGAGCATCCACTGAGAGGTTCTCATGTGAAGGCGTGATAGGGATACAGTCAACAACGAGGATGCCATGAGACCTAGCATCCGCTGCATCGAGAGAGCTGAAACCGAGCTGCTCTCTCCGATGTATCAGGCCATCTGAAGGATATCGCTCCTCCTGGCCTCTGGAAGAAATGCTTTTGCACAGGAGGTGTCCAGAAGAGTTCCTAAGAAAAGGAGCCTCTGGGAGGGCTGCAGCTGCAATTTTTTTGAGGTTTAGCAGGACTCCCATGGACGTGAGAAAGACTGAAGTCGTGGCTATGGCATCCAGAGTTCCCTGCCTGGAAGGACTGGCTAGAAGCCAATCGTCCAGATATGGGAACACCTCTATTCTGATTTTTATGAGATGCGCTGCGAGAATTGCACAACACTTTGTAAAAACTTGCGGCGCCGAGGATAGCCAAAAGGGCAGGACTCTGAAATTATAATGCTGTCCCAAAGCCACGAACCTTAGGTATTTGTGATGCTTTGGGTGAATAGGAATGTGCTGGTAAGCATCCTGCATGTCCAGGGAGGCTAACCAGTCGTGTTGATGAAGCAAAGGTAACAGGGTTCCTAGTGATATTCTGAATTTCAGAAGACCTTGTATCTCGGAGACGAGAAGATCTGACTGAAGAGCTGACAGCATGGGCTGTCGTCTGGGGGGGAAGATCCGGAGGGGTCTCCAAAAGATTGAGGGAATACCCCTCACGGATTATCCGGAGGACCCATTTGTCCGAGGTTATGGATTTCCATTGATTGTAGAAGTGAGTCACACGACCTCCCACCACTGAGGAAAAGTCACCTTGGGCAGCTGAGGTGGGACCTGGGCCAACAACTCAGAAGGCGGCACTACGCGCTTCGAGTCCTTGTGCCTTCTGCTGCATTTTCTTTTGAGGCTGGGGGGCTTTTCTTTTTTTTTTTAACCTTGTGTTGTACTCCTTGTCTGCTTCCTCCCCCCACTCTCTCAGACGACCTCCTTTGGACCCCCCCCAGACCCCTGATCTGCCCCTAGAGTGCCTCGTCCACACTCCCCTGAATACCCCCGGAATACCCCCCGGGTAAGGGGTGGAGAGGGCAACCCCCGATACTTACCACTCTCCAAACCAACACTCTGTTCGTGTGGATCTGGCACAGCGGGGTCTGTCCAACGGGCCCCAGAGAAGTTGCACCGAGGCGTCATCGCCTAGGAGGGAGCGAGGTGCTTTTCCTTATCCCTGACGTCAAGGCAATGAGGGGTTGGTGAGCCAGGAGGCACGCTGAGACGTACCTCCTGCTCCGCCCCTCTGCCGACCGTCACCCAATCTGCTGGCTGCTGCTCCACCTACCGTGCCATCCACCCGGGCTTCCCTAGGTGGCAGCACTGCAGTGGGAGCCTGCAGTCCCCCCCCCTTCCCGGAGAAGGAGAGCTGCCGTCGGGCGCCCTATCCTTCTCCGCCCCAGCCAACACCCGACGACCCGTGCTCGTTCCCGAACCCGGGTCGCCGGCGTGGTGCAACGTGTGGCATCTAGCGCCTCAACCCTCAGCGCCACCAGGCCGGCCTAGGAGCTTGGTTTTTATTAAAACTTCCCCTGCCTTTGCCTTGAAAGGACTGACGGTTATGAAACTGGCGTTTATTAACACCCCCTTGAGAGGGGACAGGAAGAGGTCGAGCCAATTTAATGGCTGACAGTCTTTTGTGCAGCCTCTAGAGCCTGTTCTACTTGAGGGCCGACGAAATATACACCATCGAAAGGCAACGCCATTACCTGTTGCTCTGCATCATTCGTGAAACCTGAAGTGCGCAGCCAGGAATGACGGTGGGTACAAATGCCCGCCGCTGCCGCTTGGGAGGCAGTACTGAAGGCGTTCATAGCTGCTTTAACCTGCTGGTTATTGGACTAGATACCCCTGGTTATGGTTTGAAGAAGCTCTGAATTACTGTCCGACTCCGGTAGAGCTTTAACCATTTGTTTGAGCGAATGCCAAAGGATATACTCATACTAAGAGAAATAGCCTTGGTAGCTGGCAATACGCATACCTAGGGTGGAAGCAGCAAAGACTCTCTTACCTAAAGTGTCTATCTTACAAGATTCTTTGTTAATAGGTCGAACTGTAGTAGTCTGGGGAAGGACGACCTTATTCTCTGCCAAGACTACAACAGGATCCGCAAAGGCTTTTGATGCCAAAATGGGTCGATCCTTGGGAGCAGCATATTTCCTATCTATGGACTTAGCCATCGAAGGAATGAGCGTGGATTATTCCATACCATTTGAGACAGCGTCTCAAAGGAGGGCTGTACCAGAGGAGTCAAATCCACAGGGATCTCCGGAACATGGAGGTATTGGAGTCTTAACAGTTTCCCAGGATTGATATATGTAGTTTGGAGATAAAGAGTGGAATTCAAGTTTTTCAGCAGAGACTTAAAAGACAGGTCCTCAACCACAGGCTCTGCAGCAGGAATAGATCCTGTTCCTTCCACATCATCATCCAGCCTAAGGTCTGGGTCAGGCTCAATGTCATCTCCTGACAGTCCAGGAGGGACTGTATGAACAGGAAAGGAGTGAAAATCAGAAGGAAATGAGGAAGGAAAAGGATTAAAAGAGGAGAAGCCCTGAAGACTGGATGACGTCCTAACAGGTCTCGGCCCCGAAAACATGCACAGTGCCAAGGAGCCGCATGGCGCCGAGGCCGGATGGCACCGAAGATGGCGCCGTGAGGCCACATGGCACTGAGAAGTTGGACAGCGCCGAAGACGGCACCGAGAGGCTGCACGGTGCTGAGAAGCCACGCGACGCCAAGGACGGCCACCAACTAAGTGCACGGCACAGATGACAGCGCCGACGAGGCGCACGTCGCCGAGAAACTCAACAGCACTGAGGACAGCGCTGACAGATGCATCAGCACCGAAGACAGTGCTGAGCGTGCCATCGACACCGAGGGCGTTGAAAACATCCCAAGACTCCGAAAAACAGGATTTGAGGAGAAAGAAGGATGAATACCAGAAGATAGAGGCATCGGTGTGGCCCCCTGCGCCGCAGCCGTGTGGGGGGGGCACCTAAGCACGGAGTCGACGGCGCCGCACGACTAGGGAGGCTCAACCGCCCTACCTGATCTCCCAAAAAGCCTGAAGGCCCCAGAGTGACCGAGCCAGGCAGCTGGACCAACCTCCGAGCCCATTGAACCATAAGAGCAGCCAACTGATGAAACTGCTTATCTGAAGACCTACCAGAGGGCGGGGTAGGGCTCCGATGTCGAAGACATCGGCTATCATAAACAGAAACCGGTGACTCCAAAGGAGGAGACCGGCAACAAGACCCAATAACTTACCGTCTACGCGCAGACATACCAGAGGGCGACCTCGAGTGATGCCTTCTCTTTTTTTGACCTGTGGGCAGAAGAAGAGCTCAAGGCCGAACGGTGCCTAGAATGTGACTGTTTACATTTATGCTTTCGAGGGAACCGCCCACCCCCTCGGGCATTGGACTGTCCGTTGTCAGACCCCCCAGAGAAAGCGGCGGACCGGACCCAGCCCGGCTCACTGAACATCTTTCATATAAAGTCTCCTTACCGTCACCTGACCTGCTCATGGTTGACTCCGTCAATGTAGGCTGAGACTACTTTAAATAAGAATAAATAAACTAAACAATACTTATTCGAGATATTACTACAAAACAGTAAAACTGAAAAACTATGCTGCTAGTTTGAAGTTTGACTCACGGCAGGCGAGCGACGTCGTCACTGAAGTGCACTCGACAGCGGGAAAAAAGGAACTGAGGCAGCTGGAGTGTCGACGCCGAGATAGTCATTACCGCACAAGCTGAGGCTCGCGGTGCCGCTCCTCGCGGCTCCATCTCTGGCGCCGACCCTCTAGCAAAAATGTTTGCTCCCGCTGGGTCCTAGTGCCTCCGGCGCAGATCCCATTAGTGTGAATGGGTGGTGGAGACTTTATGTCCAGGAAGACCTATTAGGTTCCAGGAGGGGGGAGGCAGGGACGGAGCTCAGAATACAGCAAGACTCCATTAGAAGAAACATTACTATGGTGAGCAACTTTTTCTTCAAACAACATGAAGTCTTGCTGTATTCTGACTATATGCAGACTACCAAGCAGTACCCCCTTGGAGGAGGGAGTTACAGAACCTATTTTGGGAATAGGCTCTGCAGCACAGCCGTGCCCAACCTAGCATCACTTCATGACAGAATGTCCAAAGAGTAATGCTTGGTAAAGGTGTGAACAGATTTCCAGGTAGCTGCTTTACATATCTCCACTAATGGTATATGTCTAGCTGCTGCGATAGAAGCAGCTGTACCTCAGGTAGAGTGAGCCCCTCAGGCCTGAAGGAGGCTCCTTCTCAAGTTTAGAATAGCAGAATTGAATGCAAGAGACAATCCACCTGGCAATAGACCTCTTGGTAGCAGGCTTGCCCTTCCCCACCTCACCGTGAGAAATAACTGATAACAATCCTTCCTATGGGCTTTAGTATGCTCAATATAGTAACAAAGCCATTTTCACATCTAGACTACGTAGCCTCCTCTCTCCAGAGGAAGAATGATCAGTGAAAAAAGATAGGCAGGGACACAGACTGGTTCAGGTGAAAGTCTGACACCACCTTAGGAAGGAACTTTCTATTGGTACGAAGGACCACCTTATCCCTATGAAAGGAAATGGAAATCAGGTTCCACTGATAAGGTCTGTAGTTCACCAATCCTCCTAGCTGAGGTAATGGCTACCAGAAATAGTTTTCCAAGTCAAATATTTTAGCTCAGCTGAAGATAAAGGTTCGAAAGGGGGCTGCATTGTGCAATACAGATATTCAGATCCCAAGAAGGAATAGGCTCCCGGAAGGGAGGATTGACATGGACCAAGCCTTTGAAGAACTTCTTGAACACTGGATGAGAAGCTAGGGGAAGAGGCCTTACCAGCCGAAAGAAAAGCAGACACAGCTGCCAAGTGTACTTTAAGAGTAGTAGGCTGGAGGCCTAAACTTTTAAGATGCACCAAATAGTCCAGGACAGTGGCAATGTCAGCCAGCTCTGGCTTAATATGCCTACTGGAACACCAGAAACCAAATCTCTTCCATTTGGAGTTGTATGTCTTCCTAGTGGAAGGTTTCCTGCTAACTTTTAAAATATCCAAGACTGATTGGGACAGATGCAAACTTGCATATTCTAGCTCTTCAAGAGCCAGGCCTTGAGCCTGAGAGTCTGAAGGTTGGGGTACAGAATCCTCCCGTGAGGGGATTGTACTGCCTGGGAAGACACAAGGGCAGTGTTACTGACATTTACAACAGAAGAGGATACCAAGACTGTCTGGCCCAGTCTGGAGCCACCAGAATCACCTTGCAAGGCCGGGACCAGATGTTTAACAGGACCCTGAATATCAGAGGAAAAGAAGGAAATGCATACAGAAACTTGTTCGTCCAATCTAGTAGAAGAGCATCCTGAGGAACAGAACCCAGAAGGGGGTGGTCTGCAGCAATACAGAGGGAGTTGATGATTGTCTGGGGCTGCAAAGAGATCCATCTCTGGGATGCCCCATCTCCTGAAAATGACTAGAAGAATGACAGGATTCAAGGTCCATTCATGGTGACCCGGAGAAATCCTGCTGAGAGCATGTGCCAGAATGCTGTCCTTCCCTGGGAGGTGCACAGCCATCAAGGAAGCCTGCAGGGAATAAGCTAGAGACCAAATTTTCATGGCCTCTGTGCACAAGGCCAAGGACCGAGTGCCTCCCTGTTTGCTGATGTACCACATGGTTGTGGTATTGACCGTTCTGATCTGCACCACTTTCCCTTGGACAATTGTTGAAAATGTCTGAAGTGCCACAAAGACAGCTCTTAACTCAAGAAGATTTATATGCAGAAGGGACTCCTGATGTGACCAAGTTCCCTGAGCTGTGAGATGATCTAGGTGGGCCCCCCAAGAGAGAGGCATCTGTAATGAGAATCACAGAAGGGACTGGACTTATGAAGGGGACCCCTTATCGAAGATTGTCCTCGTGCAACCACTGAAGGGCATGGACCTGGGTTTTGGAGACTGGAACCAATTTGGAGAGAGGGTCCTTTTTCTGAGACCAGAAAGATCCGAGACCAAACTGAATATCCCTCACTGGAGATCTTGCTCCCTGAACTACTGCTGTGGAAGCTGCCATGTGTCCCAGCAGCTGCAGAAAATGTCTGGCAGAATGAGACACCAGAGGACGAAAAGAGGAGGCCAGAGTGACCAGAGACTGAACCCCTGAGAGAGGAAGAAATGCTCTTGCTTGAACTGTATCTATTTCCACTCCTATGAAGGTGAGAAGCTGGGCTGGCTCTAGAACAGACTTCTCTTAGTTCAGAATGAAACGCAAGGATTCCAGAAGTCTTTGGGTGACCTCCAAAGCTGACTTGACTTGATCTGAGGACTGGCCCACTAGAAGCCAATTGTCCAGACATGGGAATAGAAGGATGCCTTGCCTCCTGAGGAATACCACCACCACTGCGAGACACTTGGTGAACACCCTTGGAGCAGATGTTAGGCCGAAGGGCATGGCCCTGAACTGGTAATGGCCTGAGTGCAACTCAAACCTGAGGTACTTTCTGTGGGAATGTCTGACAGGAATGTGGAAGTAGGCATCTTTGAGATCCAGGGAAGCTAGCCAGTCTCCTGGTCTCAGAGAGGGAAGAATTACTCCCAGAGTCACCATTTTGAACTTTGGTTTTGTCAAATGTTTGTTCAGGTACCTTAAATCCAATTTGGGTCGCCACTCCCTGTCTTTTTGGGGGTAAGGAAGTATGTTTAATACAGTCATTTTCCCCTGTGACAAAGAGGTACCTTCTCTACCACTTGAGAAGAGGAGAATTCTGCCTCTAAGGCCTTTGTCTCCAAGGGAGAGGGAGGACTGAAAGACTTTCCTCTCATTTTTGGGAACCTTCTGAAACAGAGCAAGTCCCTGGCTCACTACTTCCAGGACCCATCTGTCTGAAGTAATAAGACTCCCAGGCCTGGGAGTAGTGAGCCAGACTGCCCCCTACTGGGATTAGGGAGGCGACCCTGACTTGACACTCAGGGTGTCTGCTTGGCAGGGGGCCTGGACGGAGTATCTGATGGGGTCCTGGTCACCCCACGTCTACCTCTTCCCCAAAAGAACCCCTCTGCTGGAAAGGAGAGGAGGAAGCCTGAGCTTGGTAAAAAGGTCTGCCCCTACCCCATAACTGCTGCCTCTGAGGAGTGGTCTGCTTCTCTTTGGCTGTAGCACTACTATAGGTGGTCCTGTACTCGTCCATTTTCTTCATGTAGTTATCGGTTTGCTCACCAAACAGAGAATTACCAGTTACAGGAAAGTCCATGGCCTTAGCCTAGGTATCCTGAGAGAGGTTGGTACACCTAAGCCAAGCAAATCTCCTCATCGAGATAGATGTAGTCATGATCCTGGATTGAACATCACTGGAATCAACAGCAGAGTGGAATTGCACCTTAGATGCCTCTATACCATTTGCAGCCACCTGCTCCAGCTCCTTAGCCAGCTGGGGAGGGGCAACCTTAGCCAGTTCCAGAACCGTATCCCACATAGATTTCTGGTACCTGAAAGTGTATGCCATGTAATTAGTTTGCCCGAGTCCCAAAGAGGATGCCAAATACTGCTTTTTTGCCATGGCATCCACTTTCCTGGAATCCTTATTGGGGAAAGGGGGGGTGAGATGCCAAAGGAATATTAGCCTTGTCACATGCTGCAGCTTGTACTACCCCAACATGGCTGCTATGAGATGAAAGGAATTCCGTCCCAGGACCTGACAGAGCACACCTCCTGTCCATTCTTTTTTCCACATGAGGAATGGATGTAGGAAATTGTAGAATTTTTGTGTCTGCTTCCCCAAGGATTTTTGTAAAGGGACAGACACCCTCTTAGACTCTGGGACATCCATCATTTCCAGATAGTCAGGTTCCTCCTGATCCTGTTCAGCCTCTTCCATAGGAAGCTGAAGAGTCTCAGCCACTTTCTTGTAAAACAATAAATGGGAAGAGGACTCAGAAAGCCTGGGAGGAGAAGCCTGAGAAGGCCTGTCTGGGGAGATGTCAGGCTCTACTGGCTCATCTAGGCCTTCACCTTCTTCTTCGTAATGTTCATCCTCCTCCCAATCGCCCTCATAATATGCCTCAGGATCCAATTCTGAAGCAAGTACTTCCGACCGAACTGATCGGCTCTGAACAGAGACCGGTTCGTTCAGAACCGGGCAAAGCGACTGGACATCTGAAATCGCTTTCTCTATTTCATCAGCGGTCGGACCATGGGAAGCCGAATCCGAACCAGCTGATTTCCTTTTCCTTTACTCAGAACCGATTCCATAAAAATGGGCTTTGTTGCTCAAGAGTTATCAGCCAGGCTGGTGGGCACCCAGGTTCGTCAAGAATTGAACCGCCTGGCTGGCCATCCGGGTCAGCGGACTTCTTGGCCTCCTCTCTCATAGCCTACTCAAAAGTTTTTCCAGAGTGGCTTTGGGAAAGTTCTTACATATCTGGCAGTCTTCCTTGAGGTGGTCAAACCCCAGACAATACACACATACGAGGTGAGGGTTGGCCTTAGCAAAGGCCTCCTTACACTCGGTACAGTGCTGAAACCCAGTGGGTCCGGTTTTCCTTTTGGGTTTCTCAGACATGCTTTCCAATATAAAGTCACTCCAAACAGCGGTTAAGCCAGGCGACTGCAAACTTATCGGTTCCAATGGTGTCACGGGTCGATTAAAAAAATCCTAAAACCGGATTTTTTTTTAGGAACCGATAAGTACTGAAAAAAAAAAAAAATATATATATATAAACAGAATAGGTTTCGGTTCCAAACCGGACTGACCGGCAAAGAATCGAAAAATAAAACAATTTCTTAAAGAAAAACTACCACTATCTACAACTACCACTTACTGGTACCAAGACAGAGGCAAGAATACCGATTTTCTAATGAAGCGAGTCGAAAGAACCAACCAATTCAAATTTTTACCGAACCAAGTGCAGGAGGAATTTCTAGAGCGACTTCACCGTTAGGCGGAGTAAGAATTCTGATGGTTACACTTCAGAGTACCACAGACAGAGGTTTGAAAATCGAGCCCGAGCTCAACGTTCTATGCCTCTGCATAGAGTTAACCCTTTACTCTCCGGGGCAGTTCAAGTGCTGGGGCTAACTGCATATAGTCAGAATACAGCAAGACTTCATGTTGTTTGAAATCCTCTGTGGAATTGAGAACTAGAAAGAAGTGGGAATATAATCCCCTGTTCCTCTGATCTTTGGGAACTGGTTATATGGCCCTTTTCTGCAGCAGTGTACGAGCTTCCTCCAGCAGCACTGGAATGTGGCTTGGAGGTAACTTGAAGGAACTGGAGACAGATCTGTGGGCCACTCCAGAAGTTTTAAAATGTGGCCTTGGTCTATGAACAGCAGGACACAAGCACCGGTTGTGATCTCCCTCCATCTGTCCAGGTGAAAGGAGAAGCAACCCCCTACCACGACCTCCTGCAGTACTGGAGGGTGACGGGTCTGGCAAGGAGTCAGGCTGAGGCAGAACCAGCGGCCGCTCCTCCCCCTTTAGGGACCTTCTCTGTGATGGAGATAGGGGTAGCTAGGGCTGTTTATGCTCAGGGATTGCCAGGTCCCCTGGCTTGGGTCTAAAGGAGGCCTAACAAAAAGGCATCTTCTGCTCACTTCTTGGCTGGGTATGGTACAGCAAAAGGACAGCTGGGTCCTCCCAGAAGCCTGTAGGTCCAAAAGGATGACCTGCATATCCGCCCAAACAGTTTATAGCCTCCAAAGGTGGCTATCAGGACAGACTCTCGCACGTCAGCAGCAAATCCAGACACCCTGAGCCAAGAATGTCTTCTTCGGCAGACGCCAACCACAGCTGCTCTAGCGGGGTTATCGGAGATGTCAGACAGACCTCAAATGGTGCTTACACACATCTGCCCTGAACTGGAGGGCTTTAAGCAGCTGCTGCTTCTCGGGGCCCTCTGGAAGGGCTTGAGCTTCAGTTTTGGCCTTTTTCCAGAGTGTCTTCTAGAATTTGACCATATGGGCAATGTAAATACAGGTTACTCACCTGTAACAGGAGTTCTAGGAATGGTATATGTTGTTCATACACACTGTCCGGCAGGTTCCTTGCCGCTTTAAATCTTGCCGGAAGGTCTTCAAGCTGGCTCCTCCCACCCACCTGGGTGCTAAAACTCTCGGCTCCGGCCCATGATGCCAGATCTAGCCCGCTGGAAGCCAGGTTTGCGTCGATGTCGGGTGTTAGGGGATGAACAACATATACCATTCCTAGAACTCCTGTTACAGGTGAGTAACCTGTATTTCTAGGGACATGGATATGTTGTTCATCCACACTGTCTGGCAGACTCCTAGCAGTTCTCTGGGAGGAGGGAGGCAAGGCGACACCCCCCGATACTTACTTGGGAAATAAGGACTGGAGAACCGAGGCCCCAAAACCAGCATCCCGGCGTGACTCAAGGTCAATGTGGTAGTGGGTGATGAAGGTATGTGCTGACTTCTAAGTAGCAGCCCTGCAGATTTCCTGGATAGGGACGTCCCTGGAAGCAGCTACCGATGCAACGGTATGGCGGGTAGAATGAGCTCTTATCCCTCTGGGAGGCTCCATGCCCGCCAACCTATAGCAGAGATCTATGCAGGAGGTGACCACCTGCCTATCATCCGCTTGGTTGCAGGTCTGCCAGGTGCGGCTTCAGCGTAGGTGACAAACAGCTGGCGAACCTCTCCCCGAACTTCAGCTGTCTGCTCCTTATAATAAGCGAGCGCCCTTCTAGGGTCCAAAGTATGGAGCCTATATTCGGCCTCCGAGGTGTGATTGGGGTAGAACACCGGCAAAGTCAACACCTGGTTAAGGTGAAACTCCGACACCACCTTCGGAAGGAATTTCGGGTTGGGGCGCAGGACAACCTTGTCCCTGTGGAAGGCCAGATAAGGAGACTTGATGGAAAGCGCCTGGAGCTCTCCCATCCTTCTGGCTGACGTGATAGCCACCAAGAAGGCGGTCTTCCATGACAGGTGGGAGATATCGCACCTGTGCACTGGTTCGAATGGCCTGCCCATGAGCTTAGCCAATCACAAACAGTAGATCCGCAGGAGGTGGAGGTTCTGCACGGAGGATATGTGATCAAGGCTTTGAAAAAGCACCCAGACACCTTCTCCTGTGCCACCAGCTGCTTCCGGCCCACGCCGTAAGCAGAGATGGCTGGCAGGTGCACCTTAAGGGTCGTCGACCGAAGCCCTTGCTGAGAAAGGGACCACAGGTAGTCCAGAATGCTTGCCAAGGAACAGGAGAAAGGGTCCAGGCCCTTGCTCTGACACCAAATGGAAAATCTCTTCCATTTGAAGGTGTAGCATTTTCTGGTCGACTCCTTACGGGACGCCTCAACAACGTTGAGGACCTCGTCAGAAAGACCCAAGGCCTGGAACTCTAGCCAGCCAGGAACCAGGCCATCAGGTGCAGGGATTGAAGGTCCAGATGGAATACCTTCCCTGATTGACTGAGATCAGGTCCGGGCGGGCTGGAAGCCGCCTCGGGAGCCTGAAGCTGAGACTGAGGAGATCTGGATACCAGAACTGGCGCCTTGTCCCTCCTCACCTTGAGAAGCACCTTGTCGATCAAGGGAAATGGGGGAAAGGCAAAGAAGAGGCCCGGGGTCCACGGCCTCGAGAAGGCATCCTCCTGATGCGAGCCCTTTTGAGGGGGGCAGGCAGGAAATGGTCTCAGCTTCGCATTCTCCCTGGAGGCAACAAGTCCGCCTGAGGCGTGCCCCAGTGGGAGTAGAGATCTTTTACTACCTCCAGCAGGAGAGACCACTCGTGAGACGCAACCCCTATCCGGCTTAGGGCATCAGCCAGGGTGTTGGAGGCTCCTGCCATGTGAATGGCAAGGAGATCCACCTCCAGGCTGCGCATGAGTGACCAAATGCGGAGAGCTTCCCTGCACAGAGGCATGGAGCGTGTCCCGCCCCGGTGGCTGAGATAGTACACGGTCGTGGTATTGTCCGTCTGGACCTGAACCACTTGACCTCGCAGAAATGGAGCGAAGGCGGTGAGGACTAGACAAACCGCTTGAAGCTCCAGCAGGTTGATATGGCATCGGGACTCCAGAGGGGACCAGAGGCCATGTGCTCTGTGCTCCCCCAGATGGGCACCCCAACCCATCAGAGAGGCATCGGTCGACAGAGAGACCGTCGGCTCGGGGCGGACAAATGGGATGCCCTCCTGCAGATGTGCCGGAACGGTCCACCACTGGAGAGCGTCCCACATCCCCTGGGTCACTGTCACTAGCTGATCCAACGGATCGAAGCGCTGTGACCACTGGCTGGCCAGTCCCCATTAAAGGGGACACATGTACCAGTGGGCCCAACGGACCACGCTGGTGCAGGCCACCATGAGGCCCAGGAGGCGCAGGAAGTCCCGGGCAGGGCGCGATTGCCCAACCAGAAATAATTGGGCAAAGGAGGAAAGAACCTCTGCCCTGTCCGCTGGGAGCCGTGCTCTGGCTCGAAGACAGTCGAGCTCTGCCCCGATGAAATGTATCACCTGCTCTGGCACGAAGTCCGACTTGGCCTCGTTGATGAGGAGGCCAATCTGAGAGCAAACCTGGAGGGCCAGATCTCTGGACCACTCCACCTCCGCTCTGGAGGGGGCTGCAATCAGCCAGTCGTCCAGGCAGGGGTACACCCGGACCCTTCGGCGCCGCAGGAATGCTGTCACCACTGCCATGCATTTGGTGAAGACCCTGGGAGCTAGTGAAAGGCCGAAGGGCATGGCCTGGAACTCGTAAAGGGATCCCTCCGCTCTGAAGCGGAGGAATCTCTGATGAGACGGACAGATTGGGACGTGAAAGAACGCGTCCTGAGAGATCCAGGGAACAGAAGAAAAAATTACTCACCTTAGTAATGTTGTTTCTTCTAATGGAGTCTTGCTATATTACGACATATGCAGTGAGTCCCAACCTTCGAACTGCTCCGGAGGTGAAAGAGTTAACTTTCCATGCCAGGCATGGAACGCTGAGCTTGAGCTCAGTTGAAACTCTGTCTGTTGTTCTTCAAACTCAAACAGTCAGATCTTTATGAGCTAAACTCACTGAGGTCCTGTGTGGAAGCTGTAAACCTACACTAGCCAACTGGCTACTAAACATAAGAACACATTTTTTGGTCCCAAAACAAAGACTCAAGTCAGGAGACCCAAAAAATGAAAAACACAACAGCAAGTCACCCCAAGAAAGGAGGGGTGAAAACAACAAGGTGGGCAACTACTAAGTGCCAATATTGCACTGCCCACCCACATCCCAAAAACAGAGGTTCTGAGAGGGGCAGGGGGGTCAGAATATAGTAAGACTCCATTCGAAGAAACAACATTACTAAGGTGAGTAATTTTTCTTCAAACAACATGAAGTCTTGCTATATTCTGACATATGCAGACTACAAAGCAGTACCTCCATGGAGGAGGGACAGAACCTACTTAGGAAATAGGCTCTGAAGCACGGTTGTGCTAAACCGAGCATCACCCTAGCCTGGATGTCCAGGGAGTAATGCTTGGTAAAAGTGTAACTGTTTTCCAGGTAGCTGCTTGACATATCTCTAGAATAGGGATGTCCCTGGCAGCAGCCAGGAAGCAGCTGTACCTCTGTAGTGTGAGCCCTCAGGCCTGAGGGAGAACCTACCCAGTTTTTCATAGCAAAATTGGATACAAGAGACAATCCACCTGGCAATGGATCTTTTAGTGGCAGGTTTCCCTTTACCAACCTCACCATAAGTGAGGAACAGTTGAGGAGTCAACCTGTGACCCTTAGTACGCTCTATGTAGTAACTAAGGGCCTCTTCACATCTAAGCTGTGCAGCCTCCTCTGCCAGAGGAGGAATGGTCAGTGAAGTACACTGGAAGAGATATAGATTGATTAAGGTGGAAATCTGAGACCACCTTAGGCAAGAACTTCCTGTTAGTCCTGAGGACCACCTTATCTCTATGAAAGGAGATAAAATCAGGCTCCACTGACAAAGCTTGTAATTCACTTATGGCCTGGCAGAAGTGACGGCTACCAGAAACACAGTCTTCCAAGTCAAGTACTTAAGCTCTGCTGAAGACAAAGGCTCAAAAGGAGGTTGCATAAGCTGAGCAATGCAAACATTAAGGTCCCAAGCAGGGCAGGGTCCCTGAATGGAGGGTTGGTGAAGCAATCCTTGAAAAACTTGGAGAATACAGGGTGAGCTAAAAGAGAAGAGGGCTTACCTGCTGAAATAAAAGCAGACACAGCTGCCAGATGCACTTTTAAGGTAGCTGGTCTCAGCCCCAAGGTATTTAAGTGGACCATATAATCCAGGACTGTGGGTAAATCAGCAGATTCTGGGAAATATGCTTCCAGAGCACCATATGGAAAACCTCTTCCATTTGGAATTATAAGTAGCCCTGGTGGAAGGTTTTCTAGAAGCCTTCAGGATATCCATTACACCTGGGAGAGGTGTAAATCAGCAACTAACTCTTCAAGAGCCAGGCCTGAGATTGAGAGATTTGAGGTTCGGTACCAAACCCTCCCCTGAGCACAGGTTAACAGGTTGTGATTCCTGGGAAGACACAGGGAAGATGGACTGCTAAGGACAGTAGGAGTGGATACCAGGTTGTCTGGGCCAATCTGGAGCAATCAGGATCATCTTGCAGGGTTGAGATCTGATTTTGACTAGCACTTTGAACAGAAGAGGAAGGGGGAGCAGAGAAACTTCCTTCCCAATTGAGAACTAAGGCATCCAGAGGGACTGAGCCCAACACTGGGGGCCTGCAGCAAAAGGGAAGTTGGCGATTGTCTGGAGCTGCAAAAAGATCTATCTGCGGGGTGCCCCATCTGGCAAATACCACCTCCAAGACCAGGGGGTCCAGTGACTATTCGTGATGGCCCTGGGAAATCCTGCTGAGGGCATCTGCCAGGACATTGTCCTTGCCTGGGAGGTGAACTGCCGTAAGGGAGGTGTTCAGGGAATAAGCCAGAGACCACAACTTCACTGCTTCGGTGCACAAGGCCGTAGACCGAGTGCCCCCTTGCTTGTTGATGTACCACATTGTGGTGGTGTTGTCTGTTCTGACCTGTACAACTTTGTTCTGAACAGATCTGGAAAAAGCTTGAAGTGCTAGAAAAACTGCTCTGAGTTCCAACAGATTGATGTGGAGCAGAGATTCCTGAGGGAATCACAACCCCTGGGTAGTAAGGTCGCCCATGTGAGCTCCCCATCCCAAGAGGAATGCATCCGTAGTAAGGATTAGGGAGTGAGACTGAGTGACAAAAGGAACCCCTTATCTGAGATTGCTCTGATCCTGCCACCATTGTAGGGCCTGGATCAGGGTTCGAGTCACTGGGATCAATTTGGTTAGAGGGTCTTTCCTTTGAGACCAAAAGGCTCTCAAATGGAACTGAATGTCCCTCATCTGAAATCTTGCTCCCTGCACTACTGCTGTAGAAGCAGCCATGTGCCCCAGGAGCTGTAGAAAATGTCTTGCTGGTCGAGACACCTGCAGGGTGAATGAGGAGGCCAGAGACACCAGGGTCCTTGCCCTGTCCAAAGGAAGGAAGGCTCTGGCTTTCTCTGTGTTCAGTTCTGCGCCTATGAAGGTGAGGAGCTGGACAGGCTCTAGAACTGACTTTGAAAGATTCAGAAGGAAACCTAGAGAGGTGAGCAGTTGCTGAGTTATCTGTAGGTGTAACTTGACTTGGTCTGGGGACTGGCCTACTATGAGCCAGTCGTCCAGGTAAGGGAAGATGGCGATTTTTTGCCTTCTTAGAGAAGCAACTACTACTGCCAAGCATTTTGTGAATACCCTTGGAGCAGAGGTGAGGCCAAAGGGCACTGCTCTGAACTGGTAATGGCATGAGGGCAGCTTGAACCTGAGGTACTTTCGATGGGAGCTTCTGATGAGAATATGAAAGTAGGCATCCTTGAGGTCTAGGGACACTAGCCAGTCCCCTGGCCTTAGAGAGGGTAGAATAATTCCCAGAGTCACCATTTTGAATTTTGGTTTCAAAAGGTGCTTGTTTAAGTATCTGAGATCCAGGATGGGCCACCATTCTCCTGTCTTTTTGGGGGTAAGGAAGTACCTGGAGTACAACCCTTTGCCCTGGTGTAGGGGTGGAACCCTTTCCACAGCTCTGAGAGCCAGGAGGGAAGAGACCTCTGCTTCTAGGGCAAGTGCCTCTGGTGGATTTGCAGGTGGAAAGGATCTGGTTCTCATCTTTGGAAACTTTCTGAAGCTGAGAACCAGTCCCTGGCTTACTACTTCCAGGACCCACTTATCTGATGTCAGACTCCCAGTCCTGGACAAAGTAAGCCAGCCTGCCCCCTACAGGTAGTTGAGAATCAGCCCTGGCAACCCCATCAGGGTGCCTGCTCGGCAGGGGCTTTGGGCTGAGGGGTGGAAGCAGGCCTGCTTGCACCCAGTCTGCTTCTCCCTCTAAAGAACCCCCTCTGGGCATAAGCAGAAGAGGAGGCCTGGGCTTGGTAAAAAGGCCTATGAAAAGGCCTGCCCCTGCCCCTGGGAAGCTGCCTTTGAGGAGTGGCCTGCCTTTCCTTGGCCTGTGCACTCCTATAGGTGGTCCTATACTCATCCATTTTCTTCATGTAATTCTCTGTCTGCTTCCCAAACAGGGAATTACCCACAACAGGAAAATCTATGGCCTTAGTCTGGGTATCCTGTGACAGGCTAGTACATCTGAGCCAAGCCATTCTGCAAAGTGCCACAGATGCAGCCATGACTCTTGATGACACATCATTTGAGTCCACTGCAGCATGGAATTGCACCTTGGATGCCTCAATACCATCAGCAGCCACCTGCTCCAGCTCATTGGCAAGCTGGCCAGGGACCTGTTTTGCTAGAGCCATAACAGTATCCCATCTGGATTTCTGATATCTAGCAACATAAGCCATATAATTTGCCTGTCTGAGTCCCAAGGATGCTGCCATGTACTGTTTCTTTGCCATGGCATCAATCCTCCTGGAGTCCTTGTCCGGGGGGTGTGAAGCCAAGGGAATATTTGCCTTGTCACAGGCTGCAGCCTGCACTACCCCAACATGGCTGCATTGTTGTGAAAGGAACTCCGTATCAGAGCCTGACAATGTGCACCTCTTGTCCATTCTCTTATCCACAGGAGATATAGTGTGAGGAGTTTTTAGAATTTTAAATGTCTGTTTCCCAAAAGATTTATGCAAGGGAATAGACAGTCTCCTAGACTCTGGGATATCCATCATTTCCACATAGTAGGGCTCCTCTTGATCATCCACAGCTTCCTCCATAGGGAGCTGGAGGGTTTCAGCCACTTTTTTATAAAACATAAAATGAGAAGGGGACTCAGAAAGCCTAGGAGAGACACTCCTGAAGGTCTGTCTGGGGAGATGTCCGGGTCAATGGGCACATCCAGACTTTCAAATCCACATTCACTCTCCTCATACTCCTCTTCCCCCTCCTCCAGTTCATAATATTCCTCTAAATCATACTATTGAACCGGTGGAACCGGCCGAACCGGGCGCATACCCGATGGTGCCGGTTTGGTCGGAACCGGGGAAAGCGACTGGACAATTTTAATCGCTTTGACTATTTCTTCAGCGGTTGGAGAGGAAAGTTTTAGCTCCACACCAGCTGATTTCCTAGACCTTTTTGCTGGAACCGACTCCTCAGAGTCAGGTCTCCTTTTGGCCGAGGAAGTCTCGCCCTGGTCAGAGGGCACTTCCTCTGATTCGTTGGAACCGAACCGGGCTGTCATCAGTTCAGCGGACTTTTGGCCTCCCTTTCCTGAGCCTACCAACTCTCTTTTCCAGGGTAGCTGCAGGACAATTTTACAAATCTGGCAGTCTGCACTGAGGTGGTCAAACCCAGACAATAAACACAGGTGGTGTGGGGTCAGCCTTGGCAAAGACTTCCCCACACACACTGCAGTGTTGAAACCCAGTGGGCCCGGTTTTTCTTTTGGGTTTCTCAGACATAGTGCCAGTCCTAACCAAACTTACCCGTTTATGGCAATCCGCCAGGCAAGAACCTTTTATCGGTTCCCAACCGTGTCACGGGTCGTGGAAAAAAACGTAATAAAATCCATTTTTTTTTAGAACCGATAAGAACCGGTAAACACACTCTACATCACAGATTAAGATATTTTAAACAACCTGATCGGTTCAATACGAACCGATAAACAGTTTACAAGTTCCACACAGAAGAGAATTAATGCAAACCTATCTAGTACTCACAAATACCACAAACAGAGCCTGAACCGACCGGTTGCGGTTTAAATTCGGTCGAAAACCGAGAAAAACAATACTTTAACCGACAAAATGAACCGAGCAGAAGGAGAAATCTCCGGAGCGACTGTTCAGTGAGGCGGAGTAAAGAATCTGATGGTTTGAGTTTGAAGAACAACAGATAGAGTTTCAACCGAGCTCCAGCTCAGCGTTCCATGCCTGGCATGGAAAGTTAACTCTTTCACCTCCGGAGCAGTTCGAAGGTTGGGACTCACTGCATGTGTCAGAATATAGCAAGACTTCATGTTGTTTGAACCACACGCCTCGTTCCAAGGATGGTATTATCTGAGCCAGAGTGACCATGCTGAAGGTCCGAGACCTTAGAAATCTGTTCAGGTCGTGAATGGGGCGCCAGCCCCCCGTCCGTTTTGGGACCAGAAAATACCTGGACACAAACCCCGGGTCTGGAGGAGGATCCGCCACCTTCCTGATCACCTCTTTTTCGAGGAGCAGGGCAATATCGGCTCGGCAGACCGACAGCAAGGCTGCGGACCTCAGAAGCTCCCCGAGGGGCGACGGTTCAAAGGGTGAGATCTGCTCTAACTCCAGAGGCAGACCCTTTCTACCACCTCCACACCCAGCGGTCCGTGGTGATATCGGACCAGGCGGAAGGAAGTGGCGGAGCCGTCCCCAGGGGAACCCAGAGGGAGTGACAAGGCTGGGGCGACACCCTCAACCAGTCACTGGGCAGGCTTGGAGGAGGGAACGGTCGAGGGACCTCCTGGGCCTTTACCTCCCTGCTTCCTGCTTCCTGTTGGAGGAAGGCGCGGGCTTGGGTTTGGGATGCCAAGCGCGAGCCTGCTGGCCCTGATGGTGGTGCTGTTGGGCCGGACGTGCCTCAGGCGCAAAAGGACGAAAGGGCTTGTGCTGCTGCTGACGGTGGCCTTTGTCCTTCTGGGCAGAAGTGAACAAGTCCAGGGTGGCATTGGACTTTTCGATCCGCTGGAGGTGACCTTCCACTCCAGGGCCGAAGAGGTAGGTCCCCAAGAAGGGGACATCTGCCAACTTGTGCTGGGTCTTCACCGTAAAGGTGGCTATCCTCAGCCATGCTCTGCGGCGCATGGCCACTGCGGCCGCAACCGATCTGGCACAGAATCACTATGCCCAGAGCTGTTTGAGCCTGCTGCTCTCACCGCCCTACCTGATCCCGACCTGCCGGACTGTGGTCTGCAGGTCGGCCAAGAGATGAGAGATCACCTCATCCAGGGAGCCCATGAGGTCGTGGGAGAAGTGTGCCATCAGCACGGCTGAGCTGGACTGGCGGAGGCCAAGGGAGGACGCAGCGTACACCTTGCGCCCGGCATAGTCCAGCTTTTTGGACTCCTTGTCGGGGGGCTTATCCACGTCCCTAGCGTTCCCGGAATGCCGGAAAACGCTGCTGGTAACCAACCCCTCGGCAGAGGGGTGCTCCGAAAACCCGGGCAAAGAGTGGGACCGTGATACTTCCTGGCCATCCTGGCCGAGGGCGCAGGACAGGAAGCAGGCCGCTGCCAAAGCTCCAAGGCTGGGCCGACAATAGCCTCAGCCACAGGAAAGGCCTCTGTGGGTGAATCCCCTCAGTCCAGTATCTCCGTCAGGGGATAATTCGCCCATTTGGAAACGGGCTCGAGCTGCATCCCGGTGCACTCAGAGATGAGCCGAAGCAGACCCATAAAAGACGATGGGCTTTCGTCCAATGACTGGCCCCCAGAGGACTCCAGGTCAACCTGCCTGGAGAACAGGAAGAAGTCGTCGACAGACTGCGAAGAGTCCGCGAAGAGCTGCCTAGGGCCTGAGCCACCCTCCACCTGCCGAGGACGGTTGGGAGTGAGGGTGACCGACAACCTGTGGGGCAGGCCTTGAGCTGACCGAGAGTCCTTGGTCGGTGCCCCCGATTTCAGTTGTGGAGGCGGAGGTTCCACCACAATCGGTGGGGCAGCAGGTTTCAGCCGAACAACCGGCCCATGCTTGGGCATCTCGACTGCAGCGAGAGGCTGTTTCGGCCGTTTGGGTGACAGCCACTTGATGGCCGGGGAAGGCGTCGGTGTCTACTTAGCCCTGGACAAAAGTAACTGCTGCCACATCAGCTCCTCGTAGCGTCAACGCAATTTGCGCCGAAGCCTCTCCTCATCCGAGGAGGAAGACAAGGAGGAGCGGCATCGCTGCTTTCCTCGGTGCCGAGACCAAGACCGCCGATGTCGGCGGGATCAGCTGGACCGAGACAGAGGTCCACAGTGTGTCCGAGGGCGGGCCTGGGAGTGAGGGGGGGACACCCACTCCTCCCTCGGCTTGGACGCCTTAACCGGGGAATGCTGCACTGATGGCGCCGGCAAATCCTCGGTTTCCACCGGGGGGAACCGGTGAAGAAGGGTTGTCGGCTTCACCAGTCGACAAACCGTCTGACGGGTCGAGAAAAATCTCGACCGCGTCGATGGCTGTCTCGGCCGGCTGACCTGACACGGATGTCGTGAAGCCAGCAGCCTTAGCCGCAACCTCGACCGAAGTCGACGGTCAGCTGTCCGGGGAAGGGGACCTCTCCCGCTCCCACAAACACCGACGATGGGACTTACCCTTGGGATCCTTCTTTTTGGACCGAGAGGACTGTCCCGATGGCCCCTCTCCCTTCATGGAAAGGGAATGGCAAAGCTCCTTGAATGAAGCAGAATACGAGGTACCCAAAGAGAGCGGGATAAATGCTGTGACCGAGGAGAAGGAAGATGCAGCCTGGGCCGCCTCCTCCTTGAGGGCGATCATCTGCTCGAGCTGCTCAGCCGAGCCAGCCGCCGCGGTAACTGCCCAATGGGTCTCTTTCAACTTTACCGGTGGGTAGCGCTTCTCGGGGCGCCCAAGCTTCAACCGGGCAGTGCGGTCCTCCAAGACGTTGGCCGAGAACGAACAGCAAGACTCGCAGGCCTGCGGGTCATGTTCTGGGCCGAGGCAGTAGACGCATGTGGAGTGCGGATCCGTCCTGGACATCATCTGCCCACATGGGCACCACCGGAAACCAGGAGTCAATTTGTCCATCGCAGCCGCGAAGGAAAAGGAAGACCGAAGTCTTGAGAATTTTAAAATGAGTTTGGACGAACTGAAAAGTTAGGATCCAGTCTAATCGCAGAGGCTGAGGAGGAACCTGAGTTTCAACGGTAAGGAAGATCTGACGTCATGGGGCGGAGCTGAGAGTTTTACCACCCGGGTGGGTGGGAGAAGCCAGCTTGAAGACCTTCCGGCAAGATTCAAAGCAGCAAGGAACCTGCCAGACAGTGTGGATGAACAACATATCCATGTCCCTAGAACTAATAATTCTGAAGGCCTGCATGGAAGAGGCATCTTACCCAGGAGATCCAACTTCCTGGACTCTCTTTCTGGGGAAGAGAGCTGAGGTGCTGAAGCTGCTTGGACCTATCATGGGCCGCATTTATCACCACTGAATCTGCCTGTGATTACCCTTCCCAGAGGAAACCTGGTACAATTTGTCTGCCTGTCTGGGCATTGTAGGGATCGTATTTGGCCTGTACAAGGCAGCCATGGTGGCATCTTCAAATGCAGCCAACAGAGGAAGAATGATTAGAAGTGGAGAATCTGGTAATTCCAAATTTTTGGCCAGATTTCTCCTGGTAACATCCTGCTGCTCCCCATCTTCAAACCCTATAGCTGCTTGCAGCTGCTGCATCACCAAGATGAAGAACGGGGTCATGTGGGGGAGGTGGGACCGCAGGGTATATCTGATGAAGTCCTCGCCCCTGAAGAAACAGTGGAGGCAGACCTGCAGAGGCTCCTAGCTCCCTCTTCCTCCTCTTCCTCATCATGTGGGAGGAGGCCTGGATTGTACTCATCCTCATCAACTGGCTCTGAAAAGGGCACAGAGGACAGTGACGACCAAGAGCGTGAAGGTCCCGTCACCATGGAAGGTGTTGGCGTGGGAGCTGGCTTGGTAGGCCCTGGCGTCGACAGGCCTGGAGGAGGAGAAATGTGGTACATAAACTTGCAAACAAAGGACAGCACAATCTGGACGTCAATGGTAATGAGCATTGCCGGAGCACCTTGTGGCACCGACGACGGGGGGCGGTTTGAACCTCTGGCGTCAGCGGTACAGCCTGCAGCATCGAGGAGGCTGAGGCTAGCGTCAACGCAACAGCAAGCGTCAGCAGGGGGAGGCTGAATCCCCGGCATCGACGCAGACAGAGAAATCGCAGCATTTAGTGGCCACAGCCTGCCAAAGCAGGTCTGGCGGAACTCTCCATCTGTTGCCCCTGAGCCAGATAGGGGCTTTACAACAAGTCAGTTAAAACAGGATGGAAGCACTCAAAAAGGAACTCACGGGTCACCGATATCAGATCACCCATCTTTATCCTGACGAAGCCCTGTAATGCGTGTGTGTTGATGCTTTGAATTTTGAATTCTCTATAAGGATGGGTGATCTGATATCAGTGTCCCACGAGTTCCTTTTTGAGTGCTTCCATTCTGGTTTAACTGATCTGTAATATTCAGGGCTTACCAGCCTCGTGGAAGCATCCCTCTCTGCTTTTCCTTGGTGCTGCTTTTCACTTGGAGTCTGAACGACTGGGGGGCTGAAACATAATTGAGGGCGTCAGGAGGCCCAATGTTGTTAAGCCAGTGCTGGGCAAAGAAGGACCAGTGGGTGACACTGCCACAGCTGACCCTATGAAGGACAGAGTGTGGGTGGCAGTGGGAGTCACCGCCAAGGCAGCCAACGACCCAGCAGTGGTCGGCACTCAAAGCGGTGACTGACAGCACACTAGGGAGGACGTCTCCTTAGGCCTCTCCTAGTCACGGTGCTTATGTTTACTCATCAATTTCTCCTGGGCTTTGGATGGAGCCCGTGGACAGAGTAGGCAAGGTGGAAGAACTTGGAGTTTCTTTATTCTGGCAACCTTTTATTCCAGAAGGAAGGATTCTAGGACCTTCTGATGGTGCCTGGTTAAAACGGCAGTAGATCTCACAGGCTTTAACATTGTGGTCAGCGCCAAGACAGCAGATGCAAGCACTGTGGTCGTCCTTATCGATTTTCTTGTCGCACCCGCACTCCTACTACTGAGATGACTGAATCTCAGGTAGATATATTGACTACTGAAAATGCTGTCCAACCCTCTAGCATAGTAGAAGAAGTAATATATTCAAATAGACCCACTTATGAATCAGGAGAAGTACAGTCTGATATAACTAAGGACATAGTTTCTATAGAAACAGTACCAACAAAGAATTTAACCCGACAATGCTTTGTATTGGGAGATTCAATAATAAAATACACCGATAAAATTGTGTGCCGAAAAGACAAACATAATATAGCATGCTCATCATTTCGGGGAGCTGGTATTAAAGACATAAATAGAATGTGCCCTGATATTCTACAAAATTCTGTCCCTAATCCACTTGTCATTATTCACGCTGGTACAAATGATCTAAAAAAAAAACTATCCACTGAAGAAATCAAACAGGAATACATAAACCTTGGTAAAACTTTAGTTGAACTTAATTGTGAGACATGGTTTTCGGAAATATTACCCATTCCTAGAGCAAATTACCAGACTACTCGTAAGATCAAATGTATAAAGGAGTGGATACGTAAAAGGACACTTAAAGAAGGTTATAAGTCCATTCCCCTTTGGGAATACTTCTGTGATACTCCATCATCGTTTTGTTGGGGTGGGCTTCATTTAAGTAAACAAGGTGCCTATAAATTGGGCAGAACTTTTTAGAATATCATACAAAAATCTTTAAACTAGAAAAAAAGGGGGATGAGGGTGCTAAACTTGATAAAAACTTCAGCAATTTAAGATCAAGGAAACTAAAAATATGGAATATTAATGTCCGAAGTCTGAATAATGTAAAATTAACTGAACTAAAAACTTTGATAAATAAATATAATACTAACATTATATGTGTAACAGAAACATGGTGGGACGAGTGTAATAATTGGTCCAACAATATTGCCGGGTATCAAATTTTTTCAAAAAATCTTTTGGGAAGAAGAGGTGGTGGAGTATGCTGCTATGTTTCAGAACAGATACAGTGTCAAGAAATTAAATTTACTTAAATCTCTGAAAATATAACAAACCCTGTGGTTGAAATTAACATTTTCTCATTCGCCCAAAATTAATCTGGGGATCTGTTACAAACCACGTAACAGTAATAGTAATAACAATTTAATAGAGGAAATAAATAAAGCTTCTAAGTTTAGGTGATGCCTTAATTTTGGAAGCCTTCAACGCACCGGGAATAAATTGGGATGAACTGAAAGGAATTACTACCTTTGATAAAGTATTGATACTATAATATCTCATGGTTACCATCAAATGGTTGATGCTCCAACAAGGGAGAGAAGTATTTTGGATTTAATTTTTCCTAATTCCATTGATAGAATTGACCGTATAGATATTCTCCCCCATTTAGGAAATAGCGACCATAACATTGTAGAATGTACAAGCAATATTAAAAAACCCAAATTAAACAGATCGTCATTACCTTTTGACTACAAAAGAGCTGATTGGAATAAAATTATTGAAGCCTTTAAAAAAATGGATTGGGGAGAATCATATTGTAAACTAGATGTTAACTCTAGGTGGGAAAAATTAAAGTCAAAAATTCAAGAAATAACAAATTACTTTATTCCGAGGCGTAAAGATAAAAATAACAAAGGCTTTATCCCATATTGGTTCAATAAAAATATCAAGGTACAGATAAGAAGAAAAAACAAAGCCTTCAAGAAATACAAAATTTGTCCAACCTTGATAAATCTTAATATAAGAATCAACAGAGATCCCTAAAATCTATTATTAAAAAAGGAAAAGTAAAATTTGAAAATAAATTGGCAAAGTAAAAATCATAAAGCCTTCTACGCATATATTAACAACAAGAAGCACACTGGGAAAAAAATTAACTCAATGACTGTTAATGGTAAAGTAATAAAGAAATAGCAAACAGTTTCAGTAATTACTTTATGACTGACTATCGGGAGAATAATTCAAAGGTAACAATCCCAGGGGTAATGGACTCAGAAGCCTTCAGTATCAGTCATGATATGGTACGGAAGGAATTATCTAAATTAAGGACTTCTTCAGGCCCAGATAATATTGACAAGATAATCTGGAAACATCTTTCTGATGTAGTAGTAAACCCCTTGACTGACATATTTAATAAATCACTTTTAACCAGTATGATTCCCATGGACTGGAAAAAAGCCACAGTGGTGCCAATACATAAAAAAGGAAATAAATCAAACGTGGCAAATTATAGACCAATTAGCCCAACAGCAATTTGTTGCAAGATCCTGGAAAGATTGATTAAAAATAAAATTGAGAAGGATGTAATCAAATTAGGGTTGCAGGATCCTTCACAACATGGCTTTATGAGAGGACTCTCTTGTAATACTAACCTACTAGCATTCTATAGCCATGTTAGTTGTAAATTAGACAAGGGTAAACCAGCTGACGTGACCTTTTTGGACTTAGGAAAGGCTTTCGACATGGTTCCACATAATACACTTATTACAAAATTACTGGATCTAGGTCTAAATAAAGTTATAGTAAGATGGATTGGAAATTGGTTATTCAACAGGAAACAGAGGGTGAGAATAAATTCAGTTCTCTCTGACGAGGGCAGGGTTACCAGTGGTGTTCCCCAGGGATCTGTATTGGGCCCGTTATTATTCGGTTTATACATTAGTGATATGGGAAATGGTGTGGATTCTGTTATTACCAAATTTGTAGATGACACTAATAGGTGGAGAAGTAACGTCATTAATAAAGTATAAAGAATCAAGCGATAGTCTCAAGACAATAGAAAGATGGGGTGAACGAAATAATATGAAATTTAATGAAAATAAATGTGCAGTGATACATTTTGGAAAAAAACAAAAATATCCATATTTCTTAAATAATAAGCTCATAAAGAATAGTACATGTGAAAAAGATCTTGGTGTATGGGTAAACTCTAAATTGTCTTCAGACACACATATTGTTAAAACTGTAGAGAAATGTAACAGTATTATTCACTCCATCAAAAGAGCAGTCATTTCTAGGAATAAAGGCTGTGTACTAAAGTTATATAGGACATATGTACTACCCCATCTCGACTATGGTTCACCGATTTGGAGCCCATACTTAAAAAAGATATTCTAAAGATTGAAAAAGTTCAAAGGAGGCTGACAAAATTTATTAAAGGACTGAAAAATAAGGAGTATCCCGAAAAACTGGTTGACCTAAATCTGTACTCTTTGGAGACCAGAAGAATCAGAGGAGATCTATTATTTTTATACCGAATCATGGAAGACAAGGCCTTAATGGCACAATGTAAAATAAGAAGAGTTCAAAAATTAGTAAATTCAAGATCACATGATAAATATTTATATATAGGGCAAGAACCAATAGGCATCAATGCTTTTATAATATACGTACACCTACAATTTGGAATAATTTGCCCAAGAATGTTGTGGACTCTACATCATTTGACATATTTAAAAGTAGGCTAGATGAATATTTATTACATAAGAAATGTCAATAGATAAACCCACTATGAGTGGGAGACAATTAAATGGGCCAATGGCCTACTTTGTCTATACATACCAAGTTACCAAGTTAGTATCAGGGTCGGACGACATAACAAAATGCAAAAATCACTTTTAAAAATAAAGTGATAAACAAGGGTGAGAAAGGAAAAGAACGCTGAAATTGAATATCTGGCGGTCAACTGAAGCAATGGTGTCTCCGTGAAGTCTGACATGCAATGGTCCACGGCAGGAAAAGAACTGAGGAGGGCACGGGGGCCACCCATGTTTATATGGGAGGGACATTGTGGCTGATATCATCGTAAACGGTCACTAGTAGACTGCTACCTAGAAAAGTTTCTGTGTGGTCCTAGTGTCTGGTGGCTATAGTTCCACAGGTGTGGTCTGATACAAGAGATATACTCGATGAAGGTCTTAGGACTGGTATGTAAAGAGACTCTGAAAAATAAATAAAGCTCATTAATTAAACCTTAAGCTTGGAAATTCTGTGAGCACAAGTCACAGCAACTAAAAATAATGCCTTCCATGAAAGGAAACATAGGCCACAAGTCGCAGAAGGCTCAAACAGAGCCAAAGTCAGTTTTTCAAATATGAAATTCAAGACCCATGGGGGACTGGATTACACATAGGGGGTTTCCTATGAAAGATATCTAAGAAAAGTACAGAACAGTTCTAGTGCAACCCCATGGCCATCAATGGACACATGAAAGGCTGTTAAGGCAGCTAAATTCACCTTAATAAACGCATACTACAGACCTGAATCAGATAAATTAATCAAGTACTCCAGAACAGAATTCACAGAGCATGTAAAAGGGTCCATATTCCAGGAAGCAGACCAGAAAGTGAAATACTTCCATTCCAAGGAATAATTATGTCTAGTAGAAAGCTTTCCAGCCACAAGAAAGACATCAGCAACCTTAGCTGACACCGTAAACCAGACAATGGTTACATTTTCAGGAGCCATGCATGCAAATGCAAGGCCCTCAGTTCCCGAAGGACCAGAGATCCCCAGTCTTCTGAAAACAGACCTGACACGGGCAGAGGCCCAGGATGCTTCATCACCAGATGCTGCAGGAGTGGAAACCATATCTGGTGAGGCCATAGAGGAGCTATGAGGATAAGAGTGGCACTCTCCACACTAGGTTTGAGAAGAACCCTCTGTATTAGAGGAATGGGGTGAAATGCATGCAGGAATTTCCCTTTCCAGGAGGTGGACAATGCTTCTCACCAAAAAACTCAAGGCCCTGGAGCTTGCAATCAGAAACGCTACAGTTCTGCATTGTGTAAGGATGCAAAAAGGTCCAACTCTGGATGACCCAACCTTGCAAACAGGTCCCTGATCACGGATGTCAGAAGTTCCCATGTGTGAATCTTGGATTGAGATTGGCTTAGTCTGTCTGCCGAGATGTTATGGAGACCTGACAGAAACACTGCCAGCAGGAGCTCATGATACATCGTCCAGTGTCAAACTCTCACTGCTTTCCTGCATAGGATATAGGAATGAATGCCCCCTTTGTTGTGCAGTGCATGACACTGACACTGCCCAACTGAATTAACAGAGCACCAGGGCAGACATGATTTTAAAATGTCTGGAGGCTGCATCGGACAGCTCTCATTTCCAAGACATTTATGTCTGGTTTGCCTCCACTTTGCTCCAGGACCTGTGTCTCTGGAAGGAGCCAACAAGAGTACCAAACTGGAGTCTAAGGCATCTGTGGTAGGTATCTGTACAGGAGCTGGTAACAGGAATGTCATGCCCTTGAGTAAGTTGCTATGGTCCATCCACCACAGTACCACAGTAGTGCTCGACAAGGGGAGGGGAAGCGTGATGAAAATCATGTGCTCCAACTCATCCGTCAAATGATCCCACGGGAACCTGAGTGTCCATTGTGGGATTCACATGTGGAGCAGAGCAAATAGCACTGTTATAACTGCAGCAGCCATCAGGTTTAAGAGACGTAACACTGTCATGGCAGATACGTAGTAGCTCCTATGCATCAAGTGCACCTGGGCATCCAGTGGCAGGAAGACACATCCCTGTCCATCTCCAGTACCACCCGAATGTACTGCAGGCACTGGCATGGGGTCAGTACCAACTTTGGAATATTCACTGTTATCCCTAGTGCCTTAAACAGTTGCACAATTCAAGGAAGGATGTGAAGAGGAGAGCTTCCTTGGAACTGACTTTCAGAACCCAATTATCTAGATAAGGGACAACATGAAGCTATTCCCTGTGAATGACCGCCACAACCACTGCTAAGCATTTAGTAAATGTCATGAAACCGCTCCAGAGACCAGGTCCACTGAGCTCACAGTGTCCACCCCTAAATGCAATCCATGACAGGGGAGAACAGGAATACCCTCCAAGTGTCCATCTAGAGAGCTTGCCAAGTTCATGACTGAACACTCACCATGAGGTCCCAGGGCTTCTGCTCTATTCTGGGTAAGGGCAAAATACAGTCTTAAGTCTGTAGCCAGATGAGAACCCTCCTTGGTTGCTGTACCGGAGGGGGGCAGGTGTTACACGAGCTCTTCTGGATTTTCCCTTGTAAACCTGATTGTGTCTTCTCCCATGAGGTGTGCAGCACCAAGTTCCCCCTTACAGACTCCTCCTGAGACCTGTGTATTCTCCCCTGCTTTAGGCAATCAGATCCCCTTGTAGAATCCCTAGTCTTCTGTAGCGATGGTGACACCTTGCATTTACCAGGTTGGTCTCAGAATTGAATAACCCTCTTACTTTACACACACACAATCACTCACAGGCAGCTTTAAAACCAAAGTGCTTTACTAAATTATTTAAATAATTATCATACAAAAAATGCAGAAATGTGGTTAGAAGATAACAAAAGTTGGAAAATTTACATAAAACGAATGCACTGTAAACTTTTAACTGTCTAGTTTTCTACCTGGTTCGTGGATGATCAAAGTCCAGAAAAATAAATTAGTTTGCAAAGACTCAGTTCTCCCTTGCATTCACTGGTCCTCAGTCTGTCTCTGGGGCAGTCTTGCTTGGTGTGGGACAGGAAGAGTGTCTCATGAAAAAGTGTGCAATATGCCCTGATCTAAGGGCTTTAAATATCTTTGGCAGTCTAACTCTTTGGTGGACTTAGCTTTTGGGCTGGCAGGGGTCTCTCTTGCTCTGGCCAAGATTTTTAAGTGAACCATATTATTAGATTCTCTTACAGTTCCAATATCCTTTGATCTTCCCTCATCCTTCCTGACGTCTTCTAAATGGAGATGAATTATAAGACCTAAAGTGTATTCACACTAGACTTCCAGTGTAGATATCCCTTCTCCTTCCTGCCACCTAATAAAATGAAATTATACCAGGACAGTTCCTGGAACCTAAAGCACTTTCCCTTTGAAGTGTAAGTTTATTATAGGAGGTAGATGGCTTTTCCATTCTTGTCACTTTACGATACCCCTGCCTTTGAAATGTAATTTTCAGCTTCCTGGCAAGTCAGCCTTTCTCATGTCACACAACACCAATTTTCTCTGCATGTAACCCTTAAAAAAAAAAAACATGGGCATCTTTTGGCAACCATTATTTCTGGCCTGTTTGGAACTTTGAGACATAACCAAGTTTCTCTGCATGTCACCCTTTTAAAGAGGGAGTCCAGCCAACATTTATAGCATCAATAAATTCAGAATTTGGATCAGCATATCTTGTCAACCTCAAGCCAAAAATTAGATCTCTAGCATACTTTGTTTAAAAGTTGTCATTTTATAACCCTACATTCACTGCCAGTTTTAAAAAAGGCGGTTTCAGTAAAGAATTGCTGATGATGTCACAACCAGAACTCACAGCCTCATCCTTCTTGCAAACCGTATTATAGGACTTATTTCTCCCACATTACATGAAACTGCAGTTATAGTAAACATCTGAAAAGGAACGCCAACACTGGGTGGGTCAGGGAAGGCATTTCCATTATGTGCAGATGCAATGTACAGTACTTAAGAATGTGATGGGGGGATTCGAATACAGAGGCAAAAATTTCGGAATGTGGCAGTGATGCACAGTTTTGGATTGTATTGGTGACGTTTCAGAATGTAGCTGACACACAATGTTGGATTGTGGCAATGACAGTTTTGGAATGTGATGAGTTTCAGAATGTGGCACTGAAACACAATTCTAACAGGGTTTCAATGTGCAATTTTGTAATGTGGCAGGGATGCGCAAGTTTGGAATGTGGCTGGAGTGCGCAATGTCGAATTGTGGTGGAGATGTGATGCGCAGTTTTGAAATGTGGTGGGTGTGTACAATTCTAGAATGTGGCAAGGACAAGCAGTTTCAGAATAAAATGGTGTATCCTGTCACATTCCAACAGTGTGCATCCTTACTGTATTACAGAATTGCCAGTCCCCACTAAATTCCTCGATGTATGTCCCTGTTGCATTCTGAGATCGTCTCACCACACTGCGAGATGGCACATCCCTGCCACATGCTGAGACCGGATATCCTCCCCTCCCCAACTACCACCAAAATTCTGATAATGTGCACCATCTTGACATTCCATACCTTGGTTCAGCAATGCAGTCCAAAACCACTTCCTGATGCGTTCTAAAGTACAGTATTGTGCATCTGAACATTCTGGAAATGCAAGCACTGCAGGCAACCCTCTCAGTTTTTTATTTTTTTAATTTTAATGATTACAACAGATTCAAAGAAATGGATACTAAAAGGTTACTGACAGGGAGGACTAGTCAGAGTTCTGGTTGTGACATCAGTGGCTCTTCACTGAAACTGACTTTTCTGAGCACGGAGTGAAAATATAGGTTACTCACCTGGAACAGGAGTTCAAGGAGTGGTATATGTTGTTCATCCACACCTCTTGGCAGGTACCTTGCCACTTTAAGATGTGGCGGAGAGTCTTCAAACCTGGCTCCTCCCACCCACCCAGGTGGTAAAACCCTCAGCTCCACCCCATGACACCAGATTTAGCCCGCTGGAAGCCAGGCTGCGCATTGAAGCCGGGGAGGTTGGGTGGGTCGTGTGGATGAACAACATACACCACTCCTAGAACTCCTGTTGCAGGTGAGTAACCTGTATTTCTAGAGACGTGGATATGTTGTTCAATCCACACTTCTTGGCAGACTCCTAGCAGTTCCCCAGGAGGGGGGAGGCAAGGCACGCACCCCCTATACTTACTTGGGGAACAAGGACTGTAGAACCTAGGTCCCAAAACCAGCATCCCGGCGTGACTCTAGGTCAATGTGGCAATGGGAAATAAAGGTGTGTGCCAACTTCCAGGTAGCAGCCCTGCAGATTTCCTGGATAGGGACATCCCTAGAAGCAGCCACGAAGCAGCGGTATGGTGGGTAGAATGAGCTCTTATCCCTTTGGGTGGCTCCATGCCCACCAACCTATAGCAGAGATCTATGCAGGAGATGTCCCACCCTACTTATCTGCTTGGCTGCAGGTCGGCCAGGTGCGTCTTCAGCATAGGTGACAAACAGCTGGTGAACCTCTCCCCGAACTTCAGCCGTCCACTCCTTATAATAAGCGAGCGCTCTTCTAGGGTTCAGAGTATGGAGCCTATATTCAGCCTCCGAGGTGTGACTGGGGTAGAACACCGGCAGAGTCAACATCTGATTCAGATGAAACTCCGACATCACCTTCGGAAAGAATTTCGGGTGGGGGCGAAGGACAACCTTGTTCCTGTGGAAGACCAGATAAGGAGACTCGATGGAACGCACCTGGAGCTCTCCCCCATCCTTCTGGTTGACATGACAGCCACCAAGAAGGCAGTCTTCCACGATAGGAGGGAGATATCGCACCTGTGCATCGGTTTGAATGGCTTGCCCATGAGCTTGGCCAATACCAGCAGTAGATCCAAACGGAGACAAGGCGGAGAGGGCTAACCGTACCGCTCGAAGCTCCAGCACATTGATGTGGCATCAGGACTCCTGAGGGGACCAGAGGCAGTGTGCCCTGAGCTCCCCCACATGAGCACCCCAACCCATCAAGGAGGCGTCGGCCGTAAGGATGACCATTGTCTCGGGGCAGACAAACGGGATACCTTCCTGCAGATGACTTGGGAAGAGCCACCACTGCAGGCCGTCCCACATCTTCTGGGTCATGGTTACTGATTGGTCCAGAGGACCAGAGTGCTGAGAACACTGGCAGGCTAGCCCCCATTGGGGGGGGCACATACGCCAGCAGGCCCAACGGACCACGCTGATGCAAGCCGCCATGAGACCCAGAAGGCGCAGAAGTCCCAGGCAGGGCGCAATTGCCCAACCTGAAATGACTGGGCAAAGGAGGAAAGGACCTCGGCCCTGTCCTCTGGAAGCCGGGCTCTGGCTCGAAGAGACTCGAGCTCTGCCCCAGTGAACTGAATCACCTGCGATGGCACAAGTTCCAATTTGGCTTCGTTGATCAGGAGGCCAAGTTAAGAGCAGACCTGGATGGCCAGATTTCTGGACCGCTCCACCTCCAACCTGGAGGGGGCTGCTATCAGACAGTCGTACAGGTAAGGGTACACCCGGACCCCTCAGCACCGCAGGAATGCTGTCACCACTGCCATACATTTGGTGAAGACCCTGAGAGCTGGAGAAAGGCCAAAGGGCATGGCCTGGAACTCGTAAAGGGATCCCTCCGCTCTGAAGCGGAGGAATCGCTGAAGAGATGGACGGATTGGAACATGAAAGAATGCGTCCTGGAGATCCAGAGAACAAAACCACATGCCTAGTTCCAACGATGGTATGATCTGAGCCAGAGTGACCAACCTGAAGATGCGCAGTGTTAGGAACTTGTTCAGGTCATGCAGATCGAGAATGGGGTGCCAGCCCCCAACCCGTCCGTTTTGGGACCAGGAAGTACCTGGACACAAACCCTGGGCATGGAGGAGGATCCGCCAGCTTGCTGATCACCTCCTTTTGGAGGAGCAGAGCTATGTCAGCTCGACAAGCCGACAGAGAGGCTGCAGAACCGGTAACCCCCCAAGGGGCAACAGCTCGAAAGGGAGGGGTCTGCTCAAATTCCAGAGGCAGACCCCTGACGACCACTTCCAACACACAACGGTCCGTGGTTATAGCGGACCAGGTGGAATGGAGTGGCTGAGCCGCCCCCCAAGGGGGGACCCAGGGAAGGCGTGACTAGGTTGGGGGTGGCACCCCTCAACCCATCACTGGGCAGGCTTGGAGGAAAGGCCAGCCAAGGAGCCACCTGGAACTTTCCCTTCAGGCTTCCTGTTGGAGGAAGCAGCAGGCTTGGCCTTGGGGCGCCAAGCATGAGCCTGCTGGCTCTGCTACTGGTCCGGTCATGTCGCAGGGGCAGAAGGGCGAAAGGGCTTATGCTGTTGCTGGCAGCCTTTGTCCTTCTGGGCAGACATGACAGAGTCCAAGGTGGCATTGAACTTCTCGATCCACTGGAGGTGGCCCTCCATCCCAGGCCTGAACAAGTCGGTGCCCAAGAAGGGGACATCTGTCAGCTTGTGCTGGGTATCTGCCATGAAGGTCGAGATCCGCAGCCAAGCTCTGCGGCGCATGGCTACTGTGGCCGTTACTGACTGGGTACAAGAGTCTCCGATGTCCAGAGCAGTCTGGAGCTGTTGCTTGGCCACCGCCCTTCCCAGATCCCACACCCACTTGATCATCGTTTGAAGGTCAGCCGGGAGATGAGGAAGCACCTCATCCAGGGAGCCCAAAAGGGCGTGTGAAAAGTGTGCCATCAGTAGAGCCGAGCTAGCCTGTCAAAGGCCTAGGGAGGCAGCAGCATAAACTCTGCACCCGGAGTAGTCCAGCTTTTTGGACTCCTTGTCCGGGGGCTTCTCTACATCCCTGGCATTTCCGGAGCGCCGGAAAACGCTATCGGTCACCAGCCCTTCAGCAGAAGGGTGCTCCGAGAAACTGGAGAGGGAACCGGTCGGGACTGCATACTTGCCAGCCATCCTGGCCGAAGGTGCCAGACAGGAGGCAGGCTGCTGCCACAACTCCAAGGCCGGACCAACAATGGCCTCTGCCACAGGAAAGGCCTCCATAGGGGAATCCCCTTGGTCCAAAATCTCCGTGAGGGGATATCTGGCCAGTTTCTGCACGGGCTCGAGCTGCATCCCAGCAGACTCTGAGATGAGCTGAAGAATACAGAGGAACACGGATGGGATCTCATCCACCGACAGACCCCCGGAGGATTCCAGGTTGAGGGGCCTGGAATACAGGGGGGAGTCGTCAGACTCCGAGGAGTCTGTGAATAGCTGCCGAGTGCCTGAGGCATCCTCCACTCGCCCAGGCCGATCGGGGGGTGAGGGTGACCGACAACCTGTGGGGCAAGCCCTGACCTGACAGAGAATCCTTGGCTGGGGCCCCAGTCTTCGGTTGCGGAGGCAGTGGTTCCACCACAATGGGTGGAGCAGTCAGTTTCAGCCGAGCAACTGGCGCCGGAGTCGGCTCCTCGACCAAGGAACCGAGGGCAAGAGATTGCTTCGGCCGCTCAGGTGACAGCCACTTAATTGCCTGGGAAGGCAACGGAGTTGGCTTGTTGCCGGCCAACAAGAGCTGCTGCCACATCATATCCTCATAGCGCCGACTCAACTTGCACCACAGCTTGTCCTCCAAGGAGGATGATGAGGAAGAGCGGTGACGCCAATTTCCGTGATGTCGGGACCGGGAACACCGGCGTTGGCAGGACTTGCCCGACACGGAAGAGGACCGAGACCATCGCAGTCACCGACGGTGGGTCGAAGAAGGGGCAGGGTAAACCTGCACATCCTCCAGTTCAGGATCCTTAACTGGGGACTTTGGCTCGGGAGGCCGAGGCAAGTCCTCGGTAGGCACCTGGGGAATCGGTGAAAGAGGGCTGTTGGCCTCTCCAGTCGACAGCCCGTCTAACAGGTCAAGAAATATCTCGACCGCATCAATGGGTGTTAGAGGACGGTCCAGGGAGCGAGATCTCTCCCACTCCCACAAACATCGAAGGTGGGACTTACCTTTCGGGTCCTTTTTTGACCGACTGAAGTGAGTCCCTGAAGGCCCCTCTCCCTTGGTGGAGAGAGACTGACAAAGCTCCCGAAAGGAATCAGTGTAGTAGGAGCCCAAGGAGAGCGGGACAAACGCAGATGCCGAGGATGATACCCAGTGAATCCCCTCACCGTTACCAACTGATTAGGTATAAGCTGTCCAGGCTTAACCAAATCCCTTTTTACCAGGGTAAGAGACACGACTGTGTCCCTAAACCTATGGGACTGCACCCAATTTACAGTAACCAGGTGCATGTGCTCCCTCATGTTTACAGGCATGCTTTCAGGGATACAAAGTGCACCCAACTCTGTTCAAGCAGTACTTTGTCCATTCTGTGCCTTTTTAGGACGGACTCTCTCTAGCAAGATGCCCTGGCTCGCCGGCATGGAGGGTTGAGGCACTGGATGCCACACCTCGCACCACGCCAGCAACCCGTGTTCGGAAACAAATCTGAGTCATCGGGGTGCCGGCACGGGGGGGGGGGGAGAGAGATGAGCGGAGCAGGATCGCACACCTAATGGCAGCTCTCTCTCTTGGTGTGGTTTCTTGCCTCCCCCACCGTAGTTCCGCTGCCACCAGGTGGAGGTCCGGTGGTAGCACAGGTGGAGGTGTCTCAGAACATAGCACGATGTGCCTGCATATGCCGCCAGGAATGGGGCGGACAAAAGGGAAAATTATACAAAATAATGGAAAAGAAAAGGATGCCCTGGTTGTTTACAAAACCAACAGTCATTTCTTTTATCCAAGAAATCCCTTTATGGTAATTTGGGGCTTCCTCCTTTCTGCAGAGACAGTGAGGGTTTTAGCTGCCCTGAAGGTACACTTTTCCCTTTTGACCCTGCCACACCTGCTTTCCCACTTCCTTTCACAGCAGGCCTGCTCCGGGAATAGCGGAATAGCGGTCCAAGAGGTCAGCAGCTTGCTGTGCTGTTTCTGGACCTCGGCCCTCTAGCCAGGTGTTCAACTCTGCTGGCAAGTCCAAAAAAACTGCTCTAGAAGTACAATTTCCTCAATTTTCCCAAGAGTTTGCTTCCACCCCCTCCCGCAAACATTTCAGAAACTGACGTTGCTTTGTGAAGAGTTCCTCAAAGCTCATGTCAAGGCTTTTTCAGAGTTTATGGAACTTAACCCTGTAGGCCTCAGGAATTAATTCATACTTTTTAAGTAAAGCAGTTTTAAGTTTCTCATAGTCTTGCATCATCATTGTCCATTTGGCCTAGCGCCTCACGCCCTTTACCAGTAAGGTAGCTGGGATAGCTGAAGGCTCCAGGACTCCCTAGCTATTTTGGCCTGGATACAGACCTTCTGAAACTAATTCAAAAATGCATCCATAGCCCCCCCTTTAAATTTAGCCATTAATTTGGAATTTAACTTATGCACCAGCTCTGGAGTTTCAGGTTCACCCCTGCCACTTACCTCCTCTGGCACTGGTCATTGGAGTCTTAGCTTCTCAAGTTCAAACTCTCTCTCTGGCACTGCCTTTCTTTTTCCTCTGCCTCTCTCTGGCGCTGCTTTTCTGTCAGCCTCTCTCGGGCACTGTTTTTCCTGCATCTCCAGTTCAAACCTCTTCTGCTGGATTTCGAACTTTCTCTGCTCCAGCTCCAATTCCTTCTAGCTCCAGCTCCATGGTGATCTTCCCCTGGTGCTGTGGCTCAGGGTTCCCTCTAGCCTCACTGTCCTCCTCCCTGGGACTGGACACTACGACATCCCTTGGCACCCCCACACCCAAAGTCCGGTCCATTTCAGTCACTTGCTGTGACTCTAGGTTCGGAGCAACCGCTTGCTTATCGGCTGCCACGAGAGCCTCCACGAGGTTCTTTTTGGTTCGCCCCCTGTACTGCACCCCCTTTCATGACATAACTGCCTTAGGTGGTCTGCAGTGTATTCACGGTAGATGGAAGCCATCTTCTTCCCTAACTACTGCTACACTTAAACCGAAAAAAAAAAAAGAAACAGGGTAGGGAACTTTATACTGTAACCAAATTGCCCCCCGATCTCTGCCCTGTGTGTGTGTATTGTTTTTATCTTATCAATCTGATAGACTGGCCTTGAAACCAACCTCTATGTCTGTGCCACCAATACCTCCTGGATCCCACCACTATGCCACTAGATCTGTCGCAAACTCACTCCTGGAGGCCAGATCTATCGGGCTCACAGTGCCCACCCCTAAGTACAATCTGTGACAGGGGGAACAGAAATACCCTCCAAGTGTCCGTTTAGAGTGCTCACCGAGTTCATGACTGAAAAGTCGCCACGAGGTCCCAGGGCTTCTTCTCTATTCTGGGAAGGCAAAATACAGTCTTTCAAGTCTGTAGCCAGGTGAGAACCCTCCTTGGTTGCTGTACTGCGAGAGGGGGGGGTGTGAAACCCAGGTGTTAAAAGGTCTTCAGGATTTGCCCTTGTAAACCTGACTCTGTTCTCTCAAATGGGGTGAGCAGCTGCTAGCTCCCCTTTACAGACTCCTCCCAAGACCTGTGTATTCTCCTCTACTTTAGGCACCCTGATCCCCTTGCAGGATCCATAGTCTTTTGTACTGATGGTAACACCTTGCATTTACCAGGTTGGTCTCAGAACTGAATAAACCTCTTACCATTACACACACAAAATTACCCACAGGCAGCTTTAAAAGCAAAGTGTTTTACTAAATTATTTAAATAATTATCATACAAAAGATTCAGAAATTTTGTTACAAGATAGCAAAACAAAAGTTGGAAAATATACATAAAACAAACACACTGTAAACTTTTAACTGTCTAGTTTTCTACCTGGTTTGTTGATCAAAGTCCAGAAAAATAAAAGTTTGCAAAGACCCAGTTCTCTCTTGCGTTCACTGGTCCTCAGTCTGTCTTTGTGGCAGTTTTGCTTGGTGTGTGACGGGACGAGTGTCCAATGAAAAAGTGTGCAACATGCCCTGATGTGAGGGCTTTAAATACCTTTGGTCCATACAGTCTGCAACTCTTTGATGGCCTTATCTTTTGGGCCAGCAGGGGTCTCTCTTGCTCTGTCCAAGTTTTTTAAGTGAACCATATTATTGCTTAGATTATCTTATAGTTCCAATATCCTTTGCTCTTCCCTCATCCTTCCTGACTTCTTCTAAATGAGAAATTATAACACCTGAAGTGTATTCACACTAGACTTCCAGTGTAGAGATCCCTCTCCGTCCTGCCACCTAATAAAATGAAATTATACCACGACAGTTCCTGGAACCTAAGGCACTTTTCCTTTATAGTGTAAGTTTATGATACGGGGGAGATGGCTTCTCCATTCCTGACACTTTACGAAACCCCTGCCTTTGAAATGTAATTTTCATCTGCTGGAAAAAAAAAGGAATTCTATATCCAAAACGAAATTTAGAATATTTAGGATAAGGACATGATGAAACTGAAGGGAAGCACTTATTCCGTTATCTGTAAAGAAAACATAAAAAACATCAAAATTAAAAGCTGAACATAAATACAGAATTATTTATGTTCAGCTTTTGATTTTTTTTATGTTTTCTTTACAAATAACAGGGAATAAGTACTTCCCTTCAGTTTCATCATGTCCTTATTCTAAATTTCGTTTTGGATATAGAATTCATGGTAGTAATGTTAAATAATTTATTTACTTATGCTTCATTCTTGGTTTTAGGATATATGTTCATTTTTCATGAACAAATCAATATGCTTTATATTGCATTATGTAAATGAGGATGCATGTGAGAAAATAATATTACATGCCTTTAAGAATTCTATATATGTTATTTTATTTTAATTTTTCCCTATTTTTCTTAGGTGTAGGTAGTACATAATTTAAAAAGAAAATATTTTTTCATGTTATGTAGATCCTTTGTTTTTAATATTGTCTATGTCACTTTAAATTTGATAGTTTCATTGGCTATATAAGGATCTATGTACTCTGATTGGTTATCCTCCTGATGACGCTAACTGAGCGAAACCGATAGAGGTTACTTTGTTTTTCCACACACCTGTAGTGGTTGTAGGGGTGTTATTTTATAATAAATATATTGCCTTTATTCAGGTCTCCTGAGTGGTGCGGCTTTTTGCTTTAGCGTTATATGATTTATTAGGTCCGCACACACACTTTACTGCTGAGCTGTTTTGTTTGCTATTCCTTTGATTTAGTACTTGCTCGCAGTGGGAGTACCTTTAGGCTATTTTTAGCAATTTCTAAATCACCGCATTTTTGGTTATGGGCGTATTAATACAATACAGCTGGATTGAACTTGGAGCGCTTCAGGTCTAAGTACTTGAACACTTTTGTGCTGCTTCGTTTTTCTGTGTGTTGCATACATCTTCAGCGTGTTTAATATAATTGATTAGCCTGCCCGATTAAGGAATATCTGAAACGCATTTCACTGATACACTTTTTGGAGCCACTGCAGGTTCGTGAGCTGCGTGTATTTTCCTGCCTATAGGAGAAAGAATTATTTAGTGATTCACATGGTGAAGCTAACATTCAAGCTGGTGAAAATTTAGCTACTTCAGATTCTGCTGCAAATATTGTGGATATTCAAGCAGCATTCACTTTATTGGAACGAGCTATCATTAGAGGTCGACGTCACTATTGGGGTAAGATTACTTTGGAAGCTTATTTGCAAGTAGGACGTTCACCCAGGGGACTGAGGGTAATTAAAAACCCTGGATATGGTTGGGACAGAGAATCATTAGTATCTGATTGGAAACGAGCACAACAAACAGCCACAGATGAATTAATGCGTGTGCTTATACGTGATTATGAAACTCAACAACTTGAAGTAACAGCTGACATTATTAACCAAGAAAAACTGGTTCTTCAATTTAAAGATCATACTGACTTTGCTTTGTTCCAACAAAAACTTAAGGACAAAGTAAAGAGAGAGGACAATAAGCTGAAACAAATTAAACTGCAAAAATTTGAACGAGAAAGAGCGGATTATTTGCATGATCGAGTGTTCAATTGGAATCAGAAAAATCGCTCTTTTAGACATGGAGGTGTTAAACAGCATATTGCCCCATATCCTAAATCCATTCTGAGGAATAGAATCAGTTCCCCTACCTACACCACAGATAACAGTGAATCGGAAGTGGAGGATCCTTTTTTAGATCCAGACCAGATCGAGGAGTCAGATGCACAACGGACTGTGCATTTTCAACTACCCCAAACAAACAGGAGCAGCAGATCCAGAGGCCGAGGATTTCATCGAGACAACCGGAATATCAAGGACCAAAGAGGAAGACAACACGACATGGGGGGAGAAAATATCGGCAGTCGCATCAGAGGGAGACGTCTGGTTTAACAATTAAGGAGTCGGTGCAGGAGAAAACTGTGATTAACATTTCTGGACAGGAGCTTACACCAGATCAACTTAATATCTTACAAAAAGGATTATCCTTTGTTCCCACTCAGGATTCTAATCCATTTGACTTATATGTAAATTTACATCGTTTCACCAGATTGCTTAATTTAAGAGCTTTTTTTCATAAATCAGAAATGTGTCTTGGCAATTCTTCTGCTACATCATTAGAGGGGAGCACGTCTCAGGAAAAGGTGAGTCCTTTCCACGTTCCGTCTAATTTTATGTCCCCATATAATGAAACTGTGCGTGTCTTTGAAAATGTATGTGAAAGGGAACTTCAATTAATGTTCGATTCTGATACAACAGCTGGATATATTAATATTTCTAGTAAGGAAGCTGTTGCTTTGAAAGAACTCGAACAGAATTGTGACATTATTATTAAGCCAGCTGACAAAGGGGGTTCAGTTGTGGTACGGTCCAGAGATATGTACACCAAAGAGATTACTAGACAACTTAGCGATGTAGAATTCTACACACTCCTTAGAAGTGATCCTACACCTAAATATAAACAAGAAAGAGACATGTTTATTAATGATGCTTTATGCACAGATGTCATTTCCACGATGGAGGCTAATTTTCTTACTGTATCTAAACCAGTTAGAGCCAGTATTTACATTCTACCTAAGATTCATAAGAACTATCATGATCCACCAGGAAGGCCGATAGTGTCTGGGATTGGTTCACTTACTGAACCATTATTTAAATTTGTTGATGCATACATTAAACCTTATGTCAAGTCTTTGCCTTCATTTATTAGAGATACTACACAGATGTTAGGCATATTAGGCGAAATGCAGACTGAGAAAGAGTGGTATCTTGTCTCGATGGATATCACTGCCCTCTATACTAATATCCCCCATTTGGGGGGGATACAGGCGCTTGACTACTGGCTTTCTATGGATCAGAATGTCACTAATTCCAAAAAAACAGTTTCTACTAACCTGTAGTGAACATGTATTAACTAAAAATGTGTTTCTCTTTGGTAGGGACATGTACAAACAAATTAAGGGGACGGCTATGGGAGCAACTTTTGCACCAAACTATGCCAACCTTTATTTGGGCAGGTGGGAGAAAATGTACGTCTACGATGCCAGAAATAATTTATATCGTGATAAGACAGATATCTGGCATCGTTTTATTGACGACATATTTATGGTATGGACTGGCACACTGGTGGAACTTGAAGATTTTGTGAAATTTCTTGAATCTACTGATTCTAATTTCAAGTTCACTGTACAAAGTGATTTGGATAGTGTTTCCTTTTTGGATTTAAAGATCTCTAAAAATCAAGATGGAACTTTGAGAACTGATTTGTTCCGTAAGGAAACTGACCGTAATTCACTTTTGTTAGCCTCCAGTTGCCACCCATACCATATGATTAGAAACATTCCCAAAGCCCAGTTGTACAGGGCATGTAGGAACTGTTCTGAGGACAGTGATTTTTTGGTTCAGGGTAGTGATATGTGCAATAAATTTATTGCACGTGGTTATTCTCCCAAGCATGTAAATGAGATTTTTCTGGACATTTTGGACATTAAAAGGGAAACTCTACTAACCATTAAACCAAAACCAGCAGTGGCATCTCGGCTGAATTTTGTTACCAGTTATACTAGGCATACTCACAAGGTACAGGATGTTATTAACAAGAACTGGTATATTTTGGAAACTGATCCTCTCTTGATTCAGGATGTAAAAGAAAAACCTTGTTTTGTTTATCGCAGGGGCAGGAATTTGAAGGCTAGATTAGTGCACAGTTACTTGAGGGAGAAGTTAGAACCGTCATTAAAAACTTGGCTACCACCTTTACCTGTTGCGAATTTCAGCTGTGGGAACTGTAAATACTGTTCCCTTATTTTGAGGACTGACACATTTACTTCATGTAATAATCATAAGGAATTCCAGATTACAGAATTCTTTAATTGCATTAGTAGTAATGTGATATACCTAGCAACATGTGAATGTGGGGCATTTTATGTAGGTAAAACCAGCAGACAGTTTAAAATTAGAATCGGTGAACATCTTCGTTCTATTATTCATAATGATGCTAAGAATGCATTAGCCATGCATGTCAGTAATACAAGAGATGGCAAACATTCTTTCAAGTTCTGTGCTGTTGAGAGAGTTACATTGGGACCACGTGGTGGAAATTTGGAAGAAAAATTGCTTCAACGAGAATCCTTTTGGATTTTCACTTTGGGAGCTCTAAAACCCCCTGGTCTCAATGATAGAATTGATTTGTTGTCACGTATCAGGAGAGGGAAGTAGTTTCCTTTATGAGGCTATGTTCTTTGGATTGTACCTGTGGTGGGACTAGAACCAGTAGAACTAATATAACTGTGTAATTATGTATGTGTGTGTGTGTGTGTGTGTATATATATATATATATATAGATATAGATATATATATATATATTCTTTGCTTTGATATTTGCTCTCGATATCTACATTATGCACAGCAGATAAATAATTTCTGTATTTATGTTCAGCTTTTGATTTTGATGTTTTTTATGTTTTCTTTACAGATAACAGGGAATAAGTGCTTCCCTTCAGTTTCATCATGTCCTTATCCTAAATATTCTAAATTTCATTTTGGATATAGAATTCATGGTGGTAATGTTAAAGCATTTATTTACTTATGCTTCATTCTTGGTTTTAGGATATATGTTCATTTTTCATGAACAAATCAATATGCTTTATATTGTATTATGTAAATAAGGATGCATATGAGAATATAATATTACATGCCTTTAAGAATTATATATATGTTATTTTATTTTAATTTTTCCCTATTTTTCTTATGTGTAGGTAGTACATAATTTAAAAAGAAAATATTTTTTCATGTTATGTAGATCCTTTGTTTTTAATATTGTCTACGTCACTTTAAATTTGATAGTTTCACTGGCTATATAAGGATCTATGTACTTTGATTGATTATCCTCCTGATGACGCTAACTGAGCAAAACCGGTAGAGGTTACCTTGTTTTTCACACACCTGTCGTGGTTGTAGCGGTGTTATTTTATAATAAATATATTGCCTTTATTCAGGTCTCCTGAGTGGTGCGGCTTTTTGCTTTAGCGTTGAATCTGATGTACAGATTGAGGTTTTTGAGATCCAGAATAGGACCCAAGTCATACCGATCCCATGAGGCGACCCTGGACCTCACTGCTGATGGTGACATCCAATGACTCCAGAGAAAACTCCATCTTAAGGCCATCAACTAACCATAAGTCGGCACCACCTCCAGCACTGGGCTCAGGATCGGTGATGTTCTCACAAACAGGGTTCTCCCCATCGCTGTGGTCAGCACCTTCTCATCCTCTTCCTTGGTGTCGACTTCAGCATCATGCTCGGTGCCATCACCATCCTCCGAAGTTTCGAGGGGGACACCAGAGTCAGGGACAACCTCCAAGAAAACATCCTCATTGACACCTCGCTCAGTGCTGGACCAAAGATGCGCATTACTGCCATCACCACCTCCATCGCCATGTCTGGAGTTGTCACCACTCTCAGTGTCATTAGCAACACAGTGGATGGTGATAACACCAAAACTGGCAAGGAGAACAGCTAACAACCTCAGTACCAAACCCTCTTACGACGCCAGAGACAGTGGCTGGCATTGTCCTTGGTGCCACCTGCAACATGATCACCACAAATGGTGACAAGAGCACACGTGAAACCTGAAGACGACAATGAGGTATCCACCGGTGTAGAACAAGTGTATAGTGCCATCCAGGCTACTGAGGACATCTGCTGCACAGGGCAGGCAGACTGTGGAGGGTTCGCAGTCAATTGCCCAGAAGAAGGAGATGACTGTCCACCAGACCCATCCACCACAGACTTCAATGCCTCAGTGTGGTGAAGTTGAGAAGAAACCCATACTTCCACAGAACCAGACGTCCTGGGAAGAGGCCCAGGGGAAGGGCTTGAAAACCTGGGCTTGCTTGCATGCATGCGAAGGCCCGTCTCAAAAGGTGGGGATCATGGGACCCCATCTCAACGCTTGGTTCTCAAGCATATGGCAGTCCACTGAGAAGCAGACATCGTATACATCCACTTCATGCTCCAGTCCAAGACACACCAAAAAGGATCTGTTTCCCACGGCAGCAATGGCAATAATGTGTGGCTGTCAGATGTTTCTCAATGACAAGGCCCCTTTCTTGCCATACTTTGGCACTGAGGTGAAATAATAAAACAGGTAGCACCACGAACCAAAAGAAAATCAAGGTGATGCACAGGTGACGCAGTCAAAATAGGGGCAACGAGGTAAACTGAGGTGCTATGTTCCCATGGTGTCCACCTGATGGCGGGAAGAACAGAGAATGTTTGTGAGAAAGCTAGCAATGGTTATGGGCTAGCACTCGACATCACATGGAGGGTGCACAGATGCCATGCCCACTAGCCACTGCCAGTGCCATGGCCAAACGCTTTGCTTCCTCAGGACCCTAGTGCCTCAGGCCCAGACCCTCAAGTGGAACTCAATGGAGAAGATAGATTCTTGGAAGTTTAGCATTTGTAACCAGGCCTTGGTGTATACTGAGTCAGTACAGAATCATGTAGTCGGAAAAGGGAGGTGAAGGCAGAGTAGGACTTCCAGATGCCAAACTGGAGGAAGTGAAGGAGGAGTCAAGAAAGGGACACTGTTGTGAGAGGACTAGGACATTTCAATTTGGATTCAGCCCATCTTTAACAAGTGTTAATATCAGACACAAACTTTAGGTGGACGCGTAGCAGATCTCATAACAGTTTCAGACACTGTCACAGTTTCAAGTACTGTGATCTCTTTACTGTAAGCTGCAGTAATTATTCCCTAAAGAACAAGAAAAGAAATACATTAAACAAGTCCAGAAGCAACAACAAGACCAGGGAGTCTTGATGTAATATAGGATTCACCATTTCGAAGTACAGTGGATCCAAACTGTAATACTGTAGTTATATACTGTACATCCCCCCCCCACACATTAATAACAAGTGTTTATATTCAACACGAACCTCAAGTGGAAGTGCAACTGATACCAAAACAGCTTCATCCTTTGCTACATCACCAAGCTCCGTGGTCTCCTCAATGCAAGCTGCAGCAATTGATCCCTGAAGGATAAAAAGTGAAATACATTCAACAAGTTTTTTTTGTTTTTGTTTTTTTAAATAAGTATATTTTATTATTTTTCAGTAAACAATAAACATAGCAGTACATACTGGCCTGGTTTTCCTGTCAACATTCGGTGGGGCACAGGATGTCTATTCAGATGCACAGAGTAAAGTGATAGCTGAACATCAACTGGCAAACTAATACAATCAGTAGGTGGTAGTAGTTGATACAGTAAACCCAGCTAGTCATTTTGTAAGCAATAAAGTGCTAATGAATGACATCATCACTCCTAACAAGGTATGCAAAGTTTTCCATTTGTTCTGATAGGTCTTGTGTGCATTACATACACTAGCCACCATTTTTTCCATTTTCAGGCCTCTAACATAGCCATATGCCATTATTTGTAAAGTGGTTCCATAAGAAAAAATTACTCACCTTAGTAATTATGTTTCTTCTATTGGAGTCTTGCTGTATTCTGACAAGTGCAGTTAGCCCCAGCCTTTAAACTGCCCCGGAGAACAAAGGGTTAATCTTTCTATGCAGAGCACAGAATGCTGAGCTCGAGCTCGGCTGATGTCTGTGTCTGTCTCACTTTGAAAGCTAACCATCAGATTCTTACGAGCAACACTCCAATAGCTATTCTATGTGGAAACCTTAGTAATTATGTTTCTTCTATTGGAGTCTTGCTGTATTCTGACAAGTGCAGTTAGCCCCAGCCTTTAAACTGCCCCGGAGAACAAAGGGTTAATCTTTCTATGCAGAGCACAGAATGCTGAGCTCGAGCTCGGCTGATGTCTGTGTCTGTCTCACTTTGAAAGCTAACCATCAGATTCTTACGAGCAACACTCCAATAGCTATTCTATGTGGAAATTGTAAAAAACTTTTAATAGCCAACTGGCTACAAAAAGATTTGGATTACCAAAAGAAGACTCAAGTCAGGAAACCCAAAACTCAAAACCCAAACCAAACAGGAATATAATAAAATAAACACCCAAACAAAAGAAGAGGGTGTAAAAGGGGCACCCCTGAGGTGCAACACTGCACCTGCCCACCCATTTCCCAAAACCAGGTTCTGAGAGGGGAGGCAGGGAGAGAGGTCAGAATTCAGTAAGACTCCAATAGAAGAAACATAATTACTAAGGTGAGCAATTTTTTCTTCAAACAACTTGAAGTCTTGCTGTATTCTGACAAGTGCAGACTACCAAGCAGTACCTCCATGGAGGAGGGACAGAACCTACTTTGGGAATAGGCTCTGAAGTACTGCTGTGCCAAACCGAGCATCACTCCTACCCTGGATATCCAGAGAGTAATGCTTGGTAAAGGTATGGACTGTTTTCAAGGTGGCTGCTTGACAAATTTCTAACAGAGGGATATCCCTGGCAGCAGCCAGGGAAGCAGCTGTACCTCTTGTAGAGTGAGCCCTCAGGCCTGAGGGTGGAATCTTTCCCAGTTTTTCATAGCAGAATTGTATACAAGACACAATCCACCTGGCAATAGTTCTCTTGGTGGCAGGTTTGCCCTTTCCCACTTCTCCATAAGTGAGTAACAACTGAAGGGAGTCAAACCTGTGCCTCCTGGTGCGTTCTATGTAGTAACGAAGGGCTCTTTTAACATCTAAACTGTGTAGCCTCCTCTCTCCTGAGGAAGAATGATCAGTGAAAAAAACAGGAAGAGACATAGCCTGGTTTAAATGGAAGTCTGAAACCACTTTGGGCAAGAACTTTCTATTGGTTCCAAGGACCACTTTATCCCTGTAAAAGGAGATAAAAATCAGGTTCCACTGACAGGGCTTGCAATTCACTGATACGCCTGGCAGAGGTAATGGCTACCAAGAACACAGTTTTCCAAGTCAAGTACTTAAGCTCTGCTGAGGACATAGGCACAAAAGGAGGTTGCATAAGTTCAGCAATGCAAACATTCAAATCCCAGGCAGGGGCAGGGTCTCTAAAAGGAGGATTGGGGTGAAGCAATCCTTTAAAAAATTTACAGAACACAGGATGAGAAGATAGTGAGGAAGACTTCCCCACAGACAGAAACGCAGAAACAGCTGACAAGTGTACCTTGAGAGTAGCTGGTCTGAGGCCTAGGCCATTAAGATGGACCATATAATCCAGAACCGTAGGCAATTCAGCAGTATCTGGGGAAATATGCTTTTTAGAACACCGAATACTGAATCTCTTCCATTTTGAGTTATAAGTCTTTCTGGTGGAGGGCTTTCGAGAAGCTTTGAGAATATCCAGAACCCCCTGAGAAAGATGCAGATCTGCAAGCTCCAACTCTTCAAGAGCCATGCCTTGAGATTGAGAGACTGAAGATTGGGGTACCAAATCCTCCCCTGAGAGGATGTTAACAGGTTGCAGTTCCTGGGAAGAGACAGGGGAAGATGGACTGCTAGGGACAACAACGGCAGTACCAAGGCTGTTTGGCTCAATCTGGAGCAATCAGAATCACTTTGCAAGGTTGAGACCTTATTTTGACTAAAACTTTGAACAGGAGTGGTAAAGGAGGGAAGGCATACAGAAATTTCGCTTCCCAATTCAGAATCTGAGCATCCAGGGGGACTGAACCCAAAACTGGGGGTCTGCAGCAAAAGAGAGGAAGTTGGTGATTGTCTGGGGTTGCACAGAGATCTATCTCTGGAGTGCCCCACCTTGAAAAAATCACTTTCAACACCTGAGGGTCCAGGGACCATTCGTGATGGCCCTGAGAGATCCTGCTCAGTGCATCTACTAGCACATTGTCCTTCCCTGGAAGGTGCACTGCTACTAGAGAGGTTTGCAGGGAATAAGCCAGGGACCACAATTTCATGGCTTCCGTGCACAAGGCCGTGGACCGAGTGCCTCCCAGCTTGTTGATGTACCACATGGTGGTGGTGCTGTCCGTTCTGACCTGAACCACCTTGCTCTGCACTGACTGAGAGAAAGCTTTCAGCCAAAAAAACTACCCTGAATTCTACGAGATTGATATGGGGAAGGGATTCCTGGGGGGACCACAGTCCATGGGCAGTGAGGGTCCCCAGATGGGCTCCCCAGCCCAGAAGAGAAGCATCCGTGGTAAGGACCACTGAATAAGGCTGAGTGGCAAAAGGGACCCTTGTCTTAAATTGTCCTGATCCTGCCACCATTGAAGGGCTTGTATCAAGGTCAGAGTCACTGGAATCAGTTTGGTAATGGAATCCTTCCTCTGAGACCAAAAAGTTCTCAGATGGAACTGAATATCCCTCATCTGGAATTTTGCCCCTAGGACCACTGCTGTTGCAGCTGCCGTGTGGCCCAAGAGCTGGAGGAAATGCCTTGCTGGTTGAGATACCCAAAGGCTGAAGGAAGAGGCTAGTTCTATAAGAGCCCTTGCCCTTTCCAAGAGAAGAAAGGCCCTTGCTCTGACTGTGTCCAGTTCTGCCCCTATAAAGGTAAGAAGCTGGACTGGTTCAAGAACTGTAAGGTTGAGAAGAAATCCTAGAGAAGTGAGCACTTGCTGGGTCACTTGCAGGTGAGACTTGACATGGTCTGGAGACTGGCCCACTATTAGCTAATCATCCAGATATGGAAAAATGGAGATCTTTTGCCTTCTTAGAAAGGCAACTACTACTGCCAGGCACTTCATGAAAACCCTTGGGGCTGAGGTTAGGCCAAAGAGCATTGCTCTGAACTGACAGTGCCCTGACGGCAACTCGAACCTGAGGTACTTTCTGTGGAAGCACCTGATGGGAATGTGAAAGTAGGCATCTTTGAGGTCCAGGGAGGCTAGCCAGTCCCCTGGCCTTAGAGAGGGAAGGATTATTCCCAGACTTACCATCTTGAACTCTGGTTTTAAAAGAAGTTTGCTTAGATATCTTAGGTCTAGGATGGGTCACCACTCCCCTGTCTTTTTTAGGGTCAGGAAGTACCTTGAGTACAGCCCTTTGCCCCAGTGTAGGGTAGGTACTCTCTCTATGGCTCTTAAGGCCAGAAGAGATGAAACCTCTGGCTCTAGGGCAAGGGTTTCCGAGAGATTTGCAGGTGGAAAAGATCTGGCTCTCATCTTTGGAAATTTTATGAAGCTGAGAACCAGTCCCTGGCTTACTACTCCCAGGACCCACTTGTCTAATGTAATAGATATCCAGTCCTGAACAAAGTAAGCCAGCTTGCCCCCTACTGGAATAGGAGAGTCGACCCGGGCAGGCCCATCAGGGTGTCTACTTGGCAGGGGCCTTAGGCTGAGGAGTGGATGCAACCCTGCTCATCCCCCTTCTGCCTCTCCCTCTGAAGAACCCCCTCTGTGAAAAGGAATAAGAGGCCTGTGCTTGGTAAAAAGGCATTTGAAAAGGCCTGCCCCTGCCCCTAGACTGCTGCCTTTGAAGAGTTGCCTGCCTCTCCTTGGCCTGAGCACTCCTGTAGGTGGTCCTGTACTCATCCATTTTCTTCATGTAATTCTCTGTCTGCTCCCCAAACAGAGAATTACCCATTACAGGAAAATCCATGGCCTTAGCCTGGGTATCCTGCGAGAGGCTAGTATATCTGAGCCAAGCCATTCTCCAAAGAGCCACAGATGCAGCCATGACTATTGATGACACATCATTAGAGTCCACAGCAGCATGAAACGAAACTTTAGATGCCTCAATCCCATCTGCAGCCACCGCCTCCAGCTCCTTGGCTAGCTGGGGGGAGGCCTGTTTAGACAGTGCCAGTACAGTGTCCCACCTGGACTTCTGGTACCTAGCTGTATAGGCCATATAATTCGCCTGTCTGAGTCCCAAGGAAGATGCCATGTACAGCTTTTTTGCCATGGCATAAATCTTCCTAGAGTCTTTGGGGGGTGTGAAGCCAAGGGAATGCTTGCCTTATCACAGGCATTAGCCTGCACAACCCCAACATGGCTGCATTGCTGATATAAAAACTCAGTTTCTGAGCCTGAGAGTGTATACCTCTTGTCCACAGGAGGTACAGAATTGGGAGACTTCAGAATTTTTTGTGTCTGTTTCCCAAAAGATTTGTGGAGGGGAATAGACAGTCTCCTAGACTCTGGGATGTCCATTTCTACAAAATCAGGCTCCTCCTGATCCTCCACTGCCTCTTTCATAGGAAGCTGGAGGGTCTCAGCCACCTTTCTGAAGAACATAAAGTGGGAAGGGGACTCAGAAAGCCTAGGAGGGGATACACCTGAAGATCTGTCTGGGGAGATGTCCAGTTCCACAGGCACATCTAGACTTTCACCATCACCATCTTCAAACTCCCCTTCCTCCTCAAACTACAGTTCATAAAATTCTTCCAAAGTGTAGTCATGAACCAGGGGAACCAACCGCACCGAGCCCCTGCCAAAAGGTGCCGGATCGGTTGGAACCGGGCGACGATTCCACAATCCGAATCAGCTGGCTATTTCTGTGGCGGTTGGAACACGGACTTCTGATCCGAACCGACGATTTTTCTTTGCGCTTTTAGTCAGAACCGACCCTCAGGATCGGCTTCCTTTGCCCAAAGAAGTATCGCCTGGTCAGAGGGCACTCCTTCTGGTTCGGTCGGAACTAAACCGTGGATGGCCATCAGGGTCATGATCTCTGGCTCCTTTCCTTCAGTCTACCTAATTCTTTTCAAGGGTAGACTTGGGAAATGTTTGTAAATTTGCAGTCTGAATCGAGGTGTTCAAACCCAGACAATAAACACAGGTGGTGTGGATCGGCCTTAGCAAAGACCTCCCCACACTTACTGCAGTGTTGAAACCCAGTGGGCCCGGTTTTTTTCTCTTGGGTTTCTGTATATGGCCAACCTAACCAAACTTACCCTTTTTTTTGGCAACCACCAGGCAAGACTTCCTCATCGGTTCCTAACCGTGTCATGGGTCTTGGGGAAAAAAACGTTTCAAAACACTTTTTTTTTTTTTTTTTACAACCAATAAGGATCGGTAACCACACACTAAAGTTAACACAACAATTAAGCCAAAATGATCAATTCAGCCGAACCGATACACACTTTTTACAAGTTCCACACAGAAAACAGTACAAAACCTATCTAGTACTCACAGTACCACAGACAGAGACTCAACCGACTATGCGGGAAACTTTTTCGGTTAGAAACCGACAAAAAAACAACACTTCAACTGACTTTCGAACCTAGCTGCAGGAGAAATCTCCAGAGCGGCTGTTCAGTGAGGCGGAGTAAAGAATCTGATGGTTAGCTTTCAAAGGGAAACAGAGACATCAACCAAGCTCGAGCTCAGCATTCTATGCTCTGCACAGAAAGATTAACCCTTTGTTCTCCGGGGCAGTTTAAAGGCTGGGGCTAACTGCACTTGCCAGAATACAGCAGGACTTCAAGTTGTTTTAATAACTAGTTTCTTGGCTAGGGTGGCAATTAAGAGTGTGTGGTACCTTCTTGGGCCCATTACCTGTTCAAGCCTGATCCCCCGCAGATCCAGTCTAATAATAAAATTTATTTAATTAAGCACCTTTCAAAATCTCAAGGCACTGTACAGCAAATACAAACACATATTCAAACACCTAGACTATATTGCTTCCCATAAAGGTTTTCCTTTGTGGCAGTTTCACAACATGTTTGAGAGTACCCATTTGGGAATGGTATCCAGTACAATTATCAAAGTAAAGTCATTTTATGCAGAATTGATTGCTGGGCATCTAACAGAGACTGTGCGCCACCTCATACTGCCATTAGTTTAAAGCAATCACATCAAACTTGATATATTTGTGTAGGTTTGCCCACATTTTAGTCTTGGTTTCCTGGTCTGTTAATTCTGGAAACTCATCTTGCCAGCATATGCACTGGTCAACACCCTGGTGGTTGGCTAGGCTTTTTCCTTTTTTTTTTTTAATCATATCACTATTTTTTTCTCCCTTGCAGCCACTGACCTGCCTCGTAATCCAGCCATTGCTTCCAACTTCCACCACCGACCCCAGAGTTGCACACCCAGCTGACATATGCAGCTATACCTGCTAGAGGGGCACCCCCAATTGCCCCAGCACCTAGCAAGGGTCCATACCGGCACGCGCCTTATCCAGGCATCACCGCTGATGGAAGTAGCGCCACTGCCGCCGCCGTCTGTGCCATTTTCTGTGTTCTCTTGAGCCCCAGGAGTGCAGCGTGCAATGACGTCGGGTGTATGCGCACCTAAGTCTGCCGCACTCCCCTACTTACCACCGTCTCTAGTAGTGCCTCCAGTTGTCACCAGGGGCCGCTACAGAGTGGTGGAACCCTGGAGCCCACCCCGAGATAGGAGAGCAGTCCTCCGGACGCTCAATCCCATCTCCCCCTGCCGACACCTGATGGACCGGGCTCATATCTGAACCAGGGTCACCAGCGTGGTGCGAGGTGTGGCGTCCTGTGCCTCAACACTCAGCGCCACCAGGCTGGGGGTTGGTTAAGCTTTTAAAACACCAAGGTTGTTGCATAATGTTGTTATGCAAGGCAGCGTAGGTTATCCCAAATTGCTAGGCTAGGGAAAGATCAGAGTCTGAGGCCAAGTGCTAAGGCCAGCATGTGGTGCAGTCGGAGAAAACAGTTAAGTAAGAACTTGCCATAATAGTAGAACTTCGAGAGTACCTTTTCATTAGGCCACACCTTTTTAACTAAACTCACATCAGCACTAGGATCACATGGAAATTTTGCATGCCTGGGGCTACCCATGATGACATCATTCACCAGCATCTATATAAAAATGTGGGCAGCCCCACATCTCCTCTGTTCCCGGCCGCACATGATGCTCAGAGGACCTCCCTCTAGGGAACCATGAGAGAGCCTAGCTCTCCACATACCAGGCAAGACTGAGTACTGGAAAAGACAGCAATGGAAAAGCAAGACAACAATCCATTGCTGTGACCCCGATGGGTAAGGGGGAAAGAGAGGGTATGGCCTGATGAAAAAGATCGTCTTGAAGCTCTACTGTTAGGGTAAGTTCTTATGTAACTGCTCTGTCTTCTTCGAGGATACCTCTCATCAGGCCACACCCTGAACGAGTCCCAGGCAGTACTAAAAGCTAACAGTCTGGGCAGCTGGAGTCTATAGGCTTATGATAGTAACATAGAAACATTTAAGTTGTCGGCAGATAATGACCCCTTTCGCCCATCCAGTCTGCCCATTGTCCCTGCCTACTGTGCCACTGCAGCCCCTACATGATCTGCAATTATCTCCGCCCCTTGTGTTACTTCCAAGGTCCCCTAGTATCTGTCCCACGCATGCTTGAATCCTGTGACCATTTTGGCACCCACTACCTCCCCTGGGAGGCAATTCCAGGCCTCCACCACCCTCTCTGTCAAGAAATACTTCCTCACATCCTTTCTGCCCCTCCTCCCCTCCAGCTTCATAGCCTGATCCCTTGTCCTCGAGTCCATCTTTCTGCAGAAAATGCTACCTTCCTGTATCTTATTAATACCTGTTATATACTGTACTTGAATGTTTCTATCATAGCCCCCCTTTCCCTTCTTTCCTCCATTGAGTATGTATTCAGTTCTCAGTCTCTCTTAGTAGGGCTTCTGATGTAGTCCCTGCACCATCCTGGTTGCCTGCCTCTGTACCGCCTCCACCCTATCTATATCCTTTTGAAGGTGGAACCTCCTGTACTAGACACAGTACTCGAGGTGTGGTCTTACCTCCTCCTTTCAAATGGTGATACCCCTCCTTATGTACCTCAGCATTCTACTAGTCTTTTCCACCGTGCTTGGCTACCTTCAGGACATCAGAAATAACCCCCTCCCCCGGGTCCCTCCTGTTTGGTGGTTGCCAGTACCTCCCATGCCAACTGGTGCATAGCCCCCGGGTTTCTGTGCCCCAAGTGCATGATTTTGCACTTTTTAGCATAGAAACCCAGCTGACAATCACTTCCCCATTCTTCTAATTTCTACAAATCATTCCTCATTAGTAAAAAATCATTTGTAGTACGCCTTGTAGCACAGCTACGCCAAATGCAGCTCATCTGCGACAATGTCCAGACTGTAGTGCTTGGTGAAGGTGTGGCGAGGTACTCCATGTTGAATCAGCACACATTTCTGCATTGGAAACACCAAAAACAAGCTACATAAGTGGACATGCCTCTCGTGGAATGACCATGAACCACATCAGAAGTTCCTTACCGTACTTCCTGTAACAGAACATAATACAGTTTGCTAGCTATTTGAACAAGCACTGTTTAGAAACTGGGGCACCCTCTTTCCCAGGGCCAAACAAAACAAAAAGCTGCAGTCCTTTATATGGTGTGTATAGTATCAGAGTATTCTATGCACATGTAAGGTATGTCGCAATGTTCCCCTTGACTGGCATGCTCTGGATATTACACTGGTAGGTGCCTGGTTTGATTTAAAGTAAACTCAGACACCACCCTTGGTAGAAACTTAAGATTAGTATGCAAAGACACCCTTACTTTGTGAAAAATCAAATAAGGAGGCTCACACATTAGAGCCTGTAGCTCTGAAATCCTTCGAGCAGATATGATTACAACTAACAATAACGCTTTCCAAGAGAAAAAGCGTAAGCCACAACTTGCAGCTGGCTCAGAAGGAGCCAGAGTCAGCTTTTCCAAAACAAAATGCAGATCCCAGGACTGGATTTCAAATGGAAGGCTTTCATACCTCTCAAAAACAACAATAAAAAAGTTGCACTGGGTAAGCGGTGGACACGATATCAAAGCGTACAGAAAACAAAATGAATGGGGCCCTCACCACCTGTTTCATAAAGGACACCACTCCAGGGTTTTAATTAAAATGTGCTCAGTACTTCTCTTATTTTAAGTATAAAATCCAATGCCCCCTTCCCCCACTTTTTCTTTTCTTTGCTGAACTTCTTTATTCCTTTAGGATCCAGATGTACTACATGCCAGATTTTGATTTGGTGTAGAAATGCAATGGCCAGTCTCTAGGAATGCTGTACAAAGTGACGGTGTCATTTGAGAAAAAATGAACGTTATTTATCACAAATCACAGAAACATTAAGCAATTATAAGAAACATATAGGTTTAAATAAAGTAAAAAATAATTGCAACCATATTTATGAAATATTCTATCTTTGAAGAATTAGGTAATGCACATATGTTGCTATGGATTTAAAACTGTAAATAATGCAATTAGTTGTAAATGTTGAGCACCTTCACACATGCACTGATTATCAATGTGATTTTTCTTAAGTGGTAATGAGTTGGGATGTCACCAAAAGGCACCACTATTCATGCAAATTGTTTTTAATCAGGTATCAGCCTTCCATAAAGAACTGCATCCGAAACATGTCAGGCGACTGCCCCATGGGCCACTGTTTTTTTACACTTTAAATAAACGATGCACTAAGCACATTTTTATTAAAACCCTGGAGTGGTATCTTTTAAGAAAGAGATGGTGAGTGCCCGGTTTATTTTGGCTGGTTGCTTGTTTGTTTTTAACCTATTCAAAACGCAGACTACCTCCAGCTGAGCAACCATACGGCCATCCACAGGCATATGCAAGGCTGATATAGCAGCCAAGTGCACCTTGACTGAGGAATACTGCAGGCCTGAAACTTATAAGGATAGCAAGTATTCTAGAACCTGACTGACCAGGCAGGTAAATGTATCCAAATTATTTGAAGCGGCCCACAAAGCAAATGGCTTCCATTTTTTGGGCAAATAGGTATGTCTAGTGGACAGATTTCTGGCAGCCACGAGAACATCAGCCACTTTCTGTGATACAAAGCGAGCTATGGTTATGTCTTCAACAGACATCCATGCAGATGCAGGGACCTCAGGTCTGAATGGATTAGGGTTCTCTGTTCCTGCAATAGCAAACCTTCGCACAAAGGCAGCGGTACTGGGGGTTCCACTGCCAGCTGTTGCAGCAGGGCATACCATATCTGCCAAGGCCATAGGGCAGCAATGAGTATTACAGATGCCTCCTTCATCTTCAGCTTGAGCAGCACTCTCTAAGTGAGTGGAAAGGGAGTGAAAGCATACGGAAACGTCCTTTTCGAGGAGAGAGAGAGAGAGAGAGACAATGCGTCTCAGCAGAAAACTCCTGGTGCTGGAGCAAGAAAGGAAAAATGTGGCAGTTTTGCATTGTGTGGGAAAGCAAAAATGTCTAACTCTGGATAACCCCATCTTGCGAATACCTTGTCGACCAAGGTCAGTAGTTCCCACTCATGCACCTTGGACTGTGACCTCCTTAGCTTGTCTGCCAAGATCTCCTGGATGCCTGAAACATGTACTGCTGACAGTTCTAGATTGTGTTCCAGATCCAAACACGAAACTCACTGCTTCCCTGCACACTGGCTTGACCACTAAGTCCCCTCTGTTTCTTTGTTGTATGCATCACACTGATGTTGTCCATCTGTGTTAACAGAGGACCTAGGGACAAGTATTCCTGAAATGCTTGAAGCCTGTAAGGGACGACTCATTTCCAGGAACTGATATGCAAAATGCATTCCACCTGGTTCCATGTGCCTTGCCTTTGAAGAGGCCTCAGGTGGGCTCCCTAACCAGATCCCAAGGCATCCATAGTGAGGGTCTGATGTGGAGCAGGAATCAGGATGCCCTTCTGCACGTTCCTATGTTCCATCCACTACTGCAGCACTCCGCACAAGGGGGACATGATTTGTGATGATTTGGTCTAAGTTGTCTGTTAACTGGTCTCACTGGACTCTCAAGAGTCCACTGGGGTATCCACACATGCAATCTGGTCACTGACACTGTGACAATGGCTGCTGCTGTAGAGTCCAGAAGGCGTAGAATATGAAAATTTACATACCGTAATTTGTGATCTTCTTGGACCAGTCTTCACCATTTATTCATATTTCTGGGTTACGAGCCGGAGGTGCTGGGACCCTGCAGAAGCCATAAATCTTCAGGAGCGCTGGCGCCAAGGTAGGACCGTGCATGCGCGGCACCCTGAGACAAGCTTGAGCCATATAGGCTATCTCAGTATCGACCCTCCAACCGCCTCAGTACCATTTTAACAGAGGAGGCGTAGCGTAATACAACCTAAATAACACCTAACCTAACAAGGGCGTAAGATAGCCCGATTGACCTCTAAAAGAAGGGTCAATTTAAACAATGTCTTCACAGCCCAAACAAATGAGGGAGTGAAGACCAGAGACAGATTGAGTGAGCTCAGAGGATGGTAGGTGGGCATATGGATAAACAGTGAAGACTTGCCCAAGAAGATCAAGAATTATGGTGAGTATGTAATTTTTGTATCTTCCTGGACTTAAAGTCTTTGCCATTTATACATACTTCTGGGTTGCAGTACCAAGCTAAAAACTAAATCCGTTGAGCAGGGCAGTAGGAGATGGAGCTCACTCAGGACAGAAGTCCATTAAGGATTCTCCTGCCAAACGAAGCATGCTGTCTGGCATGGACATCCAAAGTGTAGTGCTTCACGAAAGTGTGCACCAAGCTCCAAGTAGCTGCTTTGCAAATGACATCAATGGGAATAGAGCAGATCTCCCCCAAGGACACAGCAACCGCTCTGGTAGAGTGGGCATGCACCTGACCCTCCAATTTGATCAGTGCCATGGAGTAGCAATAGAAACGCAGAAGCTGACTGCAGATAAGGACCGCAAGGTCCATCCAGTCTATCCATTTTTTTCTACCTTATGAATGTGCCATAGGCCTTTACTCTGTCAATGGCATACCTATTCATACTCATCTGTATTGCTCCCTTACGCCTACCCCATGCCTGTTTGAAGCCCTGCACTGTATTCATATCCACCACTTCCTGAGGTAGGCCATCCCATGCATCCACCACCCTTTTTGTGAGAAAGCACTTCCTCACATTACCCCTTATTCGGCCTCCCTCTAATCTCATGCTGTGTCCTCTTGTCCTGCTATTTCTCTTGTATTGAAACGTTACAGACTTTTACCTTGTTAATGCCCTTAAGATGTTTGAATGTTTCGATCACATCAACTCTCTCCCCCCTTTACTCTAGGGTATACATATTGAGCTCCGTTAATCTGTCTTCATAGGTTTTCTCATGCAGTCCCTGCACCATTTTGGTTGTCCTTCTCTGGACTGCCTCCATTTTGTTAATCTCCTTGTGCAGGTGCAGCCTCCAGTACTGCACGCAGTACTCCAGATGGGGCCTAACCAATGTCTTGTAAAGAGGGATTATTACCACCCTCTTACAACTTGTAATACCCCTACTAGTACACCCCAAAATCCCTCTAGCCTTACCTACTACTTTATTGGTCTGCTTGTATGATTTCAGGTCATCTGTGGTGATGATGCCCAAGTCTCTTTCTTTCCTTGTGATTGCCAGCAACTCCCCTCCCAACCTACAGGTGGCTTCAGGGTTTCTCTTCCCTATGTGCATGATATTGCACTTCTTTGAGTTAAAACCCAGTGGCCACTCTTCTGACCATTTTACCAGTTTATCCAGATCTCTTCTCATTCTGCCCAGCCCCATCTGGATCATCTACTTTGTTGCAGATCTTGATGTCAACTGCAAACAGACAAACCTTAGCCTCCAGTCCATCTGCAATGTCACTGATGTAAATATTGAAGAGGACTGGTCCCAGGACTGATCCCTGAGGTACCTCACTTGTTACTTGCATCTCTTCTGACTGTATACCATTTACCACCACTGTTTTCTGGACGTCAACCAGTTTGCCACCCAGCTGACCAACTTCTGACCCATCCCCAGCATACCCAGCTTATTAATCAATCTTCTATGTGGAACAGTATCGAAAGCTTTGCTGAAGTCAAGGTAGGCGACATCAACTGCACCCCCTTGGTCCACCACTCTGGTTACCCAGTCAAAGAAATCTATGACATTAGTTTGACAGGACCTTCCTGTTGTAAACCCATGCTGTCTTGGATCCTGTGCTCCTATGGATTCCAGGTGTTGCACTATCCTTTCCTTAAGGAGTGCCTCCATAATCTTGCCCACTACTGAGGCAAGACTGACTGGTCTGTAGTTCCCTGCCTCCTCCATGCTACCACACTTGTGGAGTGGGATCACATGAGCCCTTCTCCAGTCTTCTGGGACCTCGCCTGTGCTCAGAGACTCACAAAACAGTTCTGATAACGGCTCTGCTAGTTCCACCCTTAGCTCCTTTAGTACCCTGGGATGTATGACATCAGGTCCTATTGCCATGTCCACCCGGAGCTTAGCGAGCTCTTGTAGGACCCTTTCTTTTGTGAAGGGACTAGTGCACACCTCCCTCCCCCGTGTCCATCGTGCTGAGCTGTGGGCCCCGCCCTACCTTCTCCTCCATAAATACTGAGCAGAAGTATCTATTTAGGACAGATGCATTTCCTTGGTCCTCCTCCACACACTTCCCCTTATCTCCTTTGATCTTAGAAATACTTCCTCTGTACTTTCTCCTTTCAGTAATGTATCTATAGAAAGTCTTGTCACCTTCTTTTACTGTTCATGCTAGTGTTTCCTTGGTTTGGGCCTTTGCCTTACTGCCTTCCCTTAGGAAAGTTTGGTATGCCTCCCTATCTTCGTCAAGCTGCATTCCCTTATATTTCCTGAAGGCCAAACTTTTGGCTCTGACCTTTTCTGCTACTCTTTGAGAACTAAAGTGGTTTCCTCCTTCTTTTGCTCTTGCTTTTCTCCCTAACACAATGGGATGTTGCTTCAAGTATTGCATCCTTAATACTTGCCCACTTTGCCTGTACCTCCTTCACCTCTACTACTTCTTGCTAGAGCTAGCTTAACTCTGTTGGCCATCATATCAAAGTCAGCTCCTCTGAAGCCCCATATTTTTGACTTGGAATGGGATAATTTAGTTCTAGTGGCCAAATTGAACCACACCACGTGATGGTCACTGGCCCCCAGGTGACCTTCCTGGAGATCTGTGATCCTTTCCCCGTTAGTAAGTACCAGATCTAGAAAAGACCGGTCTCTTGTGGGTTGTTGTACCAAATGTTTGAGGCCCTCCCCCTGCTGGGAATCCACTATGTGTGTACTTCTGGCAGATGTTCCTGCTGATATTGACTAATCTGTATCTGGCATGTTGAAGTCTCCCATTATCAGAACCTCCCCTTTAGCGGTCATGTTTTGTACATCTTCCAGCAGTAATGTGTCCATGTCCTCCCCCTGGTCTGGAGGCCTACAGACAACCCCAGTTCGTATAGCTGTCACATTTCCTGTTTCCAGGGTGACCCACAGTTGTTCTGGCTCCTTGTGTATATTCTGAATTTCTGCAGCTTTGATATTCTCATTGACATAAAGGGCCACTCCTCCCCCGTTCTTTTGCACCTTGGACTCTTCTAATCAGTACATAGTGGGGTACTGAAGTCTCCCAAGTGTGGTTACTGGTGAACCATGTCTCGCTAATGGCTACTATGTCCAGTTTAGCCTCTGTCAATGTAGCCTGCAGGTCTGGGATCATGTTTCCCAGACTGTGGGCATTTCTGTACATGATTTTCCATTGGCCGGATTTCGGTAAGCTAGTTGTTGGGCGAAGTCCAGCATTTCCCCTGCATGTCGTATGGGGAGCCGGACCTTTTCCCTTACCTAGTGATGCAAATGAACTACAAACATGCTTAACTCCTGTTTGATCACTAGCTGAGGGGGAAGGGTGTTCTTCCTATTTGATGTATCAGGTGCTGCACCCCTCTCCCCATTTGCTAGTTTAAATATTCTGCAAAAAAGTTAAACTTCTGCTCCAATGCACTGACTCCCTCCTTAGTCAGATGCAGTCCATCAAATTTAAAGAACCTTCGCTCCCAAAACCGTTGCCAGTTACCTACAAATTTGTGTCCTTTTTCCAGGCACCAGCCCTTGAGCCACATGTTTAGCTCCCCTATCTCCCCTTCTCTGACCTTCTGTCCATCTGCCCCCCTCTCCCAGATTGGCAGAATCTCAGAGAAGGAAATGCCAGATGAAATGGATGACAGCTTGTCTCCCAGCCTGGTCAGGTGTTCCCTGGTCTCCATAACTGACCGTCTGGCAAGATCGTTAGTCCCTATGTGTACCAGAACGTCGATGTTTTCTCCTGCTTCCTGCATGATTTTAGAAATGTGGTCTGTGTCTCTCCACGCTGATGTACCTGGTAGACATCAGCTATTACCCAAGGCTGGAGGTAGGTATTAACTCCCCGAATCATGGAGTCTCCTATGATCAGAAGTGTTTTGGATTTCCTTTTTGCTTTTGGAGAGTTTTGTAGCACTAGCTCCTGTGTAATAGTGCCGGCTCTGCAGTGTCCTCTGCCCCTTGTTTGATTTCGGAGATAGAGGTAGATACCAGTTTGTAGTTTTTATATGGTTTGTGAAGGTGATACGCTGGAGAACACCGAGTGATGGGGCACCCGATTTGCCTCTCCTAACCACCAGCCAACCTCATGGACCAGCTACCTTCTGCAGTCGGGGTGCTTCAGATGGATGTTTGGGAAAAAGGCAGGCGGTTTTTATATTTCCTCCTGAATATGTGATTTGAGGCGCACAATCCCTGCCCATGCTGCCTGGAGCTGAGCCCTTAGATCTCCAATGGTCCAGCATGTAGGACAGCATCCTAAATCCTGTATAACTGCCCTTTTGAAAAGTGTCCCAGAGTACCTGCAGTTAATATCCCTTCCAGTTGAGCTGCCGAGTTTATGGCCTGGCCAAGTAATTCGAAGGAGGAAAATGAAAGCAAAACTTTTTTTTTTTTTTTTGGGGTTGTTTTTTATTTTGTATAACTTGCTATAACAAGTTAAACTACTTGTGCCCTTGTAAGTGAGGTAACGGTGGGGGTAACCCTCTGATCCTCCCTTTCCTGCTTTGCTACAGAAAATATCACGACTGTGCTACTCTATAAAAGGAGTGTAGCATGGGGTGGTTGGAGATGGGGGTGGGTGACTGGGCCCTTCCCCTGCCGAAAAAAGAAGAACCATGGACGAAAGATACAAGAAGGTAAGAGCAGAAAATGAAAATTACGTACCTACCGTAATTCTTGATCTTCTCTTGTATCTTCACCATTCATTACTTCCTGGGTGTAAGCTGAGGCGCAAGACCACCACGGGAGCTTTTTTTTTTTTTTAAAGCTAGTTTAACGGGCGCCACTCAAGACAGACGCCGGCGGCCATGCACGGGGTGGCCGCGAGAGCTACCACCCTCCTCCAACTCAGTTCTGTGAGCCGGAGGCAAAAATTACATTGTGGAAAAAAAGAGAAAGCGAGGCAAGATAGCCAAGGGATAGCAAAGTAAGGAAAATAAACTGAAAAGGAATAAGCCATGGAGAACAGACAGGGAGAGAGTATTCCTGCCCTAGGGATCGAGGGCCTCCTCATCACGGCACTCTAGGAGGAACAGATAGAGAGAAAAGGGAAGGAGAAAGAATGAAGAAGAGAGAAGAAGAAGAAAGATGGGATGTTGAGGAGACCAGAATGCCCAACGAGCATAGTTAGCTGAGAGGCTTAAGGCTCGATTTAATAAGGGGGCAAGAATCCCCACTGGTAGTGCTGAAGAGAAGGTTCACCGAACCCGCTAGACAGACTAAGGAGGGCATAGTCTTTGACCTCAACATGCCATGGTCCTTGATCCTAGCTGAGGGCTCCTGGCCCGAGAGCAGGCCTTGCTTCTGGAAGGACACCCGGCTAGGAAAAGGTTGATTCCCAGGCAGCATGTAAGAGCTGCTCAAAGGGTATAGAAAGAAAGTTTAGCCTTTCAAGGCAGTTTGTAAGAAATATAACGGAACTCAATCGGACTTGCTATGGCAAGGCAGGAGAGATTTGAAACTGGCAAGAACCGGTCATGGTTGGCACTGCTTTTCCTGCAACACTGTCCTCAGAAGGACCCTTGAAAAAGGGGGGTTCAAGACAGAGTATGACTCACAGGCTTATGAGGAAAAACATGACCTGAGAAGCCAGGGGCTGCCTTCAAGCAGTCGGAGAGAGTTCCCCAGTTTTAAGAGAGAAAGAAATAACTGCATCTGCTCCTCTTGCTCTGCAAAAAAAAAGAAAGGGGTTGATTCTAGGCTTAGTAATTGATTAGCAGAATACTGTGGGACCAAACTGCACAGACAGAGTCAGGCAAGGTCCTAGGAGTGCCTCGCCTGAGAACATGGCAGTGAGATAGTCGTGTAGCTCACTCACGACCCAGCACTCCTGCAACAAAAGCCCACGAATCTTAGAGTAAATAATTTTCCTGGAAACTTTTAAGGAAAAAGGCAAGGATAGAGAGATGTCCCCTTTTTTTTTTTTTTTTTTAAATTTTTTTTTTTTTTAGGTTCAGCAAGAGGGAGGAACGAGACGGGAGGGGGAGACGCCACAGAAGGAGGCCACTGAGGGGAAGGTGGGAAGGGTCAGTAATGAATGGTGAAGATACAAGAGAAGATCAAGAATTACGGTAGGTACGTCATTTTCATATCTTCCCTTGTCAATCTTCACCATTCATTACTTCCTGGGTGAGTACTAAGTTCCTCTTCCCAGGAGGGAAGGGCAAGACCCTGAGGGAATAAGACCCCAGCCTCCTGCTGGTGAGAAACAGAAGGGAAGACCCTGGCTATCCACAGAAGCTAAAGGGAGAAGAGCTAGGAGGTGCCTCCCAGGACGTGGAGATGGAGATAGCCCCGCAAAAGTCTCCTAGCTCTAGAGGAAAGAGACGGGTCCCCGGAAGGCGGAGCGATCACCCCACGCCGGGCCAGGGTGACAACCTTGAAAGACGAGCTGCCATCGCCTAATGCAGATCGCTGTCCCCGCAAGCCTGAAAGCCACCTCATTGGCGCTATAAGATGCCCTTGCCTGGTGTCTTGCCAGCTACAGGCCTATAGCGGAGAGGGCAACAGCTTGTCTGGTTTGTCTCGTATCAGGCATCAACGCTAGGAGTTGAGAAAGCACCGACTACAGGTGCCGATTGTAGGCAGCGTGGTGAGCCTGATGATGCTACTACGAGCAGCCGCACGAGAAGAAGAGAACACTTCTTCGCCCCCAACGGTCGAACTGAAGGAGTCCGTCCGGTGGGCAGTCGTGGCCAGGCACCGGGCGCCCGGAGGAGTGTTAAGGCAGACCAAGCCAGAAGGAGGGTTGGGAAGAGTACCTGAGACTCGAGGGGCACAATACCCACGCTGACAGTCAGCCGGGCTGGAGAAGAAGCGGCTGGCGCACTGCCAGGATCAGATAGACGCTCCTGGAAGGGATAGGCCAGGAAGGTACCACTGCGGTTGGGCACTGAATTCCCCAAGAATTCACGCGCCTCCCTGCTCGGTATTGTCTCTACGAATGGTGGAGATCCGAAGGTCCCTCACCATCCTCGAAAGGAATCGCTGATATTCAGTGAAATCAGCATCGGAGAAGAGATGAGCAGGGGTTTCCCTCAGAGGAGGGAGACGAGGATGATGGGAGCTGAATGCTCAGAGGACTCCGCGCGCGGAGAGTCGAAGACCCGCTCATGCATACATCTAACGATGAAGGGAAGGCCGCTGCAGAACCTCTGAACTGCTCCCAGGATAACGGACCCGAGAGGACCGGACATGGCGCGGGGTGGTGGAGGCAGAGAGATGGAGAGGGCACCAATAGGAGGCAACTGATCTCTGCCAGGCTCTGGAATCTGGGGAACGGAGCCCGAGCTGGCGGGTCCCGGACAACAAACCAGGCCGCAAGACGGAACCCTGAGGAAGCGGAGCCTGGAAGAGCCCAGGGGGAGAATCTCCCTTGCGACGAAGTCGGGACTGCATGGATCCAGAAGGGCAGCCCACAACAACGCCACCGGAGGACACCCTACAGCCCCGGAGGGAAGGGCGGGGTTCAGCGCTACGGCTCCTGGCCACCCCCCCTGAGGTGGCCAAAGAAGACCGAGGGCCTGTCCCCCTGCCCCTCAACCCCTCGGACTCAGAGAGCCCTCCTCCGACCGCAGCGTTCCCACCCCCCAGAGGGAGCAACAGCACCCGAGGGTTGCTGTCCCCGTCCCCGGGAGGGGAGTCTCCTTAGTCACCCCCACGCCTCCCTCCTGGGACTCAAGGCCACCCCCAGCCGGGAGCCCTCAGGAGAGGACGGAAGGGGACAGAGGGAGGGCCGCCGCGCTGCCTGGTACTCGTGCCACAGGGGACCCAGACTTCAAGAGTGGGGTGCCAGGATGGGTCCACGCTCGTCATCGGCCTCCGAGGAGGACGAGACCAGCAGGACTCAACACTGGCTACCCCAGGGTCCCCGAGGCAACGGCGCCGGATGGCACCGCACCCGGCGCGCCGCCACTGCCCCCGAAAGCATCAGCAACAGCCAGGCCCGGTCCCAGTCCCCCGCTGCACCAGCGGGTTAACGGCACTGCTCCCGCGCCGGAAACCGAGCCGGCGCAGCGAGGAGGAGAAACCAGGCCCACGGGCCGCTTAACGGCGCCAGCTGGTTAGCCTCTGATCACCGCACCGCGAACGGCACGGGATCCAAAACAGCGCCGCCCCAATCACCGGCACCGCGAACGGCGCCGATCCAAACGGGCTCCGAAGGTGGCGCCGAGGGTCCGCCGTGTCCGCCCAGAAATCATGGGCCTCGACACTGGGGAGCCTGCACCTGAGGAGGTGACTGCCGAGGCAGTGATGTCGCGCCCCGAAGGGACCGCCACGCTCCCCGACACCGTGGAAGGGCCTCCTTCGGCAAGATAAGATGAGGAAGCCCTCCTCCAGGGATCGTATAGGCCCGGGAGGGGACCCGGGAAGGCTCAGAGACCTTACCTGGGAGTCCCTTGAACGACGCCTGCCCTCGAAGTCGACGGGCCTTGCCGAGCTTGAACGCTGCGGACTTCGAGGACGCGACGGTCCATGGAGAAGCAGGCATCGCATCGAATCCATATCATGGTTGGGTCCCAGGCATCGAAGACACACGCCATGCCGGTCCGAGACGGAGAAATGCCGCCACAGGAGCACCGATGTATCGAAGGCCCGTCTTAGAAAAATGTCAGCTTCCAGAACCGGATGCCATAACGCAAAACAATTAAGGTAAAACACAGTAGGAAACACCGGCTAATCGCATAGATAGAAAAAGAACAGTCTTACTGTGGTATGGCGTCGAAAGCGAACGAAAGAGGAGTCGGCCTAGGTATTGCGCGACTTACGAAACACTACTCCGGAAGCAGGTGCTGCCTGACGGCGGGAGAAACAGAACTGAGTTGGAGGAGGAGTCGGATACTTAACGGCCGCCGCGCATGACGCAAGGCGCCGGTCTCGAGGGTGGCGCCATAGAGCTAGCTTTTAAAAAGCTCCCGTGGCGGGTGAGCGCCTCCGGCTTACACCCAGGAAGTAATGAATGGTGAAGATTGACAAGGGAAGATCAATCAAATAACAAATACAGCGGCCCTGAAAGCTTACCCTAACAATAGATAAAGTCACAAAAATGTAGCACCACCTGTAACAATTTCACAGAAGATATTACCCTGCAAAAAACACTTTGATACAGAGGAAAATAAAGCAGTAACAGAAAATGTACCTTGCAAAAAACAATCTGAATCAGAGAAGATTACAGCAGTAATGTGTAAGCACAAAACAGTAACAAACCTGTAGGCACGCCCAGTAATAATGCAGCAGAAAGTATACCCTGCAACAGCAATTTGAATCTGAGAATATTACAGCAGTAAAATGTAAGCAAAAAACAGTAACAAACCCTGTAAGAAAAAGAAAATATAACGCACAGTAAGTCTGCCTAGCCAAAAGAAGCCTTAATCTTTTTCCTTGCTCTGATAATGTTCCTTGCTCTGTCCTTACAAGCAAACCTAGAAGAAAAGAGCTCAGGTGAAGCTAGGTGCCTTTGCCAGCAAACCTAGTCTTCCACCCAAAGACATACCACTATCCAAGCAGATACACATTTGATGAACACTGGCGGACCCAGCTGGGCCGCGCTGAAGGCTGTGATATCCACAAGGAAGGCCGTCTTCCACGACAAGTGTGATAAGGTACACTTGTGCATTGGTTTGAATGGCTTACCCATGAGCTTTGCCAGTACCAGCACTAGATCACACGGAGGTGAAGGTTCACGCACCAGAGGGGATATGTGATCCAGGTCTTTGAAAAAACGCCCGACCACCGTCTCCTGTGCCAAAATCCGCTGACTGGCCCGTGGCCGGTAAGCAGAGATGGCTGCCAGGTGCACCCTGAGGGTCGATGACCGAAGACCCCCTTTGGATAGAGACCAAAGGTAGTCGAGAATGTTAGCCACAGGACAGGACAGAGGGTCCAGGCCCCTGCCTCAACACCAAATACAAAACCTTTTCCATCTGAAGGCATAACACTTCCTGGTTGACTCCTTCCTGGATGCTTCCACTACTGTGAGAACATCCTCTGATAGACCCAAAGCCTGGAACTCTAGCCGTTCAGGTACCAGGCTGTCAGGTGCAGGGATTGAAGGTCCGGATGGAATACCTTCCCCCTGACTGAGTGAAATCACGTCCCGGCATGCTGGAAGCCGCTCTGGGGGCCTGTTGCTAAGGCTGAGGAGATCAGGGTACCAGAACTGACGTGTCCAGTCTGGGGCTACCAGGATCACCTGCGCCTTGCCCCTCCGCACCTTGAGGAGCACCCTGTGGATCAAGGGAAATGGAGGGAGAGCGCAGAAGAGGCCTGGGGTCCATAGCCTCAAGAAGGGACCCCCCCCCTGCAGCGAGACTTGCTTGGGGGGGGGGGAGGCAAGCATGAAACAGCCTCATCTTGGTGTTTTCCCGGGAGGAAAACAGGTCTGCCAACGGATTGCCCCAGTAGGAGAACAGACTGTAAGCTACCTCTGGATGGAGAGTCCACTCATGGGATGTCTCGCCTATGTGGCTGAGAGCATCCTCAAGTTGGTTTGAGGCTCCTGCCACGTGGATGTCTAGGAGATCCGCCTCCAGATGGCTCACGAGTGTCCAGATGCAGAGTGCTTCCCTGCATAGCAAACAGGAATGTGTGCCGCCCTGTTTGTTGAGGTAGTACATGGTTGTGGTATTGTCTGTCTGGACTTGAACCACTTGACCATGGAGCGGAAGAGTGAAAGCTGACGGTGCCAGTCTGACTGCTCTGAGCTCCAACAGGTTGATGTGATAATGGGACTCCTCAGGGGTCCACAACCTGTGGGCCCTCTTGTCCCCATGTGGGCTTCCCAGCCCATGAGAGAGGCATCAGTCGTAAGGACAGCCGTCGGCTCGGGGCAGACAAACGGGATCCCTTCGTGCAACTGGTCTGGGACAGTTCACCACTGGAGAGCGTCCCACATCTTCTGGGTTACAGTGATCAGCTGGTCGAAATGACCGTTGCGCTGAGTCCACTGGGCGGCCACGGAGGAGGTGCATGTGCCACCAAGCCCAACGGACCACAGAAGTGCACGCCACCATGCAACCCAAAAGGCGCAGACAGTCCCAGGCAGGGTGCAATTGCCCAACCAGAAATGACTGGGCAAAGGAGGAGAGAACCTCTGCCTTGTCCACCGGGAGCCAAGCTCTGGCCTGATGAGAGTCGAGCTCTGTCCCGATGAAGCACATCACCTGAGAAGACATGAGCTCCGACTTGGCCTTGATCAGGAGGCCGAGCTGACAACAGGTCTGGAGGGCCAGGAACCTGGACCTCTCCACCTCTTGCTAGGTGGAACCTGCTAAGAGCCAATCGTCGAGGTAGGGGTAAATTCTGACCCCCCCCCCCGAGGTAGGCTGCCACCACTGCAATGCATTTGGTGAACACCCATGGGACGGATGACAGGCCGAATGGCATAGCATAGAACTTGTATAGGGTTCCCTCAGCTCTGAAGCAGAGGAACCACTGGTGGGACGGACGTATTGGGACATGAAGAAACACGTCCCGGAGATCCAGTCAGCAGAACCACATGTTTCACTCCTGGGATGGTATGATCTGAGACAGACTGACCATCCAGAAGGTGTGTAACTTGAGATACTGATTCAGGTTGTGCAGATGTAGAATAGGGCGCCACCTCAGCGTCCACTTGAGAACCAGGAAGTACCTGGAAACAAAGCCTGTGTCTGCTGCAGGGTCCGCCACTGGAGCTACTGCCTCCTTCAGGAAGAGCTGAGCAATGTCGTCTCGGAGAGCTGACTGAGTGTGGGCGGATACCCTCTCCTCCCGTGGGGCGTGGGATTGGCTTGGAAGGTACTGCTCAAATTTCAAAGGCAGTCCCTGGTCGACCACTTCCAAGACCCACCTGTCCATGGTAACAGCGGACCAGGTGGAAAGAAAGTGGCGGAGCCAGCCCCCATGGGAGGACCCAGAGCAGGCGCGATGGGACATGGGATGGCAACCCCCACCCCGTCATTGGGCAGACTTGGAGGCAGAGGGTCCAGGGCCTGAACCCCACCCTCCCCTATGGGCCTGGGAGGGTCCAGGCTTGGGCCAGGGGAGCCAAGCTTGAGCCTGCTGCTGCTGCTGACCCCCTTGGAAGGAGGACTGCTGGGCCGCAGGGAAAGAGTGCTGAAAAGGCTTCTTCTGCTGCTTCTTGGGACCAGAAGAACGCTTAGCAGAAGTGGCGTCCAAGGTGGCATTGGACTGCTCAATGCGCTGGAGGTGACCAGCTACACCTGGGCTGAAGAGATCAGTGCCCAGGAAAGGCACGCCAGCTAGTTTGTGCTGAGTATCTATCAGAAAGGAGGAGGAGAGCCTCAGCCAAGCCCTGCGGTGAGAGGCACCTGCGGCTGCAACAAACGGGCACACGAGTGCCCGATGTCCACAGCCATCTTGAGCTTTTGTTTAGCAACAGCACGGCCTTGATCCCGGACCTGCTTGACTGTGGTCTGTAAGTCTGAGGGGAGATGTGGGAGGACCCCAAAACGGCATGGGAGAAGTGTGCCATGATGATGGCAGAACTTGCCTGATGGAGGCCTAAAGACAAGGTCGCACAGACCTTCCGGGCAGAGTGCTACAAATATTTGGATTCCTTCTCAGGAGGTCTATCGGTATCTGTAGAACTACCAGTACACCTGAACACAGAGGTGGTCACAAGGCTCTCAGCTGAAGGGTGCTCTGTGAACCCCGTAAGGGACCCCACGGGCACCGTATACTTGCGGGCTTTACGGGCAGGCAGGGCTGGACAGGAGGCAGGGTGCTGCCAAAGTTCTAAGATTGGGTCAACAATGGCCTTGGCCACGGGAAAGGCTTCCGTCGGGGTATCCCCTCTCTTGAAGATGTCAGTGACAGAGTATACCACTTTTTTCTGGCTAGGTTCCAGGGACATCCCTGTGGACTCAGAGATGAGGCAAAGAATGCCCTGAAAGGACAAAGGATCTTCCTCAGTCTCTATCCCATCACCAGATTCATCATCCCCTGAATGAGAATGAAGGCCAGTTTCATTCCAATCCAAGGTATCCGGATACAGCAGTCGACTATCCACGTCACCCTCGACCCGCCGGGGACAGTCAAGGGTGACAGTGATGGAAAGACGCTGGGGAAGCCCGTTGCCCGGTTTACCTTAGTTAGAAGGAGCCCATCCCACAAGCTACTTATGGGGCAGTTCCACCAAAATCGGTGGAGAGACTGGTTTAGGCTGAACAGGAGGTTTTGCCGGCTCCGCGGGCGGAGGAACTGACAATCGGTTCCAGAGGAGTCTGCTTCGGCCTGGGAGGCAAAAGCCAAGTAATGGCCAGGATAGAAGCCGGGGTAGGCTTGTGCCCAGACAAAATCAGCTGTTGCCACATGAGGTCCTCGTAGCACCGATGGAGATTCCACCGGAGCCTCTCCTCATCCAAGGAGGAAAAGGACGACCAACAGCATTGCCTCTTTTTAGAGTGCTTGTGGCCCTTCCTCGGCCTTTCGGTTGAGGGCGTCAGAGACCTCGATCGAGATCGGACGGACTGACTCGGTCGGCTCAGGAACGCAGTGGAACCGGTGACTTCGGGTCAGGACCACTTCTTGGTGAGATTCCCAACAGGCTGGGTCTCACGGGAAAGCACAGACCACAGTCAGAGAGGGAGTCGTCGACCGGAGTTGTCGACAAAGGGTTGATCGGGTCTAGAATTATCTCAATGTCGACGATCAACACTTCAGTCGACTGGCCAGACGGCAAGGCCGAAAAGCCAGTGGCCCGGCGATTTCAACTGAGATCGAAATGTCCAGTTCCTGGGACTAATACCTCTCCCAATCCCAATAGTGTCTCAGTCAAGACGAAGATGGTTCCGGGTCCTTCTCCCGTTTATGGGACCGAGAAAAGTGCGTGCCCGCAGGACTCTCGCCCTTAGGAGAGAATGGCACAAATCTCTGAAGAAACCCGAGAAGGTGGAGCCCAGGTTGAGTGGAACGAAGAAGCCCCGAGAGGAATATTTCATGGCACAAGTCGTTTCCTCCTCGAAAACTTGCATGCACTCTAATTGCTCAGCGGATCCCGCGGCCATGGAAACTGCCCACCGGGCCTCCTTGGATTTCACTGGCAGGTCTGTTTTTCAGGCCTCCCCCAGCTTAAGGCATGTGAGATGGTCATCGAAGAAGTTAGGATGGAACACAAGGCAAAACTCACACATCGTGGTATCATGGCCAACACCCAAACAGTAAATGCACGCGGCATGCGGGACAGTACGCTACATCTTCCGGCTGCATGAACACCAGCAAAATCTGGGGGAAGATTTGTCTTCCATAATCGAGAGAAACAATCGCGATTGCTAACGCGAACAAGGCAAAATTTTCGGAATAACCTAAGGTTTTGAAGCCAGGGCCTACAAAATGCAAGAGCATGAAGGAGGCAACCTGAATCTTCCAGCGGAAAGGAAGATCTGACATCATGGGGTGGAGCCGAGGGTTATACCACCCGAGTGGGTGGGAGGAGCCACCTTGAAGACTTTCCGACTGATTTAAAGGGGAAATGAACACTGCCAATAAGTAAGGATGAACAACATATCCACGATCCTAGAAAGTACAGATAAGTAAGAACTTACCATAACAGTAGATCTACGAGAGGAGCTCTTGTAGCACGCTATAACCATTAGGACTAGTGGCGCAGGCCTTAGAACCCACTGGAAAAATCTCAGTTAGCAGTACCCAGTGGGGCCCGCCCCCTGAGGTCGGCCCCGACCCGACGTCAGTCATACTACAACAAGGGGGCAGTCCCCAGCTCCACCTTGTCACAAATGCACTCTGCAGTTCAGACCATCTGCTCCCGAAGTGCCAACCTCGTAGCACAACAGTGTTAACAGGTACCAGACAGGGTAACTCAGCTTTGACAGTGAGCCCGGACCTCTATATCCTGCCCAGCACTTCCCTAAGGTGGGACAGGTGTTCCTCCTGGCTGGCACTAAACATGGCAATGTCATCCAGGTACACCACGGCATACTCCTCAGCACCATTTAACACCTGGTTCACCAACCTTTGGAAAGTGGCTGGGGCGTTCTTCATTCCGAAAGGCATTACTTTAAATTCAAATAAGCCTATCGGAGTGATGAAGGTCCGACCTCTCCTAGCTCTCATTGCTAATCCCTACTCTGCCAATACCCTTTGTCAGGTAGGTCACCTCCCAACTTGTCCAGGAGTTCGCCTGTCCAGGGCATCAGGTGGACGTCTGACTTTGTGACTGCATTCAGTCCACACAAAAATGAGTACAGCTATCTGGCTTGGGCACAAGGACTACGGGTGAGGCCCAGGGGCTGTGGGATATCTGGATTACCCCTAAATCCAGCATTTCCTCCACCTCCCTCCTAATGTTCTTTTTGACAGCCTCCAACACCTGATATGCTTCCGCTGTAGGGGCATCTATGTCCCTGTCTCTACATTGTGTGTTGCTAAGGGGGATAGTCCATGCTTAGCGCTAAACAGTAGGGCAAAGACTGCTAAAACCTCCCTTACTTCCTGGATCTTGTCCGAGGCCAGCTGGGGTGACAATTTAACTGCCTCCAAAGAGGACTCCCGCTTGCTTTCTTCCAGCAAGTCCAGAAGAGGGTCTCCTTCGTCCATCCCCTCCCCAGGACTACATGCTGCAAACATCATGTCAACCCTATTAGCATATCGCTTCATCATGTTGACATGGTACATTCTTTCTGTATGTCATGTCATTCACCTTTCTAACTACTTTGTACGGTCCTGCCCACTCCACCTGCAGGTTGTCTTTCCAGACTGGAATAAGGACCATGACTTCCTGACCTACCGTGTAAAAGCAAGCTCTGGCTCTGCGATCGTTTCACTTTTTTTTTTTTTTGTTGGGCAGCTGCTAGGTTGCTCTGGGCTGTCCTCATAAGATCCTCCAGCCTTTCCCTAAACCTAAGGGCATAATCCACTATGGGAATTAACCTGGGTGGCGTGCTTGCCTTCCCAGTCCTCCCAGATCAAGTCTAGGGACCCACGTACCCAGCGTCCATATAAGAGCTCAAAGGGGGAAAACCCGGTAGACTCTTGGGGCACCTCCCTGTATGCAAACAACAGGTGGGAAAGGTAATTCCCCCAGTCCCTCCCATGCTGTTCAGCAAACGCTTGGAGCATTGACTTCAGGGTACCGTTAAATCTTTCCACAAGCCAATTGCCTTGCAGGTGATAAGGTGTCGTGCGTCTCTGCACCACCCCACAATTCTCCCACAAACATTTCATCAGGTCCGACATGAAGGAACCCCTTGATCTGTGATAACCTCCTGTGGAAACCCAACACGGGAGAAAATCCCTAATAAGGCATCTGCCACTTTGTCTGTCCTCAGTGAGGATAGGGCGACTGCCTCTGGTTACCGGGTGGCATAATCCACCACAGTCAGGATGAACCTCTTCCCGGAGGAGCTGGGGGTATTTAACTCATTCTATCTGATGCCGCCATTTTGGGTCAGGTTAAGCAATGGATGGTTCTGATGCCATATGGTGCTAATGAGTAGAATGGGTTAAAGGCCCCACAATATCAATTCCCACCCTCTGGAATGGCTCCTCCACTATGGGCAACGGAATTAAGGCAGCGTGGGTTTTCTTACCAGCCTTCCTTATTTCTCGGCACCGGTGACAAGAGCTGCAATACTCCTTCACCTTTTGGGAGAAGCTGGGGCAATAGAAATTCTGGGCCAACCGCTGTGTAATGCGCATGATTCCCAGATGACCAGATGAGGGAATATCATGTGCATTCTTGAGCAACTCCTCACGGTATCCCTGAGGAACGAGGAATGACAAGCTGCCTGCCTACCACCCCTCCCTCTGTCTTAGCATCCTGCGTGTACAGCAGTCCATTTTCCCAATAAACTTTATGTTTACCGTCACCTCCCTCTCCTCTGTCAGAGTCTGCCCAAGCCCTCAGCTTCTCCAGACTAGGGTCACTTTACTGAGCAGCTGCAAACTCCTGACAGATTCCCACGGCAGGGGATGGGTCCCCTTCAGTCTCTAAACTGGGGTCCCTAAATCTAACATCAGGGCACTCAGATCACTGCCACTCCTAGCCCTCTGACAATGAGTCACCCTTCCTTCTTCGGAGTAACCCTCCATAGCCGTTTCGTTAACTGCTACCAGGGGAATAGCTACCCCCCTTTCATTAGCCTCCATATCAGGAGACCAAGGCTGGGGGGATACAGCCTCCCAGTGGTTTCCACAGTGGCTTCCATGGGGTCCAGGGAACTACAATTTTCCCCTGCTACTTGGCTACGGGTAACTGCACACACCATCCCGTTTGAGATTGTTGCAGAGGATTACATCAAATTGCTAAAGTTTCTGCTACGGCAACCTGTTGCAGAGTTGCCCCTGTCTCACTCCAATCTAGGAGAACACTACAAGTAGCAATGTTTTCTCCTCCCCAGTGAACCCTTGTACAGTTACAAATTTATTGGGTATACGCTGACCAGGCTCTACCAGATCCCCTTTTACCAACGTCACAGATGCCCCTGTGTCTCTTAACCCTTGCTGTGTCTGTACACCATTCATAGTGACTGGGTGCATGTGTTCCCTCATGTTTACAGGCATGCATTCAGGGACACACAAACAACCCACTTCTTTCCTAGCACTACTCTGTGCACTATTTGTCCTTTTGGGACACTGTCTGGCAATATGCCCAGTTTCTTTGCAAACCTAACATTCGTTTCTTTTCTCAGAAAAATCTTTTCTTTGAAACCTGGGGCTAACTGGTTTCAATGGAGGCAATGAGGGTTTTAGCTGCCCTGAAGGTGCGCTTCTCCCTTTCTGCACTGCCACCCCTGCCCCATTTGCTCTCACAGCACGTCTGCACTTGGCATAGTGGTCCGAGAGTTCAGCAGCCTCTTGCACTTCTTTGGGATCTCGGTCCTCCAGCCAGGTTTTCAGCTCTGCTGGGCATGCCCCCCAAAACTGCTATAATAATACAGCATTTTCAATTTTATCTACATAGTTTGCTTCAATTCCTTCCCACCGCTTTAAAAACTGACGTTTCATGGCTAGCTCCTCGTAGCTCATGTCAGGACTTCTCCTGGGTTTACAGAATTTAGCTCTGTATGCTTTTGCAGTTAATTCATACTTTTTAAAAGTGCAGCTTTAAGTCTGCTGTGATCATTACTGTCCTCATTGTCCATTTGACCCAATGTATCCCGAGCTTTCCTGGTAAGTAGCGGGGATAGCTGGAAGCTCCAGGACGCTCTAGGAATATCTGCCTGAATACATACTTTTTTAAAGGAATTTAAAAAGGTATCCATATCCTCCCCCTCTTTAATTTCAGCTATCAATTTGGAATTTCATTTGTAACCCAGTCCTGTAGTTCCAGTTAAACCCTGGCTACTTACCTGCTCTGGTGCTGGTGGTTGGAGTTGTAGATTCTCCAGTTCACATTGCCTCTGGCGCTCACACTCATCACGGTCAGCTTCTCGCTGTTCTCACTCCCTCTTCTCCTCTCTTTCCATCTCCAGCTTCCTCTGTTCAAGCTCCCTTTGTTGCCGGGCTTCGAACCTTTTCTTTTCAAACCCTAGCTCCATCCTTCGCAACTCCATCTGTAGCCTGACTGCTTCTGGTTCCAGAATACTGGTGACCTTCACCTGCTGCTGTGGCCCTTGACTTGCACTGGCCCTGCTGTCCTCCTCACTGGATCTGGACACTGCACTGGCCCCTCCATGCCCAAGGTTTGGTCCTGTCCAGTCACGGACTGTGACTCAATGCTCTGGCCATCGGCGGCCATCTGAGCATCTATGAGGGTCTGCTTGTTGGCTTTCCCCTCACACTGGACTCCTCTGTCCTGGCACAACCTGCCTCAAGCAGTCTACAGTGTACCCACTGTAGTTGGGAGCCATCTTCTTCCCTAACTACGGCTACTCTAATTTGCACCTTAAAAAAAAAATAAATAAAACGGGTAGGAACTTTGACTGCAAGCAAAATGATATAGTTCTGTTTACTTTTTAAAATGAAATCACTGCCTTATCTTGCAAATGAGCTGTACAGTATTAAGCTGACACACTGAACTGTTAAAGCTTGTGTTACCAATTCTTCAGCGCACCGTTGCCAACCAAATCTGTCACCAATGCACTCCGCAGGTCAGGCCCTCTGTTCCCACAGTGCCAAACCCACAGCACAACAGTGTGAACAGGTAACAGACAGGGTAACCCCTCCTGTCTGCTTTTGGGTCTGAATCACCTTTTGCTTCAAGTTCTGGGGGGATTCAAACTGTGAACCTTACGCTAGCGTACCCAAATGTACAGGCTCAGACAATATCTCTTGGGGGTGGGGGTGGGAATGCAATATATCTTTCACCCATGGGCACCTAACCAGCCATCCAAAATGAAACATAGAAGTTGACGGCAGATAAGGACCGCAAGGCCCATCCAGTCTGCCCATTTCTTTTTCTACCTTATAAATGTGCCATCGGCCTTTGCTCTGTCAATGCCCTATCTATTCATACTCATCTGTATTGCTCCCTTATGCCTATCCCATGCCTGTCTGAAGCCCTGCGCTCTATTCATATCCACCACTTCCTGAGGTAGGCCGTTCCATGCATCCACCACCCTTTCTGTGAAAAAGAACTTCCTCACATTACCCCTTAATCGGCCTCCCTCTAATCTCATGCTGTGTCCTCTTGTCCTGCTATTTTTCTTTAATTGAAACATGTTAGACTCTTTCACCTTGTTAATGCCCTTACGGTGTTTGTTTCGATCATATCACCTCTCTCCATCCTTTGCTCTAGGGTATACATATTGAGCTCCGTTAATCTGTCCTCATATGTTTTCTGATGCAGTCCCTGCACCATTTTGGTTGCTCTTCTCTGGACTGCCTCAATTTGGTTAATGTCCTTGTAAAGGTGTGGCCTCCAGTACTGCATGCAGTACTCCAGATGGGGCTCTGCACAGTGTCTTGTAAAGAGGATTATCACCTCCCTCTTCCGACTTGTGATACCCCTACTAATATACCCTAACATCCCCCTAGCCTTACCTACTGCTTTAGTGGTCTGCTTGGATGATTTCAGGTCATTGGTGATGATGATGCCCAAGTCTCTTTCTTCCCTTGTGACTGCCAGCAACTCCCCTCCCAGCCTATAGGTGGCTTTAGGATTTCTCTTCCCTATGTGCATGATCTTGCACTTCTTTGCATTAAACCCCAGTTGCCATTCTTCTGACCATTTTGCTAGTTTATCCAGATCTCTTCTCATTCTGCCTACCCCATCAGGATCATCTACTCTGTTGCAGATCTTGGTGTCATCTGCAAACAGAAAAACCTTTCCCTCCAGTCCATCTGCAATGTCACTGATGAAGATATTGAAGAGGACTGGCCCCAGGACTGATACCTGAGGTACCCCACTTGTGACCAGTATCTCTTCTGACTGTATACTGTTTACCACCACTCTCTGTTTTCTGCCCGTCTACCAGTTTGCCACCCAGCTGACCAACTTCTAACCCACCCTGAGCCTACCAAGCTTATTGATCAATCTTCTATGTGGAACAGAATCGAAAGCTTTGCTTAAGTCAAGGTAGGCGGCATCAACTGCTCCCCCTTGGTCCACCACTCTGGTTACCCATACCCCCTCTGGACTTTCTCCTTTCACTAATGTATTTATAGAAAGTCTTAACCCTTAAAACTCTGTAAGAGACCTTAGATATAATCTTACCTTCTTCAAACTCAGTAACACCAACAAGCCTTTTAAACAGTTGTCAGACTTAAAATACAGGCATTTCGCATGCAAAAAGAACTGGGAAGACACATGCACTATTTTAAGAAAAATGTGATTTTACTAAAAATATGAAAATAAGTAAGATAAAATACAGAACAAATATCAAGAGCTTACAATCTCAAAAGAAAATAGGAAAAGTTACAGAATAAAACTCCTAGCACAATACATTTAGATCTTTTCTATCCAATGTATTACCTCTGCAAGTGCGTTTAAAGTTAGATGTCAGAGAAGAAAAAAATTACTCACCATAGTAATGTTTCTTCTAACGGAGTCTTGCTGTATTCTGACCTTATGCAGTTAGCCCCAGCACTTGAACAGCCCCGGAGAGGAAAGAGTTAACTCTATGCAGAAGCATAGAACGTTGAGCTCAGTTTTCAAACCTCTGTCTCTGGTACTTACCAGTGTAACTGTCAGATTCTTACTAGCAAACTAAGTATTTACTATGGAAATTGTGTAGTATATAGCCAAAAGGCAACACTTTGGGTCCCAAAAAGACTCAAGTCGAGAACCCAAGGGAAAAAAAGTCAGTGATACTATAATATTTATATTAAACATAACCACAGTAACAAAAACAAATACCCCACCCTTAAGAGGGAGGGTACAACTTGTAACACTGTACCTGCCAGCCCACTTCCCAAAAACTAGGTTCTGAGAGGGGAGGCAGGGAGGGAAGTCAGAATACAGCAAGACTCCATTAGAAGAAACAACATTACTATGGTTAGTAATTTTCTTTTCAAACAACATGAAGTCTTGCTGTATTCTGACATTATGCAGACTACCAAGCAGTTCCCCCAGGAGGAGGGAATGCATAACCTACATTGGGAACAGGATCTGCAGTACTGCTGTGCCAAACCTAGCATCACTCCTAGCCTGGATGTCCAGAGAGTAATGATTGGTGAATGCATGGACTGTTTTCCAGGTGGCTGCTTTACAGATCTCTAACAGGGGTATATCTCTGGCCGCAGCCAGACTAGCCGCTGTACCCCTAGTCAAGTGAGCCCTCAGGCCTGGAGGGGGTGTTTTGCCCAATTTGTCATAGCAGAATTGTATACAAGAGACAATCCACCTGGCAATAGTTCTTTTAGTAGCAGGCTTACCTTTCCCCACTTCACCATAAGTGAGAAACAATTGACAGTCATTTCTGTGTGTCTTACTGTGCTCTATGTAGTAGCTAAGAGCTCTTTTCCCTTCCAAACTGTGTAATCTTTCCCCTGAAGAAGAATGGTCAGTGAAAAAACACAGGAAGAGACATAGACTGGTTCAGATGAAAATCTGTTACCACTTTAGGTAAGAACCTCCTACTGGTTCTTAGGAACACCTTATCCCTATTTAAGGAGATGGGTTTGACAGATAGGGCCTGCAACTCACTAATCCATATGGCAGAAGTAACAGCTACCAGGAACACAGTTTTCCAGGTCAAGTACTTCAGCTCGGCCGAAGCCAGAGGTTCGAAGGGTGGCTGCATAAGCGGGGCAATGCAGACATTAAGATCCCAAGCCGGAGTAGGCTCTCGAAAGGGAGGGTTAATGTGAACCAGACCTTTGAAAAACTTACTGAAAACAGGATGAAATGCCAGGGAGGAGCCCTTCTCTGCTGAAAGGAATGCAGAGACAGCTGTTAGGTGAACCTTCAGAGTTGCAGGCCTAAGGCCTAGACCATTAAGATGAACCAGATAATCTAAGGCTGTAGCAATGCCTGCAGAATCACTCACAATTCTCTTCTGAGAACACCAAATGCTGAATCTTTTCCATTTGGAATTATACGTTTTTCTAGTGGAAGGTTTTCTGGAAACCTTCAAAATATCCAGGACTCCCTGAGAAAGATGCAGGCCTGCATATTCTAACTCTTCAAGAGCCAGGGCTTGAGGTTGAGTGACTGGAGATTGGGGTACCAGATCCTCCCCTGGGAGGAGGTTGCATCTCTTGGGAAGAGACAGGGAATGTGACACTGCCAGAGACAGCAGCAGAGGATACCAAGGCTGTCTGGCCCAAGCTGGAGCCACTAGTATCACTGTGCAGGGTTGAGATCTGATTTTGATCAGGACTCTGAACAACAGAGGGAAGGCATAAAGAAACCTGCCTTCCAATCCAGAATGACAGCATCCAGAGGAACACTCCCCAGGACTGGAGGTCTGCAACAAAACAGAGGAAGTTGGTGATTGTCCGGGGCTGCAAAGGGATCCATCCCTGGAGTGCCCCATCTGGAGAAGATGACCTATAGTATGGGAGGGTCCAGGGACCATTCATGATGCCCCTGGGAGATTCTGCTCAGAACATCTGCTAGTACATTGTCCTTTCCTGGAAGGTGAACTGCTATCAGGGAAGTCTGAAGAGAATAGGCTAGAGACCACAGTTTCATGGCTTCTGTGCACAAGGCCGAGGACTGAGTGCCCCCTGCTTGTTGATGTACCACATTGTGGTGGTGTTGTCTGTCCTGACTTGGACCACCTTGCCCCCGACTGATTCTGAGAAGAAGACCTGAAGGGCTAGAAAAACTGCCCTGAGTTCCAGGAGATTGATATGAAGGAGAGACTCTTGTGGAGACCAGATCCCTAGAGCTGTAAGGGCTCCCAAATGGGCTCCCCAACCTAGGAGAGAAGCATCTGTAGTTAAGACTACTGAGGGGACTTGAGAGAGAAATGGAACTCCTTGTCTGAGGTTGTCCTGGTCCAGCCACCACTGGAGAGCTTGGACTAGAGTCTGAGCCACTGGAATCAATTTGGTGAGGGAGTCTCTTTTCCAAGACCAAAAGGACCTTCGGTGGAACTGAATGTCCCTCATCTGAAATCTGGCTCCTTGCACCACTGCACTGGAAGCTGCCATGTGGCCCAGGAGTTGAAGAAACTGCCTTGCTGGACGAGAGACCAGAGGCCGAAAAGAGGAAGCAAGATCTGTTAGGACCTTTGCCCTTATCAGAGGAAGGGAGGCCTTTGCTTGGATAGTATCCAATTCTATCCCTATGAAAGTAAGTTATTGTACTGGTTCGAGAACAGACTTTGGGAGATTGAGGAGAAACCCCAGAGAACTGAGCAAGTCTTGAGTGGTTTGCAGAGCTGACTTGACCTGGTCTGATGACTGACCCACAATGAGCCAGTCATCCAGATATGGGAAGATGGAAATACCCTGCCTTCTGAGGTAGGCAACTACTACTGCAAGGCACTCTGTGAACATCCTTGGAGCTGATGTTAGGCCGAATGGCATGGCTCTGAACTGATAGTGGCCTGAAGGCAACTCGAACCTGAAGTACTTTCTATGGGAGCACCTGATAGGAATATGGAAGTAGGCATCCTTGAGGTCCAGGGATGCGAGCCAATCCCCTGGCCTTAGAGAGGGAAGAATTATTCCCAGAGTCACCATTTTGAATTTTGGTTTTGAGATGCGTTTGTTCAAATACCTTAAGTCTAGGATGGGTCGCTACTCCCGTCTTCTTTGGGGTAAGGAAGTACCTGGAGTACAGACCTTTGCCCCTGTGTTGAGCAGGAACCTTCTCTACAGCTCAGAGTCAGAAGAGAGGAAACCTCTGCTTCTAGGGCAAGGGTCTCTGGGAGTGATGCAGGTGGAAAAGACCTGGCATTCAGTTTTGGAAACCTTTTGAAGCTGAGGGCCAGTCCCTGGCTTACCATTTCCAGGACCCACTTGTCTGAGGTAACAGACTTCCAGGCCTAGAAGTAGTAAGCCAGTCTGCCCCCTACTGGAATAGAGGAGTCGACCTGGGCTGACACATCAGGGTGTCTGCTTGGCAGGAGCCCTGGACTGGGAAGAGGATGCAGCCCTGCTCATCCCCCTCCTGTCTCTCCCTCGAAAGAACCCCCTCTATGGGAAGGAAGAGGAAGCCTCGGCTTGGTAAAACAGTCTGTGGAAAGACCTGCCCCTGCACTGCTACTTCTGAGGAGTGGCTTGCCTCTCTTTGGTCTGTGCACTCCTGTACATGGTCCTCTACTCATCCATTTTTTTCATGTAAGCCTCTGTCTGCTCCCCAAACAGAGAGTTACCCACTACAGGGAAATCCATAGCCTTGGCCTGGGTATCCTGCCAAAGACTAGTACATCTGAGCCAAGCACGTCTTCTGAGAGATACAGATGTAGCCATGACTCTTGATGCCACATCACTGGAGTCCACAACAGCATGAAATTGCACTCTGGATGCCTCAATTCCATCAGCAGCCACCTCCTCCAGCTCTTTGGCTAACTGGGGGGAGGCCTGTTTAGCCAGTTCCAGAACCGTATACCACCTGAAGTTCTGGTACCTGGCTGCGTAGGCCATGTAATTTGCCCACCTGAGTACCAAAGAGGATGCTAAATATTGTTTTTCAGCCATGGCATCAACTTTCCTGGAGTTCTTGTCCAGGGGGTGTGAAGCCAAAGGTATGTTAGCCCTGTCACAGGCTGCAGCCCGCACTACCCCAACATGGCTGCAATGAGTGCTTAAGAACTCCGTACAGAGCCCGATAACATATACCTCCTGTCCATTCTCTTATCCACAGGAGGTAAGGAGTTAAGTGTTTGTAAAAATTTTTGTGTCCGTTTCCCCAAGGACTTGTGAAGAGGGATAGACAATCTCTTGGACTCTGGGATGTCCATCATTTCTACAAAATCAGGCTCTTCCTCCTCCTCCTCCTCCTCAGCAGCTTCAACCATAGGGGGCTGAAGGGTTTCAGCCACCTTCTTGTAAAACAAGAAGTGTGAAGGGGACTCAGAAAGCCTGGGAGGGGAGACATTAGAGGGCCTGTCTGAGGAGATGTCCAGTTCAATGGGCACATTCAAACCTTCAAAATCATTACCTTCATCCTTATCATTGGGATATTCTTCTTCTCCCTCCCACTCCTCATAGAAAGCATCCTGATTGTAATCCGATGGAGTTGGATCTGATCTAACCAGCGGTATCGGTTCGGACAGAACCGGGCAAAGCAATTTAACTATACTAATCACTTTGGCTATCTCGTCAGCGGTTGGAGAACGCGGTGCTGGATCCAAACTGGCTGACTTGCGCTTTTTCGACAGAACAGACCCCTCGGAGTCAGACCTCCTTTTGCCCGAGGAAGTATCGCCTAGGTCAGTAGGCACCTCTTCAGGTTCAGCCACAACCGAACTGGGCTGGCCATCCGGATCTACGGACTTCTCGGCCTCCCTTTCCTTCAGTCTACTCAACCTTTTTTCAAGAATGGCTTTAGGAAAGTTATTGCAAATCTGGCAGTCTGTTTTGAGGTGGTCAAACCCCAGACAATAAAGACAGATGAGGTGAGGGTCGGCCTTGGAAAAGGCCTCCCCACTCTCAGTACAGTGCTGAAACCCAGTGGGACCAGTTTTTTTTCTTGGGTTTCTCAGACATGGCCAACCTAACCAATTACCCTTAAAGCTTTCAAGCCAGGTAATAAAGAACCGATCGGTTACGAACCATGTCACGGGTTCCGTAAAATAACAGAAAAAAGTCCAGTTATTTTGAAACCGATCAGCACCAGAACACCACACTAATCCCAGAAAATAATCAGACAAGTCGGTTCCTAACCGGACCGACCGATGAAGAACCGAGACAAAACACAATTTCCACAATTTATAAAATAACACACAAGTTACCACCTATCTACCACACTACCTGTACCGTAGACAGAGGCCGGAAATCCGAAAATAATAAACAAATCGGTTTAAAACCGCTGCTTTTTTTTTTTTTTTAAACTTTACCGAACCAAAGCAGAGGAAATCTCCGGAGTGACTTCACTGTTAAGTGGAGTAAAGAATCTGACAGTTACACTGGTAAGTACCAGAGACAGAGGTTTGAAAACCAAGCTCGAGCTCAACATTCTATGCTTCTGCATAGAGTTAACTCTTTCCTCTCCGGGGCAGTTCAAGTGCTGGGGCTAACTGTATAACATCAGAATACAGCAAGCCTTCATGTTGTTTGAACTGTGTTTCTTCGGAGCCCAAGATGATATATCACATTTCAGTTACACTGATACATTTTCAGCTCTGTTTCCACACACACACTTGATGAGTCATCTAGCTCCTCCTTTTAGAATATAAAATTACAAACATGATTTCCTACCAGGAGGTATGTTAAATAATGTGACATCAATAAAACATTTCCTAAATATGACCTCCTTCAATTAAATATTTCCCTTTGATCTTAGCAATCTCAGCATTCGTCATTTAGGTGTTGAACTTCATAGGAACAGCCAAATTACCTTTTCTTTCCTGACGTCATAAACTTTAGATTTTGTTTCAACTTCAAAAACCTGAGCATATCATTAAAAGGTAATACAATGCCATTTCTTTAAGGCAGTCAATCACAGGAATCTCCTGGTCAGTGTACTACATCCTGTGATTTCAGCTGCTGACCTTGTAATTTAAAGGCTAAATCTCTCCCACTGAAATGGTCATACACAGACCATGCATTTAAAATAGCAATATCATATAATAACCAACAAACCACACAAAGCAAACAGCACTCGGAGGACATAAACGAAGGAAACCAAATCTGTCTGTTACAACAGCCGGAACCCGTGGCTACAACCCAGCACTTAGAGTCCAAGGTGTGACTCTTCCTCAGGGGGTCTCTAATAATCATAGCCAGCTGGCCAAGCGTCACATACCTCAGTTCATCCGCCAAAGACCCGCGAACAGGCCCCAGCAGATGAACCAGGCCAAACAATCCTGTGATGTAGAGCACTCCAGGGGGAAGGAGGGTGGGAATGCAGCACCTGCTGCAAGAGCTCCTCTCAAAGGTCTACTGTTACAGTAAGTTCTTACGTAACTGTACTATCGTACTTCGAATGACAGTGCTTGCAGCAGGCTATAGCCATTAGGATGGAGTCCCAAGCAGTCCCGAAGAAAAGGAGGCAACCAACCCCTGGGAGAAGGAGAAAAAACAGCCAACCAAGATAACCTTGCCTAAAAATTAGGCAGACAGACAGAAGGTCAGGACAATAGCCCTTGAAGGACTGCCAAGCCGAAACCAGCATGGCGCCTGGAGGCAACGTCCAGGCTATAATGCCGGACCATGGTGTGTACTGAACTCCAAGTAGCTGCTGCACAAATGTCTCTGATAGAGATATTCTTCAGAGAAGCAAAGGACGTAGCCACTTCTCTAGTAGAATGACCTCTAACCGCACCTGGGAAAGGTTTGTTGTATTTACTGTAGCGGAAAGTTATGCAGTGGACTAGCCACCTGAAGATGGTCTGCCTATACACCAGTTTGCCCAAATGTTGGGGCGCAAACGCCACAAACAGTTGCTCCGATTTGTGGTGTGCCGCTGTCCGCTTGTGGTAATACCTCAGCGCCCTGTGGACGTCCAGAGTGTGCAAGACAGCTTCTCCCTATTAGACGGAGATGAATAATAAACCGGAAGGTCAGCTGACTTGTCAAGGGTTAATTCTGAAACCACCTTGGGTAGAAACTTAGGATTCGTTCTAAGGGAAACCCTTTCCCTGTAAAAAAAACAAAAAAGGCTCCTTACATATCAGGGCCTGAAGCTTGGAAACTCTTCAAGCTGAAGTAACAGCAACTAAAAAGGATACTTTCCAGGACAAATAACGCAGCTCACACTCTGCTGCAGGTTCAAAAGGAGGGAGAGTAAGCTTCTCTAGCACAAAGAGAAGATCCCGGGGGGGGACAGGATCCCTGATGGGAGGCTTTATATGGAGAATCCCTCATAGAAAGGTTTGGACCACATCCAGCTGAGCAAGGGTCCTGCCTTCCACTAAAACATGATAGGCAGAAATAGCCGACATGTGCACCTTAACAGAAGAGTAGCTCAAGCCTTGATGCAATAAGGAGAGGAGGTACAGTAGTGCTGCGTTCACTGGACAGGTAAGGGGATCCAGATGATGAGACGAAGCCCAGAGACAGAATTGCTACCACTTCATAGCGTAAGTGGACCGAGTAGAGGGCTTTCTCGCTAAGACGAGAACGTCCGCCACCTCTTGGGAGACCCCATACCTCAATTTTATCACATCTGCAGGAGCCATGCATGAAGATGCAGAAACTTGAGATCTGGATGTACCAGCTTGCTCTGGTCTTGGGACAGCAAGTGTGAGCATACTGGCAGCGGAATCGGAGGTTCCGATGACAACCACTGAAGTAGTGGGAAATCTGTCGTGGCCACAGTGGGGCGATTAGGATCATCTGGGCCCTCTCGGCCTGTGCTTTATTTTTTTTTTTGTTACTTGTGGTGCTTACACTTTATCCGCCTACACTACCCCCTTGGTCCACTCCTTCGGACCACCTTGAACAACCCCCGAACACCGACTCTGAGTCTGCCCCAGAGTGCTCTCTGTTCTCCCTATATTACCTTTGATTCCCAGCAATCCCCCTGGGTGGGGTGAGGATGGACCTTCCTCAACCTTACTGGAGGAGAACTTGGCACACCAAGGTCTGCCAATAGTCCGGTGGATCCTGGGAGGCACTGATCGTTCTTCATCTAGGACCAAGAGGGCTTTTTTTTCCAGATTTTCTTGTTTTCCCCACCCAACCCCCAGAGGCACCGGCACAAAGACTGACGTCCAGAGAGTGACGTGCTGACGCACGTCTGCCTCCTAAGCACCCAACAGCATCTCCCCGACTCCACTGTACGGAGCCGCCAGAGCCCTTTGAGAGCCCGTGCTTCCACCTGCTCTCTTCGGGACATCGGGTACCTCCGGGTACCCCTGGTATCCCTCCCCGAGGAAGGAGAGCATCTGCTGGGACACTCAATCCTCCCTCTCCCCGCCGACCTGAGTCCATTCCCGAACCTGGGTCACTAGCGTAGCGCGAGGTGTGGCGTCCAGCGCCTCAACCCTCAGCGCCACTGGGCCAGCCTTGGCCTGTACTTTTAATAGAACCCTCTGAATGAGAGGGAAGGGAGGAAAGGCGTAAAGGAACCTCCCTGTCCAACAAAGGGACAACGCATCTGGCCAGAAAACACCAGGCGCATGCTCTCACGAGCAGAAACTTGGCAGTCGGCATTGCATGGGGACGCAAAGGGTCCAGCTCTGCAAGAACCAATGTGTCGAAGAGCTGGTCCGCTACTGATAGAAGTAGCTCCCACTCGAGCGCCTTGGACCGAGACTGACTTAGGCTGTCTGCCAAGGTGTTTTGGATACCTGGAACATGCACAGCGGTCAGAGAGCTGTGGTGTTCCAGTGCCCAGTAGCAGACCCTCATCGACTCCCTGCACAGGGGGTAGGAATGAGATCCTCCTTGCTTGCTGACGTGGAAGACAACCGCCATGTTGTCCGACTGAACTAGAAGAGGGCCTGGATGAAGGTCCTCCTGGAAAGCTGTTAAGGCTCTGAGGACTGCTCGCATTTCTAATACGCTGATGTGCAAGTCTCGTTCCTCTAGGGACCAAACTCCCTGGATCTGGCTGTCCCTTAAGTGAGCCCCCCCAACCTAAGTCGGAGGCACCCGTCATTAGGGTCCGACTTGGGGGCTCCTGCCGAAACGAGACCCCTTTCTCCAGACTGAGGGGATTAAACCACCAAGGTAGGGTCCTTCTGACAGGCTTGGAGATTCTGACCAGATGGTCTAGACCGAAGCCCTGGACCCACTGCATCCTAAGCATCCATTGTGGGACCCTCATGTGGAGGCGAGCCAGGGGAACTACAGGGATAGCCGCTGCCATGTACCCCAGAAGCCTGAGGAAGGTCCTGGCTTGGACCTGGGTGGCTAACGAGGACCGTCCATGCCACTTCCCGCAGGAGATCTCCTTTCTTGTGGGAGGACGGCCATGCCCTGGACCGTGTCCAGGACCGCACCTATAAAGGACAGTCTTTGGCTGGGCTCTGGGAATGACTTGGAAAGATTCGGGGTGATCCCCAACTCTCGGAATAACGTAGAGGTGACTCCAATAGTGAGCAGAAGATACTCTCTTGACGAGGCCGCCAGGAGCCAATCGTCTAAGTAAGAGAAGACATAATGACCCTTGCGCCTTAAAGCCGCAGCTACCACTGCTAGGCACTTGGTGAAGACTAGAGGAACGGAGGATAGGCTGAACGGCAGCACCCAGAACTGATGATGCCGCCCCCAGAAGCAGAACCTCAAGAACTTCCTGTGAGGAGGGTAGATCCTGATATGCATGTAAGCATCTTGCATGTTCAGGGAGCAGAGCCAGTTTTCTTGGTGAAGCAAGGAAATCAGACCTGGAAGGGTAATCATCCTGAACCTTTTGTACTCTATAAAGTTGTTTAGAGAACTGAGGTCCAGAATGGGCCAAAGATCTTGAGTTTTCTTTGGTACCAGGAAGAAGTGGGAGTAATACCCTTTCCCTGCTGCCTCAAGGGAACTGACTTTATTGCCCTTTTTTGCAAGAGGGCCTGAATCTCTCCTATGAGAGAAATGTGAGAAGGAGGATATCTTGAGGACCTCAGTGGTGTTTCTGGGGGGATCCGAGTGAACGCTCTCCTTTTGATATCAAGAACCTGAAGGTCTGACTTTACTGAGCTCTATCCCTCCAAGTGGAGGGACAAGCAACCCCCCCCCCCACAGCCTCCCCGTGTCTCCTCCGGAGGGGGGGGTCAACGAGGAGTCAGTGGGAGGAACCGGGAGTTGGCAGAGAGGCCTGGGAGGATTTGGGGCCTCAAAAAGGGGCGCCCCCAGATTGCTGGGTTATGGCTTTCCTTTTGAAGTTGCCTCTCCCGGCTGCTTGATCACTGCGGGCATGTTGGCCTCAGGACTTACGAAAATGCCATTTGCAAAACAGTTTCTGGTCCCCTTTGTACATCTGACGAACTGACCAGATTGATTTGCCTGAGTCCTGGAGACGAGAGAGACGTCCCTTGGTCTCCTACCCAAGTAACACAGAACCATGGAAGGGAAGGTCCTTGATTCCACTCTGCAGATCCTGGGAAAATCATGAGACTCTTAACCAGGCATGGTGCCTCAGGCAGACACCGGACGCTGATGCCCTCGATGCCGTATCCGCAGTGTCGTACGAGGCATGCAGAACATGTGTGCCTATGTCTGAGCCCGACTACAAGATATCCAGGAGAGTCATCTTCTGCGCAGAGTCTGGCAAGGCCTTGGCTATCTCCTGTCCTTTTTCCCACAACGCATTTTGGTACTGAACCATATGCGCGAGGAAGTTTAGGGACCTGATGGAACAGACGGATGCAGAGTAAACTTTTTTGCCCACCTGGTCCAAGTAACGGGATTCCGGGTAGGGAGGCTGGGATCTTAGGTGCTTCGGCTGCTGGGACTTATCGTGAGCAACTGCTATGACCATAGAGTCAGCCTGAGGGTTTTACACCAAAAAGGGCTCATCCCTCAGCGCGCGGCACAGCCTGTCCGACTTCTTGGGAACTGCCGGGACTGTGGCAGGATGTTTCCAAGTGATCCTTGTTAGGTCTTGGAATGTGTCCAAAGGAGGCACCACCAATGGTTTGGGCTCCTTTTGCCTCAGGTACTGAGCCAGTCTCCAGCATTCCGGATCCAGGTCTTCCGTCTCCTACTCGTTTGAGGCCTGGATATGCCGCATGACATCCATGAAGGTTGGATTGTCTGGCGGTGAGCCACGAACATCCTTGTCGTCAGGAGAACCCCCAACTCCTGAGAGGGAGTGGTCTGAAAAGAAGGAAGATGAGGACAGACTCCTACTAGGACGAAGGGAGGCTGAACCACGTCTGGAAGGGCTCTTCCCCCCCAGAACGTCAGTCGCTTTCAGATCGGAGAGAGTCGCGAGACCGACGACGGGTCAAGGACCGACTGTGGTATGGGGACTGGTGCCTATCCAGTGACAGCTAGCGGAGTGCCCACGCCGGGAAGACGACTTGTGCCAGCTGCGGGACCTGCCACGGCCATCAGACCAGGATCAGTGCCGTCGGCAGTTGCGGTGAGACCGGGGCTTAACTACTGGGGGAGAGGGGGACCGGGACGCTTTCAGCCACTCTTCTGGGGGTTTAACCAGTGACTTCAATGCTAGATCCCCACTGTTTTGGTCATCCAGCCGGTCAAGAATCTGTGTCTGACCCAGTTTCGGTGGAGAGATATCCTTTTTGACCTGACTCCACCAGAAGAACAACTCAGACAGATCTTCCTTCATGAACATCGAAGCCGCAGTCCCCTTCAAAGGAACTGGCGAAACCGGAGGATCCGGGAGGGTCTCAGGGGAGGAACCGGAAGAGGAGCCCTCTGGGGTCAAGGTTCTTGGGCTCGGTGGCAGTGCAGGTTTCTCCAGAGATTGGTCGGCCTTCAGGACTGAGACCGCTGGGTCTGGGCCATGGCCGGCTCTGGTTCTGCCGACTTAGAAGGGATGGGACCCCGAAGAAATCTTGGCAAAGGGATCCCGCTCCTTGGTCAACTACTTTCCCAGAGCCCCGGGCAAAAGTATGGCTGACATCTTCTTCGACAGGGCCGAGGCTTGCGTCGAAGAGAATCCTTCAGGAGCATCTGCCAAGGCTGCAGAACTCCGCAGGTGCATGACAGTCACCTTGGTCTTGGCCTTCTCCACAGTGGCCCCTGCCCATCGGGCACAGTGTGTCTTGGCGGGGCGGTGTCTTAAGCGGACCTCGTGGCTTGGGTGGCGCGAGCAGTCAGACGCACTGAGGCTTCAAGAGGAAGCCTTCCTGTGCGGGGAACGCGACCAAGACTGCTAGTGGGACCGGCTATGGTCCCTTTCCCAGGACTTGTGATGGGACTTGCCCAGTGCTCAGCTTTTTCCCCAGGAGAGCTCTGCATCACGGAAACTTGCTTCTCCAATAGGTGGGCTTCAAGGACTTTCAGGCGCTGGATTCTATTCCTGCCGGTGAAACCCCTGCAAATCTCATGCACCTGGATGTTGTGGTCTGGGCCCAGGCAGAAGACACACTCGTTGTGGCAGTCTTTCGATGGTATCTGTCAGCCACAGGCACACTTTGTCTTCTTCAGGCCGAAGGACGAGACAGACGATGGAAAAGATATGCGAGGAGAAAAACTGAAGGAGAAAAAAACAGAAGGAAAAAAAACGAGAGAAAAACTTGAGAATTCACTAGAACTGCTACCAACATGCGCTAAGAACTTTCGGATGAGAGCGAGTCTGAGGTGAGAAAGAACTGAGGTGGAGCCAGGGACCGCCCCTTTTTGTAGTATGACTGAAGTGGGGGCGGGGCCAATGTCAGGGGGTGGGCCCCGCTGGGTACTGGTAGCTAAAATTTTTCTGGTGGGTCCTAAGGCCTGCAGCACTAGTCCTAATGATTATAGTCTGCTGCAAGAGGTCCCACTCAAAGTAAGATCTTGAGAGTACATGTAGCTAGAGGCTCAAAGGAATTACATGTGAGCATGTCTAGTACAAGATTAATATAACAGGGGGTAACCGGTTTCCTAAACAGGGGCCCTGTGTGAAGAATGTCTTTAAAGAACCTGTTGAACAGTGGTAGCTGAGCCATGGCATGTTTTGGACTGGCTCATGATAACCAGAAAGCGCACAGAGGTGCACCTTCACAGATAAGTATTGCAATCCTGCATCTGAAAGGCCTAATATAAAGGATCTAAGTAGATCTTAGTACACCATTCTGAGAAGCACTTCCATTTGTGCGTATAAGTCTTCCTGGTGGAAGGCTTACGAGCTGACAAGAGGATGTCCGAGATTCTCTGAAAAATTTTAAACCTGATCGCTTCTATCTCTTAGGAGTCACGTGTTGAGATGAACAGAGAGCAGGTTGGGATCAACCAGGGATCCCTGTGTCAGAAGGTCCGTTCGCAGAGGCAGTTGCTTCGGAGGGACCTCCGACAACTTGCTGAGTAAGGGAACCATATCTGTCAAGGCCAGTATGGTTCAATTAGAATCATTTTGCCCCCTTGTGCTTCCAGTCTGAGCTGCACCCTCTGAATTAGCAGGGAGGAGGAAATATGTACAGAAAATGTCTTGTCCACCGCAGCCTGAATGCATCCTGACAGAAAATGTCAGGTTCTGGATTTCTGGAGCAGAACAGAAGCAGCTTTGCATTGAGTGGGGATGTAAAAATGTCCAGATCTGGACTGCCCCATTCATCGAAGAGTGATTGCACGTCTGTTGCAAGTGACCACTCGTGTGGATCTGCTTCGGTCTTGCTGAGATGGTCCACCAGATTGTTCCAAATTCCTGGCAGGTACACTGCCTGGGATCAGGACATTGTGCTCGAGGCAACACTCCCATATTGTCATGGCCTCTCTGCATAAAGGGTAGGAATGTGTTCAGCTCTGTTTGTTGATGTAGTACATCACAGCTTTGTTGTCCATCTGTAGAAGGATTACCTTCTGACTGACATCTTCTAGGACTCAGGATGTACAAGACTGCTCTCATCTCCAGAACATTGCTGTGAAGATGAGACTCCTCCAGAGTCTACACTCCCTAAGGGTGAAGGTCTCGGCAGTGACACCCCCACCCCCCCAGCTGAGCAGAGATGCATCTGTGGTGATAGTGATCTGAGATTCCGGTGGGGCAAAAGGACCTTGCAGAAGGTTGTATCCACCGCAACGGCTCTGTCACCTTGATGGTGTAAGACTGTAGATGTGTTATGGGGGTGCACTGTGTGCTGAGCATCCACTGAGTGGTCCTCATGTGCATTCGAGCTAGAGGCACTGTGAAAACCAAGGAGGCCATGAGGTCTAACATCTGTTGCATGGAGTGAGCTCGTACAAGGTTGTTCCCTCTGATGAAGTGAGCCATCTGAAGAATGTCGTTCCTCCTGTTCTCTGGGAGAAAAGCTCTTGCATTTGCAGTATCTAAGAAAAATTACAAAACACGAAGACGGTGATCGGAGGGTGGGGGGTGCAACTAGACACCAGGGAAATATGAAACAAACATGGGGATGGAGATCTGAGGGTGCAGAGTGCCACCAGACAGCAGGGAAAATTACAAAATACAGGGACGGCGATCAGAGGGGTGGGGGGCTGGATTTTATTTTTTTTTAATTTATATACAGGTTAGCACACTGGGATACAACCCCTTTTACAGGTAAGACTCATGGTCCATAAAAATTACATTTACATACATAAGTTACACAGTAACATACATATTTCATAAAATTGCAATGTACAACAAACAATCAAACGTGAATAGGAATACAAATTCCACGTCATTAAATAGGACATTCATTTTAAAAAGCAGTTAAGTATAAGCAAGGTCCTAAGATGCAATTTTTTGTGAATAGAGCATACCTTTTTATACTTCTAATTTCAAAGAGAATATTATTCCAAATCATAGGTGCAATGTATCCAAAGATACACTGCCCACTTGACATATATGGGACTTTTAACAACGTATAGTCACATGTTGATCTAGTATGAATTTAATTTTGTGGTGTCATAAGATGGCTTTTTAGGCTGACAGGTATACCAGATCGTTGTTGCATCCAGATTATAAACTTAGCCAGGGCAAACTTGTGTAACTGTTTAATAGTTAACCAACCCAGGTCAGGTCATTAATAATGTCACAATGGCATGTGTTATTTGGTGCTAATAATGCAAATCTTCCCATCTTATTTAATAACACAGCTTTCCGATGTACTGTGCTATCAGGGGCACTATCAACTACTAAAAAGGCATACTGTAATATAGGCAACAGACATTGATTTGCAATTGCCAATCATGCATCATAAGTTAAATAACTGCGAAGCCTATATAATAAGGTGATTTTCGCATGAATTGTAGACGCAATTATTTGTACATGGGACCCATAATTAAGAATCAGGTCTAATGTGACTCCCAAATATTTGATATTATTCACATTTTCATACATTGTACCATCCAATGATCTGATTTGTAGTTTATTACTATTCTCTTTTATCCTTGCCGATGTCCTGAATAACATTTTGGTTTTCTGCTTATTCAGCGCCATTTTATTTCTCATTAACCAACCTTGCATTAAATTTAGTTCCCGTGTTAATATTGTATTCAGGTCAGATACTGATGTACTTTGATAGTACATAACAGCATCACCTGTGTATAATGTAAGACTAACATTCTTGATGAATATTGTAAAAGAACAAAAAAATATAGACAAAATGGGTCCTAATATGGAGCTCTGTAGGACTCCACATCTGACTGATGCCTTCTCGGAACCCCCCCCCCCAAATTTAACCATATGAAATCTTTCTGACAGCCTGCAAACCATCTAAGTGCTAGTTCTCCTACCCCAGTCTTCTCCGGTTTTTCTATTAGTAAGGTGTGCTCCACCAGATCGAATGCCTTGGTCAAGTCCACAAACGCAGCCCCAGTCAAGCAACCATTTTCCATGCCCTCGTGGACCACGCTCATGAACTCGACCAAGGCAGTCTACATGCTTCGCCCTTTCCGAAATCCATGCTGGCTCTGTGAAAACAGATCATATGTTTCGACATAACTAATCAACTGATCATATACTAATTTTTCTTGTATTTTAGATAAAGCTGACAATATAGAAATAGGCCTACAATTAGTGAATTCACTAACTGGTCCTGTTTTGTGTATTGGTACAACATATGGGTGCTTCCACAGATCAGGTACTTCCCCAAACAAAAAAACAAATAATAAAAAAAAAATACTTATTGGATACGCTATTTCTGCTGATGCTAGCCACTAGACACCAAAACACCAGGTGAAAGATGAAAAATACAGGAACGGCGATCTGAGGGTGGGTGAGCGCCACTAGACACCTGGGAAAACTAAGGATTGAATAATGTTTTCACTCATACGAAAGAAAATATCGGGCAAAAATGTTCGCATGGGCGAAAATATCATACTAAAATTTTTGTATCAACAAAAATAGCATATGAAAATTTCTGTATGTACGAAAATATCCTATAGAACTTTTCATATGAACAAAAATATTTTCACTCCTACAGAAATTTTTATATTTTGGTTCATATGAAAATTTCCGTATGCTACTTTTCTACATATTGCATGAAAATGTTTGTAGTACAAACAAAAAAAAGCGGAAGCGGGTCACGAAAAAGGACTTAAAATGTAATAAAAACACACACACAAAAACAAAAAAAACAAAAAACACTTTGTGCTCATTTCTCCAACAGTTAAGTGCAGAACCCATCGTCTGTGCTTCGTCATTCAGTCTCTCCTGGTGAAACTGCCCCCGAATAATTATTTTTCGGGCTTCTCCAGTTCACCCCACTGTCCTGGAGAGGAACGCCTCCCTATTAGTTGTTTTTGCCACCCCTCGGTTCTGACTGCCCGATCTAATCCCCCACTGTTTGTCTCCACAGATCGCAGCCCAGTAACTGGTCTCCTGGAGCTGCCTCCCGGTGCAGCTCCACCAGCCCAGCGGAGCAGCCGGCTGCACAAGCTGAATCTACCCCCCGAACACTGAAGCAAGGTATGGTTTGAGGTAAGCCTGTTCCACTGGCTGCCTAGCCTCAAAGCCTACACAGTGGTTGGTCCTCGGCGAGCCGGCAGTTCTCCGATTGGCTGAGTGCCTCCCTGGAGAACCTGGCTTCCTGCGGTCTCCTACGGCCGTCTACTGAGCAAGTGGCTGGTCCTGTGCTGGAGATGCCAGCGGTTTGCATAGCGGCACTCTGCACACAGCAGCTCAGCTTAGTCGGGCTGAATTTTCTCTCCCCCCCCCCCCATCTCTAATTAAATACAGCTTGGCACCACCCTGCTACTTACTAGCCCAACCCTTATTGGCTGATGTATGAGACAGGCTTGTTCATTGCCTGGCTCTCACTTCAGACTTTCAGAGTTCTTTCTAGCTAGTTTTCTTAAGTTAGACTCACCCCAGACTTGGATAGCAGAAATGGCTTGCTCACACATTGTTCTACTGGGAATCCTGATCACCCTTCTTCCCACGGTGGGTCAATACCTGCTCGCTAATGTAGCACCCGAAGGCAGACCTTGCCCCACTGTTTTAATGAAGCATGAATCAGGGTCTATCATGTCCTCATATTCACAAGGAGCACGGCACTTCTAACCCCACTCATGCCCACCTGAACGGGACATCTTGTTCTCTGTCACTAGTAGTATCCTGGTGCCAACACAGTTTACTGCTGCCCCTAATAGCCCAAGATGGCGTACACCTACTTCTGTCCACCCCAGAAGGAGGAACAGACATAAGCAACTACTTCCCTTTGCTATCAGACTCCTATTCCTATTATTACTTTTACTCACTGGTGATGTGCATCCTTACCCTGGACCGTCAACGGGTGACAAAACAGCAGATCACAGTGGTTGTGGTTTGAAAATACCAGCCATGAATATCTGCAGTCTCCTGCCAAAAATATCGCAGTTCCAAGCATGGATTACCCTCCACTCCCCAAACATCGTTTGTCTGACCGAGATCTGGCTCACCCCAAAGATAAAGGATAACAAGACTGCAATACAGGGATATAGCATCTACAGACTCAGGAAAAGGGGTGGTGGCTGCCTAATTTATGTTAACATTGGCATACAGCGGTGTATGTCGAAAATCTTGAATATGGCTGGAGAGTTCGAGCTATGAGCAGTAGATCTCCAAACAGGGAAGCAAAACAAATCCCTTACTATTGCCACAGTCTACCTACCACCTGGTAAGACAAAGCTGGGGTACGCCCCATCCTTGACACAATCTCTAAAGTGAAGAAGAACTCTGACATCATAATAATTGGCAACTTTAATAGTAACTGTCTCTCTAGGGATGCTGATAAAATTAAAGACTAGGTCACAGGTGCCTATCTTAAACAGCTGGTAAATCAGTGCACCAGGCTAAATTACAGGACTGGCAAAGGCTTGTTACTGGACTGGATACTAACCAACCACCCTACTAGGCTCAAACATGTAGCGGTGTTCCCCGATTGCCTTAGTGACCACTCTCCTGTCATGTGTAAGTGGGTGAATAAGGAGGATAAAGTCCCCCCCCATCAGTATTAGAAGCAGAGTAATTAAGAGGGGGCACATGAGCGCCTTTAAGTCAGCTCTCGTCCAGGCAAACTGGTCCCACCTGGACAGACTTCAAGACATAGACCAGGCTCTTAAATACTTCACTGACAAATTTAATGAAATCTGTGATTCGTTTGCCCCCTCAAGGAAAAGAAAGGTCAGGGGGACATCCAATGGATGGATCACACGTGCCCTCCGAGACCACTTCATGGCACGGGACAACCTTTGGACTATTGCCAGGAACTCTGGTAAACCAGAGGATCGACAGAATTATAGGGCAGCCAAAAACTAGTGGACACACTTCACTAGACTGACCAAGGCGAAGTACTATAAGGAGCAACTGGACAGCACATGGGGTAACGGTAAAAGGTTCTGGTATAATATCAAGGAATTACTGGGAACAATTGACAGGGTGCATCCTACTATGTTAAATGTCAACGGTACTCCCACCTCAGATCCTTATTTGATAGCTGAATCCTTTAATTCTGCCTTCACTGATCTCAGTGCTGTTCTCCCCCCAGCTTCCTTGCGCCCTCTGATCCCAAGCTGACCACAAGGCAGGACTCCAGTACTCCAAACTGTTACTCTAGGTATGTCTCAATTAGGGAGTCTAGAACCTATGTCAGGAAGGTCCTAGGAAAATTGGAAGTGATAATATTGACATGAAGCTAACAGCAGTTGCCCTAAAAGAGCTACTGGACCCAATCACTACAATATTTAACAAATCGCTCACCTTAGCTAAATTTCCGGCTGGCTGGAAGGTGGCCTTGGTGACCCCCATGCTAAAAAGTGGTGGCCACTCTTGCACAGCCAATTATAGGCCAATTTCTATTCTCTCCCCCCTATCAAAAGCGCTCGAGAGCATTGTGGCTGATCAAACCACTGAGTACCTCCTGAAATATGATGTTCAGTGTCCGCAGCACCATGGCTTTCGTAAGAGCCACAGCACCGCCACTGCTCCAGTCGAATTCTCTGACTTTATGCATAAGGCACTGGACAAAGGCAAGCTTGTGGGATCTATCTTTATAGATCTCACTAAGCCCTTTGATACTGTAAATCACTCACTACTTCTCTGACAGTTGCAGCATCTGGGGTTCGCTTCTGAAACCGCAGACTGGTTTAATGATTATCTCTCACACCGGTACCAGAGTGTAAGGATAAGGTCAGGGATCTCCTTCCCAAGGGAAATTGATCTTAGTGTCCCTCAGGGATCTATCCTGGGCCCCCCTCTTTAGCCTGTTCTTAAATGGACTCCTGGAAGCTTGTCAGTGTAAGGTCATTCTGTATGCCGATGATGCGGTCATTCTGAATAGTGGCACTCATTTGGCCCAGGTACAGAATGAGCGCAGTCCACGTTCTACACCCCAGAAGACTGGTTTTGCAAATAGAAGTTGCTTCTCAGTTACAAGAAACAAAGACCATGCTGATCTCTAGCTCTCAGCACAAGAAATCCTCTCCTGGCTTGACTATTGTCAATATTCATGCCACCCTGTTGGAACAGGTAAACACTTTCAAGGATCTCGGGGTTCACATCGATGATACCTTTACCTTTGTGCAGCACACTGATCAGGTCGTCAAAGCAGTCAGTGTCAAGCTGGGTATCTTGTACAGGCATGAACAATACCTCACACCCTCTGCCCTTCGACTCACAGTCTCTAGTGCCGTACTGTCAATTATTGACTACAGCCTAGTGGTCTACGGGTCAGCCTCTGACACTGCACTCAGACAGGTCACAATTGCTCTCAATAGAGCATGCAAACTAACTCTGAATGCTGACAGCCTGGCTCACACCTGTACTCTCTATGAACTTATCAACTGGTTGAACCTTAACAACAGAATAAAGTACCAAACGTGCCTCCTGGGCGAGAAAATCCTTTTAGGGAAAGCCCCCCCAATACCACTGCTACTGGCTGGCCCTTCCTATCATCGCACCAGGGGTGCAACCCGGGGCTCCACAGCCATCCCTTTCAGGAAAACATCTCTTGGCCAAAGATCCTTTTCCTATAGGGCACCCCTGTGGCTTAATGAAATCCCTACTCTCATAACATCTACCAGTCTCCCTTGTCTTTAAAATGGAACTAAAGCAGCATCTCATTAAAGCTGGTACTTTTTCTTGTCGGTAGCCCGTCCAGACTTCTCCTACACTGTGCTAATGATGGAGGTTGGTTTTGTGCTCCCCCGCCTCTCACTGCCCCTGCCTCGTCCTGCACTTAATTATATCCTTGGTCCCCCTGGGCCTACTGTGTTCCTGTTCTTACCCTAATCTCCTTTTCATCCTCTCTTTTTTCCCCAACTTATACAATACCTCCCCATGCTTCCCCTTACCACTAATTCTGGACAATGCCTAATCAGGCTGCTCTTGCAATCTACTTGCTGTCTCTCCCTTATACCTTGGAGTCCTAGTCTTGAACACATGTTTTCAACTGTAGCCGTCTCTTCCCTGACATTGCAAATGTACCGGTTATCTCACTGTCCCAGCACTTGAATTTTTTGCACTGTAACCATAGATGCTGCAAGAGTATTCCTCGCTGTACCTCCTGCTATACCTATATTATAATTCATTGCTCACTGTTATTTGTCAATTGCACCTGTTGTTTTTACTTATGCTCCTAATTATGCTCACTGTTTCTGATTAATCATGTTTCTAAATGTTGACGTGGAACCTTTGAAAAAGAGCACTGTGCTCAAAGGTTATTTTCTGAAGAATTAAATAATTAAATACAAATAAAAAATCTACCCAACTAAGCCCCGATGAGCAAGCTGTTGGTCTCTCTGCAGGATGCCATTTTTCATAGGTTTTTACTTTTTAATTTTTTTGGAAAACAAACAGAAAGAAAAAAAGATGGCGGCAAACGATAAAGGATTTTTCCCTCATGAGAAAGCATTGTCCCCATACGAAAAAATATTCTTTTTTCGTTTCATACAGCTATCTTGAAGTGTTCACTGAGCATGCTCAAAACCAAAATTTCAAAATTAAATAACGTTGGAACGGATTAATATTATTTCACCAAACAAGCGAAAGGCACTACCATGAGCTAGGCCCTTTCTACCCTGAAAATGTCAGACCAAAACTCCAAATCGTCTGGGCGCTAGGGGCCAACAAAAAAAATCAGCAAAAAAACCCTGAAAAATTCATTTTTTCCACCAGAATCTGTGGAATCCACACATCTGACCAAAAGGAAACTTGGCACGTTAACTAGCTACCCCAAGAGACCGCACATGCACAATTTTGTGCAAATCCGTTGAATGGTTGTGAAGTTGTTAAAAGTGCAAAAATTGGAGTTTAACATTAAACAACCTACTCAACTCTAAATATAGGGTGCGACAGCACCCCACACACCCCGTGGTCAGACACACCCTTTATTCACCACTTTCTCTTCATGGCTGGAGACTGTGATATGCTCATGGGTGTTAACAGGGATACTACTGCCCCCCCCACTTCACAAATATTTTCGCAGACTCCTCACCTCCCTGGGATGAATGGGAGGACGTTTGGAGGGAGCTAAATTCAGACCAGAGTGAATAATCACATTACTCGTCACCACTTCAAACATACAGTCGTACAGACTACGCCTCTGTACAGAAGGAGGAGATAGGGAGAGTCGTTTCTTGCCAGATGAGCCCAATCTCTTTTTTGGATCATGCTCCAATCACTATTGACTTGAATCTGGACTAGTTTCTAAAACAAAGATGAACTGACAATTTGAGTCTTTCTGTCTGAAAGATGAGGGCTTTACAGACATGATACAGAATCATATTAAGTATATCACTCCCCGAATGACTCCACAGATACACAGACCACTATTTTGTGAGATATAAATAAGGCTGTGTCAAGGGGCTACTTGATTAGTTATGGCACAAAAAAAAAAGACTACGGAACAAAGAGCACATATGAGGACCTGCTTGCTTCCTTCACTTGCCTGCAACAGCACCAGCTGGGCACTTAGCAGATCAAACTCCGATCACTAAAGTTAAGAAACAGCTTGATCATTTGGCCTTGGCACAGCTGGAACAGGCACTACGCCACCTGCGACAGAAGTACTGCAGCATAACCTTTGGCGCACAGAGTTAGGGGCCATCATCAATAGGTCACAATATCTAAAATAAAGCACCCTGATACTCTTTAAAGATGTCAGTTCCATGAGAGGCATTTGCCAATTTCTATTGAAAAAAAAAAAAAACTAAATACGACAGACACTCCTCCTGAGTCGGATGCCCGGACAGTGTTCTTCTCTTCTTTGCGCCTCCCAAAATTAGATGCTCAGGCGCTAGAATTGGTACAGGCACCAATTACTGGGACAGAAATGAGGGAGCCCATCGGCCGTCTTAAGACTGAAAAATGTCCAGGCCCAGATGGCTGTTCAGCAGAATTATGTAAGAAATTCATGCCAGAAGTGACACTGCTCTTGCTTAAGGCAACTAATGCCACAGTAAAAGGTGATGCACCCACTTCCCATCCTGGAACTATGCTACTTTATTAGTGATTCTTAAGCCAGGAAAACCAGCAGACAGGTGCGAATCGTGTCGCCCAATTTCAGTTTTAAATATGGACTAAAAAATATTTATGTCCATACTGCCAAGCTGACTGGCTGGCATCCTACCCCGTATCATCCACCCAGATCAGATTGGCTTTATTAGATCTCGTCAAACTATGCATAGCATCAAGAGATCCCTTACAGTCATACACAGCATGCCTCTTGTTCTGGCTCCCCTTTTCTGGCCAAGTCTTGACATGGAGAAAGTGGTCAACAAGGTTTCTTGGGCCCTTCTCTATACCACACTTCATAAATTAGGGTTTATGATTGTATTTCGGGACTTAATAGTCAGAATATACCATGCACCCAATGCGCAAGTCAGAGCAAATGGTCACCTGTCTTCATCCTTCCCTCTGCATCATGGGACAAGACAGGGCTGTCCACTGTCCCCGCTGTTAGTCACGCTATATATCGAGCAACTAGCGCAGACCATGCAGTAACATCTGTGAATCTTGGGTATTACGAGTCTAGAAGGTACGGAGCACCGCACAGCTTTGTATGCAAACGACATCATACTGTGTTTCACTACCCGGATCTTCCGACCATCTGGTCTTTACTCTGAACATATCGTTCTCTGTCGGGCTACAAGTGCAATGAGAGTAAAATGGAGGTTCTGCCTTTTGGGTATACTGCATGTGTGGCCTTAAAAGCTCAATACCCATTCTGCTGGGTCATTTCCCAAATAAAATACCTTGGAATTAGACTTAACCACTTCAGTCTCAACTATAGGAGGCCAAGTATACCCCTCTACAGGCACAGTTAAAGCAGGGTTTAAGACAACTGCACAATACTTCGCTTATCCTTGGAAAGCAAAGCGGCAACAATTAAAATGTTGGTTCTGCCTAAATTTTTAAACATATTTCACAATTTGTCACTCTTAATCACGCAAAGGGCATGGCCATGCTGGGACAGATAAATCTCATGCTTTCTCTGGCAAGGGCAGCGACCACAAGTTGTCTTCTCGAGACTGTCCCACTCAAAGAAACTGGGAGGTTTAGCAATGCCAGACCTTAAGTTGCATTATGAGGCAGCGCACCTGCAACTGGTGCTGTACTGGGTCAGAAATTCTCCTGATCAACAGTGGATCCAGAGAGAGAGAGAGAAGGAAGAGGTCCCTAATTCAACCCCTTGAACTTGGTCTGCTGGATGCACAACACATTCATACCCAATACAGATATAATTCAACATTTGTTCTTATCCCATTACCAGTCTGGAAAAAGTGGTTTCTTAAAGGGGACCTAACCCAGCAGCTTTTATGACTTCCCACACTTGCGCAATGATTTCATTCCTGCCTCCCTGGACACGTTATAAAAACTGGCACCGTATAGGGTTATGGTTCCCAGTTCAAATAATGCAGGGAGAGGACATTAAATCCTTTCAAAATGTGGATGATCTGTTAGGAGTCCCTCTATAGATATGTTCAGACATTTTCAAGTGCAAGCATACCTAAGTAGACTGGCAATAAGAGAGACACTGCCAGACTTCACCAATAAGCTCATCCAGATTGTAATGGGAGCTCTGAGAGGTGAAGACCCTCCACATCTGATATCTCACCTTTTATACGGCACTGCAGGAACTAAGTAAACTCCCTTCATACGGGCCTTTCGGCTGTGAGAGCAGGCGTTAGACTACCCCTTAAAACAGGACAAATGAGAAACAATCTGTCAGAACACACAGTTTCTTCCTCTATGACACGGAGGGAGTTTAACTGGAAATGCCTAGTCTGCTACTTTATTACCCTGGTTGAGCGAGTCCATAGGGGGACAGCATGTACAGCCTACTGCCACCCATTTCTGTATTATGTGGGCTTGTCACAAACTCACCCCCTTTTCAGGAACTCAAAGGGGCACTACAGGAAATTTTTCACTCCCCGAATAATACTTTCTAAAGAACTACTACTTTTTTACACTATTCTCACAGAGTGTGAGGGACTCTGCTAGTAAATACCTATTAGGTGTACTGTTGTATACTATAAAGAACTGTCTAACGAAGCACTGGCTCAAAACACAGATACCCATGCAAAAGGAATGGATAACACTGGTCAACTCTATTTATAATTTAGAAACCCCAATTTATAATATCAGAAATCAAGCAGACGGGGTCAGAACAGATGGAACCACTGGGTCCTAATATGTTATGTCTAGAGACCCCTCTTATGTCCCATAACTTTAGGGAAGTAGCTCCACTCGAAATTATGGAGAACAGAAAAACAGGAGGGTGTCAGAGAGGGACCATTTTACTACCCTGTGCCCTTTGCCTCCAAGGCAGTCATGAAGAGTTGCTGGTCACCGGATGGGGGCAGCTAGAACTTGTAGAGTTGATCTTAACTCTGCAGCAGAATGCAATGTAGTGTGTACTCATCAAAATGACAGTTGTTACTGTTACTCTGTGTTGTCTGTCTTGTTGATATTTATGAAAGAACTTCAATAAATTTTGATCAGCAAAAATAAGTTATGACAAAGAATACATCAATTAGAAACAACTCCGGACTTCCGGTGACGTCACCAAGCAATGCGCACCTAGAACGTGTGGCTCCGCACCTTGACCTCTCTAAAATCAAATTACCCCGATAAATATTCTGCTCTGTGATAACATCACAGATAAATTACAGCAGATCAGAATGGCGGGCAAACAACAGTTGAAAGAATTCGGGGCTGAGAGTCCACTATTGAAGAGATCCTTGAGGAACCAAAAGGAAGGTACACCAGGGCCAGGCATCCTTGAAGTTCGAGTTTCACGACTCCAAAGGGTGGACGGAAGAGTATGAAACGCCCGATCTGTTTTACCATGCCTTTGGAGATTGTACATAAGAATACTGTTTACTGCAAATTCTATTAATGTTCCTTTTATTGCATTTTACTGTTTTATCTCTGCTTTTATTGTTTTATTGTGCAGCGCTTTGATAAGTTTGAATTGCGCTATATAAATATTACGTCTAAGCAACTGATCGCAGAACTCCAGAAAATGAACACCACACTCCAAACTATGCAATCAGAGGTCTCAGAGAAGACAAGTGCTTAAAGCCATAGAACAGAGCGCAACGGAACTAAAGGGTGGTCTGACAACTATAACAGACCAAGGAGACCACCATACCTCACCGCTCTTAATTTTGTATGCTAAGGAAAGGGAGACATCCACAAAACTGAACAATTTGGAGCAACATTCGAGACAAAATATTTGCCAGAGGGAGTGGAAACAGGACAGATGGAAGGATTTTTGTCCTCATTACTTAAAGAACTGCTGGACTGGTACAAGGAGACTCCGATGCAAATAGAGCGTGCACATTGTTCATTAAACCCAAGGCCCACTGATCCCAAGGCCCATCCCAAATTGGTGACTGCAAGATTCTTGGACTGTGCTGTTAAAATGAAAGTGCTGAGAATGGCTTGGGCAAAAGGGGAAATACTATTTGGTGATGTCCACCTACATTTTGACCACGATTTTTCTCAGTCATGGAATGGGGGGGATCTTAAGGATTATAGAAGAACTGAAACTGAAAGGCATAAGGACACAAATCTTTGCACCAGTGCAGCTGAAGGTGTTTCTGGATGGAGGCCCTATTATTTATTTATTTATTTTTTTAATATATCGGTGCATGAGGCAACCCTAACACTGAAAACGCTGAGCATCAAAGGAGGACTACTGGAGGGCAGACACCCAGACTTGAAGAAAGCACCGAAATCCTACCAATGGAATCTGCAGGAGCTGAGGAAGAACAGACGAGGACCATCACTGAACACCACAAGGAGCTGGGAGGCCATCACCAGGAAGAAAAAAATTACTCACCTTAGTAATGTTGTTTCTTCTAATGGAGTCTTGCTATATTATGACTAATGCAGTTTGTCACACCATTAGAACTGCTCCGGAGGTGAAACAGTTAACTTCCATGCAGTGCATGGAACTTAGAGCGCGAGCTCGGTTAAGAAAGCTCTGTCAGGGGTATTTCAAACCGAAACCGTCAGATCTTTACGAGCAAAACTCACTAAGGCTCTGTGTGGAAGCTGTAACCTACACTAGCCAACTGGCTACTAAAATATTAACACATTTTTCTGGTCCCAACACCAAGACTCAAGTCAGGGGACCAGAAAAAATAAGATAAAATAAATAAAACACAACACCCAAACACCCCAACAAGAAGGGGTGGAAAACATAAAAGGGGCATCAATAAGTGCCAACAGTGGACTGCCCACCCCATACCCAAAGTAGAAGTTCTGAGAGGGGCAGGCTGGGGGGGAGGTCATAATATAGCAAGACTCCATTAGAAGAAACAACATTACTAAGGTGAGTAATTTTTTCTTCAAACAACATGAAGTCTTGCTATATTATGACTAATGCAGACTACACAGCAGTACCTCCATGGAGGAGGGACAGAACCTACTTAGGGGAATAGGCTCTGAAGCACGGCTGTGCCAAACCGAGCATCCCTCCTGGCCTGGATATCCAGGGAGTAATGCTTGGTGAAAGTGTGTACTGTTTTCCAAGTAGCTGCTTGACATATCTCTAAGATAGGGATGTCTCTGGCAGCAGCTAGAGACGCAGCTGTACCTCTGGTAGAGTGAGCCCTCAGGCCTGAAGGGGGAACCTTACCCAGTTTTTGATAGCAAAATTGGATACAAGAGACAATCCACCTGGCAATGAATCTCTTAGTGGCAGGTCTCCCTTTCCCAACCTCACCATAAGTGAGAAATAGTTGGAGGGAGTCAAGCCTGTGACCCTTGGTACGCTCTATGTAATAACTTAGGGCCCTCTTAACATCTAAGCCCGTGCAGCCTCCTCTCACCAGAGGAGGAATGGTCAGTGAAGAACACTGGAAGTGAAATAGATTGGTTAAGGTGGAAATCTGAAACCACCTTAGGCAAAAACTTCCTGTTAGTCCTGAGGACTACCTTATCCCTGTGAAAGGAAATAAAGTCAGTCTCCACTGATAAAGCCTGTAACTTACTTATGCGCCTGGCAGAAGTGATGGCTACTACAAATACAGTTTTCCAAGTCAAATACTTAAGCTCTGCCGAAGACAGAGGTTCAAAGGGGGGTTGCATCAGCTGACCAATGCAAACATTAAGATCCCAGGCAGGGGCAGGGTCCCTGAATGGAGGATTGGTATGAAGCAATCCCTTAAAAAACTTGGAAAATACAGGGTGAGCAGAAAGAGAAGAGGGCTTCCCTGCTGAAATAAAAGCAGAGACAGCTGCCAAATGCACTTTCAGGGTAGCTGGTCTCAGTCCCAAAGAATTAAGATGGACCATATAGTCCAAAACAGTGGGTAAATCAGCAGATTCCAGGGAAATATGCTTCCCAGAACACCATATGGAAAACCTTTTCCACTTGGAGTTATAGGTAGCCCTGGTGGAAGGCTTCCTAGAAGCTTTCAAGATTTCGAGAACACCCTGAGAAAGTTGTAGCTCAGCAAACTAACTCCTCAAGAGCCAGGCCTTGAGGTTGAGGGATTTGAGATTCGGATACCAGACTCTCCCCTGGGCACAGGTTAACAGATTTGGTTCCTGGGGAGACACAGGGAAGATGGACTGCTAAGGACAGAAGGAGGGGTACCAGGGCTGTCTGGCCCAGTCTGGAGCAATCAGGATCATCTTGCAGGGCTGAGACCTGATTTTGACTAGCACCTTGAACAGGAGAGGGAAGGGGGAAGGCATAGAGAAACTTCCCTTCCCAATCGAGGAGAAAGGCATCCAGGGGGACTGAGCCCAACACTGGGGGCCTGCAACAAAAAAGTGGAAGTTGATGATTGTCTGGGGCTGCAAAAAGATCTATCTGAGGGGTGCCCCATCTGGCAAAAACTATCCCCAGTACTAGGGGATCCAGTGACCATTCGTGATGGCCCTGGGAAATCCTGCTGAGAGCATCTGCCAGGACATTGTCCTTGCCTGGGAGGTGAACTGCTATGAGGGAAGTGTTCAGGGAATAAGCCAGAGACCACAACTTCATCGCCTCGGTGCACAAGGCCGAAGACCGAGTGCCCCCTTGTTTGTTGATGTACCACATTGTAGTGGTGTTGTCTGTTCTGACCTGTACCACCTTGTTCTGAACAGATGCAGAAAAAACCTGAAGTGCTAGAAAAACAGCTCTGAGTTCCAACAGATTGATGTGGAGCAGAGATTCCTGAGGGGACCACAACCCCTGGGTGGAGAGGTCGTTCATGTGAGCTCCCCATCCCAAGAGGGACGATCTGTAGTAAGGGTCAAGGAGTGAGATAGAGGATGAAGGGCACCCTTGTCTCAGGATTGCCTGATCCTGCCACCACTGAAGGGCCTGGATCAGGTTCGAGTCACTGGGATTAACTTGGACAGGGAATCTCTTCTTGAGACCAGAAGGCTCTCAAATGGAACTGAATGTCCCTCATCTGAAATCTTGCTCCTTGCACTACAGCTGTGGAAGCAGCCATGTGTCCTAGGAGCTGCAGGAAATGCCTTGCTGGTCGAGAGACCTGCAGAGTGAAGGACGAGGCCAGGGCCACCAGGGTCCTTACCCTTTCTAGGGGAAGGAAGGCTCTGACCTGCTTTGTGTCCAGTTCTGCACCTATAAAGGCGAGTACCTGAACAGGTTCCAGAACTGACTTTGGAAGATTGAGAAGACAGCCCAGAGAGGTAAGCAGCTGCTGGGTAACTTGCAGGTGTGATTTGACCTGGTCTGGAGACTGACCCACAATGAGCCAGTCGTCCAGGTAGGGAAAGATGGCAATCTTTGCCCTCTTAAATGAGCAACTGCTACTGCCAGACATTTTGTGAATACCTTGGGGCAGAGGTAAGGCCGAAGGGCATTGCTCTGAACTGATAATGGCCTGAGGGCAGTTCGAATCTGAGGTACTTTCAGTGGGAGCTTCTGATAAGAACATGGAAGTAGGCATCCTTGAGGTCCAGGGAAGCTAGCCAGTCCCCTGGCCTTAGGGAGGGTAAAATCATTCCCAGAGTCACCATTTTGAATTTTGGTTTTAAAAGGTGCCTGTTCAGATATCTTAGGTTCAGGATGGGCCGCCACTCTCCTGTCTTTTTTGGGGTAAGAAAGTACCTGGAGTACAGACCCTTGCCCTGGTGTAGGGGAGAAACCCTTTCTACAGCTCTGAGAGCCAGGAGGGTTGAGACTTCTGTTTCCAAGGCAAGAGTCTCTAAAGGGTTTGCAGGTGGAAAAGATCTGATTCTCATCTTTGGAAATTTTTTGAAGCTGAGAACCAGACCCTGGCTTACTACTTCCAGGACCCACTTGTCTGATGTTAAAGACTCCCAGTCCTGGACGAAGTAAGCCAGCCTGCCCCCTACAGGTAATGGAGAACCGGCCCTGGGCATCCCATCAGGGTGCCTGTTTGGCAGGGGCTTTAGGCTGAGGGGTGGGAGCAGGCCTGCTTGTACCCCGTCTGCCTCTCCCTCTGAAGAACCCCCTCTGAACATAAGCTGAAGAGGAGGCCTGGGTCTGGTAAAAAGGCCTGTGAAAAGGCCTGCCTCTACCCCTGGGGGGCTGCCTCTGAGGAGTGGCTTGCCGTTCCTTGGCTTGTGCACTCCTATAAGTGGTTCTATATTCATCCATTTTCCTCATATAATTCTCTGTCTGCTCCCCAAAGAGAGAATTTCCCACCACAGGAAAATCCATAGCCTTAGACTGGGTAACCTGTGACAAAGTAGTACACCTGAGCCAAGCCAATCTACGAAAAGCCACAGATGTAGCCATGACTCTAGAGGATACATCATTAGAATCCACTGCAGCATGGAATTGCACCTTAGATGCCTCAATACCATCAGCAGCCACCTGCTCCAGCTCCTTAGCAAGCTGGCCAGGGGCCTGTTTGGCTAAAGCCATGACAGTATCCCATCTAGATTTTTGGTATCTCGCAACATAAGCCACTACCCCAACATGGCTGCATTGCTGTGAAAGAAATTCTGTATCAGGACCTGACAAAGTGTACCTCCTGTCCATCTTTTTATCCACAGGAGGCACAGAATTAGGAGCTTTTAAAATTTTTATTGTTTGTTTCCTAAAAGATTTATGTAAAGGAATAGACAATCTCCTGGACTCTGGGATAACCATCATCTCTACAAAGTCAGGCTCCTCTTGCTCATCTAAAGCCTCCTCTAAAGGAAGCTGGAGGGTTTCAGCAACTTATTTATAAAACAAAAAATGAGAAGGGGACTCAGCAAGCCTAGGGGGAGATTCTCCTAAAGGTCTGTCTTGGGGAGATGTCCGGTTCAATGGGCACATCCAGACTTTCAAAGTCACATTCACACTGATCATAATCATCCTCCCTCCTCTGGTTCATAAAACTCCTCTATATCATATTCTTGAACCGGTGGAACCCGACCGAGACAGAGCCTTGAACAGTGGCGATTCCGGACGGAACCGGGAAAAGTGACTGGACAATCTGTATTGCCTGGCTATCTCTGCAGCAGTTGGAGAAGGGATTTTTACTCACACCTGCTGACTTTCTAGTTCTCTTTGCTGGAACTGGCTCCTCAGAGTCAGCTTTACGCTTGCCAGAAGTCTGGCCCTGGTCAGAGGGCACTCCTCCGGTTCGGTTGGCACTGAACCGGGCTGGCCATCCGGGTCAGCGGACTTTTTGGCCTCTCGTTCCCTGAGCCTACCAACTCTCTTATCTAGGGTAGCTGCAGGGAAATTCTTGCAAATCTGGCAGTCTGCATTGAGGTGGTCAAACCCCAGACAATAAACACATGTGGTGTGTAGGTCAGCCTTGGCAAAGGCTTCCCCACAGACACTACAGTGCTGAAACCCAGTGGGCCCGGTTTTTCTTTTGGGTTTCTCAGACATAATGCCAGCCTAACCAAAAACTTGCCCTTTTTTTGGCAGTGCCAGGCAAGACACCCTTATCGGTTCCCAACCGTGTCACGGGTCGTGGAAAAAACCGTAATGAAATCCGTTTTTTAGAACCGATAAGAACCGGGAACCGCACTCTAACAAGCCTTAAAACGCTTCAGAATGAAGTTTAAATACAATCTGATCGGTTCAAACAGAACCGATAAACATTTAGAAGTTCCACACAGAAAACCTACTTACTAATACCATAGACAGAGCTTGAACCGATCGGTTTGCGGTTAAAATAATGATAATCGCGGTTGAATTTAACCGAGAAAAAACTCTTTAAACCGAGAAAATGAACCGAGCAGCAGGAGGAATCACCGGAGCGACTGTTCAGTGAGGCGGAGTAAAGAATCTGACGGTTTCGGTTTGAAATACCCCTGACAGAGCTTTCTTAACCGAGCTCGCGCTCTAAGTTCCATGCACTGCATGGAAGTTAACTCTTTCACCTCCGGAGCAGTTCTAATGGTGGGACAAACTGCATTAGTCATAATATAGCAAGACTTCATGTTGTTTGAATCAGCTTTCACGCCAACGTGAAGCAGAATCATCGAGCAGCTCTAAACAGACTGGTTGAAAGACCTGTCCTTTAAGTACTTTGGGACAAATTTGGAGCATTGCTTCATTGGTGGGAGTTAAAAAACAAAACAAGAAAGGGCAGACTTATTATAATAGTCATTATCAACAGCACATACGGGGGGGTGGCAGTGCAGGAGTATTTACAGCTTTAAACTGGAAACTCTTCGACATAAGGAAGCACTAATATTATAACAGAGGGGTAGAATAAGGGAAATGGGAGGGAAGTAGAAAATAAGTTTAAAAGCGGGGAGTGGGGGACAAGGTCGTTGGCACTGAAGGTAAATTACAGGTTGAAAGGGAATGACCTTGGGGAAGACTAAGCAGGAGGATCCAGACAGAGCAATAGAAGACAAAACAAAAAACAATGCAACTCCCTATCGATACAGAATAATATATAAAAAAAAAAAAGGAAAAAAGTGGGGAGAGAATGCTAAGAGGAATGGGAGAACCGGGGAAAAAGGGGCAACCAAACAGAAGAATGGGCAAGAAACATGCTGGAGTACAATAAGCAATGTAAGTGCTTAATGAAGATCTTGGTTTTTTTTTTGAGGGGGAAGGGGGGGGGGAAAGCGGAAAGCCAGTGCTTGCTTGCTTGTGTATAATGCCGATATGAAAAGTAGTACGGGCTAGAGCCAGGGGCAGCCAAGGCCACAGCACCTTTACATCCATGACAGTGGAGGCTTTCACCAACAAGCCACAGCACTTGAGACAAGAAGAAAAGGTGAAGTCTCAGAGTGGCTGGCAAACTCGCTTATTGAAATCCACGGAGGGAATGGAAATTCCCAGAGGTTCCACATTGGGGAACTCAGACCCTGTAGCAATAAGAACGCAAGATGTTACATTGATAACTGTTAAAGCTGAACAGAGACTTATTGTAAATAGTTTGGTCAAATGTGTTGAAATGTCTATTTTAAAATGGTTTCTAAAGAAAATGTGCCTGATTGTAGTGGCAGAAATGAGAAAAAGGATCACACAAAATGGCTGACTTAAGAGTAGTAACATATAATGTGAAGAGGATCAGTCTGCCAATGAAGAGCGCACGCATACTTCAAGTTAAATAGTAATAGGGCCACAGCAGCCTTTCTGCAAGAGACGCATCTCTCCCAGCTAGAATATCATAAACTGAAAAGGCGCTGGGTGGGGGAGGTATACTCCTCTGCTTATGAAGAACATGCACATAGGAGGGGGTAGCAATACTGATAAGAAAGAACACACACCTAGTAGTAGATAAAATAGAGGAAGACAAAAAAGGACAACTTATAAAACTTACAGGCTCCTATAGGGGAACCCCATGCGTTCTTAATTTGTATGCCCCCAATGAAATTAAAGATAGACTACCCTTTCTCAAACATTAACTACTCAGACAACCCTCTGATAGTAACTTCCTTTTTATAGTAGGGGGGACTTAAACTGCACCCTGCATCCAAACATTGACAGAAGTGGCAACACTAACAGAGACCCACAGGGGGAGGGTAAGAAACTTAAGATACTGGTGGAAACAGGGCTCACAATGTCTGGAGACACCAGCATGGCAGGGAACAAGATTACACCTTTTACTAATATCCGCATGGACATTATTCTAGGCTAGACCATTTTCTTATATCCACAGGGTGGCTCCTTGCAGTGGAGAAAACGGAAATCAAACAAATAACAGCAGTCAACCATGCCGCTGTAGTACTTGAAATGTGAATAACACCTATTCATAGAAACACCTTCTGGAGGCTAAATGCATCCCACCTAGACAATAAGGATTTTTGCCAGCGATTAGAGGGAGAAATGAAGGATTACTTTCTGAATAATAAGGAAGCGGATACTACAGAGGCAAATAGATGGGACGGCCTCAAAGTCACGTTAAGGGGAGTTTGTATTCAATATGCATCAGGGAAAAGGAGAGAAAACGAAAGGAAAATTCTTGAAGAAAAGCTATACGATTTGGAAGCAGAACATAAAATCACATTAAAATCCTGCTATGAAACAACATGTGACAGAATGTAGTGACAAACTCACAAGACTACTAGAAAGTAAACTAGTAGGAGGGCTAAGATATACACAACAGACATATTACGAAGCCGGGAACAGGGCAGGTAAGCTTCTGGCCTGGCAGCTCAGACGTCAAGTGGTCAACAGCATGGTAGTCAAGATTAAAAGGGGGATGAACCCAACAACCACACACTAACCCAGCTGCTATATTAGAAGCATTTACAGAATACTATCAGCACTTGTACTCAAGACACATGGGAGGGGACACACGACAGGCCTGGATCACTTCCTGGCAGAAGCAGCCCTACTTCAGTTAAAGGACGAAGAGCAGAAAGACCTTGAAGTCCCAATTACACAGGCAGAAACAACACTAACAGTTAAAAAAAAAAACAAAAAAAAAAACTTAAGAGTAACAAGGCCCCAGAAACCGATGGGCTACTGACAGTTTTATAAAAAATTCCAAATACAGGTCAATCCCTTGCTGCAAAACACTTTCAATAAAATTTTAAAAGGTAAGGAGGCACTGGAGTCATGGCAACAAGCACAAATTACAGTGCTCCCCAAACAAGGAAAGGACAAGCAATGCTGTAGTTCCTATAGACCAATCTCCCTGCTACCCGTGGACATGAAAATCTTTACCTCAATCATGGCAATCAGACTGCAGAAGTATGTCCATGGACTAGTACACCCCGACCAAACCAGATTTATAAAGGGGAGACTGCTGCAGGATAATACACGCCGACTACTTAATATTATTACTGCCTACAAAACCTTTAAACAGGTATACCGGGCCCTGTCTCTTGATGCAAAAAAGCATCTGACAGGGTCAGGTAGGGATATTTGAAAGGAGTCCTTCGAAAAATGAATTTCAGACCAGGCATGCCAGCTTTATATAGGCAGCTAGAAGCAGCAGTTAAGGTAAACTGTGTGATGCTCTATCATCTGCTTATGGTTATATGTATGATATTTGTAATATAAATATATGGTATGTGATTGTCTGCCTAGGACAAGCAGCCAAAGTGCGAGAGACTTGACCTTTGACCTTCAAGATGTTAGTGAGCATGTAATGAAACTGACCAGCGAAACCTAATTAAATGTCTTTCTTCCAGAGGGACAGTTTATTACCCCTTATAACCTGCTCCTGCTTTTGAAGTTGGTTCCCATGTATGCATTTTATGACACAGCAGGAAGGGAAGTAATTTGGCTGATTCCTCTTGGTTTTCTCACCGAGAAGGGGACTAGTGACAAGATGTGGGTTTATGAGCCATCAAAGGAACTTGCTTGCAAAGACTGTCACATATTTTGTTTTTTATTGTTAACAGCCAGCAGAAGAATAATACCTTTTTTGGATATCCATACTCAGATTACAGATTTATGACAGCTTTAACAGTGACCTCATGGGTGACATCACCAGGAGGTGGAGAAAACTGACTTTTGAATACTGCTTGCAAGAGAAGTTGGTGCAGAAGGACGCTCTGAAAATCAAGGGCAGTCTGTGGACTGGTAACTAGGCACTTTAGAATTTAGTTCAGCTAGAACTTTTAAGTATTTGGGGTAGGCGTATTTGTGTTCTGTAACTTTCCATTTATTTTATGTGACTAAGTTACTGATATAATTGTCATGTATTTGTTATTTTCCCTACTTTACTATTTTTAGTAAACAGTATTTTCCTTGAAATACTGCCTGTGGCTTCTCAGTTTTCTTCTGCATGTGAAAGTTGAACCAGTGTTTAATTCTGACAGCTGTTAAGGGCTTGAATGTGTTACTAAGCTTGCTAAAGGTAAGAATATACCTAGGTCTCCTATTGAGTAAGGGTCCATTTTGGAAACCTGACTGGGTGCCCCATGACAAAGGAGTGTACTGCATCCCCAAAGAGGGTACGTATCTGAGCCCGTTACTGGGTATGCTAGCGGAAGGTTCACATTTTGACCCCCAGGACTCGAGGCTGGTAGGTGATTTGGACCCAAAACAGACAGGAGGGTTACCCTGTTTGTCACCTGTTCACACTATCGCACTTAGAGTTTGGCACTGTGAGAGCAGAGGGCCTGACCCGAGGAGCACGTCTGTGACAAACGGAACCAACTCCAAAAGGTTCCTCCTAGCTCGTGGAACGAGACAAGGCTTCCCATTATAATCTCTTCTTTTTGCGTTATGCACAGAACCTCTAGCGGTTAAGATAAGAGAAGATCCTAACATTAAGGGGATAGAGGTGGCAGGGGAACAGCAAAAAAATTCCCTGCATGCAGATGATGCCCTGATATTAATGCAGGACCCGACCACGTAGGCCCAGCACTGCAAACAGCGCTGGAGGAATACAGGAAAGGGTCTGGATATAAGATCAATGACGCAAAATCAGAGGCAATTCAAATAAGTGGAACACTTACACAGGAAGAAAAGAACAGGTTCCTGTTCACGTGGACTAAACATAATTAAAAACAATTCACCTGCTCCTAATAGCACTTGACTCAGTAAAATCAGTTGACACCAGAAAAACTCCTGTGTAATAAAACAGGGAATACTATTGTTCAAAAGTATTTTTGCATTCCACTATCAATTATTAACATTCATTTCCAGCATAAATTGCATAGTATCAGATACAAACCTCAAGTGGAAGTACAAAAGATCTGGGAACAGTTTCAAACTCTGTTATCTTCTCAATCTCTACTACATCCTCACTGCAAGCTGCAGAAATTGATACCTGGAAGTTAAGAAATGAAATATGAACATACAAACATACGAAGAAGACAGCAGAAGACCAACCACCTTTGGTCCACCCCCATATCTGCTCTGATGCCTGCCAAGTGGCTCCTTAGCACTTCGCCCATCTTCCCGAAGTCCGCTCTCCTAAAATCCAAGATTTTGGTCTTAGTCAGGAAGCTTTTCCTGCCCATCTCCAACTGGAACCACACTGTGCAATGGTCACTCCCTCACATGGGCTCTCTGACCATTATTTCCTGTACATGTTCCCCATCTGTGAGAACCAGATCAAGAATTGCCTCTGCTCTTATTGGTTCTAAGATGCCCTGAGTCAGGAACCCATTTTGCAGTCTGTCCAGAATCACCGGTCTCCTAGCACATGTTGTGGATGGTATGCTCCAGTCCACTTTGGGAAGGTTGAAGTCCTCCACAATTACCACCTCTCCTTTCCCTGCAGCTTCCAATATTTACAAGCTCAGTTCCCTGTCCCTCTCCTCATCATCCTAGTTGGGTGGTCTGTAAACCACCCCCAACCTCACCTTTCTCCCTCTACTGGACTGTAACTGAATCACTACTGCCTCCACTTTCCTTTCCTCTGACTCCTCCCTCGTGCAAGATATTCCCCCTCTAATGTAAACTGCCACCCCTCCCCCACTCCCGACTACCCTGTCCCTCCTGTATAGTTTGTATCCAGGGATCGCAAGATCCCTGTCATGGTATGGTGTTGCCCAAGTCTTGGTTACTACCACTATGTCCACCCTCCTGTCTGCAAATAGTGCCTGCAGGTCGTCCATCTCTTTTCCAAGACTCCATGCATTCAGCGACACCACTCTCCGCCTAGAATCTGACCTTCCTTTCCTTCCCTCTATACTTCTCTTCACATTTCTCCCCTCTGTGTGCACCCCCCCAATCTACCCTTGTTTTGTGTTCCTTACTCCCTCCATCCTTTGCTGTTTTCTTAACCCCTTCAACCTCCTCCCTCCAGATCTCTTCCATCACTGTGGGGAAGGGGGAGGTTCACTGACCTCCTCCTCTTGGACTCTTGGGGCCTGCACACCCGCTGCCTTCCCCCCTTTAGTAGTTTATATTAAGCATAGCGGTTAATGAAATACATTAAACAAGTTCCAAGGTAAAGTACAGTTACGCAAGAACTTACCGTAACAGTAGATCCTCGAGTGGAGCTCTTGCAGCAGGCAACGCCATTAGGACTAAGCCACCAGGCACTAGGACCACATAGAAAACTTCTAACTAGCAGTCTACAATGGAGGACAACCCCCGACATCAGAACACCGACGTCCGCCTATGGTATAAACGGGGCGGTCCCCCAGCCCAACCTCAGTTCTTCCGCTGGAGAAGCAGCCATGCCCCCAAAAATAGGAAAACCAAAACGGTTCCTCAAAGATGAAGAAGGAAGAGTAGTCATGAAGGAGAAACAGCAATCAGGGGGTAGGTGGGACGGAAAGCAGTGCCTGCTGCAAGAGCTCCACGCGAAGATCTACTGTTATGGCATGTTCTTATATACCTGTACTATCTTACTTCGAGGGGGGGTCTTGCAGCAAGCAACAGTGTTAGGACAGAGTCCCAAGCAGTATAGGAACTGTTCCGGTCAGCAGGGAGGAGAAGGAAAAAGACACTGGGGCAATCAGGAAAGAATTCCCTGAAGGACTGCAAGTCCAAAGCCGGCCCTACGCCTAGAGGCGATGTCCAAACTGTAATGCCTGACAAAGGAATGGACAGAACTCCAAGTGGCAGCTGTGCAAATGTCTGCAGTGGACACATTTCTGAGAGGTGCTACTGAAGTGACCATACCCCTGGTAGAATGACCTTCGATCGTCCCAGTAAAGGCTTTGTCGCAGAGTGGCTCTGTGAAGGGTTAGGGGTCTTGGAACTCTTTGTAATTGTGTCTGTATTTAAAACCCCTGTGTTAGGAAAACCCCCAAAATGTAAAATCAAATAACAGAAAATAATGTTGGGATCCTGTTAAAATGGTGAGACTGAAAATGCAGAGCTTTAAAAAGAAATAAATACATCCATAAAAGTGCTTGGTTTGGCGCTGCTCTGCACCATGAGGTGCCTTTAGTTAATGAAAGAAATGGAGAAGGAGTTTTGAATTATAAGTCCCAACCCCCCAGGACGAAAACGGAAGAAAGCTCTGGATAGCCTGTGAGAGGGTATTAAGCCGCCTGTTGGTTGTGGAAGCTGTTTCCCTCACTAGCTTCACAAGCTCTTGCTCGAGAAGTGTGTTTCTTAACATTTTCCTTGCCAGCTCACATGTTATGATGTGCGAATTATAGTTTATGTATTCAGTGCTGTTTAAAACTGCAGGTTATCAGCGAAAGCCACCACTCAGGGAAAAATATATGGTAGGAATGGGCTGAAGCTGTAGTGGGTTCCCCCATCTTCGTTCCCTGCAGGTAGTTGTAGCCTGACAGAAAGGATAATATGGCAAAACAGGGAGCAGTCGGCTGAACTGAGGTTTTGTTGATTTCAGCCGCCACTCCTAGTGCTTTAGAAGCGATAGTGAAAGTGCTGCAATTTAAAGAAATGCAGTGCATTAGTGAAGGTGCTTGGTTGAGCGCTAAACTGTAAAAATACTCCTGAGATAGAAAAAGAAGTTAGCAGCTGAACATTAAGGTTGCTCCTTTCAGCTGCTGTGTTTAAATGTTCTGTGTGAGAGAGAGTTTTAAATCATTTGTTTAGAAGCAATTAGTGTATATTCTGATAAAAGCCTGCAGGTTATGTTGGAGTCAAGGATTAGGTAGGGTTTAGTGAGAAGAGCAGGAAACGGAAGCTAAATGTAGCCACATAAAAAAACTAAAGAGAAGTAACACTTTAATGTGGTTGCTCTGTGTCAGTTTCTCTACTTTTGCTGTGCCCTTGCAGTTTCATTTCCTTAAGTACACTCACTTGTTTGGGGTAATGGTTTTAGGCTTTGTATAGCAGGCTGTAAAAATTATTTTAAAAGGCAGATTATTTTGAACTACTTCCTGTTTGAAGTCGGTTAAAATATACAGTAGATTAAAACTGCTTAAGTAATAATAAAACACAGAGAGGCATGTTTGAAATTACCCGTTTTGTGGTTAAGTAGGTTTGGAAATTGCTGCTGCATCATGTTTCTCCCATGCCTCAGTGATCTATAGTGCTGTCCGGCCATAACTTAACCCCTTATATACTGCTACAGTGATTGATGGGTGGTGCTTCAGGGGATGTTTAAAATAAAAAATGTTTAACAGTTGTTTAAAATAAATCTGTTAGACTGTATAGTTAGTATTATGTGTTAGATAATGAATACAGTGATCCTACTAAGTTTAAAACCATTCTAAATGAATTTAATAAGTTAAATGTTAATGGGCGGAGTTAGCTCATCACATGAATGGTTTCTTCTGTATAAAAGCACTGTTCTTTGGGTTGTGAATTCAGATAGGTTTTGAGACTGGAGGTAGACTCCAGAGAGATCTGCTAAGTGCTCCAAGATGTTGGATTAAACTATGAGTAATCTTTGATTTCTACTGTCGTATCAGTTAGCTGTAACATACAGTATGTGTACTGATTTGAGTTAACTTTTGAAGAAGAAAAATAAATTTGAAAACTTAAAGACTGCTCGAGTGTCGGACTACCAGTATTGTCCACTTGTTCACCTGCGCCTTACGACAGGCTTGTCATACTTGCGGTAGCAGTACACAATGCAATTGGCTACCCACAAACACTGTTTGGAAACAGGAGCCCCTTTTCTTTTGGGGGCAACTGAAACAAATAACTGATCAGATTTACAAACAGAAGGGGTGCAGTCCAAATAGTAACAGAGCACCCTATGGACATCCACAGTATGAGCAGGGCCTCCCTTTGATTAGAGTACTCTGGGTAATAGACAGGCAGGTGGAAGGCTTGATTCAGCATAAACTCAGACACCGTCTTAGGCAAAAACGTATAGATTAGTATGCAAATGCACCCTGTCTTTGTGAAAAGACAAATAAGGTTCTTTACACATCAGAGCCTGAAGCTCGGAAATCCTCCAAGCGGAAGTAACAGCAACCAGAAACAATGTTTTCCAAGACAGGAAGCGTAGCTCACAGCTTGCGGCTGGCTCACAGGGAGGCAAAGTAAGCTTTTCCAACAAGAACAAAAGATCCCATGATGGGGCCAGGTCCCTCATGAGAGGTTTCCTGTGCAACAAACCCTGCAAAAAGGTGTAGGAAAGATCGAACTGGGTAAGAATCTTGCCCTCACCAGGTGCATGGTACACAGAAATGTGCACCTTAAGCGAGGAGTAACCCAGGCCTGAGTCCGAGAGGGAAAGGAGGTAGTCCAGGATTAGATTCACTGGACAGGTGAAAGGATCTAAGTGTCTAGCGGTGGCCCAAATGAAGAAGCACTTCCACTTCATGGCATAAGGGGCTCTGGTAGAAGGCTTCCTAGCAGCCACTAGAACGTCTGCGACTCATGGAGATGTAGTGACTTGAGGTCCAGATGGACCAGAGTGCCCTGTTCCTGGGACAGTAAGCCACAGCATGGGGCAAGGAGAGTGGAGGTTCCACTGCTAGTTGCTGCAGGAGCGTAAACCATATCTGATTCGGCCAGCAAGGGACTAGGAGCATCATCTCCACTCCCTCTAACTGGAGCATGGTGAGAACCCTGTGCAGAAGTGGGAATGGAGGGAAGGCATACAGAAACCTCCCTATCCAAAGGGACAATGCGTCACACCAGGGAAACACCAGGCCCTGGATCAAGTGAGCAGAAATTGGACAGTTTTGCACTTGGGGGGGGTGCAAATAGGTCCAGCTCTGGATGACCCCACCTGCTTTAGAGCTCCTTGACCATGGAGAACAGGAGCTCCCATTCATGAGCCTTCAACCTGGACCTGCTTAGGATGTCTGCCAAGATGCTTTGGACGCCTCGAATATGTACGGCAGCTAGTTCCAGGTTGTGACGTATGGTCCAATACCAGACTCTCATGACCACTCTGCAAAGGGGGTAAGAATGAGTCCCCCTTGCTTGTTGATGTAGTAAACTACTGACATGTCTGTCTGTATCAAGAAATGGCCTGGAGGAAGGTGAGTCTGGAAGGCCTGCGTAGCATAAAGGACTGCCCACATCTCCAGGACAATGATGTGGAGAAGCTGTTCGCATTCTACCCAAATCCCCCCCCCCCCCAAAAAAAAGTCTAACGATCGCCCAGATGGGCACCCCAGCCCCAGGCATCCACTCTAAGAATCTGCTGCGAGGATTCTGCTCAGAACCAGTAAGAGGACATTGGAGAGGTTCTGCCACCAATCCAGGGTCTGCCTTATCAGACTGGAGACCAGGACCGGTTGTTCTAGGTCGTCGGTATGCTGGTCCCATTGGACTCGGAGGGTCCACTGAGGCACTTTCATGTGCAGGTGAGGAAGGGAAACCGTGGCTATAGCCGCTGCCATGTGCAAGAGGAGCAACAGGAAAGACCTGGCTGGAACCTGAAAGGAGGAGGAAACCAGCTGGGCCTGCGCCTTCAAATGTTCCGCCCTGTCCTGTGGCAGGAAGGCTTTGCCCCGTGACAAGTCTAGGACCACTCCTATGTGCTGGAGACGCTGGCTTGGCAAAAGACAAGATTTGGATAGGTTTAATGTTACCCCGGTCTGGAACAACTGAAAGGTGTTGGACTGGGTTCCAATCAACTAGGGCCCCGGAGGGGACTGTCAACAGTCAGTCATCCAAATAAGGTGAGACAAAATGCCCCTGTCTCAGTAGGGCCACAGCCACCACTGTTAGGTACTTGGTAAAGACTCGGGGAGCCGAGGAAAGGCCAAATGGGAGGGCTCAAAATTGAAAATGGTTCCCCTGAAAACAAAAACTGAGGAACAGTCAAAGTGGGAAAACCAGGATATGGAGATAGCCATCCTGCATATCCAGTGAACACAGCCAGTCCCCCTGGTGAAGAAGGGGTAGATGCAGGGTGACCATCCTGAACCACTTGAATTCTATGTAAAGATTCAGGAAGCTGAGATCCAGAATCGATCTCAAATCCCCAGTTTTCTTGGGCACTAGGAAGAAGTGAGAATACAACCCCTTACCTCTCTGAGCCGGAGCGATGGGCTCTATGGCCTGTTTGCGCAGAAGCGACCAAATCTCCTTCTGAATGAGGGCGACATGGGCCTGAGGGTAATGGGAGTACAAGGGAGGGTTGTCTGGAGGGATCTCCAAAGATTCCAGAGTATGCCCTCTTTTCACAAGCTGAAGTATCCATTGGTTTGAAGTTATAGTGCACCGCCAGTCTAGTTATATGGAAAAGAGACCCCTACCACCTCCCCCAAAACTTCTGCTGGGAAAAGGGTGTTGGATAAGGAGTCAGGCATGGGTACCAGGGGCTGGGCAGAACGGCTAAGAACACTCTAGGGGACCTGGCAGCAGAAGAACCAGCCAGCTGGGTTGAAGCCTTGCACTTAAAGGTGTCTCTGGGCAGTTGGCCCTTGGACTCTTCCTGGGATTTCGTCGAAAGGGCCAACATTGGTTAGTCCTGAGCTGCGAACGGTACATGGAGTGTACCAATCTCAACCCGTTGCCCAACTCCTGAAGGCGAAAAATAATGTCCCGTGTGTCCCCGCCAAAAAGGACAGAGCCCCGGAAGGGGACATTCAAAATTTTTGCATGTATGTCAGGTGCCAAACCTGACACACTGAGCCATGAGTGATGGCGTATACAGACTCCAGTTGCTGCTGCCCATCCGGCTGTGTCCACCATATCGTATGTAGCCCTGCGAATGTGGTGGCCCACGTCCGAGCCCGATTTAAGAAGCTGGACCAGCTGAGCCTTCATAGAGTCCTCGAGTAGAGCCAGTACTAGATCAAAGGCCTTGCCCCATAAGGCATTTTAATACTGCACCATATGGGCAAGGTAGTTTTAAGTCTGAATGGCAAGTGTGGCCGAAGTGAAGACCCGCTTGCCAAACTGGTCGATCTGGCAGAACTCTTTATCAGGAGTGTGGGTGTTGAGGAGCCTAGCTTTCTTGGTGCAGTCATAAGCCGCATTCCAGACCACCAAGTCTGCTTCTAGTTGTTCCCCCAGATACGGCTTGCCGATGGAGGCATGATAAAGACAGTCAGCCTTCTTAGGGAAGGCCGGCGTGGAGGAGGGATGGGTCTAAGTGGACTTGGTAACATCCTTATAGGACTCAATAAGGGGTGGCACCACTAGTGGGAGAGTCTCTCTACTGCTAAGATAGACCAACAGACGGCAATGTTTGGAGTCTACTTCTTTCATGTCCCACCCCAATAGAGACTGTATATGCCTCATGACATCCATAAAAGTTAGATCATCGGGGAATCAAGGAGTTTCTTTGGGGGCTTCCAGCTCATCAGAGTGCCTCCTACAGTCATCAGAGTCCTCTAAAGAGGAGGAGAAAGAATCCCAACCAGATGGGTCACTTCCTAAATCTGGCGTCGGGAGATGACATCCCTCCTTGCGCCATTCCGAACAACCGGGAGAGGGTCCTGGAGACCGAGGATGGCTAGGGCCCACACGGCCAGAGTCTCGAGGAGTAGGGGGCATCAAGAGGGTCTCTGTCTTTCATAAAGGCCCACCAGGCTGAGAAAAGCACATTATAGTCAACCGGAGGAGGTGGATTTTATAAGGTGGGTACGGATAATGGGTAGGCAGCATTGAATACCCAAGCACTGGGTAACCTGGCATCGGTCCCTGTGGCATTCGCTGCTGTGGCACAGGTCCTTGAGGGGCTGGGTAAACAGGTGGCCACCAAGACAACGGGTTCCCTGGATTCAGACTCGGAGGTGTCAAGAACCAGGGTGCCAGACCCTCAGGCATCAGGTGGGTTCTGCCAACGGGCCAGCCAGCGCTGGTTGAGGCTGAGGCAACGACTGTCGGGGTGCCATCAGGGCCAACGCCAGCCCTGCTGGCGTCGGACGGACAGGCAAAGACTGCCACTGGCCCCAAAGGGGAAGCAGACATCTGTGCAGGAGTAAGCTCCCGATGGAGGCATAGGCTACACCTGTCTGGAAAAGGTGAGCGCTTGTTCAGGGCGTTGCTTTCAGGCGCTGGCCCCAAAGTTATGGACCGACGTGGGCAACGCCCAAAGACCCGATGCCTGAGCTGGTCCAGCTGCCTGGCTGAGAAACACAGAATTTGACGGCAGATAAGGACCGCTTTGCCCACCCAGTCTGCCCATTTCCCTACCTAATGGATAAGCTGCAGATCCTAGTTAACCAACAGCCTACTTCCTCCTACCCCCACCCCCTAGAATTGCCTTATATCTGTCCCATGCATTCTTGAATTCCCCCACTGTTTTTGACTCCACAATCGCCTCAGGAAGACCGTTCCATGCATCCACAACCCCCTCCGTGAAAAAATACTTCCTCACATTACCTCTGCGCTGTCCCATCTTCAAATTGTGCCCCCTTGTTCTTGCACACCTCTTTTTTCTGAAAGATGCTACCCTCTTGGACTTTGTTGATTCGCTTGAGGTACTTGAAAGTTTCTAGCATGTCCCCCCCCCCGGCCCTCCTTTCCTCGAGGGATACATTAAGCTCCTTAACTCTCTCTTCATGTGTCTTCTGGTGCAGACCCTGCACCATTTTAGTCACCCTCATCTGGACTGCCTCCATCCTGTCTATGTCCTTGCAGAGATTGGGTCTTCAGAACTGCATGCAGTACTCCAGGTGGGGTCTCATTAGCTGTCTGTACAGAGGGATAACAACTTCCTGTTTTCTACTGGTGATGCCTCTCCCTATACATCCCAGTATCCCCCAGCCCTCCTTACTGCCCTCTCACATTGCTTACCCACCTTTAGGTCATCTGATATGACTACCCCAAGTCCCTTTTCCATTTTTGTTGTTGCTAGTATCTCGCCCCCCCCATTGTGTACTCTTCCCCTGGGCTTTTGTTTCCAGGTATTACTTTGCGCCTAGCACTGAATCTAAGCTGCCATACATTTGCCAAGTCCCTTCTCATCCTTTCCACCCCACCTTGTCTATCAACCCTGTTGCAGATCTTTGTGTGGTCTGCAAATATACATATTTTTCCTTCCAGTGCCTCGGCAATGTCACTTATAAAGACACTGAAGAGGACTGGTCCTAGAACTGAACCCTGCAGTACCCCACTAGTAACCCTCCTTTCTTCACTGTGGACTCCATTTACTATTATCCTCTGTGTCCTGTTCTCCAGCCAATTTTTTTACCCAGGCTACCATCTTGGGACCCACTCCAAGACTGGCTAACTAGTATATTAATCTTTTGTGTGGGACTGTGTCAAATGCCTTGCTGAAGTCTACGCAGGCCATGTCCACAGCTCCTCCCTGATCTAAGACATGCCAAGAATAAGGGCCTGAGCATCAGGGGCTGGGAGGCAGGCAGGGGACGAAGTCAGATGCCCCAAGGAGACGCTGTCCAATATGGAGAGGAGGGCAGTGGCTGAGAAATAGCTAGCACGGAGGCTGTGGATGAAGGAGGGGTTAACCTCCCATGGGAGGAAGGCCCAGGGCGGTCACTGACTTATGCGGGGACTGACAGCTGGAAGCTGACCTGGGCCGGTCTCAATCTTTGCCCAGGTGTTTCCAACTTGACTTCTCCTTCTGGGCATGGAAAGAAGCCGAAACCCCAGAGGCCAGAGAGAAGAGGAACTTTTTCACTGAAGCTCCTTCTCCATCATAGCTAACTTCTTCTAGAGTAAGAAGCTTTGTAAAGTCTTCAAATCAGCATCTATGTGTGGTCTGGCTGACGCAGGCCTCGGTATCGTGGTCAGGGCCTAAGCAGAACAGACAAGAAACACAGGTTACTCATCTGTGACAGTAGTTCTAGGAGTGGTATATGGTGTACATCCACACGTTCTGGCAGTGTCCTCCATCCCCCCCCCCTTTTTTTTTTTTAAACTTTATTAATTTTCTGTTTTAGCAGACAATCAATCTACATTAACTCGTACAAGGTATAGGTAAAGAGTAACATCAAATATTTTATAATCACATAGAGAGACCCCCCTGTAGTCTGGTACAGAAAGAAGGGGAGGAAAGTCCCGGGCAATAAGCCCCTGTATTAGATCCAAAAGTTTTATCAAAACTTTCCAGCCTGTTCAGAGGTGAAGGTGTATCCTCCAGGTAGAATCAGAAAGGGAGAACTGGCTGCCCCGGTAATGCTGAGGGCTGAGGTGCTGTCACCTTGCCTCACGCCACGCCGGCAACCCGTGTTTGGGAACAAGCACGGACCACCAGGGGTCGGCAGGGGAAGAGAGGGATTGAGCGTCCACATGACTGCTCTCCTTCTCCAAGGGGGACACAAGCACTCGGTGCTCGACTGGCCCTAAGCGGAGAAGCTGGGGACTGGCGCACAGAGGCTTTGAAGGGGAGATGAGAGGTAGACTCTCCGAGAGCGCTTGCAGCCTGCAGGGCAGGCACGCGCTCCTTTTGTGGTGTCACTGCATGTCTCGTCTCATAGGGAGAAAACTTGAGGAGAAAAGCTGACATCAGCGGGCAGAATGATCAGATCCCCACAGGCGCCACTCCACAAGGAAAGTAACCCTCGGCACCGGATCCATGTGTGACGGGTTGGAAGTGTCCCCACCGCCCTGCAGAAATTTTGGCTGTGAGGTACGCCGAGAGGTAAGCTGCAAGCAGAGAACGTGGCTGGGGGATCATGAGAGACCAGCCACCAGCGCCAAGGTGGATAAATAAGAGTAGCTGCAAAAAAAAAAAAAAGGAGAACTGAACACGATGTAAAAGATTGCCATTTAAACCCCACATATAGTTAGGTAGAATTTAAATAGTAATAACTCTGTTCCCCTCAATTCCCTCAGCCCCTGTAGAAACATCAATATAACCCAGCATTTAGTACAGATACGTATATGATATACTTATTTTATAAAGTAAGGCATTAACTTCTTTAACGGCACACAACTGAAACCTTTTATGCATTTTAGCGTTTTAAACTCTGTTGGTAAAAGTTCGGGCACAGCCTTCTCTGCGTCTCATCTAGTGGAGAAAACAAGTAGGGACTAAAGAAATGACGGATTCTCCCACCCGAGTCGAACAACATATTAAGGAAGCAAACAGACCCCTCTGTAATCCACTCAATCAGAAAACCCAAATAAATGACCCACTCAAGTCCATAGTTCCCCATAGAGTCCAATGGTAATCAGGTCCCAACATGAAAGACACAGTTAAAGTCCCGATCTACTACAAATAGAAGCCCCAATATACTCCTTCAATCCTCATCTGATTCGGAGCTCTGCGGATCGGTAGGTTCTTTCCTTGATGAAAATTCATTTTCTACCTTCTCCATCCAGCAACTGGCATCCTGAGAGGTAGTAAAGTGCCAGGTATTCCCTCAATATATCACCCACAGTCACGCCGGTAGTAGGAACGAGTGGATAATTCCGAGTGCTCGTTGCTTATGCCTCAAGAGCAGCAAAGGCCTTCCTCTTAGCCTGAGTCTGGAAGGAGAGGTTGGGGTACAGTTTAACATATATGCCACCGACCTCCAATGGATATGCTGCTCTTGCTGCAAGTAGGACCTGATCCCGAATCTCAGAGCCTGTGGACCTCAGCAGAATAGTGTGTGGCTGACTGGGAGACGAGGGACGAACCCTTGGGTTCACTCTATAAGCCTTGCTAAGCGCTGCCCAAGAAAAGTCCTCCGGTAAGTTTAGATTACCCTTCATCCAATCCAGTACATATGGTAATAGTTTCGGACCCTCCACTCATTAGGGGAGCCCTACAATATGAATGTTGCCAGGCCAGATTTTGTTCTCCAATTACTCCCTATCGGCCACGAAGCTGTCCATTTTCCTTAGTAATAGTAGCTACGGTTGCCAAAGTTGAAACCACCCTTTTGTCTGTTTCTGCTAAGGAGTCTGTGAGATGTATGATTGCAGCATCATGTTTTTCTAGTTTCAGGAGTTTTTTTCCGATTTTAGAGTCCACAGCCGGCATGGACTCTAGTAAGGTGTGCCATGGTGGTTCCAATGCAAGATCAGCATTACCAGCAGTACTTCTGCAGCAAGCTGGTCGATGGTGGATCTTTATGCAGTCCCTGCAGCCGCTTTTTTGTTCCGCCCACCTTAACTAAGGTATCGTTCGATGAAGAATAATTTACTGAATTGAGGTAAGTTACTGGGCTTCAAAAAACATATCTTAAATTCTTAATTTTAATCAAAGTTTCTGCCACGTAGAGGAGAGAGAGAAAATGCTTCCAATCTGGAAGATGGCGCTCTGGCACCACCCTTTCCCCTTCAACAGTTGCCGGAAAGTCTTCAAGCTAGCTCCTCCCACCCACACGGGTGGTATATCCCTTGACTCCGTCCCATGATGCTAGATCTTGCCCGCTGGAAGCAGAGTGTGTGCACCTGAGCCTGGGGAGGTCGGGTGGGTCCGTGTGGATGTATACCATATAACACTCCTAGAAAGTACAGTTGCATACTTACTATAATGGTAGATCTTCGAGGGGTATCTCTTGCAGCAGGTAATACACTTGGGTCATCATCAGAGGGCGCTATGGTTCATAGCAGCTCCCTTCTAGCGGTCTTTTTCCAGGGGCCTCCCACACATGACATTATCATCCTGCTCCTATATAAGAGTGGGCAGTCCCTGGTATCCTCAGTTCCCCGCCAGATTCAGCTCACTAAGCGAGGACCAAGGGAGAGCAGAGGTACCATAGGTATCCCTTCCCATACATATTTGGATCAGAAGTTTTTCTCTTAGAGAAGGAGGGGGATAAAGGGAGGGATCATACCTGCTGCAAGAGACACCCCTCGAAGATCTACCATTACAGTAAGTACGCAACTGTACCATCTTCCACTGGGATAAGCTCTTGCAGCAGGTAATACACTTGGTATGACTCCCAAGCAGTAAACCCAGGAAGGGTGGAAAGTTATGACAGAAGGCCTTGTAAGACAGCGCGGCCAAAGGCCGTCCTACGGTGATAAGCAATATCTAAGTAGTAGTGCTTCGTGAAAGTACTGTACGTATTGTAGACCATGTGGCTCCACTGCAGATATCTGTGATAGAAGCCCCTTTGAAGCAGGCCGCTGTAGTGGCCATGCCTCGGGTAGAATGGGCTTGGACAGGTCCTGGTAATGGTTTATGTTTCTTGTAACAAAAAGTTATAAAATATGCCAACCAGTTGGAGAGGGTCTGTTCAGTGACCGGAAAACCTTCTCTCATTGAGGCGAAGGTAGCGAAAAGCTAAGGAGTTTTTCTGAAAGCTTTGCTACGATTTATATAGTATCTCAAAATACGATAAACATTTAAAGTGTGTAGGAGATATTCTCCCGGATTAGAGTGCTCAGTGCAGTAGACTGGCAATTCTATGCACTGATTTAAGGTGTGTTCCGAGACTACCTCACGTAAAAAGGAGGGATTGGTACGACGAGCCACTCTGTCTTTGTGAAATATTAAGTACGTCTCTCTACACATTAGGGCATGAAGCTCAGAAATACGGCGAGCTGAAGTGACAGCAACTAAGAACAGATCCAGAAGCAAATGATTGGATACCTTTTATTGGACCAACATAAACATAACAAAAAGAACAAAGTGCTTTAGCTTTCGGACCAACCCAGTCCCTCCTTGGAAGCTTAAGGACAGTTATTTAGAAAATCCCATACTTTTAACACCCAAATCATGCAGAAAAAAAAAAAAAAAAAAAACAGAAAAAATTCCCATTGATTTAAAATACTCGTTTGAAAAATAATACAAGACACATTGGAGAGGCTGAAAAGTACCAGTTCAGCTTCAGCTGAAAAGGCCTAAAGGTCAGATGTGCCTAGACCATACCATGAAGGAGTACACTGCACATAAATTAAAATGACAGAGATACCTTCAGAGTAAGATGAGAACATCTCGAGCAAGAACTGTATAGACCAATTATGAGTCAAAACCCACTTGGATTAAAGACATGCTATAATGTGACATAATTGTAAGTTAAAAACAAGCCCCACAAAATAGAACTACAAAAAAGTAAATATACATACATGGCATACAAAGGGTTTAAAGTAAAGTTTACCTTATGTGAGCAATAGTTTCATGCTATATGGAATGTAAAACTTAGCTGGAAACATTACCCAACTATACTCTCAAACAGGTGATTATGCTCCATAAATGTTAAGGCCATTAGTGTTGTAACAGGAGTTTATACATGATAATATAAATTGGCAGCATAAGAGCCAAACAAAAAGCTGCTTGTCAAGGACCACCAAGAAACTGAGACCATGCAATCTGATATGGACAGATTTCAACTTGATGTACTGAAAATGTCTAAGGAATCTGAATAAGAAATCACAGGAATTAAATCCCCCCCACCCCGGGGGGGGGGAAGATAACTAGTTGTAAGGAGACGACACACACACACACACACACACACACACACACACATCCTAATGCACCATCATTCACATCAATCACTTCAAATGTTACCCATAGGAATTAAACTTGTCATGAATCTCGAATCTCCAAGTAAAAGAGATCATGCATCCTAATATGTACAGAGTTAAAAAATGCGACACTAAGCCGGCCCAGTGGTGCTGAGGGCTGAGGCACTGGAAGGGAGGGATGGAGTGGGATCGAGCAGCCACAAGGCAGCTCTCCCTTCCCAGGGATGGATGCCCGCACCCCCCGTAGTTCGATCCCAACGGGTGGAGGTCCGGTGGGAAGCGTAGGTGGGTGGGGGTGGCAGCAATAGCAAGGGGTGGGGTGGAAGGGGCCAAGCGGTTGCCTGGCTAGTGCATGCCTCCACCTTGCGTGTATGACGCTTTTGCCGGTCCTGGGTCTGGGAGAAAATGGGGTAAAAAGCACTTAAAAATTTATATAGAAAAAAATGCAACACTGTATAATCATACTACTATATGTGCAGTAACAGTCCAAGGATTCTGAATAGAACCACAGTGAAATAAAACTTCCCCCTCCCCAGGGTAAGATAACTAGTTAGAAGTGAATGTACACTATGTATGTGAGACAAGTCCTTATATATCCTCATTTCCACAAATCACTACAATATTAGCCCAATGTAACAATCTGTCAAGGACCCCAATATGTTCAGAGTTCAAAAATGTGACAGTATAGAAAAAACTACTGTATGTACAGTAACGGTATGGAATCTGAATAAGACCCAATGGAATTAACCACCCCCCGCCCCCGGGGAAGATAACTAGTAAAAAGGAAATAATATTCATTATGTGTGTGACCTAAGAGTGATATAACACACTGTAACACCATTATGTCAAGTACCTGAATATAAACCCACCTCAATGTAGCAGCAACCCCCACACCCACCAGTCACATAACATACACACACACGGAGATGCTGAAGTCCTATAATGTGCCATAAACCCCATATCTGTGTTCATGCCATCTTCTACTATATTGAGAAGTATTACAAGTTTGATCTCAAAAGCCCATCTCTGATGTGTACTTTTGAGATTTCTTTTTAAGATCATTACTGACATATCTGAGATTGAGTAGTCCAGTCTGAAGAAGTGTTGCCCCACTGGTTTTTCAGTCATCTTCTGATTAATATTATGTCTGTGCGAGGTCATTCTAGTGTGGAGCAGTTGGCTAGTCTTCTCCAGCATAACCTGTTTATGAACATCTCTTGCATTGAATGAAATAAACAGCACGCCATGATGCACATGTATAATTCCCCTGTACCCTGAATTGTCTGTTTTGTGATGTAACACACAGTCCGAAGTGGAAATGAGCTCACAAGTCTTACATCCAAGTTGATTACAGGGTCGTGTACTGTTTAGTGTCACGGCATTCTGTTCTGGAGAAAGTTTAATTCTAATAATTTGGTTGGCTAAGTTTGGTGGTTGTTTAAAAGATAGTAGTGGTAGTTCATTATACAATTTAGGGTCTCATCCTCACTAAATATTGGGTTGAGATCCTTAATAATCTTACGCAAACATTCAAGGTCTTGATGATATGTGACTACTAAGGGTAATCTGTTGGTAGCTGTCCTTTCCTTGTACTGAAGTAGTTGTTGCCTTGGTACTTGTGTTGCACGCTTTATTGTCCTGTCAATTTCTCTGGAAGAGTGGCCCTGCTCAATAAAGGTGTTTTTCAACATAGCCAGATGTGTGTATCTGTCTTCCTCATTTGAACAGACACGCTAATACTGAAGTGCTTGACTGTACATAACAGATTTCTTAGTGAGGCTTGGGTGATTACTATTCCTGTACAAGTATGTCGGCTTCCTGTAAATACATGTATGTGAGGTTCCATCCTCGATGGTGACAGTGGCATCCAGAAAATTAACATTTATGGCAGAATATTCCAGGGAAAACTTTATGGTTGGGTGGCAGTTATTAAGTTCCCAATGAAAATCCTTAAGTGTGTCAGTATCCTCCATCCAAACTATAAATAAATCAACAATGTAATAGAAATAAGCGAGTATCAGCGTATCTGTTCAAATGAGGAAGACAGAGATGCACATTTGGCTATGTTGAAAAACACCTATATTGAGCAGGGACACTTCCAGAGAAATTGACAGGACAACAGAATGTGCAACACAAATACCAAGGCAACAACTACTTCAGTATAAGGAAAGGACAGCTACCAAGAGAATACCCTTACTAGTCGCATATCATCCAGACCTTGAACTTCTACGTAAGACTATTAAGGCCCGCCACCCAATATTTAGTGAGGATGAGACTTTAAATTGTATTTTTAAGGAACTACAACTACTATCTTTTAAACAACCACCAACCTTAGCCAGCCTAATTATTAAGAGTAATCTTTCACCAGAACAGAATGCCATGACACTAAATGGTACATGGCCCTGTAATCAACTCAGATGTAAGACTTGTGAGCTAATTTCCACTTCGGATTGTGTGATTACATCACAAAACAGACAATTCAGGGTACAAGGGAATTATACATGTGCATCACAGCATGTTGTTTATTTCATTCAATGCAAGAGATGTCCACAAACAGGTTATGTTGGAAAGACAAGCCAACTGCTCCGCACTTGAATAGAACTCACACAGACATAACATTAATCTGAACAGTGAAAAACCAGTAGGGCAACACTTCTCTCTGTCGGGTCACTCAATCTCAGATATGTCAGTAATGGTCTTAAAAGGAAATCTCAAAAGTACACAACAGAGACAGGTTTTTGAGATCAAACATATTACTTCTCAATATGGAAGAAGATGGCATGAACACAGATTTGGGGTTTATGGCACATTATAGGACTTAAACATACACAGACCTTTTCTTCAAAGGATATACATATTATAGGACTTCAGCATCTCCTTGTGCGTGTGTGTGTGTGGGGGGTATGCGAGTATGATGGATGTGGGGGTTGCTGTTACACTGAGGTGGGCTTATATTCAGATACATGACATAATGTTGTTACAGTGTGTTATGACTCTTAGTTCACACACATAATGAATATTATTTCCTTTTTACTAATTATCTTCCCCGGGGGGGGGGTTAATTCCATTGGGTCTTATTCAGATTCCATACCGTTACTGTACATACAGTAGTTTTATTCTATACTGTCACATTTTTGAACTCTGAACATATTGGGGTGCAGGATCTCATTTATATGGGGGTCCTTGACAGATTAAATTACACTGGGCTAATATTGTAGTGATTTGTGGTAATGAGGGTATGTTAGGACTCTTGTTTCACATACATAGTATACATGCACTTCTAACTAGTTATCTTACCCTGGGGAGGGTGGAAGTTTTATTTCATTGTGGTTCTATTCAGAATCCTTGGACTGTTAATGGACATATAATAGTATGATTACACAGTGTCACATTTTTTAACTATGTACATATTAAGACGCATGATCTCTTTTACTTGGAGGTTCATGACAAGTTTAATTCATTTATGTAGCATTTGAAGCGACTGATGTGAATGTGGGTGTGTGTTGTGTGTGTGTGTGTGTGTGTGTGTGTGTGTGTGTGTGTATCTCCTTACAACTAGTTAGCTTCCCCCCCTATGATTTCTTATTCAGATTCCTTAGACATTTTCAGTACATCAAGTTGAAATTTGTACATATCAGATTGCCTGGTCTCAGTTTCATGGTGGTCCTTGACAAGCAGCTTTTTGTTTGGCTCTTATACTGCCAATTTATATTATCACGTATAACTCCTGTTATAACACTAAATGCCTTAAGGTTTATGGAGCATAATAACCTGTTTGAAAGTATGGCTGGGAAATGTTTTCAGCCAAGTTTTACATTCCATATAGTATGAAACAATTGCTCACATTAGGTAAACTTTACTTTAAACCCTTTGTATGCCGTATATGTATATTTACTTTCTGTAGTTCTATTTTGTGGGGCTTGTTTTTAACTTAAAATTATGTCACATTACAGCATGTCTAATTCGAGTGGGTTTTGACTCATAATTGGGCTATACAGCGCTATGCTCGAGATGTTCTTATCTTACTCTGAAGGTATCTCCAAGTCATTTTAATATATGTACTCCCTGCATGCTGTTATGCTCTAAGCACATCTGACCTTTAGGCCTTTTCAGCTTCTCTGATGTATCTTGTGTTATTTTTTAAATGAGTATTTTAAATCAGTGGGAATTTTTTCTGTTTTTTTTTTTCTGCATGATCTGGGTGTTAAAAGTATGGGATTTTCTAAATAACTGTCCTTAAGCTTCCAAGGAAGGACTGGGTTGGTCCGAAAGCTAAAGCACTTTGTTCTTTTTGTTACATCTATGTTGGTCCAATAAAAGGTATCAAATCATTTGCTTCTGGATCTGTTCCTATAAGGACCAATACAGCAAAGACTAAAGTCTGTATGTCAGCAACTAAGAATACTGTCTTCCAGGAAAGTAAGCGGAGGTTACAAGTAGCCACCGGTTCAAAAGGGTCAAGGGTCAGCTTTTCCAATAGGAAATTAAAGTCCCAGGGAGGGGTGGGTCTGTCTAATGGGAGGTTTGAGGTGTAACATTTTCCTTAAGAACATCTTGGCAAGATGGTGCTGATAGAGTAGTCTCCCTTTTAAAGGTTCATGAAAGGCCGAGATAGAAGCCAAATGAACCTTAATAGGGGAGTAGCTCAAGCTTGTCTCGGCAAGTGAAGCCAAGTAGTCCAATACCTTAGTCAGTGGGCATGAATAAGGCTTCAATGACCAGGAAGCGGCCCATGTCGAAAAGCGTTTCCATTTGGCATTATAAATCTCCCTGGTAGATGGATTGCGTGAAGCCAACAGAAAACTGGCCACTGGTGAGGAGACTTGAAGGCGGGCTATGAAAGTATCCTCAGGAGCCAAGCATGAAGGTGTAGTGAGACTTCAGGTTGGGGTGAAGAAGGGTGCCCTGATCTTGAATCAACAGATCTGGCCTGATTGGCAACGGGATGGGGTCTCCTAATGAGAACTGTTGAAGTTGGGGAAACGACACCTGTTGATGCAACAGAGGGGCTATGAGGATCATGGTAGCAGGTTCGAGTTGTAGTTTCAGTAGAGTCCATTGCAGGAGCGGGACAGGAAGGAAAGCATATAAGGAGTGTCCTGTCCACGGTTGGGCCAGGGTATCTATAGACAGTCTCTTTCTGTTCAGGATAATGCAACAGTGTCTGGGGAGTCGGTGATTGTTGGGGAAGGCAAAAAGATCGAGTTGCAGGGTCCCCCACAATCGAAAGATCATCTGAAGAACTCTGTGATGAAGTGTCCACTCGTGCATGGAAGTCTGGTGACCGAGAATGTCGGCCGGTGTACTGTGTCATCCTGGTAGATGGACGGCAAGTAACGACAGATGCTGAAGTATGGCTTCCTGCCAAACCGCCATCGTCTCCCTGCAGAGTGCACGGGACTTGGTACCTCATTTGTTCAGGTAGTACACCACTGAGGTGTTGTTTGACTGGATCAGTAGAGGCCCCAGGGAAAGGTGGGGTGAAAAGCCTGAAGGGCAAGGCAGACTGCTCTCATTTCCAATAGATTTATATGAGGAGGGATAGAGAATCGGGGCCATTTGCCCTGTGTCCTGTAGGGGCTCAGGTGCGCCCCCTCAGCCATCGAGGGAAGCGTCCGTGGTCAACGTCTGCTGGGGAGGACGGAACTAGAACGGTATGCCTTGAGATAGGCTGGCATGATGGGTCCACCAGTCTAGGGCCGACCGTAGAATGGGAGTGACTGATTCCTACTTCGAAGTCCCCTGTCTTTTGCCGCCACTGATTCTGAACAGTCCACTGGACTAGTCTCATGTATAGACGGGCAAAGGCCACCGTGGGAATGGCTGTGGCCATATGTCCCAAAAGGCATAAGAGAAGTCTGGCTGTGATAAATTGTTGAGTTTGTATCTGGGAAGCCAGAGACAGAAGCTTGTCTTGTCAGTCAGCAGAGAGGTAAACCATGGCAGAGGTGGTGTCCAGAACAGCTCCTATATACTGGAGCGACTGGGTAGGAGTTAGATTGGATTAGGGCCAGTTGACTAACTCCTAGGGACTGGAACAGAGTGAGGGTCATCTGGAGGAATAAAAGCATACAGGTTTTGGAGTCTGATTTTATGAGCCAATCTTTCAGGTACAGGAAGACGAAATGTCCGTCCCGTCTCAGGGCCGTGACCACTACTGCTAGGCACTTGGTAGAGACACCGAATGGGAGTGCCCATGTAACGTATGTAAAGGTCCGACCTGAAGCCTGGAGACCATCCAGAAGTGTTTGGGTACCTGGACCAAAACATTTAGATCAATTAAAAGGGGCATTTACCATTTTATGCTGTACATCTGGTGTAAATCGTGATACACAAACCAGGCGTGTCGTCTGAGGGTAACGCCTGTGGCTGACATACGAGCAGAAGTATCCACTGCATCATACCTTAAGCGGAGCACGTTTCGAGAGGTGGAATTGCCAGTGGAAACTGTTGCCAGTAATTGGTCATTCTCTTGGGATGGAGGAACTTTATTGACTAGTTCGATAGCAGAGGACCAGATGATACGCTGGCATTTAACCATGTGTCCCATATAGTTTAGAATTCTGAGATTCATGGTACCTGCCTGGAATATCTTCTTCTTCCTGAGGTAACTGAGATGGCGGGATTCCTTATCAAGGGGTAATGATCTCGTGTTTTGGTCATTTGGTATGACCATGAGCTGCTGTGATCACTACCACATCTGCTTCGGGGGTAGTGGAAAGAAAGGGATTATCAAAAGGAGCCTGGTAAAGGCAATCCGACTTTCTAGGGATGGCAGGAACAGCTGAGGGTTGGTTCCAAGCAGCCAGTACGGCGTTTTGGTAAGTTTGTATAAGTGGGAGTACCACTACTGCAGGCAGTTCGAGATAATCTGCCTTATCCTTTCTTTATCATGTTCTGTAGTTGAAAATACCATGATTTTTAAAAATTTTGACCATCATCTCATGAAAAGATGGGTCATTAGGAGAACAGGCAGCTGCGTGTCAGGAAGCATCCTCGTGCAAGGAGGAAATAGTGGAAAGAGGACAGAGGATGGTAGTCCAACTCCTGAAGGTCAAGATCCTCCAGATCTCCAGGTAAACCTTCCAGAAATTTATTTTATTTATTTGTTTTACCAGGAAGGTGCATGGGATCCAAAGACCCGGCCACAGGTTCACCCTCCACCGGAGGACCTCACCAACTCCTGAGCAGAGCGGCCGGCCCTGAAACAGCCATCGCCCACACTCCCAAGGACCACTGACACAGCTCTGCAGGTACGGCGCTCTCTCAGCCAACCAGAATCAACCGCCTTTTTTGGAGTCTATCCTGATTGGCTGCTCACTGTTTTTACTCTGCTTTGTATTTCCAAAGGCGCCTTTTGCCTCTTAAAAACTCCATAAACATTCATGTTTACAACAATTTCAGTAAAAAGCTATTATCCTCGAAGTTTTAAGAGTTTTAAAGTGATTAATGCTGTATATATATTTAAACATCTAGGCCCTATCTTAGTACATTGTGATCATGTGTATTTCTGCTTCACCTCTATCTCTTCCCCCCCCTCCCTGCTTCTAACCTTGCATTTGCAAATTGCCAATCACATTCTCCCCCACTTCCTGCTGTTCCACTGTCTCCTTAGCGTGTCTGACCCATGTCCACCGATTTAAGCACAAGAATAATCACTTGCTTTTGACCCACGCCCCTCGATTTAGAAAGAAAGAAATAACAGCTCTTTCCTTGCTTTTTGTAGTAGGAGACCCGACCGTGCGTTCCCCCACCATCGGAGGACCTCAAATCCTGAGCGGTGCAACCGGCCCTGAAACAGCTGCCGCCCCGTGCTCCCAAGGACTGTTGACACAGCTCTGCTCCCCGCCCTCCCGCCAACTCATCCACCCTGGGTGGCCTCTTGTTTTTATAGTCCTCAGGAGACTAAGTGTCTACTCTTCTATTGGATGCTTATAAGAACCAACCACTAGGGGTCCTGGGGCTGCGGATCTAGTCACAGCCTTTTGCTCTTCTCTTACACTGGTTCGCAGACCACTGTACAACACCTAATAGGAAATTTTTGTCAATATAAAGACTACAGCTCGAAATGGATAAGCATGTGCTAGTATTCCTCCTCATAGCCACCTTGCCATTTCTACACCTGTCCTTGATTGTAGTACCCCCTACTAACCCAGCTGACCCTACTATACAAACATTCACACATGACTTTGTTTTCTCTAACCTCCTAGTATTGCCTCCATTTCGATGTGAATCCACTCCCCTCCAGCTAAATAGGATCTGCAGTTTCATAGCCTGTTGTAAACTAGCAAGATATCCCGAGGCAACTAACCCTCTCCCCTTTCCTGCAACGCAAATTATGGTATCTTCTCTATTTGGCTATACTGCTCTCGGATAATGCGCAATTAAACCCTGGCCCTGTAAACTCAGTGCCCACTACCAGAGATCTATCACTAGCTCACCATAATATCAGTAGCCTTGAACATAACTTTGTTGAGCTGGAAACCTGGGCTGCCCTCTACAAGCCTGATATACTCTGCTTAACTGAAACATGGCTCAAACCCTCCGTACAGGATTCTTGTTTCCAAACACCTTCCTATAATGTACTGCGGCATGACAGAAGTACAAACAAAAGAGGTGGCAGCACTGTTATTTATTTCAAAAATCACCCCAACCTTACTGCTACACACTCCTCATACCAAGTCCAACGTGAGGTGCAACATGCAATTCTCACACTGGGAGCAAAGAAATTGCATATCGTCTGTCTGTATAACCCACCGAAAAACGGTATGAAGGGACTGGATGAACTGATCGATCAAACATCTTTATTTGCTGGTAGAAATGAGGTGCTTATATTAGGGGTACCTACATATAAACTGGCTTGGCAATATCCATGCTATGTCTCTCTCAAAGATTCAAAGTTTCAACCTCCACCAGCTGATCACCGAGCCTACCAGAATAGCCCCACACTCTAAAAGTAGCACCCTGCTGGACAATGACAAATCATCCTAATAATATTATGAATTCTGGCACGCTAGCTGATGCTATTACTGACCACTCCCCTACTTTCTGCATCTGGGGTAAAGCTGTCCCACCTCCGTCAAAGCCCCATCTCTTCACCTTCCATAACTGTGCAAGCCTTGTACCCCAATCCTTTCTATGGGATGTCTCCTACATTGATTGGGCCAAGTTGTATGAGGTTACTGATGTTCAATCTGCCCTAAATATCTTCCTAACCAACTTTCTAGCCATTCAGGACCATCACTGTAGCCTGGAAACACGTCAGGTCAAACAGAGGATAACCCGTTGGCTAAAGGCTGATCTTCTTGCTAAATTAAGGATGAGGGAAAAGAGTTGGCACCTGTTCAAAACCTCTGTTCTACAGAGCTCAGAGGAATGCCTGTAAAAAAGACATCAAGCATGCAAAAAGCTCATACTGCAAGGAACTGCTTACAAACTCTCATGGCGACTCCAGGAAATTCTGGTCCCATGTCAAGTCATTCCTGGGATCACACCAGCCCTCATCACCTAGTGACATGATTCTCGAGGGCGTAAACTGTAATGACCCTGAGACCATCGCAAACTTTTTTAATCACAAAGTCTCTGACCTTACAGCATTTCCCTCCTCCTTCCCGGTACTGCAAATTCCTAATACTCCTCCTGCTAGGTCAATCCCCCTTTTCTACTTCAGGTCAATTACACGTGAAGAAGTCCTTACCCTCCTCAAAAAGACTCTGGGAGACCATGGATACTGGCTCTGATACCCTGGAACCCAAGCTGCTAAAACTGGCTGCCCCTTTTATAGCTGCTCTCCTAGCTAAGATTCTCACTCACTCTCTTAGCCAAAACCAAGTACCTGATATCTGGAAGTCAGCAAGGGTTACCCCTGTTTTTAAAAAAGGTGATCCAAAGACCCTGCAAACTACAGACCCATTGCCATCCTGTCTGTCCTCAGTATCATCCTCGAAAAGCTTCTAGCAACCCAAACTATTGAATTCCTACAGAAATATGATCTTCTAACTGCTGCACAGCATGGATTCCGTAAGGGTCACAGCACAACTGCTGCTCTCCTCAAATTTACATCCAACACCGTATCTGCTATGGAAGCTGGCCTTCTCATAAGGGCAATTTTCATCGACATGACAAAGGCCTTCGGCCTGGTTGACCACCCTATCCTCCTTTCTACCCTGCATTCACTGAGCTCTGCACCTAATGTTGTAAAGTGGTTTGATAGCTACCTATCAAACAGGACTCAAATGGTCAAATACAACTCTGCCTTCTCCTGCAAGACAGAACTGAATATTGGAGTGCCCCAAGGGTCCATCCTCGGCCCACTCTTCTCCATTTTTATAAATGACATCACGTCTATACTGTCTGAGACTTCTTCCCTTCTGTATGCTGATGATATCGTCCTTTACACCAGTGCCAAAAACATAAAGGACATAAATCAGCATCTCTCGGCTGACTTTCAAATTACACAATTTATTTTATTTTTTCCAATTTTTTTAACTAGGTGAGATACATTAAGCTGAAAGCTTGTTTACAGGTGCAACCTGGGAGCACAGGGAAGTTAAGCGACTTGCTCAGGGTCACACAGTATGCAAGTGGGGGCTGTGAGATTCAAACCCAGATCTCCAGATTTGCAGCTCACAGCCTTAAACCGCTGCACTATACTGCCTCCCTTAAATCATGGTTAGCTCACCAGAAACTGGTCTTAAATGAGTCCAAGACCAAGGTTATGCTTTTTGGTACAAACACGAAAATCAAACACCCCCAAAGCAATCTCAAAAGTCTCAGCCTTGGATGGCTCCACTATTGGATCTGTTACCTCTTTTAAATACCTTGGTGTTACCCTCGACCAATCACTAAGCTTTGATCTCCATATACAAAGTGCATGCAAGTCTGTGAATGCAAAGCTGGGTATAGCCTATCGCACTAGCTATGTGCTTACCCTTTCCACCAGGATAGCAACAGCTTGTGGTATTCTCCTCCCCTCACTTACCTATGGCGTTGCCACCTATACTGCTGCAACAAAATCTAGTCTACACAAGTGGGACATCACCTACAACAGCATCTGTCGCTATGCTTCCATTGCATACCAACTAAAACACCACTGTCTCCTCTACTAAGACCTGAGTTGGCTACCACCAAAAGAGACAAGGCTCTACTCTCTTGGCTGCATCATCAATAGGATCATCAGTTCACAAACTCCTCCGTCTCTTGCAGAGTACATTCTCAGACAGCCCTCTCACTACAGGTTGCGCTCTGTGGACAAGTCCCTTGTTTATATCCCTAGGCACACTTCTTCCAAGGGAGCAAGTGCCTTTGCCGTTCTAGCTCTCCAATACTGGAACTCCATCCCCTATCTGTGCGCCTTGTTCCCTCTCACAATGCCTTTAAGTCTGAGCTTCGCAAGTACCTTATCTTAACAAACAAATGCTCCTGTTTCAAACCCCTTTAGCCCCCTCCCTCAACATCAGCACTATCCTGCACTTACTCAGTTTCGTTTCTATCTCTTTTTTATCCCTTTCTCTCTTTTTTCAATCTCTCTACGCTCTATACTGTATAACCACCTTTCAGCATTGCTTCTTTCTTTCCTGCATCTCTACTGTTAATCAATTAATGTAAGCCTATTATGATTTATTGTTGTAATGTTTTGATGTAATTACCTATCTCTCCAGACCTACTTTGTTTTACTGTTGATATTGTTATCCTCAAAGATATTTATGCAAATTGACATGTTTTGTTGTTGTATTGTATCCTCCCGGGTCGTGCCCTTAAAATAGTCATGGTTATAGCTAGTGCACCTACCCAGTTAACAAAAACTAAATAAAAAAAAAAAAATACCCTTTTTTTTTCAACCATGCCTGGGGGAAGGGATAGCAAGACTACAAGCAAAGTAACAGAAATAAAGTTAAAATCAAACACAACATAACATAAAATCACTAACAACAGTACTTACAGTCTAATGTACTTTCATTCAACACACTTTAAAAGTCACACATCATGTACAAATCCATTAAATAATGTTATTTCTAATTAAAATTTCATCATGTGACCCCATCACACCTACAGCTAGAGGCACCAGTCAGGTAATTTTCTAAAGTTCTCCTAAAAACACTTCTTTTGCTGTTAATATCCAGGTTCATGTGTGATAGATTACTAATCATTTTTGGATCATAATTAATTATGGAATGCTCGGCTACTTTAGTGCTTATTCTTTGTTCAGTGTATAGTTTGGTCAGACTCCCTCGGCGCTCTAACAAAGTTTGTGCACTGAAAGTGTTTTGACAAGGCTGGAGGAATCTGATTTTGAAGCAGTTAATGCAAAACCATATATGCTGTTTTAATAACTCTCTGTTTTGGTGGTAGAGTCCCAAAGATGTAGTACAAATTACAATGGTGTTCTCTTTTATTTAGACAGCCTGTTGCAAACCTCACGATGTTGTTAAACATCACAGTATATCTGTGAAGCAAGGTCTCAGGCATTGATTAAAAAATACTATTGTATTCTAATACTGGCAGCAGATCTTAATTAGCTATTGTTTGTTTTACCCGTACAGTTAAGCAATCTTTGTTTCTGTACAAAAATCCCAGTTTGTTTACTTTTTGTGTTAGTTTTGATTCATGGTCATTCGGTGTTAAACTGCTAATATTACACCTAAGTAATTAAACACTCTCACCTGCTCCAGCATAACACCATTCCTTCCTAATATGTTCAGAGTGTTACCCTCTGGTCTACATGCAAGACCAAACAACATTGTGACTGTCTTTCTCTCATTTAATAAAATTTTATTTTTCACTAACTATTTTTTGAAGGTCCCAATATATGGGTTGTAATTTTTCTTCCACGTCCACTCCTGTTCTGGCTCCACAATAAATCACTGCATCATCGGTGTAAATAATAACCGATGCATTATTAGAAAGAGAGATGGTAAATCATTTATAAAGACAAAGAACAGGAGTGGACCCAGAACTGATCCTTGTGGAACACCAGTTTGAACACATCTCAGGGCTGATGCTACTGAGCCAATCTTTACCTGCTGCCTTCTTCCAACCAAATAGTGCTCGAACCATGGGATTGTATACCCTCTTACCCCTAGTTGTTTTAAACTTAAATATCAGAATAGGGTGGTCCACCAGGTTGAAGGCCTTGGTCAGGTCAATGAAAATCCCTCCAGTCAGTAGGCCTTTGTGCATGTTACTGTAGATGTCACTAGTTAACCTGATCAAGGCAGTCGACATGCTATACCCCCTTCTAAACCCATACTGGTTATCACTCAGCAAACAGTTTTTTTTTCTAAGTACTCAGTTAGTTGTTGGGCAACAATTTTTCTAACATTTTTTGCTAAGGCTGGTAAAACAGATACAAGTCTGTAATTAGTGACCTGATACTTGTCACCCGAATTAAAAATGGGGGAAATTATAGCTGTTTTCCAAATATCTGGGATTTGATTAATGCATAATGAAAGGTTAAACAAATAGGTCACGGTTTAGTCAGTGGTTCAGCAGCTGTCTTTGATAGTCTTAAAGGTAGCTCATCAGCTCCCGGACCTTTATTTTCATTTAGAGTGGCCAGTAAATCATAAGCTTCCTTTTCCTGTATTTTCATTTAGAGTGGCCAGTAAATCATAAGCTTCCTTTTCCTGTATTTTCATGAATAAGAATGTTTGTTTATTACCAGATTTGATCAGTAATGGTGTACTAGTGTGAAAATGTTTATCTCTAAGGTCTATGTTTCAAGAGTTTAGGTTTATCTGGTTCTTATATTGTCTCATGTCCATAAAAGATTCATTAAACGGATCTGCCACCTTTTGGTCAGTATCCAAAACTGTATCACAATAATGACCTTGTTTATCTTACTTTCTGCCTCTTCTGAGAAATACTCTTCCTCATAGCAGGGAGGGGACCAGGGTGGCAAGGGCTCCCTGTCGCCTAGGAAGCATTTAGGTGGGAGAGTGGAAGAAAGGGAAGGGCGACCTGCCTCCCCTGGAGTGGGAGGTTGAGAATGCCTCATCACTTCCAAAACCTGTTATACCACTGTGGCTACATCCAATGAGGTAGTAGTACAGGGTGGGGTACGAGGCTTTTGGGAAACAAGAGGGAATGTGGAAGAAATAGGATGTGAGATATAAACATGTCTAGCCCGTGGGTGGTCAACACCAGGATCCCGGTCCCTGTCTGACTGGCCCCAGTGAGAAAATGGCTGGGAAGGAGGAGGGTCAGTAAAAATGACAAAACCAGGCGTTCTCCCCATGAAAACCTGGCCAGTCAACGGGGCAGTAAATGGGGAGGCATTAGAATGCTTAAGAGCTGACGTCGTCGACGGGCAATGAGTCACTGTCGACGGGGCGTTGATGGAATTTACATAAGGTTCCACAAAAACTGCTGAAAGGGCACCAGAAAGCGGCATCAACGAGAGGGTGTAAGCTCCCATCGACAAGGAAGCAGTTCTGGAGGGTATCATCGATGGTGGAGCACCTGTAATGGTGGCCGTCGACGAGTACCTACCCAATGATAATGAGGATGATTTATCCTTATAAGCGTTTATGCTTTTAATTGTGAAGCTGGCAGGGCTCCTTGGAGAGCCCCCTTTTCCAAGAGACAATTTCTGCTCCATGAGGTGAGCTTCAATCTCCTGCAGCCGTCGTCGATGGGTTGCCTGGTTGAATTCCTGGCAGTGTTTGCAGGAGATGGTGTGTGTGGGACAGACACCCCTAAAACAACCTGTGTGGTTGTCTTACCGGTAGATCTTCCTACTGCAATGACATGATCAAAAAAAATGCTGATTTGCTTGTAGACTTTTTGGACATTTGTCAATGGGGACTGGAAATGGAGGACAAATCCGTTCCCAGCTCAAGTTCTTGTCAATGACTGCTTCACTAGCACTAGCTGCTGCGTGCAAGCTGAAGACGACGGGAAAATGAACTGAGGATATCAAGGACCGCCCACTCATATAGGAGCAGGATGATGTCGTCATGTGGGTGGCCCCTGGAAAAAGACTGGAAGAGAGCTGCCATGCACTACAGTGCCCTCTGGCGATGACCCAAGTGTATTACCTGCTGCAAGAGATTATCCCTGTGGAAGATCTACTGTTACAGGTGAGTAACCTGTGTTTCTAGGGATATGGATATGGTGTACTTATCCACATGTTCTAGCAGACTCCTAGCAGTCCTCCTGGAGGAGGGAGGCAAGGCGCACATTCCCTACTTAGGGAGCAGAGACTGGAGAACTGACACCCCAAAACTAGCATCCCAGTGTGACTCGAGGTCAATGTGGTAATGGAAAATGAAGGTGTGTGCTAACTTCTAAGTAGTAGCCCTACAGATTTCCTGGAGAGGGACATCCCTAGAAGCAGCCACCGACACAGCGGTATGAAAGGTGGAATGAGCCCCTTACCCCTCTGTGAGGCTCCCTACCTGCCAACCTATAGCAGAGATCAATGCAGGAAGTGATACACATGCCAATCATGACAAACAGCTGGCAAACCGCTCCCTGAATTCCAGCTGTACGCTCTTTGTGATAAGCAAGCGCTTGCCTCAGGTCCAAAATGTGGAGCCTGTGTTCAGCCTCCGAGGTGTGATTCGGGAAGAACACTGGAAGAGTCATCAGTGGATTCAGGTGAAACACCAGCACAACCTTCAGGAGGAACCTCGGGTTGGGACACAAGACAACCTTGTCCCTGTGGAACACCAGGTAAGAAAACTTCATCGAAAGCACCTGGAGCTCACTGATCCTTCTGGCTGACGTGATAGCCACCAGGAAGGTAACCGGTGTGACATCTCACACCCGTGCAGCGGTTCGAATGGCTTGCCCATGAGCTTTGCCAAAACCAGCAACAAGTACCACAGTGGTGGTGGTTCACGCACCACAGGGAAATGTGATCTAAACCTTTGAAAAATCACCAGACCACCTTCTCCCGAGTCATCGACTGCTGACCAGCCCGCACCCGGTAAGCAGAGATAGCCGCCAGGTGCACATCAAGGGTCATCGACCGAAGTCCCCCTTTTGAGAGGGAACAAAGGTAGTCCAAAATGCTGGCCACCTGACAGAACAAAGGTTCCAGCCCCTTTCCCTGACACCAAATGAAGAATCTCTTCCATTTGAAGGCATAGCATTTTTGGTCGATTCCTTTCTAGATGCCTCCACCACGGTGAGGACATCTTTGGAGAGACCCAAAGCCTGGAACTCTAGCTGCCCAGGAACCAAGCTGTCAGGTGCAGGGATTGAAGGTCTGGGTGCAGTACATTCCCCTGACTGACAGTGAGCAAGTCCTGGCACACTGGAAGACACCTCAGGAGCCTGTTGCTGAGACTGTCTGGAGCCACCAAGATTACCTGTGCCTTGCCCCTCCCAACCTTGAGCAGCACCTTGTGGATTAAAGGAAGTGGAAGGAAGGCACAGAAGACAGCTGAGGTCCAAGGCCTTGAAAAGGCATCCCTCTGCAGCGAACCCTGCTGAGGGGATGGGCACAAAACAGCCTCAGTTTGCATTCTCCCTGGAGGTGAACAGATCCACCTGAGGGGTGCTCCACTGGGAGAACAGACTGTGAATTGCCTCCAGATGAAGAGAACACTCGTGAGACACCTCGCCCACCCAGCTGAGGGCGTCCACCAGCTGACTGGAGGCTCCTGCCACATGGATGGCTAGGAGATCCTCCTCCAGGCTGCGCACAAGAGTCCAAATGTGGAGAGCTTCCTTGCACAGAGGCAGGGAGCGCATCCCATCCTGCTTGCTGAGGCAGTACATGGTTGTGGTGTTGTCAGTCTGGACGTGGACCACTTGACCCCGAACATAACTGAGTGAATGCAGTCAGCGCCAGCCGAACTGCCCGGAGCTCCAGCAGGTTGATGCGCCATCGGGAATCCAGAGCCCATGGACTCTGTGTTCCCCCATATGGGCACCCCAGCTCATGAGAGAGGAGTCAGTAGTCAGGATGACCATCAGCTTGGGGAGGAAAAACGGGATCCCTTCCTGCAGATGTTCTGGGGCTAGCCACCACTGGAGGGCATCCCACATCTTCGAGGTCAAAGCGACCTTTGCGCTGGGACCACTGACTGGCCAGCTCCCACTGCAGGGAGCGCATATCCCAGTGGGCCCACTGGACCATGCTGGTGCAGGCTGCTATGTAACACAAAAGGTGCAGGAAGTTCCAGGCAGGGTGCAACTGACCAACCCGAAATGATCAAGCAAAGGAGGAGAGAACCTCTGCCCTGTCTGCCAGGAGCCGGGCTCTGGCTCGGCAAGATTCTAGCTCTGCCCCGATAAAGCTGATCATCTGCAAGGGCACGAGTTCCGACTTGGCCTTGTTGACTATGAGGTCAAGTTTGATGCAGGTCTGTAGGGCCAGGTCTCTGGACTGCTCCACCTCCAATCTGGAGGGACCTGCTATCAGCCAGTCATCCAAGTAGAGGTACACCCAGACCACTTGGCGCCTCAAGTAAGCTGCCACCACTGCAATGCATTTGGTGAAAGACCATGGGGGCCGAGGAGAGGCAGATAGGCACGGCCTGGATCTCGTAGAGGGTTCCCTCAGCATGAAAGTGGAGGAACAGTCAGTGGGACAGATGGAGCGGGACATGAAAGAACGAGTCCTGGAGATCCAGAGAGAAAAAACATATCTCACTCTAGAGATGGTATGATCTGAGACAGAGTTACCATTCTGAAGGTGCGCAACCTGGGGGACTTGTTCAGGTCGTGCAGGTCTAGAATGGGGCGCCAACCCCCCCTCGCCTGCTTTGGCACCTGGAGACAAATCCTGGGTGTTCCGGAAGATCCACTACTCTGACCACGACCTCCCTGCGGAGGAGTTGGGCTAGGTTGTCTCGAAGAGCCGACCGGGTGTCTGCAGAAACCAAGTCCTCCCGTGGGGCATGGGCTCGGCATGGAGGGTACAGCTCAAATTCCAGAGGCAGACCCTGACTGACCACTTCCAGAACCCATCTGTCTGTGGTGACAGCGGACAAGGCGGAAAGGAAGTGGTGCAGCCGGCCCCCTACAGGAGGACCCAGGAGAGGAATGATGGGCATGAGGGTGGCACCCCCATCCTGTCAATGAGCAGGCTTGGAGAAGGTGGACCCAGCTGAGGACCCCCTCTCCCAAAGTCCCTTCCCTCTGGGCTTACAAATTACTGAGGCCACTGACTTGGGCCTTGGTCACCAAGACTGAACCTGCTGGCCGGGCTGATGCTGGGCTGGTTTTGCCGCAGGAATGGAGGGCCAAAGGGGCTTTCGCATCTGCTGCCTGGAGTCCTAGGGATCATTCTGCGCAAATATGGCAGAGTCCAAGGTGGCACTGGACTTCTCAATATGTTGGAGATGACCCTCCACACCGGGCCTGAACAGGTCGGTATCCAGGAATGTAACATCCGCTAGCTTGTGCTGAGTATCTGCTGTGAAGATTGAGAAACGCAGCCAAGTCTTACAGTGCATGGCAACTGTAGCTGCCACAAAGCGGGCACAGGAATCTCCCGGATCCAAAGCTCTCTGAAGTTGCTGTTTGGCCACAGCCTGGCCCTGATCCCGGATCTGCTTTACCGTGGTCTGGAGGTCCACAGTAAGGTGAAGAATCGCCTCATCCAAACAGCCCAAGAGGGCATGGGAGAAGTGTACCATCAAGACAGGCAAGCTCACCTGGCAAAGGCTGAGCGAGGAGGCAGCATAGGCCTTTACTGCAGAGTGGTCCAATTTCTTGGACTCCTTGTCCGGCAGTTTGTTGACATTCCCCAAATTGCCCGAGCATTGAAATGCGGAGTTGACCAACAACCCCTCAGCCGAGGGGTGCTCCATTAAACCCAAGGGGGTACTGGTGAGTACCAAATATTTGCAGGCCATCCAAGCAGAGGGTGCAGGGCAGGATGTGGGGCACTGCCACAGCTCCAGGGATGGGCCAACAATGGCCTTAGCCACTGAGAAAGCCTCCAGAAAGTCCCCTTTGTCCAGAATCTCTGTGAGGGGATAGCAAGCCCACTTCTGGATGGGCTCCAGTTTCACCCCTGTGGATTCTGAGACGAGGCAGAGGATGCCCATGAAGGAAGTGGGCCCTTCCTTCATTAAGCGATCCCCCACGGACTCCATGTCGACTGGACGGGTGTGTAGGGAGGAATCTTCAGACTCTGAGGAGTCCACATAAGGCTGCCAACTGCCCGAGTCACCCTCGACCTGCCGGACAGTCAGGCATGAGGGTGACCGACAGCTGATGGGGAAGGCCCTTAGCCAGCCAAGACTCCTTGGTCGGAGTGCCGGTTGGCAGCTGTTTGGGTGGCAGCTCCACCAGGATTGGTGGAGAGGCCAGCTTCGGACAAGCTGAAACAGTCTGGACGGGCTCTGTTGGGGGAGGTACAGTCTCGACCGACCCCACTAGGGGAGTCTGCATCAGCCTGTCAGGTGACAGCCAAGTGATGACCAGTGTGGGAGCCAGGGTCCACTTCAGACCGGCCAACACCAACTGTTGCCACACGAGGTCTTCGTAGCAGTAACACAACTTGCGCCAAAGTCTCATCACCCAAGGTGGACGAAGATGATTAATAGTGGCAGCGCCGCTTTCTGTGGCGTCGCGAGTGGGAGTGCCAATGATGGCGGGAGCTGCTCGACCCATTGGAGAAGGAAGACTGAAACCTCAGCCGCTGGTGGTGCAGACATGGGATTTCAGAGGGAGACAGGGAGTGCCATGGCTCGTCTGGGTCAGTGACCGGACAGTACTGTTCAGCGGACTGAACAGCCCCTTCACAGGTCACAGGCAGGACTCCAGTCCTGAAAAGAGTTTTCAGCTTCTTCGGATGACAACAGGACGATAGAGTCAAGAAAAATCTTGGACGCATTATCGGCCGGCGTCTCAACTGACTGGGCCCGACGGGGTTTCCATGAAGCCAGTGGACAAGGCTTATTTCTTTCTTCGACTCCTTCTTGCGACAACGGGAGCTGTGCGAACCCTAAGGGCCCTGTCCTTTAGTTGGGACATACTAGCACAGCTCCCTGAAGGAGCGCGAAAAGGTGGAGCCCAAATGGAGCGGAACAAAGGCGGAAGCTGAAGAGGACTGCACAGTGGCCCAAGCTGCCTCCTCAAAGGCCATAACTTGTTCCAACTGCTCGGCAGACCTCACAGCTGCAGAGACCACCCAACGGGCATCTTTAGATTTGACGAGCGGATGTCATTTTCCGGGCGGCCCCAATTTCAATGACCCAGGCGGTCCCCAAGGACCTTAGCGTGAAATGACTGGCAAATGTCGGAGGCCTGGAAATTGTGATTGTAGCCCAGGCAGCAGATGCACTGCCTACCCTAACTGTCCACATCCCCTCTTGATCCTGGAACACCCCCCCCCCAATTCCTTTCCCTCCTTATTCCCCGCTCCCTACCTGTCTCTCCTTTTCCCCGCACGTTTGACACGCCAACCCTGCTGCGCACTACAATGATCCTCACTGTAATGTCGTTCTCTCCAGTATCTACTGAACAACCCACACTCTGTCCATTACCATTGTTCTTTGAAGTTTTATAAGTGTATCCTTTTTGGAACCAATGCAAGAATTGTTTTTTAAGTTATGGATTTTTTAACCATTGCTTGGACGCAGACTCTATGCATCGTAGATTCCAATTTAGAGCATCCCTTGTATATCCTTTGTATTCTCTCACACCAACATGGAACCTATGTAAATGAACCTTTGGCTCAAACGTATTAAATCCGAAATGTAAATAAATAAACAATTTCCTCTCTTTGTGATTCACCTTCCTACCTGCACCTTAACAGGAAGTACACAAAAGCTAAACACATCAAATGCAAAACCATCATCTTCACCCCCCTGAATTTAACCCCAAATAATGCTTACCTTTTCACTTTCATCAGCAATCTCAAGAGTTTGTGTCTCACTCCAAGTGCTTGTAGAAACAAAAAAAGCAACACACTCTGCATCAGCTGTAAATTCTTCTGTGCCAGCTCTTCTGTTTTCATCTATATTAAAAAAATGTTCCATGTTACAAATGGATTGAAGAAATTTTGAAAACTGGAGAAATCTTGAAAACTGACTGGCTGAAGAAAGGCTTGACCCATGATGATATCTTGGTAAATAATCAGATTATTATTCCTATACTAGTGATCCATTTTATACGCAAAACATAGTTCTAGGAGTACTGTATGGTGCACAGCCACACGTTGGCAGTCTTCCTTCGTCTTTAATTCCAGCTGGAACATCTTCAAGCTAAGCTTCTGGTGGCATCCTCCTCAGCTCTGCCCCATGACGTCAGATCTCGCACGTTGGAAGCGGGCATGCCACTTGCCAGGGAGATTAAGTGGGTTGTGTGGATGTGCACTATATACCACTCCTAGTATGTACTTGTGGGCACTTCATTTTTAGCTCTTATCTCCACTAGTGACTAGACTGCACCTTCCTTTTCTCTCTCCCACACATTCCTACAATTTAATTGACACTTACAACTTTACCAAATGGCCATCTCTCCCTATCTCATTATTTTAATAACCTCTTCAGCTCTTTGCTTCATATGGCTCCCTGCACTCTTCAACTCTATCTCTGTAAATACCACCACTCCTACCCTGACCACTTCAGGTTATGTCCTATGCGAAAAACACCTCAACTGCCACCCATCACCTTCCCCCCGCTCATTCATTACAAATTCATTTATCACTTATCCTACACTCTGTATAAATCCAAGATACCGAGTATAACCCCAACCATCTCACATATCTGTCGCAAACTTTTACATCTATCTCACCTAACCTTGATGTTAGCGGGGGATATTGAGAAAAACCCTGGACCTCCATGTAACCTATCCAGTAAAGCTACAAACTGGCATGACACCAAGGGCATCAGTACTGCCCATCTAAATATTAGGAGTCTGCTTCGCAACAAGGCTGAACTGGAGGCGTGGGTTGCTCAGCACAACCCAGATATCCTCTGATTATCGGAAACCTGGCTAAAACCCTCCACCCCTGATCATCTCTGCTCTCTGCCCAACTACAACATCATTCAGCAGGATAGGCCATCAACTAAGCGGGGCCGGGGGTTGCCATTTTTTTTTTTTCAAACCTCGCATTCTTATCTCCCTCAATGCCCAACCATCTCTATCTCACTGTGAAGCAATCTATGCTACCGTAAAGCCTGGGTCTAAGAAACTTCACTTGGTCTGTGTCTATAACCCTCCAGCTGGTGGCACGGCTGGGCTTGAGGAACTACTATCTCAGGTTGATAAGGCTATTGGTCGACATGAAGTCCTCATTCTTGGGGACCTGAACCTAAACTGGACAAGTAAATTAAACCAGTCCTCTCACACTACTGTCCAAGGTCACAATCTTCACCAGCTTATTGTAGACCCCACCAGGGTCATGCCCTCCCCCCTCGGGCTAGCATTCTTATAGACTGGGTCCTTACAAATCGCCCCGATAGCATAACATGCGTAGGGACCCTAGCTGACTCAATCAGTAACCACTCCCCTATTTTCTACACCTGGCGTGCGTCAAGCAAACCTACTCCACACCTCCTAAACTCACCACCTTCCGAAACCTGGCTAACTTTAACCAAGAAAATTTCTTACATGATCTCTCAATGATCGACTGGTCCCCCATTCATACCTCTAATAATGCTCAACTGGCATTAGACCATTTCCTTACCATATTTTGTCTGCTCCAAGGTACCCATGCTCCCTGGGTCACTCGTTGGATCAGAGGATCACAGACAAAATGGCTCACGAAAGACCTACTTGCATTGATTAGGTCCAGGGATAAAGCGTGGTGCCGCTTCAAAGCCACTGAGTTAATGGCTAATTATAATAACTACCGAGCCCAGAGAAATGTTTGCAAAAGGCAAATTCGGTTAGCTAAAAGCTCCTTCTGTAAAAATCTGCTAACCTAAGCAGCAGGTAACTTGAAAAAATTCTGGGCCACAATAAAAACCCTCCTTGGAGCAAATCAAACAACTTATGCAAATGACATGCTGATAAACTGCATACACTGCAATAATCCTACTACTACAGCTAACTCTTTTAACCTCCACTTCTCGGACCTCTCCAGTTACCTGGTTCACTCCAAAATTACTCATGTCTCTATGCACAACTACAACGTGAAATCTCATTTCACACATCCCCCCGTCAGGTTCCGGAATATTACAAAACCGGAAGTTCTGAGGCTTCTCCTCTCAGCCCCAGACCATACCAGTGTAGGGTCAAATGGTCTGGAGTCCAGGCTTCTAAAGACCGCCGCCCCGTTTATAGCCTCTCCTCTTACCAAAATCTTCAATCTATCTCTGCGTCACAGCTCTGTCCCCAATATCTTGAAAATTGCCAAAGTCACTCCTATTCCAAAAAAGGGTGATCCTAAACTAATCTCAAACTACCGTCCCATAGCTATCCTCTCCCTCCTTAGTAAAATCCTTGAAAAACTTGTGGCAACCCCAACTCTTGACTATCTGCAGCAACATAACCTCTTCTCTAGCTCTCAACATCATTTCCATAAGGGGCACAGTAGGACTACTGCCCTCCTTAAACTCACTAATGATATCTTGTCTGCCATGGACTCTGGCCTGCTGACTGATGCTATCTTCATTGACTTAACGGAAGCTTTTGACCTGGTAGACCATACCCTCCTCCCTTCCAAACTTCGCTCCCTCGACTTCTGTACTGATGTAGTAGCCTGGTTTGACAGTTACCTGTCTGGTAGAAAGCAGACTGTTGTCTTCAATTCCGCCTCTTCTGATCCCTCATATATCCAAGTTGGAGTGCCCCAAGGTTCCATACTTGGCCCCTTGCTTTTCTCCATCTTCATTAATGACCTTCCGCTGCTTGCTTCAACCTCCTCAATCCTCCTTTATGCAGACGACCTAGTAATTTATCACAGTGGTAGGAACCCACTTGACATCAACCAACCTCTTTAACTCAGACTTCACGTTCATTCAGTCGTGGCTGATAGAGAATAAACTTGTTCTCAACATTAGTAAGACACATTCCATGTTCTTTGGATCGCCCACCAAACTCAAAGTAAACCCTGATGCCCTAAAACTCACCTGTACTGACGGCTCTTCACTTAATAGTAACAAATCCTTCAAATACCTGGGCATCACTCTGGACGAATCCCTTAACTTTGAACTACTCATAACCAATACCTGTAAATCTGTTAATGCGAAATTAGGTGGTGCCTACCATACCAGTTATGCCCTTACCCCCTTGGCTAGACTTGCTGTGGCTCAAGGCTTTCTACTCCCCGGCCTGACTTATGGATCAGTCACGTATCTATCTGCCTCCAAATCCTCCCTCCATAGGAGGGACACCACCTATAACAATATTTGCTGGTATGCCTCTGCACCCCCTCGCTTCACACACCATTGCCAACTCTATTCGGATCTTAACTGGCCTTGCCCCTCTGGCCTTCAGCTCCAATCCTTGGGTCTCTATTGCACAACATAGTCCGACTGGCACTCCATCTTCTCTCGCTTGTCTGGTCCCTCTCACCCTCTGTCCTCCCGAGCTCCGTTCTGCTGACCCAGCCCCCTATCACATTCCCAGATGTAAAAAACCAACATGGGCTCACAGCGTCTTTGCACATATGCTAAAATACTGGAACTCGCTACCTCCAAATATTCATGGAGCGCCTACCCATGCTAGCTTTAAAACTCAGCACCTGGAACATCTTCAATCCATCAGCCAATGCACCTGCTTTAATCCACCTTAGACTTCAGCATTCTCCCCTCTCTCACCATAATACTTTCCTCCTCTACGTCTCTTTCCCCATCTCCTTATCTACCCATCTCTCCGCCCCTCCTCTTTCTCCTCCCCTCACCCCTCACTCTCTCCACCTTTCCCTCTCTCTTATTTCACCCTCATTTTAGGCACTTACTGTACTTTGTTTTGTATAAACCTTTCGTTGCTAATGCCTTTTTCACTCACCATGTAACTCTAGTTGTTTATGTTACCTAAATGTATCCTCCAGTTTTGCCTCCATTGTAACACTCTCCTAAATACTCCTAATGTGAACTCCTCATTGAATTTATTGTTCCAGTTGTTAAATGACTGCATTCCTCACTGTGTTCCACCAATTTCATGTGCTGCGTCACAGGTTTGCTTCATTTTGTGTGTTTTAAACTGTCTTCTCCCGGGTCGTGCCTGAAAATAGGCATTGCTATGCCTAGTGGTAAGGGAGGTAAGGTGCCTGCCTGGCGCCATGGCTTGGAGGGACAGGGAGCAAATCCTCAGGATTGCCGGAGCAGCTGCACAGGGGAAGGAGCTGGATGTCACTGTCCACCTAGGGACAAATGACCTGGCTAAGAAAGGGATTAGAGAAGTGCAGGAAGAGTTTGTGGAATTGGGGAGGGGCCTTAGTCAAGAAGCATGCACGGTAACCTTCTCGGAGGTGCTACCCATCTATGGCATGAGAGGCTAGGGTGTTCCACCATAGGATTCAATCAGTGGTTGAAAAACTGGTGTGGAGCTCAGAGATTTGGCTTCATTGGGGACTGGGGGTCCACCTGGAGTGATGCAAGCCTATACTGGCATGATGGGCTGCATCTGTCCGGGAGGGAACCAGGATCCTAGGTGATGAGTTTAAATGCTTCATTGGCAAGCTTTTAAACTAGCCAAGGGGGGAGGCACTGGAAAGGAGCAGGAAAATCCTAGCCCCAAATAATCACGGTAGTAAGTGCGGCAAACACCAACATAGAGGTGTCGATAGGGAGAAGGGCAGGGGTAAATGGAGAAAGTGACAAAGGCAAGAAGGACAGGGATGGGGCAAAAGGGAGTAAGGCCATCAGGAAATGGAGGGTAGTGAGTACCAATGCCCGTAGTCTGGGCAACAAGCTCCCTGAGCTGATGGCCTTAATAGAAGAGGATGCCTGGCTATCTGTAGAGTCACAGAAACATGGTACACAGAGAACCATGACTGGGATGTTAACATACCAGGGTACATAACCTACAGGAGAGACAGGCAGGGAAGAGGGGAGGAGTAGCTCTCTATGTAAAGGAAGGGATAAAAGCAACTGAACAAAAGAGTAAACAGGGTGGAGAGGAGGCACTGTGGGTCCCTGGAGACTGGAAAGGGCACCACAATCCGCACAGGGGTTGTGTACAGACCCCATGTCAGGGAAGGAATGGACAAGGATATGATAGAAGGCATTCTTAGAATGGCAGAGAAAGGGAGATACTGTTGATGGGAGACCTGAATATGCCAGATGTTAACTGAAGCACATTTGCTGCAGCCACATCCAAAGCAGAGCCATTCTTGATGCCCTACAGGTGGCAAGCATTAGAACAGCTAGTTTGGAACCCACTCGTGAGGAGCAATCTTAGACCTCGTACTCTCAAATGGGGGCAGTGAGAGGACCTCAGATCTAGAGGTGGGTTGCCATCTGGGGACAAGTGACCATCAAACAGTGTGGTTCACGTTAAACTCAGCTAGAGTCAAGCCATACAAAGTGAGGTACTGGACTTTAGGAGGGCTGACTTTGGCAAGATGGAGAGTGCCTCAGAAAAGCACTAGCAAACAGGCTAGAAGGAGGTGTGGAGCAACAATGGGAATTATCAAAACTGCCATCACAGAGGCAACAAGCCTTTGTGTGAAGCAAATAAACAAATCAAAATGAAAGAAAAAGCCACTATGGTTCTCAAAGAGGTGGCTGTGAAAGTCAGGAAGAAAAGATAGCATTCGAGTATAAGGAGACACAGAAGGAGCAGGACAGAGAGCTGTACCAGTTAAGGCAGAAGGAAGCAGGGAGGAAGTCAGAACAGCAAAGGCCCAAACTGAGGAAAAGATAGCCAACTCAGTTAAGAAGGGATAAAACCTTTTACAGGTACATCAGCGGCGTAGAAAGACAAAGGGAGGGATAGTGAGGCTGAATAGAATGAGCGGTGGGTGGGCAGAGGGGACAGTGAAAAAGCAGGAATACTGAACGAATATTTCTGCTCAGTATTCCAAAGAGGAGGAAGTGCCTAATCCAATTAACAGAAGCACTCTTGATAGAGGAGTCGATCAGTCCTTTCACAGAAGAAAGGGTTCTGCAAGAACTCCTAAAACTGAAGGTGGACAAAGCAATGGGTCCTGATGGAATTCACCCAAATTCTAAAGAATTAAGGGAGGAACTAGTGAAACCACTAGCTACTCTTTTAATAAATCATGGGAGGATGGTGTGGTACCCGAGGACTGGAGGAAGGCGGATGCGATTCCTTCACAAAAGTGGGACCAAGACAGAGGCAGGAAACTACAGACCTGTCAGCCTGACCTCTGTGGTAGGGAAAGTGATGGAGTCACTTCTGAAGGAAAGGAATAGTTGAATACCTAGAGGCCAGTGGAGCACAGGACCCAAGGCAGCATGGGTTCACAGCGGAAGGTCATGTCAGGCAGATCTAAGATTTCTTTGACTGGGTGACCAAAGTAGTAGACCAGGAGGGGCTGTGGACATAGCCTACCTAGACTTTAGCAAGGCATTTGACACAGTCCACACAAAGATTAATAGTCAAATTAACCAGCCTGGGAAAAACATTGGCTGGACAACAGGACACAGAAGGTAATTGTAAATGGAGTCCACTCGGAAGAAAGGGGGGTTACTAGTGGGTACCGTGGGTTCAGTATTGGGTCCAATCCTTTTTAATGTCTTCATCAGTGACACTGCAGAGGGCTGGAAGGAAAAGTATGCCTTTTGCAGATGACAGAAAGATCTGCAACAGGGTTGATACACAAGGAGGCGTGGAAAGGATGAAAGGGACTTGGCAAGGTTGGAGGAATGGTCAGAAGTATGGCAGCTAGGATTCAATGCAAAGAAGTGCAAAATAATGCACCTGAAACAAGAACCCAGGGAAGAATACACAATGGGTGGGAGGTAGTAACAACAACAAAAGGAAAGGGACCTGGGGTAATCATATCAGATGACCTTAAGGTTAGCAAGCAATGTGAGAAGGCAGTAGGGAGGGCTGGGGTATACTGGGATGTATAGGGAGAGGCATCACCAGCAGAAAACAGGAAGTTGTTATCCCTCTGTACAGACAGTTGGTGAGACTCCATCTGGAGTACTGCATCCAGTTCTGGAGACCCCATCTCCACAAGGACATAGACAGGATAGAGGCAGTCAGAGGAGGGCAGCTAAAATGGTGCAGGGTCTGCAAGAGAAGCCGTATGAGGAGAGACTAAAGGAGCTTAATATGTATACCCTTGAGGAAAGAAGGGAGAGGGGGACATGATAGAAATTTTAAGTACCTCAGTGGAATCAACAAAGTCCAAGAGGTAGCATCTTTCAGAAAAAGAGACTTGCAAGAACAAGGGGACACAATTTAAAGATAGAAGGAGAGGCGGTTGCAGGGGCAATGTCAGGAGTATTATTTCAGAGAGGGTAGTGGATGCATGGAACAGCCTTCCTGAGGAGGTTGTGGGGTCTAAAACTGTGGGAGAATTCAAGAATGCATGGGACAGACATAAGGCAATTCTTGTGGGGGGTAGGAAGAAATAGGCTGTTGGTTAACTAGGATCTGCGGCCTATCCTGTAGGTAGGGAAATGGGCAGACTAGATGGGCCTAGCGGTCCTTATCTGCCGTCAAAGTCTATGTTTCTATGTTTCTAGTGCACTCACCTGGTTACCAAAAGCAAATAAATAATAAATAAAGCTGCAGGTGAGTAACATAGAAACACAGAAATTGTCAGCAGAGAAGGACAGCCAGGCCCATTCAGCCTGCCCGTAAGCCCTACATTCATTTATAGGGGCATGGATATGGTGCACTATTCACATGCTGGCAAACTGCTAGCAGTTCTCCAGCAGGTGGGGGCAAGGTGCACACTTACAAAAAAGGGACTGGAGAACCAAGGACCCAAAACCAGCATCCCAGCGTGACTCAAGATCGATGTGATAGTGGGAAATGAAGGTGTGTGTTGACTTCCAGGTAGCAGCCCTGTAGATTTCCTGGATAGGGACGTCCCTGGAAGCAGCCAAGGCAGTGGTCTGTCTAGTGGAATGAGCCCCAAGCCTTACAGGAGGCTCCCTACCAGCCAACCTATAGCAGATAATGATGCAGGATACAATCCACCTGCCAATCGGCCGCTTAGCTGCCGGTCTGCCAAGTGAGGTTTCAGTGTAGGTGACAAAGAACTGGTGAACCTCTCCCTGAACTCCAGCTGTGTGTTCTGTGTAATAAGTGAGCACTCGCCTCACGTCCAACTTATGGAACCTGTGCTCGGCCTCCGAGGTTGGACTGGTGAAGTTCACTGGGAGATTGATCACCTTGTTAAGGTGACACTCCAAAACAACCTTCAGCAGGAACCTTGGGTTGGGGTAGAGGACAACCTTGTCTTTGTGGAACATAAAGTATAGAGACACCACTGAGAGCTCCTGGAGCTCAGTGATCCTTCTGGAGGAGGCAATGGCCACCAAGAAGGCAGTCTTTCATGACAGGTAAGAGATGTTACACCTGTGCATTTGATCGAATGGCTTTTCCATGAGCACTGCCAGGACCAGCAACAAGTCCCATGGTGTTGGCGGTTCATGCACCAGCAGATCGGTGGTCAAGGCCCTTAAAGAAGCCCCTGATCACTTTTTCCTGCACCACCGTCAGAAGCTCCTTCTGCAAAGACCTATTAACAAAAGCTGCTGGTGACTCCAAGAAATTCTGATCAACCATAAGAAAAAATTACTCACCTTAGTAATGTTGTTTCTTCTAATGGAGTCTTGCTGTATTCTGACTATTTGCAGTGATCTCCAACCTTTGAACTGCGCCGGACAGGAAAGAGTTAACGTTCCGCTGAGCTCGAGCTCGGTTGAAGCCTCTGTCTGCTGTTGTTTGAACCCCAACAGGCAAATCTTTACAAGCTATACTCACTGGGCGTTCTGTATGGTAACTGTAAACTAACACTAGGCAACTGGCAACTAAATTTAATAAAGACGTTTTTTTGGTTTCAAAGCAAAGACTCAAGTCAGGAAACCCAAAAACAAAACACAACACACACCCAAAATAAAGGAGGGTGAGAAAAAGGGGGCACCTCTAGGTGCCAACACTGCTCCTGCCCACCCACATCCCAAAACCAGGTTCTGAGAGGGGAGGTGGGGGAGGTCAGAATACAGCAAGACTGCATTAGAAGAAACAACATTACTAAGGTGAGTAATTTTTTCTTTAAACAACATGAAGTATTGCTGTATTCTGACTATTTGCAGACTACCAAGCAGTACCTCCTTGGAGGATGGACAGAACTACTTTGGGAATAGGCTCTGAAGTACTGTAGTGCCAAACCGAGCATCACTCCTAGCCTGGACATCCAGAGAGTAATGCTTGGTAAAAGTATGGACTGTTTTCCAGGTGGCTGTTTAACATATCTCTAAGATAGGAATATCCCTGGCAGCAGCCAGAGAAGCAGCTGTACCTCTAGTAAAGTGAGCCCTCAGGCCTGAGGGTGGAGTCCTACCCAATTTTTCATAGCAGAATTGTATACAAGAGACAATCCACCTGGCAATAGATCTTTTAGTGGCAGGTTTTCCCTTACCGACCTCACCATAAGTGAGGAACAATTGGAGGGAGTCAAACCTGTGACCCTTGGTACGCTCTATGTAGTAGCTAAGGGCCCTTTTCACATCCAGGCTATGCAGCCTCCTTCACTCCAGAGGAGAAATGGTCAGTGAAGAAAACAGGAAGCGACACAGACTGGTTAAGGTGGAAATCTGAGACCACCTTAGGCAAAAACTTCCTATTAGTTCTTAGGACCACCTTATCCCTGTGAAAAGAGATAAAATCAGGCTCCACTGACAGGGCCTGCAACTCACTGATGCATCTGGCAGAGGTAATGGCTACCAAAAACACAGTTTTCCAAGCCAAGTACTTAAGTTCTGCAGAGGCCAAAGGCTCAAAAGGGGGTTGCATAAGCTGAGCAATGCAAACATTTAGGTCCCAAGCAGGAGCAGGGTCCCTGAAGGGAGGATTGGTGTGCAACAATCCCTTGAAGAATTTACAAAAAACAGGATGAGCTGAAAGAGAAGAGGGCTTACCTACTGACAAAAAAGCAGAAACAGCTGCTAAATGTACTTTGAGTGCAGCTGGTCTGAGTCCCAAGCTATTGAGATGAACCATATAGTCCACGACTGTAGGCCACCCAGCAGACTGTGGAGAAATATGCTTACCAGAGCACCAAATAGTGAACCTTTTCCATTTGGAGTTGTAAGTCTTTCTGGTGGAAGGCTTTCGAGAAGCCTTTAGAATATCCAAAACACCTTGAGAGACATGCAGATCTGCAAACTCTAACTCTTCAAGAGCCAGGCCTTGAGATTGAGAGATTTGAGATTCGGATACCAAACTCTCCCCTGAGAGGATGTCAACAGGTTGTAATTCCTGGGAAAAGACAGGGGGAGGTGGGCTGCTAAGGACAGCAACAGTGGGTACCAGGGCTGTCTGGCCCAGTCTGGAGCAATCAGAATCACTTTGCAGGATTGAGACCTGATTTTGACTAGTATCTTGAACAGGAGAGGAAGGAAAAGCATACAAAACTTCCTTCCCAATTGAGAACTAGAGCATCCGGGGACTGAGCCCAATACTGGGGTCTGCAGCAAAAGGAGTTGGTGATTGTCTGGGGCTGCAAAAGATCTATCTGTGGAGTGCCCCATCTGGAGAAATCACCTTCAAAGCTAGGGGATCTAGGGACCATTCATGATGGCCCTGAGATATCCTGCTGAGAGCATCTGCCAGGACATTGTCCTTCCCTGGGAGGTGCACTGCTGTCAGAGAAGTTTGCAGGGAATAGGCCAGAGACCACAACTTCATTGCTTCTGTGCACAAGGCCATAGACCGAGTGCCCCTTGCTTGTTGATGTACCACATTGTGGTGGTATTGTCTGTTCTGATCTGGACTACTTTGTTCTGAACAGACTTGGAAAAAGCTTGCAGTGCCAGAAACACTGCTCTGAGTTCCAAGAGATTGATGTGAAGCAGAGATTCTTGAGGTGACCACAGCCCTTGGGTAGTCAGATCCCCCAAGTAGGCTCCCCAACCCAAGAGGGAGGCATCTGTTGTAAGGATCAGAGAATGAGGTTGAGTGACAAAAGGAATTCCTTGTCTTAGATTGTCCTGATCCTGCCACCACTGGAGAGCCTGGATCAGGGTTCGAGTTACTGGGACTAGTTTGGTCAGGGGATCCTTTCTCTGGGACCAGAAGGTTCTCAAGTGGAACTGGATGTCCCTCATCTGAAACCCTGCCCCCTGGACCACTGCTGTAGAGGCTGCAATGTGGCCCAGGAGCTGCAAAGTGCCTTGCTGGTCGAGATACCTGAAGGGTGAAAAGAGGCCAGTTTTACTAATTGACCTGCCTGTCCGGGAAGGAAGGCCCTGCTCTTATTGTATCGTGCTCCGCCCCTATAAAGGTGAGGAGCTGCACTGGTTCCAGAACTGACTTTGGAAGATTTAGGAGGAATCCTAAGGAAATGAGCAGTTGCTGAGTTATCTGCAAATGTGACTTGACTTGGTCTGGGGACTGACCCACTATGAGCCAGTCGTCCAGGTATGGAAAGATGGAGATCTTTTTTCTCCTTAGGGAAGCAACAACTACTGCCTGGCACTTTGTGAACACCCTTGGGGCTGATGTTAGACCAAAGGCCATTGCTCTGAATTGATAGTGGCCTGAGGGCAACTCGAACCTGAGGTACTTTCTGTGGGAGCACCTGATGGGAATGTGAAAATAGGCATCCTTGAGGTCCAGGGAGGCTAGCCAGTCCCCTGGCCTTAGAGAGGGCAGAATTATTCCCAGAGTCACCATTTTGAATTTTGGCTTTAAAAAGGTGCTTGTTTAAATATCTCAGATCCAGGATGGGCCGCCATTCTCCTGTCTTTTTGGGGGTTAGGAAGTACCTGGAGTACAAACCTTTTCCCCTGTGTAGGGCTGGAACCCTTTCTATGGCTTTGAAAGCCAAGAGGTAAGAGACCTCTGCCTCTAGAGCAAGGGCCTCTGAAGGATTTGCAGGTGGAAAGGATCTGGTTCTCATCTTGGGAAGTTTTTTGAAACTGAGAACCAGTCCCTGGCTTACTACTTCCAGGACCCACTTGTCTGACATTAAAGACTTCCAGTCCTGGACAAAGTAAGCCAGCCTGCCCCCTACAGGTAGTGGAGAATTGGCCCGGGCAGACCCATCAGGGTACCAGCTTGGCAGGGGCTTTAGGCTGAGGGGTGGAAGCAGGCCTGCTCATACCCCATCTGCCTCTCCCTCTAAAGAACCCCCTCTGAGCAAAGGCAGAAGAGGAGGCCTGGGCTTGGTAAAAAGGCCTATGAAAGGGCCTGCCCCCGCCTCTGGAATGCTGCCTCTGAGCAGTGGCTAGCCTTTCTTTGGCCTGAGCACTGCTGTAGGTGGTCCTGTACTCATCCATTTTTTTCCATGTAATTCTCTGTCTGCTCCCCAAACAGAGAGTTACCAATGACAGGAAAATCCATGGCCTTAGCCTGGGTATCCTGTGACAGTCTAGTACATCTGAGCCAAGCCATCTTCCAAAGGGCCACAGATGTAGCCATGACTCTAGATGAAACATCATTCGAGTCCACAGCAGCATGAAACTGCACCTTGGATGCTTCAATCCCATCTGCAGCCACCCGCTCCAGCTCCTTGGCAAGCTGGTCAGGGGCCTGTTTAGCTAGAGTCATAACAGTGTCCCACCTGGACTTCTGGTATCTAGCTGTGTAGGCCATATAATTAGCCTGCCTGAGTCCCAGAGATGCTGCCATGTACTGTTTCTTTACCATGGCATCAATCCTCCTGGAGTCCTTATCTGTGGGGTGTGAAGCCAAGGGTATATTTGCCTTATCACAGGTTGCAGCCTGCACTACCCCAACATGGCTGCATTGCTGGGAAAGGAACTCCGTGTCTGAGCCTGAAAAAGTATACCTCTTGTCCATTCTTCTGTCCACAGGAGGCATGGAATTAGGAGTTTTTAAAATTTTAAATGTCTGTTTCCCAAAAGACTTATGGAGGGGAACAGACAATCTCCTGGACTCTGGGATGTCCATCATTTCAACGAAATCAGGCTCCTCGTGATACTCTACTGCTTCTTCCATAGGAAGCTGGAGGGTTTCAGCCACTTTTTTGTAAAACATAAAATAGGAAGGGGACTCGGAAAGCCTAGGAGGAGAAACACCTGAAGGTCTGTCTGGAGAGATGTCCGGGTCAATGGGCACATCCAGACTTTCATAATCACCATCACTATCTTCATACTCTCCCTCCTCCTCCTCTGGTTCATAAAATTCTTCTAAAGTATAATCCGGAACCAGGGGTACCAACCGAACCGAGCTCCTAACCTATGGTGCCGGTTCGGTCCGAACCGAAGTTAGCGACTTAACAATCCTTATCGCTTTGGCTATTTCATCAGCGGTCGGAGAGAGAACCTGTGGATCCGAACCAGCTGACTTATCCCTTTTTCTTTTAACCAGAACCGACTCCTCAGAATTGGTTCTCCTTTTGCCCGAAGAAGTTTCGCCCTGGTCAGAGGGCACTCCTTCTGGTTCGGTCGGAACCAAACCGGGCTGGCCATCCTTGGTCAGCGGACTTCTCGGCCTCCCTTTCCCTCAGTCTGCCTACTCTCTTATCCAGGGTAGCTTTGGGAAAACTTTTACAAATTTGGCAGTCTGAATCGAGGTGGTCAACCCCAGACAAAAAACACAGGTGGTGTGGGGATCAGCCTTAGCAAAGGCTTCCTCACACACACACACTACAGTGTTGAAACCCAGTGGGCCCGTTTTTTTTTCTTGGGTTACTCAGACATGGCCAATCCTAACCAAAACTTGCCCTATCGGTTCCTGACCGTGTTACGGGTCTTGGAAAAAAACGTAATAAAATCCAGTTTTTTTAGAACCGATATGGACTGGTTACTACACTCTAATAAGAATAAAAAACTTTCACAAACCTGATCGGTTCAAACCTAACCGATCCAATGTTTACAAGTTCCACACAGAAAACTAATATGGAAAACCTATCTAGTACTCAAGGTACCACAGACAGAGACTTAACCGACAGGTTAGATTGCAGAAATTCGGTTGAAACCGAGAGAAAAAAACAACACTTTAACCGACTTTTTTGAACTGAGCAAAGGAGAAATCTCTGGAGCGACTGTTCAGTGAAGCGGAGTAAAGAATCTGGCGGTTGGGGTTCAAACAGCAGCAGACAGTGTCTTCAGCCAAGCTCGAGCTCAGCGTTCCATGCCTTGCATGGAAAGTTAACTCTTTCCTCTCTGGGGCAGTTCAAAGGTTGGAGATCACTGCAAATAGTCAGAATACAGCAAGACTTCATGTTGTTTGAAAAACCCTCCTTGGAACTAATCATTCGGCCACTGCTAGTGATATGCTGCTAAATGGCACACTGCAATAACCCTGTGACCACCACCAACGACTTCAATCGCCATTTCTCTGACCTATCTACCTGGCCTCCTTCCCATCAGGACACACTGCCTGCCCCCCCCCCGGATACTAGACCTCTTCTCACTCATCCTCTTTTTAGGTTCCGGACCATCATAAGAGCTGAAGTTCTAAAGCTACTACTCTCCATTCCTGACAGCACCAGCTCGGAGTCTGATGGTTTGGTGCCTCGGTTCCTGAAAGTTGCTGCCCCTCTCATAGCTTCCCCCCAACAAAAGTCTTCAGCCCATCACTATGCCATGGCATTGTTCCTAATATCTGGAAAACAGCTAAAATTACACGCATTCCTAAAAAAGGTGATCCTAAAGAAATCATTAATTACTGATCTACAGCTGTCCTCTCTGTGCTTAGCAAAATCTTGTAAAAATTAGTGGCAACTCAATCCACAGATTATCTTCAGAAGCACAACCTTCTCTCTTGCTCCCAGCATGGTTTCCGAAAAGGCCACAGCACTTCCACCGCAATCCTAAAACTCACAAACAACATCTATGCTTCCGTGGACTCTGGCCTCCTGACAGGTGCGGTTTTCATCGATCTAGCTAAAGCATTTGATCTGGTTAACCATTCCCTTCTCCTCGTAAAACTACATTCCCTAGGCTTCTCTACCGATGTAGTGGCCTGGTTTAATAGCTATCTGTCTGACAGGAAACAGGCTGTAGTTTTCAACTTAGCCATATCTGATCTCTTGTCTATACACGCTGGCATTCCCCAGGGCTCCATACTTGACCCCTTGCTTTTCTCAATTTTCATTAACGACCTGCTGCTGCTTGCACCAACCGGTTCATCTCTGCTTTACACGGACGGCATTATTTACCACAGTGTAAGAAATATCTCGGATATAAACAACTCTCTTGCCTTGGATTTCTTAAGTATTCAATCCTGGCCAACAGAGAACAACCTCGTTCTCAATATAAGCAAGACACACTCCATGCTCTTTGGCTCACCTGCCAGACTTAAAGCAAACCAAAGCTCCCTTAAAATATCATGTGCCAACGGTTCCTCACTGATTAGCACTAGCTCCTTTAAATATCTGGGCATTCCTCTTGATGAATCTCTAGATTTTGATCTGCACATCACCACCACCACCAGTAAATCTGTCAATGCTAAGATAGGAGGCGCCTATCGCACTAGCTATGCCCTCGCTCCATCGGCTAGACTAGCTGTGGCACAAGGCCTTCTGCTCCCAGCCCTGGCCTATGGCTCAGCCACCTACCTATCTGCCACAAAGACCTCCCTCCATAAATGGGACACCACCTATAATTCTGTCTGGCGCAATGCCTCTGCATCTCCACGATACAAGCACCACTGCCAGCACTATGGTGACCTAAAATGGCCTAGCCCCTCTGCCTATCGACTCCAGTCCTATGGCTCTCTAATCTACAGTACTGCTAGATCAGGCCTCCCCCAATCTCTCGCCTCTCTGCTTCACTCACAACCCCTCTCCTATGGGCTTTGATCTACCGACCGAGTCCCTCTCCATATCCTTTTGAAATGCTAGTTTTCTAACATATTTTTTCTGACTGTCTAAACTGTATTGATCTTATGCTGAACAATGCTTCTCCTAACCCTAAAGTTCTTTGTATGCGATCCTCCTCCTCACTATGTTACTTATCTCATGTGCTGAGTCACATGTATACTCATGTACTTCCTCTTGTATCCTCCTGAGTCGTGCCTGAAAATAGGCATGCTTATGCCTAGTGCACCCACCCAGTTACCAAAAGCAAATTAAATAAATACCAACCTACACCCAGTATGCTGAAATGGCTGTTAGGTGCATCTTGATGGTTTTGAACCTCAGGCCCGACTGGGAGACGGACAGCAGGTAGTCCAGAATTCTAGCCAAGGGGCAGGCCAGGGGTCTAGCTCCCTGCCCTGACACCAAATGGAAAAACTCTTCCATTTGAAGGCATAGCACTGGCGGGTCGACCCCTTCAGAGAGGCTTCCACAACCTGGAGAACCTCCTTGGACAGACCCAGACCTGGAACTCTAGCAGCTTAGGAATCAGGTTGTCAGGTGCATGGATTGAAGGTTCAAGTGTAAGATCTTCCCTTTGTGGAAGGAGAGCAGGTTCGGGCATAGAAGCAGGCCCCACGGAGGCCGCTGCTGGTGAAACGAAGGAGATCTGGGTGCCCAAACTAGCACCCAGTCTGGGGCTACCAAAATCACCTAGACCTTGTCCCTCCACACCCTGACCAGCACTCGATGGTCAGGAGAATGGGAGGGAAGGTGAAAGAGACACGGGGTCCAGGGTCTCATGAAGACATCCTCCATCAGTGTCCTGCTCTGAGTGGGGCAGGCACAGAACAGCCCCAGCACTGTGTTCTCCCAGGAGGTAAACAGGTCGACCAGGGGAGTACCCCACTGGGAGAAGAGGTGGTTCATTACCCCCTGATGAAGGAACCACACGTGAGCCGCCTCACCCACCTGGCTGAGGGCATCCACTAGCTGGCTGAAAGCTCACGGCCATACGCACTGTCAGGACATCGACATCCAGACTGCGCACAAGGGCCCAGGTGCTGAAGGCTTCCAGACACAGCAGGTGGGAATGCATACCACCCAGCCTGTTGAGGCAGTACATGGTCATGGTATTGTCCATGCGGACCTGCACAACCCGACACGAATTGATGGAGCAAATGCCATCAGAGCCAGACACACTGCATGGAGCTCCAACAAACTGATGTGGCATTGTGGTTCCTGGGGGTCCAGAGCCTGTTGGCCCTGTGATCCTCCAAGAAGGCGTCCCAACCCACTAGAGATGCACTGGTTGTCAAAAGGACAGCTAGCTCTGGGCAGACGAATGGGACGACTCCTTGCAAGTGTTCTACATCAGCCACCACTGGATAGCATCCCACCAGCCACCACTGCGTCACCACAACTGACTGGTCCAGGTTATAGACACACTGAGATCACTGAAGGGCCAGCTCCCACTGCAAGGGGTGCATTCATCAGCGGGACCACACCAGTGTAGGATGCCATATACTCCAGCAGCCGCAGAAAGTCCCATGCAGGGCACGACTGCTCAATCTGAAATGATCGGGCAAAGGAGGTAAGGTCCACCACCAGGTCCACTGGGAGTCAGGGTTTGGATCTAAGGGAGTCAATCTCTGCCCCGATGAAGTGGATAGTCTGCAAGGGGTTGAGTTCTGACTCATCAGGGTTGATGAACAGACCGAAGGCTGAGCAAGCTAGGAGGGCTAGATCCCTGGACAACTCCACCCCCTACTAGTCTGGACCAGCAATCAGCCAGTCGTCCAAGCACAGATAGACCCAGACCCTGCAGTGCCTCAGGAATGCTGCCACCACTGCAATGCACTTGGTGAAGATCTTGGGGGCAGAGGAGAGACCAAAAGGCATGACCCAGAATGTGTGTGTGTGTGTGTGTGTGTGTGTATATATATATATATATGTATGTACACATATATCTATATATATCTATCTATCTACACACACACACACACACACACACACACACACACAGTCGTGGCCAAAAATATTGGTGACCCTTGCAGTTTTTTCTAATAATGCACCATTCCTTCCAGAAAATTGTTGAAATTAAATATTTTGGTATCCACATATGTATTTCTTTGGTTTGCAGTGGAATAAAACATAAAAAGCAGAAAAATTTACTAAGTCTTAGCGTATTCCACACAGAAATCCTTAAATGGCCCAGACAAAATTATTGCCACCTTTTAGAAGTAGTTAGAAATAATTAGATTTCAAGCAGGTGATTCTACTTCACTTTGGAATTGAACTCACCTGTGGCGAGTTGCAGGTGCCTGCAATACAAAAATCACTCATTTAACCAGTTTGAATAGAGAAAAGGATTCATTCTCCTGTTTTGTGTCACTGTGTGTACCACAATGAGCATGGTGAAAAGAAAGACAGCCAGAGAATTGTCTGAGGAGGTCAGACAGAAGATTGTAGCCAATCATGGACAATCTCAAGGCTACAAATCAATCTCCAGAGACCTTGATGTTCCTGTTTCCACCGTACGTAATGTTATCAGGATGTCTAAGGCCCATGGCACTGTAGCCAACCTCCCTGGACGTGGCCACAAGAGAACACTTGATCGAAGACTGCAGCGCAGGATTGTTCGAATGGTGGAGAAAGCACCTCGATCGACTGCCAAACAGATTCAAGCTGACCTTCAGACACAAGGTACGACAGTTTCAACTCGCACCATCCGTCGCCAACTCAATGAAAGGGGGTTATATGGTAGGAGGCCCAGGAGGACCCCACTGCTGAGAGAGAGAGACATAAGAAAGCCTCGGGTTCGGGAACGGACTCGGGTTGCCGGAGGGCCAGCCGGGGGGAGAAGGATAGAGTGTCCGGGGACAGCTCTCCTTCTCCGGGGGGTGGGCAGGGGATGCATACCCGCGCAGGCTGACTCCTGGCGGAGGCTGGGAGTGCAGTATACAGCCAAGGCACAGTGTTCAAGGGGGCGGTGGCAGACGTCGGCGTATGCTTTGACGTCAGACGTCACAGGAAAAGTGGAAAAATCTGCTCGCTGCCCACCAAGATAACGGCTCTCCGTTCCCGGAGCGGAGCGCCCCCAGTACCTGGCCAGGGCCTCCTGTTCCTCAGCAGCATCCCCGGGCCCTAATGAAGTGTGTGCTGGGGTCTTCCCCCTCCCCGGTGCCCTTCCCCCTCGGAGGAGGTCTTCCCCCTTCCCGGTGCCCTTCCCCCTCGGAGGAGGGGGACCCGCCTGGTGATAGGGATACAGCGGGATATCCCGGGGATAGGCTGCGATCTGAGGACCTGAGGAGGGCTGGCTAAGGTCAGTGGGGACGAAGGGAACTTGTAGAGCCTGAAGGAGTGGGGGACAGTGAAGCACGGGAGGAGGGTATAAACACATAATGCAAAAAAAAAAAGAAAGCCAGACTGGGGTTTGCCAAAACACACCTGAACAAGCCAAAATCCTTCTGGGAGAATGTCCTGTGGACAGATGAGACCAAATTAGAGCTTTTTGGTAAAGCACATTATCTCTGTGTTTACAGAAAACAAAATGAAGCCTTCAAAGAAAAGAACACCTTCCCTACAGTCAAACATGGAGGAGGTTCAGTGATGTTTTGGGGTTGCTGTGCTGCCTCTGGCACTGGGTGCCTTGAACGTGTGCATGGCATCATGAAATCTGGAGATTACCAGGCCATTTTGGAGCGTAATGTTGAACCCAGTGTCAGAAAGCTGGGTCTCCGAAGGTCATGAGTCTTCCAGCAGGGCAATGACCCCAAACACACTTCAAAAAGCACCCAGGAATGGTTCAAGACAAGACGCTGGACTGTTCTGAAGTGGCCAGCAATGAGTCCAGATCTAAATCCTATTGAAAACCTGTGGAGAGCTCTGAAAACAGCAGTTGGGAGAAGGCACCCTTCAAATCTGGGAGAACTGGAGCAGTTTGCACAAGAAGAGTGGGCCAAGCTGCCAGTAGAGAGGTGCAGGAAGCTCATTCATGGCTATAGGAAGCAGTTGATTGCAGTTATTTTGACCAAAGGCTGTGCTACCAAATATTAAGTCTAGGGTGTCAATAATTTTGTCAATGCCATTTCTTTTCATTTTCTGATTTAAAAGGATATATTAAATTCTGAATCAAAAACAAAGGTTCTGTAATATTAACAAAGAAATAAAGAATTGTGGAGACCAAATACTGTACTGTTAATTTAAACTTATGTTTCGGGAAATTGTGAGTTATTTGAAAACGTGCAAGGGCACCAATATTTTTGGCCACGACTGTGTGTGTGTGTGTGTGTGTGTGTGTGTGTGTGTGTGTGTGTATTTTATATATATAATATACATAAATATATATATAATATACATAATATACACACAAATGTACATACACACACACACACACCTGGGCGGAACCGAATGTACCGCCAGTGGGGTGGGAAGACTGGGATGTGAAAGAAGGTGTCTTGGACATCCAGAGAGCAGGACCGCATGCCCTGCTCCAGGGATGGAATTATCTGATTCAGAGTAACCATCCGGAACTTGCACCTCCATAAGAGTGGTTCAGATCGTGCAGTTCCAGTATGAGGCACCAATGCCACCTCCTCTACATCCATTTGGGAACCAGAAGTACCTGGACACAAAACCCTGGCCTGCTATGGCATCCAGGATGAGTCACAGTGCCTTTCTCAAGGAGCTGGGCAATGTGTTCTCTGAGATGGGCAGCATGTCCAGGAAAGCCATGGACACCTGTGGGGCATGGGCCCAGTAGGGCGGGAGAGCCTTGAAGTCGAGAGGCAAACCTCAACCCACCACATTCAACACCCACTTGTCCATAATAATAGTTTACCAGGTGTACCAGAAATGGCAAATCCATTCCCTGCAGGAAACCGAGGCAGACACCCCACCCCCGACCCATCACTGGGCAGCCTTGGAAGAGGAGGACCCGGCTCTAGCCACCAACAGAGTGCCATTGCTCCAACCACCGGATTTCTTGAAGCCTTGATTGGCCAAATTCGATTTATGCTGCCAGACCTGGGGCTTCCATGACTGGAGCTGTTGCTGCTTAGGCTGCTAGGGCTGAAAAAGCCGAAATGAAAAGGGCTTCTTTTCCAGCTTCTGACCCTTGGTGTCCTTTTGCGAGAACTTGAGAGAGTCCAGGGTGGCACTGAACTTCTCAATTCTTGTGAGGTGTCCCTCCACCCCAGGCCCAAATAAGTCAGTGCCCAAGAAGGGGACATCTGCCAGCTTATGTTGGGTACAAGCTATAAAGGTGAAGATCCTAAGCCAGGCTCTGCAGTGCAAAGCCACCACCGCCATCACGGATTGGGTGTGAGAGTCACCTATGTCCAAGGACATCTGGAGCTGGTGCTGAACAAGAACTTGGTTTTGGTCTTGGACCACTTTGACTACAGACTACAAGTCTGCAGTAAGATGGGGAATGACGTGGTCCAGGACCCCCATCAGAGCATGGCTGAAGTTGGCCATCATAATGGCAGAGATCACCTGCCGGAGACCCAAGGAGGACGCAGTGTAAACTTTCTTGGCTACGTGGTCCCCTTTTTAGATTTCTTTTCGAGGGTTTGTCGACATCCCTGACACTGCCTGTCTAATGGAAGATGGAATCCACTACTAACCCCTCGGCCAGGTGGTGAACGGAGGAACAGGGGAGAGAGACCTGGTTATAACCACATACTTGCGGACTATACAGCAGAAGGGGCAAGACAAGAAGCTGGATGCTGCCACAACTCCAAGGCATGACCCAGGATAGCTTCCCCCATCGAAAAAGGCCACCCCCGAGGAGTTGTCCCAGTCAAGGATCTCCGTCGGGGGTACTTGGCCCAATTCTGGATCAGCTCCAGAGGAATCTCCATGGACTGGGAGATAAGATGGAGCATGACCCCAAAAGAGATGGGACAGTAGTCAGTAGTAAGTTCTGGGGAGGACTCCCAATTGAAGCCCGGGTCCTAGAGGAATGCATGGAGGAGCTGTAAGTGTCCAACGACTTCCTGTACACCTCCCTCAGCCCCCTGTCACCATGGCCTACTCTGGATTCATCTGAGTGGGTTATCTGGACAGAAAGATGTCCAGGAAGGCCAGAAGCTGGACGAGAAGCCCTACACAGGGCAAGGTGTAAGGGCTACTTGGGCGGAGGCTGCACCATGATCGGTGAAGAGACTTGGGGTAGGCTCGACCAGATGGGGCTGACCCGGAACCGCCCTCAACAGAGTAGACTACTGGATCGCCAGAACCTGCAAGAGAGAGTGACCTTCCCCGAGGACCCACTGCTGCTATGAGCTCCTACAGTGTTACCACAATTTGTCGCAGAGCCCCTCATTGCCAAACGATGAGAAGGAACAGGACCGTCAAAGGCGCATCCTGGGAGGTCAAGAGCGAGAACGTCCCCAGGCCAGTGACCAGGATCAAGACCATGTCCTCAACCTGGACCTCGACCAGTGACGAACGTGCTGCCATCGAGGAGACATGGGAGGAGGGGCCATGCATACCACACGGACTGGGTCCTGCCATGGGTCCCCAAAGGGGGACTCTCCTGGGAGGAAACAGCCTGATCAACTGACTTTTCCTGTCCCTCCTGGAAGAAGGCTGAAAGGACGGGAGCCTGGGACAGAGAATCATCCCCCAACTTGTCTGGCAATGGGTCGACCAAGTCAAGAAAATTCTGCGCCAGCTGGTCGGCCCGCGTCTCAACCAACAAGCCCGACAGGGACACCATGGAGCTGATGGCCTGCCCTTCAGCCCTGGAAGGATCGGCCAATGCCAAAAGCTCAACAGCCATCAAGTGATCAAAGGAGTAGTGACAGCAGGAAAAGTGTACCTGTTCCTGGTCCTACAACCTGCAACAATTTTTCACCTTTGACTTTGTGCATCTGTCCCCTCAAGAAGGGCCCTCCCCCAGGGTCTGTAGGAACTGACATATCCTGGAAAATCCAGAAAAGGAAGACCCTGCACTGGCATCCACCGGGAGCAGCGCCAGGGCTGAAGAGACTGCCGTGGCCTGGGCCACCGATTCTTCAAGAGCGGCCAGCTGATAGGCCGAAACCGCCACCATCAAAATGGCCTTGCAAGCGTCCCTCGACCGAACCAGAGGATCCAGTTTGTCTGGGTGGGCAAGGAGAAGGCAAGCATATCTATCCTCAAGAGAGGAGTGGAGCAGGGTGTTACACAGGTTGCAAGCCTGTGGATGGTGTTCTGCCCCTAGACAATACACAAGAAAAAAATTACTCACCTTAGTAATTGTAATTGTGTTTCTTCTAATGGAGTCTTGCTGTATTCTGACATATGCAGTTAGCCCCAGCACTTGAACTGCCCCAGAGAGGAAAAAGCTAACTCTATGCCAGAGCATAGAACGTTGGGCTCGAGCTCGGTCCAAACCTCTGTCTGCTGCACTTCAAAGTATAACCGTCAAATTCTTACAAGCCAATACCAACTACACCTCCTAAGTGGAAACTGTGAATAAAATAGCCAACAGACAACCAATTTTAGGTCCCCAAAAGACTCAAGTCGAGAACACCAAAATAATAACCATGTGATGTTTGCCTGGTGTTGGTAAGAGCCCTGCCACCTACCCTGTTTTGTAGGCTTTCTTAAATACTGAAAAGCCACTAGGGGTTGAGATTGAAGGGCTGTGTATTTCTGTTTGTGACTGAAATTTGAAGCAACAGGAACTGGTGGGCCTGTGACATCATACGGTTCCTGAAGTCTGCATACACACACTGTTAGTGGGACTGGACACACACTGGACTGTATGTGTTTGTGAGACTAGGAACTTTATTGGTGGGGTTGAAATTGGGTTTGTAAATAACTGCACTCAGTATAGAGAGAAACTGTATTTCAGGGGAAGGACTGAGAAAGGGGTGTGTGCCATTATAAACGGGGGGCAAACAGGGTGGCCATATTCCACCATGGCAGGCATCTTCGGAAGGTTGTAGGCTGCACAGGCTGTGGGGCGGCAATAATTCTCAATTGGGCCTGGAGAGGAGATACTCTACTCTGTGAGACAGCTATCTTGTATCAGGAGTGAAGTATATTGGTTAAGGAGTAAGTTGGGGGTGTCCAAGGATAAGGGGTGTGGATATGGGCAGCAGAAGGGTGGGGCTGAGGGGAGGCTGTGGCGGCGCTCTGAAATCACAAGGCGTTATGTTACAGCAAAGCGGGGGGATATTGAGGACAGAGGACCCTTAGATAGGGATGTTGGCTAAGAAGCGTCACGGGGGTGAACATTCGAATACAAAGAGAGTGGAGGGAGAAGAGTCAGGAGGGCTGGTGGGGAAGCCTAGTAGAGCAGACATTGAGAAGGGAGGGGCTGTTGTGGGGAAGCCTAAAACAGTAGACTGTGGGAAGGAGCTCCTAAGGAGAACAGAGCAAGAGGGGAGGAAGAGGGGCAGTTTAGAGGGGCAGTCAGGGGAAACTCTGGTTACTTGATGGAGGCTGGCATAGAGTGTCACAATAAATTTGAGCTACTAAGCAACCTAGAGGGGGAGGAAGGGGTTGGTGGAAATGAGGAAACTGATACAGAGGCCGGGGGGAGGGAGTCGGATACCCATAGGGCATCACAGACTGGCAATGGAACGGACAGAAATAGTCCCAGAGGGAGAAGGGGAAACATAAATGTTAAGCAGATGGGGAAGATGCAACATATTGCAGACATGAGGGAGGAGAGCATGACTGGAGAGAAACTGGGAGACAAGGAGATGGGGGAGGGGCCCCCCTTCAACAGGGAGGTCTGTACCAAGGATGAGGCCCTAGGTAAAGGGGACCCACAGAGAGCCTCTGGAGGTAGGGGTACTATTACAAAGGGGGAGGATGGCGGTGTGGGGGAAATGGAAACCATCAGGGCCAGGATAAATGGTTCGGATAAGAAAGGGTTAAAGGGGACAGCTATTCAGAGGGGGTCTGAGTTAAGTGGGCAAAATAACGAGGGAGGCAGAAAGGGGAGGGGTGACAAGGGGGTCTCTAATAAGGCAGGAAGACTCCCATGGAATTGAGATCATGAATAAGGAGGGGATGGGGGGCGGAGAGTGCATAGTGGAGGTAACCATAAGGATGATGGCGGTGTTAAGGTTCTGTTATTGGGAGACTCGATGATTAGGGGAATCCAGTGGGAGGGATGGGGGGTGGATGCCATAGCCAGGTGAAGGTAGTGAGTATCTCTGGGCTGAGAGTGCACAGAGAAAAGTTCATGGTGCACGAACTGGTTAGGGATTGTGGAGGGAAACCGGATTTCCTGGTGCATTTGGGAACTAACGATCTAGAGGAAATAGCATTTGGAAATCAAGCAAGGTTCCAAGAACTTGCCAGAGTCTGTCGGGATAATGGATGCAACATTTCCTATTCAGATATATTGCCAGTACCAAAGGCCTCAGTGGAGAAAAAATGAATCACAGAGATTAATGACTGGCTCAGGAAGTGGGGTGAAAGAGTGGGTTGGGGTGTTAGAGGAACTGGAAAGGAGTTTGGGAGGATAGGGGACTGTATGCCAAGGACAGGCTTCATCTTGCCCCATTAGGAAGGAAGTCCTTAAACAGGGGATGGCTGACTACATTCAAGAAAGGTTGGGTTTAAACTTGTGGGGGGGGGGAGGGATAAGGGAGGGGCTGACCAGAAGCCCTCTCCTCCAGATGAGGGGAGTAGCCTTCAAACCCAAGGGGGGAAGGAGGAAACAAACTAGGGGTGGAGGTTTCAGGAGGAGTAGAGGGAGGATGGAAGTATAAGGAACCTGGGTGGGGTTTGACAAAGGGGATCAGGGATAAGGGGTGGGGGTTGGTGTTAGTAAATGCCAGGAGCTTGGGAAACAAGTTGCCAGAGTTCCAGGCCATGCTGTTTTTGGGGGTGGATGTGGCGGCGGTCACGGAGACGTGGGCCAACAAAACCATGACTGGGACCAAAACGCATGGGGTACACTATGCTTAGGAAGGACAGAAAGGAGGGCTGAGGGGTGGAGTGGCTATGTTCATTAGAGATGACATAGAAATTGCTAGGGTAGAAGAGGCAGAGAGAAACGTGGAGGCCTTATGGGTCACCTTACGATCCCCAGCAGGAGATAAGGTCAAGCTGGGTGTAGTATATAGGCCCCCCGGGATGGGTGATGTTCTGGAGGATGGTTTGCTGGACAACATCATTGCCCAGTGTGGACCAAAGGGGAAGGAGTGGTGTTGATGGGGACCTTAATATGCCAGGTACAAACTGGGGAACCAAGTGTCCTCTTAAGGTGGCCAAGGAGCAGAGGCTGCTGGACGGCTTCCAGGATTTGTTCTTTAACACAGCATGTGATGGAGCCCAAAAGGAGGGCATGCCTGGACATGGTTCTGGCAGATGGGGATCTGGTAAGGGACCTGGTTGTAGAGACCCCCCGACTGGGAGCCACAATACTGTCTGGTTTCAAATAAGCATGGGGGTGGGGGGGGGATCTAGGACACTGGCAGTGGACTTCAGTGGGGCAGACTTTGTGGGCATGGGAAGTATTCTCAAGGATCACTTGAAGGGGATTACATCAATGACAAATGTGGAAAGGAGATGGGAGGTCATAAAACGGGGACTTCATCAGGCAGTCAGGACCTGCGCTAAAGTGAAACGTAAGGGAGCAAGGTCACTTAAACCATGCTGGTGGTCCAGTGAGGTTCAGGTAGCGGTCAGAGAAAAGAAGGCGGCCTACAAAAAATATAAAACAACAAAAGGGGATAGGGATAAGGAAATGTACCATCTTGCATCTAGAAAAAGGAGGGAAAGAGGGGCTATGATAGAGACATACAAGTATCTTACAGGGAGGAACAGGGTGCAGGAATGCACTATTTTTAAGCGAAAAAGATGTTCCAGGACTAGAGGGCATGGGATGAAGTTGGAGGGAGGACGATTCAGAGGAAACGTGAGGAAGAATTTCTTCACAGAACGGGTGGTGGACAAGTGGAACACCCTGCCAGAGGAAGTGGTGGGGGCTGAAACAATCACGAGTTTAAGAATGCATGGGATAGACATAAAGGAATTCTGGAGGTCAGGGGTATGAGGCAACAGACTTCCTGGAAAACATAAACTGAACTTACAAACTTAAATGGGCAGACTGGGTGGGCCATAGGCCCTTATCTGCCGACACTGTCTATGTATCTATGTATGTATAAAAGTCACCCAGATGGTGAGGGGGGCAAAGTCTAGTAAAGAGCAGCAGCTGGCACAGGGGATACATGGAGGGGAAAAGGGGTTCTTCCGGTACATTGGGGAGCGGAGAAAAACTAAGGGCCATCTCCCAACCCAGTTCTGGAAAACTATAAAATCCCTCCTATCCACGCCTGTACAACCACCAACCCCGGCCTTATCAATCCTCGGCTCAGCTGTCACTGACCCTTTTGAAGTTGCCACGGCTTTTACCACCTTCTTCACCAACAGCGCTACTTCCCTGGTACAGAGCCTACCCCTTTCCCCACCCAAGACAACTACCACTCCTAACTTACCTTTCCCCAAACCCCTGTCTCCCCAACCCGAAGTCTACCAAGCACTGTGTAACCTAAACCCAAACAAGGGTAAATGTCCCTCGGGCATGGACTCCAGACTACTTCAGCTTTCAGCCCCTGCTGTTGCCGCCCCGTTAGCCGACTTGCTCAACTTCTCCTTCTCGACGTCAACAATTCCCACAGCTTGGAAGCTGGCAACAGTCATCCCACTACCTAAAGGGGGGGGGACCTCTCCTCTCCAGGGAATTATAGACCCATCTCCCTTCTCCCAACTCTGGCAAAAATACAAGAACAATTTGCCCTTGCTCAGTTCTCCCAATACTTAGTCGATTCCTCCTCCTTCACCCTTTACCAATCAGGTTTCCGAAAATCTCATTCCACTGTCACTTCTCTATTAAGAGTTACAAATGATGCCGGCCCGGTGGCGCTGAGGGTTGGCGGGCGTGTCACACCTCGGCGGCCACGCCTGCAACCCGCCCGAACCAGCACAGGTTGTCGGGGGTCGGCGGGGAGGAGATGGATCGAGCGTCCGGAGGACTGCTCTCCATCTCCGGGGTGGGGGGATTCGGGCAGCCGGTGCTTGCCTGACCCCTAGCGGAGGCTGGGGATCGACAGCACGCAGCCGCAGAGACAGGGGGAGGTGGGGACGTGGCAGACGCCGACTAGTGCACGCATGGGGTCGCTGGCGCCACTGCACGCCATGCCCGCCGGGAGAAAAACTGAAAAATGGAGCTTGGCAGCACGACGCTGCTCCCCGTCACCATTCCTGTAGTGACGCCCCTGGCATGGGACCCGCTTGGTGGGCTGAGTCGCCTCCCCACCTCCTGCCGCCAAGGGTAAGTCAAGGTGCTGAAGGAGGGGTCTCATGTCCGGGGATGGCGCCGGAGGAACGCGGAGGCAGGGGGGGGGTGTAGCCGTAGCTCCTCAAGAAATAACATCTTTAAAAAAAAAAAAAAAGTTACAAATGATATCCTCTCAGGTATGGATAAAGGCCATATCACCTCGGCCATCTTTATCGATCTGGCCAAAGCCTTTGATATAGTCTCCCACACAATCCTTCTAGACAAACTAAAGGCTGCCGGCCTCTCCGACCTTGCCACTAACTCGTTTCAGGCTTACTTGCATGGCAGACATCAAACTGTGAAAACTGGCCCCAGCATATCTTCCCCCCTCCCTATCACCATGGGAGTTCCTCAAGGTTCAGTCTTGGGCCCAATCCTTTTCTCAGTTTTCCTGAATGAACTACCGCAAGTCTGCTCCCGCTCTGCCATCCAAATGTACGCGGATGATACTGTGTTATACAACACTGGCCCATCCGCAGAAACAGTGTATGCCCAACTGCAGCAGGATTTCAACGCTGTACAACACTGGCTCAAATCAAATCAGCTTTTCCTAAACGCAAAAAAGACAATCTCACTAACTTTTGGCTCGCAACCACGGCTCTCCTGACTCACCTTCCGCCCCCCTTTCCTAACCCTTTCTCCCTTAGAATCCTGTACCTCGTTCCGCTACCTAGGCATCTGGCTCAACCAATACCTAGACTTCTCAACCCATGTTGACTCCCTTCACAAAAAATTGCATCCTAAACTAGGGGCCCTCTATCGTAACAAAGGCTGCTTGCCCACTCCGGTCAGGCGTGAACTTGTGCAAAAAATTATACTTCCGATTTTTGATTACGGGGATGTAGTCTATGGCACCGCCTCACCATCCACTCTGACCAGCCTGGACACATTCTTTCATTCCTTCTGCCGCTTCATACTGGAAAGTCCTAAACTGACGCACCACTGTGACCTATACAGCTCCCTGGCCTTTCCCTCATTCTCGGCCCGCAGACTAATCCACTGCTCTAGAGCTGCTGCTAAATACTGGTCCCATACCCTTCCTCCCTACCTGAAATCTACCTCAACTTCTCAACCCCCATCGGCTTACTCGCTGCGGCACTCAATACCAGGCGTTTCCATATCCCTCGTATGCATACCTCTATGGGCCAGGCCGCACTTAGATACCGTTTACCTAAACTCTGGAATGACCTCCCAACAGATATCCGCCACTTCTCTAATCTTAGACACCTCAACACCCGCCTCCACGAACATTTCCTCATGGTCTGCTCCTGTACCAGGCCTACACATCAGTAGGCCCCAAGCCCTACTGGGCTACTATACCATGTTATATCAACCTTACGCTCTGGCAAGGTACGCACCGCTGCTCACTCCTTTCTTATGTCCCTCTATAAACTCTACAAACCAATAGTTGTGTTAATTTTTTGTGTACAATGTAATGGTTTTTGCAATGTTTTTGTCTTTGTACTTGCTTTAGTTTTCTTTAAGTTGCATGTCCGCCCTAGTTACCTACTTGTATAGTCTCTCATATTGTGCTTCCTCAATTGTACAAAGCATATGTGTATTGCTGTCTTCACCTTGTCCCCTCCCCTGTTCCCCAGGTCGCATCTGGAAATGAGTGGTTATCCGCTTAGCATGCCTGCCTGGTTAAACTCTTAAATAAATAAATAAATCTCAGCAGATTGAGATCAGAAGGAGGGTGGGTGGAAGAGGAGAGGGACCAGGCAGAGGTATTTAACGAGTAATTTGCCTCTGTGTTCACTAGGAAGGGGGATGGGATATCTACAAAGCAAGGCACGATGAGGATAGAAGTGGTAGTGAGTGGGATCAGGGGAGCAACAGAAATGGAGCAAGAGGGAGAGGTACCCAGGGGTGTCACATCAGGATAAGGATAAAAAGGCCAGTAAGGTGGACGGGACGGATGATGCCATCTCCACCAAAACGGTGTGGTTAGCCCTTAAGGCCCTAAAGAAAGACAAATCTCCTGGGCTGGATGGCATTCATCAGAGAGTGCTATGGGAATTAGCGGACATACTGGCTGCACCCCTGGCGGAGCTCAACAGGTCACTTGAGACAGGGAAGGTACCTAGGGATTGGTGAGAGGCACATGTGGTGCCAATCCATAAAGGGGGGGGGGGTCGAGGGAAGTACCAGGTAACTATAGACCCATCAGTTTGACCTCGGTGGTGGAAAAATTAATGGAGAGTATACTAAAGGAACGATTGGGGGTGTACTTGGAGGAGGTGGGACGTCTGGATAGTCGGCAACATGGGTTTGTGCCAGGTAGATCATGTCAAGCCAATCTTGTGGAGTTCTACGAATGGGTAACATCAGAACTGGACAGGGGAAAGCATGTGGATGTAGTATTCTTGGACTTCAGCAAGGCGTTTGACTCTGTCCCCCACAATGGTCTGGTGGAGAAACTGATGGGGTTGAGAGTAGGCCATTTGATGGTCAGATGGATTGAAAACTGGCTAGCTGGACACACCCAGAGAGTAGTGGTCAGTGGGGAGCTCTCGAATCCTAGAGAGGTTGGTAGTGGGGTACCGCAGGGCTCGGTCCTGGGTCTGATCCTGTTTGATGCATACATATTGGACATCAGGGAGGGTATAGGGTGTGAAATGAGTCTCTTCGCTGATGACTCCAAGATGGGAGCAGTAGTTGAGGGAGAAGAGGGGAGGTTGGCCCTGCAAGGGGACCTGGACACCCTGGAAAGCTGGGCTCACGCATGGAGATTAAATTTCAATATTACCAAGTGCAAGGTGTTACATCTTGGGTGAGGAAACCCTAAACACAGGTACACCCTGGGAGGGAGGCACTGGAGGCCTCAATTAGGGGAAAAAGACCTAGGGGTCATGGTAGATGCATGTATGAATAACTCTGAGCAGTGCAGGAGGCGGCTAGCAAGGCAAACAGGATGTTGGGATGCATTGTGAGGGGATCACCTCTAGGAGCAAGGAAGTGATTCTGCCGCTGTACAATGGACTGGTTAGACTACACCTTGAGTACTGTGTACAGTACTGGAGACCACACTTGAAGAGGGACATACAGCTCCTGGAGAGGGTACAGAGGAGGAAACTAAGATGATATGAGGACTAGGTGATTTGGCATTATGAGGACAGACCTGAGGAGCTCTGCCTGTTTTCATTGGAGAAGAGGAGAGACGGAGGGGACATGATTGAGGTCTTCAAGTACCTCAAGGGAATAAATAGAGTAAACATGGAGGGGATCTTTAGACTAAAGCAGGGAGGTATCACCAGAGGGCATGGTTTGAAGGTGGAAGGGTGAGGGGGAAAAGAGGAGGAGGTTTTTCACTGAGAGGGTGGCAGACCCTTGGAATGCACTACCTGGCGAGCTGGTTCAGAGATCCACAGTGGAGGCTTCAGGAGAGGTGGGACAGACACAAAGTGGATGTATCAGATGATGGCCTGTCCGGGGGTGGGGGGTGGGGTGGATGATTGGGGAGGGCCTCGGCACCCAACTGGGGATCTGAGGTTCGAGCAGACTCGATAGACCATAAGGCCTCATCTGCTAGCAAATAGTATGTTAGTGAACCAACATATAACTACAAAAACAATATAAGCATAATCCACTTCCCTTTCTAAAAGGGGGGAGTACCAAGTACAGCCGTGAGGTACAACACTGTACCTGCCAACCCACTTCCCAAAAACAGGTTCTGAGAGGGAGGTCAGAATACAGCAAGACTCCATTAGAAGAAACACAATTACTAAGGTGAATAATTTTGTCTTCAAACATGAAGTCGTGCTGTGTTCTGACATTTGCAGACTACCAAGCAGTACCTCCCAGGAGGAGGATACCGAACCTACAGTATTTTGGGAATAGGCTCTGCAGTACTGCTGTACTAAACCTAGCACCACTCCTAGCCTGGCTATCCAGAGAGTAATGCTTGGTGAATGTATGGACTGTTTTCCAGGTGGCTGCTTTGCATATTTCTAACAAAGGTATATCTCTGGCAGCAGCCAGAGAAACAGCGGTACCCCTAGTCGAATGAGCCTTCAGGCCCAAGGGGCGTATTTTGCCTAGCTTTTCATAGCAGAATTGTATGCAGGAGACAATCCACCTGGCAATAGTTCTCTTAGTAGCAGGTTTACCCTTTCCCACTTCACCATTAGTGAGAAACAGCTGAGAACAGTCAAACCCAAGTGCCTTAGTATGCTCAATGTAGCAGCTAAGTGCCCTCTAGCATCCAAACTGTGTAATCTTTCTCCTGAAGAAGAATGATCAGTGAAGAACACAGGAAGAGATATGGACTGGTTCAGATGAAAATATGAAACCACCTTGGGTAAGAAACTCCTATTGGTTCCAAGGACCACCTAGCTATGGAATGAGATAAAATCTGGCTCCACTGACAGAGCTTATAGCTCACTAATATGCCAGGCAGACGTGATGGCTACCAGGAACACAGTTTTCCAAGTCAAGTACTTGAGTTCTGCTGAAGCCAATGGCTCAAAAGGGGGTTGCATCAGCTGAGCAATGCAAACAGGCAGGAGTAGGGTCCTTAAAAGGAGGGTTGGTATGAAGCAACCTTTAAAGAACTTACAGAAAACAGGGTGAGATGCCAGGGAGGAAGCCTTTCCCACTGACAGAAATGCAGAGACAGCTGCTAAGTGCACTTTCAGAGTGGTTGGCCTGAGACCTAGGCCACTGAGATGAACCATATAATCCAGAACAGTAGCCAGATCAGCAGTGTCTGGTAAGACATACTTATTGGTGCACCAAATACTGAATCTCTTCCATTTAGAATTATAAGTTTTTCTGGTGGCGGGTTTTCGAGAGGCTTTAAGAATATCCAGAACCCCCTGAGACAGGTGCAGACTTGCAAACTCTAACTGTTCAAGAGCCAAGCCTTGAGGTTGAGAGACTGAAGATTGGGGTACCAGATTCTCCCCTGAGATAAGGTTAACAGGTTGTGCCTCTTGGGAAGAGATAGGGGAAGATGGACTGCTAGGGACATCAACGGGGGATACCAAGGCTGTCTGACCCAGTCTGGTGTAAATCAGGATCACCTTGCACGGTTGTGACCTGATCTGGACCAGGACCTTGAAAAACAGGGAAAGGGAGGAAAGGCATAAAGAAATTTGCCCCCCCCCCCAAAAAAATCCAGAACCAGAGCATCCAGGGGAACCATGCCCGTGACTGGAGATCTGCAACAGAAGAGAGAAAGTTGATGATTGTCTGGGGCCGCATAGAGATCTATCTCTGGAGCGCCCTACCTGGAGAAGACTACTTTCAAAATGAAGGGGTCCAGGGCCCATTCGTGATGGCCCTAAGAGATCCTGCTCAGGGCATCTGCTAGCACATTTTCCTTCCCTGGTAGATGGACTGTTATCAGAGATGCCTGCAGGGCATAAGTCAGAGACCAAATTTGCATGGCTTCTGTGCAAAAGGCCGTAGACAGAGTGCCTCCCTGTTTGTTGATGTACCACATGGTGGCTGTATTGTCTGTCCTGACCTGAACCACCTTGTTCTTTACAGAGTCCTAGAAAGCTTGGAGAGCCAGAAATACTGCCCTGAGTTCCAGAAGATTGATATGAAGTAGAGACTCCTGAGGGGACCACACTCCTTGTGCTGTGAGAGCACCTAAGTGAGCTCTCCAGCCCAGGAGAGAGGCATCTGCGGTTAGCACCACTGAATGAGTCTGACTGATGAATGGGACTCCTTGCCTGAGATTGTCCTGATCCAGCCACCACTGGAGAGCTTAGATCAGAGTCTGACTCACTGGAATCAATTTGGTAATAGGATCTTTTTTCTGAGACCAAAGGGACCTCAGATGGAACTGAATGACCCCTATCTGAAATCTGGCTACCTGTACCACCACAGTGGAAGCTGCCATGTGGCCCAGGAGCTAAAGAAAATGTCTTGCTGGTCGAGACACCAGAAGGCAGAAAGAAGAAGCAAGGTCTGTAAGGGCCTTTGCCCTTGCCAGAGGAAGAAACACCTTTGCTTGGACAGTATCCAACTCTATTCCTATGAAGGTCAGGAGTTGCACTGGTTCGAGAACTGACTTTGGTAGGTTGAGGAGGAATCCCAGGGAAGTGAGCAATTGTTGTGTCACTTGCAGGTTTGACTTGACTTGGTCTGGAGACTGCCCCACAATGAGCCAGTCATCCAGGTATGGAAAAATGGAAATGTTCTATCTCCTGAGAATGGCCACTACTACTGCTAGACATTTGGTGAACACACTTGGAGCTGATGTTAGTCCGAAGGGCATTGCTCTGAACTGATAATGGCCTTAAGGCAATTTGAACCTGAAGTACTTTCTGTGGGAGCACCTGATGGGAATGTGAAAGTAGGCATCTTTGAGGTCCAGGGAGGCTAACCAATCCCCTGGCCTCGGAGAGAGAAGAATTATTCCCAGAGTCACCATTTTGAATCTTGGCTTGACAAGGTGCTTGTTTAGGTATCTTAGGTCTAGTATGGACCGCCACTCCCGTCTTTTTAGGGGTAAGGAAGTATCTGGAGTACAGACCCTTGCCCCTGTATGGAGTAGGAACCCTTCTCTATGGCTCAGAGCCAGCAGAGGAGAAACCTCTGCCTCTAAGGCAATGGTTTCGGAGATGTTTGCAGGTGGAAAAGACCTGACCCTCAGTTTCAGAAATTTTTTAAAGCTGAGGGCCAATCCCTAGCTTACTACCTCCAGGACCCACCTGTCTGAGGTAACAGACTTCCAGGCCTGGAAGCAGTAAGCCAGCCTGCCTCCTACTGGAATAGGGAAGTCAACCCGGGCTGACACATCAGGGTGTCTGCTTGGCAGGAGCCTTAGATTGGGAGGAAGATGCAGCCCTGCTCATCCCCCTTCTGCCTCTCCCTCTGAAGAACCCCCTCTGAGGAAAAGTAGAGAAGGCCTGTGCCTTGTAGAAAGGCCTGTGAAAGGCCTGCCCCTGCCCCTAGACTGGTGCTTCTGAGAAGTTGCCTGCCTTTCCTTGGCCTGTGCACTCCTGCAGGTGGTCCTGTATTCATCCATCTTTTTCATCTAAATCTCTGTCTGCTCCCCAAACAGAGAATCACCCACCACAGGAAAATCCATGGCCTTAGCCAGAGTATCCTGTGAGAGGCTAGTACACCTAAGCCAAGCAAATCTCTGAAGAGACACAGATGTAGCCATGACTCGTGATGACATCATTTGAGTCCACAGCAGCATGAAATTGGATCTTAGATGCATCAATCCCATCAGCAGGCACCTCCTTGGCTAGCTGGGGGGAAGCCTGTTTAGCCAGTTCCAGAACAGTATCCCATCTGGACCTCTGGTATCTGGCTGTGTAGGCCATATAATTTGCCTGCCCGAGTCCCAAGAAGGATGCCAAGTACTGTTTTTTGGCCATAGCATCCACCTTCCTAGAGTCTGAAGCCAAAGGTATATTAGCCTTGTCACAGGCTACAGCCTGCATGACCCCAACATGGCTGCATTGTTGGAACACGAACTCTGTACCTGAGCTTGACAGCATATACATCCTGTCCATTCTCTTATCCACAGGAGGTAAAGAATTTGGTGTTTGGAGGATTTTTTTGTGTCTGTTTCCCCAAGAGATTTATGGAGGGGAATAGACAGTCCTTTGGACTCTGGGATGTCCATCATTTCTACAAAATCAGGCTCCTCTTGTTCCTCAACAGCTTTAACTAGAGGGAGCTGGAGGGTCTATACCACTTTTTTGTAAAACAAATAGTGGGATGAGGACTCAGAAAGCCTGGGAGGGGAAACATTAGAAGGCCTGTCTGGGGAGATGTCTAGTCCAATGGGCTCATCCAGACCTTCCACACCATCACCATAGTCGCTGTCATACTCTTCTTCCTCCTACAAATCCGGTTCGTAATACTGATCCGGACAATATTCCGGAACTGGGGGAACCAACCGAACCTAGCGCCTACTGAGAGGTGCCAAACTGGACGGAACCGGACAGAGCGCTTCTACAATGCTTATCGCCCTGGCCATCTCTTCAGCGGTTCTGGATCCGAACCAGCAGATTTCCTTTTTTTCTTTGATGGAACCGACCCCTCAAGATCGGCTCTCCTTTTGTCCCAGGAGTATCGCCCAGGTCAGTGGGCACTCCCTCAGGTTCGGTCGGAACCGAACCGGGTTGGCCATCCGAATTAACAGACTTCTCGGCCTCCTTTTCCCTAAGCCTAACCGATCTCTTAGCCAGGGTGGCCTTCGGAAAATTCTTGCAGATTTGAAAGTCTGAATCAAGATGGTCAAACCCCAGACAAACACAGGTGGTGTGAGGATCTGCCTTAGCAAAGGCATCCCCACACTCACTACAGTGTTGAAACCCAGTGGGCCCGGTTTTTGCTTGGGTTTCTCAGACATGGCCAGACTAACAACTTACCGTTTATAGCTTAAAAGCCAGGTAAGACAGCCCCCCATCGTTACAAACCGTATTACGGGTCATGGAAAAAAACATTTAAAATCCCGTTTTTTTGAAACCGACAGGGACCAGTACCTCACCCTAAAAAAATAACAAATAAAACAAGCTAAACACAATCGGTTCCAAACTGGAGCAATAGACAAGACTACAATTTCCACAAAAGTTTAACACATAAAACTAAGTCCACTACCTACAACACTTGGTGTACTGCAGACAGGGATCTGAACCAAAAGAAAAATAGCGAAAAAACGGTATTTTAACAGACTGACTTTTACCGAACCGAGCAAGTGAAGGAGCAATCTCTGGAGTGACTGTTCAGTTAGGCGGAGTAAAGAATCTGATGGTTACACTTTGAAGTGCAGCAGATAGAGGTTTGAACCGAGCTTGAGCCCAACGTTCTGTGTTCTGGCATACAGTTAACTCTTTCCTCTCCGGGGCAGTTCAAGTGCTGAAGCTAACTGCATACGTCAGAATTCAGCAAGACTTCACGTTGTTTGAAACACAAGACGCGAAGGTCAGTATGCGACATCTTTTGGCCATACGCGATGCACCATTTGAACCCTGGGCCAATTTGGGGTTTTCGCCTCCATTTTCCAATGTGTTTTTGTTTGTTTGTTTTAAGACCAAAAAAAGAAAAATACCTGAAGATGCATTTAGAAGAAATGGGCCTACACTGCGCCAGAGAGCTGCAAAGGAGGAGACCTGACTCTTCCAGTGGAAAGGAAGATCTGGTGTCATGGTATGGAGCCAAGAAGGATACCACCAGGGCAAGTGGGAGGAGCTTATCTTGAAGACATTCCAGTTGGAATTAAAGAGGAAGGAAGGAAGGAAGACTGCCAGGTTGTGGACAGTGCACCATATCCACGCCCCTAGAAAATATAATCCAGGGTATAGCATATCATGGGAAGTCAATTCCTAGGTGACTAAGCACAAAGCTAATACACCCAAGACGTCAATATCCCATGATACACTACACCCTACCATGCATCGTTTTATTTTAGTTTTTCCTTACCAGGTAAGTGCACTAGACAAAATGACGTCTATATTAAACCATAGTTTAAAGTTATTTTCCGGTAGCCAGGAAAACTTTGTAAAATAATATTTTTATACACAATTCAGCTTATATTAAATTTTCTATATATACACACACACACTCTCTCTGTCCCAATTACTGAAAGCATTTATATGAAAACAAGATCTTACTGTCTCACTTAAATTAATTCACCTACTTTTTTCTGACACTGAAGTCATAATTCTCTTCAGGAAATCATCTTATGTCACTATATGAATGTTTATTTTTTTTCTAGAGCATTACGACTGCAGCAAAGTGAAAAGCAGGAGCTAGAGAAGACTGATTTGGGTTCAATTTTATTATTGTTTTATGAAGTTTGTTGTAATGTATTTATTATTTACTGTATTTTTATATTAATACTTTTATTACGTTGTGATTCCATAACTTGTACTGTGCTTTGATTTTTTGAAAAGCGCATTATAAATAAAGAATATTATTATTATAAAGTCTGTGCCATATAGACTCTGTTTCCATGCAAATATCCTTAGTGATAAGGTATGAGGGGAAATTAACACAGAAAATCACAGGCAAGCAAGCTGAATTATGTCAAAATAGAAGACATTTTTTATCAGACTTAACTACCATAATTTCCTTTTCTGTCAGCTCCAACATTGTCAAAGGAATTTCTTACTATATGGGTGACATGCACCCCCATTCAAGAGCACACTGGTAAAGCCATACAGCTGAACCATGAAGTACATAATTCTAGTGCCACAAGTGTTTCAACGCCTCATTTCAGGCAATTCACAAGACTGCTTAGACAGTACAGTACAGGTATCGGGAACACCCTGAACAACCCGCATAAAGTGACATTAAAATGACATCTTAAATGAGAGAAAAAAATTTCACTGTATGTTTCTCAAAAAAGTCAGCACTCTACTTCATGTTCCCTATAATCAATGGTCTAAATAACTACCTGTCTGTCTGTCCCAGACACCCAGTTTTCTCCAAGGTCGGCTGGTTTCGTCTCTCTCTCTCTCTGCCTGTCTCTGGGACAGGCACAGAGTGAAAAAGCATTGGCGGGTACTAGGACCCAGGAGATGCTGCCACCTATAAAGCTGGTCTATGGAGGCCTCGACATGTTGAGAGATGTCCATTCAACTCAATGTCCAATGACAGGCTCTTTAGTGTGGTCAGCAGTTTCGTCAACTGGCAAAAATGAAAAGAGTGCCACAGTGTAACTAGACTGCGTACATGTTCTGTGTTATCATGCATTTGCAGGTGCCTGGTTTCCTTTTGCTTTCTGCACGGCATGCCTCATTTCTGTGTGTGCTGCACTTGCAGTACCAGCCCAACAATTTTTTTTTTTTTTTTTATTTTTTTTTTATTACAGGCAGCAGAGTTTTGGGGATGCAAATTAAAAACCCTTTTCAGGACTATCTACTAACTAAGGGGAGTCTGAGTTAGACTAACTAAAAGCCTTTGTAAGGGCTAGAAAATTGTACCAGCCAGGGGGTACACCAGTTACCATTAGCTCATATTCGGAAACAGAAATGAAAATTTAATAAACAAAAATTAATAGGACAGGTACAAATTCTGTGGGGGAGTCAAAATGAATATTGCACCTGTCCCTTGGACAGCCATCCCCCATTTAAGCCCTTTTCAGGACACTACCAGCCAGGGGGCACATTAGTTACCATTAGCTCGTATTCAGAAACAGAAATGTAAACTTAGTAAACAAAAATTAACAGGACGAGTACAAATTCTGTGGGACAGACAAAATGAATATTGCACCTGTCCTTTGGACAGCCATCCCCCAAAATAATTTCTGGCCCTGTCTATAACGTGGAGATGCTGGTCCAGATAATATGTCGTTCCCAAGCACCAGATGTGAGTAATGAGGAAGAACTTTCATCAGAAGATAGTGTCTCAAGTCATATAACTGCAACTTTGAAAACTTTTCCAGCTGCAATGTGAACTGTGTGATTCTACGGAGCACGAAGAAATGATAAGCTAAATCCCTGTTTGTTACAAGCCAATAAATAAATCCGGATTCTTTACCCACAAGTGCATAACTTTACAATTTTTAGAGTTGAACCCCAGCAGCCAAATTCAAGAACACTTTTCTAGCCTAGCCAGGTCCTCCATGAGTTCCTGTCTTCCCTCCTTCGTGTCCACCCTCCCACAGAGCTTGGTGTCATCCACTAGCAGGCAGATTTTACCCTTGATCCCATCAGTGATGTCACGGACTTAAGATGTTAAGAACAACAACATCAGACCAAGCTCAGAGCCCTGTGGGACCCATCTTGTCACAGGTCTTGCTTCGGAGAACCGGCCCCTTCCCCCAAACTACCACCCCTTTGGCTTTTATTCTGCAACCAGTTTCTGACCCATCCCACAAGCTTAGCCCCCACCCCCATGTCCTCCAGCTTCCTGACCAGTCTCCTATGAGGCACCAAATCAAAGGTCTTGCTGAAGTCCAGATACAGGACTATGACAGTGTTGGACCCTGTCCATTTGTTATACGGAGAGCATTAAAAGCAAGGGTCTATTTTGCCCTCTCCTATTTCTGCCACTTGTTTGTCCGACTATGCTGTCAAATGTCTTTTTGTGGCACCTAGGAATTTGCCACTCCGATGGTCCCACAATTTCCTCCTGTCATCTCCTTTTCTTCCCTTGCTGTTTCTGTTCTGTGGTTAAAAAAATACAAGCTGTTTCGGTTTACTAGAAAATATATCAGTTTAGAACACACACCTGTTTACAAAATTGTTAACAGGAGACCAGCCATGGGACAGAATGTTTTATTTTGCTGCACCTCCAGGCTAGCCTCAGGAAAGAAACAGACAATGTCCAGAGACATTTTGTGAGAAACAGGAGACTGATGTACACCAGCAAGATGAAGATTTTTATTTCCATAGAGGTTTTTATCCATTGGAGCCTGGAAGGTGGCTATGACCCTCTTTCTGAGGGACTCGTCCTCCGTACCCACGCTTCCCATTCCAACTAACCCATGGTAATTCCCCTGAGGTCCCCCCCCCCCGGCTGGGTCAGGGAGGCTTTCTCTCCCCCCCCCCAGCCATAATCCAGAAGCCAGGGCGACCACAAGGATGCAACAGGAGATCATGGAGCCTGCCAGCTCCCTTTTTCGTGTTCTCTCCCATCCCCCTCCCACCGACACAAGGAAGCCAGTTGCATGCCTCCCGACCTATACTGCCCTCCAGCCACCGCCAGAGGGTAGTCAATAAGCGGGACAACAGAACCTCCCTCTCCAGAGAGAGAAGAGCAGTTCTTCGGATGCTCAATCCTCTCTCGCCCCTGCCGACCCCCGGCGGCCAAGACTTGCTACCAAACCCAGGTCACCGGCGTGGCGCGAGGTGTAGCGACCAGCATTTCAACCTCCAGTGCCACCGGGCCAGCCCACAAGATGCAGAATTTAAACTTTCAGGAAAAGACATCTTATGAAAAGGAGAGAAATGTTTTTGTTTAATAACACAGAGATGAAGATTTTAAAGAGAGACTCTCAGATGTAGGACTTTGTTTGAACTGCCTGCTATCCTGTACAGTTTTAATTTTTATTTTATTGTTAATAATAAAATGCTACTTGAGCATTTTATAACTTCACCTGGTTTGACTATGCTTCCTGATCTATGCTTCTACCACAAGGATATAAACCATCTAGCCATTGTCCAGTATTCTAGCGACTCAATCAAAGACATCAATTAGGTTAGTATGGTAGAACCTCCCCAACACAAACCCATGCTGCCTCTTGTCCTGGAGCCCACTTTTCTCCAGAATGCCAAACAGTCTTCTCTTGCAGGATGGACTCTATCAGCTTACCACTACTGGCATCAAGCTAACTGACCTGTAGTTCCCAGTTTTAGCCCTCTTTTATGAAGAAGCACCACAAGCAACATTCTCCAGTCCTGGGGGACATTTCCAGACTCAAGAGAGGTGTTAAACATGTCTGCCAGGGGACCCGCCAGAACCACCGCCAGTTCTCTAATGACTCTTAGGTGCATGGCATCTGGTCCTGATGATGTCTGCCTTTAGGCAACTGAGTAGTCTTGTCAGCTTGAATTATACCATCTATGACTCCACACCCCCCTACTCCATTGTGGTACTGGTCTGTCATTCTACCAAGTTAAGACTGAACAGAACAACCCATTAAGCGCCTTCACCTTTTCACAGGATCATAATCGACAGAAAAAGGCACAGTGGCCCACTGAGTCTGCCACTGCCTCACCTTTACCCATATCCCTTGCCACTGACCCTCCTCTCCCCCCCCACCCACACTTCTCAACCCCATGTCTGACCCATGCTTTCTTGAATCCCGCCACCATATCAGACCCTACTACCGCTAACGGCAGTCTGTTCCAGGTCTCCACCACCCTCTCCATGAAGAAATGTCCCCTCACACTCCCTCTGTATCTTCCACCCTCTAATCTTAGGCTATGCCCTCTTGTTACAGCCCCCTCCTTCCTTATAAGTATGCTCCCCTCCTTTACTTTATTGAACCCTTTTACGTATTTTTTTTTTTTCCCCAATTGTTTAACCAGGTGAGACACACTAAGCTGAAAGCTTGTTTACAGGTGCAACCTGGGAGCACAGGGAAGTTAAGTGACTTGCTCAGGATTACACAGTATGCAAGTTGGGGCTGTAGGATTCAAACCCAGGTCTCTAGATTTGCAGCTCAGAGCCTTAAACCACTGCTCTATACTGCCTCCCTATTTAAAAGTTTCAATCATGTCCCCCCTCTCCCTCCTGGTCTCCAGTGTGAACAGGTCCAGCTCCTTACACCTCTGCTCATATGTTTTCCCCTGCATGCCATGCACCATTCTGGTTGCCCTTCTCTGAACTTTCTCTATGCCATCTAAGTTCTTGAGTAGGTGCTGTCTCCAAAATTGTAACCTGTAATAAGTGTGGCCTTACCATGGCTTGGTAGAGGCGCTTCAGTACCTCCCTACTTCTGCTAGTCATGCCCCTCCCTATGCATGCCAGCATTCCGTTTGCATTCTCTACTGCCTTGTTCCACTTGTTTCCTACCTTGAAGCAGCTGGATATCGTGATCCCTAGATCCCTCTCCTGCTCTGTTTTCTTGATTTCCTCCCCCAAGAGTGTATACTGCTTGTACGATCTAAATGCATCATAGTGCACATTTTGGCACTGAACTTTAGCTGCCAATTTTCTGACCACCCCTCCAGTCTCTTTCAGATCACACCTCATGCCCCCCCACCCCGTGTCCATCCGACTGCAGATTTTCAGATTATCCACAAACAGGCACACCCTTCCTTCCAGCGCTTCCGCCAAATCACTGATGTCAATATTAAAAAGGCTCCCCGTACTGACCCTTGGTGCATCCCACTCTTCACCCCTCACACTCTGGAGTGCACCCCATTTACTACTACTCTCAGACTTCTACCTCCAACCAGCTTTCCACCCACCTAGTTATTTTTCTCCCCCCCCAAGCTATCCAGCTTATTTACTAGCCTTCTGTGAGGGAAAGTGTCAAAGGACTTAATGAAGTCCAGATAGACCACGTCCACCGCCCCTTCCTGATCAATCACCTGCGTCACCCAACTGAAGAATTCAATCAGGTTGGTGTGGCGTGACCTCCCAATTGTGAATTCGTGCTGGTTACCATCCTGCAGGCCGCTACCCACCAGGTAAGTCCACTACCCTTTCCTTTATTAATGCCTCAATCACTTTCCCCACCAGTGAGGTGAGACTGACTGGGTGATAGTTTTCCGCAACCTCCTTACTGCCCCACTTGTGCAACAGCACCACGTTCACCTTCCTCCAGTCCCCCGGCACCCACCCCGCATCCAGTGATCTCTCTCCTGCTCGGTTTTCTTGATTTCCTCCCCCCTAGAGTGTATACTGCTTGTCTTTTTTTTTTTTGGTCAGTTCTGTTCATCGCCACCCCCACCTGGAACTCTTTCAGGCATCCACTCACTCTTCCACCGCATACCGCCCGCCTGAAGCCACCCTACTAGGAGAGAGAGGATAGACACTCCCCTGCCTACCCGCCCCAGCAAGGACCCCATTCATTTGGACTAGGCAGACCAGGGGATCAGGACAGCTAGCAGGGGTAAGCCAAGCACTGGACGTGTTGCGACGGGGCACTGGAGGTGCTGTCACCTATCCAGGGGGGGTGGGGCATGGTCTTGTAGGTTTTCGCCAGGATGCGGCATGCAACAGCTCCAGCGTGGTTGTCTCTCTAAGTCTCTGCCACAGGAGCCCGCCAACATCCTTCCCTCTCTATGTCCCGTGCGTTTGCATTGCCACTGGTCTCCACCAGAGACCCCTGCAGCGCAAGGAAGTCCCCAGATGCCTCCCTGGGACAGAAGAGCAGTTCTTCGAATGCTCAGTCCTCTCCCTCCCCTGCCGACCCTCGATGACCTAGTCTGGGTCGCCAGTGTGGCGCCAGCACCTCAATCCTCAGCGCCATCTGACCAGCTGCTTGTGGGTTTTTACGACCTAAGTGCATCACAGTGCACTTTGTGGCATTGAACTTTAGCTGCCAAGTTTCCGACCACATCTCCTGTTTTTTTTTTCAGGTCCTGCCTCATGGCCTCCACCTCTACCCCCGAAGTCTGTCCACCCAACTGCAGATTTTCGTATCATCCGCAAACAAGCACACCCTCCCTTCCACTAAATCACTAATGTAAATATTAAAAAGGGGAGGCCAAAGTACTGACCCTTAGGGCACCCCACTTGCTCCAGAGTGCACCCCATTTACTACCACTCTCTGACTTCTACCCTCCAACCAGCTTTCCACCCACCTAGTTATTTTTCTTCCCACCCCTAAGCTATCCAGCTCATTTGCTAGCCTTCTGTGAAGGATGGTGTCGAAGGCCTTACTGAAGTCCAGATAGGCAACGTCCACCGCCCCTCCCTGATCAATCATCTGCATCACCCAACTGAAGAATTCAATCAGACTGGTCTGGCATGATTTCCCAATCATGAATCTGTGTAGGTCATCATCCTGCAGGCCGCTAACCACCAGACAGTCCACCACTCATTCGTTTATTAATGCCTCCATCACCTTCCCCACCACCGAGGTGAGGCTAACCAGGTGACAGTTTTCCGCAACCTCCTTATTGCCCCCCCTTGTGCAACAGCACCATATTCGCCCACCTACAGTCCCCCAGCACCCCCCATATTAAAAAGTCTTGTTAGTAGGGCAGCAAGTTCTTCCCTCAGTTCCCCCAAGTACCCTCGGGTGCAAGTCGTCCGGCCCCATTGCCTTGTCCACTTTTAACCTGGCTAGTTCCTTCTTAGCCCCATCTACACTGAAGTGGCTAGGATCTACTTTTATGTCCCCCCTTTCCCCTCAGCCCCCCATGAAGACAGAGCAAAAGTATCTATTTAGTAATTCAGCCTTCTAAAAGTCCCCCTCTAGTTGTAACACTCCCTCCCCCCTCAGCTCCACTATCCCCTGCCTTGCCTTCAGTCTTCCCCCTCATAAACCAAAAAAAGTTTTGTTCCTCCTCTTTTCTTCACTACCCTCTACCCAACGGCACTCCTTTTTCACCCTGACAATCTCGTCCTTTAGGTTTCTTTTCTCCCCTGTATACCGTCTCATCCCAGGATTTTAAAAATGACACCTGTCACATTTAGGAGGTGGTGTGAAAAAAAATTAAAGTTACAGGAGAGCAGTGAAATATTTCAACATTCACTCATAAACTGGTCACTTTACCGTATCTGTGCACCAATTTTCAACACAGTCTCCGTATGACCCCACCTTATGAACCCCCGTAAGTGAAAAATAAAGTCCTGCCCAAAACGCGATTTTGCATTGTGACTGCGAAATCACCTCCAAGATGGATTTTAAAAATTCCACCTGCCTTGTTCACGAGCTGGGGGTCCCAAAATGAACACACTGAAAGTTTGGCAGAAAAAGTTAAAAATTAGCAAAGTTATCAGTGCACGGTATTAAATCAGCTAAAAAAGTTGATTAGCTGTTTTGCATGTGAACGTGCTAATCACCCGTAAAAATGCATAGCACTTGTCCCAGAATGGTTAGCAAATTTTAAAAATACATATATATTTTATTAATTTTGTCTACTATGCCATAGACTCGCTGAATAAAATAGGTTATCAGTCTATGGCTATGCATTTTTGGAAATGGTTAGCATTACCCCGTTTTGCTATGCTATACCAGCTATTTAATACCCTGCAGTGAATGTTATAATATTTCAACATTCACTCATAACTTCGTTTTAATATATTTTTACAACAAATTTTCAACATAGCCTTCTTATGCTCCACCTCATGAACCCGGTAGGTCAAAATTTTCAAATCCCGACACAAAGGTGATTTCACACAGCAACTGCAAAAATCACTTTTCAGGACGGATTTCAAAAATTGCATTGCCCTTGTTCATGAGGTGGGGTCCCAAAAAAAGGCATGTGAAAAATGTGATATCAAAATATTTAAAAACAACAATGTTATGAGGAGCTAGTATAAACGCAGTGGTGCAAACCTGGAGACCTGGGTTTGAATCCCATCAGCCCCCACCTCCATACTGTGTGACCTTGAGCAAGTCACTTAACGTCCTTGTGTTCCCAAGTACACCTGGAAACAAGCTCCGGCTTAGTGTGCTTTTCCTGGTTAACAATTTCCACTTTACTTTTCCCTAAAAGTTCAAACCCCACTGAAATACCTTAAACTAGACTTACCTTGTTTTCTTATATTGCAGTCACCAGCTCCAGCTTTAAGACGCGTCTTCGATCGGAGAGTGGATCTATGCAGTGGGACATGTTCACATGAGTGAGGGTGTGAGGGGAGTAGGGTGGAGGGTGCTGAGCGGGCTGTCTGGGGGTCCTGGGAGGGTTCTTTTTTGTAGCTTAAAAAATGTATCAAAAGGCAACAAGGGACTCTCTTCCTTTTGCAAGATATTTTACATTTCTGGATCCAACACCAGGGACTGGGCATCCCAGCGTCAGCATGTACCTTACAGCAGTACCGAGGGTTGGAACAAACTATGAATGGGTGGGGCATGCGATCTAGAGAGCTGGGCAGTCGGCAAGTGGTACCAGGGGTGGGCAACCGGACTGCTTTAAAGCTGGGAAAAACGAAGGAGGGCTTTCTGTGCTGGGAGGAGGTGGAAATTAAAAGGGGAAAAAAAACACAGAGACAGACACTATCATCCAGTGATCGTTGTCTCACTGCTCACACTGAAGCTAGCAGCAACACTGCAGCTGCTGCCACAAAGAAAATCAAGAAAGTCCCACTGTTCTCATGAACATGGGTTAACAGCTTGTCTCGCTAAGCAGGGCACTCTGGATTTTTGGATGCCCAGAAAAGGTATTTATGGACGCCTTTTAACAACAACAAAAAATAAGCTAAACGTGCTGTTTTGCAGGTTCAGGTGGGTTTGTTTATTACTCAATATGCAATTTTTATGTATTTTTCATGGTCTTTAGTTGGAGGAAAAAAACATTGTGGACATCATGACAAGGAAAACATTTTTCAGGTCGTTTGAAGAGTGGTGGGAAAGCAAAAAGCTCTCATGACACAACATTTTTCTGTATTGCTATGAGAGATTTAGCCAAAAATTCTACTGCACAAGCTCAGAAGGAAAAAAAAAAAGGCACACACTGAATCCTTATAGCTCTGGAATCGGCTAAAAAGTTTCCACAAAATCTTTGAAAGGCACTACCTTGGCACAGGCCACTTCTACCCTGCAAGTTTCGGGAAGAAATTCTGTTCTGTCTAGGATGTAGGAGAGAGCACAACAAATGCATGTAAAGGAGAGAAAAAGTTAAGCCATTAATGTAAAAACAACAAGAGGATCTCCAGAAAGCGCACAAGCTTCCATCACAAAACTTTACATGTATTGAGATACTGCATCCTAGTCAATGCCTGCCAAATCTGGAGCAATTTCACCAAACACCACCAAAGCTATTAAAATGCAAAGCCCTAATACCAAATCTTTATCAACCCTAACACCACCACCAGTATCGACAGGGCTGAGTACAGTACTCAATATTAAACCCTTAAAGTTGTACACCAACAACTCTGCTATTCTTAAACTAAACTGCTCCACATCTGGCATGCACTGTCCAGAAGGAAAGTTCTCAAGATGTTGGGAAGTTTCGAGACAGCAGCTTATGTCATTTCTGAGCTCAGGACATGTGGTTTTTACATTATTTTTTAAAACTGTCCTATACACCGGCCTGGTAGCGTAGCGGGTTGAGACGTTACGCCATCGCGCTACGCCGGCCACTCCAGGTTTGGGAACAACCCTGGGTCGCCGGGTGCCAACTCAGGGAGGGGGACTGGAGCAGGACTGAACCATGGCTCTCCTCCAAGGGGTGGATGCCTGCCCATCTGTAGTCCCGCTTCTACCAGGTGGAGGTCCGGTGGGCACGTGGGCGGCACGAGTGGCAACAGAAAGGGCCACCTGATCCCGGCACGCAGGCACAGGTACGCCATGGCCTGCCCGGGGGCGGAGTAAAAACAGAAAAGAAAAATATATGGAAGAAAAAAAAAAAAACTGTCCAATAATTGTTACACTTTTTATTTTGCACTCACGTATAGGCTGGATGGTACAGAATTTTCCCCCCAAAACTGTCTGGGTAGAAGGGGTCTGTGCTAAGGTTGGCAGTGCCTTTCGAACATTTTGTGAAAAAATATTAATTGGTTCCAGAGATGCAAGGATTTCTTTTTTCTGAGCATGCTCAGTAGGGTTTTAGGACAACTCACCAATATGACACAAAAATGTTGGTGTCGCGAATATTTTGCATTCGTGCCACTTGGTGTTTTTAAAGTCATGATGGCTGCCTTTCATATTCTTTCTTTCTTTCTCTGACGGCTTGTTCTCCAGTCCCAGGTGCCTGGGTCATAATGGGGCCTGCCAGCTCCATTTTTCAAATTTTTCTCCCCGGGGACCCATGAGCGTGCAATGGGCAGAGTGGCTGGGCTCCGCCTCTGTGGAGGCAGCCCTGCATCCTGGAAATGGTGCCCTCCCAGTTCTGGCGGGGCATATGCACGGACACCCAGCCGCCACTGTGTGTCTGTCAAACAGCGGGCCGCACTGTCCCCCCCTCCCCGAGGAAGGAGTGCTGTCTATGGACACATGATCCTTCCTCTCTCCTGCCAGTCCCCAAGCGACCAGAGTCTGTTCCTGAACCTAGGTCCCCAGCGTGGCATGAGGTGTGGCATCCAGCACCTCAACCCTCAGCGCCACCAGGCCGGCCTTCATTTTCTGAGAGTTTTTTTGTTTTAGATCTTTTATTTATTGAAGTCTTAGAATAATACACCTTTGAGCTAAAAGTTCACTTACAGAGGTTCCACGTTGTGACATTAAAACAATAGTATAGATAAGCAGAGAGCAATTTTTATGAGACATACAGATAAATTACAAGCAACAATTCTGGATAACGTACATCAGGATTACTAGAGGTTGTTTACAAATAATCAGAACAAGGTGGTGCCAAGCACAGGTAGGAGGTGAGCGGGGACAGTAGAAGGCTACTGTGACAGGAAGATAGAAATGTCATTAGGTAGGAGTATTCCTACTGATGGGAAGAGGATCTTGGTGAGATAGGGGCTGGCAGAAACTAGGCAGAGAGGGGTAAAATTTAAGGAGCAGCCTTCGTGGTCTTGTCTATGGCACACAGAATTACAGGTGGGTGCCTAGGTGAGGTGGAGATAGTTCTGGGCAGCAGGAGTGCTATCCATGGGAATGGATGAACTAAGAGGGAGAAGGAGGCTGGTAGGAGCAGGGTAGAGCTAGGTGAGATTAAAGAGCAGCCTATGGGGCCTTGTTAGTGGCACTCCAGGTAACTTGTTGGAGCCCAGGAGAGGTAGAGTAGGGGAAAGGAATGCGGGAGGAGACAGACAGGGAAGAAAAGTGAAAAGGAGGGGGGGCTCACGAGGGAGTTGGGGAGGAAGAAGGGAAGGGAAATGGTGGATAGGATAGATAGGCAAGAGCTGAGGTTGTGCAACAAGGGCATAATGAGAAGCAGTTGTTGTCTAGAATGTACAGTCACATATGCTGGTTGCAGCAAAGTGTGAACACAATTTTGTTTTGAAAGGACCTAGTCTTGGTTCTGCCATTATGTCATCTTCAAGTGAATTCAGCCAAGTAGGAGACTGGTACTGAAAGAATCGCTGGCCTTGAGAGGTCCGGCAGAAAGGGACCTTTAGCGGCTTCCTGTTTGCCCCTCGTTTGTCTGGGGTAGGTGGAGGGGCGTTGGAGACCCTGACCCCAGGGGGTGTTAGGCCAAGGGTAGTCTTCTTAGCAAGCAGGCATACCTGGTATTGAATCCTGCAGTGGCGGTTGAGTCACCCTGACCAAAAGTAGAGATCGCAGGTGTGAGTTCGATAGTGTGTTCCTAGGACGAGCATACAGGCTTCGTTTAGTTAGCGCTGTGTCCGTCGCTGCGCCATATACAGTTAGACCGTTAATCGATAACTGGTAGTGCAGAGCTGTTCACTGCTGGTTTCAGGGTAGCATGTTAGGAATTGCCTGTGTCTGAATAGTTGGCCAATTCTGAGGTTCACACACTTGGCTACATGGTCAATGTGCTGCCAGAAAGTGAGGGAGCTCTCTAGAGTTACGACAAGGTATTTGAAACTATATACAGGGTATGAAATTCGGGGGAAAAAAGTATATACCCACTTGGGCATGCAAGAAGAAAATGTACATGCCCAACAAACTATTTACGTGCTGCCCCTTAGTTTACGTAATTTTAAATGTCATCTTCACTGGACCAAACACTTTTGTTTTCATCACCAGTAGTGTTGGCAGAAGCAGCATGCAGTGACAGTGTTGTGGAGCCATAAGCTTTGGTAGTGGGCCTTCTTTTGCCATTTTTCCACCACAGTGATATGGCACCTTCAGGGTTATATTCACGGAGCTGGAGTCCATTGACAGATATATACATTAAGTCGTGAAGGGTGTCCAAGCATAATCCAACCCTCCAATCATTATTCTTCCCATTAGAGAGAAGCCTCGTTCCACAGCAGCAGTGTTAACGGGAATCAGAAAAATGATTTTGACAATGGCCAGGACATTTTGAAACTGTTGATCCTGCACATCCTCAAGAACCACTTTCTGACACAATTTCAGACTTATAACTTTCAACAGACAGCAAGTGGAGTTTGTGCTTTTTTAAGTCTACCCACTCCAGCAGCACCAAAGTAACATCAACTCCATGAGACTCTAGGACCATTTTATAGTGATCAACAATTGTTTGAATTGCTTTATCTCCATATGTTCCAAGTGCCTCTGTGGATGTTGGCCAGGACAGAAATTGTAAAGCTCTTGCAGCTAGCACCACTTTATTGGGCGTGAAAGACTGAAAACTAGATGCTATGTGCTGTGATGTTTTCTGACAAATTTTTTTGATCTCTGAAATTGTGGCTTCTGCAATGTCTGAAGGAGAACCTGATCTGTGTCTGCTAGTTTCATTAGTTAAGTCAACACTGGTATAGTGAGTTAGGTTCTCATTTACAGATGCAAGTGTTATGCGGTGAAGTTCGAGAGACCATTTAGTTTCTGAATTGTGATTTCTACTCTGCTGTGAACATTTTCAACAGTGGCATCCTCTTGCTGAAAGCACAGACTAAGAGTAGCTAAATAACCAAAAAACGCTTTCAGAAAAGTTCATGTATATGACACATTTTAAAGTCTCAAGCACTTTAAGTATTCCTAGTGCTTTTTGGCCATGATCCTGCTTGTTTGTCAGTGAGACATGTTTGAGGTGAGGCACTAATGCAGCCCAGTTCCTTTCAAGGGCAGAAATGGCCTGTTCTCTGTGTGCAAGCCACCTAGCTTCACCAATGTTAACTGGTTTGACCACATTAATACTTAAAAAGGGATCCCGTTTCCTGTAAGCCTTTCCAACCTTTTGGTGACCTGTGGTAAAATGAGTAAATGTTCAGCAGAAGTTGTTCTAATGGCTTGTAAAAGGAACAGTCTCTGAAAGAATCCTTTACAGCAAGCTCTAAACGATGTGCACAGCAGTGTATGTCAATGAGATGTGGGCACTGGCTATCTTGCTTTATTCGAGTAAGGACACCTGAAGTGTTCCCTAGTATTACAGCAGCACCATCAGAAGCCGCACTTATCAGCTTATTTTCCAACCACCATCTTTTAAACTACCTTCACTCTCTAAAGCATCAACGGCAGTGTTTAAAATGCTTTCTGAATTAATAATACACAACAGGGTGTGTGTTGTGCTGGGATATGGGATAACATCACACCTGGAGTGATTAGGCACGAGACCGCGGGCCGGGTGCGACTAATCACCCCAGAAGTGACGTTATCCCAGTACAACACACACCCTGGAGTGCATTAGTGCTATTATACAATGGCTCATTTATGTAAAAGAAAAAAATAAAAAGAAAAAAACATTTTTAAAGTGATTTTTAGGATGACTTCCGGTGACGTCACCGTAATGGTGGGAGGCTGAGACTGAGAGCTCTCCGACGGCTACCCTCTAATCAGTTGAAATCCTCAAAGATAAGATAGTCTTGCTGATAATCAAGCATATTGCCTGAAAGCTCAGGATGGCAGGTAAACCCCCGAAAACAAAGTGCTCAAAACAGATGCACACTGGAGGTAAAATGAGGCAAACACTGCTGAGCCGACTGCAAGAGGGCCTGGCAAACCTACCCATGCGGAGACGCTATCCTTCCGACTTCTCCGCAGATTTAGATCCAGAAGAGACAGATCCTACAGAGGGCAAGAAACACACATTGCAGAAGATATTGTCTACGGTCAATAAAATAGACAGCGATCTGGCAGACCTAAGACAAGATATGCGCATTCTGGACAAAAAAGTTTCCAAAAATTACTCTCGCTTGGAGGAAATAGCTGAGACGCAGGAAAGTAATGACAGCCTCCTGTTATATTTAATGCAGAGGGTCCATAAAACACATGCCAAGCTTGAAGACCTACAGAACAGGTCCTGACGTAATAACTTTAGAATTCACAGAATCCCAGAAGGAGCAGAAGGAGGATTTGCTACAACTGCAGATTTTATTCAACATGTAGTGCGATCCATGTTTGAGATTCCAATGGACCTTGACCTGGCGATTGACAGAGCACACAGATCCTTAGTGCCCAAGTCGGCGGACCCTGCAGCGAGGCCTAGATCATTCGTGATCAGAATGCTACATTTCCAAACTAAAGAATGGATACTGCATGAAGCCTGGAGGCATCGAGATTTAAAGTATAAGGAGACAGTAATTTATTTTAATCAAGATTTCTCAACGGCCCTTCAAGCGGAACGACAACGAGTCAGGGGATAATTAAGGAGCTACGAGAGAAAAAAGAAATCAAGGCACAACTACTATTTCCAGCCAGATTAAAGGTACATTCCGAGAATGGTGCAAAGATCTTCCCTACGCTGCTGGATGCAGTCCCCTTCCTGAAGAATCTAGAAATCTCGGTTCCAGACCTGGGGTATGAAATCCTTGAAAAGCAGCTGAGAGCAAGTGCTTGGAGTGTGGTTACCAGAGGCAAGAATAAGAATCAAGGAGCATCGGCATTACTCCCGAGGTCAGCACTGGGGGACATTGCAAAACTCTTGCAGAGAATGGAGAGAAGAGATCAATCTACAATGTCGAGTAAAGGGGACTCATTACCACCGAAGAACTGACTATAAGGGTAGATTTTGTTCCCTTTTTCTACTTTTTTCCTCATTTGAAGCTCCTGGAAGAGGTAACCTGAACTTTAAGTACACTAAGGGGGACTTTGGACAGTACAGGACTGTAAAAACTACAGAACTAAAAAGTGAAAGCTTTTGATGCAGGAGGTAGAGTGGGAAGGGTTGTGTTGGGACACCATATAATCCCCACGATGGCGCTGAAGGGGAGAACTGAAGTGGAAGGGGCTATGGTTTTTAGTGCTAATCGGGAAGATGTTGGGGAGGAGTGACCTATTCATATGTAAGAAATTATAACCATCACCCTGGAGCTAAGCAGGCAGTGCTTGATATGTGGTATAAAAACACATGGGGACTTGAGGGATACTTAGCATTTAAAACCAGAGCGGGGGCGGGGGAGACTGTTGGGGGAGGTGAGGGTATACAATTTCTCTCACTGAAGAGACGTCTTTAATTTTAAAGTTGTAAGAAAACTACATAAAGAGTGTACTGGCTACAAATGCCCCTTTAACACCTTATGGGCCTAATAATTAGTCACAGGAGTGACTTGGATTTTCCTTGGAGGTCAAAGGTTGAGTAGTTAAAATAGTTAAACTGTTGAACTGGTTTTATATTATAAGAAGAATGTTTTAGAAGTTCAATGTGATGTTTCGATGTGGATTTTCATATAAAGAGAAGGAATGCAAAAACTTGGATGACACGGAAGGGTTGGGGGGGCATCGAAGTCTGGCCCAGAGCTTGGCAATCAGAGCAATAGATAGATACGCTGTTTTGGAATGGCCCTATTGAATATAGTTTCATACAATGTTAACGGTATTAACTCCCCAGTAAAAAGAACTAAACTGCTGACAGAGTTTAAGAGGCTAGACTGTGATGCAACTCTCCTTCAAGAGACCCATCTCTCAGATTCAGAGCATTTAAAGCTTAGAAGAGCTTGGGTAGGGAGTGTGGAAGCTGCATCATATGTAGGAGCTAAAAAGGCAGGAGTAGCAGTTCTGGTGAAGAGAAACTGCCCACTAGTAATACAAGAAGTGGAGAAAGCCTTTGAAGGGAGGTATATTAGGGTCTTGAGCCTGGTACAGGATCAAATAGTACATATAATTAACATATATGCCCCAACGTAGGAACAGAAATTCCACATAGAGGTTTTCCAAAAGATAGCTGGCCTTTCAACAGGGATTTTGATATTGGGAGGAGATTTTAATGCGGTCCCTTGCCCGTCACTGGATCGATCAGGGGACAAAACAGGCTCTCAGAGATCAGTAGACAGGAAACTTAAAGTTATGATGGAAGAGAGCGGGTTGGTGGATGTGTGGAGGTTACAGCATTTGGGAGAAAGGGACTACACCTGTTACTCTGCAGCTAACAAATCTTATTCGCAGATAGATCTGCTGATGACCTATAGGGCCACTACCCATTATTTTATATCCTCTAAAATTAGCCCACTTACTTTATCGGATCATGCGCCAATTACTACGACGATAACCTGGGGAGCGGAAACTAGACACACGAGCTGGAGATTAAATGTATCCCTGCTTAATGATGAGAATTTTGTACGGCAAATACAACAGACTATTTGTAACTTAGCGGTGGACTCCCCGATGAAGGATAGCTCCCCATTACTATGGTGGGATACAATGAAAGCGGTAGTAAGGGGACAAATAATTAGTCTGGCCTCAGCTAAAAAGAAACTTAGGGAAAAAACAGAGAAAGGCACTAATAGAAACTATAGAAACTCTGGAAAGAGCACATAAAGATCAACCAAAGGGGAAAGGAGTAGGAATCCTAAAAGAGTTAAACAAAAAAAAGGGCGGAGTTGGGGGCATTGGATAATGAAAAGGCAGAAGGTATTCTACGATTCATGAATCAAAAGTATTACGAGGGAGGAGGGAAGGCAATTAAATTGCTAGCACTCAGATTAAAAAAAGAACAAGCAAACAGATATGTCCCTTTTGTATTGGATAAGAATAAAGAAAAAGGGAAGAATGTGAAACCAAGTGAGATAGCCGCAGCACCTAGAGAGTACTATAGTGCCCTATATGCAGAGAATAAGGACCCACAAGAAGTTAAAAAGGAGGTGGCAGAATTCCTGAAGACCTTAAAGATCCCTAAACTAACGGTAGGAATGCAGAAAGAGCTTTCGGCCCCAATAACGGATAAAGAGGTTCAGGGAGTTATTACAAATCTTCCTGTCGGTAAGTCACCGGGACCCGATGGACTTCCCGCAGAATTTTATAAAAAACTTAAAAATACATTAGCCCCGAAATTAACCATGGTCATGAATGCCGTCTTACAAGAAAAGCGGCTGCTGGAATCCTGGCAAGATGCAATAATTACAGTAATCCCCAAACCTGGTAAGCCCCATATGTTTTGTGAGTCATATTGACTCATATCTTTATTAAATCAAGATCTTAAAATTTTGACAAAGATATTGGCTAACCGAGTGCAGAAATATATTGAGATCTTGATCCATCCAGATCAAACTGGATTCATTCCCCGCAGACACTTGTCTGATAACATTAGAAGACTGCTTAATATAATTAGTAATGAAGTCAAATCACCAAATCCACAAGTGGCAATTTTTTTAGATGCTGAAAAAGCCTTCGATCAGCTGAATTGGACTTACTTGCAGGAGGTACTTCATTACATGGGTTTTGAGGGATCATTTATGCAATGGATCATGGCGGCATACCGAAATCCCACGGCTCGGGTTCGAGTTAATGGTACAATTTCAGAAAAGTTTACAATAGAGGGGGGCACCAGGCAAGGCTGCCCCTTATCTCCACTTTTGTTTGCCACTGCGATGGAACCATTAGCCCAAGCAATTAGATTAAGAAGTGAGGTCAAGGGGATCTAAGTTCAAGTGACTGTAAATAAGATATCACTATATGCGGATGACACGCTGATTTATCTATCAGATCCAGAGACGTCTATCCTTTTATTAGAACTGCTCACACAGTTCGGTAAAATGTCAGGCTTTAAAATTAATTAAGACAAATCAGAGATCTTACCACTAGGTGGAGCTTCACCAATAGTAACTCAAGGGAAAACCCCCTTTAAATGGGTGAAAGATAAAACCAGGTATTTAGGAATACAGATCCCAGTCAACATCTCCAAAATGTACCATCTTAATTATGGACTACTCCAAAAGAAGGTCTTTGAAGATATTAATAGATGGCAAACACGCCCCCTGACCTTCACAAATAGGATAGAGGCGATTAAAGTAAACGTGCTTCCCAGATATTTATTCCTATTTACAAATTTGCCTATCCCTTTTCCATACAAAGATTGGAAGGAGCTTAAACATAAAATATCAGGATTCATTTGGGCTGGGAGAAGGCCAAGGAAAAGATGGGAACTTCTCACAGTAGATAAGGGTAAAGGGGGGAAGGTGGTACCAAACTTTTACAATTATTATAGAGCAGCCCCAATTCTAAAAATGCTAAACTCTGAGGGTGGTGGATGCTGTTATTCAATGGAGAAAGAGGCACACCCTACAGTACCCCTGAAAATACTACCATGGGCAGCTACACAGACTGATGTCAAGCTAATCAAAAACTGGTGGACCAAACAAACGATAAAACTTTGGATAGATGCAAGACAATGGTGGGAAATTCCTACACCAGTCTGGGAGTATATCCCGCTTAATCGTCTTCCGAAATTTCCCACCAACCAACGGGATAGCTGCTTTCATAGATGGCAGGGAAGAGGTTTAAATAATCTCACCCAGTTTATTAGTGGTGACGGTGTAAAATCCTTTATAGATATGCAGAAGGAATTTAATCTGCATAAAACAGATTTTTTTAAATATCTGCAATGCAAACATTATATTCTCACCTCGGTAGGAGAAGAAGCCTTAAGGGTTCATCCTGCACCTCCAATAATAGCCACACACCAAAAAAGCTGTATGGCAGACCCAAAAGGGTACATATCACTTATATATAAGGTATTACAGGAAGAAGTAGGGAGAATATATGTTCTAAAGATAGAGAAGGATTGGCAAGCCGAACTGAATACAACATTATCAGATATGGACTGGTGCAGAATCTGGGGTGCAATCGCCAAGACAACGAGCTCTCCCAGGTGGAGAGAATTCAGGTGGAAGGTAACATCTACATATTTTATTACCCCTCTAATTTCCACTCATTATACTAATTATAAACCTCCTACGGATCGCTGTTGGAGGGGCTAGGGAAGTAGAGGCACATATATACATATTTTTGGGGAATGTCCACAGGTAGAGGATTTTTGGCAGGAAGTTAAGCAAGCTCTACAAAATATTTTCCAATTGCAAGAAATTCTCACAGTTGTTAGTATATTACTAGCTCTAACTCCTAGGGAAATTAAAACAAATAATCAAAAATACTTATTCTACATACTTGTAATAGCAGCTCTTAAAGTAATTACTCAACACTGGCTCCAACAAAGCTTATGTTACTTCACCACATATCTTTAGTCAATAAGTACTATTAAAACTATGGAAGCTATCACTGCCCGGTTAAACTTAAAAGTGGAGCAATATAATACTAAGTGGCTTCCATATTATGATTACATTGAGGATACCAAAGGAACCCCAGTGTTGGATCAATTCTTACAGAGCTGAAAGGGATAAACTAAGAGATGGGTCACATACTAAAAGTAAGGAGACGGGTGATGAAATTCGGAACAAATATGAGAACCAAGTAAGGAACTTAGGACCTGGAATAGACCTTAGGTCGTCATAGAACAAACCATGTCGAATAGAATACTATTAAGTTATTGCTGTTTATTGTAGATAGTATGAGGAATTGACTATTCTCTGGAATGATACTATAATAACATTACAGTTTTATGTATTAGAATAAGAAACATCTTTTGTAGGCAGCTCACTGAAGTGTTCTTTGGGTAAAGGGGAAGAAATACTGTAAGTATGAATATGATGTTTAATTGTCATAGCATACATGTGTATATGCACTGTAATACTGCCTAAAATGTAATGGAATGATAAACTATAAATAAAAAAATCACTTAAGTTCAAAAAAAAAAAAAAAGTGATTTTTAGTTAATTTATGATTGTGGAGCTATATCAAGAAAACAGATACTTCCATTTTGGCCAGTAGATGTCACTAGTGTTAAATGAATGAGCCCCTCTCTGTGCCTGCTCTTCCCCACATACACATATACTGTTCTTTTCCTTTAAAAGAAAAAAAAATGTATGGTAGGGTCTCACACAATTGTTTCAGTGAACATTCGGTGCTGCGAGATTTAAGGGAGACCAGGAGGGGGTTTCATGTGAAAAGTGCTGCAGTGTATTATAGTGATCGCGATCGATACAGAAGATGCTGGCTACTCCAGACTGGCCCCACTGTCTACTCTGGGACACATAAAAAAGTTTCACTTTGTTTTTGTTTTTTTGAGGAGCCTGATGTAGTGGTACCAAGAGGTCTGTCTAGCGAGCAACGAGCACTTATATTTGGAAGCGCCAGTGGGATGGAAACGCTGCTTCAGATGACTGCCTTTTTTTTTCTCCTCCTCCACATTTTAAACATTTATTTGTTTGGTGGCATACTGTTTGTGTGTCAATGGTGGTAGTGGTGGTGGTGGGGGTTCTTGCCAGTGTGTGTGATGGCAGTAAGTGACCGCTGATGCTGTTGTGCAGTGTGGAAGGCAGATGAGCCCATCGCAGTCGTGGAGTAATTCAATTTTACATTCGGTGCGGTCTTTTTGTGTGCTGGGACTAGACCAGTGATGTTCTGCTGAATAACATCACGGGTCCAGTCCAAGACTGACCAATCAAAGGTCAGCATTTTTCTTGCCATTGTATAATTAGGGACACTGACGGGTTTCAGTGCAACAAATCTTGTTACAGGTAGGCCATTTTCAAAAACATGTACATAAATGCCCTTCTCCTCAGTCACACTTTTATCTGTGCAGGAATCAACAAGAAAAGAAATCATTGTCTTATAGTAGACTAGCAGTAGTGTTTTGAATATCTTGAGTAATATAGTGAATGAAGACACAGCACTGCTTGTCACTACTGTAACTGTGACCCACAGCATCATCCCCATGATTTTTTCTTTGTAAATCTATCAACCCAGGAAAGTCCCTGAAAGGCCTTTCGGTCTTAGCAATGTATTTTGCAGTACAGAACAATTTACAAATTTGATCCATTTCTTTTGGTTCCATTAATTGTATGGGTTTCTCTATTGGTCTTTCTCCAACTTTTGTTTTATTTGCAATGTATGCCCTCTCAGCATTTTTGTGTGCTACGGACACTTCATGTGCTGAGATAATGTGCACTCTAAAAGTACTGTATCCAGTTTCGAAATTATTTTTGCTTTGGCTTTTATCATAATTCTGACACCATGAACAGAACATTGCACATTTATCTTTGTCATAGACAAGCCACTGTCTGCTTTTTTCCATGATTCTTGAAATTTTCTGACTTTTTGGGCCTTATCTGGGTTTTCAGTATGAGCAGCATCACCTGCGGAACCATCAGTGGTCATGGCAGTTTGACTGTCTGGGCAAAGAGGTTGTAGCGTTAGTACAGTAGTTGAAGTGCTTGTGGTGGTGGTGCTAGTTCTTGCTGCTGAGGAATCCTTAGCTCCCCGAGTCTCATCAGTACGCGTTCTCTTAAATTCAAATTTAAAAAGGCTCGTGGTTGCAGAGCTCTGTGCTCGTGGGTATGGCAGCAGATAGTTGTGCAGACTGGTAGCACTAAATGGCTTGCACAGACTAAGAGTAACAAGTAACTGTCCAAGCTAGGCTGTTAATACTAATCTTGTAAATTAATACATTCAGAGAATGTTACTTTATGTGCTGATGTTAACTTAAACTTGGTCTGTGAATGGATTCAGTTGTCAATAATAAATGCACCGTCTATGCACAAGAAACACTGACTGTGTGTGTCACAACCCCACTCAGCAGGCCAGGCCCACTGCTCCCACAGTGTCAACCTCCAAGAGCAGTATTGTGAACAGTTAACAGAAACAGGGTAACCCTCCTGCCTGTTTTGTGGGTTGGAATCAACCTTTGGTCTCAAGTTCTGGAGGGATTCAAACTGTGAACCTCTTGCTAGCATACCCAATGTACAGGCTCAGATAATTCTGCTCTTTGGAGGGGCCCGGTATCTTTCGCCTATGGACACCAAACCAGGTGTACAAAATGAACCCTTAAAAACTCTATGACAGACCCCAGAATAAACTTTTACCTTTTCCCAGTTTGGTAAAACCAGTAAGCTTTGTACAGTGTCAGCTTTAACCATATACGTTTCCCTTGTCAAAGAAAGAATTTCAAAGGCACACCAGGGAGTATCTAAAAATAAAGGTTTACTTGAAATAGATAAAAATGTAAAATGTAAAAACACAGAACCATATATCACTCAAAACATACAATCTTTTAAAACAATAAGGTTTAAAAAGTGCAAATTCCTACCAATAATACACTTAGACCTGTCTAGCTAATGTATTCTTATCTTCTTATAGTGCTGTAGATATTTCTTTTTTCAGTGTCCAAACATGTCTGTTACAGCATAATTAAAACACTGTCTTTTCCTTACCTTCTCTATAATGTCACCCAGCTCCTTCTCTGTTTATTAAAAATGATACAAATCAGGATGTCTTGTGTCAGGAGGTGAATTAATAGGTGACATCAGCAGAAAAAAACGTTTCCCCATATGACTTCCCAATTAAGTCTGTAATTTTCCAAGTTCTTTCTTTCATCCATAAGCAGCATCCTCTCTCAAGGACATCAAAGGACCTTTATGACTTCGCACCACAGTGACATAAATACAGGTTACTCACCTGTAACAGGAGTTCTAGGAATGGTATATGTTGTTCATCCACACTTATTGGCGGGTTCCTTGCCGCTTTAAATCTTGCCGGAAGGTCTTCAAGCTGGCTCCTCCCACCCACCCGGGTGGTAAAACTCTCGGCTCCGCCCCATGACGCCAGATCTGGCCCGCTGGAAGCTCAGGTTGTGCGTCAAGCCGGGAGGTTAGAATGCAGATGAACAACATATACCATTCCTAGAACTCCTGTTACAGGTGAGTAACCTACTCTAGGGACATGGATATGTTGTTCATCCACACTTATTGGCAGACTTCTAGCAGTTCTCCGGGAGGAGGGAGGCAAGGCGCACACCCCTTGTCAATACTTACTTGGGAAATAAGGACTGAGAACCGAGGCCCCAAAACCAGCATCCGCACATGCACTCAAGGTCGATGTGGTAATGGTAATAAAGGTGTGTGCTGACTTCCAGGTAGCAGTCCTGCAGATTTCCTGGATAGGGACGTCCCTGGAAGCAGCCACCGATGCAGCAGTATGATGGGTAGAATAAGCTCTTATCCCTCTGGGAGGCTCCATGCCTGCCAACTTATAGCAGCGATCTATGCAGGAGGTGACCCACCTGCCTATCGTCCGCTTGGCTGCAGGTCTGCCAGGTGCGGCTTCAGCGTAGGTGACAAACAGCTGGCGTACCTCTCCCCGAATTTCAGCCGTGCGCTCCTTATAATAAGCGCGCGCCTAGGGTCCAGAGTATGGAGCCTATATTAGGCCTCCCAGGTGTGATTGGGCAGAACACCGGCAGAGTCAGCACCTGGTTAAGGTGAAACCCTACACCACCTTCGGAAGGAATTTCGGGGCACAGCAGGACAACCTTGTCCCTGTGGAAGACCAGGTAAGGAGACTTGATGCAAAGCGCCTGGAGCTCTCCCATCCTTCTGGCTGACGGATAGCCACCAAGAAGGCGGTCTTCCACGACAGGTGAGAGATCACACCTGTGCATTGGTTCGAATGGCTTGCCCATGAGCTTTGCCAGTACCAGCAGTAAATCCCACAGAGGTGGAGATTCTCGCACGGAGGAAATGTGATCAAGGCCTTTGGAAAAGCGCCCGACCACCTTTTCCTGCACCACCGACTGCTTCCCGGCCCGCGCCCGGTAAGCAGAGATGGCTGCCAGGTGCACCTTTAGGGTCGTCGACCTAAGCCCTTGACTAGAAAGGGACCATAAATAGTCCAAAATGCTTGCCACAGAACAGGAGGAAGGGTCCAGGCCCTTGCCCTGACACCAAATGGAGAATCTCTTCCATTTGAAGGCGTAGCATTTTCTGGTCGACTCCTTACGGGATGCCTCAACAACATTGAGGACCTCGTCGGAAAGACCCAAGGCCTGGAACTCTAGCCGCTCAGGAACCAGGCCGTCAGGTGCAGGGATTGAAGGTCCAGATGGAACACCTTCCCCTGATTGACTGAAAGCAGGTCCGGGCGAGCTGGAAGCTGCCTCAGGAGCCTGGAGCTGAGGCTGAGGAGATCTGGGTACCAGAACTGGCGGGGCCAGTCTGGGGCTATCAGGATCACCTGCGCCTTGTCCCTCCTTGCTTTGAGAAGCACCTTGTGAATCAAGGGAAATGGGGGAAAGGCGTAGAAGAGGCCCGGGGTCCACAGCCTCGAGAAGGCATCCCCCTGCAGCGAGCCCTGCTGAGGGGGGCGGGCATGAAACAGCCTCAGCTTCGCGTTCTCCCTGGAGGCAAACAGGTCCACCTGAGGTGTGCCCCAGTGGGAGAACAGATCTTGTACTACCTCCGGCAGGAGAGACCATTCGTGAGATGCAGCCCCTATCCGGCTCAGGGCATCGGCCAGGGTGTTGGAGGCTCCTGCCACATGAATGGCTAGGAGATCCGCCTCCAGGCTGCGCACAAGTGACCAAATGCGGAGAGCTTCCTTGCATAGAAGCATGGAGCGCGTCCCGCCCTGGCGGTTCAGGTAGTACATGGTCGTGGTATTGTCCGTCTGGACTCGGACCACTTGACCCTCGAAACGGAGCAAAGGCGGTGAGAGCTTGGCGGACCGCTCGGAGCTCCAGCAGGTTGATGTGGCATCGGGACTCCCGCGGGGACCAGAGGCCATGCACTCTGTGTTCCCCCAGATGGGCACCCCAACCCATCAGAGAGGCATCGGTCGATAGAGAGACCGTCGGCTCGGGGCGGACAAACGGGATGCCCTCCTGCAAATGGAATGGAACAGTCCACCACTGGAGAGCGTTCCACATCTCCTGGGTCACTATCACTAGCTGGTCCAAAGGATCGCAGCGTTGTGACCACTGGCTGGCCAGTCCCCACTGAGAGGGGCACATGTGCCAGCAGGGCCCATGGACACCTGGTACAGGCGCCATGAGACCCAGAAGGCGCAGGAAGTCCCAGGCAGGGCGCGATTGCCCAACCAGAAATGATTGGGCAAAGGAGGTAAGAACCTCGGCCCTGTCCGCCGGGAGTCGTGCTCTGGCTCGAATAGAGTCGAGCTCTGCCCTGATGAACAGGATCACCTGCTTTGGCTCGAGTTCCGACTTGGCCTCGTTGATGAGAAGGCCAACTCGAGAGCAAACCTGGAGGGCCAGATCTCTGGACTGCTCCACCTCCCGTCTGGAGGCGGCTCTATCAGCCAATCGTCCAGGTAAGGGTACACCCGGACCCCTCGGCGCCGCAGGAATGCTGTCACCACTGCCATGCATTTGGTGAAGACCCTGGGAGCTGGAGATAAGCCAAGGCATGGCTCGAACTCGAAGAGGATCCCTCTGCTGAAAGCGGAGGATCTCGATGTGACCGGACGGATAAGGACGTGAAGCGGCGTCCAGTAGGTCCAGAGAGCAGAACCACACGCCGTGTTCCAGAGATGGTATTATCTGCGCCAGAGTGACCATTCTGAAGGTTCGAGACCTTAGGAACTTGTTCAGGTCGTGAGTCGAGAATGGGCGCCCAGCCCCGTCCGCTTCGAACCAGGAAATACCTGGACACGAACCCGGGTCTGAAGGGGGCCTCCACCTCCGTGATCACCTCCTTTGGAGGAGGAGGCAATGTCGGCTTCGGCGAGCCGCCAGTGAGACAGCGGACCCGAGGCCCCGAGTCTGACGGCTCTGAAGGGTGGGGCCTGCGAATTCCAGAGGTAGGCCTTTTCCCACCACCTCCAGTACCCACCTGGTCCACGGGGGGAACCAGGGGTGAGGTGACAGGGATGGAGGCGACACCCCTCAGCCCGTCACTGGGCAGGCTTGGAGGAGGGACCAGCCGAGGAACTTCCTGGGCCTTTACCTCCCTGCTTCCTGTTGGAGGAAGCCGACGGCTTGGGTTTGGGATACCAAGGTCGAGCCTGCTGGCCCTGACGTTGCTGGGCCGGGCACGCCGCGGGTGCAGAAGGACGAAAGGGCTTAGGCTGTGGCTTGCGGCCTTTGTCCTTCTGAGCGGAAGAGACAGAGTCCAAGGTAGCACTGGACTTCTCGATCCTCTGCAGGTGACCTTCCACCCCAGGGCCGAAGAGGTCAGTCCCCAAAAAGGGAACATCCGCCAACTTGTGCTGGGTATCCGAAGTAAAGGTGGATACCCTCAGCCAAGCCCGACGACGCATGGCCACTGCGGCCGCCACAGACCTGGCACATGAGTCCCCGATGTCTAACGCAGTCTGGAGCTGCTGTTTAGCCACTGCCCTGCCCTGGTCCCGCACCTGCCTAACGGTAGTCTGCAGATCTGCGGGAAGATGAGGGACAACCTCATCCAGGGAGCCCAACAGGGCGTGAGAAAAATGTGCCATGAGGACAGCCGAACTGGCCTGACGAAGGCCGAGAGAGGACTCAGCATAGACTTTTCGCCCGGCATAATCCAATTTCTTGGATTCCTTGTCGGGAGGTTTGTCCACATCCCTGGCGTTCCCGGCACGCCGGAAAACGCTGTCGGTAACCAACCCCTCGGCCGAGGGGTGTTCCGAAAAACCGGACAGGGAACCGGTAGGGACCGCATACTTCCTGGCCAACCTGGCCGAAGGCGCAGGGCAGGAAGCAGGGCGCTGCCAAAGTTCCAGGCCAGACCCCAGCAAGCCGCCACGGAAAGGCCTCCGTAGGAGAATCCCCTCGGTCCAGAATCTCCGTGAGGGATACCTGGCCGTTTAAAGCGGGTTCGAGCTTCATCCGGTGGACTCCGAGATGAGGAAGCAACCCTAGGGCGAGGCTATCGTCCATTGACTGTCCTCCCAAGGACTCCAAGTATATGCGCTTGGAGAAGAGGAACCATCATCGGACTCAGAAGAGTCCTCAAAGACTGCCTCAGCCCTGAGCCACCCTCCACCTGCCGAGGTTTATCAGGAGTGAGGGTGACCGACAGCCTATGGGGCAAACCCAAAGCCGACCGAGAATTTTTGGTGACCCCAACTAACAGCTGTGGGGCGGGTTCCACCAGAATCAGTGGGGCAGCTGGAATTGGCCGAACAACCGGCCTGAGAACAGGCTCCTCGACTAGCGAGGTTGTTTAAGCTGCCCAGTGGCAGCCACTTAATGGCCGGGGAAGACGACTGGGTCGGCTTATTCCCGGTCAAAAGGAGCTGTTGCCACATAAGTTCCTCGTACCTCCGACGCAACTTGCGCCGAAGCCTCCCCTCGTCCGAGGAAGAGGAAGGGCGGCGCCGCTTGCCGCGGTGCCGAGACCGAGACCGCCTATGACGGCGGGATCGGTTGGACCGCGAGGATGTCCGAGACCGAGACCGAGAGTCTCGACTAGGCCGAGGAAGGCGAGGAGAAGTGTCGGAAATCGGCACTCCCCTCGGCTCGGACGATCCCAACGGAGGCAAAGCGAGCCGACGGGATCCTCAACTCCCACCGGGGAACCAGGAGAGGGATTCTCAGCTTCTCCAGCCGACAACCCGTCCAACGGGTCGAGAAAAATCTCGACCGCGTCGACGGGAGTCTCGGCCAACTGGCCTGACGGGGACACCGTGAAGCCAGTGGCCGGAGCTGAGGGGTCAACGAAGTCGACTGTCGACAAGGGGAGGGGGATTTTCCCGCTCCCAAGAGCGTCGACGGAGAGACTTACTTTTGCTCTTTTTGGACCTGGAAGAAGGTCCCGAAGAAGTTGGACCCTCACCTTTGGTCGAGACAGTCAGACAAAGCTCCTTAAAAGAAGCCGAGTAAGAGGCACCGAGAGAGAGCGGGACAAATGCCGCAGCAGGTAGAAAGCAGCCTCACGCCGCCCTCCTCTTGAGGCGATCATCTGCTCAAGCTGATCCGCATGAGCCCGCCCGCCACAGACACCGCCAATCGGGCCTCTTTAGATTTCACCGGTGGAATTCTTTTCTCGAAGCCCCAGTTATGTCGGAGCATACGGTCTTCAGGGCGTGGGCGAAAAGGAAAAGCACAAGTCGCCAGGCCTGCGGGTGGTGCTCAAGGCCAGGCAGTGAGCGCACATGGATGCGGATCCGTCCTAGACATCTTCTGCCTGCAAGGGCTACATCAAAATCCGGGGTCGATTTGTCCACCCTTGGCCGTGAGGAGAAGAAGACCGAAGTCTTTTTGCAAAACTTTTCAATTTGAACTTTGAAAAATTAGGAACCAGTCTTAAGCGCAACACGCTTAAGGAGGGAACCTGAGCCTAGCCGGTAAGGAAGATTCAGGCGTCATGGGGCGGAGCCGAGTTTTACCACCCGGGTGGGTTGGAGGAGCCAGCTTGAAGACCTTCCGGCAAGATTTAAAGCGGCAAGGAACCTGCCAATAAGTGTGGATGAACAACATATCCATGTCCCTAGAACCAGTATTCTTTTTCTAAACGTCATAAAAGTTCATGATTTTCCAGCCTAGCAGCTGGCAGCTACAATTAAGCTAGCTAAACAGGAGATCCTTACTTTAACTCTCTTCTAGCCTGTAATTATCTACTGGCTTTTATCTTTTAGCTGAAACAGCATGTCTCATGAGAGACACTCAATAACACATTTTTATATTACAAAAAGCATAGATTAATCAGAACCAGCTGTACAAGCATCACTATCCTCCCTACCTAGACTGAATTTGGGGGCTCTATTCCCTGCATGACATAAGCTTCCCAAATCAGTTCACGCCTCACAGACACGAGACAAGCTATCAGAGTTCTGATTTTTTGCTCCAGCCCTATGCAAAACTGTCATGTCATACCCTTGTAAAGCAAGACTCCATCTGAGCAATCTACCATTGTTTTCTCCCATCTGCGTCAGCCAAACCAGGGGTTTGTGGTCAGTCTGCACCACAAAATGCTGCCCATACCAGTATGGCTCCAACTTCTTTAGGGCCCACACTATGGCAAGGCACTCTTTTTCCACAGTGAAGTATGCCTGCTCCCTAAGAAGTAACTTTTTACTCAGATATGCTACAGGGTGATCTTTCCCTTGGCTGGATGTCTGACTCAGTACTGTCTCAATACCCACGTCTGAGACATCGGTCTGAACTATAAAGGGCCTGCTATAGTCAGGACTTGTCAAAACAGGAGCACTGCAGAGTGTCTCCTTCAATCTGGTAAAGGCTTTCTCACAGGCTGGTCCCCAGGTAATTTTCTTTGGCATCCTTTTCTTTACCAGGTCAGTTAGGGGAGCAGCCAGGGCACTGTAATTGGGTACAAATGCTCTATAGTATGCTGCTGACCCAAGAAAACTCCTGATCTGCTTCTGCGTTTCTGGTCTGGACCATTCCTGGACTACCTCTATTTTTATTTGGTTAGAACGGAGCTGTCCTCGGCCTACCACATGCCCGAGGTATGCCACTTCTCCCATGGCCACCTGGCACTTCTCTGCTTTGACAGTGAGCCCAGCCCTCTGTATCCTGCCCAGCACTGCCCTAAGGTGGGATAGGTGTTCCTCCCAGCTGGTACTAAAAAATGACAGTGTCATCCAGGTACGCCACAGCGTACTCCTCAGCACCATTTAACACCTGGTTCACCAACCTTTGGAAAGTGGCCGGGGCGTTCTTCATTCCGGAAGGCATTACTTTAAATTCAAATAAGCCTATCGGAATGATGAAGGCCAACCTCTCCCTAGCTCTGTCCATCAACTCTGCCTGCCAATACCCCCTTGGTCAGGTCAATGGTCGTAAGGTAGGTCACCTCTCCCAACTTGTCCAGGAGTTCGTCCGTCCGGGGTATCGAGCTGGCATCTGACTTCGTGACTGCATTCAGTCCACGATAGTCCACACTGAAACGAGTACAGCCATCTGGCTTGGGTACAAGCAATACAGGTGAGGCCCAGGGGCTGTGGGATCTCTGGATTATCCCTAAATCCAGCATCTCCTCCACTTCCCTCCTAATGTCCTTTTGGACAGCCTCGGACACCAGATATGCTGTCCGCCATATGGGCGTCTGTGTCCCTGTCTCCACATCGTGAGCCGCTAAGAGGGTTAGTCCAGAGTTGGCGCTAAACAATGGGGCAAAGTCTGCTAAAACCTCCCTTAATTCCTGGATCTTGTCCAGGGTCAGCTGGGGAGACAATTTAACTGCCTCCACAGAGGACTCCTGCTTACTTTCTTCCAGAAAGTCCATAAGGGGGTCTCCATCTATTCCCTCCCCAGGACTACACACTGCAAACACCATGTCAGCCCTATTTGCATATGGCTTCATCTTGTTGACATGGTCCATCCTTTCTGTCCGTCTTCAGTCAGGTAACTCTATAACATAGTTCACGTCATTTACCTTCCTAACCACTTTATACGGTTCTGCCCACTCAGCCTGCAGCTTGTCTTTCTGGACCGGAAAAAGGACCATGACTTTCTGACCCACCATGTACGAGCGAGCTCTGCCTCTGTGGTCATACCACACTTTTTGTTTTCTGCTGGGCAGCTGCCAGGTTGCTCTGGGCTGTCCCCATAAGCTCCTTCAGCCTTTCCCTAAACCGAAGGACGTAGTCCACAATGGAGTTCCCTGGGTAGCGTGCTTGCCTTCCCAGTCCTCCTGGATCAAGTCTACAGTCCCACGTACCCGGCATCCATACAAGAATTCGAAGGGGGAAAATCCTGTCAACTCTTGGGGCACCCCCCTGTATGCAAACAGGTGGGGAAGGTATTTCTCCCAGTCCCTCCCATGCTGCTCAGCAAACGCCTGGAGCATTGACTTCAGGGTACCACTGAATCTTTCCACAAGCCCACTGGCTTGTGGGTGATACGATGTTGTGCATCTCAACACCACCCCACACTTCTCCCATAAACATTTCATCAGGTCTGACATGAAGGAACCCCCTCAATCGGTGATAACCTCCTGCGCAGGGTGCGAAATTCCTATACCTTAGGTGCCCCTAGGCATGCACTTTTTCTTCAGGACACCCACAGCTGTTTAGTGCCTGCCCCTTTGGGCACTTAAGATATTTTGGGCAGAGTTCTGTTTTTCCAACGTTGCATTTTTTTTTTTTTATGGGCAGTGTTTTTCGTTTCCCCGGAGCCCGGGGGGCATCAGAGGAGTGCAGACACAGAGCTGACATCGAGAGCAGATCATGAGTGTGCTCGTCTGGGATGTCAGCTGACTGCTTGCAGCTTTAGAGAGGTCTAAGGAGTAGGCTGATGTGGTGGTACAGAGATCAGCCAACCAGTCTCCCGAAGTCTCTTGGTCACTGCTGAAGGCGGGCTGCAGCAGGCGCATTCACCAATCAGTGACAATGTTTTTACTTTTCACCCGCCCCTCCAGACAGTGAGATGCGAGGACTCTCCACAGCGTGCCATTCTTTGGCTTTCTTTCATGGAGACAGTTCTTTCAGTAACAGGCGCGGTAGTCTGCCGATCGTCGCTCATGATCTGCCTAAAAAAAGGCTCTTTTAAGAGCTCAGTTGAAGAGAAAAAAACAATTAAGCAACACAAATTAGAAACTGCAGAGTGAAGGGGGGATTGAAGTAAATAGCTGGTAGCCAGGAGGGGAGTGTGTCTGTCAGACCTCCAGTCAGGAGGGAGGGCAATCTGCAGGAGAGAACTGACAGCACTGAGCAGGGAAGGGAAGCTTGATAAAAAATTCACTAGAAAGCAGCCAAGTAGTTCTGACTGTAGCTAATCTCTGTCTGTTGGGCTGAAAAAAACAAAAACAAAAAAAACATGAGTCTGTGCCTGCATAGGAGGGGGAAGGGACAACTACAGTCTCTGAGGCAATAATAAAAGGCAACTTTTATAGACTGGCTGCAGCAGAGTGAAGGAGGAGTGGGGGGACTACTCAGTCTGCAGGCCACCCTATTTTTTTTTTTCATTTTAGTACCATCTAATCAGTCCCAGCCTAGTAGTACCTGAACTTGCAGGAAAAATCTGCCTTTTGCAAATTGAAATCTATACCTGTAACTGCTGCTTACTTTACATAAACATAACTACTCCTAGTTAAATAGAAAACACTCAACTTCTTTGAGCTGAGGTGGTAGCTATTTGAAAAAGATTGTGAAGGGAGGGAGGGAGTCAGGGACTGGGAGCTATTCATCTGCAGTAGCCACCTACTGTACCTTGTTCAGTCTCATCTGTATAACTGAGTCACCTTCTGAAATTCAAGGGGATTCTTCTCTCACTCTATTAAAGTCTCTTAAGTAAGCATTTGTTAACAGCTACTACTTGTGTGGTGTGTGTGGAGGAGTACGATATACCTGAAAATCTAAATAAAAAGGATCTTTTCAATAAAGCCTCTTGATTCTGAAATATTTTTCTTTTACAACTACACTTAAGCTACATGTTGGCTACCTAAAAAAATACAAATTAAAAAAATATGTTGTGTTGTTGTTATTAAAGGTAAAAGCTTAGTACTCTGTATTGTTGTGAGAGTGGGTGGGAGTCTGGAACTAGAACTACCTAAACTCTAAATACAATTTTGTGGACTATCTAAAATCTGAATACTGTTATAAAAAATCTCAAGCTTTTTACAAGTTACACTGTATCTAAAATCTGAATACCATTATATAAAAAAATCGCTTATGCTTTTTACAAGCTACACTGTGTGCGTGGACATTCTAAAATCTGAATACTGTCTGCATTTGTCACCTGTTATAATAAATAATCAGACAACACACAGTCAGGTTTTCTTATTAAGTTTATTATTTAAAAAAAAAAAAAGACACTTTTTTTTCTTGTTGCAATTATTAATACTGAGCAACACATTAAAAACTGTCTAAGTCAGTATTCACAAGTTCAGCTCCGAACAGCCAGGCAGACACCACGAGTCTTTTTAAACTGGATTTAACAGCAGGCCCGGTGGCGCTGAGGGTTGAGGAGCTGGATGCCACACCTCGCACCACACCGGCGACCTGGGTTCGGGAACAAGCCTAGGTCGTCGAGGGGTCAACAGGGAGAAGAAGGATCAGCGTCCATCAGACTGCTCTCCTTCTCGGGGGGTGGAATGCTCCGGTGGCCTATTGGCCTCTAGCGATAGCTGGGGGCAACTGCAGACCTTGGCAGAATAGGGGGATATGCTGTGGCAGACGCCGGGAAGAGGTTCGTGATAGAGTGTGCGCTCCTGTCCCTTGGCGTCATTGCACGCCACAGACATCCACGGGGAGAAAAATGGAAAAACATACCCACCAGTCGCGGTGGCTTGATGGCCATCTCCGAGGACAACTTGCTCGGCGCCGAGAGTGCGCAGCTCACTGGATCCGGTCCTGGTGTGAGTGCGCGAGGGGAGCTCTCCACCTCCCCGGCCCGGACCCGAACATGAAGCCGGGGGTCCATGAGACGGCGGCTGGAAACCTCAGGAGGATGCCTGGAAGTGTGAGGAGGTAGGCAGGCTGGTGACCAGAGAAAGCGTCCTGATGAGACTGTGGGAGCCGACTAATTCCCCAGCACCAAGCACTTGTACTAGTAGTACAACAGCTATAACCCCACCACCTCTTTGCCCAGATAGTGACACTGTTATGACCACTAAAGTTTCCTCCATTGCTGCTGCTTGTACTGAAACCCCAATTAAGGCCCAAAAAGTTAGAAAATTTCAAGAATCATGGAAAAAGGGCAGGCAGTGGCTTACCTATGACACAGATAAATGTGCCATGTTCTGTACATGGAGTCGGAATTATGATAAAAGTCAGAGTAAAAATAATTTTAGAACTGGATGCAGTACTTACAGAGTACACAACATCTCAGCACATGAAGTGCCGTGCCGCACAAAAATACTGAGAGGGCATACATAGCAAACAAAATAAAAGTTGGAGAAAGACCAATAGAGAAGTCCATATAATTAATGGAACAAAAAGAAATGGACCAAATTACTAACCTGTTCTGTATTGCATATTACGTTGCTAGGAATGAAAGGCCTTTCAGGGATTTTCCCAGGCTAACAGATTTACAAAAAAGAAATCACGGAGATAATGTAATGGGACAAAGTTACAGTAGTGGCAAGCAATGTCGTGTCTTTATTCACTACATTGCTCAAGATATTCAAAACACTACTCCTCGTCTTTTAGAAGACAATGATTACTTCTCTTTTCTACTAGATTCATGCACAGATGAAAGTGTGACAGAGGAGGAGGAGGGCATTTATGTGCGTGTTTTTGACAATGGCCTGCCAGTTACAAGGTTTCTTGCACTGAAATCAGTTAGTGTTCCTGATGCGGAAAGCATTTTAAATGTCGTCATTGATGCATTAGGAGTGAGGGTGGTCTAAAGGATGGTGGTTGGAAAGAAAAGCTGATCACTGCGGCTTCTGATGGTGCTGCTGTCATGTTAGGATCCACTTCAGGTGTCCTTACTCGAATAAAATAAGACTGCTGCCCACACCTCACTGACATACACTACTGTGCACATCGTTTACAGCTTGCTGTAAATGATTCTTTCAAAGACTGTTCCTTTTGGTAGAGCAACTTCTACTGAACATTTACTCATTTTACCACAGGTCACCAAAAAGTTGGAAAGGCCTACAGGAAACAGGATCCCTTTTAAATATTAATGTGGTCAAACCAGTTAACACTGGTGGCACTAGGTGGCTTGCACACAGAGAACGGGTCATTTCTGCCCTTGAAAGGAACTGGGCTGCGTTAGTGCCTCACCCTGAACATGTCTCACTGACAAATAAGCAAGATCATGGCCAAAAAGCACTGGGAATACTTAAAGTGCTTAAGACTTTAAAATGTGTCCTGTATATGAACTTTCCGAAAGTGTTTTTTGGTTATTTATCTGCTCTTAGTCTATGCTTTCAGCAAGAGGATGCCACTGTTGACAAAGTTCACAGCAGAGTAGAAAGCACAATTCAGAAACTTAATGGTCTCACAAGTGAAGAAACTTCACTGCATAACACTCACGTCTGTAAATGAGAATCTAATTCACTACAACAGTGCTGACTTAACTAATGAAACTAGCAGACACAGATCTGGTTCTTCGTCAGACACTGCACAAGCCACAATTTCACAGATTAAGAAAATTCTTCAGAAAACATCACAACACACTGCATCTCGCTTTCAGTCTTTCACGACCAATAAAGTGCAACTAGCTGCAAGAACTTTAAATTTTCAGTCCTGGCCAACATCCACAGAGGCACTTGAGAAATATGGAGATCAGGCAATTCAAACAATTGTTGATCACTATAAAGTGGTCCTAGAGTCAAGAGGAATTGATATAACTTTGGTACTGCAGGAGTGGCTAAAAAAAAAAAAAAAAACGTACTCAACTTGCTGTCTGTTGAAAATTGTAAGTCTCTAAAATTGTGGCAGAAAGTGATTCTTGTGGATATACAGGAGCAACAATTTCAAAATGTGCTGGCTGTTGTCAAGATCATTCTCCTAATTCCTGTTCACACTGCTGCTGCAGAACGAGGCTTCACTCTAATGGGAAGAATAAAAAAAAATTATTGGAGGGTTGGATTACGTTCGGACACCCTTCACGACCTCCTGTCTACGTCTCTCAATGCACTTCCCCAGCCCAGTGAATATAACCCTGAAGGTCCCATATGGAAAAATTATTCACCTTGGTAATTATGTTTCTTCTAATGGAGTCTTGCTTCTATTCTATTGCAGTTAGTCCCAGCCTTTAAACTGCCCCGAAGAACAAAGGGTTAACTTTCTATGCAGAACATAGAATGCTGAGCTTGAGCTCGGTTGAGGTCTCTGCCTGGAGCCTTTTGAAATCCAACCGTCAGATTCTCGCGAGCAAAAACTCACTAACTATCCTATGTGGAAATTGTAAAATTTTTACTAGCCAACTGGAAACAAAAAGTTTTGGATTCCCAAAGGAAGACTCAAGTCAGGAAACCCAAAACCAAAAACCAATCCAAATAGGAATAATAATAAAACAAACACCCAAACAAAAAGAAGAGGGTGTAAAAGGAGCACCCCTGAGGTGCAACACTGCACCCGTGCAACCACTTCCCAAAAACAGGTTCTGAGAGGGGAGGCAGATAAGAATACAGCAAGAAGAAACATAATTACTAAGGTGAGTAATTTTTTCTTCAAACATGAAGTCTTGCTGTATTCTGACTATTGCAGACTACCAAGCAGTACCTCCATGGAGGAGGGACAGAACCTACTTTATGAATAGGCTCTGAAGTACTGCTGTGCAAACCAGAGCATCACTCCTAGCCTGGATATCCAGAGAGTAATGCTTGGTAAAGGTATGGACTGTTTTCCAGGTGGCTGCGTGACAAATTTCTAAGAGAGGAATATCCCTGGCAGCAGCCAGGGAAGCAGCTGTACCTCTGCTAGAGTGAGCCCTCAGGCCTGAGGGTGCAATCTTTCCTAGTTTCTCATAGCAGAATTGTATACAAGACACAATCCACCTGGCAACAGTTCTCTTGATGGCAGGTTTGCCTTTTCCCACTTCTCCATAAGTGAGGAACAACTGGAGGGAATCAAACCTGTGACCCTTGGTATGCTCTATATAGTAGCTAAAGGCCCTTTTAACATCTAAACTATGAAGCCTCCTCTCTCCGGAAGAAGAATGATCGGTGAAGAAAACAGGGAGAGACAGATGGATTCAAGTGGAAATCTGAAACCACTTTGGGCAAGAACCTTCTATTGGTTCCAAGAACCACTTTATCCCTATAAAAGGAGATAAAATCAGGTTCCACTGACAAGACTTGCAATTCACTGATACATCTGGCAGAGGTAATGGCTACTAAAAACACAATTTTCCAAAGTCAAGTACTTAAGCTCTGCTGAGGACATAGGTTCAAAGGGAGGTTGCATAAGTTGAGCAATGCATTTTAAATCCCAGGCAGGGTCTCTAAAGGGAGGATTGGTATGAAGCAATCCTTTAAAAATTGACAGAACACAGGATGAGATGATAGTGAGGAAGACTTCCCCACTGACAGAAAAGCAGAAACAGCTGACAAGTGCACCTTGAGAGTAGCTGGTCTGAGGCCTAAGCCATTCAGATGGACCATATAATCCGGAACTGTAGGCAATTCAGCAGTGTCTGGGGAAACATGTTTCTTGGAACAGCAAATGCTGAATCTCTTCCATTAGGAGTTATAGGTTTTTCTAGTGGTGGGCTTTTGAGAGGCTTTGAGAATATCCAGAACTCCCTGAGACAGATGCAAATCTGCAAACTCTTAATTCTTCAAGAGCCATACTTTGAGATTGAGAGACTGAAGATTGGCGTACCAAATCCTCCCGAGAGGAGGTTAACAGGTTGTAATTCCTGGGAAGGGACAGGGGAAGATGGACTGCTAGGGACAGCAACAGGGGGTACCAAGGCTGTCTGGCCCAGTCTGAAGCAATCAGAATAACTTTGCAAGGTTGTGACCTTATCTTGACTAAAACTTTGAACAGCAGAGGAAAGGCATACAGAAATTTCCCTTCCCAGTTCAGAATCAGAGCATCCAGAGGGACTGAGCCCAAGACTGGGGGTCTGCAACAAAAGAAAAGTTGGTGATTGTCTGGGGCTGCAAAGAGATCTATCTCTGGAGTGCCCCACCTTGAAAAAAATCACCTTCAAGACCAGAGGTCCAGGGACCATTCGTGATGGCCCTGTGAGATCCTGCTCAGTGCATCTGTTAGCACATTGTCCTTCCCTGGAAGGTGGACTGCTATCAGAGAGGTTTGCAGGGAATAAGCCAGGGACCACAACTTCATGGCTTCTGTGCACAAGGCTGTAGACCGAGTGCCTCCCTGCTTGCTGATGTACCACATGGTGGTGGTGTTGTCTGTTCTGACTTGAACCACCTTGTTCTGCACTGACAGAGAAAGCTTGCAGGGCCAGGAAAACTGCCTTGAGTTCTAGAAGATTGATATGGAGAAGGGATTCCTGAGGGGATCATAGTCCCTGGGCAGTTAGGGCCCTCAGGTGGGCTCCCCAGCCCAGAAGGGAAGCATCTGTGGTAAGGACCACTTAATGAGAATGAGTGGCAAAAGGGACCCCTTGCCTTAAATTGTCCTGATCCTGCCACCACTGAAGGGCTTGGATCACGGTCCAAGTCACTGGAATCAGTTTGATAAGGGAATCCTTCCTCTGGGACCAAAAGGCCCTCAGATGAAACTGAATGTCCCTCATCTGGAATTTTGCCCCTTGGACCACTGCTGTAGAAGCTGCCATGTGGCCCAAGAGCTGGAGGAAATGCCTTGCTGGTCGAGACACCTGAAGGCTGAAGGAAGAAGCCAGTTCTGTAAGAACTCTTGCCCTTTCCAGGGAAGAAAGGCTCTTGCTTTGACAGTATCCAGCTCTGCCCCTACAGCAAGGAGCTGCACTGGCTCGAGAACCGACTTGGGAAGGTTAAGAAGAAATCCTAGAGAAGTGAGCACTTGCTGAGTCACTTGCAGGTCTGACTTGACTTGGTCTGGAGACTGGCCCACTATGTGCCAGTCGTCCAGATATGGAAAAATGGACATCTTTTGCCTTCTCAGAAAGGCAACGACTACTGCCAGGTACTTTGTGAAAACCCTTGGGGCTGATGTTAGGCCAAAGAGCATTGCTTTGAACAGATAGTGGCCTGAAGGCAACTTGAACCTGATGTACTTTCTGTGGGAGCACATGATGGGAATGTAAAAATAGGCATCTTTGAGGTCCAGGGAGGCTAGCCAGTCCCCTGGTCTTAGAGAGGGAAGAATTATTCCCAGAGTTACCATCTTGAACTTTGTTTTTAAAAGATGTTTGGTCAGGTATCTTAGGTCTAGGATGGGTCGCCACTCCCCTGTCTTTCTCAGGGTAAGGAAGAAAAAATTACTCACCTTAGTAATGTTGTTTCTTCTAATGGAGTCTTGCTATATTATGACTATTGCAGTTTGCCCCAGCCTTAGAACTGCTCCGGAGGTGAAAGAGTTAACTTCCATGCAGAGCATGGAGCTTAGAGCGTGAGCTCGGTTCAGAAGCTCTGTTTGGCTGGTTTCAAACCGAAACCGTCAGATCTTTACGAGCAAAAACTCACTAAGGTTCTGTGTGGAAGCTGTAACCTACACTAGCCAACTGGCTACTAATATATGAACACATTTTTACTGGTCCCAACACAAAGACTCAAGTCAGAGGACCAGAAAAATTAAGATAAAATAACTAAATGAACACAACACCCAAACATGAAAGAGGGCATCAATAAATGCCAACAGAGGACTACCCAACCCATACCCCAAAGTAGGAGTTCTGAGAGGGGCAGGCTGGGGAGGAGGTCATAATATAGCAAGACTCCATTAGAAGAAACAACATTACTAAGGTGAGTAATTTTTTCTTCAAACAACATGAAGTCTTGCTATATTATACTATTACGAACTACACAGCAGTACCTCCATGGAGGAGGACAGAACCAACTTAAGGAATAGGTTCTGAAGCACGGCTGTGCCAAACCGAGCATCCCTCCTGGCCTGAATATCCAGGGAGTAATGCTTGGTGAAAGTGTGTACTGTCTTCCAAGTAGCTGCCTGACATATCTCCAAGATAGGGATGTCTCTTGCAGCAGCTAGAGATGAAGCTGTACCTCTGGTAGAGTGAGCCCTCAGGCCTGAGGGGGGAACCTTACCCAGCTTTTGATAGCAAAATTGTATACAAGAAATGATCCACCTGGCAATGGATCTTTAGTGGCAGGTCTCCTTTCCCAACCTCACCATAAGGGAGAAACAGTTGGAGGAGTCAAACCTGTGACCCTTGGTACGCTCTATGTAGTAACTTAGGGCCCTCTTAACATCTAAGCTGTGCAGCCTCCTCTCACCAGAGGAGGAATGGTCAGTGAAGAACACTGGAAGTGAAATAGATTGGTTAAGGTGGAAATCTGAAACCACCTTAGGCAAAAACTTCCTGTTAGTCCTGAGGACCACTTTATCCCTGTGAAAGGAAATAAAGTCAGTTTCTACTGATAAAGCCTGTAACTCACTTATACGCCTGGCAGAAGTGATGGCTACCAGAAATACAGTTTTCCAAGTCAAATACTTAAGCTCTGCCGAAGACAGAGGCTCAAAGGGGGGTTGCATTAGCTGAGCAATGCATACATTAAGATCCCAAGCCGGGGCAGGGTCCCTGAATGGGGGATTGGTGTGAAGCAATCCTTTAAAAAACTTGGAAAATACAGGATGAGCAGAGAGAAGAGGGCTTCCCTGCTGAAATGAAGGCAGAGACAGCAGCCAAGTGCACTTTCAGGGTAGCTGGTCTCAGTCCCAAAGAATTAAGATGGACCATGTAGTCCAATACAGTAGGTAGATCAGCAGATTCTGGAAACATGCTTCCCAGAACACCATATGGAAAACCTTTTCCACTTGGAGTTATAGGTAGCCCTGGTGGAAGGCTTCTAGCAGCCTTCAGGATTTCGAGAACACTTTGAGAAAGTTGCAAATCAGCAAACTCTAACTGCTCAAGAGCCAAGCCTTGAGGTTGAGGATTTGAGATCTGGATACCAAACTCTCCCTGAGCACAGGTTAACAGATTGTGGTTCCTGGGGAGACACAGGGAAGATGGACTGCTAAGGACAGAAGGAGTGGGTACCAGGGCTGCCTGGCCCAGTCTGGAGCAATCAGGATCATTTTGCAGGGCTGAGACATGATTTTGACTAGTACTTTGAACAGGAGAGGGAAGGGGGGAAAGGCATAAAGAAACTTCCCTTCCCAATCGAGGAGAAAGGCATCCAGGGGAACTGAGCCCAACACTGGGGGCCTGCAACAAAACAGTGGAAGTTGATAATTGTCTGGGGCTGCGAAAAGATCTATCTGAGGAGTGCCCCATCTGGCAAACACTATCCCCAGTACTAGGGGATCCAGTGACCATTCGTGATGGCCCTGGGAAATCACTGTGGGCATCTGCCAAGACATTGTCCTTGCCTGGGAGGTGAACTGCTATGAGGGAAGTGTTCAGGGAGTAAGCCAGAGACCACAACTTCATCGCCTCGGTGCACAAGGCCGAAGACCGAGTGCCCCCTGTTTGTTGATGTACCACATTGTAGTGGTGTTGTCTGTTCTGACCTGTACCACCTTGTTCTGAACAGATGCAGAGAAAACCTGAAGTGCTAGAAAAACAGCTCTGAGTTCCAACAGATTGATGTGGAGCAGAGATTCCTGCGGGACCATAATCCCTGGGTGGAGAGGGCTCCATGTGAGCTCCCATCCAAAGAGGGATGCATCTGTAGTAAGGGTCAAGGAATGGGACAGAGGGATGAAAGGCACCCCTGTCTCAGATTGCTCTGATCCTGCCACCACTGGAAGAGCCTGGATCAGGGTTCGAGTCACTGGGATTAATTTGATAGAGGATCTCTTCTTTGAGACCAGAAAGCTCTCAAATGGAACTGAATGTCCCTCATCTGAAATCTTGCTCCTTGCACCACAGCTGTGGAGCAGCCATGTGCCCTAGGAGCTGCAGGAAATGCTTGCTGGTAGAAACCTGCAGAGTGAAGGAGGCAGCCAGGGCCACTAAGGTCCTTACCCTTTCCAAAGGAAGGAAGGCTCTGGCCTGCTTTGTATCCAGTTCTGCACCTATAAAGGTGAGTACTAGACAGGTTCCAAAACTGACTTTGGAAGATTGAGAAGAAATCCCAGAGAGGAAGCAGCTGCTGGGTAACTAGCAGGTGTGATTTGACCTGGTCTGGAGACTGACCCACAATGAGCCAGTCGTCCAGGTAGGGAAAAATGGCAATCTTTTGCCTTCTTGGGTGGTGACTGCTACTGCCAGACACTTTGTGAACACCCTTGGGGCAGAAGTGAGGCCAAAGGGCATTGCTCTGAACTGATAATGGCCTGAGGGCAGTTCTGAATCTGAGGTACTTTCGATGGGAGCTTCTGATAAGAACATGGAAGTAGGCATCTTTGAGGTCCAGGGAGGCTAGCCAGTCCCTGGCCTTAGGGAGGTAAAATCATTCCCAGTGTCACCATTTTGAACTTTGGCTTTAAAAGGTGCTTGTTTAGATATCTTAGATCCAGGATAGGCTGCCACTCTCCTGTCTTTTTTGGGGTAAGGAAGTACCTGGAGTACAGACCCTTGCCCTGGTGAAGGGGAGAAACCTTTTCTACAGCTCTGAGAGCCAGAAGGGTTGAGACTTCTGTTTGCAAAGCAAGAGTCTCTAAAGGGTTTGTAGGTGGAAAAGATCTGGCTCTCATCTTTGGAAATTTCTTGAAGCTGAGAACCAGACCCTGGCTCACTACTTCCAGGACCCACCTGTCTGAGTTAAAGACTGCCAGTCCTGGACGAAGTGAGCCAACCTGCCCCCTACAGGTAGTGAAGAGCCGACCCTGGGCATCCCATCAGGGTGCCTGTTTGGCAGGGGCTTTAGGCTGGGGGATGGGAGCAGGCCTGCTCGAACCCCGTCTGCCTCTCCCTCTGAAGAACCCCCTCTGTACATAGGCTGAAGAGGAGGGGGCCTGAGTCTGGTAAAAAGGCCTGTGAAAAGGCCTACCCCTACCCCTAGGGGGCTGCCTCCGAGGAGTGGCTTGCCGTCCCTTGGCTTGTGCACTCCTGTAAGTGGTTCTATATTCATCCATTTTCTTCATATAATTCTCTGTCTGCTCCCCAAACAGAGAATTTCCCACCACAGGAAAATCCATAGTCTTAGACTGGGTATCCTGTGACAAAGTAGTACACCTGAGCCAGGCCAATCTGCGAAAAGCCATAGATGTACCTATGACTCTAGAGGATACATCATTAGAATCCACTGCAGCATGGAACTGCACCTTAGATGCCTCAATACCATCAAGAGCCACCTGCTCCAGCTCCTTTGTGAGCTGGCCAGGGACCTGTTTGACAAGGCCATGACAGTATCCCATCTAGATTTCTGGTATCTTGCAACATAAGCCATATAGTTAGCTTGTCTGAGTCCCAAGGATGCTGCCATGTATTGTTTTTGGCCATGGCATCAATCTTCCTGGAATCCTTGTCAGGAGGATGTGAAGCCAGTGGAATATTAGCTTTATCACAGGCTGCAGCCTGAACTACCCCAACATGACTGCATTGCTGTGAAAGAAAATCTGTATCAGGACCTGACAAAGTGTACCTCCTGTCCATCTTTTTATCCACAGGAGGCACAGAATTAGGAGCTTTTAAAATTTGTACTGTTTGTTTTCTAAAGGATTTATGTAAAGGGATGGACAACCTCCTGGACTCTGGGATATCCATAATCTCCACATAGTCAGGCTCCTCTTGCTCATCCAAAGCCTCCTCTAAGGGAAGCTGGAGGGTCTCAGCAACTTTTTTATAAAACAAAAAATGAGAAGGGGACTCAGAAAGTTTAGGGGGAGACTCACCTGAAGGTCTGTCTGGGGAGATGTCCGGTTCAATGGGCACATCCAGACTTTCAAAATCACATTCACACTGATCATAATCCTCATCCCTCCTCTGGTTCATAGAACTCTTCTATATCATAATCCTGAACCACTGGAACCGACCAACCAACCTTTTGCCAGACAGTGGCGGTTTGGAGGAACCGGGACAGGGACTGGACAATCTGTATTGCCCTGGCTATCTCAGCAGCAGTTGGAAGGAATTTTGGACTCCAAACCTGCTGATTTTTAGATTTCTTTGCTGGAACTGGCTCCTCAGAGCCAGCATTGCTTGCCCGAGGAAGTCTTGCCCTGGTCAGAGGGCACTCCCTCCGGTTCGGTTGGCACCAACCGGGCTGGCCATCCGGGTCAGCGGACTTTCTGGCCTCTCGTTCCCTAAGCCTGCCTACTCTCTTGTCCAGGGTGGCTGCATGGAAATTTTTACAAATCTGGCAGTCTGAATTGAGGTGGTCAAACCCCAGACAATAGACACATGTAGTGTGTGGGTCAGCCTTGGCAAAGGCTTCCCCACAGACACTACAGTGTTGAAACCCAGTGGGCCCGGTTTTTCTTTTGGGTTTCTCAGACATGATGCCAGCCTAACCAACCAACTTGCCCTTTTGATGGCAGTGCCAGGCAAGACACCCTTATCGGTTCCAAACAGTGTCACGGGTCGTGGAAAAACCGAATGAAACTGCTTTTTAGAACCGATAAGAACCGGAATCAGACTCTAAAAAGCCTTAAAAGGCTTTAAACTTATATTTAACATAACTCTGATCGGTTCAACCGAACCGATAATACTTTTACAAGTTCCACACAGAAAAACCCTATCTATTACTTCGATTACCATAGACAGAGCCTGAACCGATCGGTTTTAGGTTAAAATAATGAAATTGCAGTTAAATTAAACCAGAAATAGCACTTTAAACTCAAGAAATGAACCGAGCAACAGGAGGAATCTCCGAGCTACTGTTCAGTGAGGCGGAGAAAGAATCTGACGTGTTTCGGTTTGAAACCAGCCAAACAGAGCTTGGAACCAAGTCAAGGCTTAAGCTCCATGCTCTGCATGGAAGTTAACTTTTCACCTCCGGAGCAGTTCTAAGGCTGGGGCAAACTGCAATAGTCATATCATATAGCAAGACTTCATGTTGTTTGAAGTACCTGAGTACAGACCTTTGCCCCAGTGTAGGGTAGGAACTCCCTCTATGGCTCTTAAGGCCAGAAGAGATTAAACCTCTGCCTCTAGGGCAAGGATTTCTGAGAGACCTGCAGGCGGAAAAGATCTGGCTCTCATCTTCGGAAATTTTTTGAAGCTGAGAACCAGTCCCTGGCTTACTACTTCCAGGACCCACTTGTCTGAGGTAAAAGACATCCAGTCCTGGACAAAGTAAGCCATTCTGCCCCCTACTGGAATAGGAGAGTCGACCTGGGCAGGCTCATCTGGGTGTCTGCTTGGCAGGGGCCTTAGGCTGAGGAGTGGATGCATTCCTGCTCATCCCCCTTCTGCCTCTCCCTCTGAAGAACCCCCACTGTGAAAAGGGAGAAGAGGCCTGTGGCTGGTGAAAAGGCCTGCCCCTGCCCCTAGACTGCTGCCTTTGAGGAGTTGCCTGCCTCTCCTTGGCCTGAGCACTCCTATAAGTGGTCCTGTACTTGTCCATTTTCTTCATGTAGGTCTCTGTCTGCTCCCAGAGAATTACCCACTACAGGAAAATCCATGGCCTTAGCCTGGGTGTCCCGTGAGGTTGTAAATTCTCATTTGAGTAAATCTTTGAAAATCTTATTCATGCCGACATCAAGGGGTTGAAGGGCATCAGTACACGATGCTGGCAGTGGCACATAGACAGGGATAATGCTGTTGGACTCTACAGGCTTTAACACAGTCTCGGTCGTATGTGTTTTGTACAAGTCCAGTACTAGAAGTGCTTTTTGGTCTTCAGGTAAGGACAGATCAGCAATTTGCATTTTGACATGGGGCACAATAACACAGTCTATAAATTCAAGGGTTATAAGTTAATTTTCCCAGCGACTGTCAGTGTGAGAGACACACCAATCGCTAGGGAACTTATGCTTGGAGTGACAGACAGAACTATGTTTTTTTATAGATGATCTGAGGTGGTAGCATATTACCAGATATGCAGGCGAGGACAACGGATATCTGCCTCTTGTCCCCCAAGCCGGTTACTGCAACCTGCTTTGCTCCCGTGGCCTCCATAGTTCACTCAGAGACTGGGACCATACTGACCCCAGTCTCATCCATATTTATCATGAGCTGCTTCGGTATAAGTTCTTGGGCAGACACAAAGGCAAGACTGGCTAGGAAAGAGGCTTTTAAGTTGACAGAGTCGTTTGGCATTTTTCTCCCAGCTTTTGTCCCCTTCCTCCTGCTAAAACCAATACGGTGCAAAAATCCCCATGCCCATTTACATGATAGGTTCAGATGGCCCCCATTCTCGGTCAGTAGCTATGGTGAGTTTGCGTTTACGATTCCCATAGCTACTGCCTGTATCACGCTTGCATTCACAACAGCTCCTTCCGTGCGAAGGGATTTAACAATGGCTTTCAGTTGCCCCTCTAGATGGTCCTCCAAGTGTGTTGGTCATCTTCTAGGCTTCTTGGGGAGGACTGGGGACACTGCAGTGGGGTCAGGAGTTTTTCTCGGCTCTGCCAGATAACTGGCTTTAAAGTTTCTGATAGTGCTCTCATTTATCGTACTGCCTGTACTTATATTATAGTGTCTCACCAATGCCATTACCCCATGCTCCACAGCATACTTGCCGTAAGTATAGCGCACTTCAGGTGTGTAGTTCACGCACGCAGAGCGGCGGCTTCACTTTGCAGGAGGTGGGGAGGCACTGGCAAGCTCTCTTGCCACGGCAGAAGTCACTGAAACATCAACACTAGAACTTTCAGCTACATCAGTTCTAGACACTGCAGTAGCCTTAACCGGGTATTTTCGTTTAACCTGGGAGGACTGCATCCATCTAATCAGAGACATCATGTACAACTTGCAGTACGGAAGTACAGTACGGCTTAACGGCTGCACAGCAGAATGAATGGATGAAACCGAGTGGCGGTAAGATGTGGGTTTTTTACTAACTGATTATGGACTGCTGCTATCAATAAAGCAGCTGAATCGCCAAGACGGTACTCAATCAGCACTACTTACTGTTCAGTATGTGGTCTGTATGAAAACGTGGTAAGCAGCGAGTGCTAAATATATCAGGTGCCAATAAGTGGGACAATTGCCGACGCGCTAATACTACCGGCTATACAGTATAATGCTGGACTGAACATCTGGAGAAAAGTCAGAAACCCTAAGCCTAGGCATGGCAGCCACCCAGCCTGAAGCAACTATGGCATCATTAGCCACACTGAAGACGTGGGTGCCGGCATCTGACCCAATCTACAGGACCTGAAGGGTTTGCTATTTTGAGGGGTCTGGCATGGCCACGACTGCCTCTCTAGCCTGGTTCCACAACAAGTTAACTACAGAGTCGGTTCCAGGTGCTCACCAAATAAGGATTTGCGGGCGGTGGGGCTGTGGAGCACGCCTATAGACGAGACGTGTTTAGAAGGAGCTCAGAACTTACCAGAGATTAAAACTAATAAAATAAGCAATTCACATTGGAATTTTGAAATTTCAGAATCTGCACAGTTTTCCCAGCATCGAACTGCACAGTTTGATATCTTTTTCGATGATGGGGTGCTCGAATAAAGCCCAGCCGAGCAGTTCAAAAACTCATCCCCAGTAGGCATTACCACCGACAGAAGCAGCAGCAAACTCTAGCGCAGGGACAGAGTCAACATGGAAGGCCTTACAGCAATCTATGAAAGCCATCGACATGAAGGTGGAATCAATCCTGGCCCGTTTTGTGGAGCAAGATGCAAAAATTGAAGTGGCGGTTAAAACAGCCACGGCAGCAGAATCTACAGCAATTAAAGTGCTCTCCACATCCACTAAAGTTGCGCAGGAAAACACCCAAACACAATACAGATTGGAAGCACTGGAGAACGTGCAAAGGGAAGCGAATGTATGAGTGGTGGGTTTACCAGAGCACTATGAGAGGGAGAATTTCCTGGACTTTCTCAAAGGATGGCTATCAGAAGCAATATATTTGGAAATACCTCAGGTTGCTGATTGCTTTCTGAAGGCTTATCGTATTTCTCCCCAATCTGCTGCAAGTAACGCTAATTTAACTAGGACTGTTCTTGTCACCACCAGCCTAGCTATTAAAGATTATATCCTACAGACAGCAAGGGAGGCAGATGCATTTACCTTTCAAGGAAACAGGGTACATCTTTTTCCGTATGTGTCGGTTGCCACCAGGACCAGGAGAAAGAAATCTGATGGTGTGCGGGCAAAATTAAGAAGTCGGGGGGAGGCCCACTCACTGTTAATGACAGCTCGACTGAGAATTCAATATAGTGGAAAAACATTTCAGTGCACTGATCCAGAAGAAGCAGGGAAGAAGGCAGCAGCCATTTCAAAAGAGTTTGAGCAATCTACAGCTTACGAGTCATCTGATTCAGACGATGCCACCTGAACTACACACTGTTCGGTCAGAACTCTTTCTTGCTTCTTAAACATTATTTTCAGTCTTAAATAGTCACTTCTTTACACCTTGAGTTTACATTTTTAAAACTGTACTGGAAACAAGTACAAAACCCAGCTGCAGATTCAGACGGTGTTCAGTTATATAAAAAGCTTTACTTTAAAATATTGGTGATGATCACTGGTAGTTATGCAATAAAAGTTAAGGTGCTGTTATGTTTAACATAGAATTAAAAGGGCACAGATTGATAATGGATAGCCATGAGCGTGGGAACCAACACAGTTAATGTAACTTTTATGGTTTTGCAGTTTAACTAAAGTGCATGAAAATTACTGCTACTTGTATAATTTCTCTGGCAGGTGAGAGCTATTTTTTTTTCTGTACACCAGCAGTAAGTTGGTTTAACATGTTGGGTTCGGGGGTCATAACACTGGTTGTTACATAGATACATAGACAGTGTCGGCAGATAAGGGCCTATGGCCCACCCAGTCTGCCCATTTAAGTTTGTAAGTTCAGTTTATGTTTTCCAGGAAGTCTGTTGCCCCTTACCCCTGACCTCCAGAATTCCTTTATGTCTATCCCATGCATTCTTAAATCCCGTGATTGTTTCAGCCCCCACCACTTCCTCTGGCAGGGTGTTCCACTTGTCCACCACCGTTCTGTGAAGAAATTCTTCCTCACGTTTCCTCTGAATCGTCCTCCCTCCAACTTCATCCCATGCCCTCTAGTCCTGGAACATCTTTTTCGCTTAAAATAGTGCATTCCTGCACCCTGTTCCTCCCTGTAAGATACTTGTATGTCTCTATCATATCCCTCTCTCCCTCCTCTCCTCCAGGGAGTACATGTTCAGTGCCTTCAACCTGTCCTCATAGGACTTGTGATGCAATCCATGCACCATCTTTGTTGCCCTCCTCTGAACCTTCTCTACCCTGTCTATGTCCTTACGTGGGTAAGGTCTCCAGAACTGCACAGTGTACTCCAGGTGCGGGCCTCACTAGTGTCTTGTATAGTGGAATTATGACCTTCCTTTCCCTGCTGGTGATGCCCTGCCTATGCATCCCAGCATCCTATTTGCTTTACCTGCTGCCTTGTCACACTGTTTCCCTGCCTTAAGGTCATCAGAGATGATAACTCCAAGATCCCTTTCCTGCTTGGTGCATGCTATATCCTCACCCCCCAACTGATATATTGTGCCAGGGTTTTTGTGCCCCATATGCATTATCTTGTTGTGTGCACATTTTTGAAATGACTAATTTAATGGTTTGATCACCCACAGTCATGTAGGGTGCAGCATCTCCTGGACAGTATCTTGGACTTCTAATGCTAGAATATGCCCATATCTGAAATACAGATTGTCTAGATATTGTATTACTTATACACTGAATGTACTGTTGGGCTGTAAAATGTGATGTCTGGCATGAGTAAATTGTATGAAGTTTGTACTACTTCCCATGGCCCTCGGTTCTCATTAATGGCGTCCTCTTCAAACAGTTTTCTCTGCATAGAGGTATGAGGCAGGGGTGTCCCCTCTCCCCACTATTGTTTGCCCTGGTCATAGAACCACTGGTGATTTCTACAAGAGGGGACCAGAAAATAATGGATGTCCTGGGAAATAGTGGATCTCAGCATAAGGTCACTCTTTATGTGGACGATATGCTATTATATGTAGTGGACCCTATATGATCGCTATTCCCCCATCCACATTTTGCCTGATATCGCAGTTTGCTGCCTTTTCCGGTTACAAGGTCAATTTAGGAAAATCTGAGATTATACTGTTGGGACAAGAGGCCAAGATATGAGAGGAGTCATGGGGTCTTAAAATAGTCAACACCTCATTTAAATATTTAGGGATTAATATTGGAAAGGATGTAGCCTCGCTGCACCGACTAAACTACTTCCCTTTGGTGCCCTCCATAGAAGAAGAAATGCGTAGGTGGTGGAAACTGCCCATCTCCTAGCTAGGACGGATCAATTTATTCAAAATAAACATGCTACCCCAGATATTATATTTGCTGCATATGCTGCCTATGGGTCTAGGTAGACAAGACATTAAAAAGCTAGAAAGAGCATTTACAGACTTCATATGGCAAGGGAAAAAACCCCGGGTGAGCCTGGACAGATTGAAGGCAGATACGAGTAAAGGCGGCCTCTACTTCCCAGGTTTGCAGACCTACTTTTTAGCAGCTCAACTCCACCTACTCGAAGACTGGGTTAATAATGGCAAGGAGGCCAGCTGGTTGGATTTGGAGGGGTCAGACTGTATGACCCACCTCTCGCTGTACCTAGCTGAGGGGGAATGTAGAGCTGATCTGTCTCTGAAGCATACAAATTCTCTAGTCATGGGGGTGCTAGATAGTTGGGGACAAATTAAAAGAATGATCGGGTACACCAGTGGAGATATGTATGTACTCACTGTGGCTAGGAACCCTTTTTTCCTCCCAAGGTTGGAGGATCCTGCTTTTAAGGGGAAGGAAGTAGCCTGCTTGACAGATTTGAGACCCAGGGGCACACTATGCTCCTTTGAGACATACAAGCCAAACCAGGATATACCTAATAATCATCTTTTTTGATTTTTTCAAATTAGAAAATATATACAGACTTTAGACAGGCAGAGGGAACAGTGGTCTCGCCTAGAGCAGATTGAAATATTGATACAAAGCCCAGAATGGACCCAAGAGAGATTACTCGAAAAGCCACCCACCTACTGCTCATGATGCTGCTGGATAAGACAGCCAAATCTAGAATTTTACAGGAGAGGGATTTAGGAACAGCACTATCTGAAGAGAACTGGGCAACCTGTTCTAGAGACGCATAGAGGGCTGCTGATTTGCAATAGATACAAACAAGTAGCCTACAAATTTATACATAGGTTATACTGTCCACCAGTAGTGGTGCATCGATTCAATCATGAGGCACCAGTGACCTGTGGCAGGTGTGGTTCTGCCCTAGGTACATATCACTCCTTCTGGTCATATTAGATACTACAGGAATTTTGGGGAAAAGCAGCACAGAAGATCGCAACCATTCAAGGGGTATGGATTCCCAATAACCCCTTTAGTGGTGCTTTTTGGTACAGAAGACCTTGGGGAGGAAGGATTGACTCTATAAAAGATGGATAGGGGTATTATTGTTGTTAGCCCATCAATGTATTCTCGATACATGGGTCTCAGGGGATTGCCCCTGTTTTACACTGGTGGACCCTAGCGATTGGGGTGTTGGCTCTGGAGAGGGTCTCGTACTTGGCAAGAGAGAGGGGTGAGATTTTCACTAAGGTATGGGAGCTCTTTCTTAAAACACTAAACCCCCTTGAAATTAAATTAATAAACTATGGGTACTGACCAAACCTTGGAGGGGAATGTTTTGGTTGCGGGCAGGGAGGAGGATAGTGGTGATTTACTTTAGGTGAATATGAAAAATTAATAATGATATCATTATTTGTATTTAAATAGATTCATGGATGTTACTGCTTTAGGCTTGAGCACATAAACTTAAAGGTAAAAGAACTATGAAAAAATGCATTTCAAACTCTTTATATACAGTTAACATGCATACCTTGATGAGCTTTTCTTTCAGGTGAACTTCTGTAAGGTATCTCTTTTTAATTGTTGGACCTGTATGAACATAGTTTGATTGGGATTTTAATTTGTGTGCATGTGGTATGTATTGCATTGTGTGTTCTTTTACCAAAACTAATAAAAAGAGTATGTAAAAATTAAAAAAAAAACTGTATGAAGTTGTTTTTATTGCAAAAACAAAATATAATTTAAAAAATTAAAAGATCTGCCAGCTGCAGCATGGTAAAGCCAGTGGTCTTCTTAGAGACTGCTGGAACAGCATGGGGATGGAGGCATACTGCCTCAGTAACATCCTTGTACAACTCAATGAATGGGGGAATGGCTAAAGATGGGTGTCATGCTGACAAAGGTAGACTGCCAGGAGTCGACGCTGCAGGTCCTGCTCCCCTGTCTCCCACCCCACTGTGGTATAGATATGTCTCATGATATCCATAAAGGTAGAGTCATGAGGAAGTGATTTGGGGACACTACTGGGCTCCCCTTTATCCCCAGAGGAGTCTCCCTCAAAGAAGAAGACAACTCTAAACTGACACCGTCGATGGCAGAGTCCTCGTCCCCTCTGTCACCAGGCTAGTGGTCAACCAAGCAAGCAGGGGTACCCACATCAGTAGGGCTCTAGGGATAGAAGGAACAATCAGGCCCAGGTGGGTCAGGACCCCGAGAAGGCCCTGGGGGATGCATCAGATGACCAACCAGGAAGAGAAACCTGCAACTGCATGAAGGTCCATAGAGTCGAGATGAGGCTGTGGTAGTCCACAAGCGCCGGTTCCCCAGGTATTGGATAGTTACTGTATATACCAGCTATGGCCCTACAAATGCAGAGTAAGGGTAATCCGGCACCGGTCCTCCAGGTACTGGATAGGGGTAGGCCAGCATCAGACTCTTAGGTGTCAGGGTCGGATACCCAGGCAGCGGTCCCACAGGGGTTGGAGGTGGTACAGGCACCAGTCCCCCTAGTAGTGGCAGCGTGAGGACTGGAGCAGGCCCCCTGGACATTTGGCAGAGAGAGGACAGACAAAGGCCCTGTAGGCAGCAGAGTCAAAGAAGGGCCTGCAGGAGAACTGGGGCAGGCCCAGCGAACACTGGTCTGGTTGACGTAGGTGGGGGGAGGAACCACAGGTGCCAGAGTAAGAGAGGCTGGTGCCAGGGAAGAGGGTCCCACTGGCTAAACCGGAGGGGAAACCAGGCTCTGGGAGTCACTGGTGCCCTGCAGCGTCTGCCCCTCCAAAAGAGGGGCAGAACCAACAGAGGTTCCCAAGTTCAAAACGATGTCAGGGGCCTAGGTGATGGGGTGGCAGGCAAGAAAAAAATTACTCACCACAGTAATGTTGTTTCTTCTAATGGAGTCTTGCTCTATTCTGACTAAATGCATTTAGCCCCAGCACTTGAACTGCCCCGGAGAGTAAGGGTTAAACTCTATGCAAAGGCATAGAATGCAGAGCTCGAGCTTGGTTTTCAATCCTCTGTCTGTGGTACTCTGAAGTGTAACTGTCAGATTCTTACGAGCACTAAACCAACTCAAAGTAAGAAACTGTTTCCAAAATGTTGTGCCAAATGGCAAAACAAAACTTTAGGGTTAGAAGACTCAAGTCGAGAACATCCAAAAAGAACACAACACAACAGGAAGTGGTTTACCAAAATGCTTAGTAACAAACAAAACAGAAACCCCCTAAATGATGGAGGCATGACCAGTACACCTCTGGGATGCAGCACTGTGCCTGCCCTACCACATCCCAAAACTACTAGGTTCCAGGAGGGAAGGGAGGGAGGTCATAATACAGCAAGACTCCATTAGAAGGAACAACATTACTATAGTGAGTAATTTTTTCTTCAAACAACATGAATTCTTGCTGTATTCTGACTAAACGCAGACTACCAAGCAGTACCCCCTTGGAGGAAGGAGTTACAGAACCTATTTTGGAAACAAGCTCTGCAGCACAGCTATGCCAAACCTAGCATCACTTCGTGACAGAACGTCCAAAGAGTAATGCTTGGTGAAAGTGTGAACAGATTTCCAGGTGGCTGCTCTACATATATCCACTAAAGGTACATCTCTAGCTGCTACAATTGAAGCAGCTGTACCTCTGGTAGAATGAGCCCTCAGCCCTGAGGGAGGCTCCTTCCCAAGTTTGGAGTAGCAGAATTGAATACAAGAGACAATCCACCTGGCAACAGACCTTTTGGTAGCAGGCTTGCCTTTTCCCATCTCACCATAAGTGAGAAACAACTGAGAACAATCCCTCCTATGGGCCTTAGTATGCTCAACATAGTAACAGAGCCCTTTTCACATCCAGACTGTGTACCCTCCTCTCTCCAGAGGAAGAACGATCAGTGAAAAAAACAGGCAGAGACAGACTGGTTCAGATGAAAATCTGACACTACCTTGGGAAGGAACTTTCTTTTCGTGTGAAGGACCACCTTATCCCTATGAAAGGAAATGAAATCAGGTTCCACTGATGAGACCTGTAGCTCATTGATCCTCCTAGCTGAGGTAATGACTACCAGAAATACAGTTTTCCAACTCTTCAGCTCAGCTGAAGATAAGGTTCAAAAGGGGGCTGCATAAGCAGTGCAATACAGATGTTCAGATCCCAAGAAGGAGTAGGCTCCCGAAAGGGAGGATTGACATTGAAGAATTTCTTGAAAACTGGATGAGAAACTAGGGAACAAGCCTTACCAGCCAAAAGAAAAGCAGACACAGCTGCCAAATGTACCTTAAGAGTAGTAGGCCGGAGGCCTAAACTGTTCAGATGTACCAAATAGTCCAAAACAATGGCAATGTCAGCCAGCTCTGGCTTAATATGCCTAGTGGAACACCAAAAACCAAACCTTTTCCATTTGGAGTTGTAAGTCTTCCTAGTAGCAGGTTTCCTGCTAACTTTTAACATATCCAAGGCTGACCGGGACAGATGCAAACTTGCATATTCTAGCTCTTCAAGAGCCAGGCTTTGAGCCTGAGAGTCTGAAGGCTGTGGTACAGAATCCTCCCCTGAGTGGAGGTGAGGAGATTGTACTGTCTGGGAAGACACAAGGGCAGTGTTACTGACAGTGACAACAGTAGAGGATACCAAGGCTGTCTGACCCAGTCTGGAGCCACCAGAATTACCTTGCAAGGCTGGGATCTGATTTTTATCAAGACCCTGAATATCAGAGGAAAAGCATACAGAAACCTGCTTGTCCAATTTAGTAGGCGAGCATCCTGGGGAACAGAACCCAGAAGGGGTGGTCTGCAGCAATACAGAGGGAGTGGATAATTGTCTGGGGCTGCAAAGAGATCTATCTCTGGGATGCCCCATCTCCTGAAAATTACTTGAAGAATGACAGGGCTCAGGGTCCATTCGTGGAGACCCTGAGAAATCCTGCTGAGAGCATCTGCTAGAATGCTGTCCTTCCCTGGAAGGTGCACAGGCATCAGGGAAGCTTGAAGGGAATAAGCTAGAGAACAAATTTTCAAGGCCTCTGTGCACAGGGCAAAGCACCGAGTGCCTCTTTGTTCGTTGATGCACTATTGTCTGTTCTGATCTTTACCACTTTCCCTTGGACAACTGTTGAGAATGTCTGAAGAGCCAGAAAGATAGCTCTTAATTCGAGAAGATTTATGTGCAGAAGGGACTCCTGGTGTGACCAAGTTCCCTGAGCTGTGAGATTATCTAAATGGGCCTCCCACCCTAGGAGAGAGGCGTCTGTGGTGAGAACCACAGAAGGGGCCTCACTGATAAAGGAGACCCCTTGTTGAAGACTGTCCTCGTGCAACCACCACTGAAGGGCCTGGACCAAGGTTTTGGAGACTGGAACCAGTTTGGAGAGGGGGTCCTTTTTCTGAGAGCAGAAATATCTGAGATGAAGCTGAATATCTCTCATCTGAAATCTTGCTCCCTGAACTACTGCTGTGGAAGCTGCCATGTGTCCCAGCAGCTGTAGAAAGTGTCTGCCTGGACGAGACACCAGAGGACGAAAAGAGGAGGCTAGAGTGACCAGAGACTGAACCCTTGAGAGGGGAAGAAAAGCTCTTGCTTGGACTGTATCTATGTCCACTCCTATGAAGGTGAGATGCTGGGCTGGCTCTAAAACAAACTTCTCTAAGTTCAGAATGAAGCCCAAGGATTCTAGAAGTCTTTGGGTGACCTCTAAAACTGACTTGACTTGGTCTGAGGATTGGCCCACTAGGAGCCAGTCGTCTAGATATGGGAACAGAAGGATGCCTTGCCTCCTGAGGAATGCCACCACCACTGCGAGACACTTGGTGAACACCCTTGGAGCAGATGTTAGGCCGAAAGGCATGGCCCTGAACTGGTAATGTCCTGAGGGCAACTCAAACCTAAGGTACTTTCTGTGGGACTGCCTGATAGGAATGTGGAAATAGGCATCTTTGAGATCCAGTCTCCTGGTCTCAGGGAGGGAAGAATTACTCCCAGAGTCACCATTTTGAACTTTGGTTTTGTCAAATGCTTGTTCAGGTACCTTAAATCCAATATGGGTCGCCACTCCCCTGTCTTTTTGTGGGTAAGGAAGTATCCTTAATAGAGTCCTTTTCCCATGTGACAAAGAGGTACCTTCTCCACTGACTGCAGAGGCAGAAGAGAGGAGACTTCTGCCTCTAGGACTTTTGTCTCCAAGGGAGAGGGAGGACTGAAAGACTTTGTTCTCATTTTTGGGAACCTTTTTAAACTGAGAGCAAGTCCCTGGCTCACTACTTCCAGGACCCATCTCTCTGAAGTAACAGACTCCCAGGCCTGGGAGTATTGAGCCAGCCTGCCCCCTACTAGGATTGGGGAGGCGACCCTGACTGACACCTCAGGGTGTCTGCTTGGAAGGGGGCTTGGACTGAGTAGCTGATGGGGTCCTGGTCACCCCACGTCTACCTCTTCCCCAAAAGAACCCCCTCTGCTGGAAAGAAGAGGAGGAGGCCTGAACTTGGTAAAAAGGCATGTAAAAATGCCTACCCCACCCCTAGACTGCTGCCTCTGAGGAGTGGTCTGCTTCTCTTTGGCTGCAGCACTCCTATAGGTGGTCCTGTACTCGTCCATTTTCTTTATGTAATTTTCTGTTTGTTCCCCAGAGAATTACCCATTACAAGAAGGTCCAAGGCCTTAGCCTGGGTATCCTGAGAGAGGTTGGTACACCTAAGCCAAGTAAATCTCATGGAAATAGATGTAGCCATGACCCTGGAATGAACATCACTGGAATCAACAGCAGCATGGAACTGCAACTTAGATGCCGCTATACCATCTGCAATCATCTGCTCCAGCTCCTTAGCCAGCTGTGGAGGGGCACCCTTAGCCCATTCCAGAACCATATCCCAAACAGATTTCTAGTACCTGGCAGTGTATACCATGTAATTAGATTGCCTGAGCCCCAAAGATGATGCCAAGTACTGCTTTTATGCCACGGCATCAACTTTCCTGGAATCCTTATCTGGGGGGTGTGATGCCAGAGGAATATCAGCCTTGTCACAAGCGGCAGCTTGCACTACCCCAACATGGCTGCTATGAGATGAAAGGAATTCCATCCCAGGGCCTGACAGAGCATACCTCCTGTTGTAGAATTTTCTGGCTCTGCTTCCCCAAGGATTTGTGTACAGGGACAAACACCCTCTTAGACTCTGGGACATCCATCATTTCCAGATAGTCAGGTTCCTCCTGATCCTGTTCAGCCTCTTCCACAGGAAGCTGAAGAGTCTCAGCCACTTTCTTGTAAAACAAGAAATGGGAAGAGGACTCAAAGCCTGGGAGGAGAAGCCTGAGAAGGCCTGTCTGGGGAGATGTCAGGCTCTACTGGCTCATCTAGGCCTTCACCTTGTTCCTCTTTGTAATCTTCATCCTCCTCCCAATCGCCCTCATAATATGCCTCAGGATCCAATTCTGAAGCAAGTACCTCCGACCGAACAGATCGGCTCTGAACAGAGACTGGTTCGGTCGGAACCGGGCAAAGTGACTGGACAACTGAAATCGCTTTCGCTATTTCATCAGCGGTCGGACCATGGGAAGCCGAAACCGAACCAGCTGATTTTCTGTTTCTTTTACTCGGAACCAATTCCGCAGAATCGGCTCTCCGTTCGCCCAAAGCGGTATCGCCCAGGTCAGTGGGCACCTCCTCAGGTTCGGCCACAACCGAAGCAGGCTGGCCATCCAGGTTAGCGGACTTCTTGGCCTCCCTCTCCCTTAGCCTACTCAAACATTTTTCCAGAGTGTCTTTTGGAAAGTTTTTACATATTTGGCAGTGTTTCTTGAGATGGTCAAACCCCAGACAATACACACATACGAGGCGAGAGTCGGTCTTAGCAAAGGCTCTTTACACACGGTACTACAGTGCTGAAACCCAGTGGGTCCGTTTTTCTTTCTGGGTTTCTCAGACACGCCTTCCAATATAAAGTCACCCAAAAACAGCAGTTAAGCCAGGCGACTAACTTATCGGTTCCAATCGTGTCACGGGTTGATTAAAAAAAATCCTGAAGTCAGATTTTTTTTTTTTTTTTTTTTAGGAACCGTTAAGTACTGGAAAAACCACACAAATACAAGTATACAGAAAAAAACAGAATAGGTTTCAGTTCCAAACCGGACCAACTGGCAAAGAACCGAAATAAAACAATTTCTTTCTGAAAACTACCACTACCTATACTACCACTTACTGGTACCGAGACAGAGGCAAGACTTACCAGAGGCAAGAATACCGATTTTCCATCAAACAAGTTGGCAAAACCGACCGATTCGAACTTTTACCGAGCCAAACTGCAGGACAGATCTCCGGAGCGACTTCACAGTTAGGCGGAGTAAGAAATCTGATGGTTATGCTTCAGTGTACCACCAGACAAGGGTCTGAAAACTGAGCTTGAGCTCAACGTTCTATGCCTTTGCACAGAGTTAACCCTTTACTCTCCGGGGCAGTTCAGGTGCTCGGGCTAACTGCATTTAGTCAGACTAGGCCTGCAGCTCCTGTTTTAGTCAGAATACAGCAAGACTTCATGTTGTTTGAAAGAAATGGTACCAGCAGCACTTGCGCCGGCCAGAGGAACTCTGGCCAAGCCACCTGCAGAAAACTAAGACTGAAACAGCAGGGGCTGGGGGCAGGATATGAGAGCCCCTGCCCCTAGGAGCTGCCGCCAGTCACAAAGAGCCAGGCGGGTGGTGAGGCCACCAGCAGCCCTGATGGGGTAAAGGCATGCGGTGCCGAGCAGGTCGGCCCGCCAAGGGAGGAAGACCCAGACACTGTCGGTTTAGGTGCCCTGTGAAGAGACAGCAAGCAGAAAGCGGACTGGGGTCGGTCCCAGTCCTTATCCTGATGCTTGTGCTTCCCCCAAGACTTGTCTTTGGATTTGGATGACGAAAAGCCCAAGGACTGGGTCGGGGAAGCAGAAGAGCTCTAGTCCTGCAGCTCCCGTTCCATCAGGCGGCCTTCTGCTAGAGGAGATGACTTTCCAGAGTCCTCTGGTGGCATCTCCATCTGACAGACCTCACAGGCCTGAACATTATGGTCTGGGCCTAGGCAGAAGAGGCAAGCAGAGTGGACATCCTTGTCCGTGATCCGTTTGCCGCAGACACACTTAGTGAAGTGGTCGGAAGAAAAAGATGGTTGTGAAGATCTAAACGTTAGGAAGAACACTTAAAAAATTTGATGTTTCACTAAATAAACTAGAAAATAAAAAGGCACGGCAAGCACAGAAAAATGGCAGTTGACTGTAGCTGTCAGAAGGTCCACGATACAACGTTCATTGGTCAACAGCAGGAAAGAATAATGGAGGGCATATGGGCTGCTCACCTTAGATGAGCAAGATGGCAGCCACGCTGGGCTGTCATCTGCCTGGGGGCTCCTAGCTCTATTCTTTTTTGGCACTTTCAACAAATTCACCACGCTTTGGAATACGCTCTGAAACAGTAAATTTGGAGTGCTATTTACTGGGAGCCTTTCTGGGAGCATTTTTGCTTAGCTTGCTTAAGTTTTGTTTTGTTTTAGAATAGGAGTTTTAGCAAATAGTAGGGTTCTTTAGTGAGGTTGCACAGGTTTTATTTTATTTTAACAAGGACGTCCCTGGAGCTGTGATGCAAACCCTTAGCATTTCTGTGGATTTTCTACTTTTTGCTGCCTTGAGCGTGAATTGGTCGTTAAAACTGACTCTGCACTCACCTGTTCTACCGGATTATCAACGCTTTCCTTGATCCAGGAACTGAGATCGCTGGAGACAGCCGGAGTGGTGTGCCACATTATTTCGGTCAAGTTGGCTGGAATTCTAGAAGTGAGGAATGTGAAGTTCCCTGCCACGTCAGGGGCGAGTGGAGGGTCCTGCCGCGCTGAGGTGGTTGAGTGGTGGGGGTAACCGAATGTCAGGAGGTGGGAGCTCCGCTGTCCCTCAGGAAAACCCCACCTGACTGGCGCCAGGCTGATCTTTGCGGCAGGGCCGTCCAAGGGCCCTAGGAAGGTGGCTTGGACATCTGCTGAGGAAGGAGGAGTTGTGTACTCCGGGACTCCTTTCCCAAACAGTCCTACCCTTTGCCTCTTGGTTACTTGCTTTCCAGTACAGTACTCTACCAGCTAACAAGGATTTGAAGGACTGACTTGGGACATGGTGACAGCACGTCCACGAGCTTTTGATCTCTATTCCTTGAGGTGACTGCCTGAGACTCTTACAACTCAGTCAGTTCCGAGACACACTACTTGATGGATTGTGAGAGACTTCTGGCCCCGATTTTCCTGCTCCACGCTCTCTGAAGCTGAATTTCCATTGGGCAGAATTTTCAATCCAAACTTTGGTGGTGTGAGCACCAGCATTTTATCTGCACAGCAAAGAGTTTCTCAAGCCTTTACGGGCTTGGATCTTTTGCTGGACCAGCGCAGGGGCAGGCTGCCTACCTGGGACGTCGGAAGGCCAGCTGGGCGAGAAGGATTGAGCATCCGAGGACTGCTCTCCTTTTCCGGGGAGGGGGAGTTCGGCACAATACGGACACCTAGTGGAGGCTGGGTGTACTGAGCATGCTGACACCAGTTGTTCAGGGGTGGGGGCGGACACTGGTCATCACTGCAAGTCTCCGCCCCACACAAATGCCAAAATGCCACCGCTGCTCCAAAAGCCTGCCCTCGACTTCAATAAGCTCCAGTCCAGCCCGTCAACCTATCCTGTTGTTGCAGCACTCTAGGGCCAGTGCCACGACCCCACCCTGGGAGGGTAAGCCAGGGGTATCGACAAGGTGCGACCGATATGGGAGTGAAGTGGGGGTCCATGACAGGGCTGAAGAACCGGGTGGCTGATGGTAGGAAAAAGTATACCAAAAAAAAAAAAAAATGTTTAATGAAATTGTCTGTTCTACTTAGCAGACTTGTTGCTGCACAGGCTCCCTTATGTTTTTCCTTGTATTTATTTATTTATTTATTTTTGGTGGGGGGAATTATTGGGTTGGGAGTTGTTTGGGGTGTGTGTGGCTGGAGTGTGTGGATGCAGTGTATGGAATTCGTGTGACTGGAGTGGGTGTATGCTCTTAGTTTGTTTTTATATTTCTAAGACTGTTTTAGTTATTTTAGAGAGTTTGTGGGTTTGGCCTGGCTGTAATGTGTCAGGACATAGGCCTCGTAAGAATCACCTATGATGCCTTCCTGCTTCTCGACCTCCGCTCCTTCATCAACCTCACTGTCCCTTCCATCGCAGCTAGATGCTGTAGGGAAGTCGGGGTAACAAGGAGGCGGGTGAGCTGTTGCTGGCAGAGGGTAGTGGAGGAGGGGTGGTGAGGGACACTCAGATTGTAAGGTCCAGGAGACACCCTGGGTTTAAATACAGCTGAGGGAGATGCCAGATGTGTTTGGACCCTGAACCCAGGAGTCCCAGCGGACCAAGTGGGCAGGCAGCTATGAGGCCGGCTGCTTCCTCTAATCCTCTTCAGGTAGTGCTCTGCAATTCTCGGTTGACAAGGAATAAGACTTCTGTTTTTGCTGACTTGACTTCCTCCATCAACCTGGCTTGCATCATAGAGACCTGGCTGGTTGATGATGCTGGTCCAGTTCTAGAGGCTGCTGTCCCTGCCAGGTATTCTGTAGTGCACTGCCCGAGGCAGGATCGCAGAGGTGGGGAGGATGACCATCGTTTTTAGAGCCAGCCTGGGCTTCAAGGTGCTTTCAGTTGATAATAACAGATATTTGACCGTCACCTTGCTCGGGGGTCCAGGTGCAGGTTGCAGGATTCTCCTTATTTACCAGCCTCCTGGGGCAAGAGGAGAATTCCTGAAGGAGATAGCAGACTTCATTGTCAACCACACTGTAGGTCCCCAGGTGTTTAATCCTGAGGAACTTCAACGCTTGGGTCAATGATGAATTATCACGGTTTTGTTACAACCTCCTCCAGTTAATGTCTTCACTGGGTCTGACACAAGCAGTTGCTTCTGCAACTCACTGGCATGGCCATACACTTGAGCTGGTGTTCCAGTTGGGTTTTGGGGTCGATAACCTTAAGATCAATCTGGCCTCATGGTTCAATCACTGAACTGGGGGGTTCACATTTGGGCCCCCCCCCATAGTCCTTCTCCTGGGGAGATGGTCAGCTACCACCCTTTAAGGGGGTTACACCAGGTGGACTTTTGGTGTTGGCTGACTTATCTAGAGTTGAGGCAGCTTGTACGATTGGCTCCAGTGAGATGGTGGCCACATATAATATGGTGGTGTCCGAAGCACTGGACACCATTGCTCCAGTTCATATATAATGCAGATCCTCACACTTGAGATCCCCTTGGTCAGATGGGGATCTCAAGGCGATAAAGATCAAGGGTCGGAAGCTGGAGCATTGTTGGCGGAAGAAACCGGTTTGAGGGCGACAAACTGGTCCTGCATGCCCACTACGGTGAGTTCCAGGAGGCAATCTCCTGTGAGAAGGCAGAGTTCCTGTCCAAGGAGATTGCAGTAGGGAAGAACAGACCTACTCAGCTTTTTCAGACTGTGGATAGGCTTCTTCATCCAGCCCGTCTACAGCCGAAGAAGACCTTTTCATCCACCTTGTGTGAAGAGTTTGCTCTGTTCTTCTCTGACAGAATGTTGACCATTTGGTCAGAGATTCCGTCAGGGGGATTATGCCTCACAGTGGCCAGACTGGTGGGAGTAGAGGCTCTCTGCCTGTCTGGGAAGAGTTTAGGCTAGTGGAGATGCTGGAAGTGACTGGGGTAATCTCAGAGCTGAAGCACATATTTTGTGAACTGGACCCAGCCCTGATGCGTTTCTTGATGGGCTGTATCAAGGTTGTTGGCCTGGTATTCGCCAGGATTGCTAGCTGTTCGATGGTGAAGGGGGTGTTCCCAATGGCCTTGAAAGAGGCACTGGTGAGACCCCTCCTTAAGAAAACTTCCCTTGACCCAGACATCCTGCCGAATTACAGTCCTACCTCTAACATGCCTTTTTTGAGCAAGGTTGTCAAGAAATTGGTGGCACATCAGCTCAACGATCATCTCATGTCCTACGACATTCTACAAGCCATTTCAGTCAGGTTTTCAAGCTAGACACAGCACAGAAACGGCACTAAAGAGGGTGCATAATGACCTACTCAGGGTTAGAGACAGAGGAGACAAGTCAGTTCTTGTACTCCTCTGTCTTTCTTCAGCCTTTTGACACTGTGGACTACAGTGTGCTTCTTGATCGATTGTGTGAGTTTCATGGACTCGCCGGCACTGTCAAATGGTTTGAGTCCCCTCGGACAGGGTGCAGTGGGTAGTAATAGAGAATTTATCCTCCTCTCCAATGCCTCTGTCATGTGGACTTCCGCAGGGCTCGATCTTGTCACCAATGCTGTTCGCAGTGTATATGCTGCCATTGGGTGAGATCATTCAGCAATACAGCGTGAAGTTTCACTGCTATGCAGATGACACCCAGCTGTATTTGTCATTTACTCCCGGAACACCCAGTGCATTTGACGTCGTAATACCTGTCTGGCTAAAATCAATGACTGGATGGCTTCCAGCTGGTTGAGACTTAACCCCGGATAAGACAGAAGTGCTGGTGGTTGAGCCAGGTCACGAGCGTGATGGGTTGCTGCCTGTAGCAGACACAGATCTTTTCCTGGGGTCTGCTCTGTTGGTCACTTCCCCGAGGGTAAGCAATCTAGGTGTGATCCTGGACAGCAGGTTTACTTTTGAAGATCAAGTGTCGTGTGCTGTTAAGAGTGGCTTCTACCACTTACAGAACATCGCCAGGATCAAAGCCCTCATTCTGCCTGAGGATCTGCCAAGCCTAGTACATGCCTTTGTCACCTCCAGGCTCAACTACTGCAATGCTCTTTACTTCGGGGTCGCGGAAGGGACTCTCCACAGATTGCAACTGGTGCACAGCATGGCGGCCCAGTTACTGACAAGCCTACCCAGGTCACATCTATTTTCTGATCACATTTTTGTGAAAAGCCTTCTTAATATATCCCTATAGCATGTTACCTTAATTTGACTTTAATGATTTCCTGGAATATTGCAATCTGCTGCTAGTGTTCCGTAAGAAAAAAGTACTCACCATAGTAATTATGTTTCTTCTAATGGAGTCTTGCTGTATTCTGACAATTGCAGTGATTCCCAATCTTTGAACTGCCCCGGAGAACAAAGAGTTAACTTTCTATGCAGGGCATAGAATGCTGAGCTCAAGCTCAGCTGAAGTCTCTGTCTGGAGTGTTTTGAACTTAAACCGTCAGATTCTTACAAGCCCAACTAAACTAAAAATTCTATGTGAAAATTGTAAAAATTCTTACTAGCCAACTGGCTAAAGAGAGTTTTGGATTCCCAAGGAACACTCAAGTCAGGAAACCCAAAAACAAAACCCAAAGTACTAAAAATAAATATAAATAAGCACCCAATCAAAAAGGAGGAGGGTGCAGCAAAAAACACCCCTGGGGTGCAACACTGAACCTGCCACTCACTTCCCAAAAACAGGTTCTGAGAGGGGAGGCAGGGAGGGAGGTCAGAATACAGCAAGACTCCGTTAGAAGAAACATAATTACTAAGGTGAGTAATTTTTTCTTTAAACAACATGAAGTCTTGCTGTATTCTGACAACTGCAGACTACCAAGCAGTACCTCCAAGGAGGCAGGACAGAACCTACTTTGGGAATAGGATATAAGTACTGCTGTCATAAACCGAGCATCACTCCTAGCCTGGAAATCCAGAGAGTAATGCTTGGTAAAGGTATGGATTGTTTCCAGGTGGCTGCTTGACAAATTTCTCAGAGGGATATCCTGGCAGCAGCCAGGGAAGCAACTGTACCTCTTTGTGGAGTGAGCCCTCAGGCCTGAGGGTGGAGTTTTCACAGCTTTTCATAGCAGAACTGTATACAAGACACAATCCACCTGGCAACAGATCTTTTGGTGGCAGGCTTGCCCTTCCCTGCTTCTCCATAAGTGAGGAACAACTGGAGGGAGTCAAACCTGTGACCCTTGGTACGCTCTATGTAGTAACTAAGAGCTCTTTTGACATCTAAACTGTGTAGCCTCCTCTTTCCTGAGGAAGAATGATCAGTGAAGAAAACAGGGAGACACACAGACTGGATTAAATGCAAGTCTGAAACCACTTTGGGCAAGAACCTTCTATTGGTTCTAAGGACCACTTTATGCCTATGAAATCAGGTTCCAATGACAGGGCTTGCAATTCACTGATACGCCTGGCAGAGGTAATGGCTACCAAGAACACAGTTTTCCAAGTCAAGTACTTAAGCTCTGCTGAAGACATAGGCTCAAAGGGGGGTTGCATAAGTTGAGCAATGCAAACATTCAAATCCCAGGCAGGGGGATGGTCTCTAAAAGGAGCACTGGTGTGAAGCAATCCTTTAAAAAATTTACAGAACACAGGATGGGAAGATAGTGAGGAAGACTTCCCCACAGACAAAAACGCAGAGGCAGCTGACAAGTGTACCTTAAGAGTAGCTGGTCTGAGGCCCAGGCCATTAAGATGGACCATATAATCCAGAACCGTAGGCAATTCAGCAGAGTCTGGAGAAACATGCTTCTTAGAACACCAAATGCTGAATCTTTTCCATTTGGAGTTGTAAGTCTTTCTGGTGGAGGGCTTTCGAGAAGCCTTGAGGATATCCAGAACCCCTTGGGAAAGATGTAGATCTGCAAACTCTAACTCTTCAGCAGCCATGCTTTGAGATTGAGAGACTGAAGATTAGGGTACCAAATCCTTCCCTGAGAGGATGTTAACAGGTTGTAATTCCTGGGAGAGTCAGGGGAAGATGGATTGCTAGGTACCAGGGCTGTCTGGCCCAATCTGGAGCAATCAGAATCACCTTGCAAGGTTGAGACCTTATTTTCACCAAAACTCTGAACAGGAGTGGGAAGGGGGAAAGGTGTACAGAAACTTCCCTTCCTAGTTCAGGATCAGAGTGTCCAGAGAGACTGAGCCCAGGACTGGAGGCCTGCAACAAAAGAGAGGGAGTTGGTGATTGTCTGGGCTGCAAAGAGATCCATCTCTGGAATGCCCCACCTTGAAAAAAATCACTTTCAACAACTGAGGGTCCATGGACCATTCGTGATGGCCCTGAGAAATCCTGCTCAGGGCATCTGCTAGCACATTGTCCTTGCCTGGAAGGTGAACTGCTACAAGAGAGGTTTGCAGGGAATAAGCCAGGGACCACAACTTCATGGCTTCTGTGCACAAGGCCGTGGACCGAGTGCCTCCCTTCTTGTTGATGTACCACATGGTGGTGGTGTCTGTTCTGACTTGAACCACCTTATTCTGTAATGACTGAGAGAACGCTTTTAGAGCCAGAAAAACTGCCATGAGCTCTAGAAGATTGATGTGGAGAAGGGACTCTTGGGGGACCACAGCCCCTGAGCAGTAAAGGACCCCAGATGGGCTCCCCAGCCCAGGAGAGAAGCATCCGTGGTAAGGACCACTGAACAAGGCTGAGCAACAAAAGGAACACCTTGTCTTAAATTGTCCTGATCCTGTCACCACTGGAGGGCTTGGATCAAGGTCAGAGTCACTGGGATCAGTTTGGTAAGGGAATCCTTTTTCTGAGAACAGAAAGCTCTCAGGTGGAACTGAATATCCCTCATCTGGAATCTTGCCCCTTGGACCACTGCTGTTGAAGCTACCACGTGGCCCAAGAGCTGGAGGAAATGCCTTTGCTGGTCGAGGTACCCGAAGGCTGAAGGAAGAAGCTAGTTCCATAAGAACCCATGCCCTTTCTAGAGGAAGAAAGGCTCTTGCTTGGAGTGTGTCCAGTTCTGCCCCTATAAAGGTAAGAAGCTGGACTGGTTCCAGAACCGACTTGGGAAGGCTGAGAAGAAATCCTAGAGAAGTGAGCACTTGCTGGGTCACTTGTACAGTAATTGAGACTTGACTTGGTCTGGAGACTGACCCACTATTGGCCAATCGTCCAGATAAGGAAAAATGGAAATATTCTGCCTTCTTAGAAAGGCAACTACTACTGCCAGGCACTTTGTGAAAACCCTTGGGACTGAGGTTAGGCCAAAGGGCATTGCTCCTGAACTGATAGTGGCCTGAGGGCAACTCAAACCTGAAGTACTTTCTATGGGAGCACCTGATGGGAATGTGAAAGTAGGCATCTTTGAGGTCCAGGAAGGCTAGCCAGCCCCCGGGCCTTAGAGAGGGAAGGATTATTCCCAGAGTTATCATCTTGAACTTTGATTTTAAAAGATGTTTGTTTAGATAGGATGGGTCGCCACTCCCCTGTCTTTTTGGGGGTCAGGAAGTACCTGGAGTACAGTGCTTTGCCCCAGTGTAGGGTAGGTACTCTCTCTATAACTTTTAAAGCTAGGAGAGAAGAAACCTCTGCCTCTATAGCAAGGGTTTCCGAGAGATTTGCAGGTGGAAATGATCTGGCTCTCATCTTTGGAAATTTTTTGAAGCTGAGAACCAGTCCTTGGCTTACTACTTCCAGGACCCACTTGTCTGATGTAACAGACATCCAGTCCTGGACAAAGTAAGCCAGCCTGACCCCTACTGGACTAGGAGAGTCGACCCAGGCAGGCCCATCAGGGTGTCTGCTTAGCAGGGGCTTTAGGCTGAGGAGTGGACGCAGCCCTGCTCATCCCCCTTCTGCCTCTCCCTCTGAAGAGCCCCCTCTGAGAAAAGGAAGAAGAGGTCTGTGCTTGGTAAAAAGGCATTTGAAAAGGCCTGCCCCTGCCCCTAGACTGCTGCCTTTGAGGAGTTGCCTGCCTTTCCTTGGCCTGAGCACTCCTGTAAGTGGTCCTGTACTCATCCATTTTCTTCACGTAATTCTCTGTCTGCTCCCCAAACAGAGAATTACCCACTACAGGAAAATCCATGGCCTCAGCCTGGGTGTCCTGCGAGAGGCTAGTACATCTGAGCCAAGCCATCCTCCGAAGAGCCACAGATGTAGCCATGACTCTTGGTGACACATCATTAGAATCCACAGCAGCATGAAACTGAACCTTAGATAACTCAATCCCATCTGCAGCCACTGCCTCCAGCTCCCTGGTTAGCTGGGGGGAGGCCTGTTTAGCCAGTGCCAGTACAGTGTCCCACCTGGACGTCTGGTACCTGGCTCTATAGGTCATGTAATTCGCCTGCCTGAGTCCCAAAGAAGATGCCATGTACTGCTTCTTTACCATGGCATCAATCTCCTGGAGTCCTTGTCAGGGGTGTGTGAAGCCAAGGGAATGTTTGCCTCATCACAGGCAGCAGCCTGCACTACCACAACATGGCTGCACTGCTGATATAAGAACTCCATGTCTGAGCCTGAAAGTGCATACCTCTTGTCAATTCTTCTATCCACAGGAGATATAGTGTTAGGAGAGTAAGATTTTTTGTGTCCCTTTCCCAAAAGATGTATGGAGGGGAACAGACAGTGTCCTGGACTCTAGGATGTCCATTATCTCAACATAATCAGGCTCCTCTTGATCTTCCACAGCCTCCTCCACAGGAAGCTGGAGGGTTTCAGCCACCTTTCTGTAAAACAAAGTGAGAAGGGGACTCGGAAAGCCTACGAGGGGAAACACCTGAAGGTCTGTCTGGGGAGATGTCCAATTCCACAGGAACATCCAGACCTTCACTTACATCATCATCCTCAAATTCCAGTTCATAAAAATCTTCAAGGGTATACTCTTGAACCGGGGGAACCAACCGAACCGAACCCCTGCCAGAAGGATCCGGATCGGTCGGAACCGGAAGGAGCGATTCCACAATCTGAATCGCCCTGGCTATCTCTTCGGTGGTCGGAACATGACCCTCTGGATCCGAACCGGTCGATTTATCTTTGCGTTTTCTTTTTGTCAGAATCGACCCCTCGGAATGGGCTCTCCTTTTGCCCAAAGAAGTATCGCCCTGGTCAGAGGGCACTGCTTCTGGTTCGGTCGACACCGAACCGGGCTGGCCATCCGGGTCAGCGGACTTCTCGGCCTCTTTTTCCTTCAGTCTACCTAATCTCTTCTCAAGGGTTGATTTGGGAAAGTTTTTACATATTTGGCAGTCTGAATCGAGGTGGTCAAACCCCAGACAATAAACACAGGTGGTGGGGATCGGCCTTAGCAAAGACCTCCCCACACTCACTGCAGTGTTGAAACCCAGTGGGCCCATTTTTTTCTTGGGTTTCTCAGACATGGCCAACCTAATCAAACTTGCCCTTTTTTCGGCAACCGCCAGGCAAGACTCCCTTAACGGTTCCTAACCATGTCACGGGTATTGGAAAAAAACAGTTCAAAACACTTTTTTTTTTGTTTTTAAGAACCGGTAACCACACACTAAGTAAGCAAACAAATTTCACTAACAACTTGCCGGTTCAGCCGAACCAAGCCTCACTTTTATAAGTTCCACACAGAAAAACAGAACAATTCCTATCTAGTACTCACAGCACCACAGACAGAGACTTAATCGACTATGTGGATACTTTTTTCGGTTTAAAAACCGACAAAAACTGAACACTTTTACAGACTTTCGAACCGAGCTGAAGGAGAAACCTCCGGAGCGACCATTCAGTGAGGTGGAGTAACGAATCTGACGGTTTAAGTTCAAAATACTCCAGACAGAGACTTCAACCGAGCTCGAGCTCAGCATTCTATGCCCTGCGTAGAAAGTTAACCCTTTTTTCTCCGGGGCAGTTCAAAGGCTGGGAATCACTGCAATTGTCAGGATACAGCAAGACTTCATGTTGTTTAAAGATAGCTTTTCAAGAAAGCTGTGCACTAGTACAGAGGAATTTTATGTGTTAAACGGCTACCTTTTTTCTCTTTAAAACCACATTTCAGGCTGTAACTATTGGGTAATTTCTGTTCATAGAAACAGCACCTCAAGGAGCGTTTCTAGCCAAGGCGTCATCTGTAAACTGTAACTTTCCAAGGAGCCATTTCTAAAAGTCGCAGTGGAAGTGTTTAAGCGTAGTGCTAACCTCAGGAGCCATTCTTAAGCTAAAGCAGATAGAATTTCATTGTTTTGTCATTGCTCCCCGAATCCCTCCCTCGCTCCAGTCCCCAGCTTGGATAAATTCTGACCTGAATCTCTCTCTCTCTTCCTCTCTCTCTCTCCCCCCTTCAGCTCCCAAAGTGGTCATGAGGGCAGTTCGTGGAAGCCCTTCCCCACGCTGCATTTTCAGGGAAGCAGGTACGAGCATAACTTTGGTGAAGCAGGCCATAGCTGAGCACTACGGGCACCACAAGCCATTTAGGAAAGCTGGAGTCCGTTTTTCGCCCCGCCGACGCTTCGCGACGGCTGCCCCACAACCCTTGCTTAACATTTTCTTATATAAGAACAGTCACGTGACGGGGAAAAAACAATCACCCAGCTTTCTCATTAGCAGCTTATACTCAGTCACCACTAGAGGCTGCTAGAAGTGGTTTCTTGCTATACTCCCCCTTGTACAGACTGCTGAAATAGCTGCTCCTTTTTACCTCCTCATTACTGGTCTCTTGCCCATTGTCTCCTCCCCCCTCTTTCACAGTTGCCCCCACCACCCCTTCCCATCTCTCTTCTCTCACATTTATACATTTCTCTTGTACCCGTCCTTCCTAGTATGGTCACAACAACAACCTAACTCATGATATCATTTACCACCTTTCCCTCTGCCCTCCCTTCCCTCTCCTCGTGGCAACGCTCATCCTCTCACTGCCGGTACCAGTACACAGCCCCACTAGGAAAGCATCTGCTGTTGCCAGGGAACACAAGCGCATTACGTTTGCCATAATCTGCCACATCCTCCTCCTCCTCCTTTTATCTGGGAATGTTCACTCTAACCCAGGGCCAGTTCCCCATACCACTCCCACTAGTGATAAAAGGAAAGGTCTTATTGCTGCGTCTCTAATTATCTGTAGCCTACTGAAAAAACTTGACTCTCTTCAAGGATGGATTATGCGGCACAAGCCAGACATCCTGGCTTTAACTGAGACTTGGCTCTCCAAAACCACTATGGACTCACGTGTGGCCCTTAATGGCTACTCCATTTTTTGCTCAGATCACCAAGGCAAACGGGGTGGTAGATGCGTACTCTATATTCGAAACTCCCTTCAAGCAATGGTTGTCCCTCCCCCCCTCACAGATGGGGCCCAAGTACTCACGGTAAAGCTTACTCTGGAAAACCCAGGTAAAACCCTCTATGTTTTAGTGGTACATACATATCCCACCATGTAACCAGAAGGCAGCCTTCGCAGCAGTTGCTAGCTGCATCTCATCCCTCCCCTATTCTAGTGAGATTATTGTTTTGGGTGACTTTAACACAACTTGGCTAGCACCATCAGCTGCCCACTATTAAGATGCCTCCTTAGCCATGGGCCTGACTCAAGATGTCCAATCCCTCACAAGATATAACCACAAGACAGATACCGCTACTTTGCTGGACCTAATTTTCACTAACCACCCAAACAGAATCACAAAGGTCTCAATGCTCCCAGATGCCACACTGATCACTCGCCTGTACACTGCTGGTGGTCCTGTAAGGCCACAAACCCTTCCCACAAAACCTTATACAGTAGGCGTTTAAAACGAGGTTCATTAGCCAGGTTAAAAAAACCTCTCAAATTGCAACTGGTCTCCCATAGATACAGTAAGCAGCATACACGATGCACTTAGCTACTTCATAACCTTCTTCAACTCTGCGTGTGACCTTTTTGCCCAAATTACAAAGCAGGTAGTTAAAAAAAAAAAAGTGATACCCCTTGGCTATCTCAAACACTACTTGACCTCATGTATTATCGGGATGAAAAAATAACTCACCATAGTAATGTTGTTTCTTCTAATGGGGTCTTGCTGTATTCTGACTTAATTTAGTTAGCCCCAGCACTTGAACTGCCCCAGAGAGTAAAGGGTTAACTCTACGCAGGAGCATAGAATGTTGAGCTTGAGCTCAGTTTTCAAACCTGTCTGTGGTACTTCCCAGTGTAACCATCAGATTCTTATGAGCAACTAACTAGCCGAGGCTATATGAGTGCACGCGTGTGTGTGTGTGTGTGTGTGTGTGTATATATATATATATATATATTTATGCAATAGGTGTGAGAGCAAAAGCCATTGAATAAATCCATTTATTTCGACGTATGTGGGATAAATCTAACCACCCTAGATTTATCCCACATCTGGGATAAATGCAAACTGTCAATCACAAGCACTGTACCGGACCTACATTCTGCCACCCACACAGTTGGCACACAAACTGCAATCAACACTGGCTCAACCACTAAATCAGTCACCTGCACAACCCCTCGTGCAGTCAACAAAAAAACTGCACGCAAACGACACTCCACTATACTACATTACTATCGCAAGCAGCACAACTATTTTCGTCACAGAAAAGACGCTGTTTCCATCATAAAACTACAAAAAGCACCTACAATTTTGCGACTTTCGATTTGCGATACCTTTTCCGACCGCAAGTAGCATAGAAAAAAAACGACTGTTCCTCCATAAACAATGGCAACACAGGAAACTGGTGCAGACTTTCAAATAGAACTAACGCAAATACTAACACAATTTGAAGAAGACACTGTACCTCTACTAGAACCCCAACAATTAAATAAGTTACAAAACACAGACATACCAAAAGAACCAAAACCCAGTACTAGCACCGCAGTGGACATAGACAAAGGTGCCATGCAAAAATATATCCAAGCAGGCAAAAACCCCAACACGATGAAAAAGACTCACAGTGATGTCATGACCATTCAAAAATACTTCAAAGAAAAACACAATATAGAAATTCCGCTTGAAACCATTACACCGGCAAACCTGGATAAATTACTTGCTACCTTTTTCATGCACTCCACCAGAAAAGACGTAACTCCCTACGAGCCCTTAACACTACGTGCCACATTCCAGAGTCTTGAAAGATATTTAAAACAGAAACGCTATCCAGAATCTCTATCAACATCACCTGCTTTCCTCACAACCAGAGAAATTCTGCAGTGTAAACAAAAGCGCCTCAAAAGTTATGGCAAGGGTAATAGACCAAAAGCAGCAGATGAGTTGACAGATTCCCTTATCAACAAACTATACGACACTAACAACTAGGCCCACACAGCCCTGATGCCTTGCTCAATACCATGTGGTTAATAGTTAGCCTATACTTTGGCATCAGAGGCATAACTGAAATGAGAGCAGTCAAATGGGGAGACATCATCATGCAAAAAGATGAAAACGGACTGTTCTATCTCCAGTATACCAGTGAACGTCAAACAAAAACTAGACAAGGCTCCAACCCAAAAGAATGTAGAAAACTAAAGCCACGAGCATATGAACTACAACAAAATCCTACTAGATGCCCAGTCACTAACTACAAACTCTACAGTACCCACAGGCCCAGCCAAAGTAACCACCCTGAAGCACCGTTTTTCTTAGCTATCAACAACAACATACAAACATCAAAAGTCCACAAATGGTTTAAAAATCAGCCTGGGGGTATTAATAAGCTCTCCACTACTGTCAAAAACATGGTTAACAATGCAGGCATACAAACTGATAAATGCTTAACTAACCATTCTGTATGAAAGCACCTCGTACAAAAATTAGTGGACAGTGGAATACCACCAACCAAAATCATACAAATTTCAGGCCACAAACAGCTCCAAAGCCTCAACGACTCCAAACAACATCAAATAAGCACTTTACTAAGTGGCGATCAGACTCCACAACCCAAACCTTCCTGCCAACAACAAGAACTGACCACTATTCCTACCAACTACAAAGACCTACTTGGAACCTGCATCAGCAAGCCCACCATACATGCAAAGCAAGTCACCTTCAATATCATTCAAGGTAAGGATCATTACACTACCTACAAAAGTCACAAAACTACAACATAAAACCCCTCCTCCCACCCAATACCCACCCATCACCACCACTTCCACCCTTCCAAACACCACTCCACATTACTACACATTGCAAACCAAACTCATAATGCTCTTTTTTTCTCCCCCCCCAAATGCAGGTAACAAGTATGACAGCTATGGCAAGAAGAGACCGATGGTTTTAGATACTGACAGAGACTCTGAATGAACTTGCAAACGACCATATATTCTCGATGACAAAAATATCAAAACCTGTAAAAATGAATACAAGATCTGACTACAGCAAAGAAAAAGACCTGAAAATAAATTCACCTTACTACAAAAAATACTGTCAAGGCAGAAAGAAGATCTGTGCACACCTAAACATTCCTTTCTAAAATACTGTACAAATAAAAAAAAACTGAGTAAACAGAACCTACAAGCAAAAAAAGGCAAATGAAGGCTCGCAAACTAGAAAAAATATCTAACAATAACTGGACTTTCCTTTCTTCAAACCTGCAAATACCTAGAAAACAAAACACCTCCTGGACATTCACCATCTTTGGAATACAGACCAACTACTAGCGGAAAGACTATCTAAATCAAGAGACAGAAAATGAAAAAATACATATTCTATACAGTAAAAGGACTCTATCAAACCCTATGGACTACAACACAGACATAAACTCAACCCTCACCCCACTACCCTTACCCCACCTCAACCCCCATACCCAAATCATCTTCAAAACTGTTGCTTTCTGAAAACCAACTGTTTTCTGCAAGTTGCAAAAATCATACAAACCCATACGCTGTTCAAAACTATTGCAATTCTGTTCTGTACAATAAAAATAAATGCTGTTTGTTTTTCTCTTCAATAAATGTTGCAAAAACTTACCTTCTCGGTCTTTTTTCCTTCCAATCCACCACACCAAAGTGCGACATACCAAAAAAAAAAACCTTTAAAAATGCAGCTCACCCCCAAAAAAGCTCCAATACATCCATCTCGACCAAAAATCAAATAGCCAAACAGGATACCACTCCAAATTCTTCAGATTTCCAAGAAATCTTCCTCCAAGGTCGATCGACGAAGAAAACACCACGCCACGAGTGAAATCCACAGCCTCTTCCTCAAACTCTTCCATACATCCACCGACAGACGCTGTAGTACTTCGACGCCCACAACGATGCAACGCTCTCCGGCAACACGAAACACAAACTCCCGCTCTCCAAAAGGCCGCCACCTCGAGCAATCGAACAGTACATCCTCCTCGAACTCCTTTCTACCGAAACTGCGCCACAAATCACAGCCACGCCCACCAATCAATCAAAAAGCACGCTCACCACACGCACACCCAATCACAGCAATTCACACACACCAATCACTCCAACCCTCCCACTCTAACACACGCCCCTCCAGCCAATCAAAACTACTTTCCCACGTTACGTCAGCCAATAACATCACACCAAGCACTCTCCAGCCACTACAACCAATCAAAGCCTACACAAACACACACCATTCACACAGCAATCAATAAATCCCTTCCACCATTAAAACCAAATAGTCCTCCATCCAAAATTTAAAACGAACGCTGTTCAACCCACAAACATGATCAAAATCACCACAAAACCCACTGCATAAATTAGATGCGTGATGGGGACCATGGAATAAAATAGTTATTTTCACACGTCCCCGGTGACCTCGGGTAAATCACTTGTGGCTCCGCTATGCTACGCCACTCAGGAGGTTACCCGAGGTCACCTGGGACTTGTGAAGATAACTAGTTTATCCCACGGTCCCCCATCGCATATCCCCTATATGTATATGAGTGTGTGTGTGTGTGTGTATATAACAAATATGTACTTGCATACATACATATATATCTACACACACACACACACACACACACACACACACACACACATATATATATACATACATATAAGTAAGTGTGTGTGAAAATTGTTTTAGTATAAGCCAAAACGCAACAATTTGGGCCCAGAAGACAAAAGGTAGTGACAACACTAAACAGATTTATAACACAAATAGAATTAACAATTAACCCACCCACTCCCCCAAGATGGGGGGTGCAAGGTACACCACTGAGGTGCAAAACTGTACCTGCCAGCCCACTACCCAAAAACTAGGTTATGATAGGAGAGGCGGGAGGAGGTCAGAATACAGCAAGATTCCATTAGAAGAAACAATAATACTATGGTGAGTAATTTTTTCTTCAAACATCACGAAGACTTGCTGTATTCTGACAATGCAGACTACCAAGCAGTTCCCCTATGGAGAAGGAAATGCAGAACCTACTTTGGGAGCAGGCTCTTCAGTACTGCTGTGCCAAACCTAGCATCACTCCTAGCCTGGATGTCCAGGGAGTAATGCTTGGTGAATGTATGGACTGTTTTCCAGGTGGCTGCCTTTCAGATCTCTAACAAGGGTATATCTCTGGCCGCAGCCAGAGTTGCAGCAGTACCCCTAGTCGAGTGAGCCCTCAGGCCTGAAGGAGGTGTTCTACCCAATTTGTCATAGTAGAATTATATACAAGAAACAATCCACCTGGCAATAGCTCTTTTCGTGACAGGTTTACCTTTCCCCACCTCACCATAGGTGAGAAACAACTGAAGACAGTAATTCCTGTGAGCCTTAGTGTGCTCTATGTAATAGCCAAGAGCTCTTTTGATATCCAAGCTGTGTAGCCTTATTTCACCTGAAGAGGAGTGGTCAGTGAAAAACACAGGAAGAGACATAGATTGATTCAGATGAAAATCTGATACCACTTTGGGTAAGAACCTCCTATTGGTTCTTAGGACCACTTTATACCTATAGAAAAATACGAAGATAGGTTCAACTGACAAGGCCTGTAATTCACTAATCCTCCTGGCCATAGTAATGGCTACCAGGAACACAGTTTTCCAGGTCAAGTATTTCAACTCTGTCTAAGCCATGGGTTCAAAGGGGGGCTTCATGAGCTGTGCAATGCAGACATTAAGATCCCAAGCAGGAGTCTGTTCTCTAAATGGAGGGTTTCTGTGAACCAGACCCTTGAAAAACTTTTTAAACACATGATGAGAGGCCAGGGAAGAGCCCTTCCCTGCTGAAAGGAAAGCAGAAACTGCTGCTAGGTGAACCTTTAGAGTTGCAGGCCTAAGGCCTGGACCATTGAGGTGAACCAGATAATCTAAGGCTGTGGAGATGCCTGCAGAATCAGGGACAATGCCTTTCTAAGAACACCAAATGGTAAACCTCTTCATTTGGAATCATAAGTTTTTCTAGTAGATGGTTTCCTGGAAACCCTCAGGATATCCATGACTGCCTGAAAAAGATGCAGGTCTGCATATTCTAGCTCTTCAAGAGCCAGGCCTTGAGATTGAGAGACTGGAGATTGGGATATCAGATCCTCCCATGGGAGGAGGACAGAAGATTGTGTCTCTTGGGAAGGGAGAGGGGACAAGACACTGCCAGAGACAGGAGCAGAGGATACCAAGGCTGCCTGGCCCAGTCTGGAGCCACTAGGATAACTGTGCAAGGTTGAGTTCTGATCTTGATCAGGACCCTGAACAGCAGAAGGAATGGAGAGAAGACATAGTGGAACCTGCCCTTCCAATCCAAAATCAGGGCATCCTGGGGCACAGTCCCCAGGAGTGGAAGTCTGCAACAGAACAGAGGGAGTTGGTGATTGTCCGGGGCTGCAAAGAGATCCATCTCTGGAGTGCCCCATCTGGAGAAGATGGTCTGTAGGATGAGAGGATTCAGGGACCATTCATGATGTCCCTGGGATATTCTGCTCAGAGCATCTGCCAGTGTACTGTCCTTCCCTGGAAGTTGAACTGCTACTAGGGAAGTCTGAAGAGAAAAGGCCAGAGACCACAGTTTCATGACTTCTGTGCACAAGGCAGAGGACTGAGTGACTCCTTGTTTCTTGATATACCACATTGTGGTCGTGTTGTCTGTTCTGACTTGGACCACCTTGCCCTTGACCGAATCTGAGAAGCACTGAAGGGCCAGGAACACTGCCCTGAGTTCCAGAAGGTTGATGTGAAGGAGAGACTCCTTTGGAGACCAGACTCCTTGGGCTGTCAAAGCCCACAGGTGGGCTCCCCAACCTAGGAGAGAAGCATCTGTAGTCAGGAGTTTGCAGGAGAAATGGGACTCCTTGTCTAAGGTTGTCCTGAACCAGCCACCACTGGAGAGCTTGGACCAGAGTCTGAGTTACTGGAATCAGTTTGGTAAAAAGATCATTTTTCTGAGACCAGAAGGACGTTAGGTGAAACTGAATGTCTCATCTGGAATCTTGCTCCCTGCACCACTGCAGTGGAAGCTGCCATGTGGCCCAGAAGCTGGAAGAACTGTCTTGCTGGGCGAGAGACCTGAGGTCGAAAAGATGAAGCAAGATCCACTAGGGCCTTCACCTTTGACAGGGGGAAGGAAAGCTTTTGCTTGTACAGTGTCCAAATCTATTCCTATAAAGGTGAGAAGTTGAACTGGTTCGAGGACAGACTTTGGAAGACTGAGAAGAAAACCCAGGGAACTGAGTAGGTCGTGGGTAGTTTGCAGAGCTGACTTGACCTGTAGAGATGACTGACCCACAACGAGCCAGTCATCCAGATATGGGAAGATGGTGATACCCTGTCTTCTGAAGTATGCCACCACTACTGCAAGTCAATTTGTGAACACCCTTGGAGCTGATGTAAGGTCGAATGGCATGACTCTGAATAGGTAATGGCCTGAAGGCAACTCTAACCCGAGATATTTTCTGTGGGAGCACCTGATATGGATATGGAAGCAGGCATCCTTGAGGTCCAGAGATGCTAACCAATCTCCTGGCCTTAGAAAGGCAAGGATTATTCCCAGCGTTACCATTTTGAATTTGGGCTTTGAAATGTGTTTGTTCAAACACCTTAGATCTTGGATGGGTCGCCCCTTCCTTGTTTTCTTTGGGGGTAAGGAAATACCTAGAGTACAGTCCTTTTCCCTTGTGCCAAGTAGGAACCTTCTCTGTGCCTCAGAGAGCTAGAAGAGAGGAAACCTCTGCCTCTAGTGCAAGGGTTTCTGAGATTGATGCAGGTGGAAAAGACTTGGCCCTCTTTTTTGGAAACTTTTTGGAGCTGAGGGCCAGTCCTTGGCTTACTACTTCCAGGACCCACTTGTCTGAGGTCACAGACTTTCAGGCCTGGAAGTAGTAAGCCAGCCTGCCTCCTACTGGAATTGGGGAGTCAACCCGGGCTGAGACCTCAGGGTGTCTGCTTGGCAGAAACCTTAGACTGGGAAGAGGAGGAGGAGGAGAGAGCAGCCCTGCTCATCCCCTCCTACCCGTCCCTCTGAAGAACCCCCTCTGTGGAAAGGGAGAGGAGACCTGGGCTTGGTAAAAAGGCCTGTGAAAAGGCCTGCCCCTGCCCCTAGACTGCTGCGTTTGTGGAGTGGCTTGCCTTTCCTTGGCCTGTGCACTCCTGTACGTGGTCCTGTATTCATCCATTTTCTTCATGTAAGCCTGTTTGCTCCCCAAACAGAGTTACCCACTACAGGAAAATCCACAGCCTTAGTCTGGGTATCCTGTGAAAGGCTAGTACATCTGAGCCAAGCATGTCTTCTGAAAGACACAGATGTAGCCATAACTCTAGATGCCACATCATTGGAGTCAACAGCAGCATGAAATTGCATTTTCGATGCCTCAGTTCCATCACCAGCCACCTCCTCCAGCTCTTTGGCTAGCTGGGGAGAGGCCTGTTTAGCCAGTTCCAGAACCGTATCCCATCTGGATTTCTGGTACCTGGCTGTGTAGGCCATATAATTAGCCTGCCAGAGTCCCAAAGAGGATGCCAAATACTGTTTTTTGGCCATGGCATCCACTCTCCTGGAGTCCTTATCCGGGGGGGTGTGAAGCCAAAGGAATGTCAGCCCTGTCACAGGCTGCAGCCTGCACTACCCCACCATGACTGCTACGATTATAAAGGAACTCAATAGCTGAGCCTGATAACATATACCTCCTGTCCATTATCTTGTCCAAAGGAGGTACTGAATTAGGAGTTTGTAAGATTTTGTGTGTCTGTTTCCCCAAGGACTTATGAAGAGGGATAGACAGCCTTTTGAACTCCGGGATGTCCATCATTTCCACAAAATCAGGCTCTTCTTCCACCTCTGCAGCTTCACCCAAGGGAAGCTGAAGGGTTTCTGCCACCTTTTTGTAAAACAAAAAGTGTGAAGGGGACTCAGGAGAGCCTAGGAGTAGAGACAATGGAGGGCCTGTCTGGGGAGATGTCCAGTTCAATAGGCACATTCAGACCCCAGTGGTGGTGGTCGTTGTCATCATCAGAATAGTCTTCATCTGCCTCACGCTCCTCATAATAAGCACCTAGATCATAATCCGAAGGAGACTGATCCGACCAAACCGACCACCTAACCGGCGGTACCGGTTCAGATGGAACCGGTGTAAGCGACTAAACAATGCTAATCGCTTTGGCTATTTCGTCCGCGGTTGGAGAATGCAGTACAGCATCCAAACCGGTGGACTTGCGTTTTCTTTTTGACGGAACCAGCCCCTCAGGGTCGACTCTCCTTTTGCCCGAGGAGTTATCACCTCCTCAGGTTTGGCCGCAACCGAACCAGGCTGGCCATCCGGATCCACGGACTTCTCGGCCTCCCATTCCTTTAGCCTACTCAGTGTCTCTTATCTAGAGTAGATTTAGGAAAGTTATTACAAATTTGGCAGTCCAACTTGAGGTGGTCAAACCCCAGATGAACACAGATGAGGTGGGAGTCAGCCTTGGCAAAGGCCTCCCCACACTCAGTACAGTGCTGAAACCCAGTGGGACCGGTTTTCTTTTTGGGTTTGTCAGACATGGTCAACCTACTAAATTATCCTATAGCAGCTTTCAAGCCAGGTAATAAAATAACTGATCGGTTACAAACCGTGTCACGGGTTTTGAAAAAGAACCAGAAAAGGCCCGGTTCTTTTGAAACCGATCGGTAACAGAACACCACTCTAATCCCCAGAAAATCTTTTCAGGAAACGGAAGAAATGCAAGGTCGGTTACTAAACGGACCGACCGAGAAGAAAGAGGAAAAACGTAATTTCCACACACTTTTACAAAATAAACACAGTCACTACCTATCTACAACACCACCTGTACTGTAGACAGAGGCTGGAAATCCGGAAAAATAACAAAGAATGGTTTAAACCCAAATGCTTTACTTTTTCACCGAATCGAGCAGAGGAATCTCCGGAGCGACTTCACTGTTAGAGTAAAGAATCTGACGATTACACTGGGAAGTACCACAGACAGAGGTTTGAAAACTGAGCTCGAGAACGTTCTTTGCTCTTGCATAGAGTATCTCCTTATTCTCTGGGGCAGTTCAAGTGCTGGGGCTAACTGCATTAAGTCAGAATAAAGCAAGACTTCATGTTGTTTGAAAATCTCTGGCATAGAGCCCTCGCTTCAAACCTGCCTCAGAACAAACAACTGTACAGGGAAGCTAGGAACAAATGCACCTGTGCCTTACATCATGCCAAAGCCACTTATTATCGGGATATCCTCACCTCCTCTCGGGGATCGGGGCATATATTCTGGGATACTATCAAAGAACTAAATGGTAAAACCCTATCCCCCCACCCTCCCAACTCACAGTCAATGGGACTATATCTGAGGACCCCATACAAATTGCCAATGCCTTAAACTCTTCCTTCTCTGACCTTAGCAGTGTGCTCACCCCTATCTTTTTTGCGCCCCAACCCTACAGCCTCTTCATCGTAAGACGTTCCCCCAACAACCGCACCCCCATTTCAGGTTTCTAGTAATAACTCTAAAAGAGGCCAAGTCTTACATCTCTTATGTCCTGGGCAAGAGACGCCACAGTGGAGACTCCCTGGACTTAAAACTCCTCCACCTATTCCTCGAAGCTGTCCTAGTCCCCCTCACTAAAATCCTTAACCACTCCCTCTGTCTGAGGGAGTTCCCCACCCCTTGAAAAGGGCCGTCATCACCCCGCTTCTGAAAGGTGGTGAACGTACCTCCTCTGCCAATTACCGGCCGATCTCTATTCTGCCCACTCTAAGGCCCTGGAAAAAACAGTAACCGATCAGCTCTCCGAACATCTATCTAAATTTAACCTCTTGTGCCCCGAGCAGCATGGGCTCTGCAGAAGTCACAGCACCACCACAGCTCTCCTTGAATATACCTGCTATATCCACAAGGCCATGGATCTGAGGCACTTAGTTGGGTCAGTTTACATCCACCTAACTAAGGCATTTGACACTGTCCATCATGACCGTCTCCTTAGATCCCTGTCTGATGTGGGACTGCCACCTGATACTAGGGCCTAGTACGAAAACTACCCAAACAGGTCACAGCAGGTCAAGTCTGGCACAATCCTCTCCTCCAGACTTCCAGTTCGGTCTGGGGTCCCTCAAGGCTCCATTCTAGGCCCCCTTCTATTTAGCCTTTTCCTAAACTCACTACCCGAATCCTGCTCCGGTCGGTTACTTCTTTACACTGACGATGCAGTCATTTACTGGAGTAACCCTCGGCCTCAACCATTGCAGGATGCCCTACAGAAGTCCTTCGCGGAAACCGAGACCTGGTTCACAGAGCACAGGCTAGTAATAAACTATAAGAAAACTAAGACCATGATCTTTGCACACCGTCAGAACCCCTACCATGACCCCACTCTACTTGTCAACACCGCCCAAGGCTCCCCACTTGAGCAGGTAAACGCATTCAAATACCTGGGCATCACCCTTGACTCCTCCCTTACCTATCATGCACATATCCATATCCTCTGTAACACCACTAACTCCAGAATTGGCTTCCTCTATCGGATCAAACACTATCTGCCTAATGAGTGGCTACGCCTTGCTGTGTCGTCCTCGGTCTTCTCTGTGCTCGACTATGGAATCGTGTTCTATGGCTTAGCTGACAGCAGTGCTCTCTGTCACATCAAGACAGCGCTAAACAAGGCCTGTCGCCTGGTGACAGGCTGTGACAGAACTACCCATGCTGTGTGACCTCTACAGTCACTAACTGGCTAAACTTTAAATGTCGCCTTAAGTACCACACATGCCTCCTGGCGAAAAAAACACAGTGGAATTTCACCCCACCTAGCCTACAGGGCCTCATCCAACCCTCCTTCCCACAAAGATTTATTTTATTTATTTATTTAGCTTTTGTTGACCGGGTAAGTGCACTAGCCATAAAATGACTATTTTCAGGCACGACCCGGGAGAGTACAGACATGCAAAAACTTAACAGGATAACAAATTATAAGTGCTTTACATACAATGAGTTAGAGAGGATACAATATATCTGAACGTACAAAGTAAAGCGCTTTACATACGATGAGTTAAAGTGGATACAATATATCAGAAACATACAGAGTAGACCATTCATAAGTTCATATGTACCTATCTATGCAATGAATAGAGAGGACCTTGAACAATAAATTTTCAGGTGGCACATCATATGAACAGAAACAAGGTACACAAAAACAGATAATACAAAAGGAAGAAATGACCATTGAGAGCAGGGGGTGTCATTAATGAAAAGGTCGGTAATTGAGGAAGAGGGGAGCAAGCCATGAAATTAGATTATATAAGTGTATGTAAGTGTAAGGGAGATGCCTGCAATGCAAGATTGTATATGGGCAGGGAAAGGGAGCCGGGACAGGCTGAGGCAGTAAAAGGGTTATATAGAGGTGAGGAAATACTATTGTATGGCCAGAGACAGTCATTAGGTAGGGTGAAAGCAGGAACAGGTATCAGCAATCAGCAGATTCGAGCGCAGTTTTCTCTTAAAGCATGTGTGGCAGCTAGAAAGTCTAATGTCGAGGGGAAGGGAATTCCACAGCTGTGGACCCGCATGTTCAAATGCAACAGTTCCTTTCCTCGTGCTGCACCTCGGCAAATTCAGAAAGGATTTGTCAGCTGATCGTAGACCATGGAGTGTGTCCTGAGGAACAAGCATAGCTGCAAGACACCTAGGGGTTTGATTTCGAAATATCGAATCAATAAGAGAGCCTAAGTAGTATTTCCTACTAGCTAACGGAGACAGCCAACCAAGATCATTATAAAGCTGACAGTGGTGTTTAAGCCGAGGAGCAGAAGAGGCATAGCAACATATGTTATACGTAATATCCCATCTGAGTAGGTCAGTTTTATGAGCAGCCTCAAATAAGGAAGCCCCATAGGTTAGGGTAGGGAGCAGAATCCCCCTCGCAATGCCCATTTTAGCTGATGGCATGAGCACATAACTAGTCTTATATGCAACACCCAGTTTGGAGTTGACAGCTCTGCAAACAGACTGTACATGAAGATTAAGATCAAGAGATTGATCTAGCAGGATGTCCAGGTACTTGAAAGAGGTCACACATTCCAGTAATTGACCTTCTAAGTCCTGCACCGTCAGTGCTGTTCTGCAAGCCCGAAGCTTTGGGGCCGATCCAAGCAGCATGGCTTTTGGTTTGCTAGTGTTGACACCCAGTTTGTGGTCATATAGCCAGTTTTGGATATTGTTAAACTCAGAGGAAAGGGTTGTGTTGATAGTGTCTATTTTAGTAGAACTTGTATAGATGACAAGATCATCAGCATACAGAATAGCAGAGTAGGATTTTAGAGCAGCTCCAATGTTATTTATATAACGAGAGAATAGGAGGGGCCCTAGGATGGAGCCCTGAGGTACACCAATGTTAAAGGTGGTACTGTTCGATAGAAAGGAATTAAATTTCACCACTTGAGTTCTATTTGTCAGGTAGCTTTCATACCAGTCAACAACAGAGGAGGAGAAATGCAGGTGTCGAAGCGAGGAGAGAAGCAAAGTGTGATCAACAAGGTCAAAAGCCTTTGTGAGGTCAATAAAGACAGCCTCAGTCAGATTGCCAGTATCCATTTTTGAAAGAGTGTCAGTGGTGAATTTAAGGAGTGCGGTCGTCATGCTATGTCCTTTCCTGAAGCCATGTTGGGTATCCGAGAGCATCTGTGCTTAACTAGATAGTCAGTTGTCTGAGTTGCGACAATTTTCTCCAGGATTTTGCTTAGTACTGAGAGTATGGCAATTGGTCTGTAGTTCATGACAACCTTAGGATCCCCCTTTTTTAAGTACAGGTGTGATCCGAGCAGCTTTCCAGAGGTCAGGGACCACTCCACCTGAAAGTGGTAATGTATAAATTTTGGCCAGCGGTAATGCAATAAGGGGAGCTGCAAGTTTCAAGAGGCGGGGTTCAAGGGAGTCTGAGCCAGAGCTGGTATGATCAGAGATGGACCTCAGGAGCTTCAGGACTTCCTTTCTAGACACAGCCTTAAAACAGAATGGAGGAGTATAAGGAGGCGCAGGGGACAACACTTCCAACTTATCCAGACAGGTTCCTGATGAGGAGCGGGAGGACACTGCAGCAGGATTGAAGGAAGAGGTATATTGGGAGCAATCAGAGAAATGCAGGTTGAAAGAGTTAGCTATGGTTTGTGAGTCATTGCAATGCACATCATTTATCAGCATATCACCAGGGGTAGTTGACTGAGGATCCTAGGAAGGATTTGATGTGTGACCAGAATTTTCTGGGATCATTGGCCGAGTTAATCAGTAGGTCTTTACAGTACTTGCTCTTAGCAGCTCTGACTTGTTTTTTTACACGAATTCCGTAGCGTACGGTAAGCATTGAAATCTGTTTGTTGGCCTGATGTTTTGTAGCACTTCCAGAGTTCATCTCTAAAGCGCAAACTTTTGAGCAAGTCTTTGTTTAGCCATCCTGTTTGTTTACCCCTCAATCTCCGGGTGATCTTTGGGGCATGTTTACATTGAACCGTAAGGAATTTAGTGATGAAGAAGTTAAAAGCATCCCGAGAACAGTGTGATAGATAGAGCTCCGACCAATCAATTCTGGAGACGTCATACAGAAACACCTCTTAGTCTAGGTGAGCAAAGTTTGTGAGAGTGATGAGACGTGGTGGAGGAGATGGAGGTGCCCCCAAGGACAGGATGCAGAAAGTAGGAGAATGGTCAGTTAAGGCATCAGCAGGAGTACCAGCGGCTGAGGTGTGTTCGATCTGGTTTACCAGCACCCAATCCAACAGTGTGCCTAGTGGTGATGAAGACAGACTTCTAGTTGATACTGTTACCATCTGATGCAGGTTGTAGCTATAAGTCAGAGATTGAAGAGAACCGAGAGCTGCCCCAAGCCAGTTTAAGTTTAGGTCCCCTAAGATGACAACCTCATTATGATTAAAATTCTGAGAGGTATTTTGCAACAGGTACTCTAGACCCGCAATCCCTCCCGCTGGAGGGTTATACGCACAGATAACATGCAGTTTCTTGGCTCCCAAAGCAAGGGTAGCATGCAAGTATTCACATACCGATTGAGAATCCGGGATAGCGAGAAGAGAGAGAGTCAGATTATTTTTGTAGTACACAGCAACTCCACCACCATGTTTGATCGATATCCTATCCCTTCGAATAATAGAGTAATTTGGCAGGGAGCAGAGGAAGTCAGTAACCGATGGTTTTAGCCAGGTCTCAGTGAGACAGAGGATATCAGGATTGTACAGTTTGACCCATGACTCCAGTTCCACAAGGTGACACATCAAACTTCTTATATTCAAGTGTGCAATTAACAGCCCATGTTTGGACATACTATGCTGAGAAATAAGCATCTAGTGGCCCAGGATTTGTCTCTGTATCCCCAGATAGCAGAATGGCAATGATTGACAAGGAACCACAGCCCCACATTTAGAAAAGGATGGGATAATGCAGACTTGTTCCGTAGTTTCCTACGATTCACCAGAAGTACCTACAAGGTCCCCTTCTTGGTCCCCCGCTGCAGGACATCTATGGGTCAGAGAGCCTTTTATTACAGGGCTCCAAGCTGGCTAAATGACCTACCTGTTGCTCTGACTGCTGGTACAAAAACTGGCCCTTTTAAAACCTCACTCAAGGTATCTCTCGCTAACAACTCTACCTGCGACTACTCCTAGTAGTACTATGCTAACTTCAGCCCCTGCCACCTCCCTCACACTGTCTTTACAATCTGTATCTTACTTTCCTCAATTTTTGCTGCTGTTTTTCCACACGACTCTGGGCTGTCTCTGCCCTCTGCTATGGAATGTTACTCAGTTCTTTACCTTACCTGCTAATGTAATATATGGACAAATTGATGTCTTGCACGGTGCACCAGTACTTGCAATGTTGTACTATGTCTACCAACGAGGAGCCTTTGCAAAAGAGTCTTTGACTCAAAGGGTGTAATTCTGATTTCTCAGTAAATAAATATCATATGACCCTGGTCCTGTGTGCTGTGCACTGGCTACCGGTCAGGTGGAAGGTCCTTTTCAAGGTGGGCTTGCTCATCTATAAGGCCCTATATGGACTGGGTCCTGGCTACCTGTCCGAGCTCCTGACACCTGCTACCTCTGTTCACTCCCTCCGCTCCTCCTTGAGGGGCCTGATGGATGTTTCCAGGGTTCAGCTCAGGACTTCTGGCGATCGCGCTTTCAGTGTCTCTGGGCTGACCCTGTGGAACGCGCTTCCACCTGCAGTCTGGGAGGTCCCCTTAATTGGTGTTTTAAGCAGAGGCTTAAGGCCCACCTCTTCACCCAGACATTTACTGAATAACTTATTTCCAACCCTGTCTACACTATAGTTAATACTATAGTTCATTTTAACTATGGAATGCTGATTTTAACTTTATGCTACTTCTAAGATGTATTTGTAAGTACTTTGTTATACTGTGTACGACACCCAGAGCCTCCGAGACTGGGTGCCTTAAAAATTAAAATTGTCTTGCTTTATATAGGATAGGCTGACGTCAGAAGTGGGCAGCCCCTCTGGTAGACTACTAGCTAGAAATGTTTCCATGTGGTCCTACCAGTGATGGCCTGCTGCAAGAGATACCCTGGAAGTAAGATCTGGAGGTTTGTCTCCACAGTTCGGAGAAGCTGATCCCTGGACAGATGATCTCGCTGGAGAGCAGCAGCCACCACTGCTCAGGATTTTGTAAAGATCTGTGATGCAGAGAATAAGCCAAAGGACAAGAATGAGTTGGTAATGTTTGCCCTGAAAAAGAAACCGGAGAAACTGCCTGTGCATCCAGCATATCAAGGGAGCATAGCCAGTTCCCCTGTTTGAGTAGGGGCAGAAGCCCTGGGAGACTGACAATGCAAAACGTGTTGTATTGAATGTAGAGGCTGAGGTGTTTGAGATCTAGAATAGGCCTCAGGTCTCCAGTTGTTTTGGGGACCAGGAAAAACCTGGACAAGAACCCTTTATTCTTCTGCCACCTTGGCACTGGCTCAATTGCCCTTTTCCATAGAAGGGAGTGTAACTCCTCCCGAAGGACCACTACACGGTCTGGAGAATAGGTGGAGCATACCGTGGGAGTCTCTAGCGGTTGTTCCAAAAGCTCCAGAGGGTAACCCTTTTCAATAATCTGAAGAATCCAAGCATTTGAAGTTATGGTTCTCCAATGATTAAGATGGCTTGAGAACCAACCTCTGACCACCTCCGAGGACCGGAAGAGGGGGGACTGGCAAGGAATCAGGCAGAGGCAGATCTGGCCACTGGGGCTGATCTGTCACCTCTGGGTCGTTTTGCGGCATGACTCAAGGAACAGGAGGCAGTAGGCAAGGTAGAAAGTACAGTTACAAAACAACTTACCATAACAACAGATCTTCGAAAAGAGCTCTTGCAGCAGGTAATAACAGTTAGGACTATGCCGCCAGGCACTAAGACCCCACGGCAAAATTCTAGCTTGCAGTCCAAGACAGGGAACCGCCCACGACATCTGCTCCACCCCTGACATCATCCTCAGTATATAAGAGGAGGTCCCCCGGCGCCACCAAAACTTTGTCTGCTGGAGACCCGGCTGGCATGAAGAATAAGACAAACCAAGGAAGCTTTGTCATCCCGATAGGGATAAACAGGAAGGAGCACTGGGGGAAGGAAGGAGGGAGGAAAAGTATACCTGAGGCAAGAGCTCTTCTTGAAGATCTAAGGTTACAGTAAATTCTTATGTAGCTGTACTATCTCACTTCGAGATAGCGCTCTTACAGCAAGTTAATAACCATTAGGACTGAGTCCCAAGCAGTCAAACGAGCGGTGGATGTAAGAATGCCCTGGGCTCCAATAAGAGCGATCTCTGGATGACTGCCAGGCCAAAATCTGCCTCCTTCTGGAAGCAATGTTCAAACTGTAGTGCCAGACAAAGGTGTGTACCAAACTCCAGGTGGCTGCGGCACAAAGATCTGCTGCTTACACATTTTTGAGAGATGTTAAAGACGTCGCTATCGTCAACTGACCGCTAACTGAGCCCTGAAGGGGCATGCCATACCTTCTGTGGCAGAACACAATGCAGCTGACTAGCCACTTGGACACAGACTGTTTGGTGACTGGTGCCCCTAAAATCCATTGGGCAAAGGGCACAAACAACTCGTCTGACTTCCCTATGGATCAAGTACGGTCAACATAATACCCAAGGATTCTATGTACGTCTACAGAATGTAACAATGCCTCCTTCCCTTTGTTAGAGTACTCGGGGTAGTAGACAGGTAGGTTAATGTCTTGGTTGAGAGTAAACTCGGACACCACCTTCGGGAGAAACTTAGGGTTTGTGAGAAGGGACATCCTGTCCTTATGAAAAACCAAATATGGCTCCATGCACATGAGAACCTGGAGCTCGGAAATCCTCTGGGCCGAGGTAATAGCAACTAAAAATAATGCTTTCCAAGAGAGAACACGAAGCTCACAACTCATGGCTGGCTCAAACGGGGGCAATGTTAACTTCTCCAGCATAAACAGCAGATTCCATGGGGGGAACCAGGTCCCATGATCGGCTGAGATAGCCAAGAGATATACCTTTATGGATGAGTAACTGAGACCTAAACCAGAAAGGGATAAGAGATACGCCAGGACTCAGTTCACCTTGCATGAGAACAGGTCTATGTCATGGGCAGCAGCCCATAGGCTGAACCGCATGCACTTCATGGCATATGTGGCCCTAGTAGACTGTTTTCTTGCAGTCACTAACACCTCGGCTACCCTCTCGGACATTCCATACCTGCTCCTGGCTAAGTCTGCAGTCGCCATGCATGGAGATGCAGAGATTTGAGATTGGGGTGAAATAGAGAGCCCTGCTCTTGGGACAGCAACTGAGAGGTCAGAAGAAGTGGAACTGGGGGTTGTTGTAGAAGCAGGAACCAAATCTGTCTAGGCCAGAATGGCGCTACCAGCCCTTCTGAACTAAAACTGTCTGCCTATGAAGACGACATTCTTCTCCGTGTTACAGATCCTGATAAATCAATCCAGGCAGCCCTAGATGTAATTGAAGGCTATAGTCGGTTATCAAATTATAAGCTGAACCCAAGTAAGACCGAGGTAATGCCACTAAATCCCCATGTCCATAGAGAGGATGCTGCTGCCTTTTCTATGACCTGGACCACTAGGCTCAGGTACCTCGGTATTACTTTGGCACCCTCCAAATTTCTCCTCAAAAAGCTTAATTTGAATGACCTCATTTTGACCACCCAACAAGACTTGGACAGGTGGTCCCCTCTTTACCAGTCCCTCCAGGATAGGGTCAATGTTTTTAAAAGGAATTTTGCCTAGGGTTGTTTACCCGCTTAACATGTTAAATATACACCTGCCATTAAGCTAGTTCCATAAACTTCTTGGACTCATCTCAAGGTTTCTGTGGCATGGCAAACCTTCACGTTGGTCATATAATCGCCTCTGTGCCCTAAAGAACTCTGGAGGGCTTAAATTTCCTAATCTCTACCTGTATTATTTGGCCAGCCAAATGGCCAAGTATATGAGGTGGAATGCATATCCCCAAGACATTGGCAATTCCCAATATGTATCTCTGTGGTTGCAGGCTGAGCGGCGCAATACTGGAGACAAGGGCCTCACTCCTGCTAGCCTATTATACTGTATTGCCTCAAAATCACTGGGTCCGCTACATGCTACGGTAATATACACATCTGTCAAGATCCATAAACAGTTTTGCAAATCCCTTAGGTATGATAATCAAGAGGACACCTCGCAACCCGTTTGGTAACCCAATTTCCAAGTGGGCTGGCATATGCTGCAGCCACAGGGGATACCTATACCACTGCAGATCACGGTCACTGACCTAGTCACCCAAGGGAAGGCGAGGACAGTAGAGGAACTCCTGAAGCTCATCTGCGGAGGAAAGTACAGTTACGCAAGAACTTACCGTAACAGTAGATCTTCGAGAACAGCTCTTGCAGCAGGTTACACCATTAGGACTGGAGCCGGCAGGTGTCAGGACCCCACGGAAATCTTCTAGCTAGCAATCTTCAGCGGGGACCGCCTCAGACGTCGGCCCCGCCCCGTCAGGCATAGTACATAAGGAGGCGGTCCCGCCAGAATCCCCAGTTCTCCCGCCAGAGACTCCTGGCCGCTGGATGACATCAGAAAGGGAGACCGAGGACCTGCCATCAGATGGCTAAGACTAAAAAATCTTGCTGAGTGTAGGCTGGAACTTACCTCCTCCAAGGGGGAATGGTGGGCGGGAAGGTACCTGCTGCAAGAGCTGTTCTCGAAGATCTACTGTTACGGTAAGTTCTTACGTAACTGTACTACCTTCCTCGAAGTACAGCTCTTGCAGCAGGTTACACCATTAGGACGGATTCCCAAGCAATAGCACCTAGAAAGGCCACAGGGAGGAGGCGAAAAAACAGATCCCAACATGTTCTGATTCTAGGACAGAAGACCCTGCAGGACAGCAAGGCCGAAACCCACTCTGCGCCTTGAGGCGATATCAAGGCTGTAATGCCTTATAAAGGTGTGCACGGAGCTTCAGGTGGCTGCAGCACATATGGCCGATGTAGATACATTTCTAAGTGCTGCGAAGGAAGTAGCCACTCCCCTCGTCGAATGGCCCTTAACTGCACCCGGAAGGGGTTTCTGTCGATTGCTGTAGCAAAGGGAAATGCACTGGATAAGCCAGCGAGAAAGGGTTTGTTTCGAGACTGGATGGCCCAACATCCTCTCAGCGAAAGAGACGAACAGCTGCTCCGTTTTGCGGTGCTGCTTGGGCCTGGTCAAGTAATATCTCAGACACCGGTGAACATCCAGGGTGTGAAGCAGAGCCTCTCCTCTATTAGTGTACCTGGGGAAGTACACAGGCAAATCAATGTCTTGATTAAGGGTGAGGGCTGATACCACCTTAGGCAAGAATTTGGGATTCGTCCTCAGAGACACTCTGTCCTGGTGAAAAATCAAATAAGGCTCCTTACATATGAGAGCGTGCAGCTCGGAGATCCTCCTCGCCGAAGTAGGGAAAACAAAAATAGCGTTTTCCCGACGAAAAGCGTAGCTAGCAATCTATGACAGGCTCAAAGGTGGCAGCGTAAGCCGCTCCAGGACGAAAAGCAGGTCCCAAGGAGGGACGGGATCCTTGATGGGTGGCCTAAGGTGGAGCACCCCTCTTAAGAAGGCCCGATAAGTATCCAACTGTGCCACCGTGCGTTGGCCTATAGGGGCATGGTAGGCTGAGATCGCACAAAGGTGCACCTTGATAGAGGAGTAGGCCAACCCTGATCGGAAAAGGGAGAGCAGGTATTCCAGAACTAGTTTTTCTGGGCAGTCTAAAGGGGAGAAGCCGCGTGCTTGAGACCATAGGCAGAACCTACGCCATTTCACGGCGCATGTAGTGTGTGTTGCCGGTTTTCTGGTGGCAGAAAGGACTTCCGCCACCTCTTGCAAGACCCCGTGTCGCAAAATGGCTATGTCTCTAGCAGCCAAGCATGCAAGTTCAGTGAATGTAAGTCCGGGTGGACTAATGACCCCTCCTCTGAGATAGTAGATGGAAGCTGATTGGTAAAGGAAATGGAGGTTCCCAGGACAAGTGGCTCAGAAGCGGGAACCAAATCTGTCTGGGCCAAAATGGCGCTATCAAAATGAGCATCGCGTGCTCCCTGCGAAGTTTGAGAAGGACTCTTTGGATCAACGGGAAGGGAGGAAAGGCGTAAAGGAATCTGCCCGCCCAGGAGAGGGACAACGAGTCTTGCCAGAAAACACCAGGCCCTGGATCTACTGAGCAGAAATTGGGCAGTTTTGCATTGTATGGGGACGCGAACAAATCCAATTCTGGAGTGCCCCATCGGAGAAACAGATCCTCTGCCACCTCCTGTAGGAGTTCCCACTCGTGGACTCTGGCCTGAGAACGACTCAGGCTGTCTGCGACGGTATTGTCCACTCTGGGAACGTGAACAGCGATAAGGTTTGCGCCGTGTCATATTACCCATTCCTACACTCTCATGGCCTCCCTGCAGAGGGGATAGGAGTGTGTGCCTCCTTGTTTGTTGAGGTAATACATCACCGCCGTATTGTCTGTTTGTAACAGAAGAGTGCTCGGTGGGATGTCCGACTGGAAGGCTTGCAGGGAATAAAGCACCGCCCTCATCTCCAATATGTTGATATGGAGATGAGCTTCTTGAGAAGTCCATGTACCCTGAGACCTCACCCCGTTCAAGTGTGCTCCCCACCCCACCCGAGGCATCTGTGGAGAGTGTTATCAGCAGGGACGGCACTGTGAAAAGAACCCCCTCAGAGAGAGTTCCTGGGTTTAGCCACCATTGCCATTCCCGAATCACGGCCTTCGTGATCCTGACTAGCTGCTGCAGATGGTCTTGCCTTTGGCCCCATTGCACTCTGAGCATCCACTGGGTTATCCGCATGTGGAGCCTTGCCATAGGGACTGTTGGAATGACCACAGCCATGTGTCCGAGCAGGTGAAGGACCAGTCTGGCTGGGACGGTCTTCTTTGCCGATAGGTCCCTTATGAGGGACCGGATGCGTTCCGCCCTGTCCTCGGGAAGAAAAGCTTTCCCTTGGATGGTGTCCAGAATTGCCCCTATGAATTGCAGTTTCTGGGACGGTACCAGAAGAGACTTCTCATAGTTGATTAGGATGCCCAGAGACTGAAAAAGAGCCTGGGTCTGCCGAACAGCGATCAACAGCACCTCCTCGGAGGAGGCCATGAGAAGCCAATCGTTCAGGTACGGGAACACGTAGTGGCCCTGTCTCCTCAGAGACGCTGCCACGACTGCCATGCACTTGGTAAAGACCCTGGGGGCCGATGACAGCCCGAAAGGGAGCGCTCAGAACTGATAGTGGTGGCCGAGGAACTCGAAGTGCAGGAACCTCCTGTGCGCTTGAGCAATGAGGATGTGCAGGTAAGCGTCCTGCATGTCTAGGGACGCCAAAAAGGCGTCCTTTTTCATCATGGGTATGAGGCCCAGGAGGGTCACCATGAGGAAGCGTTTGTAAGCGACTGACATGTTGAGGTCACTGAGGTCCAAGATCGGACGGAGGTCCCCTGTTTTCTTGGAACCAGGGAGAAGTGGGAATAGTACCCTGCTCCTCGCTGGTTCCCTGGGACGTGCTCCACAGCTTCTTTCTGCAAAAGCGTGAGCACCTCTTGCTTGATGAGCACAGTGTGCTGACCCGAGTAACGGGACAGCAGAGGAGGCCTTGTGGGTGGCTTGTCTACGAACTCTATATAGTGGCCTCTTTTGACCAACTGTAGCACCCACCTGTCGGTGGTGATCAACTGCCACCCTGGCAGGTGGGCTGCGATGTGACCCCCGACCTTTGTTTCCCGTTGATCCGGAGGGGCGGGGGCCCGGAAGGAGTCATGCTGTGGCAGCAGAGGGTCCTGCAGGCTGGGCCGGTTTGGTGGGACGCTGGCCTCTGCCTGAGGACAACTTGCCCTGGGCTTTTCAGGTGAAAGAGCCCCTCTGTTGCTGGCCAGAACGAGACTGCTGCCTCTGAGCTCGGCCGCAAAAACGACTCTGGTTCCCAAGAAAGGAACCGAGTCTAGGTCTGTACATGGCCTGGACAGACCTAACAGCCTTCCCGGCCTCTTGCAATTTGGTGATGACCTTCTCAGAAGCCTCACCAAACAGAACTTCGCCGTGAAAAGGAGCGTCCAGGATATTCTTCTGGACGTCCGAGGTGAATCTGGAGACACGGAGCCATGAGTGTCTCCAGAGGCATACGCCTGAGGCTGCCGCTCTGGCCGAGGAGTCCGCGGAGTCATACGCGGCTCATAGCACCTGGGTTCCCACGTCTGAACCCATGTGGAGCAGCTGGAGAAGCTCCTCCTTCTGCTTACCGTCTGGCAACTTTTCTGCCAGATCCTGTCCCTGTTCCCACAGAGCGTTCTGAAATTAAACCATGTGGGTAAGGTAGTTCAGGGACCGGATGGCGCAGGTCACGGCTGCGTAAGTGCGCCTTCCCAGTGCGTCCAATTGCTTGGACTCCGGGTCCGGTGTTGCGGCCTCTGAGACCGGTCGTGCGAGGCTGTGATGACCAGGGAGTCTGTCAGAGGATGAGTTGCCAAGTACTGGTCCTCCCTTGGGGCCCTGTACAGGCGGTCAGCCTTCTTCGGCATCGTTGGGAGCGAGTCTGGACATTTCCACACTGCTTTGGTGACATCCACAAAGGTGTCCACCAAGGGTGGTACTACCACAGGCTCAGGATCTTTCTGCCGAAGATAACGGGCGAGGCGTAGCCTTTCAGGGTCGAGATCTTCTGCGTCCCACCCCATGTTCTCTTGGATATGTCTCATAATCTCAGATAATGATGGGTCATCTGGAGGAGACCTAGGGAGTTCACGTGGGTCCGGAGAGGGGACGCTGATGGGAGAAGGAGATCTGGAGCCATCCGAGATGTCCGACCTGGAGTCCTCCGTAGACGGTGAGTAATGACGTCTTCTGGGTCTCTTGGGGCTGGGTGATCCTGAAGATGATCTGCATGGAGCCCTTCTCTTGTCCATTGATCTGCCCCTAGGAGGTCCAGCGGGTTCCTGGAGGGAAGGTACTCGGCCTGCTGCCCCTTTGGGTGAAGGAGGGGGCGCTGGGGCCAGTGGGGCCGCGGGAGCGGGAGGAGGTTGCATGGTGACCACATCTTTTTTGATGGTGTCCCACCAGAAGGTGAATAGTTCCTTCACCTCTGAAATGTTAAGGCCCGACGACGGACCGGGCGCCGGTGGCCTGTCGTCGGGTCCCGGCGTCGGCTCCCTGGGGGTCTCCGGTTCAGGGGAGGGCTCCCGTGGGGGCTCGACAGGACCTGGGTCGCCCGTCTGGTCCTCTGGCTGGGTGGATTCCTCCTCCGTCAACGCCTCCTGGCCGACATCGGTAGGTGGCGGTGAGGTTCTTCCAGCTGCTGGGTCGGGTGTTGGTCCCCCCCGCCGGCATCCGGGGTGGAGAGGGCCTAACCAGCAACGGGTGTCGGGCTGTCGTTGGTTCTCGGGGTCTATGATGCTTGGCCCGACGTCAGGTCCGACATCCGCTTTAACGAGGTCAGCTCCTTGGTCTTGCGATGGGGTGGAGGAGGCAAGGAGACAGACCGGACGTCGGGAGCCGAGTGTCGGGAGGTAGACTTATGGTGATCCCCTGGCCTCGACGAGGCCTTGGACGAAGAAGAAGAAGGCCTGGAGGTCTTGGCAGGCCGCAGGATGGAAGAACCACTGGAAGACTTGACCACGACCAGGGGAGGCTGAGAGCGGGCCCGAGACGGAGAGCAGTCGGACCAAAAGCTGGAACTGCGGGAGTCTGAGGCCCTAGAAGGGGATCTAGGTCTCACCTTCTCCCTGTGTTTCTCACGGTGCCTGCGGGATTTTTCTGAGGATTCCCGCTTGGAGGAAGGTTCCATGGCCTTCAGCTTCTCTTCCAACAAGTAAGCCTGGAGAGCCTTCTGACAGTGGATCCGGGTCCGGCTATTGAATCCCTGGCAAAAAGAACAGGCCCGGGTGTCGTGGTCTGGGCCCAGGCACCGGACGCAGGCCGAGTGGGGTCTCTGAAAGGTATCTGCTTCCCACAGGCGCACTTGGATGGATGGCCCTCCACGGAGGTTGGGGAGGACATCAGATAGCAGACAGAATCCGCAAAAAGATATTTCTTGAAGAAGAAACGGTTCTTGAAGTTTTCCTATCGTCGCGCGCTAGAAAGTGACCGGAGGGTCGAGACATGCAAGTCGACGGCGGGAAAGAACTGGGGATTCTGGCGGGACCGCCTCCTTATGTACTACGCCTGACATCGGGACCAACGTCTGAGGCGGTCCCCGCTGAAGACTGCTAGCTAGAAGATTTCCGTGGGGTCCTGACGCCTGCCGGCTTCAGTCCTAATGGTGTAACCTGCTGCAAGAGCTGTACCTCGAAGATGATCTTTTCCTTCCTCATGTTCCAGATCAGACATATGTTAACCAACTGGTTTGGTCCTGGCCTATGGGACACTAACCTAGCAATAACCCTTCAGGAATTTCAAGACTTGGCCTGGTAGCCCCATGTTGTGTTTAAAATGGTTATCAGCCCCTATACACCTCACTTAATCCCAAAGTAGAGAGCCATTCCTCATACTGGTCAACCATCTTTCCTTCTAATAATTTTGACTGGGATAAAATCTGGTGGAGCATTTACCAGTATACTACAAATCACAGGCTCAGACTGACACAGTTTTACATTTTACACATTTACTTCACACCAGTCAAAATGTATGGGATGGGGAGACTGATGGTGCAAGCCTGTTTCAGGTGCAGGCAGGACCAGGGGACAATACTGCATGTCTTTTGGAAATGCCCTAAGGTAGCCCCTTTATGGGCCACTGTGCAAGCCAAGGCAAACCCTCTCCTGGACCTACAAAGTTTATTTACACCACAAATTTGTCTTCTGGGTGATTTTTCCACAGTAGAAGTGAAGGAAAGACGCTAACATATTAACCTCATTTCCCTCTCTTTCAAAAAAACTAGTGTTGAGACACTGGAAGGAAGAGCTTACTCTTTATTACGAGTGGGTCACGGAGTTCTTCGACAAATTTAAACCAGAAAAATCAATAGCCAGCATTAGGGGTAGCATGTCCCAATACCAGGCAAGGTGGGAGAAACTCCACACACTTTGGTCTATCACCTCTGCACCTTAGGGTGGTACAGGTGGATCCTGTGGAGGAGCTGATGAGCACATAAGTATAACCAATTGCACATGATTTATTTTCCTTTCCCTTTTATCTCCCTTCAACCCATATTATTCACATGGGCCCCCGGACCTAAATGGTTCAAACATGAAGTCTTGCTGTATTCTGACTATATGCAGTTAGCCCCAGCACTTGAACTGCTCCGGAGAGGAAATAGTTAACTCTATGCCAAGGCATACAACGCTGAGCTCGGTTTTCAAACCTCCGTCCCAGGTACTCACCAGCATACCTCTCAAGTGTCCCTGATTTTCAGGGATGTCCCTGATTTTGCCTCAAAATTTTACTCTGTTCCTCCCAAAATTTGTGTTTTTGTGGCTAAACAGTGGGGACTTTAAGCACAAAACAACGTCAAGCATTAAAGTTATAGACTTGGTCTTCTTTAGAAAATGCATTTTGCACTAAGCCCTATATTCTACCAGCTTTCTGGGTGGATATCTCTAATTTTGAACATGTGTCCCTGATTTTGGTCCTTTGTCCCTGACTTTTTTAAGCCTTGTCCCTGATTTATGAGGCAGAAGGTTGAGAGGTATGCACCAGTGTAACAGTCAAATTCTTTACTCCGCCTTCCTGTGAAGTCGCTCCGGAGATTATCTCCTTCACTTCAATTTGGTTGTGGTAAAATCAGTCGGTTTAGTAAACCGCTTTATTTTTTTGGTCTTTACATCTCTGTCCCGGTACAGTAAGTATATTAGTAGGTAGTAGTGTGGTTTGTAAAGAAATTGTTTTTGGTTTCTTTCCGGCCAGTCCAGTTGGGAACCGAAGCGATTTGTTGTTCTGTTTTTTAAATGCGTTTTAGAGTGGTTTTCCAGTATCTATCGGTTCCTGAAAAAAACATTGATTTCTCCGGTTCTTTAATCCAACCCGTGACACAGTTGGAACCGACAGATTTGGTAGTCGCCTAGCTTGAACGCTTTACGGGTGACTTGTGTTCAAAGGCATGTCTGAGAAACCCAAAAAGAAAACTGGTCCCACTGGGTTTCAACACTGCACTGAGTGTGGGGAGGCTTTTGCCAAGGCTGATCCCCACCTCATCTGTGTGTATTGTCTGGGGTTTGACCACCTCAAAGAAGACTGCCAAATCTGCAGGAACTTTCCTAAGGCCACTGTTGAAAAACATTTAAGTAGGCTGAAGGAAAGGGAGGCCGAAAAATCCGCTGACCCGGATGGCCAGCCTGGTTCGGTTCCGACCAAACCTGAGGGGGTGCCCACTGACCTGGGCGATACCCCCTTGGGCAAAAGGAGAGCCAATTCCGTAGAATCTGTCCCCGCAAGAAGAAAGCGCAAGTCAGATGATTCAGATCCCGGTTCCCATGGTCCGACCGCCGACGAGATAGCCAAAGCAATCACTACTGTGTAGTCGATTTGTCCGGTTCCAACCGAACAGACACCGACACAGAGATGGTCGGACTTGTCTGCTTCTGAGTATGACCCTGAAGCATTTTATAAGGGCGAGTGGGAAGGAGATAAAGATGAGGATTATGAAGACCTAGATGAGCCCATTGAGCTGGACATCTCCCCAGAGCCGCCAAGCAGAACCTTGTGGACGCTCTGATGGCCGCTGATGCCCAGAGTGTCGAGTCACAGACTGTGACTGTAAAGAACCAAACCTTGGGTATGGAGGGGCCAGCGGCCAGTGCAGTGTCCAGCTCCAGTGAGGAGGCCAGTAGGGCCAGTGCAAGCCAAAGGTCACAGCAGCAGGAGAAGGTCACCAGCATTCTGAAGACAGAAGCCATCAGGCTACAGATGGAGTTGCGGAGGATGGAGCTGAAGTTCCAGAGAGAAGAGAAGCGAGAGCAGTGAGAAGCTGAACGTGAACAGCGAGAGGCAGACCGTAAAGAGCGTGAGCGCCAGAGGCGACATGAACTGGAGGAGCTATGACTCTAACCACCAGCACCAGAGCAGGTAAGTGGCTTGGGTTTAACTGGAACTACAGGACTGGGTTACAAGTTAAATTCCAAATTGATAGCTGAATTTAATGAGGGGGAGGATATAGATGCCTTTTTGAATTCCTTTAAAAAAGTTTGTATTCAGGCAAAGATTCCTAGAGGGTCCTGGAGCTTCCAGCTATCCCCACTACTTACCGCTAAAGCTCGGAATACATTGTGTCAAATGGACAATGAAGACAGTAATGATTACAGCAAACTTAAAGCTGCACTTTTAAAAAAGGTTGATTTAACTGCAGAAGCATACAGAGCTAAATTACGTAAGCTCAGGAGAAGCCCTGACATGAGCTATGAGGCGCTAGCCACGAAACGTCAGTTTTTAAAACTCTGGTGGGAAGGAACTGCAGCAAATTCTGCAGATAAAACAAAATGCTATATTGTTAGAGCAGTTTGTTTAGGCATGCCCAGCAGAGCTGAAAACCTGGCTGGAGGACCGAGATCCCAAAACAGTGCAAGAGGCTGCTGAACTCTAGGACCGCTGTGTCAAGAGCAGACCTGCTCTGAGAGTGAATGGGATGGGCGTGGCAGCGAAGGAAGGGAAAAGCGCACCTTCAGGGCAGCTAAAACCCTCACTGCCTCCACCGAAACCAGTTAGCCCCAGGTTTCAAAGAAAAGATTTTTCTGAGAAGAGAGACGAATGTTGGGTTTGCAAAGAAACTGGATATATTGCCAAACAGTGTCCCAAGAGGACGAGCAATATGCAAAATGGGGCTAGGAAAGAACTCGGTTATTTATGTGTCCCTGGAAGCATGCCTGTGAGCAGGAGGGAACACATGCACCCAGTCACTGTGAATGGTGTACAGACACAAGGGTTAAGAGACAAAGGGGCATCCCTGATGCTGGTAAAAGGGGATCTGGCAGAGCCTGGTCAGCTTATACCCAATAACTTTGTAACTGGTAAAAGGGTTCACTGGAAAAGAGACAACATTGCCACTCACTAGTGTTCTCCTAGACTGGGGTGAAACAGGGGAAACTGTTCAACAGGTGGCTGTAGCCAAAACGTTAGCAGCTGTCATCATCCTTGGCAACAATCTCAAACAGGGGATGGCGTGTGTAGTTACCCGTAGCCAAGTGGCAGGGGAAAAGTGTAGTTCCCTGGACCCCACAGAAGCCACTGTGGAAACCACTGGGAGGCTGGTTCCCCAGGCTGTCTCCTGATATGAAGACTAATGAAAAGGGGATAGACATTTCCCCAGTAGCAGTTAACCACACAGCTACGGAAGGTTATATCAAAGAAGGAGGGGTGACGCATTGTCAGAGGGTTAGGGAGGACAGTGATCCTGAGTGCCCTGATGCTAGTGCTAGGGATCCTAGTTTAGAGACTGAAGGTGAACTGTCCCATGCCTTGGGAATGTGTAAGGAGTTTGCAGCTGCTCAGAAATGTGACCCTAGTCTAGAGAAACTGAGGGCTTAGGCAGACTGACTGAGCACAGGTAGGTGACGGAAAACAAGGTTTATTGGGAAAATGGACTGATGTATACTCAGGATGCAAAGACAGAGGGAGGGGTGATAGGCAGGCAGTCTGTCATTCCCCAGGGGTACCGTGAGCAGTTGCTCAAGATTGCACATGATATTCCCTTCTCTGGTCATCTGGGAATTGCACATACTACGCAGCAACTGCCCCAGAATTTCTATTGGCCCAACTTCACCCAGCAGGTGAAGGAGTACTGCAGGTCTTGTCACCGGTACCAATAAATAGGGAAGGGGGGGTAAGAAAACACAAGCCGCCCTAATTCCATTGCCCATAGTGAAGGAGCCATTCCAGAGAGTGGGAACGGATATTGTGGGGTCTTTAAATACCCCCAGCTCCTCTAGGAAGAAATACATCCTGACGGTGGTGGATTATGCCATCTGGTATCCAGAGGCAGTCATCCTATCCTCCCTGAGGACAAAGTGGCAGATGCTTTATTTGGGATTTTCTCCCATGTTGGGTTTTCACAGAAGGTTATCACCAATCGAGGGGGGTTCCTTCATGTCGGACCTGATGAAATGTTTGTGGGAGAAGTGTGGGGTGGTGCAGAAGCGCACGACACCTTATCACCCGCAAGCCAGTGGGCCTGTGGAAAGATTGAACAGTACTCTTAAGTCAATGCTCCAAGCATTTGCTTAACTGCATGGGAAGGACTGGGAGAAATACCTTCCCCACCTGTTTGCATATAGGGAGGTGCCCCAAGAGTAGACAGGATTTTCCCCCCTTTGAGCTTTTACATGGATGCCAGGTACGTGGGCCCCTAGACTTGATCCAGGAGGACTGGGAAGGCAAGCACGCCACCCATGGAACTCCCATAGTGGATTATGTCCTTAGGTTTAGGGAAAGACTGAAAGAGCTTATGGGGACAGTCCAGAGCAAACTGGCAGCTGACCAACAGAAACAAAAAGTGTGGTACAACTGCAGAGCCACAGCTCACTCGTACACAGTGGATCAGGAAGTCATGGTCCTTATCCCAGTCCGGAAAGACAAGCTGCAGACTGAGTGGGCAGGACCGTACAAAGTAGTCAGAAAGGTAAATGATGTGAACTATATCAGAGTTACCTGACAGAAGACATACACACAGAAAGTACCATGTCAACATGATGAAGCCATATGCTAATAGGGCTGACATGGTGCTTGCAGTGTGTAGTCCTGGGGAAGGGACAGACGAAGGAGACCCCCTTCTGGACTTGCTGGAAGAAAGCAAGCGGGAGTCCTCTGTGGATGCATTTCAATTGTCACCCAGCTGGCCTCAGACAAGAGCCAGGAAGTAAGGGAGGTTTTAGCAGACTTTGTCCCACTGTTTAGCGGCAAGCCTGGACTAAACTCCTTAGTGATGCACAATGTAGAGACAGGGACACACCCATACGGCGGACAGCATATCAGGTGTCAGAGGCTGTCCAAAAGGACATTAGGAGGGAGATGGAGGAAATGCTGGATTGAGGAGTAATCCAGAGATCCCACAGCCCCTGGGCCTCACCTGTAATCCTTGTGCCCAAGTCAGATGGCTCTACTGGTTTCTGCGTGGACTATCGTGGACTGAATGCAGTCACAAAGTCAGATGCCCACCTGATGCCCCAGACGGATGAACTCCTGGACAAGTTGAGAGGGGCGATGTATCTAACAACTACTGGCCTGACAAAGGGGTACTGGCAGGTACAGTTAACTTACACAGCTAGGGAGAGGTCGGTCTTCATCACTCCGATAGGGTTATCTGAATTTAAAGTAATGCCTTTCAGAATGAAGAACACCCCGACCACTTTCCAAAAGTTGGTGAACCATGTGTTAAATGGTGCTGAGGAGTACGCCGTGGCGTACCTGGACGACACTGCCATCTTTAGTGCCAACTGGAAGGAACACCTGTCCCACCTTAGGGACATGCTGAGCAGGATACAGAGGGCCAGGCTCACTGTCAAAGCCAGGGCTTGAAATAATCGGCTGTCCGCCTGTCTCAGACAGCCCATTTTTAAATGGCACAGCCGTTTCTTTCACTCTGCCTGTCCCTGGGACAGGCAGATGGTTTCATACATTAATCAAACTCTGATGGGCACTAGGACCCAGGAAGCAGGTTGTGAATCAGGTCAGGCCCGGGGTAGAGAATGAGGTGAACGTCATGCACGATGTGCACATCACGACATCATGTGGTCGCCGAAGTTAGACTCTAGCCCAATCTTGTGATGGACTGGATGGCAGAGTCACGGTATGTTGGCTGGCGCCGGTGGGCTCAATGGTCAGTCTTCCTATCTGCCAAGGTAGGGAAACGCAACTGAAAGGGGCTGGCAGTGGTAAATGTGCATGCACAGCTAACTTCTCTCTCGCCCACGCTGCCGCGTTCCTCGTTTCATTTTGAGGCATCTGAGGAGCAGCAGTGTGAAACGAGTATCGACGTTCGGTTAAAATAAAACAAAAAAAAAAATAAAAAATTAAACAGCCATTTTACAGTAAGTCAGAAAGAAAAAGCAGGCAGACAGTCAGTGTCCAAGCAAGTTGGGGGAGGGACTGGAAAGAGCCTGTGCCAGGTTGTACAGGAGAAGAGGATTTACTTGCTGTTGCAGACAATTGTAGGACTGTGGGAGAGGGAAAGACATTTAAAAAATAAGTAGAATAAGAAAAAGGAAGGCAAGACAACAGTGTCCCAGCAAGAGGGGCAGGAGAGACTACAGCCCGACAGTGCTGCTGCAAAGAGCCCTTTTCAGGGCTCTGGGAGAGAGAAAAAAATTAAATAAATCAAGTAGTAAAAGAAGAAAAAGGAGAGCAGGGCAGCAGTGTCCCATCAAGGAAGGGGATAGGGCAGCAGTGTTCCATCAAGAGAGGGAATAGGAGACAGACTACAGCCCGAGAGAGCTGCTGAAAACATTGCTTTTCAGGGCTCTGGGAGAGGGACAAAAATAAAATAAGTAATAAAAGAAGAAAAAGGAGGGCAGGGCAGCAGTGTCCCAGCAAGAGAGGGGACAGGAATGACTACAACCTGTGTGCTGCTGAAAACAGCCATTTTCAGGGCTCTGGGGGACAAAAAAGCGTGGACAGGTGAAACTTTTGTGGGACAGGCAACATTTGCATCCCACCTGTCCCATGGACAGGCATCTCAAAAAAATTATTTCTAGCCCTGGTCAAAGCTGAGAAGTGCCAGGTGCCCATGGCTGAAGTGGCATACCTCAGGCATGTTGTAGGCCGGGGACAGCTCCATCCTAACCAAGTAAAAACAGAGGTGATCAAGGCATGACACAGAGCAGAAATGCAGAAGCAGGCCAGCCCGCTGGCACAATGGTTGGATTTCCGCTTGCAAAGCTGGCGACCAGGGTTCAGGAACGGACCCGAGTCAGAGGGCGGGGAGAGAAGGATGGAGCATCCCATGGACAGATCTCCTTCTCCAGGGGGAGAGGGTGGGGAAGTGCCCGCCGCACTGAGGACTCTTTTCGAAGGCCTTGAGATACTTGTGCCACCAGCGCTCATCTCATGGGAGGCAGGGCGGATGCTGGGATCATTGCCCGTCCCCGCCTCCAAGAACATAGGAAAAAGGAGTAGGCTGGCGGAGGCCACTGTCTAAGTGAAGCTCTCCTCAGGGCTTCGATTAGCATCACTGCCGCATCCCCCAACCAGTCACTAGTTCTGCGGCGTGGATTCGGGACCGTTGCCGCGGCCCCACCCTCTGGGGGATAAGCTGGGTGTAACTGGGGGATTAAAGTGGCAATAGATGACGGTGGAAGTGCTGGGGGCCGTGACCAGGGCTGAAGATTGACAGTGGTCCTACCAAGGGAAAAAAAAGAAATGCAGAAGCAGATCAGGGGTTTTCTAGGGCAGCAGGATACTATAGGAAATTTGTACCAAATTACAGTGCCCTGGCAGCTCCCCTATCTGACCTGGTTAAGAAAAAAATGTCTAAGAAAATTACCTGGGAACCAGTGTGTGAAAAAGCCTTTACCCGACTAAAGGAGACACTGTGCAGTGCTCCTGTACTGACAAGTCCTGACTATAGCAGACCCTTTCTAGTCCAGATTGACGCTTCAGACCTGGGTATTGGGGCAGTACTGAGTCAGACAGCCAACCAAGGGGAAAGATCACCCCGTAGGTACCTGAGTAAAAGTTACTTCCTAGGGAGCAGGCTTACTCTACTGTGGGGGGGGGGGAGAAGAGTGTCTTGTCATAGTATGGGCCCTAAGGAAGTTAAAGCCATACTTATAGGGGCAGCATTTTGGGGTATAAGCTGACCATAACCCCCTGGTTTGGGAGACACAAATGGGAAAAATTAATGGTAGACTATTAAGATGGAATATTGCCTTGCAAGGGTATGACATGACGATCTTACATAGGTCTGGAGCGACCAATCAGAACGCAGATGGCTCGACGTGTCTATATGAGGAGTGAACTGACTTAGGGAGCTCATCCAATGCAGGAGAAAAGAGCCCCCAAATTCAGTCTAGGAGGGGAGGATTGTGACACTAGGTCAGCAGGTTATGATTATTGTATGATATTAGTATTATAAATAAATGGTCGGTGTATGAAATATCAGTCTGAGATTTAGCCCTTTTAAATTACAAGGTGTCAGCAACTGAAGTAACAGGATATATTACACTGACCAGGAGATCTCTAATGTAATTAACTTCCTTGAGAAATTGCATTTTATGATCTCATGCTTTTGAAGCTGGAAACTAAATATACAGTAACATAAAATTAGACGTCAGATAAGGACCGCTTGGCCCACCTAGTCTGCCCATTTCCCTACCCAACGGATAAGCTGCAGATCCTAGTTAACCAACAGCCTACTTCCTCCTACCCCCCCCCCACTAGAATTGCCTTAGGTCTATCTCGTGCATTCTTGAATTCCCCCACTGTTTTTGACTCTATGACCTCCTCAGGAAGGCTGTTCCATGCATCTACAACCCTCTCTGTGAAGAAATACTTCCTCACATTACCTCTGAGCCATCCCCTCTATCTTCAAACTGTGCCCCCTTGTTCTTGCACATCTCTTTTTGTGAAAGATGCTACCCTCTTGGACTTTGATTCCCTTGAGGTATTTGAAAATTTCTATCATGTCCCTCCTCCCTCCTTTCCTCGAGGCTATACATCTTAAGCTCCTTTAGTCCTTCTTCATATGTCTTCTGGTGCAGACCCTGCACCATTTTGTGCCCTCCTCTGGACAGCCTCCACCCTATGTCTTTACTGAGATGGGGTCTCAGAACTGTACACAGTATTCCAGATGTGGTCTTACCAACTGTCTGTACAGAGGGCCAACAACTTCCTGTTTTCTACTGGTGATGACTTGCCCTATGCATCCCAGTATCCCCCCAGCCCTCTTTACTGCCTTCTCACATTGCTTGCCCACCTTTAGTTCATCTGATATGACTACCCTCAGGTCCCTTTCCATTTTTGTTGTTGTCAGTATCTCACCCCCCATTGTGTACTCTTGCCCTGGGTTTTTGTTTCCCAGGTCAATAACTTTGTACTTCTTTGCATTGAATCTAAGCAGCCATACATTTGACCATTCCTCCAACCTTGCCAAGTCCCTTTTCATCCCTTCCAACCCACCTTGCGTATCAACCCTCTTGCAGATCTTTGAGTCATCTGCAAAGAGACATACCTTCCACTCCAGTGTCTCCGCAATGTCACTTATAAAGACATTAAAAAGGACCGGCCCCAGTACTGAACCCTGCAGTACTCCACTAGTAACCCTCCTTCTTCACTGAGGACTCCATTTACTATCACCCGCTGTGTCCTGTTCTCCAGCCAGTGTTTTACCCAGGCTACCACCCTGGGACCCACTCCCAGAATGGCTAATTTATTTATCTTTTGGGCAGGACTCTGTCAAATGCCTTGCTAAAGTCTAGGTAGGCCATGTCCACAGCCCCTCCCTGGTCTACTACTTTGGTCACCCAGTCAAAGAAATCAATTAGATTTGTTTGACATGACCTTCCTGCTGTGAATCCATGCTGCCTTGGGTCCTGTGCCCCACTGGCCTCTAGGTACTCAACAATTCTTTCCTTCAGAAGTGATTCCATCATTTTCCCTACCACTGAGGTCAAACTGACAGGTCTGTAGTTTCCTGCCCGTCTTGCTCCCACGTTTGAGAAGGGTAATCACATCTGCCCTTCTCCAGTCCTCAGGTACCACACCATCCTCCCATGATTGAAAAGGGTAGTCAGTGGTGTTACTAGTTCTTCTCCTGGTTCTTTTAGAATTCTGGGGTGAATCCCATCAGGCCCCCATTGCTTTATCCACCTTCAGTTTTAAGAGTTCTTTCAGAACCCTTTCTTCTGTGAAAGGACGAATATCAATCCCTCTATCCAGAGGGGTTCTATTGACTGGATTAGATCTCTCTCCCCGCTTTTCCATTGTGAATACTGAGCAGAAATATTCATTCAGTATCCCTACTTTTTCACTGTCGCTCTCTGCCCAACCACCTTCCTCTTTATTCAGCCTCAGTATCCCTGCCTTCGTCTTTCTTTGCTCCCTAATGTACCTATAAAAGGTTTTATCCCCCTTCTTAACAGAGTTGGCTATCTTTTCCTCAGTTTGGGCCTTTGCTATTCTGACTGCCTTCTCCTTTAACTGGTACAATTCTCTGTCCTGCGTCTTCTGTGTTTCCTTACACTTACTGAATGCTGTCTTTTTCTCACTTACCTTCCCCACCACTTCTTTTGAGAACCCGTATTTTTTTCTTTCGTTCTGATTTATTTGCTTCACATAAAGGCTTTTTGCCTCTGTGATGGCGGTTTTGATGTTCCCCCACCTTCTTGCCTGTTTGCTAGTGTTTTTCTGAGGCACTCTCCCATTTTGACAAAATCGGCCCTCCTGAAGTCCAGTACCTTCACTTTCGTGTGGCTTGACTCTACAGCCAAGTTTATCGTGAACCACACTGTTTGGTGGTCACTTGTTCCCAGATGGCTACCCACTTCAAGATCAGAGATTCTCTCTCCATCCCCATTTGAGAGTACCAGGTCTAAGATTACTCCCTCCCGAGTGGGTTCCAAAACTAGCTGTCTGAGGCATGCCCCCTGTAGGGCATCGAGAATGGTCCTGCTCTTGGATATGGCTGCAGCAAAGGTGCTCCAGTTAACATCTGGCATATTCAGGTCCCCTATCAGCAATATTTCACCTTTCTCTGCCTTCCCAATGATGCCTTCTATCATTTCCTTGTCCATTTCCTCCCACGAGATGGGGGTCAGTATACAACCCCTGTGCAGACTGTGGAGCCATTTCCAGTCTCCAGAGTGACTCACAGTGCCTCCTCTCCTCCCTGTTTACCCTTTAGATCTGTTGCTTTGATACCTTCCCTTACATAGAGGGTAGCTCCTCCTCCTCTTCTTCCCTCCCTGTCCCTCCTGCAGATTGTGTACCCTGGTATGTTGACATCCCAGTCATGGTTCTCTGTGTACCATGTTTCTGTGACTGCCAAGATATCCAGGCATCCCTGTTACATGAAGGCCACCATTTCGTGGTTTTTTTGGGTTTTTACCTAGACTACGGGCATTGGTACTCATTACCCTCCATTTTTTTTATGGCTTTATTTCTTTTTGCTCCATCCTGTCCTTACTGCCTTTGTCTTTTTCTCCATTTACCCCTGCCCTTATCCCTATCGACTGCTCTATCTTGGTGTTTACCTCACTAACTACCCTGATTTTTGGAGGGGGGTCTAGGATTTCCCTTTTCAGTGCCTCCCCCTTGGCTAGTTTAAATGCTCACCAATGAAGTATTTCAACCTATCACCTAGGATCATGGTTCCCCTCCAGGATAGATGCAGACCATCACACCTGTATAGGCCTGCATCCCTCCAGGTGGAGCCTCAGTCCCCAGTGAAGCCAAATCCCTGAGCTCTGCACCAGTTTTTCAACCAGTCATTGAATCCCATGGTGCGGAGTACCCTAGCCTCATCCATGCCATAGACCGGTAGCACTTCCGTGAAAGTTACCATGTGTGCTACTTGTCTAAGACCCCTCCCCAACTCCACAAACTCCTGCTACACCGCACTGATCCCATTCTCAGCCAGGTAATTCGTCCCTAGGTGGATAATGACATCCAGCTCACTCCCCTTTGCAGCTGCTCCCACGATCCTGAGGATTAGTTTCCTGTCCCTCCAAACCATGGCACCAGGTAGTCACCTTACCTCCCTTTCCTTTCCCTCCCCCAGTTCTACCCCCCTAACAACTGAGTCCCCCACCAGGAGTTGTTTCCTACCCCGTGGGGTCCTGTGCCACCCTCCTGTGAGTCTCCATTGTGGAGTATCCTAGCATCCTCCTTGGTCACCACTGCGGGTGCCTTCACAGAGGAACCATGCTCCACCAGAGTGGCAAATTAATTGTGGAGAGGCACAACTGGAGGGATGCGCCTCTGTTCCACCACCCTCACCTTCCCTGAGCCCACCGTGGTCCAACCACTCCTCTTTCTTGGCAACCTCTGAGGTAGTAGCATCAGGAAAGAATGTAATTTAGTTGATTCCTGTTGGCTATCTCACACCTGGGTGACGGACTACTTGGTTGTAAACCTTAAGGAACTGGCTGATCAAAGACTCTGTGACATCAGCAAAAACTCATTTCCGAAATTAACATACCTCCTGGTACAAAATCATTTTTTGTAATTTTATATTCTAAAAGGAGGAGCTAGATGACTCACGGAAGGAGTGTGGAGACTCAGTTTAAACTGATACTTGTGTCTGAACAATATGTCATCTTTTTGGGCTCTTAAGAAACAAAGCTCTCTAATTTAAAGGCACTTACAGAGGTAATACATTAAATAAAAAAGATCTAAATGTATTGTGGTAGGAGTTTGTTCTGTAGTTTTCCTTTTTTTTCTTTTATGCAATTATGATTGATGCTCTTTGATATTTGTTCTGTATTTTATCTTACTGTTTTTTATCCATTTTTAATAAACAGCTTCTTTAAGATACTTCCTGGGTCTCCTCAGTCATTTTTGCATGTTATTGCTGACCAGATATTAAGTCTGACAACTGTTCAAGGGCTTGATGGTGTTACTAAGTTTGGTAAAAGGTAAGAATATAGCCAAGGTCTCTTACAGAGTTTTAAGGATTCACTTTGGATACCTGGTTAGGTGCTCTTAGGCGAAAGATATATTGCATCCCCCCAAAGAGAATATTATCTGAGCCTGTACATTTGGGTACGCTAGCGTAAGGTTCACAGTTTGACACCCCCCAGAACTTAGGACTAAAGGTGATTTGGACGCAAAATCAGACAGGAGGGTTAACCTGTCTGTTACCTGTTCACACTATTGCGCTCTGAGGTTGGCACTGTGGGAGCAGAGGGCCTGACCTGTGGAGTGCGTTTATGACAGTGAGCGGAGTAAAGAATCTGATCAGTTACTAGAACGTACCGAGGGTGGTGGTTTGAAAACAGAGCTCGAGCTTAACGTTCTATGCATTTGCACAGAGTTTAACTCTTCGTTCTCTGGGGCAGCTGAACCAGTCGGTCATACTGCATTTGTTAGAATACAGCAAGACTTCATGTTGTTTGAAATTTAGAAAGAAGTTGACAAAGGGGGTATACATTAGGGGTTCAGAATAAGTTTAAATACTCCCTCAGCTGAAACATTATTAAAATATGTTATCTTCAACAACTAACTTTTATAATATCATACCAAGTATCTTATCAAGTCATACTACAATTTATTGCTGATGTACCCAACTACCTGAGGCATTACATTACCCAGCACAACACACACCCTGACAGGCATTATTGCTTAATTGGCTCATGCCAATTTCAAACTGCTTCCCCTAGTAACTGCTGCAATCTGAGTGCTCCAGATTCTTATGCAGCCAAACAGGGTGAGGACACTCTAGCTATCCAATTCTATGGATTCCAACCCCCAATAATCACATACCATAAAATATCAAAATCCCTCAAGTAGGGACAACAGCAAATACCAACTGGTTAAGCATTGAAACAGTAGCTGTAGACAGATGTCTAGAAAGCCAGCAGGGATGCAGAAACTAAAATTGCTCCCTTTTTATAGGTTCTGATAGGGGAGGCAGGGAGCTTTAATCATAAATGAGTGATCCCTGGAAGAAACAAGATTACTACAATGGGTAATTGACTTCCTTCTAACCCCAGGAATAACTTATTATGATTAAACAAATGCAGACTACCAAGCAGTACCTTTGGAGGTTGAGCAGAAAATCTATTTAGGATACAGTTTCTGCAGCACTGCTGTAACAAATCTGGCATCACCTCTGGACTGAATGTCCAAACTATAATGCTTACACATTAGGCTGCATGCAGATGACACAGCAATAGTTGCTTCAGGAGTGAATATTTTGGATCTTCAGACAAAGCTACAGGCAGATTTTGCTAGGACTGAGGAGTGGTTCACCAGGTTACACCTATTCATGAACGTAAAGAAAACAAAAATTATACACTTTGCTACAAAAAGCAAACATGTTTCACAATTACAGATCTTCACTAATGAAGCACAAATGGAACTAGTGACTAGCTATTGTTACTTAGGGGTAATCTTTGATCCCCTCAACTTTTAACGATCAAATTTCTACAATTATTGGAAAGATAAATAAGAAACTAGGGGTGCTAAGAACCACCAATAGATGTTTAAAATTCCGAGACTGGAAAAACATAGGACAGCTAATTCTGCCCACTCTTAAATATGGGGAGTTAATTTATCGAACAGCAAATAAACAACTGATGATAAACTTTTTTTTATTTTTTTATTTAGTTGTTTAACCAGGTATAGCACACTAAGCTGGAAGCTTTTTTACAGGAGCGACCTGGGAGCACAAGGAGGTAAAGTGACTTGCTCAGGGTCACACAGTATGTAAGTGGAAGCTGTGGGATTCAAACCCAGGTCTGGTCTGCTGGATGTCACCAGATTTGCAGCTCAGAGCCTTAGACCACTGCACTATACTGCCTCCTAAATAAACTTGACAACTTGCAATCAAAATAGCAAGATACGTTCTCCAGTGTAGCTATAGGACGCATCATTGTTTGCTATTAAGCAAGTTGAGTTGGCAACCCCTTGACATTGAGCATTCTAGGGACTGGATTATATTTATTCACAAATACAAGATACTGTACACCATCCTGTACATAGCATTTCCCAAATTCTCTTTCCCGACGAATCTGACTCCAAGAAAGAATCATCTAGATCCGTTCACCAAAATAAAATTACAAGAGTAAATGGAAAAATAAATATGGAGACAGAACTTTTAAACTCCAGGGCAGCATCTTTTTGGAATAAATTACCCTCTATAGTTTGTGCTAAAACCGCACACAGGACTTTTATTATGGCTACTAAGGTTTTATTTTCCTGTACCCTTTAGTGTGTTTAATAAGTTCTTATACTTATGCTTCTTAACAGTATATTGTAAATACTGTATTCTATGCTTTGCATGATCTGTAGTATGTCACTGTACCTGAATTATTGTTTTTGCTATTTTATTTGAAACTTTTAATGTAACTTTAGATAAATACAAGACCGTAATGTAAACTGGACTACAAAAGTCCAAATGACATATTACCGTATAAAAATGAAGTTCTGGGGCGCTGCAGAGCACAAGCAAAATGGCCACAAGTAATTAAAGCTCCAAAACATGACTTTTAAACAAAGTAATTAACTGCATTAAATTTAGGAGTTTTCAACTCACAGAACTTAATACTGGTGTCGGAACCTCAGCCAGCAGTTATGTGGAATCCTTTGAAAGAAAAGGCACTAAGTAATGGAGCTAGAGCTAAAAACATATCGGGAGCTCTGATCACGAGGGTGGCATAGGCCCCCGATTTGGAGCATAATGAGGGAACCCCTGAAGAAACTCTACAAACTTGGGGGGCCAAGTTAAACCATTTAATCACCACGGTGACAGGACTCTAACAAGTTTGATGCACTCACCAACAGAGTTCCCACCATACAAATGACGGTTGAGTCAGTTGCCCTAGCATCCACGGAAGCGAGTAAGAGAGCTGATGCAGCAATGGGTGTAGTAACCACAGTTATAAAAGAAAACGCCCATCTCAGGTCTCGGTTAGAGATCACAGAGAATCAAGAGAGGGCCCACAATCTGCGACTCCTAGGTCTGGTGGAGGGGTGCGACGGTGACCACCTCATGATGTTCCTGCAAGACTGGCTTGTATAGCAGCTAGGGGAGGAGGTGACCCCCATCGTGCAGAGATTTCAGAAGGTGTACAGGATCACTCCTCAGGGTCAAATTGATAATCCAGAAGCCCCAAGAATGTTGGTGATAGTAACCGATGGAGTGGGCTCCCGTGACTATTGGCATTGACGAGGCAGAAGAAATCCCTCCTATATGATGGCCAGCAGATACAAATGTTTCCTGACTTGGGATATGCCACTAGACAGAAACTGATAAAATTTGATAGGGCCAGAGCACTGCTCCGCAAGGCCGGAATTTCACATGGCCTAATTTTTCCAACGAGACTGAGGATCGTACATCAAGGCAGGGTCTACATTTATTTAGATCCAATGGATGCCATACAATGGTGCCAGAAAAATGTGCCTGCCCGTCCCCGGGTTCCTCATGACGAGAATTAATCTTCAGAAGACAAACTTACTTGAACTGGAATGACTGTTTTTTTATTGTACTGCTGTATAAGGTACAGGGTGGGGGAGTTTTGATGCAAACTTAGGTCTAGAACCATTAATGTGCTACTTTGAATTTTACAGGTAGTCTGCCGGATTGTGAATTACCATGGGACAGCAGTTCAGTCCCCACTTGATCTTTAAGTCGAGTGTCTCAATTTCAACTCAGGTTTTTATGGGCTGTATACCATTTCGAATAGTAATGTTCTAAACTAAAGCGCCTTGTTAAAATATGCCTAAATGGCATTGCTATATCGCATAACAAAAAATTACTCACCTTAGTAATTATGTTTCTTCTAGTGGAGTCTTGCTATATTCTGACTATTGCAGTTAGGTCCTGCCTTTCAACTGCCCCGGAGAACAAAAGGTTAACTTTTCTATGCCTTGCATAGAACGTTCATCACGAGCTCGGTTGAAGCCCCTGTCTGTTGTTGTTCAAACTGCAACCGTCAGATCTTTACGAGCAAAAACTCACTAGGTGTTCTGTGTGGAAACTGTAAAATCTTTACTAGCCAACTGGCACATATATAATGTTCTTGGTTTCAAAGGAAGACTCAAGTCAGGAAACCAAAAAACAAAAACACATCCAAAACACAACATTCCACCCAAACAAAAAAGAGGCTGTAAAAAGGACACCCCTAGAGTGTCAACACTGCCCCTGCCCACCCACATTCCAAAAACTAGGTTCTGAGTGGGGAGGTCAGAATACAGCAAGACTCCACTAGAAGAAACATAATTACTAATGTGAGTAATTTTTTCTTCAAACAACATGAAGTCTTGCTGTATTCTGACTATTGCAGACTACCAAGCAGTACCTCCATGGAGGAGGGACAGAACCTACTTTAGAAATAGGCTCTGAAGTACTGCTGTGCCAAACCGAGCATCACTCCTAGCCTGGATATCCAGAGAGTAATGCTTGGTGAAAGTATGGACTGTTTTCCAGGTGGCAGCTTGACATATTTCTAAGAGTAATATCCCTGGCAGCAGCCAGGGGAGCAGCTGTACCTCTTCTGGAATGAGCCCTCAGGCCTGAGGGTGGAGTTCTACCCAGTTTTTCATAGCAGAATTGTATACAAGAAACAATCCACCTGGCAACAGATCTCTTAGTGGCAGGTTTGCCTTTACCAACTTCTCCATAAGCGAGGAACAACTAGAGGGATTCAAACCTGTGACCCTTGGTACGCTCTATGTAGTAGCTAAGGGCTCTTTTAACATCCAAACTGTGTAGCCTCCTCTCTCCCGAGGAGGAATGGTCAGTGAAGAAAACAGGGAGAGATGCAGACTTGTTGAGGTGGAAATCTGAAACCACTTTAGGCAAGAACTTTCTGTTAGTTCTAAGGACCACTTTATCTCTGTGAAAAGATATGAAATCAGATTCAACTGACAGGGCTTGCAATTTACTGATACGTCTGGCAGAAATAATGGCTACCAAAAACACAGTTTTCCAAGTCAAGTACTTAAGCTCTGCTCAGGACAAAGGCTCAAAGGGGGTTTGCATAAGCTGAGCAATGCAAACATTAAGGTCCCAAGAAGGAGCAGGAGCACTAAAGGGGGGACTGGTGTGAAGCAATCCCTTGAAAAACTTACAAAATACAGGATGGGATGATAGAGAGGAAGACTTGCCTACTGACAAGACAGCAGAAACAGCTGCCAAGTGTACTTTAAGGGTAGCTGATCTGAGGCCTAGGCCATTAAGATGGACCACATAATCCAGAACCGTAGGCAATTCAGCAGTTTCTGGAGAAACATTCTTCTGAGAACACCAAATGCTGAATCTTTTCCATTTGGAGTTGTAAGTCTTTCTGGTGGAGGGCTTTCGAGAAGCCTTGAGGATGTCCAGAACCCCTTGGGAAAGATGCAGATCTGCAAACTCTTAACTCTTCAAGAGCCATGCTTTGAGATTGAGAGACTGAAGATTGGGGTACCAAATTCTTCCCTGAGAGGATGTTAACAGGTTGTAATTCCTGGGAAGAAACAGGGGAAGATGGACTGCTAGGGACAGCAACAGGGGGTACCAGGGCTGTCTGGCCCAATCTGGAGCAATCAGAATCACCTTGCAAGGTAGAGACCTTATTTTTACCAAAACTTTGAACAGAAGTGGGAAGGGGGATAAAGGCATACAGAAACTTCCCTTCCCAATTCAGGATCAGGGCATCCAGAGGGACTGAGCCCAGGAACAAAAGAGAAGGAGTTGGTTATTGTCTGGGGCTGCAAAGAGATCTATCTCTGGAGTGCCCCACCTTGAAAAAATCACTTTCAACACCTGAGGGTCCACGCACCATTCGTGATGGCCCTGAGAAATCCTGCTCAGTGCATCTGCTAGCACATTTTCCTTGCCTGGAAGGTGAACTGCTACAAAAGAGGTTTGCAAGGAATAAGCCAGGGACCACAACTTCATGGCTTCTGTGCACAAGGCCGTGGACCGAGTGCCTCCCTGCTTGTTGATGTACCACATGGTGGTGGTGTTGTCTGTTCTGACTTGAACCACCTTGTTCTGTACTGACAGTGAGAACGCTTTTAGAGCCAGAAAAACTGCCATGAGCTCTAGAAGATTTATGTGGAGAAGGGATTTTTGGGGGCACCACAGCCCCTGGGCAGTAAGGGACCCCAGGTGGGCTCCCCAGCCCAGGAGAGAAGCATCCATGGTAAGGACCACTGAACAAGGCTGAGCAACAAAAGGAACACCTTGTCTTAAATTGCCCTGATCCTGCCACCACTGGAGGGCTTGGATCAAGGTCAGAGTCACTGGGATCAGTTTGGTAAGGGAATCCTTTCTCCGAGACCAGAAAGCTCTCAGGTGGAACTGAATATCCCTCATCTGGAATCTTGCCCCTTGGACCACTGCTGCTGAAGCTGCCATGTGGCCCAAGAGCTGGAGGAAATGCCTTGCTGGTCGAGATACCCGAAGGCTAAAGGAAGAAGCTAGTTCCATAAGAACCCTTGCCCTTTCTAGAGGAAGAAAGGCTCTTGCTCTCAGTGTGTCCAGTTCTGCCCCTATAAAAGGTAAGAAGCTGGACTGGTTCGAGAACTGACTTGAGAAGGTTGAAAAGAAATCCTAAAGAAGTGAGCATTTGCTGGGTCACCTGCAGGTGAGACCTGACTTGGTCTGGAGACTGACCCACTATTAACCAATCTTCCAGATATGGAAAAATGGAAATCTTTTGCCTTCTTAGAAAGGGAACTACTACTGCTAGGCACTTTGTGAAAACCCTTGGGGCTGAGGTTAGACCAAAGGGCACTGCTCTGAACTGACAGTGGCCCGAAGGCAACTCGAACCCGAGGTACTTTCTGTGGGAGCACCTGATGGGAATGTGAAAGTAGGCATCTTTGAGGTCCAGGGAGGCTAGCCAGCCCCCTGGACTTAGAGAGGGAAGGATTATTCCCAGAGTTATCATCCTGAACTTCGGTTTTAAAAGACGTTTGTTTAGATATCTTAGGTCTAGAATGGGTCGCCACTCCACTGTCTTTTTCGGGGTCAGGAAGTACCTGGAGTACAGTCCTTTGCCCCAGTGTAGGGTAGGTACTCTCTCTATAGATTTTAAAGCTAGGAGAGAAGAAACCTCTGCCTCTAAGGCAAGGGCTTCCGAGAGATTTGCAGGTGGAAAAGATCTGGCTCTCATCTTTGGAAATTTTTTGAAGCCGAGAACCAGTCCTTGGCTTACTACTTCCAGGACCCACTTGTCTGATGTAACAGACATTCAGTCCTGGACAAAGTAAGCCAGCCTACCCCCTACTGGAATAGGAGAGTCGATCTGGGCAGGCCCATCAGGGTGTCTGCTTGGCAGGGGCTTTAGGCTGAGGAGTGGATGCAGCCCTGCCCATCCCCCTTCTGCCTCTCCCTCTGAAGAATCCCCTCTGAGAAAAGGAAGAAGAGGTCCGTGCTTGATAAAAAGGCCTTTGAAAAGGCCTGCCCCTAGACTGCTGCCTTTGAGGAGTTGCCTGCCTTTCCTTGGCCTGAGCACTCCTGTAAGTGGTCATGTACTCATCTATTTTCTTCATGTAATTCTCTGTCTGCTCCCCAAAACAGAGAATTACCCACTACAGGAAAATCCATGGCCTTAGCCTGGGTGTCCTGCGAGAGGCTAGTACATCTGAGCCAAGCCATCCTCCGAAGAGCCACAGATGTAGACATGACTCTTGATGACACATCATTAGAGTCCACAGCAGCATGAAACTGAACCTTAGATGCCTCAATCCCATCTGTAGCCACCGCCTCCAGCTCCTTGGCTAGCTGGGGGGAGGCCTGTTTAGCCAGTGCCAGTACAGTGTCCCACCTGAACTTCTGGTAACTGGCTGTATAGGCCATGTAATTTGCCTGCCTGAGTCCCAAAGAAAATGCCATGTACTGCTTCTTTGCCATGGCATCAATCTTCCTGGAGTCCTTGTCAGGGGGGTGGGGAGCCAAGGGAATATTTGCCTTGTCACAGGCAGCAGCCTGCACTACCCCAACATGGCTGCATTGTTGATATAAGAACTCCGTGTCTGAGCCTGAAAGTGTATACCTCTTGTCAATTCTTCTATCCACAGGAGGTATAGTGTTAGGAGACTAAGATTTTTTGTGTCTGTTTCCCAAAAGATTTAAGGAGGGGAATAGACAGTCTCCTGGACTCTGGGATGTCCATCATCTCTACATAATCAGGCTCCTCTTGATCTTCCACAGCCTCCTCCATAGGAAGCTGGATGGTTTCAGCTACCTTTCTGTAAAACATAAAGTGAGAAGGGGACTCAGAAAGCCTAGGAGGGGAAACACCTGAAGGTCTGTCTGGGGATATGTCCAGTTCCACAGGCACATCCAGACCTTAACTTACATCATCATCCTCAAATTCCCCTTCCTCTTCAAATTCTGGTTCATAATAATCTTCAAGGGTATACTCTTGAACCGGGGGAACCAACCGAACCGAACCCCTGCCAGAAGGAGCCAGATCGGTCGGAACCGGACGGAGCGATTCCACAATGTGAATCGCCCTGGCAATCTCTTCGGTGGTCGGAACACGAACCTCTGGATCCGAACCTGTCGATTTGTCTTTGCGTTTTCTTTTTGTCAGAACCGATCCCTCGGAATCGGCTCTCCTTTTGCCCGAATTTTCTGGTTCAGTTGGAACCGAACCGGGCTTGCCATCCGGGTCAGTGGACTTCTCGGCCTCCTTTTCCCCTCAGTCTACCTAATCTCTTCTCAAGGGTAGATTTGGGAAAGTTTTTACATATTTGGCAGTCTGAATCGAGGTCGTCAAACCCCAGACAAACACAGGTGGTGTGGGGATCGGCCTTAGCAAAGACCTCCCCACACTCACTGCAGTGTTGAAACCCAGTGGGCCCGTTTTTTTTTTCTTGGGTTTCTCACACATGGCCAACCTAACCAAAACTTACCCTTTTTTCGGCAACCGCCAGGCAAAACTCCCTTATTCGGTTCCTAACCATGTCATGGGTATTGAAAAACAACGGTTCAAAACATATTTTTTTTTTTTTTTTAGAACCGATAAGAACCGGTGACCACACACTAAGTAAACAAATTTCACTATCAAATGGCCGGTTCAGCCGAACCAGGCCACACTTTTACAAGTTCCACACAGAAAAACAGAACAATTCCTATCTAGAACTCGCGGCACCACAGAGACTGATCTGACGATGAGGATACTTTTTTCGGTTTAAAAACCGACGAAAACTGAAAACTTTAACCGACTTTCGAACTGAGCTGAAGGAGAAATCTCCGGAGCGACCGTTCAGTGAGGCGGAGTAAAGAATCTGATGGTTTAGGTTTGAATCACTACAGACATACTTCAACTGAGCTCAAGCTCAGCATTCTATGCCCTGCATAGAAAGTTTACTCTGTTCTCCAGGGCAGTTCAAAGGTTGAGAATCACTGCAATTGTCAGAATACAGCAAGACTTCATGTTATTTGAATGATGAAACTGCTCATCGGAGGACCCCACCTAAGGGGCGGGGAGGAACTACGGAATCGAGGATGTCGGCCACTAGGAACAGAGGCTGCAGGTGACCCCGATTGAGTCAGAGTCGGCCTTCTCTCCCCCATTATCAACGATCGACGTGCAGACATAACAGAGGGCGACCTCGAGTGGTACCGTTTCTTCTTCGACCCATGGGATGAAGCAGAGCTCGAGGCTGAGCAGTGCTGGGTTCTCAGTGATGATCGAGAACAGGTTCCCTTCTTTTTGTGCTTTCGGGAGGACCGCCCTTCCTCCTGAGCACCAGACAACCCATAGTCAGATTCGCCCAGGTAGAGGGTGGCGGACCAGACCCAGCCCTGCTGGAAACACAGCTTTCATGGCAAAGTCTCCTACCTACCATCACCGGCCCGCCTCATGGTTTGACTCCATCAAAGGTGGGCTGAAGAGGACTTCTGTGTTCTTTTGAAGAAAATTGAAATTTTTTTTTTTTTAAACCTACATTAATAAATACTACAAATCAAAACTGAACGACTTAAAGCTGCTGTCAGATAGACGTGAAGATTTGACTACTGCTGGTGATGGTACCGCTCACTGAAGCGCACTCAGACGGGAAAAAGGAACAGAGGTGGTTTGAGGGTCGACGCCAAGGTAGCATATACAGCACAAGCCAGTCTCATTGCACCACTTCCGTGTGGCCCTACCTTGGCGTCAGCCCTACTGAAGGATTTTTGGCTCCCGCTCGGTCCTAGCACCTCCAGTGAGGTGTAGTCCCATCAGTGTGAATGAGTGGCGGAGACCGTGTCCAGGAAGTTCTGGCTTCAGTCAGCAGATGGGGTTGAGAGTCCTTCCTTTCTTCTGTTGTTGGTGCTGCCTCAGAGCTCTCCTGAATAAGTGGGGGTGGGGTCTACAGACTGTGCAGTAAGACTGTGTCTAGAAGGCCCAGCTGGAAGAAGTCAAAGGTGAGATCTCCCTAGCACCTTTATTTAAAAGGTTAACCAGGAAAGACATACTAAACTGAGAACAGCTTGCTTCCAGATGTGTCCTGGGGGAAGGGGAGAAGGAGACAGGTAAACAATTAAGTGATGAAAATAAGAAGTCAATTACAGTAATATAGTAACACATGAAGCACAAATACATACAGTAGAGAGACAAATTAAATGAGTGCAAGTAGAAAATAAAACACTCACATGTACAAAAAAGAAGAATAAGAAGAGGAGAGGGACGTAGTTGCAGGTAGGAAAACAAAAGTCATAAAGAAGAGACTTTAGGGAGGAAGGAGAAGAGGCAGAACAAATAGAAAGGGGAAGAGAGGAATAAAGTTTAAGAAAAGTGTAAGAAAAAGTAGACTGTCCAGTAAATTTTCTAGAAGGACTAGAAAGAGAAGGGAAATTGGTGTTGCGGAGAAGGTAGGAGGAAGAAGACTGAGGAGGAGAGGACAGACAGGATTTAAAATAGGAGGGAAGGGAGTTGAACCAGAATTTGGATACAAAAGATACACAATGGGAAAGGAGTTTAGCATCAAGAGAGGAGAGAGAAAGTGATGAGTAAAGCGAGCAGTGGTAAGTACAAGGGGGCAATCTAAAGCAAAACGACAGAGAGAATGGAAAAGGGGGTCCAGTATGGCAAGAGAAGATTTAAGGGCACCACTGCAGACTAAGTCACTGTAGTCAAAGATAGGAAGAATCATTTTCACTACAATTTATCTGCAGGCAGGAGGCAGAATACTCGCTTTATTCTTTTACAATGCTCCAAGCTTAGGGTGTAGCTAACAGTGAATAGCATCAATATGCACTGAGAAATTAAGATGCCAGTAAAGGCAGACCCAGAGGTACTTAAAGGAGGAAACATCTATCTTAACACCATCAAGGGTACTAAATAATGCGGGAGAAAGAAGTCTGGCGAGCCTCTGATGGGAGCCAAAAGTCAAGGAGACCTTTTTTTGGCACTGAGGGACAACTGGTTAGACTTGAACCAGCACCGAATGTTGTCAACATCCAACTGCAGCTGGGAGGTTAGGTCACGGGAAGAGGAGCCAAAAGCAAAAAAGAACTGTCATCAGCATACATGTGAATGGACGCACAGAAACAGACAGTGGGGAGGTCATTTAAGAAAATGGAAAAGAGAATAGGACAGACCTTTGAGGGACACTTGAGCTAATGGGGAGTGGAGATTAAAAGGACAGTTTGAGTGGAAGCAATACGTTCAGAATAACCTTGAAAAGGCTCCCTCACAAGCAGTGTTTTGGGATGCTGGAAAAGCATATATGAGGGGGATCTGTTATTAGTTATGTGGCTCACCACAAACGCAAGCTACAGGAAAAAAAGGAAAAACCTCAGCAGCATCTTGGGTGTTGGCAAGATGGGTGGCAAGGGGAGAGGGAGGTGATGCTGCACCTGGGCTCTTGCCAGTCACCAGGGAAGCTCTAAACAATCTGTTGCTGGGGGAGGTGCGGAAAACGTGCCCCTTTGTGTGCAAACACTTTTATGAGTGGGGGAATAAACCCAGCACTATGCTGGCTAATCTGGTTAGATGGAAACGGAACACGCATTTGATTACGGCAGTCAAGGGTCCGGATGGTCAGCTTGGGACAGATAAGAAGTTTATAAGGGATCGATTTAAACACTCCTCTGAGGCACTCTACCAGAGGTAGCCTGTGGATGTTCGGGCCAGTATGCACTTATTCTTAGATGGGGTAAAACTGCCCAAACTATCCACGACAAAGCAAAACTGGCTAGGTGCTAAAATTACAGAGGAGGAAATGGGAAGTCCATTACAGGTTTAAAGAGGGACAAAGCTAGCGGCCCGGATGTCCTCTCCACGGAATATTATAAGATTACGAAGACAAATTTGGTTAAACACCTAGGGAGGTTACTCAATGAGGCTAGAGAGGAAGCGGGATCCATGCCCCAAACCTGGAACAAGGCAGTCATTTGCTGGATTCAAAAGGAAGGCAAAGATCTGCTTGATTGTGCATCCTTTAGACCAATATCCTTGCTGAACTGCGACTCCCAAGATGCTGGCTAATTGCCTGGATAAATTAATACTGGCACTGATTCACCCAGACCAGACCGGGTTTATACAGGACACGTACTCGTATCACAATAGGAGAACCCTGCTGAATGTAATTTGGGGAGCCTCGAATGGATGCTGAAAAAGCATTTGACCGGGTTAAATGGCAATACTTAATGGAGGTCCTGACCCGGTTTGGTCTGGGTGATGTGTTTGTAGGACTGATTCATCTGATACATAGTGCACCCACAGCAAGGGTATTGGTTAATGGTGCCCTCACGGACAGATTTGTGTTGCACAGGAGAACTAGACAGGGGTGCCCTTTGTCGCCCCTTCTCTCTGCTTTGGCCCTAGAACCCCTGGCCATTACAATAAGAAAACACCCCGAGATTTCCGGCATACTGGCACAATTGGGAAGAGCATGCAAACCTTCTTTGTATGTTGATGACATGCTCCTGTACGTTACCAAACCAGATCAAGCTATGCCACCGCTTATTCACCTAATAGACCAATTCTCTACATTCTCAGGATATAAATTAAATTTAAGTAAGCCAGAGGAACTCACAATAGGTGAGGAAGGGGTTGAAGCAGGGGTGGGGACTAGGGACTGGGGTTTCCGGAAGGTCCACAATTCATTTGTACATTTAGGTATCAAAATTGGGAAAAACATAAAAGGGCTGTATGAATTAAATTATACCCCTATACTGCGCAGAATTGTGGCTGACCTGGAAAGATGGGCTAAGTTACCCTTAACATGGCTAGGTAGAATAAATCTACTCAATATGAATATTCTGCCACAATTGTTGTATAATATGCAGATGCCCCATGTGGGGCTCACTCGAGCAGAAGTGAAGCACCTGGAGAGAGCATTCTCTGACTTTTTGTGGCAGGGCAAGCAACCACGTACAAGCCTCACACGTCTAAAGTCGCCACTTGATAAGGAAGGTTTACAGTTCCTGGACCTCAAAAATTATTAACTCACCATTCAGTGCTGATACTTGCAGGACTGGGTAGGTCAACCAGGGGAAGCAGGTTGGTTAGACCTGGAGGAGAGGGGATGCCCAGGTCGGGTAACTGCCCATTTATCAGGGAAAGGTCATAAGGCGTACCTGAACCTCTCCAAACCAAATCCCCTGGTTAGAGCAGTGTTAGACTGCTATGGGTATTTGCTCAGACGTACAGGGATAGACCAGGGGGAGACTCTTCTTCCAACTGCTGGGAATCTGTTCTTTGTCCCAGGGCTGGCAGACCCAGGCTTTAGGGAATGGGAAAAGAAAGGGATAATGTGCATAAGGGATTTGTATGTAAGAGAAGGATTAGATACATTTAACCATATATGGGAAAAGACAGGGCTGGGACATAACCACTTCTTCAGATATCTTCAGCTATGAGCATACTGTAAATCCCTGGGGAGGAAGAAGGGTATGGGCACTGAATGGGAGCCACTTGAACATCTAATACAAGAAGGAAGGTGCAACCCTAAGGGCACCATACGCACAGTGGCTAGAGCGGGCAGGCAACTGTTCCCGGGTATGTCACAGAAAACCAGACAACTCTGGGAAAGGGATATGGAGGTTTGCATTATAGAGGATACATGGAGGGTGATGACCCAGCTGCATCAGGGGATACTGGTCTGTAATAAATATAAAGAATATTTTTAAAAGTTCTGCCACAGACTATATCGCCCACTCCTGAATGTCAGTAAATACAATCCCTCAGATATGCCCCCGGTGTAATGTGGGGCTGGACTCCTATTATCATTACTTTTGGTCCTGCCCCACCTTGCAAGAATTCTGGAAGGAGGTGCTGGGGGAGGTTCAAGCAGTAGCAGGCAGGGGCCTCCCACAGTCACCTCTGGTGATGTTGTTTGGTCTGGAGAATGTGAATGGGGAGGAATGGGCCCCGCTGCCCAGGTGGCTCAGGGTCACACTGGTGATGGCCCAACACTGCATTTTGAATACATGGGTGTCGGCAATCAAACCTACCACACAACAGTGGAAAGTACTGATATTACAAGCTCTTACCCTAGAAAGACTCACTTATGTATTACAAGACAGGGGAGAAAAGTTCGACAACACATGGCAGCCATACCCGAGTGCTCCAACACCGGCCGAGTGCCTGACTCTGGGAGAGGGATGGGCATAGCGGGGGGGTTGAATGGTGCTAAACCTACGCGGAAGTGTGTTAGAACCCTTTTGACCAAGTCACCCTAATAACTCTCTTAAAGGAACTCTACCTTTATTAATTTTCTTTCTTATTTATCAAGTGTATTATATTGTGTTACACCGTGTTAATAACATGTCTTTTACCATCATGAAATTAGATCTCTTTGTACATAAGTTAAGTACTGGATGTATTTGTTTGTCTGAATTGTTGTTGTCCTAACAGGTCAGTATGGCCTGTTTGTTTCTGTATGTGAAAATCTGAATAAACATACGACGCAAACAAAATAAATAAATAAAAGGACAGTTTGAGACCTCCTGCCACTGTAAGAGCGAAACCAACTGACCGACTAGACAGAGAGGCCTGCTGCTTTAAGTTTGTCCAGAAGGAGGGTATGTACCACAGTGTCAAAAGCTTTAGCAAGATCAACAAAAATGGCAGAAGTAATCAGCCCCTGATCCATCTCTATGTGTACAGAGTCAGAGAGATGAAAGAGGGAGGTAAAAGTGGAATGGGATTTCCTAAAGCCAGACTGTAAAGGGGTAAAAAAGGAGGAGTTGTCAAGAAAGGAAATGAGTTGAGAAAGTACACCACGTTCCTGTAACTTAGCCAAAATGGGAAGAAGAGATATGGGACAGAAGTTACAAAGAGCAGTGGGATCACCACCTTTGTGACGAGGTATGACAATGGCATGTCTCTGAGCATTAAGAACAGCAGCAGAGGTAAAGGAAAGACTGATAAGTAGAGTAATGGGCAGAGCAATAGCAAGAGCAGGGAGAAGATACTTAGAATCAAGGCTATCTGGACTACCTCCCTTCACTGGATTAAGGGCAAGCAGAGTCTTTAGGGATACAGAGGGAGTGATACGAGAAAGAGAGGGAAGGGGGGTTAAGGAAGAGGAGATAAGAGAAAGGACACAGGTACAAAAGACATATCAACAGTAGAAGGGTCAGAGATAAATAAGGGAGTCACCAACCTTGAGAACAGGAGAAGGGGACTGGGTCTGTGGGGTGAAAAGGGAATGGATAACCTTCCAGAATTTGGCAGGGTTATTAATACTATTTTAGAGTGTGGAAATAAAATATTCAGACTTTGCAAGCCTGACGGTTTGAGTACAGGCATTGTGAAGGCACCTGTAGCTGGCCAATGAAAACTGGGAGCCGGAGATTTTAAAAGTACGCCAGGCAAGGTCTCTATTAAGGAGACATGCAAGCACCTCTGCCGATATTCAGGGAAGATGAGAACCTCGCACTCTAGTTTTTCTCAAGGGTGCATGACTATCCTAAACAGCCAAAAATTTAGACTGAAAATAAAGTACCTTATAATACCACCTTACCACAAGAAGTCCATTTCACAGATGTTCGAAAAAATATAATACATGTCAGAAGACAAAAGGTGGGGGGGGGACACAGAATATTCAGCTCTGCCTCCTAGTGACACAGCAATGCTGCAAGATGCCTGCTTAATTTGAGACAGGAAGTCGACTAGTAATATCCATGGTGGAAGGAGCCGATATCCTAAATGCTGCAAGTCAACATTCGGTTTCAAGCTGAGCATAAGAGCGAGATCCCAGTGGTTCTAGTGCCCTACGATGAGCACAAGGAGGGAGAAAATGTGTTTTTGCACTTGTGACATGAAATGGAGTTTTGCACAGTATTTTATAAATGACACCTGCTGCCTGGCCCGGTTGTGCGGAGGGTTGAGGCACTGGCGACCCGGTTTCGGGAACGAACCCGGGGCACAGGGGGTCAGCAGGGAGAGAGAGAGGATCGAGCATCTGAAGGACTGCTCTCCTCCCTTGGGAGGGAGAGACTACCGTCCCACTCGATCGCCCGCTAGCAGTGGCTGGAAGGTGATACGGGTCGGGAGGCAAGTTGCAGACGTAGGACGTCAGCAGGGAGGGAGAAAAAGTGAGAACGAAAATGGAGCTGGCAGGCTCCACGATGGCTACACTAGTGCCCAGCCCGACCCCCCAGAATCTGGATGTGGTCTCCAGGGGATGGGGAAGTCAACACCCCTCACCTTGGCCCTGTCACCGGGGGGGGGGCTGTGGGGGACCACCGGGAGGGTCAGGGACAGAGGCAGAGTCATCCCCCCCCCGGGGAGCCACCTGCTAGGCTCCCAAAGGAAAAATACAGTTAAAAACAATAAATGACACCTGTCACAATCAGTAGAATGGGTCATAAAAAAAAAAACTATGTTGAAAATTTAGGGTCAAAATGTTAAAAAAGCAACTAAGTTATGACGAAACATTGAACTGTTCCAATATTCACTCTCAGCTTTATTTCTGCAGATTTTGGCCCAAAACATTTAACATATTCCTCGTGTTACCCCACCTCATGAACATGACAGGTGTCATTTTTCAAATGATCTCCGAAACATGTTTTCACAGCTGCGCTGCAAAATCACCATTCGGATGAGATTTTAAAAATTCTACCCGTCTCGATCATAATGTTCGGTCATATAGACTATGTTAGAAATCTTGAGTCAAAATGTAGGAGCCCACTGAAAATTAAATATTGACTCTAAGCTGCCCTATCCTGAGTAAATATAATCTAAAAATGTTTATGAGCAGGACACCTCTGAAAATGAGATACTGCATCTAATCTGGTCTATCCGAGGCAAATATTTAGTAAAAATGTATAAAGCAGGACCCCAGTACAGCAGAGCCCCCACTGAATTGTGCATCTATGATGCTCCATCCTGGGAAAATACATTGTAAAGCTGGACCTCTCTGAAGATGTAACTTGCCTTTCAGCTGGACTAACTTGGGTAAAAACATTATAAAAATGGGTAAAAGCAGGATCTAATAAACAATGAGATATTGGGCCTGAAACTCAAAGTCCAGAGAACATTGCAAGCCCCAGGTGCACCAAAAATATGGCACACTGCGCTTGCAGCATTTCCTGGCTGGTGATCAGGATTCTCTGTCCCATATACTGACTACCACAAGTTAGACCAGCTTTTTCTGGTATAGCTTGCATCAATCTCGGACACCTGTTTTAGAGGACTTGCACCAAATATTTGGTGCAAGCTGCCGTAAAGCGAAGCCGGCCCAGTGGTGCGGAGGGTTGAGGCACTGGACACACCAGCGACCCCGGTTTGGGGGGCATGCTTTGGTCAGCAGGGGACAGAGAGGATGGAAAGGACTGAGCGTTCAGAGGACAGCTCTCCTCTCCTGCGGAGGGTGGGTGGATGATTCCCCAGCATGAGCGGTTCCTAGCGGAGGCTGGGAGTGCCACAGTCCGGGGGGTCACACTGGACACAAGGGGAGGAGCTTTGGCAGCCGTTCGCAGGCTGGGTGCCGGACCGCGCCCAGCAGCACTGAATGGCATTCCACATCCAGGCTCCTAGGGGGTGCTCTAGAAGAGGGAAACCAACCACTGGCTGGGGGGTAGATGTTGCCTGCCCCCACTGCCACTGCCAGATCCTGCCACTGCAACCTGCTCCTGATGCTCCCTCCGCTCACTGGAGGCGGAAAAGCGCCAAGGAGCAGGCGGCTACCCGAAGTGTATTCTGAGGGCAATGGCTCCATCGGTGTGTCATGGAGAATAGAGAACGCAGGGCGCAGATGGAGGTTCACAGGCGGAGGGGTCAAGGTAGGTCGAACAAGAAGCCCCAATCAGTGGTGACCAGAGGAAATAAACTAAAAAAAACAAGCTGCCGAAAAGCGGGAAAACTGTCATGAATACACCTGATCTTCTTGAATCAGGCACACTGTCAGGCAACGTTTTCAGTGTAGTTGCTCCAACTGCCAAGTCTGATGCAGGGCTTGATGCTAGTCCTGCATCACCCTCCATGAATCAGACCCATTGTGCCTCAGCTGTGCTATCCTGAGGAAATGGCATCAAAGTTGGAACAGCAGGATCCCAATGAAAACAAGATAGCATCCGAGCTGTGCTATCCTGAGGAAATACAATACAAAAATGCCTTCGACTCATTCCACATTACACCTCTAGAGTAGGCTTAAAGGAAAACACCTGGCTGCAGCCACCCAACTCCCCCATGAAAAAAAATCTCAGTAGGCTTTTAAACACAACTTTTTGTTGTTTATTTTCTCAAAATGACCTCTGTTTTAATATTTCCTATCTCTTAACTGCAAGGTAAACAATATCTGAGCTGCGTGGTACCATTTCCTATTCTCAGTGTGGGGCCGCACCACTCACTTGTAACACTTAATACAGTGGAGCGGTGCCATGCTGAAAATGGGAAATGACACTTTGCAGCTCTAATGTTTATATTACAGATGAGAATTCAGAGGAAATATTAAAACACGCAAGCCAGAATTAATGCTAGATCTCCCGCGGGAGGAATGGCTGTTGACTTGGCGTTGACAACACAAAACAACAAGCGCTTACAATTGGAGGGAATCTGGATGGAAAGTGGTGATCCGTTTTTTCCGCACCCTACAAATAACTGCCAAATATGTTCTTTTGGGGAACTCTTCCTGCTGGAGGGTTTGCGACTGTGAAGTGTCCACCCACGTACATGTTTTTTGGTTCTGCCCAGTATTAAAGGACTTCTAGAATAGGGTGGATGAGACATTGCGGGAACTTTTCCCGTCTTTAGGCCCCCTCACTCTGGAGGTTACTATCCTGTTGTGCCTGCCAAGACAGATTACACAGACTCCTCATATTTACTTAATAAGCACACTTTTAATGGCAGCCAAAAAAGTTATCAGACTCTGGTTGTAACCTTCCCCTCCATCTATCAGGCCATGGGAGGACACAATCTAAGATATTTATAAAATGGGAGAACCAAATGGCAAAATTACATAATACACTTCCAATGTTTTTTTTTTTTAAATCTTTCTCTCATGAGTGGGAAATACCCTATTTAGAATTTATTTTGATTAGCACAATAACTAACTATTCCCTGAGACTATTCCTCCTTCCTAGGCCTCCCCTTAGCCAATTATAATAGTAAGTTGTTCTGCTGACTGATACTTGTACAAGTCTTAAGTTTTGGAATACATCTGAATCTGTTCAATAGGCATTTCCCAGATAAATGTTTTATTATATTAAATCTACCGTGAAAACTCAAAATAAAAAGTTAAAAAAAAGCCATTAATTTTTTTTGGAGACAAAGCTTTATCAAGACACAGCGACCGGTGGCGCTGAGGGTTGATGCGCTGGGCGTCCAGCCACCCTCACACCACGCTGGTAACCTGGGTTAGGAAATGATCCCGGGTTGTTGGGGTTGGTAGAAGGAGGGATGAGGCAGGACTGAGCTGCCACGGCGCAGCTCTTCCCTACCGGGAGGGATGAGGGTTTCCTGGCCCTTCACTTCCCGCAGTGGAGGACAGATGGCAGTTCGGGCTATGGGGGGCAGCAATAGCGGTGGGGCAAAGGGCAGGAGCTGGTAACCGAATGTGTGCGCACTCACGCGGCATGCACTGCCGTGTCTGCCAGGTCCCATGACTGGGGCAGGAATGAGAGCATAAAGTACAAATAAAAACAACAAAGCTTAATCAAGGGAGGGTCATCTGGGGAGACAAGTGTTTTCCTTCAGTTCTCAACATTCCTTAGCAGCATGGCTAGATTATTAGCAACAAACACTCAAACAAAAAAAAAAAATTTACAACAAAAGATCCTTTTTTTTTTTTTTTTGACATAGCTATGAGGTACTCACAGGGGTTATGTAAAATATTTAGTTTATCACCTCCTGGGGGCATGTGACATGGATTAACAGAGCACTAACTCAACCATTTCTCAAACCCAGTGTCAAGGCACTAAATACCACTGCATCTATGCAGATGAGGTGGTCTCCTCAAGCATACCGGCACAGCGGCATATTCCATGGTTTGCTGCTGCAGCAAGCGGCCCATGCAGTGCTGTTTACTGCCACCAAAAATCTCCTCTTTACTGAGTGCTAAGCCTATGCCTCACACCTACCCGAAGGCAGTGCAGCTGTACAAGCTACCCCCCCCATCTCCCAATATATCTTATTACAGAACTCCCTGGAAGTCTAGTGGGTCCTCCCACCCTTGACCACCTATTTCCCCATCATGTTGTAATACCCTGGTGGTCCAGTGGTTCCTCACACCTCCTGATCACCTGTTCCCTATCACGTTAGAATACCCTGGTGGTTCAGTGCCCCACTCCCCGAATATATTGTAGTACAGAACTCCCTGGTATTCCAGTGGTCCCCCCGAACAGGCCCCCACCCACCCGAGACACCTGCCCACATCACACCTACCCGCACTACCCCCCCCCACACCAGTGTTTTAGCACTTCTCACAGCTACGGTGTTTCTGCGTAAGTGCACTCATTGATAGCTCAAATGGCAGCCAGTCGTGCAGATGAGAGGAGGACTGTGTCAGTCGCCATCTGTAGCTGTGAAGAGCACCAGTCTCTGGGGTAAGTAGGAGGTGTGGAAAGGTGGGATATGAGCAGATGGGCCAGTTGGGGGGGGCAACAAGTTTTGTACTCGAATATACTGGAGGATGGGGAGTGGAGGGTATCACTGGACCAGCAGGGTATAACGATAGTAAAAGGAGATGGGAAGGGGGAACCACTGGACTACCAGGGAACAGACAGCAATCCGGGGGTAGCCACGGACCACCAGGGTATAACAACACGACAGAGAACAGGTGATCACGGAGGAGGCGGGTCACAGGACCACCAGGGTATAACATGACAGGAAATCAGAGAGGTGTGGGGAACCACTGGACCACCAGGTATTATAACATGTTAGAGAATGGGCAACTGGGGGATGGGGGGAGCAATACTGGACCACCAGAGTAAAAGTGACAGGGAACAGGCGTACAGGGTATGGGGTAACCACTGGACCACAAGCAGGGGTTGAAACTGGCACCGACCCGCTAGCCAAATGCTGGTAGATTCTGTATCGGGCTAGTAAGATTTTCATTTAACTAGCCCTGCAGGCTTGTACTGGAGAAGGCAACACTTAAGTATGTACACCAAATGGACCACTGGAAATGTCTGTTGGGCTGGTGGGTTTTCCCAGTCACTAGCCCTGCTAGCTAGTGGCTGCAAAACTTAATTTCGACCCCTGACCAGAGTATTATAACATGATAGGGAATGGGCAATAAGGGGATGGGGGTATCAGGACCACCAGGGCTTTCATCTGAACTGTTTAAGTGATGCTAATGGGCTGCTAGGCCACATGCAAATGAGCCCATAACGGGCACACAAATTGCCCCTTAGCATCTTGCATGCCCAAGGGGCTCATCTGCATGTTCGGGCCGAAGACAGCCACAGGGGACATGGCATTATTACATTTCAGACAACACTATTCCCTGTGGGCCATTTACAGCCCTAGTACATGTCAGGACTGCGCAGTTTCACTTCGCGCTACGCCAACATGGACTGATATTCCACTGGATAGCTCCATCAGCAAGCACTATATGTCTGAATATCACAGGGAGCAGGGATGGGGGTGCAATGACAAGCACATTTTCCTCATTTCTTTTTTGAATATCTGGCCCACAGACTATTTACCATCAAAAAACTGATGAAAATGAAACTAGAATTTTTGCAGAGAAAGGTGCAAGTATTTTTAAAAAATTATACCCAAAGTACAAAAGGACTAGAGATACAAAAAAAAAAAATTACTACTTACATATGAACATGTGAAGAAGCCAGCAGAAGGCAGCCATTTGGTCTATTAAGTCTGCTCATACTGCAGGGTCCACAGCTTGAGCTACTGTCCCTGCCCTCCCTCCCCACTCCTCCCATCCTCCCTACCCATGATCCTTACCTTCCCCCTATACCTATCCCAGCCTCTCTTAAAGCTGCCAGCTGTCTTCAATGAGATGACCTCTTCCGGAAGCACATTCCAAGTCACCACCACCACCCTCTCTGTGAAGAAGTGCTTCCTGACCGTCCTCCTAAACCTCCAAACTTAAGACTGTGCCCCCTCGTGTTATGGTTGCCACTCAGCTTAAAGAGACTCTCCTTATCAACCTTATTTATTCCTTTAAAGTACTTGAAGATTCTAATCATGTGCTCTCTCTCCTGTCTTCCAGGGAGTACATGTCTAGTGCCCTCAACCTCTCCTCATATGTCTTACCCTGCTGACCCACTATCATCTTTGTAGCCTCCTCTGGACCTTCTCCAGCAGGTTAATGTTCTTTTTGAGGTGTGGGCATCAGTACTGAACTCCATACTCTAGATGCGGCCTTACCACTGACCTGTACAAGGGCAGTATTAACCTCCTCTCTCCCCCCGTACTGATCCCCCTAGATATGCAACCCAGCATCTTGTTTGCCTTTGCTGCTGCTTTCTTGCACTACGTGGAGTGCTTCAGGTCACTAGTGATCATCACTCCCAGGAGGTCCTCCTCCTCTGATGCAGATACTCTGACTCCAACCAGGTAGCACTCTGTCCTGGGATTCTTGGCTTCAACATGCATAACTTTGCATTTTTTGGCACTGAAGCCAAGCTGCCAGATCCAGGACCACATCTCCAGCTTCTCCAGATCTTCCTGTAGGTCCTGTATCCCTTAAGCTTGTGTCCACTATCCTGCAGAGCTTGGTGTCATCTGCAAATAGGCACATTTTGCCCTTAATGCCATCCCCAATGTCACTGATAAAGACACTGAACAACACTGGCCCCAGCATCAAGCTCTGCGGGACCCCACTGGTTACCTCTCTGGTGGCAGATAACTTGATTTAAGCTCAGCAGGCAAGCGAGGAGGAAACACAGAGAACAAAAGAGAACTGGGTATGCACAGACACAACAGGTCCTGGGATATGAAATGGTATTATAAAAAGGGTCTGATAAATGGAGCTTTCTGATTGGCTGCAAACATTCTAACAGCCTTTTGTTAATCTTTTATTAACATACATGTAGAGCTTAGCCATATGCTGAACAAGGTTTAACACTGTTTAAAAACATTTTTTATTATAATAGCAATAAGGCACTCCCAGAGATTATGTTAATGGTCAGTTAATCACCCCCTCGGGGCATGTGGCACTCTGCTACACCTCGTGCCACAGTACAACCCTAGAAGGTGATTACCAGACCATTAACATAACCCTTGGTCATGCCTTATTGTTTAAATATGGGCAGATTAGATGGTCTTCCGCTAGTATCGTCTATGTTGTTATGCTTCTAAGACATGACATGGGGTTATGTTAATGCTCAGTTAACTCATGCCACGAGAAAGTGATTAACAAATTACATGAAGTATCTTATTGCTATCATCATCACGTTTACCGACACGGAAACAAAACCCTACAGCTGATCTACTCCTGCTTTATAGTAGTTATGTGAAATCATCAACCTGTTTTAACATTTCCACTGCAACTAGCTGTGAGATCACAAGGAAATGATTAGGTCTCCTGCAAAAGTTTTAAGAAGCAGACAAAGATCTGCTCTAGCGGGCAAGGATCCTGTTCAGTGCAAATTAACCTAGTAATGAAGAACTATGGGAAGAGAAATGCAGACAAATGCATCAAATAATGCTGAACTATCTAAATTAAGTTTTTCGAAAGTGATAAAAGTACAGTTATATAAAAACTTACCATAACAGTAGATCTTCTAGAAGAGCTCTTGCAGCAGGTAATAACCATTAGGACTATGCCGGCAGGCACTAGGACCCCACGGAAAAATTCTAGCTAGCAGTCCAAGACGAGGGACCACCCCCCACCCCCGACTTCAGCTCTGCCCCGTCATCCTCAGTATATAGGAGGCGGTCCCCTAGCACCACCTCTGTTCATCCGCCAGAGACCCGGCTAGCATGAATAAGACAAGACAAACCGAGGAGGCTTTGTCATCCCAATAGGGACATACAGAAAGAAGCACCTGGGGAAAGGAGGGAGGGAAAGCATACTTGCTGCAAGAGCTCTTCTTGCAGATCTACTGTTACGGTAAGTTCTTATGTAACTGTACTATCTCACTTCGAGACAGAGTTCTTGCAGCAGGTAAGAACTGTTAGGACCGAGTCCCAAGCAGTACTGGAATAGCACCAGATCAAACCGGCGGTGGACATAAGAATGCCCTGGGTTCCTATGACAGCAATCCCTGGAGGATTGCCAGGCTGAAACCTGCCCTCCTTCTGGAAGCAATGTCCAAACTGTAGCGCCGAACGAAGGTGTGTACCCAGGGCTCCAGATAAGATTTTTTGTGATGAGTATTATACTTCTCATTTTGAAACAGGTGAGTAAAACCAAATTCAGATGCGTACAAATGTCTGGATGGAGTAGAGTGAGAAGTACATTTTTAAGAACGATGTTTTTTTTTTCTAGATAAGAATTGATCAGGTGCCAACAGTGCTGCAGATAATGTTGGGAGGTAGGAGTAATTTACTCACCAGTTTTAAAATACAGTGAATAAAACAAAACTGGGATGAATACAAGCCGTAAATCTGGAAAAAATGTTGCTTCTAAATTACCAGTTATTTTATGAAGCACTAGTATTTGGAGTGTGAAGTTTTTACAAATGTTGGGTGAGTATCAGTACTCATTAAAAAAAATTTCTGAAAAGTATTTCCTAAAATGAGGCGAGTAAAATAGGTCAGTACTCCCCTTATCTGGAGCCCTGTGTGTACCAAACTCCAGGTGGCTGTGGCACAGAGATCTGCTGCTGACACATTTGAAAGATGTGAAAGAAGTCGCTATTCCTCTGGCCGAATGACCTCTGACTGGACCCGGAAGGGGTTTGCCAAATTTTTCATGGCAGAACACAATATAGTTGACTAACCACTTGGACATAGTCTGTTTGGTGACTGGTGTCCCTAACATCTGCTGAGGAAAGGACACAAAAAATTGGTCCGACTTCCTTATGGACCATGTATGGTCAACATAATACCTAGGGATTCTATGTACATCAAGAGAATGTAACAATGCCTCCCCTTTGTTAAGAGTATTCAGGGTAGCAGACCGGTAGATTAATGTCTTGGTTGAGAGTGAACTCCGACATCACCTTCGGGAGAAACTTAGGGTTTGTGTGAAGGGACACCCTGTCCCTATGAAAAACCAAATATGGCTCCTTACACAAGAGCCTGGAGATCGGAAGTCCTCCAGGCCGAGGTAACAACAACTAAAAATAACACTTTCCAAGAGAGAAAGCGAAGCTCACAACTTGGACTGGCTCAAAGGAGGGTAATGTTAACTTCTCAGCATGAACAGCAGATCCCATGAGGGAACTGGGTCCCGAATGGGAGACTTAATGTGCAGGATACCTCGCAGGAAGGAACATGACAGATCCAGCTGCTCCAAGGTCCTGCCATCCACCAGTACATGATAGGCTGAGATAGCAGAGAAATGTGCCTTTATGGATGAGTAGCTGAGACCCGAATCAGACAGGGATAAGACATACTGCAGGACCCCATTCACTTTGCATGAAAATGGGTCTATGTCATGGGCAGCAGCCCGTAAGCTGAACTGCTTCCACTTCATGGCGTATGTAGTCCTAGTAGACTGCTTTCTTGCGGCCTCTATCACCTCGGCAACCCTCTCAGACATCCCGTACCTGCTCCTGGCTAAGTCTGCAGGAGCCATGCATGGAGATGCAGAGACCTAGGCTGGGGTGAATTAGAGAGCCCTGCTCTTGGGATAACAACCGAGAGAACAGAGAAAGTGGGACTGGGGGTTCTACCGCCGACTGCTGTAGAAGCAGGAACCGAATCTGTCTACGCCAGAATGGTGCTACCAGAATCATGGTTGCTGGTTCTGACTGTAGCTTGAGAAGAACTCACTGTAGAAGGCGTAAGGGCAGGAAGGCATAGAAAAACTTCCCAGTCCAAGAGAGGGACAACGCATCTTGCCAAAAAACACCAGGCCCTGGCTCTAGCTAGCAGAAAATGGACAGTTTGGCATCAAGTGGGGATGTGAAGAGGTCTAGCTCTGGAGTCCCTCATCTTTCGAACAGGTCATCTACTACTTCTTGAAATAGTTCTCATTTGTAAGCTTGAGACTGCGAGTGACTGAGGCTGTCTGCTAAGGTGTTCTGAAGACCTGGAACATGCACTGCAAACAGCACTAGGCTGTGTTCTACTGCCCAGTACCAGACCCTCATGGCTTCTTTGCATAGGGGATATGAATGCATGCCTCCCTGCTCGTGGAGGTAGAAAACCATGGGCATGTTGTCCGTCTGGACTAGGACTGGGCCTGGATGGAGGTCAACCTGAGATGCCTGTAAGGCATACAGCACAGCCCTCATCTCCAGAACGTTTATATGCAAAGAACGTCCTCTGTCTGAGTCCAAAACCCCCTGGTCGTATTGCTTCCGAAGTGCGCACCCCATCCTGTGCCCAATGCATCCATGGTGATAACCTAACAAGGGGAGGGAGTTCTGAAGGAGGCCCCTATCACCAAGCAGGAGGAATTCAGCCACCATAGCAGGGTTTGGTGTACTGCCCTGGAGATTCTGACCCTTTGGTCAAAACTGTCACTTTGCTGGTCCCACTGCACCCTGAGGTTCCACTGCAGAATCCTTATGTGCAGGCGAGCGAGAGACACGGTCACTATGGCAGTGGCCATATGACCCAGGAGTTGTAGTACCATTCTGACTGGAGCCTGGTCCAAGGAGAGTAATCTCCGAGCCAGCGCCTTAAGGTGATCTGCCCTGTCTGACGGGGGGGAAAAAGGCTCTTCCCTGAACTGTATTCAAGATGGCTATGAACTGGAGTCTCTGGGATGACCAAGGGGCAGATTTAGGGCTATCCCAAGGTCCTGGAACATCTTGAAGGTGCACTCCAGGGTCAGACACAGCTATTCTCTGGATGGGGCCACTAGTAGCCAGTCGTCAAGGTAGGGGTAGATGTAATGACCCTGCCTCCTAAGAGCTGCTGCTACTACCGCCAGGCACTTGGTGAATACCCAAGGTGCCAAGGACAGGCCAAAAGGCAGGGCCCTGAACTGGTAGTGCTCTCCTTCAAATGTGAACCCAAGATACTTCTTGTGGGATGGCAGGATCTTTGTGTGCATGTACACATCCTGCATGTGCAGGGAGCAGAGCCAATCTCCTTGGCGCAGCATGGGAAGCAACCCATGGAGTGTCACCGTCCTGAACCTTTTGTACTCTATAAAGACGTTCAGTTGACTGTGGTTCAAGATGGGACGAAGATATCCCCCGTCTTCTTCGGAACTAGGAGGAAGCGCAAGTACTAACCTTTGCCCCTCTGGGATTCCAATACTACTTGAATCACCCGCTGCAACAGGAGGGCCTGTAGCTCCATCCGAATGAGGCTTGCATGGGATGAAGAGTTGAATAAGTGGGCTGGTGAGTTGTTCAGGGGTAGCTGGGAAAACTCCAGGGTGTAGCCACTGTCTATGAGCTGCAGCACCCATTGATCTGTCGTGATGTTCTCCCAACCTGTGAGGTAAAGGGAGAACCACCCTCCCACTGCCTCCCCCATCGACTCTGCTGGAAGGGGGGGGGCAAGAAGTCAGGCGGAGGCTGATGGAGTGGGGAAGAGGTGCTCTGGACTGCTCAGCTGTTCGCGATCCCAGAGTTCCTGGTGCCTTGCCTGAGGGGGTGCTTTTCTCTTGAACCCTCCTCCTTGTTGCTGTCTCTTGGCTTGCTGTCTTTGGTGCCTCCGAAATGGCCGGTACCTAGGGAATACGGTTCTGACTTGACATCTTGTGTACTTCAGAGACAGCCACCCCAGAGTCCTGTAGGCCACTGATGATCTTCTTAGCCTCTTGGCCACCTGGAACGGCAGGTCCAAGATGGTGTCCTGCAGGTCCTGTTGGAACCCAGACACGAGTGTCATCTAAGGCACACTCCTGAGGCTGTGACTCTGGCTGCTGTATATGCTGCATCATACGAGCATCTGAGAACATTCTTGCCCACATCTGCCCCAGATTGCAGGACTGCCAGAAGCTCTGACTTATTGTCAGAATCTGGCTGTCTTAACTAGGTCCATAGCCTTCTGCCACCGGCACGTTTGGTACATGACCATATGCGTCAAGAAATTTAGAGATCGGATAGTACAGGTGGAAAAGGTGTACACCTTCCTCCCAAACTGGTCAATCTTTTTTGATTCCTTATCTGGGGACTGGGAGCTGGTATGCTTAGGCTGTTGTGAACTGCCGTGAGCTGCTATAAGGACTATGGAGCCTACCCTGTGCTGTTCACCGAGGTGGGGCTCATTTCTGGACGGTCCTGTATAGGCGAGCCACCTTTTTGGGCGCCACAGAAGTAATCGAAGGATGCTTCCATGCCAGTTTTGTTACATCCTGGAATGCCTCCACCAACAGGGCAAAGGTTATCAAGAATTCTCTACAGCCAGAGAGTTCTTGTCACATAAATTTTTAAATGTCTCAGTATGCCAAGAAAGCATTCTAGTGATAAAAAAAAAAAAAACCTTGGAGTAGCATTCTCTCTAATACATGTAAGATGAGCTCACAACTTACATTCCAATTGTCCTGGTATATTAAAGGACAGATAATGAAAGACAAAATCCTGAAATTAGGTATAACTGCAAGTTGAAAGCAAGCCTCAAATTAACCTACACATATAAACATGATGCATGAAAGTATCATTTGTAAGTGTAAGTGCAAAATAAATAAATAATACTTGTCAAGGACCCCCAAGAAAACGAGACCATGAGCCTGATAAATGCAGATTTCAACACAGAGTCTGTGTATAACAAAAATGCACAGAATCAGTCTAAGCAATCTAAATGAAAACCCAAAGGAATTACACCTTTAATGAACCCCCAAGTAAATGAGATATGCATCTTAATATGAGCAGTTAAAAATGTGACAGTGTGAAATCCACCCACTGACAACTAATAGAAGGAAATAAATGCACACTATATGTGAAAACTAAGTGTTCTAGCCACATAACAACTGCCCCATGCCACGTTCCACCCACACCACACTCCCACACACACACACACACACACACACACCTGCACACCCCACACAACCACAACACACAACAAATATAGCAAACACATTCCACACACACCACACCACACTACGTACAACAAACAAAACACACATACACACCATACCCACAACACACAAAAACACAACACACACAAAACACACACACACACACACACACACACACATACATACATACATCAGTATACACACACACACTCAAAACGCACTCACCACAGTGTTAAGGTGAAAAGTCAACAATGTAGATAACCATAAACTTACAAAATCAAAGGCCCGCTGAAGAACTAAACTGTTTATGTCCATCTTTTAAAGTAAAGGTCTGTGTAGTTTAAATGGAATAATGTGTCATGTACCCAACATCAATATTCAATCCATCCGCCACCATATTGAGAAGTAAAATAAGTCTAATTTCAGAAGCCGTCTCTGTTGTGTACTATTGAAATGTCCTTTTAAGACCATCACAGACATATCTGAGGTTGAGTGGTCATCCTGGGAGAAGTGCTGGGCTACTGGTTTCTCAATCATCTTGTGATTAATAGAATGTCTGTGTGAATTCATTCTAGTGCGGAGTTGTTGGCTTGTCTCCCCCACATAACCTGTGCGAGGACATTTCTTGCATTGGATAAAATAGACCACATTACTTGATGTACATGTATAATTCCCCTGTATCCTGAATAGTCTGTTTTGTGATGTAACCACACAGTCTGAAGTGGAAATGAGGTTACATGTCTTACATGTGCGTTGATGACAGGGTCGTGTACCATATGATGTCATGGTATTCTGTTCCGGTTCAAGTTGACTCCTAATAATCAGGTTGGCTAAATTAGGTGGTTGTTTAAAAGATAGTAGTGGTAGTTCTTGAAAAATACCGTTAAGGGTTTCATCCTCACTAATTATTGGATGGAGATCCTTAGTAATCTTACGTAGGAGTTCAAGGTCAGACAAACTAAAGGACCTCGTCCCCAGTGAACCTAAGCCAGGGACATTCTACATGCTTCCTAAAATACATAAGCCTGGTAATCCTGGTAGACCCATAGTCTCTGGTCATGGCACCCTGACAGGGGATATCAGGGTTTGTAGAAGCTATTTTCAAACTGCTGGTTATACAAAGGGATAGTTACATCAAGGACACTACTCACTTCCTACATAAACTTTCTGGTTTTAAGGACTTACCACCTGATACCCTTTTAGCCACGATGGATGTAACCTCCCTCTACACTAATATTCCACACACAGATGGCATTTCAGCCTGCCTCAAATACCTGCATGACAAAGAATTGGACCCCAACATTGACCCTGGAGTTGTGGTAAACTCACTGAATTCATTCTGACATAACAACTTCAGCTTTAATGGTAAACATTATGTTCAAACTATGGGAACCGCAATGGGAACCAGGATGGCTCCTCAGTATGCTAATCTTTTTATGGCGAATTTGGAGGAGGATTTTCTAAGGCACTGTACACATAAACCACTCGCTTATTTCCGTTACATTGATGATTTGTTTATAATTTGGACAGAGGGCACTGACACACTTAAAGATTTTCACCAAGAACTTAATAACCTCCACCCAACTATAAAGCTTTCCCCAGAATATTCTGCCACAAGTGTACATTTTCTGGATACCACTGTCACTATTAAGGATGGTACCCTACATACCTGTCTTTACAGGAAACCAACAGACAGACAGAGATACTTACACAAGAAAAGTAATCACCCGAGCCACACAAAGAAATCTGTTATATACAGTCAAGCACTTGGGTATCACCGCCTCTGTTCAAATGAGGAAGACAGAGACACACATCTGGCGATGTTGAAAAACACCTTTATTGAGCAGGGACACTCATCCAGGGGAAATTGACAGAGCAGTGGAACGTGCAACACAGGTCCCAAGAGAACAGCTGCTGCAATATAAGGAACGGATGACTACCAACAGAATACCCTTAGTAGTCACATACCATCCTGACCTTGAACTCCTGCATAAGATTACTAAGGATCTCCATCCAATAATTAGTGAGGATGAAACCCTTAACGGTATTTTTCAAGAACTACCACTACTATCTTTTAAACAACCACCTAATTTAGCCAACCGGATTATTAGGAGTCAACTTGAACCGGAACAGAATACCATGACATCATATGGTACACGACCCTGTCATCAACGCACATGTAAGACATGTAACCTCATTTCCACTTCAGACTGTGTGGTTACATCACAAAACAGACTATTCAGGATACAGGGGAATACGTAGGAGTTCAAGGTCAGGATGGTATGTGACTACTAAGGGTATTCTGGTGGTAGTCATCCGTTCCTTATATTGCAGCAGCTGTTCTCTTGGGACCTGTGTTGCACGTTCCACTGCTCTGTCAATTTCCCTGGATGAGTGTCCCTGCAAGGAGACAAGCCAACAACTCCGCACTAGAATGAATTCACACAGACATTCTATTAATCACAAGATGATTGAGAAACTAGTAGCCCAGCACTTCTCCCAGGATGACCACTCAACCTCAGATATGTCTGTGATGGTCTTAAAAGGACATTTCAATAGTACACAACAGAGACGGGCTTCTGAAATTAGACTTATTTTACTTCTCAATATGGTGGTGGATGGATTGAATATTGATGTTGGGTACATGACACATTATTCCACTTAAACTTACACAGACCTTTACTTTAAAAGATGGACATAAACAGTTTAGTTCTTCAGCGGGCCTTTGATTTTGTAAGTTTATGGTTATCTACATTGTTGACTTTTCACCTTAACACTGTGGTGAGTGCGTTTGAGTGTGTGTGTGTGTGTGTATACTGATGTATGTATGTATGTATGTATTGTGTTTGTGTGTGTTGTGTTTTGTGTGTTGTGGGTATGGTGTGTATGTGTGTTTTGTTGTTATGCGTGGTGTGGTGTGTGTGGAATGTGTTTGCTATATTTGTTGTGTGTTGTGGTGTGTGGGGTGTGCAGGTGTGTGGGAGTGTGGTGTGGTGTATGTACACACATATGTGTGAGTGGAGTTGGCATGGGGCAGTTGTTATGTGGCTAGAACACTTAGTTTTCACATATAGTGTGCATTTATTTCCTATTAGTTGTCAGTGGGTGGATTTCACACTGTCACATTTTTAACTGCTCATATTAAGATGCATATCTCATTTACTTGGGGGTTCATTAAAGGTGTAATTCCTTTGGTTTTCATTTAGATTGCTTAGACTGATTCTGTGCATTTTTGTTATACACAGACTCTGTGTTGAAATCTGCATTTATCAGGCTCATGGTCTCGTTTTCTTGGGGGTCCTTGACAAGTATTTTTTATTTATTTATTTATTTTGCACTTACACTTACAAATGATACTTTCATACATCATGTTTATATGTGTAGGTTAATTTGAGGCTTGCTTTCAACTTGCAGTTATACCTAATTTCAGGATTTTGTCTTTCATTATCTGTCCTTTAATATACCAGGACAATTGGAATGTAAGTTGTGAGCTCATCTTACATGTATTAGAGAGAATGCTACTCCAAGGTTTTTGGTTTTTTATCACTAGAATGCTTTCTTGGCATACTGAGACATTTAAAATTTATGTGACAAGAACTCTCTGGCTGTAGAAATTCTTGATAACCTTTGCCCTTCTGAGGCTCCTCAGTTAAAGGCATACTGGTGTTAATTAGCTTCTCTGACGTAATCTTCTATTATGTTTTAAATGTATATGTTAAACCAATGAGAATTATTTCTGCTTTTCTATATAATCTGGTGTTAATAGTATGGATATTTGAAAAACTGCCACAAAGCTTCTGAAGAAGGACCTGGTTGGTCTGAAAGCTAAAGCACTTTGTTTTTTTTAACATCCATGTTGGTCCAATAAAAGGTATCAAATCATTTGTTTCTGGATCTGTTTTAAAAGGACCAATACGGCACCTACAACATTTTTTTTCCACCAACAGGGGAATGGCTAGTGGCTTTGGGTCAGTAACTCCAAAAATTTAGCCAAGCGTCTCCTTTCCAGGTCCAATTCCTCCGTTCCCCACTAGTTGAGGAATTGGATATGCCTCATAACCTCAAGGAATGTGAGCTCATCAGGCAGAGCCCCATTTTTACTATGATTCTGTGGTTGCAGCAATGGCTGCAGATATCAGTGTTGGCCGCAGAAACTGGAAAAACCAGCCATATGGACGCAGAAATGCTAACTATGTTATGTGATCTCACAAGGCAAGGGCATAGCTACTGACATGTTAAGTATGCCATGGCATACACACTCATTAGAAGGGGCAACAAACTGATGCCACCCACTACAAAGTCTAAAAGCTAGTGGCCGCATGGCATCTTAACTCGTGCTGGTTCTCGTTACGTAATTCCAGCCAGCCAGTATTGGAAGTGGGGGGGGGAAGAGAGACTGCAGCAAGAGTATTGGAGCTTGATTAGATCCACAGGAGTTAAGATTTGCTGCTGTGTAAGTGTGGCTAGCTCAGCCATGTTAATATTTAATTGTGAGGCTGCTCACAGTGCACACTGAATCTCTGGAAGAAGAACTGGAAGGCGAGCTGTAGTCAAGAAGTGAGAAGATTCAGTGGTGCCCATGGAGGTGGCATCGATCTCGGTGTGGTGGCAGGGACTAGAATAGCTGACTGCAGAAACATGTGGCTGCCAGCAGACTCGGTCCCCACTGGAAGGCATCGATCACAGTTTTGATTTGTGGACCGCAGATCTGTACCTGCAAGTATGAGTAATTTCTTGGCAGAGCTGAACCTGCAGTCTACGTGGTGGCATCAAGCTCAGTTCTTAAGGAGAGTCAAGTTGCTCAGCAGCAGCAGAGTTGGGGACCAGGGTATTCTAGAACTGGAGCAAACAGGTAAGGAAAAAAACTGGAATTGACAGTTTTACTGATTGCTGCTATACAAAAGTGAAATGAGAGTCACTGACTGAAGAACACTACCACCCCCTGAGTTGCTGGGAGAAGAGAACATGCTAACCAGGGTTACTCCAGCTTAATAGGCCCTATTCACAAGGCTACACACCACGCAAGTCAGGGCGTAGCCATGGTGCAGCTGCCTGCCCCTCCACCCTATGCTCACCGAGGCGCCCCGCCCCATGCACTGATCCCCTGCCGATCGCTGGGCGTGTGGAGCCAGCACTTACATTCACAAACTTGTGAAGTGTCGTGGCGGGGCTGTCAGCTCCATGTCCGGAAGGCAGCCATAAATCACCGAGTCGGTTATGTGCCCTCAAGAAGCTGCCTCTGACACAGTGGACACTGGGGAGCATCGCCACCCCGTTTCCCCTGCCGTCGGGGCACTTCATTCCAGATGGCGGGTCAGGCAGACGGGTACACCCCCACATCAGCATGGTTGGTGCTCTGCGCACCGGCCAGCAACATGGCATCTGTTGCGTGCAAGGGATCCGACTAGCTGCCCAGGATCTGCTATCTCCGCACTCACCTGCCCCTCCCACGAACCTGCGCGCCATGGGGGACAGGGCCTCGTAAGGGAGCCAGGTAGGGGCCAGTGTTCATAAATGCAGCCCCCACGTGGAAATCCCTAGGATGCAGAGCTACACACCCTGATACACACTTTTTTTGTGAATAGGGGCCAATAAGAATGACTTGCGTGCATTTTCTAGTGTGTCCCCCAAAAGAAAAATCAGGCGTCAACAAATCCTACAGACACTGCAATTTACACCCTCCTTCACTATTATACGAAAACAATCCCCCCCTTCCCCAAACACACAGATCTGCACACAACACGTTTGTTGCAAGGCAGTTGGGGTACTTATAGTTTAATAAAATAATACTCCAAAACAACACTGATCAAAATTGGGGAAAAAAAAAAAAAATTAAAATGGCTTTCAAGTTGGAATCTCTCTTTATATCCGAGAACTGTACATAAAAACCAGAAGAAATCCAGGTTTTGCCATCTGTGTGATTTTTGCTGAGTATGCATGTCCTCCAATTATAACCTAAAAGAACAGCAAAGGCCACCAATCTCCAGAAAAAGAAGAACAGTTGAGCCTTCAAATTCGGGGTGGGAGGGAAAAGTCATTAAAAGAGAACGCTGATGCCCACAGCTGCATCATGTTTGGGGTTACTGCAGTTAAATATTTATGATAAGAAAATTACATACTGTTAAATGGCTTGCTGTTCCGCTTTCAGTGAAACAGAGTGGTTGCACGAAGGCAGTCAAAGGGTTAACTAAGATTTAATCCCCTTGAAGGTATGCTGTTAAACCACAATTTATCTGCCATAGAACAGCCGCAGAATCAGCAGTTTTGCTACAGAAAGTATGAGGTCCTGCCGCATAATGTAGGTCCACTTTGCCACAGTAAACACGGGACCCCTGTTATCAGGTGGAGACCTGGATGAATCCTTCCTCAGATCTGGTGAAAGCAGAGGGAGAGCATACTCCGAAGAGTCATAAGGTGAGAAGGGACCACTGTAGTCACCAGATGGCTCGGAGTGACGGTCAGTGGACCTACTTGGATGTCAGGAGCGATGTCCGCTTGACTGGCTCTGCCCTCAGAACAACGGCCGCCAGACCTTCTCAGCCTGTGGGAGGAAGACCTTGAGGATGGGCAACATCTGTGTCTCAGACGTTCATCAGAGCCCTGATCCGAGCCACCTGGAGTCGGGCGGTCTGGCATCAAGGCTGGCGACAGAGTCCTGCGAAGAGGCTGTGGATACGGAATGGCCACCACCGCCTCCATGAATTCAGGTTTGGGTAGTAGGTCACCCTTGATGGTGTTCCACCAACTGAAAAACGAGTGCTCCTACTTCCACCAAGGGAACCATTGAGCCTGACAGCTGGTGTGACATCTGGTTAGTTGATCCTGAAGGTGTTGGCACCAGGCCTGGTGTCTGTGGGGCGGAGCTTCCGGCACCCGACTGCTGACAGGCAAATCACCTGTTGTCTGGTCCTCCATCTGAGCGTCACACACTTTGGCCATTGTTGACGACTGTGTGTCAAGCCCTGCAGTCGTAGGCTTAGTGGGGCCGGACGTCAGATCGGCAGTAGTCAGGTCCTCTGGTATAGTCCCATGCCACTCTAGCAAGGATGACGACAGCTTGGAGACTGACATTTGGTCCGACTCCAGAGTGATGGAGACAGACAATGCCGCAGGCTTGGCCGACGGAATGAGCGATACTTTTAGCGTGAGGGCATTCCTTGAGTGTGCTCATGACCCTGGCACCTGTCGTGGTCACCAGCCTTGGCTGACAAACCGGAGGATGAGGCCTTACCAACGGCGGGGCCCGAACAGATGCCCAAAGTAGAAGTAATAGAGGCCAAATCCTGGGCCTTAAACCCTAGCGTCTGTTTGTTGGGTCTGATGACCAAAGACAGTGAAGAGAGAGACTGGGAAGGCCCTTGCCCCGAACCTACGCCTGATGCCTAGGTTGAGGTGGAGGGTTTAGCAACCAAAAGCCCTGGGAGGACTGGCGACCTTTGGGGGGAGGGGGCAGAATCCAACCTCCAGTCGGAGGCCTTGGAGCCCCTGTGCAGGGAACAGGACCGCGAGTCTGACCTGAACCTGTCCTGTGATGCTTCTCCAAGTGCTTCTTCTCCTCGGGGGAGGTGTTGTGGGCAGAGGACAAAAAAGAGCTGTGCCCAGAGTGAGACTGTTGCATTGTGGCCACTTGTTGTTCCAGCAAGTGAGCCCTTGAGGATCGTCAAGCGGCGAATGCAGGTGTGCTTGTTAAAGCTAAGGCAGTGTAGGCAGTCGTCAGACTTGTGCTCCGGTCCCAGGCACAGGAGGCAAGCTAAATGGCTGTCTTTGGCCGGAATCTGTTTCACACATACACACACATACATACACACTCTTTCTCTTACACTGCGGTGTAGAAGTGGATAGCTCAGCAGACATAAAGAGGCGATCGATTAACTCGAAAAGTTGAACTGCGAAGAGCATCAAGAAAAAATGGCAGTCAACGGTAGCAGGATGCGCCATGGAGCCGAAATGCAGGGTCGATGGCGGGAAAAGAACTGAGGTGGTGCCGGGGTACCCCCTCCTACATACAGAGGATGATGTCGGGGCGGTTCCCCTTCTCGGACTACTAGCTAGAATTCTTCTGTGGGGTCCCAGTGCCTGGTGGCACAGTCCCAACGGTTATTACCTGCTGCAATAGCTTGATCTCGAAGTGAGATTGTACTTTAAAGAGTAGCTGCCACCTCTTCTCCTTGCAGAAGCAATTCGCACCCAAGTGGTGCCTGCCACAGAGATTACACTTGATGGTATTAAAATATTTTTAGCTTGCTATTTCAGTAATAATCTACCTTACTGTGAGTCACTTGTAGAAAATACTGTGCAATTCTGAAGCAGACTTCTGCAGCCCCATCCCAAAGCAAGGTTTTGATAACATCAAGTGAGAAACTGGGCAGCACTAATGTTAATGGAGTAGAGAGCAAGAGTGGCTGAGTATGTAAGAAAAAATTGCTCACCTTAGTAATTATGTTTTTTCTATTGGAGTATCTTGCTGTATTCTGTCCTCCCTCCCTGCCTCCCCTCTCAGAACCTGGTTTTGGGAAGTGGGTGGGCAGGTGCAGTGTTGCACCTCAGGAGTGCTCTTTTTACACCCTCTTTTTGTGTGGGTGTTTATTTTGTTATATTCCTATTTGGTTTGGGTTATGAGTTTTGGGTTTCCTGACCTGAATCTTCTTTTGGTAGTCCAAAACTTTTTGTTACCAGTTGGCTATTAAAAATTTTGTTTTACAAAGTCCACATAGAATACTATTTGAGTGTTGCTCGTAAGAATCTGACTGTTGGATTTCAAAGGGAAATGGATAAAGACATCAGCAGAGCTCGAGCTCAGCATTCTTCAAACAACTTGAAGTCTTGCTGTTTTCTGACAAGTGCAGACTACCAAGCAGTACCTCCATGGAGGAGGGACATAACCTTCTTTGGGAATAGGCTATTGGGCCGGTACCAGCTAAGACCCGGGGGGGGGGGACAACCTGGGGTCCCTCCACTCCCTGCCTGGGGGTATATTGAGGCAGGATGGGCAAGTTCGTCAGCACTCCCGGGAGTTACCCGAGGAAAAGCTAGAGAGAACTCGGCCTAAGGATCCCCAAAAAGTGGGAGCATAAAAAAAAAAAATTACTCACCTTAGTAATTGTGTTTCTTCTAATAGAGTCTTGCGTAATCTGACCATCTGCAGTTAGCTCCAGCCTTTAAACTGCCCCGGAGAGTAGAGGGTTAATTTTCTATGCAGTGCATGGAATGCTGAGCTCGAGCTCGGTTGAGGTCTCTGTCTGCAGCACTTTGAAACCCAACCGTCAGATTCTTACAAGCAAACACTCACTATGTGGAAATTATAAAATTTTAACTAGCCAACTGGCAACAGAAAGTTTTGGATTCCCAAAGGAAGACTCAAGTCAGGAAACCCAAAACCAAAGCCTATCCAAAAATAAAGATTATAATACAAAGCACCCAGAAACATGGAGGGTGTGCTGAAGACACCCCTTGGGTGCAACACTGCACCCGCCTACCCACTTCCCAAAAACAGGTTCTGAGAGGGGAGGCAGGGAGGGAGGTCAGAATACAGCAAGACTCCACTAGAAAAAACACAATTACTAAGGTGAGTAATTTTTTCTTTAAACAACATGAAGTCTTGCTGTATTCTGACAATCTGCAGACTACCAAGCAGTACCTCCACAGATGAGGGACATAACCTTCTTTGGGAATAGGCTCTGAAGTACTGCTGTGCCAAACCGAGCATCACTCCTAGCCTGGATATCCAGAGAGTAATGCTTGGTAAAGGTATAGACTGTTTTCCAGGTGGCTGCTTGACAATTTTCTAACAGAGGAATATCACTGGCAGCAGCTGTACCTCTTGTAGAATGAGCCCTCAGGCCTGAGGGTGGAATTTTTTCCCAGTTTCTCATAGCAGAATTGTATACAAGAAACAATCCACCTGGCAACAGTTCTCTTGGTGGCAGGTCTGCCCTTTCCCACTTCCCCATAAGTGGGAAACAACTGGAGGGAATCAAACCTGTGACCCTTGGTACGCTCTATGTAGTAGCTAAGGGCTCTTTTAACATCTAAACTGTGTAGCCTCCTCTCTCCTGAGGAAGAATGATCAGTGAAGGAGACAGGGAGACACAGATTGATTCAAATGGAAGTCTGAAACCACTTTGGGCAAGAACCTCCTATTGGTTCTAAGGACCACTTTATCTCTATGAAAGGAGATAAAATCAGGTTCCACTGACAGGGCTTGCAATTCACTGATACATCTGGCAGAGGTAACGGCTACCAAAAACACAGTTTTCCAAGTCAAGTACTTAAGCTCTGCTGAGGACACAGACTCAAAAGGGGGCTGCATAAGTTGAGCAATGCAAACATTTAAGTCCCAGGCAGGGGCAGGATCCCAAAGGGGAGGACTGGTATGAAGCAATCCCTTGAAAAATGTACAGAACACAGGGTGAGATGATAGTGAGGAAGGCTTTCCCACTGACAGAAAAGCAGAAACAGCTGACAAGTGTACCTTGAGAGTAGCTGGTCTGAGGCTTAGGCCATTAAGATGGACCATATAATCCAGAACTGTAGGCAATTCAGCAGTGTTTGGAGAGATATGCTTCTTGGAACACCAAATGCTGAGTCTTTGCCATTTGGAGTCATAAGTCTTTCTGGTGGCAGGCTTTCGAGAGGCTTTGAGAATATCCAGAACCCCTTGGGACAGATGCAAATCTGCATACTCTAACTCTTCAAGAGCCATGCCTTGAGATTGAGAGACTGAAGATTGGGGTACCAAATCCTCCCCTGAGAGGAGGTTAACAGATTGTAATTCCTGGGAAGAGACAGGGAAAGATGGACTGCTAGAGACAGCAACAGGGGGTACAAAGGCTGCCTGGCCCAGTCTGGAGCAATCAGAATCACCTTGCAAGGCTGTGACCTTACCTTGACTAGAACCTTGAACAGTAGAAAAAAGGGAGGGAAGGTATACAGAAATTTCCCTTCCCAGTTCAAAATCAGAGCATCCACAGGGACTGAGCCCAGGACTAGGGGTCTGCAACAAAACAGAGGAAGCTGGTGATTGTCTGGGGCTGCAAAGGGATCTCTGGAGTGCCCCACCTTGAGAAAAATCACTTTCAACACTTGAGGGTCCAGGGACCATTCGTGATGGCCCTGGGAGATCCTGCTCAGTGCATCTGATAGCACATTGTCCTTCCCTGGAAGGTGGACTGCTATCAGAGAGGTCTGCAGAGATTAAGCCAGAGACCACAATTTCATGGCTTCCATGCACAAGGCCATGAAACGAGTGCCTCCCTGCTCGTTGATGTGCACATGGTGGTGGTGTTGTCTGTTCTGACCTGAACCACCTTGTTCTGCACTGACAGAGAAAGCTTGCAGGGCCAGAAAGAGTGCCCTGAGTTCCAGGAGACTGATGTGAAGAAGGGACTCCTGAGGGGACCACAGTCCCTGGGCTGTGACAGCCCCCAGATGGGCTCCCCACCCTAAAAGGGAAGCATCCGTGGTAAGGACCACCAAATGAGACTGAAGAACAAATGGGACCCCTTACCTTAAATTGTCCGAATCCTGCCACCACTGAAGAACCGGGATCAGTGTCCGAGTCACTGGAATCAGTTTGGTAAGAGGATCCTTCCTTTGGGACCAAAAGGCCCTCAGACGGAACTGAATGTCCCTCATCTGGAATCTTGAACTGACAATGGCCTGAGGGCAACCTGAACCTGAGGTACTTTCTGTGGGAGCACCTGATGGGGATGTGAAAGTAGGCATCTTTGAGGTCCATGGAGGCTAGCCAGTCCCCTGGCCTTAGAGAGGGAAGAATTATTCCCAGAGTCACCATCTTGAACCTTGGTTTTAAAAGATGTTTGTTCAGGTATCTTAGATCTAGGATGGGTCGCCACTCCACTGTCTTTTTTGGGGGTAAGGAAGTACCTAGAGTACAGACCTTTGCCCCGGTGTAGGGTAGGAACTCTCTCTCTCTCTATGGTTCTTAAGGCCAGAAGAGATGAAACCTCTGCCTCTAGGGCAAGGGTTTCGGAGAGACCTGCAGGTGGAAAAGATCTGGCTCTCACCTTCGGAAAATTTTTGAAGTTGAGAACCAGTCCCTGGCTTACTACTTCCAGGACCCACTTGTCTGAGGTAACAGACATCCAGTCCTGGACGAAGTAAGCCAGCCTGCCCCCTACAGGGAAAGGAGAGTCAACCCGGGCAGACCCATCAGGGTGTCTACTTGGCAGGGGCCTTAGGCTGAGGAGTGGATGTACCCCTGCTCATCTCCCTTCTGCCTCTCCCTCTCAAGAACTCCCTCTGTGAAAAGGGAGAAGAGGCCTGTGCTTGGTAGAAAGGCCTATGAAAAGGCCTGCCCCTAGATTGCTGGCTTTGAGGAGTTGCCTGCCTCTTTTTGGCTTGAGCACTCCTTTAAGTAGTCCTGTACTCATCCATTTTCTTCATGTAATTCTCTGTCTGATCCCCAAACAGAGAATTACCCACCATAGGGAAATCCATGGCCTTAGCCTGGGTGCCCTGTGAGAGGCTAGTACATCTGAGCCAAGCCATCCTCCGAAGAGCCACAGATGTAGATATGACTCTTGATGACACATTACTGGAGTCCACAGCAGCATGAAACTGTACCTTTGATGACTCAATCCCATCAGCAGCCACCTCCTCCAGCTCGTTGGCCAGCTTGGGGGCTGCTTAGCCAGTTCCAGAACAGTGCCCCACCTGGACTTCTGGTACCTGGCTGTGTAGGCCATATAGTTAGCCTGCCTGAGTCCCAAGGAGGATGCCATCCATCTTCCTGGAGTCTTTGTCTGGGGGGGTGTGAAGCCAAGGGAATATTTGCCTTGTCACAGGCTGCAGCCTGCACTACCCCAACATGGCTGCATTGCTGGTAGAAACTCCATATCTGAGCCTGATAAAGTACATCTCTTGTCCATCCTTCTGTCAACAGGAGGTACAGAATTGGGAGACTTTAGAATTTTTTGTGTCTGCTTCCCAAAGGACATATGAAGGGGAACAGACAGTCTCCTGGACTCTGGGATGTCCATCATTTCAACAAAATCAGGCTCCTCTTGATCCTCCACAGCCTCCTCCATAGGAAGCTGGAGGGTTTCAGACACTTTTCTGTAAAACAGATAGTGGGGAGGGGACTCAGAATGCCTAGGAGGGGAAACACCAGAAGGTCTGTCTGGGGAGATGTCCAGTTCCACAGGCACATCCAGACTTTCACCATCATCTTCAAACTCCAGTTCATAAAATTCTTCAGAGGTATAATCTTGAACCGGGGGAACCAACTGAACCCCTGCCAAAAGGCGCCGGATCCGTCGGAACTGGACGAAGCGATTCAACAATCCAAATTGCTCTGGCTATTTCTTCAGCGGTCGGAACATGAACCTCTGGATCCGAACCGGTCGATTTCTCTTTGCGTTTTCTTTTTGTAGGACCCGGTCCCTCAAGATCAGATCTCCTCTTGCCCGAAGAAGTATCGCCCTGGTCAGAGGGCACTCCTAGTTCGGTCGGAACCGAACCGGGCTGGCCATCCGGGTCAGCGGACTTCTCAGCCTCCTTTTCCCTAAGTCTACCTAATCTTTTTTCCAGGGTAGACTTAGGAAAGTTTTTACATATTTGGCAGTCTGTATCGAGGTGGTCAAACCCCAGACAATAAACACAGGTGGTGTGGGGAATCGGCCTTAGCAAAGACTTCCCCACACTCACTGCAGTGCTGAAACCCAGTGGGCATGTTTTTTTTTCTTGGGTTTCTCAGACATGGCCAACCTAACCAAACTTACTGTTTTTTCGGTAACCACCAGGCAAGACTCCCTTATCGGTTTCTAACCATGTTACGGGTATTTAAAAACGCACAAATTATGTTTTTTTTTTTTTTTAAACCGATAAGGCCGGGTAAGCACACACCTAAGGAAAACACAAGAATTTAAATATGTTGGATCGGTTCAGTCGAACTGATCGAGAATACAAGTTTTACAATTTCCACAATAACAGAAAAACTATCTAAGTACTCACGGTACCGCAGACAGAGCCTGAACCGACAATGCGGAATAAAACAGACAACTTTAACCAACTTTGAACTGAGCAGAAGGAGAGATCTCCGGAGCAACTGTTCAATGAGGCGGACTAAAGAATCCGACGGTTGGGTTTCAAAGTGTGCAGACAGAGACCTCAACGATCTATGCACTGCATAGAAAATTAACCCTCTACTCTCTGGGGCAGTTTAAAGGCTGGAGCTAACTGCAGATGGTCAGAATACAGCAAGACTTCATGTTGTTTGAAACAGAAAATGTAAGACAGATTCACTGTAAAGTAATCCTTCTACTGGTACAACTATCAGCAGAAAGTACTATATTTGAAAGCCTAATTGTTGTCCCCTTCCTCCCAACAAAGAGCTTGGCTGTTAGCAGAGCCCCCTAAGCAGTGTTTGTGGCACACCGATTTTCTTCGTGGAAAATTTTATTTCTTTAAATAGTTACTGTTAGAAATGGCTGAGCGGACAGTGCCATAAGAAGCGCAGCACAAGAAGCTGTGGGTGTTAGCAACTGAATGTGAGCACAGCAGCACTGGCGGTAGCTCCGATTTGAAGAAAGCTTCTGTTATTTTTATAATACTGAAACGGCGACCCACATCTCATGTTAGGAGAGGGCAGGACAGATGTAAAACTTTTGTGCCATGGAGTATGTTCAATATTGTTTACAGTGAGTGCAGCAACTGACTTCAGGAATGAATGTATGTGGCTGCAAGAAGCATCATTGTTAATGAGTGCCGCAAGTACCATGGAGTTTCCCCTAATGAATGAGTGTGGCTCTATCACAGCAGATAAGGTGCGCTAAAACAAAAAAAAAAAAAGGTTGCCAATTTAAACTTGGTAAACTTTTTTTTTTTCATTATTAATTTCTTTTTTTTTGTTGCTCCCCAGCAGATGCTTCGCCCCCAGCTGGCCGGGCTCCCCGGTTACTGCACCACCGTGGAACTTCCAAACCTCCCCCCCCACCCCATTTACCCCCTCATGGCAGAGCCAACTCATGGGACAGAAATGCCAAGGTACCCACCACAACGACAGTAGACGGAGTCAGCAGTCGAGCCAAGATGTCCTGAGGTTCAGGGGAGATTCTGCTTGCTGCAATGGTTTTCCCCAAGAGGGACGTGGCATCCCATGATGCCAAGACGTCAACTGGCCCACCTGCAGAAGGACACTGGCGTCTGCCTGCCCCTTCACCTATAACTCGGTAACAGACTTTGGTGGCCTTCCCCTAGCATTCTGCTAGGGGCCAGGTGTGCATTGAGCACCGCAATCCCTCCCCCCTGGAGGCTGGAGAAGACTAGACCCTTGGACGTGCAACCCTCCTCCCCCAGCCAGCCCTCCATCTTTCCAAGCATGCTTCCCAACTCAGGTCACCAGACTCGCAAGCGGCTGCATGACTGCTGTGCTGGCATCTGACTGGGTTTCTAAAACAGTGAGGAGGGCGGGGCATCTCTTTCACTCGTTATGTAAGATGAAAAAGGCACCATTTCAAATGTGAGCATTTGATGGCTCACCAATGTTTTTTGGTGAAATGGATAGGCAGGCACAGAGACTAGTTATTTATTGATCTCTGTTGCCCGATACCTGCCCGGGTAGTGGGTGCTCAAAGGCCAGAGCAGGATTTTTCTAACCCATTTTTTAAATTTAAATTTATACTACAGAACAGAAAACAAAGGCCATACTAAAGCAAATGCATAAAAACTACTGTAGTGGTTGTCCCATTCATAAAAATGATTATAGAATCCGGGAACAGTACTCACCCACCACGCAAAAACTTTTCCAGCTACCCTTGCTCTTTCTCAAGGCATGTTGGGAGGCTGAAAACACCCTCAGTTAAATAAACAAGATTTAAATGTATATACACGCATATTAAAACCAGTTCTATTACCTATAGATATACATTATATACATTCAATCTGTAATGCACAGCCCCCCCCCCAAGACATACCTCAACACCATACAAATATACAAACCAATACAGTTTTTTGGTTTTTATGCGTCAGCCTTAGCATGGCCTTTCCTTTTCGTTCTGTTATGTACTATATACTGTTTACGTCCAGAGCTTCACTAGTCCGTGTGGTATCCACCTCGTTTTTGTTTTTATTTAGAAAGCACAGTTATGTAAGAATTTACTGTTAACAGCACATCTTCAAGAGGAGTTCTTGCAGCAAGTAACACCTTTAGGACTAAGCCGCCAGGTGCCAGGACCCCACAGAAACTTTCTAGCTAGCAATACCTGGCATGGGATCGCACCCTACTTCGGCCCTCCCCAGACGCCATGTCTCATATTAAAGGGGGCAGTTCTTAGCCCATCCCCAATTCTACCGTCAGGAGACCGGCCAAAGAGGAAAAAGGAGAATTGAGGAGCAAAAGTATCTGAGATGGAAAGGAACTCACCAGAGGGAAGGAGGGTGGGAAAAATAGTACCTGCAAGAGCTCCTCTCAAAGATCTACTGTTTCGGTAAGTTCTTGTGTAACTGTACTATCTTACTTCGAGAAACACTCTTGCAGCAGGTAACACCTTTAGGACAGAGTCCAAAGCAATAGAGGAGGAATCCTAGGCAGAAGGGTGGAGGTATAAGTCTCCTCAGATGTAATTAGGACAGAAGGCCCTGGAGGACAGCTACTCCAAACCCAGTCCTATGGCAAGAAGCAATGTCCAGACTGTAATGCTTCACAAAGGTGTGGACAGAGTTCCAAGTGGCACTCGCACATATGCTCACGGCAGAAACATTTTTAAGTAAGGTGAAAGGAGCCACCATGCCCCTGGTGGAATGACCCTTTACCGAGCCCAGTAAGGGTTTGTCATACTTGTTGTAACAGAACACGATGCAGTTGACCAACCATTTGGATAGACACTGTTTAGAAACTGGAGCCCTTAGCATTTGGGGGTGGGGGAGAGAAAGACACAAACAACTAGTCAGATCTGCGAACAGAATGGGTACATTCCAAATAAAAGTGAAGTACCCTGTGGACATCCAGAGCATGCAACAAAGCCTCCCCTCGGTTTGAGTATTCTGGGTAGTATACCAGCAAGTGGATATCTTGATTCAAAGTAAACTCTGAGACCACCTCCAGCAGAAACTTAGGATTAGTTCTCTAGGACGCCCCGTCCTTGTGAAGAACTAAGCAAAGCTCCTTACCCATCAGGGCCTGAAGCTCGGAAGTTCTATGAGCAGAAATAATGGCAACTAAAAATAACGCTTTCCAGAACAGAAAGCACAGACTGCAGCGCACGGAAGGTCAAAGGGAGGCAGAGTGAGCATCTCTAAAACAAACATAAGGTCCCAAAGTGGGACGGGATCCCAGATGGGAGGCTTCAAGTGAAGCATGCCCCGCAGAAAAGTGCAGGAAAGGTCTAGCTGGGCCATATACTTGCCCTCAACAGGCAGATGGTATGTGGAAATGGCAGACAGGTACACCTTTAATGAAGAGTAGCAGAGTCCTGCATCAGAGAGAGAGAGAGAGAGAGAAGGTACTCCAGTACCGAACTGGCTGGGCAAGTAAAATTATCTAAACTCCTGGCAGTGGCCCAAACACAGAACCTCTTCCATTTCATAGCGTAGGTCACCCTAGTGGAGGGTTTCCTGGCTACCCTTGGGGAGACCCCAAATCTGGAGACAGCTAGGTCCGCTGGAGCCATGCATGGAGATGCAGAGATCCGAGATCTGGATGTACCAATGAGCCCTGCTCCTGGGACAGCAAGTCTGACCTGAGGGGCAGGGACACCGGAGGTTCCACAGCCAGTTGTTGCAAAAGTGGGAACCAAATCTGACGAGGCCAGAACGGAGCCACCAGGATCATTTCTGCTCCCTCCTACTGCAACTTGATGCGTACCCGTTGCAGAAGAAGAAAGGGAGGAAAGGCGTAAAGAAGCCTCCCCGCCCAGGAGAGGGACAGTGCGTCTTGCCAAAAAGCACCAGGCCTGGATCTAGCGAGCAAAAATTGAGCAGTTTTGTGTTGGATGGGGAGGCAAACAGGTAGAGTTCTGGGCAACCCCATCTGGCAAAAAAAAAAAAATCTTTCGCCACTATGGGGAGTATCTCCCAAGCATGTGCCCTGAACCGAGTCCGGCTGAGACCGCTGGCCAGGGAATTGTGAATGCCTGGAATGTCAACCACCGCGAGTACCAGCTGGTGATCTATCACCCAAGACCACACTCACATGGCCTCTCTGCAAAGAGGATAAGGGTGTGTCCCCCCTGCTTGTTGATACAGAATACCACGGCATGTTGTCTGTCTGTATTAGCAAGGGGCCAGTCTGAAGGACCGTCTGAAAGGCTTGTAGGGCATTGAGAACTGCCCTCATCTCCAGAATGTTGATGTGGAGATGAAGCTCCTGCTGAGCCCAAGACCCTTGAGTCTGGCAAGTGCCCAGATGCACATCCCAAACCTGGCCTGACACGTCTGTGGTCAGGATCTGGATGGTAGATTCTCTCCGGAAGTGAATCCCTCTGGAGAGGTTGTGAGGATCCAGCCACCATGCCAAAGACTGCTTAGTCGGGCTTGATACCACGACCGGCTGGTCCAGGATATCTGACCTCTGATCCCACTGAACCTGAAGATTCTACTTGTTCACCATCATGTAAAGCCGGGCCATAGGGACTGTGGCAATAGCCGCTGCCATATAACCCAGTAGCAGAACATATCTTGTAGGGTTTCTGTAAAGAAGCCAATCGTTGAGGTAGGAGAAGACATAATGCCCCTGCCTCCTTAGATTTGCAGCTACCATGGCTAGGCACTTGGTGAACACCCTCGGTGCCAAGGACAGGCCCCCGAATTGCTAACTGCAGTCCTGAAAGTGAAAATACCGGTATCTCCTGTAGAGTTGAAAAATCAGAATGTGGAGGTATGTGTCCTGCATGTCCAGGGAGCATAACAGTCCCCCCTTTTTTCTTTTTAAAAATGGCTCCCCGTGGAGCCGACCATTCTTTCGGCTCTCCTCGGAGAGACTCTCGTACTCCGACCCGAACGCGTCAGGTCATCATGGACCCCATCAGCTCCCAGCCATTTTACATCAGTCTTCTCCCCGGCACCCGAGCCATGCAATGGGCAAGGCAGCTGCCCCTCCGCTGCAGAAGCATCCAGACGCCCTGAACTGGTGTCCTTCCCTCATCTGGGTGATGCCCCTGTGCGGACACCCAACCACCACCTGGTGTCAGCCCACAGCACGCCACACTGTCCCTCCTCCCCGAGGAAGGAGAGCCGTTTATGGATGCTCAATCCTTCTCCCCCCAACCGACCTGAATCCATTCCCAAACCCGGGTCGCTGGCATGGCTAGAGATGTGGCATCCAGCGCCTCACCCCTCCGCACCACCGGGCCAGCTCATAACCGATCCCCTTGATGTAACAGGGGCAGGAGACCCATCAAGGTGACCATCCTGAATTTTTTGTACTGTACTGGTTCAGATGACTTGGATCCAAGATAGGATGAAAGATCCCATCTTTTTTGGCACGAGGAAAAAGTGGGAGTAGAATCCTGTACCTCGCTGCTCAAGTGGTACCAGCTCAATGGCCGCCTTCTGGAGAGCCTGGATTTCTTGTGCTATGAGGGCACTGTGGGCCTGAGAGTACCGAGAAGGTACTGGACGGTTGCCTGGAGGAGTCTCTGCAAACTCGAGAGTAAATCTTCTCTCGATGAGCTTCAGGACCCATCAGTCTGATGTTATTGGATGCCACCCTTCTTTGTGCAACGAGAACAGACCCCTCACCTTTCCCCCACGGACTCCGCTGAAGGAGGAGAGTCAGGCAGCGAGTCAGGCAGAGGAGCTGTGGAGGGGGAGGGCAGACAGAGATACTAGGGTCCAGAGGGGCAGAAACTCTAGTAGCAGGGGTAGTGGCCTTGTGCTTGAAGCCAGCCTGTTGCTGCTGCTGCTGCTGTTGCCGACCTTGAAATTGCTGTCTTCCAGGCCTACGAAAGGACTGCTTAGGCTTGTACATAGTTTGCACCGACAGTACCGATCTAACCACTTTCTCCGACTCCTGCATACAGGTAACGATAGCTTGGGTATCTCCCCTGAACAAGGCCAGCCCTCTGAAGGGGGCATCCATAATCTTGGACTGGATATCCTGCGCGAACCCAGAGACCTTGAGCCAAAAGTAACAGTGGATACAGACCGCAGAAGCCGCAGCTCTACCCACTGAATCCATGGTGTCATAAGAAACCCTCAAGATGAGGTTGCCGACGTCCAAACTGGACTTCATGTTTGCCATGAGCACCGCCCAACCGGTGAGTCTGGCACGGCCTGATTGAGCTCTAGGTGCCTTGTCCCAGAGGGCATTCTGGTACTGTACCATGTGTGCAAGAACATTTTGTGACCGGATGGCACAAGTTGTGGAGAAAGAGACTTTCCTGGCCAGATGGTCAAACTGTGTAGAGTCTTTATCTGGGGGTTGCATGCTGAGGTGCCGTGGACATCTAGACCTGTCATGGGTGGCATTCAGCACCACAGAGTCTGCCTCCGGTTGTTCCTTGTAGAAGGGGTCGTCCTGGGGGAATGGTGTACAACCGGTTCGATTTTTTTGAAACTGATGAGGTCAAAAAAGGGCATTTCCATGCCAATTTGTTGGCATCCTTATAGGGGTCAACCACTGGAGTGACGACCATGGGGAGGGCATCCTTTTTCCTTAGAAATGACGTTAAAATCTTCACAGTCCCAGACATTCAATTGCTGGATATGACGCATCACATCCATGAAGGATAGATCATCAGGCAGGGAGCATGGAGTGTCCTTCCTGACATCAGGGTCAGACAGTGGGTCCGAGTCGCCACAGCTGGAGGAGGAGGAGTCAGGTTCCGAGTCCTCCGAGCCGGGGGAAGGAAAAGACGACCGCAGTTGTCTACAGGGACGATCCCTTGGGGAAAGAAGGTCCTTGTCCAGTGTCTGCCTCCTGGGAGGCGGAGTAGGGTGACGGCCCAAGGGCTCATTTGGGGAAGGCCCTTGGAGTATTGGCGGAACTAGAGCTGAAGGGGCCAGTTTATCTTTCAAGAAGGCCCATCAAGCTGAAAATAGTTCATTCAGACCCTGCGCAGGGTTTTGAGGCAGGCCCGGAGCATCTGGCGTTTTGGGGGGGGGGGGCCAGCTTGGATGGCCCTGGTGTCAGGTCATCCGGTCGGGGTAAATCTGGCATCAGACACGTCTGGTCTCCATCATCTGGTGTCAAGAGCCCAGGTGTACCCTCAGGCATCTGAGGTATCTGGTCCGACATCAGGAGTCAGGTCCTCGGGCATCAGCAAAACAGGGACACTAGAATTTACTGGCGTTTGAGGCAGCACCAGGTTTTCCCAAAGTGGCGCCGGGGAGGCTGACATCGCCGGTGTAGGTGGCAGACACCTGGGTGAAGTCACCTGAGGGGGAGGCATATCTCCCAAAACAGGACGTACGGCCACAGCTCCCAGAGGAAGAGGGCGACTGTCCTGGCTGCCGCCTGCCAGCATCGTCCCGTAGACAGGGTGGACTCTATGGACACCCTGGCCAGGAGGGCGATAGCAGCCTGCTGCACAAAGAAACTCCAGCTGTGCCACTAGGCTTAGAGCCCCCAGGGGTACCGGGCTTAAGCTTCAGCGGCTGAGAGGCATGGAGGACTTCCACATTCTAAGAGCCTTCCATGATTCCGTAAATGAGGGAGGGCGGTTGAGACAGGGAGCCCGAGGCAAGTACTGAAAAGGAAGGGGTCGCTGACTTTATTGGGGACCCAGAGCGGCCTTCTGCCCGGGATTTCTCCCTGTCTCTATGCTTGTGTTTGCCACTCGATTTCTTCTCCTTGTGAGAAGACGCTGAAGGAGGACAGGATAAAAAGCCCTTGTGGTGGAGCTCCTTCTCCATGGCAGATACCTGCTTTTTCCAAAGGAAACCTTCGAGGGTCCTCTGGTGCCAAAGCCTCGTGCACAGATTAAAGTCGCAGCAGTGCTGGCAGGCCTCGATGTTGTGGTCTGGGCCCAGGCAGAACAATTAGGCAGAATGACCATCCTTATGCAGGATCTGCTTACCGCACGTGCACTTTGAAGGGCGCCTCTCGACTGACAACGTTGGAGAAAACGATGACATGCACAATCTGTCAAAAACTGGAAGGAAAAAAAAAAAAAAGCGCTGAAAATGCAGTAAAAATAGCAGTCAACAAGCTGAAGGCGTCTGCGGAGGTCCAACTAGCATGGTCGGTGGCGGGAAAGAAACTGGGGATGGGCTGGGGACTGCCCCCTTTTATACCAGACGTGACAGGGTAGGCCAATGTAGGGGGCAGTCCCCCACTGGGTATTGCTAGCTATAAAGATTCCATGGGGTCCTGGCACCTAGTAGCCTAGTCCTAAAGGTGTTACCTGCTGCAAGAGCGATTCTCGAAGTAAGATCATAATTTATGTTTTCAAATCCATTTTCTGTCCAAGAGTAGTAATATGGTCAGAGACAGCAATAACATGCACCAAAAAGACAAAAGTTGCATCCTGCCCACATATGATCCCTCTTCCATTTACTAGTGGGTCCAAACTGATGCACTTACTGAAACATAATATCTAAAGGGAACGTGAACTGCTCAAAAATTTGCCATTGATTATGTTTTGACCCAGTAGATTTCTCTTCAGCCACATTTTTACACCAGTGGGTCTAATTTGACCTATATTTAACTCCTCCCCCCCCGGCGCTGTCACAGCATATGGTTATTTACCACTCCCTTGCCAAAGTATTTTGAAGTTTCATAAACTTCTCCCAACCCATCCCACTCTCACACTGTTACAATACACTGCAGCCCTGCAGTGTTCCTCACTTAGTATCATCAAAATGCTGTTTTGGGGGGGGGGGGTTGGAGAAGTACGCCACACAGCACCGCAGATTTACTTTTCTACAAGAGGCCTATGGTATGGATGGTAGATTACTACTATAAAGTGTAAAACCACTGCATTTAGCATCTCGGGCAGCCAGCTCCTAGGTAGGAGTTGCCAGCTCAGAGCTACCAGGCACTCTTTAACAAGCATTCGTCAAAGCCGAATGTTTGCTTGCTGGCATTAGCAGTGGAAGTGCAGGAGTTAGACAGATGCAGTATAAGAATGGCATTGAAGTACTGAATGGACGCCAACTCCACCCTCACCCTGCAGAGTTGGACAGGCATTGGGGTGTGCCTTTGGGTAGTCGCCCATGATGGTCATGACATTTCTCCTCACCCTACCCTTCAGACACTGACAAGTGTCGAGGTGTGCCTTGGGGTGTTTGGGCTTTACATTCACCTCATTCCATAAGAAAATACGCTGAAATGGGCGCCGTATCAGAGAATGGGGTGAACTCTGGGGGCAAAGGGTCCAAGGCACACCTCGATGCCCGTCACTGGCTGCAGGGTGGAGGTGGAATGGCATGAGCATTACGGTCGACAATCCCAAGTCACACCCCGACGCCTGTCAGTCCCTACAGGGTGTGGCGTTACGGTCGAAAACCCTAATGCCCTGGGCGTTTCTTAATATTTTTTACTCAAAGTTTTCCACATAGGCTTTTTGTGACCCCACCACATGAACAGTGACACTATCAGTTCATTAGGAGAAAGGTGATTTCGCCATAGGTGCAAAAACACATTTCGAACAGCTTGTGAAAAGTGACAGGTGTACTGTTCATGAGGAGGTGTATAAAAATGGCATTGTTGAAAATCTAGAGTGAAAATATACAAAAACTGAAGTCACGAGGGTGTGTGGAAACTGTGCAATGTACACCTGCAATGTAATTAGTTTGGAGATTTTTTTTTTTTTTTTTTTTATACAGCAGATTTTCAACATAGGCATTTTGGGACCTCAGCTAATGAACAGTGTCACTGTGATTTTCTTAATCTGTCCCTGCAATTTCCAGCAACCCGCTATTCTCGCCGAATCACAGCTTACGGCTACGTCAGGGTGTGTGAAAAATGACAGTTGCACTATTTATAAGGAGGTGTGGAAAAATGTCAGTGCTGAAAATGTGGACTGAAAATATTATAAATTTGTGAACTTATAAAGGTGCGTGGGAACTGCACAATGCATGCTCATAACAGAGTTCTTTTATGGACTTTTGTCACCAAATTTTCAACATAGCCATTTTAACAGCTCTGCTCATGAACAGTGTCACTATGATTTTCTTAATGTGTCCCAGTGTTCCCATTAAAGCTGCAGATCTGGGGGTGCACTGCACCTTCTCCAAAAATTTTCAGGGGTACAAAATACATTATAAGGGTTCATTCTACCATTTGTACAGCATTTTTGTGTGGTACATATACTTCAAACAGAATTATGGGGGCACAGTGTACCCCCTTCACACAAAAATGTACTTGAATTTCACAATTTGTACTTGAATCAAGTACAGATGGGGGTAAATGGGAACACTGATGTGTCCTGAACATTGATTTCGCACAACAACCGTGCTACATGTGCAAACACAGATTTTGGGCGAGATATGAAAAATGACAGCTATACTGTTCATAAGGAGGTGTGGTAAAATGGCAAAGTTGAAAATCTGGAGTGAAAATTTTAAAAATTCTCAAAGTTACGAGTGTGCATAGGAATTGCACAACGCACGCTCATAAAACAAACCGTCATTTAGGGGAATTTTTTCACTAAACTTTCAATGTAGGGTTTTTGGGGGCCTACCTCATGAACTGTGACACTGTTGTTTCATTAATCAGTCCCGAAAAGTGGTTCCATGCAGTGAAAGCAAAAATCATCTTTCGGGACCAAATAAAAAAATGACAGTGACAGAGTTCATGAGGTGGGGACCCAAGAACCCCATGCTAAAAATCTGGTGAAACAATTCTCAAAAATGGCCGAGATATGCACCAAAGTTTAAAGAAACCCATTTATGCCATTATACAGCTTACCGGCATTTCTTCAGTTTGCGGTCAGCTTTGAAGAGTGCAGATATGCTCCCGGTCCACTGAAGATAATCGTGCTGTGCTCCGGAGGCAAGTATGGGGTCGGTGGGTGTGGGAGGTGGGCGCTGGTTGGGGAGGGGGGCAAGACAGTCAACGAGGGACTGTTTTTCCTTACAGGTGTTTTTTCTTTTTTGGTGGATGGGAAGAGGGAGGTGGCCCTAAGGAGTTCTGGAGCTCTGGAAGGTGGTCTAGAAAGTGGAAGCTGAGATGTAATGCAGGGAAATGCAAGGTACTGCATCTGGGAGCCTGAAACCCAGGCCAAGAGTAAACCCGGGGGGGTGGGGGATGCTACAAGTCTCAATGGCTGAGAGGGACCTGGGGGTGGTGGATGTTAATATGAACAACTCCGAGACTTGCAGGAGGGCAGCGGCCCAAGGCCAACAGGATGCTGGGATGCATCACTAGGGGGATCACCTCCAGAAGGAAGGCAGTGATAATCTTCCTGTACAACTGCTTGGTGATGCCGCACTTCGAGTACTGCGTGCAGTTTTGGAGGCCGCACTTAGAGGGACACTGAACTCCTGAAGAGGGTCCAGAGGAGGGCAACCAAAATGATCTGGGGCTTGGGAGACAGGACCTATGGGGAAGAGGCTCGAAGAGCTAAATATGTACACACTGGAAGAGAGAAGGGACCAGGGGGACATGACAGAGATCTTCAAGTACATGAAGGGGTTAAATAGGGGAGAAGCAGTCAAGGTGCTCCGAAGGAAGGGTGGCAAGTAGAGGGCATGGGTGGAAGCTGGGGGGGGGGGGGAATTCAGGAGAGAAAGGAGGAGGTGCTACTTCACTGAGAGGGTGGTGGAGCCATGGAATGCGCTGCCCAGGGGGCTGGTGGAGGGGTTCTAGAGGAGGTGGGACAGGTACAGGGGAAGGGTTCTTGATGCAAAGTCCTGTGCAGTGGGAATATCTGGGACTGGGAAGAGAAAAGCCAGAGAGGATGAGGGGGGCAGCAACATCAGCTCCCAGGGTGGGGGCTGACCAAATGAGCAGACACAAAAGACCATTAGGCTATGCTGCTGGCATTTTAGTATGTTAGACGATGCAGGACTTTTGCCATGCTGGGGTGGGGCTCCCAGCGAGGCAGCTATACTTTTTGGGGGGGCAGTGGAGTCGCGGGGGATTGGGCATCTGGCCGCCTACAAACTTTGCTACACTGGGGTGGGCCTCAGCGTGGCACCTGGAAGTCTGTTGGGGGGGTACAGTGGAGCAGACAGGGTTGGGCACCCCGGCCATACAGTGTGCAGGGGACGCATGAACACGCAGGGTGGCTCCCAGCGGCTACTTGATGTTTGTTTGGAATAAGAAAAAAAAAGGAGTTATGACAGCTGTTTAGATGCAGTGTTGACGCGAAGGCACTTTGCATACTGCCGACAGCAGTATGTAAACTGCCTGCCGATGGCAGTATGCAAATTCCTTACACGCTACCACCGTTGATTGCAGCAGTCTTTTGCTTTGAAGTGTATGCCACTGCATCTAAACTGCTATCATAGACAGCTCCAACATTTACTGGTGCAGTGAGGCCGCGCCTTGCTAGAAGGAGCAGGGCACTGGAAGCGAGGTGGCACACCTACAAAAATTCGTATGGTGGCACTTTGTTTCTTGCACATGCGTGCAAGCAAACATAAAAATGGGGGGGCTGCCACCTTTATGATCAATTTTATTTAAAAGTACCACAGCAAAAATTACAAGATTATAGCAAAAGGAAAGTCACAATGTCAAGCTTTGTACGTTGGCAGTACTTCCGTAAAATACTACATCACAACATATTGATCATCCTAATAATGTATCATTTCTAGAAATAAAGACTGAAAGTTTTGGCCAAAACGGTGGCGCAGAGGGTTGAGGCGCTGAACGTCACACCTCGCACTGTGCCAGCAACCTGTATTCGGGAACGAGCACCAGTCGCCATGGTTTGGCAGGGAGGAGATGGATTGAGCGTCCGACAGACTGCTCACCATCTCCGGGGTTGGGGGAGTCCAGTGGCTGGTGCACACCTGACCCACGGCGGAGGCTGGGGCTTGACAGCATGGCGCCGCATGAATGGTGGGCAGGGGACGTGGCAGACGCCTGACGTAGGCACGCACAGGAGTGTGCGCGAACACCATCACTAGCGTCATTGCACACCGCATTCCTGCAAGGGGAGGAAAAAGTGAAAAAGTAGCTCCAGTTGCACGGCATGATGGCCTTCCACTGGCGTGCATCATTCCTTGGGCTTCACCACCTGTTCCAGAGCCGTGCTTGGTTGGGGATTAGAGGGTCCCTCGCCTCCCCACCATGAGGGGTAAGCCATGGGGGAAGTTCAAGGTGGTGGCCTGGGGTTGGTGCAGGAGGACAGCAGCCAGAAGAGGAGAGGAGGAAGCTAGCCAACAAGGGGGCATGACTGGAAATAAAAGTGAGTGAAAGTATGACTGCAGGGAGACAGACACACTGCCAGCGTATCAGCGGAGGTGAGAAAGTCAAGACAGTTTCAGGGCTCTCAGTAGGAACTTTTATCTGAGGGTCAAGGATTTTCTTAAAAAATAAATAAAAATATGGGGGTCTGCAGCTAAAAAGAGGGAGTCCCTGTGCAAATTTTTGGGATCCCCATTGAAAGAGATGAGCCACACCCCTGTGCATGCACATTTCATGATGTTAGAATCTGGAGTGCGCAGAGGCACACGCCATTGGTTTCTATGGGGTCTTATTTGAATATAAATTTTAATGTTTAAGAGAGTAAATTCAAACAAATTAACAAGGCCCTTGCTGGCTGAGCGGTGGCCTTAATTTGTTTGAATTTGCCTTCTAAAGCATGAAAAATCGCAGTTAAACAGATGGCCCCCACAGAAACCAATGGAGCATGCCCTGTGCTCTCCAGATTCTTACATCATGAAACGTGCAAACGCGGGAGGATGGCTCAGTGGATGGACCCCCAGGACCTTGTGAGGATCTTAGGGACTTCCTTAAAAAAATAAATAAATAAAAATCTGAGCATCCCAAAACACAAAATGTGCATAACGGACACAGGCACCCGCATCACCAAGAGCTCCAGGCTCATCTGTGCACAATATACAGTATTATGCTGCATGATGCTCACTGTATTGGATTTTTACAACGATAAACAAGTAGGAAATACATGACACAAATAAGACACATTGTCATATAGAATTTATACAATGGATACCAAAAACCCTCGTTCCCGATTGTAAATCGTGCCAGCTAGCCAGCCAATGTGTAAATCCTGCCATCTACCGACAGGAACAAGTGTCAGTCAGCCACATCTGCCATCCCCACTGTGAAATCAGTGCAACCCCCGAAACCCAAACAGAAAAAAAACTCCAGGTTCACACACCCGTACACGATGGTTAAGCTCTACTCACAAAAAAACATAAAAATACTTCACAAAAGGAACAAAACGCAAATGGTAACAAAACATTATATTTCACTTCTCTCACTCCCCCCACAGCCACTTAAACCCAGGTCACCTCTAAACCTTTTTTTGTTTTAATTACTCTCCAAACTGGTCTGTTACCATGTTCCCCCCCCAAGCAATAGAAGGACAGCAGACCGTGTACATCTCCCGGCATGTTTCTGTTTTTTTAAATAAGGATGACGTCACTGTTCACACCCGCTCCCCCCACACTGAAATCCGTGGCACCACAAAAATATTTCGGCCATTGCCACTCAGAAGCTCGGACCCTCTCCTGGCAGCTTAGGCTGAGACAAGTAAAAATGTAACCAGTGCTCCATACTTACAACTCTCCGGTAGAGCAAATTCAAAAGCGCGTCCTCACCCCTACAAGAAAAACAAAGCCAGTAACATGAAGCACAGCACAAATGTTTCCTGGCTCCACAAAAAGCATCTGTGCGGTAACAGCAAAAGACTACAGCACATGGCGAGTAAATCGGAGCCCTAGCAACCCAGGGACGAGAGCTCTAGCAACCCAGGAATACTTTACTACTTTTTTCCGCGCAATACATTTAATAAGAATACCTCTCTAATGCATAAAACAGTTTTTCCTTGTTTTTTCACAAGAAAAAAAACAAGTGAACCATTGAATAATGGCAATATGCCCCTCGAAAGTGAGGGTAATGGCAGGATTTACCCATGCCTGGTGTGGCTCGCTCACTCAGCCGATGGCCTTGTGACCAAACCCCAGCCGTGGGTAAATCCTGCCATAACCCACAACCTCTCATGATATATTGCTTAATTATTCTCACATAACTAAATCAGCAATGTACCACTAAACCCAAACCAAAAAAAAGGCAGGAAGAATTTTTTCTAAACCCCCTTGACACCTCAAGAAACATTAAAAAAAAAAAAAAAAAGTTTTTAACACATTTCAACTTGTTTAGAATATCAACATTCAGCCCGGCATGTATGTCTCCTTCCACCTGTAAACCCCATAGTTATAACCCTATGAAACGGGTTTTGACTGGAGCCGGAAGGGGATTCAACCAGACCCTTGTTTCAAAGTTGGAACTTTAAGATTTCAATACAGTGCATGCTCAGTTCATTGGCCATCACTCTGGGGGACCGGGGAGTGTTAACAAGCAACACCTGGGCCTAACAAAGGGCAAGAGGCAGAGGAAATTAGGTGTGCTTGGTAGAGCCAGAGGCTGAACTTTGTAGATAGCTGAATGCAAGCATTTTGTCTTTTGTTGTTGATGAAATAAAGCCGAATTGACATTTAATCTGAACTGGTATCTGCAGTTTACATATCCCTGAGTACTCCATGAGAAGATGCCCAGTTTGTGATCCTGTCCAACTGACATTTTACTTTTTGTCAATTAGACTGCATATGATCAAGCCATTAATCTTCCACACATGGCCTCATGAACCTTTACTTGTGACATCCTAATCTGTTGCTGGGAAAATTAATTCAAAAGTCAAAAGCAAAGAAGACTGTAATGTCAGCTGTAGCTAAACAGCCAGCATAAATGACTCCCAAGTCAGTGATCCTTGTGTGTTAAAATACAGTTACAACGCCGGCCCGGTGGCACTGAGAGTTGAGGCATTGGACGTCACACCTCACGCCACGCCGGCAATCTGGGTTCAGGAACGAGCCAGTGTCGGCGGGGAAGGAGAAGATTGAGCATCCAAAGGACTGCTCTCTTCTCCTGTTGTGGGATCCAGGGGTTACCGAGCTCAGTGGCACCCAGCGGAAGCAGGGGCACATCGCTCAGTAGCAAGGTCAGTAGAGGGATGGACGTCAGCAGGATGCTTGTGGGAGGGACCGGCGCCGCATCCATTGCACGTCGTCAAGGGGGAAAGGAAAAAGTAGAAAGCCTCCTACACCGTCGGTGAGATGACGGTGGCCCCAGGGGAGTTCGCTCACATCTCAAGTGCCGGCCCAACGCACCCAGGATCCTCCTCCACCCTCAACCCGGTGACGACAGGTATGCACTTCACACTTAGGTGGTAGCCACCGAGGAGGGCGGAATCAGCCCCGGAGATGGTGCCGGGGTCAGGCCTGCCCAGGGTCATTCGGGGGAGGGGATCGAGGGAGAAGCGAGGGTTCAGGCTGGGAGTAGAGCGGACTTTGAGTGGGTACTCCTGAAGGATTCCCGGGGGTGTAGGTGTAGAAACAAAGTTTAAAAAAAAAAAAAAAAAAAGGCTAAGGCCAGACGGCTAGCACAGCAGTAAAGTTTCCGCTTGCCATCCAGATGAGACAGGTTTGAGCCCCAAGCCCGGGACGGCTGGTGCCAACTGGCAAGATGCCCCCTGCCTCGGGGAGGGAGGCACATCCTTCTGTTGCACAACCGCCGATGGGGGTGTCGTGCAGAAAAGAATAAGTGGTCCCTCTGGAGTGACTTCACATCGGCACGCAACCACTCACCTGGCACGCGCTGGAGGGGTCGCCTGCCCAGAGTGGGTCCAGCAGGGGAGTTCTGAAGGAAGAGAGACGCTTACTCATCCTTCAGACAGCCCTAATAGGCAGATGCCAGGTTACTTCAGTGGGATAAGGGAAGGGTTTAGCAAGGGATAAAATAACCCCAGCAGTACTGGGCAGATGAAGCCCCCATGCCACATCAGAGTCACTCGGACTCTTCCCATGCCTCGCTAGCTCCTCCTCATGGGCCCCCGACAATAGAGTGAAGCATCTTCTCCTGGCTTAGGGAACCAGAGGGTCTCGCCTGCGGGGGATTAGCCTTGGGTTATGGTCAGGGTATCTGGGGAAGGTTGTCGAGCAAATGCTGGTAATGGGTAGGACCACTGAAGAACTCTTGCAGTGGGCATAAGAACCAACTCACCATCTTACAGAGGGATCATATGACTTGTCTTTGGGCTTCCCCACCAGACGCCAGATCATCGGACTGCAACTGCAGTAGGAGCTGCAAAGAACTTTCATGACCCAATCAGCAGAGGGAGCGCTCATCGAGGTGTCAGCAGCTCTTTAAGGGACAGGACATTCAGCCCTATTTTTAGACCATTCACCCTTGAGGTTCCACAAGACCAGTCTTAACGTGAGTGGCAGAGAAGAAGAAGTGGAAGTTCTTGAGGGGAATCACCAGAAGGGAAACGTCCAGATGCCAGAAGACCCTGCCCAACCCCCTTCCTATCTGCTGTTAAGTACGGTTTAATCCCAGGTTGCTGAGGTAGCAAAGCAACTGAACTGAGTGCCTGTGACACTGTTCCTGCACAAGTACTACAGTGAAACAAGCCTGTCCCCATCTACTTTCTAGGTTCCTACCCAGGGGCTATGCTGCTCTGAGTGTTATAATATTTAGTAGCATTGTATTTGTTCGAAGGGCTACACTACGTTTTGGTAAGTACCTTATTCCTGTGCTCTGCTGTTTGTCCTATGGTTTTACTGTCCTCAAGTAGTGATGTTTTGCCTTGATTAGGTTTAGTAGTGAACTACTTAGAAACACCTGTATACCACTACCATACTGCTGCTACCGTAGGATTGTTTATACCTGAACTTTATTCCACGTACATTGTACCCCATCTCCTCTCCCTTACTAGTATTTCATTTGACTCCCTTGCTTACATTTGTACAATGCCTCCCCTCACCCCCCCCCGGCTGCTCTTGCTTACTCTCCTGTTCCTTCTCTACCCATTTCCCTTTACCTCCCACTGCGCAACTAGTACGGCATCTCCCCACTCTCTCCCCAGTGTCACTACCCTCCTTTCCCAACTGTTACTCCACCCTCTAGCATCTCCCCTTCCCTTTGGTGCTCTCCTTCTCTCAGTCCTAAAGCCCTGTGGCACTCTACATCTCCACCCTAACCTGCCTGGAAACTGTATGCTTCTTCACGGCCCCCTTCCCACCATTCAGGAGCGTCCCACAAGGTTTTCACTGCACTTCTGCTCATCCTTTCATGTAATGTTGAACTTAATCCCGACCCTGCCTCCAGCACCTCTTCCCCCTCTTTTCCCAAGTGTCTCAGCATTTACCACCTCAATGTGAGAAGTCTGCTTCCAAAGACTGACTAACTTAGGTTGTGGGTACTGCAATCCAACCAAGATGTCCTTGTCATCACTGAATCCTTGGTTCTCTGCTAGGATCAGTGATAGTGACATATCTATTCTACGAAATATTTTTTTGGAAAGACCATGGTAAACGTGGATGAGGCGTAGTGGTATATCTCCTTAGAAAATATAGTATTACAATGACACTGTGTTCCATACTGCCACCCTCGCCCTCCTGTGACAGTCTCTTATACAAACTCTCCTTCCCCTTCTTTCATCCCATCCCTCTCTGTGGTGTTTCTTACCCCTAAAGCTAAACCAGACTCTCTTCCTCCCCTTCTCTCCTCATACCCACAAAGTCCTCACTCAAAAGGCTGAGGGACTAAACCTCATGCAACTAATTTCAGACCCTAACATCACAACTCTTGCTCTCCCAACCATTCCCTTATTGACTGGATCCTCTCTCCACCCACTGTCACAGGATTCATGCTGCAGGACACTTTTCAGTGACTACTGTATGGCTTACGCAAATCCCCGTTACATCTGGACCAAGTGATTTGGGTCCCTCAATCTGGATGCTCTGTGCACTGACCTGATGTCCTCCAACTGGGCTTCCCCCTGTCCACTGTTTAGACATAAATGTTGCCAACTGTCTTCTAAAGCTAACTTCTCTGTCTGGGTCGGTTAACCATGCGCCCCCCCAAAAATAAAGTTTTGAGTATGAGATGCCCACCTCCCCTGTGCAACCTCTTAACTTACCCTCTCTTTTCAGCACTCGTGACTCAACCTGGTCCCACCACAAATCCTCTGGTTCCCCAGAGGAATGATGGTAGAAACAACTACAGAATGCTTGCATGATAACCCTGTGTGAAGCCAAACCTAATCATTTTGCATCCAACTTTCAGAACAATATTAAATTCCCCAAGTAAGTTTAATCTGGAAGGTTATTCACCATTTTTAACCCCCCCCACAGCTGTATGAACCCCCACAGTGAAGCTCGGCAACCCCCCTAGGTCTCGACAACTCTGCAGAGGTAGCTGCCACTTTCAACACACTTTCACCACTTGTACCACTTCTCCCCTCTTGCTTTCCTAATTCTCCCACTCTACCTCTCTCCCCCTCTGCTACCTTCTCTAGCTCTCCAGTTACTGCCACTGAGGTCATGCCCACTATACTCTTCCTTAACCTACAGTCAATGATTTTTTCTTTTCAAAAAAAAAAAAACATGGCCAGTTCCGTTTGGCAAAATCTTTAAATCCTTTTTTCCCCCCAAAATGGGGCAAATCGCATTTTTTTGCACACATACACAAAAAAAAAAAAAAGTCCTATAATGAAAAGATTTGCCCAAAAAGCTGGTGGAAAGTGTGTGTGTGTGCGTGGTCATGATAAGCTGACTCAAGTGCTCGTTTAAAAATGATGAATTTGCGAGCCTACCGGCGCAGCAGTTAGCTTTCTGCTTGCGACGCCGACAACCCGGTTTCAGAAATGGACAAGAGAGTCAGAGGGCCAGCCGGGAGAGAAGGATCAAGCGACCGAGGGACTGCTCTCCTTTCTCCAGGGGAAGAGTGTCCGGTGCTCGACGGGTCCGTGGCGGAGGCCGGGGGGTAACGCAGCACCGGCACCAGGTGGAGCGGAAGCTGGACATCACTGCACATCCTCAGGTAACAAAATGCCGGTCCCTCGGCATGACTAGCCATTCTGTGCCACTGTCCACTGCTTCCGAAGCCCACTGGAGGGGGGGTTCCGCTCTCGCGGCTCCTACCCGGGGGGGGTAAATCAGGCTTTGCCCACAATGTCTGTTAGGGTGGAAGCCCCGCCAGCCCACCCAGGGGATAGCCTGTGCATCAGGATGGTGGTGGTGGGACGGAGCCTGATAAGAGAGGGGCTCAGACCATTAAAAAAAAAAAAAAAAAATGCTGAATTCAGTTTTATTTTACCAGTGTTTTCCATTAAGAATGGAAAATCGTTGGCCCTGACAACCTCTCCAAAGACCACTGCTCTGATGCCCGGAGATACTAACAACAACAAAAATGGAAAGGGACCTGGGGGTAGTCATATCAGAGGACTTAAAGGCGGGCAAGCAATGTGAGAGGGCAGTAAGGAGGGCTGGGGGGATACTGGGATGCATAGGGAGAGGCGTCACCAGTAGAAAACACGAAGTTGTTATCCCACTGTACAGACAGCTGGTGAGACCCCATCTGGAGTACTGCGTGCAGTTCTGGAGACCCAATCTCTGCAAGGACAGAGACAGGATGGAAGCTGTCCAGAGGAGGGCAACTAAAATGGTGCAGGGTCTGCACGGAAGACATATGAAGAGACTAAGAACTTATATGTATAGCCTCGAGGAAAGGGGAGAACATGATAGAAACTTTCAAGTACCTCAAGGGAATCAACAAAGTCCAAGAGGGTAGTTTCTTTCAAAAAAAAAAAACAAAAAAAACGGTGTGCAAGAACAAGGGGGCACAATTTGAAGATGGGGGGGTGGCTCAGAGGTAATGTAAGGAAGTATTTTTTCACAGAGAGGGTTGTGGATGCACGGAACTGCCTTCCGGAAGAGGTTGTGGAGTCAAAAACAGTGACTGAATTCAAGCATGCATGGGACAGTCATAAAGCAATTCTAGGGGGTGGGGGTATAAAGAAGTAGGCTGCTGGTTAACTAGGATCTGCAGCTTATCCATTAGGTAGGGAAATGGGCAGACTGGGTGGGCCAAGTGGTCCTTATCTGCCGTCAAATTCTATGTTTCTATGACGCGGTCACACCGTTCTGGTGAACTGAAGTGCCAAGGCGCGAAGTCCGTGGAAACACCTGGTAGTGATGATACTACCCAGGACTCTACACAGGGTGTAGAAAGGGCAAAACTGGGTGTAAAAATACTCCGATACACCCCTTAACTGGACCACTGCCTGCAAGTCCCAGCGGGCCACTGCACATGCGTGAAATGCGCAACTTTTTTCCCCCTTTCCCTTCCCTCTCCCTTAATCACCTGGTGGATTTTGGTGCCATTGAGACCAGCATGGACCACCAGTGAAGTGGGGGGGGGGGAAGAGACACAGAGAGAACCAGGACTAATGGAAACGTCCAGTTTGGGGGAAGGGGAAGATATCGATCAGCCCCCACTAAGGCAGCAGAGTCAGTGGTTCGCCCTGACAGGATGATTCTGGAGAGAAGAGAGCAGCCATTACTAGGCGCAGACAGCCGGAGAGAAAGCAGGGTTGCAAACATTGTTTAATTTTTACTTTTTTTAAAAATCATTTGTCCATACAGTCCACTTGACCCAGGAGAATCGAGTCATATTGTGCGGCCAGTAGGCTGCACACATCACTTAAAACAAGTGACTTTTGGGGGACTGGAGAGGTATATTTAACATCTTAATTCATTTAAGCAGTTACAGCATTGTGCGACTATTTGACCAACAGTTTAGTGAGCTTAGAGTTTACTGTGCTTTTTTTCCTTTTCTTTTCTTTTTTTTTCTGTAGGGCTCACACAGCTGTGGGTGCTGCAGGCGCAACTGCAGCCAGAGACTGAACAGCTGGGTGGGGGAAAGTAGAGACTGCCATGCGAGAGCCGGAGGCACACAGAAATGTCTCAACGAAGCCTTACTGATTATTTTGCTGGAAGAGAATTTTCAGCAGCAAAGGACAAGGAAAAATCATCATCCTCCGAGTGTGACATTAACGCATCTTAGCAGAATGAGATTATGAATGTTGAAACTGATAATAAGCAGTCTGAACAGACTCCATCTGCTAAAAGCAGCAAGAAACTGAGGTTGTGGAGGGACAGCTGGACAGTCATTTCCATGGCTTGCATGGAGAAAGTAGAGTGAAACACTGTTGGGAAGTGCAGTTGGTGTGAAAAGGGTGGCAAAAGCAATCTGTTTTTGCCACAACTGGCACAATCAATCTGCAAGTGTCTCCTTTCTACAGACGTAAAAGAACTGAAGAACATTTGCTGGAGTACACAGGAAAGAAATCAGCAGGAAAAATAGTCTCTGCAAGTGGCATTTTAGAAGCAGATCTCAGGTCCTGAGGTAAAGGATGATAGTAAAGTTGCTCAGTTCATAACCACCACCAAACAAGGACAATCACTGAACTAGTATGAAACATTTATGTCCCTACAGGTGAGGAATAGAATCTTTCAGGCTGGGCTGTTGCTTGCAGAATGACACTGAAGGTGGCATTTTACATCCACAGAAACAAAATGTCTGTCTACCATTGCAAGACAGTAGCACAATCTACTCTAGCTGAGAAGCAAGATACGACATGCTGAACTCCATAAACAAAGTCCTACAGGAAGAAATCAAAGCTCACTTAGCACATTCTCAGTTTCTTGGGGTAATAGTGAATGAAACCACTGATATAACCATTCACAAAAAGCTGAACATGTATGTGAAGAGCATACTCAATACACAGGCCAAATTTCATTTCACTGACTGTATCGCAATACCTGATGGGAGGGCAGAGACAATTGTAGCAGAACTGTTAAATGTGTGTTCTGCTAATGCAGTTGACCCTATGAAGATCACCACACTAGCAAGTGACGGTGCAAGTGTCATGATTGGAATGCGTAATGTGGAGGGTGCAAAGTTAAGACAGCAAGTAAACCTAGCGCTGGCAGCAAGATAAGCATGTCAGAACAACCCTATTTCTAATCAACCTGGCAAAGGCCTTTGACTCAGTAGCCCACCCTATACTTTTAAATAAGAAAGTGTGCCAGGCTCTGTCCCAATCTCTACACTTGACGGGTTTCAATTCTGTCCTACTGGACGCTGTCAGGCCATCCAGGTAGGGAAGTCCCTCTGCTCTCCCCCACCCCATTAACTCCCATGTACCACTAGGCTCCATTTTTGGGCCTACACTCTTCTCTATTTTGCTTAACAACCTCCCCTCTGCCTGTATCTCAAACATTCACATGTATGCTGATGACACAATACTCTCTGCCATCAGCGCAGCGCCCACCACCTGCTGCAGCAAGCATTACCAGGGGGATTTTGACAGGTGTCTAACACTGGTTCAGTGCTAATCAACTCTCTCACTGAATGCCAAGAAAACTGTCACCATGATCTGTGGCACTTGCCAACGGTGCAATAGGTCCCCTGTTTTCTCTACTCTTCATGGCACTCTCCTTAACACTGTCCCTTACTTCAAATACCTAGGTGTGTAGCTAGCCCAGTGGTGCAGAGGGCTGAGGCGCTGCAAAGTACCTACCTCACACCACGCCAGCGACCCAAGTTCAGAAATAAGTTCAAGTTGCTGAGGGCGGGAGGTGGGTTGGGAGAAGACAGAGTGGCCGCCAGGCAGCTCACCTCTCCCAGACAAGGGATGGTTTGCCTTCCTGGCTCTTGGCTGCCACCAGGTGGAGGGGAAGTGGCAGCACAAATGCTCGGGGGGAGACAGACATCTGCAAGGGTGGAAGGAGGCAATGGTTCTGACCTGCATGTGCAACTCCATGCACATGCACCTCCGCACTGCTCTACGACTCTGGCAAGGAAGGGAGAAAACTAGGAGAAGAGGAAAATGGGCACCATGGTGCCTCGTTTGAGGTACCATACTACGACCCACCCTGCCGCTCCAAGAGACGGGAGAGGAATTCTGGATGAAAGGCATGGGTAGGCAGCCCTTCCTGCCCAGGCCTCACGCGTGAATCCACTGCCCCCTCCCCCCCCAAAAAAAATATTGGAGTGAGGCTAAATCTTTATATATTGTTTTATGAAAATGCCTAGGTGTGTGAGTTTTACATCATCTCGACCTCTCGGTCCATGTGGATGCCACCATCAAGAAGTTGTGCTCTAAATTAGGAGCGCTTTACAGGAACAAATCCCTTCTTCCACTCCCAGTCCCATAGGAGATGGTAGTCAAGAAAATCATACTTTTGACTATGTTGATATGGTCTATGTGGGGCTCTTAATTCCACCCTAGCCAGACTGGACCCCTCTTTCATTTCTCCTCTCACTTTGCCACTAATTAACCCCCCCCAAAAACAAAGTCAATGTATCCTTTACCAACTCCACTCCCTTCCCACTCGTAGGTCTCGTCGCCTCTCCATAGCGTTCCCTTCATCCCTAAATTCTGGTTTTCATCCCTTCCTTACCTCTCTGACTTGCTCTGCCCTCTGCTCCTACTAACTATGCTCCCAACTCTCGCTCTGTTGTTACATCCTGCTTCTCGACAGCAGGGCAACTATGTCAGGTCACCTGACCTCACTGATACTACCTTCCAAATTTAGTCCCTCTTTCCTCTCACTTAAGCCACTTTTGTGTTCTCCTTTACTTCCTTTTGTACCTGCCCTCTCCATGTTGTTCCTTAACCCTGATGAACTGCGCCTCCAGGCCTCCTCTCTGTTAATTTACTGGCACCTAATTGGCAACTTACGTTTAGTCCTTTGGCACTGGCCATATCACAGTCACTGTGTATATTAATTTTGCTCTTTGGCTTCTTTGCAGTTCTGTTTCACATTTAAGTAGCTTAACAACTTTTTGTACCAACAATTCGTTGAACCTTACTTCTGTCACTTAAACACCCTGTTAATCAGCTCACTACCTCTGTACCCTATGTTCCCTTTCCCCTCAAGTAGCACCAGGAAACAATCTCCAGATCAGTGTACCTCTCCTGGTTACCAATTTTCAAATAAATAAAATATAGGAAAGACTGATAAGGTTCAATAACCTCAAAATTACATTTTTTTCTTCCATATATAACACCGTTCAGAGAAAAATTCAAGCCACGGGAAAAAAAAAATGTCATCACCCCCCAAATGTGTGGCCTTCATATATTATGGCAGACTTAAAACCAATTTGGCTATTTCCACATGCATTGCAGAGACAGTGTGGTGAAATTATGCAAGCACATGCTATGAAAGCAGGAGACCCAGATTCAAATCCCACTATGGGCACTCGGTCCCCGTGAAATTTTTCTTTGCATAAGCACCACACACACACACACACACACACACACACCAGCTGTAAAACTGAGTCAAACCAATATGCCCACTAATTTATCATCGACGATAACAAAAAAAAGATGCTACATCTCAGTTGAGCTACCCAGCATAAACTGTACAAAAAAAATGTAAGCAGTTGAAAATACAATCCCCCCTTGCCAAATCCATTTAATTTTTTTCAAAAATTTGTCTTAATGTCCATTACTGACCTTTACACTACAAAAACATTTTATGTCCATTTGCGCACTCTGAATACCTGTCTGTAGCCTTAAATGCATCCTAGAAATTAGCACTTACCGGTCTCGTCATTGAAAGCTTCAGCGGGTTCTTCAAGGCTGAGCTTTTCTTTGTGGACCAGTTCTTCATTCACATCATCTTCAGAGATTAAAATGTTAGTCAGAGAATCATCACCAGACTGCACAGAACAGGCATGATCAAACTCATAATCTCGGAAAACCTCTTCGTACAGGTCACTGTGGTCAGCCTCTGCATCCAGGTCATAGTCCATCTGTAAATTCCATAGTTCTTCACTGGCCTCTTTTATATCCTTGTCATACAAGTCATCTGCAGCTGCATTTTGTGGTGTTGATACAAGGGTATCTTTGCCAACACTTTGTTCAAGTCCAGACTCCAGAGTGGCAGTATTGGTATTAAACTGTACACTAGGCATTTCATTTACAATACACTCTTCTGCAGTGTTTATGTCCAGGACCTCTTCTGTCACTTGATGATCTATTTTAGCTGCAGACGTTTCAACGGCTACTATATCTATTTTTTGAATCACATCACTGTCCTTTTCACTAGAAGTATCAGTTTGCAGTGCATCCAATTTTTCTAGTGAAGGTATATCATCATATTTCATGTTTAACTGTGACTGATCTAAAAACAACCGTTCAGGCAAAACACTCTCTTCAACATTATGAATATCAAGTTCCTCTTTTTCCAATGAAGACGACACAGATGCCTCTGTGTGCGGTTCTTCAGCACATACTATGTGAGGAGGTAGAATATTTTCATCCTGTGTGTAAGGCTTCCAGAAATGTTGCATGCAACTGTTAATAACTTCCCCTTTGCACTCCACTTTAACATATGACAAGGGTATTCCACATGTTTGTTCATCTTTTCCTGTTCTGACCACTGTAATCTTTATAACATCTTCTGTTACAAACTCAAAAAACTTGTCAACAGCACTTGTGTCCCAAAAGCCTTCGCTGGAACTGAATCCTTCCAGACAACACGGAAACGCCTGCACTGGTATCGTCAAAAGTTCAGAAGGTACTGGCCAAATTAGATCCATGCCAACTTCTTCTTCATTTCCATAATCAACAAACCTTACAGACACAGAATCTTCTTTCAGACCCTTAACTACAGCTCTATACCACTGGTGATCTTCAGTATATTTTAAAATACAGGCATCACAAACGGAAATGGTAGAAATAATTTTTCTGTCCATTTCTGAACACTTCTCTAGCTCTTGCATCTTTTCAGACAACTGCAGAAGTTCATCCGGGTTAGCAAACTGACACCAGAAATATTCTGGCCCATTTATGGTGATGGCATATGCCTCAGAAACTTCCCCTTCCAGAGGAATCTTCCAAATAAAGTCATCTAAGCAAGTATTTCTATCACCTTTTTCATAAGTAAAGCCTTTGTGCACGACAGACTCATTATTTGCCACACGTTTCACTTGCACTGCAGGCAGACTGTTTTGCACACTACCATAGTCACTGTTTATCAAAGCATCTGCTACAGAACCTTGCTGGTCAGTGAGGTGAACTTCCCCAAAACTCATCATTTGGCTGTACAAATTCACAGGTCAACTGAACATCTTTTGTTCTTTCAGTAAAATATGACACAGCTTCTTCTGTCCAATCCTTTGAAACTTTTAAACTCTGAATTCCCTTAAGTGAGCAGTGAATGGCAAGCTGTGGGATAGACAGAAAAGCACTGCCTAGCCTATACACTTTGGACATATTAACTTTAGCTTCATTGCCATAGTCTATAAACTGAACAGAGACACAGTGGTCACAGTGCTTTTCCTTTATAACGGCTCGATACAAAGAAGCATCATCTGGAAACTCTGCACATATTAAGTCCCCCTACCTTACAAAAGTCCTCACTTAAGCTTTTAGTTCTTACTTCCTGGACATCAAGTTTTTGTGCAACTGAAATAAGTTCACACTCATCTTGCACCAACTGAACAAAGAAAGACATAGGGTGCTGTACATGAGAAATATAGACCTCAGTTTTATGGCCAGAGTTCAAGCCCTTATGAGGCAGGTCCCACAGCTTGGGTAGAGGCACAGCATTTTCTTTAACTTTAACTAAACTGTTGTCCCTTCCCCAATCACCCTGCTTATCTACTACTGTACAAGATGAATCATTCAATGTCAGATTTCCAACAGGAGGTTTTACTAAAGACTTCACACAGTTGAACTCTACCGTTTTGCTTTTTACTTCTGTATCATTACGAGTGTGGAAATTTTGGTTTTCTGTCATGTCTCTTTTTTTGTAGACTTCTTTGCAAGTTTTAGGCCCAACTGGATAATCATTTGCAGTTTTCTTATTATATGCTGCAGATAAGTCCGATTTCTTTTCAATGCTGTATGCTGCAGATTTGAACCAACTGTTGACTTTTTCACTCTCCGGAGGACTGTCAGGGCTGGAAACATTCTGCACATCTAAGTGTTCTTTGATAGCTGCATTCAGCTGTACAACTCCATCATACAACTCGACTATCAGCTTTCCATCAGACCCCTTAGCTACAACAACAGCATTTAAGGGTTTCTCGCTAACAGATTTTTCAAACCATGCACTAGTTTCCTCTGGTACATCCTCTGGGATATCTGACAAGCCACACTTGATGGCTTGCATTGGCAAAAACATAAGCTCAGAAGAATTGCCATCAATTTGAAGAATATCAACGTTTTCAACAAGGTGGGTATTTCCATAATCAACAAAAAACACTTCCGTTTTGGACTTCTTTGACATAACTGTACATCTGTACCAGTTCTGATCACTGTACTTTGCAAGGTACAATGTTCCAAAGTTTTGAAAACTTTTAAAATGCTGCATTTTACTACTGAACTGAGCGATTTTTTCTGATAACTGATCAATAACAGCAGAGTTTCTTGAAAGTTGGCAGTAAAAATTTCTTGGATTCTTAACATATGTAATGTAAATTTCCTCTTCACTTCCAATTTTTATATCATGTGTGGAATAGTAAAATGTGTACAGTTGAACAGACTGCTCAAGAGTTTTCTGAGGCCCAACAGTGGTAGCAAGCCCTTTTTCAACAAGAAGATGGCAAACACTTTCAAAAGGTGTATTCAGGTCCACAACATAAAATTTTCTTTTCGAAACTGCTATCTGTGCATATATTGTGCAGCTGAGCTCCACGTGATCAGCTGTAGCTACGTCAACAAAGTTCTGAAATGCAAAGGTGGCATCTTCATCCCAAACTAAAGGATCATAACCCGCTGGTTGAATTCGGTTGTAAACGCTACATCTAAATGCTTGAGCTTTTAAATTGAGAAATTCTGGTTTAACTGCACAAAGATCTCTTACTGGCACTTTTTCCTCATTTCCATAATCCACATATAATACATCTACCTCCTCGGAGGACAGCACCTCTCCAACAATTAATGCCCTGTACCACTTTCCATCTTCAGAATACTTGGCTAGGCAAGCAGGCTCTCCAGCCTGATAAGGAAGAGCACTGGTGTGGCAATATTCTTGAATGCTCTCCATCAAAAATTTAAGATCTTGAGAATTTTTAGTAAGCTTTAGTTGGCACCAAAAGTTACCCGGACCACCAACATAAGATACTTGTACTTCTACTGTGCACCCCACTTCAAACAACTGTTCTTCATATGGAGAGGCTATTTCGACTTCAGATTCTTTTTTCACAGAAACAGAACGAGTTTGCTTGCTTAACTTTGCATCACACCCTTTAGGTGTTAAGATATGACTTGGTAAATTGTCTAGTTCTTTTGAGTGACCAGATGTGCTCTTTAACCGTGATGGGTTTGCAGCCTTTTTACGCTTTGTTTGCAACTTCTGTTCAAGTCCTGACTGCACCTTTCTTGCACCCGATTCGGAGTACTGTTTAACATACCCTTCACCAGGAGCCTTACCAAGTGGAGGACAGTAGCATGCATTTCCAGCTGCATCAAATTCATGATATTTGGCAAATCCGGCTTGAGAAAAGATTTTACTCAAACTTTTCTCCCCCATCCGAGATTCATCCAGCATTTCCAGCACATATCTGTTTTCTTGTTTGGCCAAAACATGAACTACAAGTTCCTTATCGATAACCATTCTCTTAAAGTAAGCAACTGCCTCCTTACTCCATTTGTCAAATAAAGGAACAATATCTGCAAGACAGCATTTCAATGCGACAGTAGGTACATCTCGGAATCCTGGAAGCAGTTCTTTTATATCATACCAATCAACCAGATCAGTGTTTCCTGTGTCAACAAAATATACTTCAACCATCTTGCCTTGAACATCCGTAACAACAGCTCTATAATAACAGTTGTCCTTAAATTTTGCACAGCAAAATATTCCACGTTCAGGTGTTTTAATGAGACCTTCTAGTTTTGTTGCTTTTCCATAAGCTGCTTTAATGCTGTTCATCATTGTGCTAAACTCAAGTGCATATTCTTTAGTTCGAATCCAAAACTCTGAAGGATCTTTTACAAACTCAACCACTGCATCATAAAAGACATTCACCTTAAGCTCTGCCAGCTTCAGTGGGAGGGACCTTAAAGGCTATACAACTGTACCAGTTTCACACTTTGTACCCCCACTGGTTTCTTTCTCAATGGAGTGACACTTTTCCTCAAGGCAAACAACCGGTAGTTCATTTTGTCCATCATCTTCTTTACAGTCCCCTGCCATCCTTTCAGAAACGCAGTGGGACTGAAACCCAAATAAGTGATTTATATTCACGCCATTATCTCCGTATAAAGTGACATAATATACATGCTCAAGAGAACAGCGATGCTCGATCCTTGCACTAACAAGTTTATGGAGTATTAATCACTTAAGATTGTCAATCTGTGCAGCTGACCAGCCCTTGCCCCGTTCAGCTATGCCAAGTAATGCACACAAGTAAGTCACCACAGGCATTCTGAAATAATCTAGAACCAAGTATTTAATATTGCTTATGGGAACAAACTCCTTAGTACCATAATCAACATGCAATACTTCCGTAAAACCTTTCTGGGAAAAGATCTGCATTACAATGCTTCTATACCACCTTCCATCCTTTCCCCTGGCAGCACAAGGTGATCCCAATTTTGTGGGTCCTGGTTCTTCCATGGCATGCCTTGCTTCATAGAACTGATGCATATGCTCAGAAAGTCGTTTCAGCTCTACAGACAAACTTCTCATTTGGCAAAACAATTTGTGAGGATTGGAAACTTGGGTAACCGTGACAGGCTCAGTGACCCCTATTTGCAACTGTGGGTAAAAATAATCCAAACTGTAACCAGCACATGGTTCAGAAAGTACTCTCGAGTCCAATGTCCCACTCACTTGGTTCGGTAATGCAAGACATCCAGAAAATAGGTTTCTGTACTGCGGAAAGAACGACCTCTGAACTATCGTTCTGAATACATCTCTGGGTACCTCTTTGGCTAAGCCCATTTCGCACATCTGTCTAGCTAAACAGGGCACCTCTAGAATGACTACCCTGTGAGGCATGATCACATTTTGCACAAGACCTTCCATTTTACTTCCGCGGAGATACCTGAAATACTCCACAGCAGCTGGCGACCACTTCTTCGCTTCCTGACCGGGGCAAAAAGGAGCCAGGTTGGCTACGATACATGCGATCATCTCGGGCGGCAAGTAGAAGAAATCATTTCTCGCCTTGGCTAAACTGGAAGCCCCAACAGTCAGGGTGCTCCCTAGGTCGAGGAGGAGCACTTGGTAATCGTCTCTAACTTTGCCCACTATTCTACCCCGTTGCCATCGGTCGTTCAGCTCCACCAGACACACGTCCCCCAGATTTGGGGCTCTTCCCCCCGCTTCCACAAACCGGGACTTGGGGGCAGCCTGGACCTCGCTCCGCAAGAGCTCGTAATCTTTCTCCCGGCCATTGTTGAAACAGCCCCATACATACACCAGCGAACAGTCCGATTGCAGTTCCACCCAGGAGACCCTCAGGGAGAGGAAGGCCCCCGGGACGGGAAGCCCGGGCCCGGCTGCACTCGAGCTCATCATCATTCACTGCGTCCGCTGTAATCCTGCCTGCGCCTTATTTTCAGCCGGTCCTCACCATGCCCGCTCCAGACAGTTCAAAAGTAAAATGTGTTACCTGAACGCCGCTGATGCACGTGCACGTTTAAATTACAGCACTCGATTTACCAGCTCAGGTTCATAAAGTCAAGTCCACGTTCCTCGACTCGGGCAGATTTGTTTACTCCATCAAACCACAAGGACATGTGTTGACAATATCAGAACCGAAAACGCAGACTCAGACCGCCGTTCCACCAAACGAAATCTTCAACTTTTCTGCCAGCTTCGTAGCAGTAACTGGCAGACTGATCCATTCGCCTGAATGGAAGGAGTGAGCCAGGTTTGTAAAATCGGCTTTTTGGAACCAAACATTTTTTGTGGTAGACAGCACATCTGATTTTAATATAAAGTTGAAAATAATTAAAAGCAGTTTTTAAATCATTTCTGTACGAGTGTATGTTCCAGTATTATCATCTTTCTACAAATTATAAAGCACCCTCTGGAAATAGATTAGTCCGAACGGCCCTGAGGGGGGTCCGTACACCTGACGACTGAAGAAGCATGGGAATCAAATCTGTTGATCAAGGGCTAGGAGGAGGTCACTGATGTTAATAGGTTCACGTTCAATCAGTTTCATGTATTTGCATGTTTTGTCACTGAATTGAGGCACACGGGCACTCAAAATGAGGGTAACGTGGGGCGCTTACCATCGTACTGAGGGACTCCTCTTTCTTCAAACATGCAGAAACATTCAGTGCTCCCACACTGATGTGACATCGCATTTTCCATGCAACTCCAGGACAATTTTCCTTGTAGATTACATTATTTTCTATGGCAGCCAGATTACTCAGTTTTCCCGTAGAATCAATGTAAGTCTACGGGAACAAGTTGGTTTCCTGAGAAAGCTCAATTTCCCTGTAAAATACAGGAATCCCTATCGATCTTGGAGTCCTAAAACAAGTACAGAATCAATGTAGGCACCCTTGCCTTCTACAACAGGTTAGAGTATTACAGTACAAATTTCTGTTTTAAAGTCTGAATTTACTGTACCTTCTATATGTGAGGCTTGGGCACCACCTTTTCAATGACGGGAGGATGATGGACAGAGCTATTTTTTTAGGGCAAAGTGGAGGGATATCTCTCATAATGGGGGACAGCTGAGAGGTATGATGGGTTTATTTGCCAGCTCTGCTTCCTAGTAGCATATCTCTCAGCTGTTTCACATTATGTGGACCCTCACTCATTGTACCCTTCAAAATTGTTCTAACCCCATGTGGAAAAGGTGGTGCCCGCATTAGGATGGTGGTGTACACTTGGATATTAAAATATAAATTCTTAATAGTCTAGCAATAAGACACTCCAGGCTGTGGGTTATGCTGTGCTAAATGCATCCCTAATGATGTTGTGAGGCATAAGGCCGCAAGCCGAGTGCCTTATTGACCCTAGAAGTGCAATTATCAGACCCCAGAGTGTGTTATTGCACATATAAAATGGGTATATGTTGAAAAATATAAGAACAAAAAAATTAAGGCACTGTGTCAGCATGTGGTCTGAAAACAAAACACAGTGCTAATATTAAATAGAAAACAGTTAAAATCGATGTTTCAATCATAGGTCTTCTTCAGGAATTATCTAAAAGAAAAAAGCAAAGTTAGCGGAGAGATAAGGGGAAATAAAGGCTATATATGGGTGAAAGAAAAAAGGGGAAGGCTTTAGGAGAAAAAGTGATAATCGGCAATGTAAGAAAAGAATCTGGAAAACAAAAGGGTGATGATGGGTATGATAATATACAGTAAGAATGAATGAAATGAGGAGTCATCCAAGTGAGGATTAATTAACAGGGCCTAGTAAGAAGGCTGAAAGGTGACAAATGTGGGAGAAAGAGATAGAGACATCTTCGGAAAATTAAAATAGATGTGCACACATAGCTGGAATGCTCATGTGAGTACGCACAATAAGTACTAAAGCAGACTCAAAATGAGGAAACAAGGGTATCATAAAAGTCAGGAGATATGGGGCAATCCAAAACAAAAAAGTAGAGGTCAATATTTGCACTGCTATCATGCACTGCTGCTTTAAACTGGAGGGCTGCTGGGAGCCTAGGCAGATGATCCGCTTGATTTCCATGTTTTTTATTTGGTCAGCATCCCAGAAACTCTGCTAAAGGACACAAACAGAAAGATCATTGACACTGTGGTCCCTGGAGGTAAAGTGGGATAGAATAGGTTTATCGGTGTCTCCATTCCTGACTGCCCTGTAATGTTCCCTGAATTGGTCAGCCAGCCATCTGCCCGTTTCTCTGATGTAGACAGCTGCACACTTCCTGCAAAGAATACAATATACCACATTAGTGGAAGTGCATGAGAACTCCTTGGTGGTGTGAAAAACACCTGTGGGACTCCAAAATTCAGTGACAATAGAAATAAATTTGCAGGTATAACAGCGAGTTCTGTTGCAAGCTTTGGTAGTTGGTAGGGAGGAATTGTTAAGAGTATGTAGGGTGCTTCGTAACAGGAGATTCTTTTTTTTTTTCCATATACATTTTTGCTTTTTCCATTTTTTTTCTCCCATTCCCCCGTGGCCCCAGCACACAGCTGTACATGCACATGGAGGTGCGCATGCACATCGGAAGCCAGCTCAGCCCCTTCCTCCCAACCTACATGCTTCCCCCCGCCGCCTGTGTACCCCACCGGACCTCCACCTGGTGGGGACGGGACTACGGGAAGGGTGACAACCCACCCCTGCCATCCCCAAGAGAGGAGAGCAGCCCGATGACTCACTCAGTCCTGCTCCTCCCACCCCCATGCCGGCACCCCGACGACCCAAGGTTATTCTCATAACCGGGTCACCAGTGCAGCACGAAGTAAGGTGTTCAGCACCTCAACCTTCAGCGCCACCAGGCCAGCTGTAATAGGAGAGGCTGCAGGTTGGGTTGCTGGCAGTAGGAAGCAATAGGCACTACCCACTGTAAGAAACACAATGACAAAAATTGTCACAATTTAAGAAACAATTTTAATAAACAAAAGTGTTCAGACCTCTTGCCAGGACAGACAGACACCAGTGGGACCCAGGAACCTCCTACCAGTTTCGCTTCAGAGCATCATCAGGGAGGCGAACATTACAGGGAAGCCAGGAATGGAGATAATGATAAACCCATTATATCCCACTTTACCTCCATGAACCACAATGTCAATGATATTTCTGTTTGTGTCCTTCAGCAGGGTTTCAGTGATGCTGACCAAAGAAAAAAATGTGGAAACCAAGCTGATCATTCACCTAGGCTTCCAGCAGCCCTCCAGTTTAAATAACGTTATTTTCTAATAACATCTTGAAGCCACCTTATGGTTTTCCACCATGGCCTTTTTTTTTACCTCCACTCTTATCATATATTGGCTTGCATGTGTGCATGGTACATTTACTTGTGTGGGTATGCCTGCACACACTTCCATCCCGTGTGTGTGTGGGGGGCATACTCACATGGACATTCCAACTATGTGTGCACATATATTTTCATTTTCCATGGATGTCTCTATCTCACTCTCCTTCCCCCACTTTTTGTCATCTTTCAGACTTCTTACTAGGCCCTGTTAATTAGTCCCCACTTGATGACTCCTCAGCTTATTCTGTCCTTCTATTCCTTGTCATACCCATCATCACCCTTTTGTTTTCCAGATTCTTTTCCTACCTTGCCTATTATCACTTTTTCTTCTAGAGCCTCCCCTTTTTTTTCTTTCCCTACATATATATCCCTTATTTCCCTTTACTTCTCCACTAGGGTTGCCACCTTGGGGGGGGGGGGACAGCCTCCTGCCCCCCCCCACTACCACCACCACACATATTCTCTCCCCACCTGCTTTTTTTTTAATTCTCTTCCTTGACCTTGTTTAGACTTCTTCACAGACACACACTTGCATTGCAGAGTATTATGTCTGACTCTACTTTCACTGACACTTGCAGAGAAGAGTAAAAGAAAAGTGAAAACTGTCACTGTCTTACTGCACTCTGCTCCAGTAAATCCCGCCCATCAAGCTTGCTCTGTCTGCCCAGGAGAGAGATACTTTGACACAGTCACAGGGCTGTCTCTCAGAAGAGTTGCTCGGCTGTTGTAAACAGTAGCTCTCAAAATCATATAATAGTCAAAGCAGCAAGCAATGTATGCACCACATCTCCCTCCCGATCTGCTGAACAGGACTCTTGGCTCATCTACTGACAGGGGCTGGATGGCAGTTATAAAAGAAACACTGCCTGAATGCACCAGGTCTGCACCTCACTCGCACTGTCGTCGCCTTGCCTCATCGCTTTCTGTCTCCCCCGCTCCCACTGCGGCTGCTGAGTATGCTCACTCCAGCTGGTCACCATGACAACACTTAACACACACACACACGCACACATATATTACAGATTGCTGCTGAAATCACTGACACCTTGTTGCTGCCTCGACGACTCCCTCTCCACTCCTGCTCGCGGCTGCTCACTGTAAGTCCCGCTAGAGATTCGTGTTGTCACCAGGACAACTGACCACTACAGTGCAGCTGCAGCCTGCTGCTGATATCTCAGCTCACTTTCTCGCTGCTCTCGGCTGCTCGTTCTGACTCCAGTCTTTCTACTAGCAAACTAGCCTCCTAGAACTGTTGACTTTCACCATGGCAGTACAAAGTTGGCACTGGCAATCTAAAAAAAAAAAGGATGATTGCACTGTTTGACAGGCAATTGGTATGTCGGTGGAAAAAACTGCCATGCCAGTTGAAAACTAGCCAGGTGGCAACCCTACTCTCCACTAACTTTGTTTTTTTCTCTTTTACATCGATTTTAACTCTGTTTTCTATTTTCAGTGTGCATTTATAAAGCTGCAACCCCTCAAAGAAAACTTTGAAAAACATACTTAGGTACCGTTCTGCTTGCATTCCACATGTATTCAGTAGACTTTTCCTCCCCACTACTTATTACTGAGACATTTGCATGGAAACATGCTCTATATCCCTGAGAGTTATCTGCCTCTAGTTGACTCCCTATTTCATGTCATAGGCTTCTGTTGTGACATCACAATCCGTTGCCATGGGATTAATTGAGATGTCACAAGTAGAGCATTATGACCTCAGGTAGAGAGAAAGCAATAGGAACAGATGAACTCTTCAGGAGCAAAGATCCTCTTGTCATGCAAATGGTCTCAGTAATAAATAAAGGGGTTCAGAAATACAGAACTAATGTGAAATACAAGCTAAACTGCGTCTAAATAATATGTTTTGTTAGAGTTGTTCTAATGGCATGAGCTGCTCTTTAATATAACCATTTTGTTTTGTGTTGAGAAATATGGCAACTTTTTAACATGTACATGAAATGAGAGCACGTGAAAGTGAGCTTTGACATTGTGACCGCTGCGAGCCGCAAGGCCACTGGCAAGACTGAGATTTCCTTATGGTTTTGATAGCAACATGTTACCATCTCACTCAAGGTACCTGTGACTAGGACTTGTACCTTGTAGCCTGTGTTTTACTGTACGTATGTATGTATGTATACTTGTACTTGACCACAGCAGGTCCACCTTGTAAATGAGCTTGCTCAATGGTGATCGCCTGGATAAATAAATAAAGATTTGATTGATTGAGGACTCAAATGGGTGAAAGGGATTTCGCAGCATGCGCCCCCAAACTTTGGAGCACCTTCCCAACCCAGGTCCGTGTTGCCCCCTCGCAAGGCAGCCTGCGCTCTTCCCTATGGAGTCATCTTAAAATTGCATCGGCCTGCGGGTACCAAAAACCCCTGTGACATATGTTAACACTTGCACCCATACATAACAGCTGGCCCTTAAAATGTAGTATTTGTGTTGTACTGCTCCATAACTGATACATTGCTTACCCTACTGCAACAATTCTAACTGTATGTGCCTCATATGCCTTGTACATTGTGTATTTGTCTACATTATGAGGTTTGCAGGCGACATGTGAGTTCGTTTTTGGCTAACTGTACCTTGTAGTCTCATGACGTGTAATCTTACCTTGTAATCTCATGACGTGTAATCTGTTCCTAATTATGTACCATGTTGTCCCAAGTGTGTAAGTATGTAATTTCCTGTACTCTCCCGGGTCGTACCTGAAAATAGGCAAATTGTCTTGTCTAGTGTACTTACCTGGTTAACAAAAGCTAAACAAATAAATAAATAAATCTGCGGTAGTTTCTTTTGCAAAAAGTGCCAGTGGTCTTAGTCTCTATCAGTTGGGATGGAGTGCAACAGTACATCAGCAAGTCGAGTGGGGATGGTGGGTCAGAAGAGAGAGATAGAGGGATTGGTTTAGTAGTATAATTATGTACCTTCTAGTTTTGTTTGTGTTTTTTGTAAAATGCTTCTTTTCAGGGACTTTTGGAGTGTTAATGATGTCCGGGAAATGATGAAAGCAGGGGCCACTCACTGTAAAAAAAAAAAAACGGTAGCAACATTCACATTCATGCAAAATATCACCGCCAGGTATTGGCATTCTCATCATAAATCAACTTTTTGGAAGCCATGAAAGCCAAAAGTAAGGTCAGTAAATCTGTTATACAAGCACTGAGTTGTGGAATGCTGCATTGAATCCACATTTCCGTCTGACTTGTTCTCAAAGGATGTGTACTTGTCTTTGAGGTCTATTCACAACCATTTTGGAGAACAAAGGGAAGATACTAACACAGGATTTTTACATCCTGCATATGCCCCAGGCCAATGTTCATCACCTTCAGGAATTTAACCCCTTCAGGAATTTATCACATTCTGGGTCTTTGAGCTACAATAACAGTTTTCTGGTCCCTGGTAGTTCATCATTTCCTGTGGATTTGATTACCTTTCATCAATCACGTGGCACCTCTGAGAACTTGGCTTTATATATTGTGCTCCTGCAATATCATGAGACAGCACTTGAACCAACAAGGCCAAGAGGACTAGATGCCCTACACAAAACTAGTCTGCAAAAATGATTAAAGCGCACCTTCTTAGGATACTACTTATGCTACTTCTGATATCTGAAAATGTTCATCCTAACCCGGGGCCTACCGGCCTAGCACCCCATGCCACAAAAAGGCAGGAGGGGTCCCTCACATTAGCCTCAATCAATGTCTGCAGCCTCCTTAACAAATTTGACATCTTGCAAACCTGGGTCCAGCAACATAGCCCTGATGTACTCTCTGTTGTCAAAACATGGCTTAACCCCAAGATACCAGATGCTGCAGTCACCATCCCTGGATACTCTATATTCAGGCAGGACAGGGTTTCCAAATGGGTTGGGGGCTGTGCCATCTACCTGAGGAATTCCTATCTGGGTCAAGTCTTCCCGTTCTCAAACCCTAAACCACCCTCGCAGGTTCTCACTATTAAAGTTCTACTCAGGGTGCACAACAAGGAGCTCACCATTGCCTCTGTGTACCTACCCCATAAAGATCAACCCGATGGATTTATGAGCATATTGGAAAGCCTACATGGATTACACCATAACTCTGAACTCATAGTACTAGGTGACTTCAACATAAATTGGCTATTGCTGGAGCCCAGAAACTATAAGGATGCTGTCACATCACAGAACCTCACCCAGCTTGTTACCACCCCCACCCGATGCAACTATAGGACAGGGTCGCACACACTTCTGGACTGGACCCTTACTAATCACCCTGAATGAATCTCAAAAGTCTCAGTGCTCCCTGATAGGATCAGTGACCACTCACCGATCACATGTACCTGGACAAACAAATTAATTAAACCGCCTCCTAAAATAATCCACACCAGAGTGTTAAAGCAGGGGTACCTTGAGCTACTAAAGGCACACCTAAGCCACCTGGACTGGACACCAATCGACTCTGCCATTGATGTAAACTAAGCCTTAGACCTTTTCATCAGCCACTTCACTGCAGCCTGCAATATATTTGCACCTCTCAAAAAGCTGAAGGTCAAGGGCAGAGCTAACCCTTGGATAACCCCTGATCTAATCACTTTACGCAAACATAGGGATCATCACTGGCACTGTGCCCGTGCAACATCCAAACCTGGGGATATTCATAAATATAAAGCTGCCAGAAATGAGTGCACGTGGGCAGTTAGGAGTGCCAAAAGCAAATACTTCAAGGAAGCTCTCTTCAACTCCTGGGGTGATGGAAAAAAATTCTGGAGTAACTTGAAAGACCTTACAGGCAAGGACCCTAAGTCACCACCCACCATGCTCAACATAAATGGAACACCAACATCTGACCTGTACACAATCACCAACACCTTTAACAATGCGTTCTCCAACTTGGATAGTGTCCTTCCTTCTAATTTCTTTGATACCCCCTCTGGTAGTAACCCTCCTGCAACTACTCCTCTCCTACACCCTGCCCCACAATTCTACTTCAAGGAGATCCCAGTGCATGAATCCAGAACCTATATTCGGAAGGCCATTCACAACACAGGCTACAGTGGTGACTCCCTTGACCTGAAGTTGTTAGCACTTGTCCTTGAAGAAGTCCTTGAACCCCTGACAAAGGTCCTCAACCTATCACTAAGGATGTCCCACTTCCCATCTCGCTGGAAACAGGCGACCATCACACCGGTACACAAAAGTGGAGACAAATCACTGCACTCCAACTACAGACCTATCTCCATCCTCCCTCCATTGTCTAAGGCCCTGGAGCGCATCGCCTCAGACAAACTAGTCAAGTACCTGGAAAAATACGACATCCAGTGTCCTGAGCAACATGGTTTCTGAAAAGGGCACAATACCACCACTGCACTATTAGAATTCACGGGCTTCATACATACCACGCTCGATCAAGGAAACTGTGTAGGGGCAGTATTCATCGACCTTACAAAAGCCTTTGATACTGTGAACCACCCACTCCTACTCAAGCAGTTATCAAACATTGGGCTCTCCAATGAAGCGCTGCTCTGGTTTTCAAGCTACCTTGGGGAGAGGGTCCAGTGGGTTAGGATTGCTGGTGTCACCTCGGAAGAAAAGCCATATGAGGAGAGACTAAAGGAGCTTAATATGTATACCCTTGAGGAAAGAAGGGAGAGGGGGGACATGATAGAAACTTTCAAGTACCTCAAGGGAATCAACAAAGTCCAAGAGGGTAGCATCTTTCAGAAAAAGAGACTTGCAAGAACAAGGGGACACAATTTAAAGATAGAAGGAGGGCGGTTCAGGGGCAATGTGAGAAGTATTATTTCACAGAGAGGTAGTGGATGCATGGAACAGCCTTCCTGAGGAAGTTGTGGGGTGTAAAACTGTGGGAGAATTCAAGAATGCATGGGACAGACATAAGGCAATTCTTGTGGGGGGCAGGAAGATATAGGCTGTTGGTTAACTAGGATCTGCGGCCTATCCTGTAGGTAGGGAAATGGGCAGACTAGATGGGCCTAGCGGTCCTTATCTGCCGTCAAAGTCTATGTTTCTAGGGGTCCCACAGGGGTCCATCCTGGGGCCACTACTCTTCAGCCTCTTCCTCAATGACCTTCCCAGTGTCTGCACCAGAAATTACTGCTCTACGCCGACGACGCAGTCATGTTCACCAACCACCAAAACGCAGAGCTCCTCAAGAAACAATTACAGCTTGAATTCATGCACATCGGAGAATGGTTCAAGTCACACAAACTGGTCATGAACTACAGCAAAACAAAGGTTATGACCTTCTGCAATGCCAGGAGCAAGTACAAATCCCGTGACCTCACCATCCTGAACCAAACAGGGACCTTACTTGAACACGTTCCTGATTTTAAATACCTAGGTGTCACATTGGACAGCTCACTTTCCTACCATCGGCACATAGATTCTGTCGCCAAAGCCACCAACATCCGGATAGGCCTGCTTTATAGGCACAAACACTGCATGACTCCTGACACTCTCCGGTTGGCTATCAACAGCTCTGTCACCTCCATCATCGATTATGGGCTAGCAATTTATGGCTCTGCCTCCACCTCTGCCCTCCGCAGAATTACAGCTGCACTCAACAAAGCATGCAGGCTGCTAACTGGGGCTGACCGACTTACACACACTTGTGACCTGTACACTCAGGCAGGATGGCTTCCTCTCATCAGCCTGATACAATATCAAACCTGCCTCTTAGCCAAAAAAGTCCTCCTCAGGGTCATGCCCCGGGCATTGAAAAGCTCATCATTGACCACCACAGCACCCAGCAAACTAGAAGTTCACAACAACTAACCTTCCTTGTCCCGAGATGCCGGACTATCATGGGCCAGAGGACCTTTACCCACAGAGCACCACAGTGGTACAATACTCTCAACAAAGAAACTCTTACTGCTGCTGCTCTTGGCCCTTTTAAGAGACAACTCTGACTTCATCTCATTTCAACTAGTTGTTGTGACTGCCTCGCCTAATCAGGAGCCCACTGCTCACTGCCCTCCACTTCAGTCTTGACAGCTACCTTTCCCTGCCTTGCCCCCTTCTACCTGCCTACCCCTTGCCCCCTCTCCCCCCCCCGGGCATTTCCTGTCTTTTATCCCTCCCTCCTCCCCTTTAGAGCTCTTACCCTCACCTTCTACCCTCTGACAATGGCCTTCCTGCCTGCATACCCCCTTCCCTCCTGCCTGCAGTGCTTATTTCCAAGATTGCCCTTGGCTGGTATGTCATGCTACCTAACATTTGGCTCATTTTGAATTCCTGGAATTTCCTAAGCCTCAGTCTCTTACTTCTTTTTATTGTGTAACTATGTATTATTATGTTGACCTTTGTATGTATGTATACCCCCATTCCTTCGACGTGGAACCTTTGTAAACGAGCAGTTCGTGCTCTAAGGTATTTGTAATCCTAGATTTCAATAAAAAAATAAAAATAAAACATTCTGTTTTTCAGGTGGGATCGGTGGTTGCTGACAGCATTAGTGATGGCTCCTGGATTTCACTGAGCAAAAAGGTGAGTGAGATTGTCTCTCTCTCTTTTTTTTTTATTCTGTATTTTTGGTCCTGCTCATTACTGCCGGACCATCTGCCCGGTCATGGACTCTGGCTGTCGCTTCTCATATTAGCCATCCTCCCTGAACCCCCAGCTTGCCCCCCAGGGCGGGGTCACGGCACTCGGGGCCAAAGGCATCGTGAACATGGGAAAGGTGGGAGTCAGCTTGAGAGCCAATATTGCAGTCAGAGCGGGCGTCATTGAGGTGGTGAGAGCAGGGTTTTCTTTCCCCCTTTGTGTGGAGGAGGTGGGGACATGCAGTGACGTCCTGTGTCCACCCTGCCCCTGAGATTCTTCAGGCGCCAGTAGGCTGCGGTACCCCCGGCCTCCACCAGGAGTCCATCGAGTGCCGTGAACTGTCCCCACCCTCCCTCCGGAGAAGGAGAGCAGTCCCAGTGACGCTCCATCCTTCTCCCCCGGCTCCTCCAGTGACCGGGGTCCATTCCTGAACCAGGTTTGGCGCTGCAAGTGAGTCAACCACTGCTCCAGTGGGCCAGCTGAAGTGTCTCTTTTCTGGGATCTCACATGCCGCTTCAACAAAAATATGTTGACACGACATCACAGCAATGGCACTATGTCGACTACAACTGCGGGCCCTGCACAGCCAGACAACAAATGTGTTTTTTGTAGGGCTGTGCCCATGCCCCCCATGTGGGGGAGTGCTGCCCTCCACACCACCCCTATTTTAATATAATCAACTCTGAGTCAGAGCTGATTCGGATAGAAGGTGCAAGACCAGGGGAAAGAGTGCTGCGGTCCCAAGCGGACTTTACAATGATCTGTCAGTCTTGTCACTTTCGATGAGATTGCTGTAAAAGTTGTCACTGCAGCGTCGGCATACCTCTTTTCTGTAGTGCTCCACATTGTCAATGAGTATTCACAACAACTAGGTATAGTGCACCCCTACCAGGGGAATGGCACAGCACAAGCTTTAGAATGTTTGGCATATGCGGATTCCAGGCAGCAACTCCTCACTTCAGCTGTGCCATTGAAAGGGGAAACACCTACCTTTTCTTCTCTCGAGATTTTCTGTTGGGGCTGCAATTCTGCATTTGCAGGATGGGGCTCCATTTCCATTCATGGACTGGGAGTCACTTCTGCCTTGCTAGGGTGTTTTATTGATCTCTGTTTAAAAAAAAACAAAAAACAAAAAAAGGTGCCTCAGGTAGGTACAGTTTTGCTTATTTCTGGGGTAGTGTAGGGCTTCTTGGGGGTTTCCCTCAGCTCTTTTCATCAGTTGCCCCCCACTCTACCCAGCTTCAGGTTTCTGTGGAGCTAATTTTTTGTATAAAAAAAGAAATTTTAATCCTAAAGGAGCTTCTGCCTTGGGGTTTTTGCTTGGTTTCTCCTGGCAGTCTGTAGACCATTTCTCTGGACAACGTTTTCATTGCTGAGCTGCTGGGAATTAGCCACTTGGTTAAGTGCTTGTATTTTCTGTTTTCTGGTATTTTCTGACCTCGTGTTGTGATCAGAGGGACTTACGAGATTTGTTCTACCTCAGCCCTTTGAACATTTTTGCGTGGCCATCATTCAGCTGTGGTGACAGCGGGACGCACACTCCTTCTTCAGTTCATTTTCCCGGGTTTGGTTTTCATGCGCCAGTGGGTGTAGTTGGTTGTGCAAAGCACAGCACGTTAACACGTGCAATTGCCTATCTTTTGTATTACGCTAACACAATTGCATGCCTGCAAGTGCGCACATGCCGACAGTTAGCAAGCTAACGTCACGTGGGGCGTTGTGATATTGTGCACACTCCTGCTAGTGAGCATGCATGCCTAGTCAGCTCCTTCTGGCCGTGCTGATCCATACCTGTAGCTTCAGTTGAGAGCCATCAGCCCAATCAAGTTAACAGAGCAAATGATTTTTTCTCTGGTAATTACTGTGTTGTTTTTTGGGGGGGAATTCACAATTATAAACATATCCTTGGCACCATGACTTATTGGACCATTAATTATGAAATTATGTAAGACCTGCAAAAGAGTGATGAGGCCCTCTCCTATGGGTCCCTATTGCCTTCATTGTGTTACTCAGCATAATATTTCTCTAATGATTCCCCCCAGCCAGTCCTCCGAGCTGGGGAGGGGGGGGCACCTGATTCCTCAGTTGGAGTGACAAAACAGAATTGCAAAAATCACTTTTGTTGCTCTTGGGTGAGCTTTTGGGCCCTGATGTTCTGCAGGACATCCCAGCAGGCACACCCAACCCCAAACCGGGCCCCTCAGGTCAGAGTGTGCCTACACCAGCACATCCAGGTACATCACAGTGAGAAAAGGCTGTGGAGACAGATTTGCAGGCAGATTCTGACCCTGACTACTTAGAAGATCAGGATAAGAATTTTGGGGATCTTGGGGAAGCTCCGGGCCTTAAAAAATTGCTCTCTGGTAAAGAGGACATCCCCTCTGAAGGGGAAAAAGAACAGGAGTGGACAGAGCCTAGGTCACGGAATCCGGTTCCTTCTCTGTTTGTATATAAAGGGGAAAAAAGGGGGAAGATGAGAAATCCACAAGAAATGAACAATCTTCGTTTATACTTTGAAGCTGCCACTTCTGATGTGTAGTTATAGTAGAAATGATTCTGAAGCAAAAGATGGGGGTGGGGGGCGCTGAACAAATATGTCTGCAGACAGTATTTTTGGTTTCCAAATGCTCTATTTATTTTTATTCCCTGTTTGACAATAAGTCCTTGTCATTTTTGATAGCTGAAGCATGTAGATCTTTACAGTTCAAGGAAGAACAGTCTGTGGAGACGGTGGATATCAATCCAATTCTGTCTACATCCTCTGCTGCTTCAAAATGTTTCTTAGGTTACATTCACTGTGACCAAATTATTGAGCAATGTGACAGGGTGGAATAGGACCCTGTCCCAGTTGTTATGGAAAGAGTTTAAATGCAAGGATCTGTTCTATTCTATTCTATTCCTTTCCTGTCTCTTTTCTGTCTGGTTGTACAAGCAACATTTTTCTGTGAGACCTAGGATTTGATCACCCCTGCAGTCTCGCAGTTCTTTGCCTCTGTGCTTCTAAACATTGACTCTCTTTTTCTCTCTGCTTCTCAGTCTCTTTTTGTTATATAGCCCACCATTTGAACATTTTTGCAAGCTCTGCTGCCACTTTTGAAGCTGTGACAGTACGCATTGGAACTGCTTCTGGGTATCGAGTAGCATAGTCGCATATTGCCAGGATAAATCTATTACCCTTTTTACTTTTGTGTGAAGGACCAACCGCATCCATTGCAATTCTCTCAAAAGGCACATCTATCAAGAGTAGGGGCACCAGGGGTACCTTGTCTTTTCTTGTGACTGGGGCTACTTTCTGACACTCAGCACAGGAATTACAATAGGTAGCAACACCTTCATGAATTCCAGGCCAGTAAAATCTATACAGCAATCTGACAAGGGTGCGATCCCTTCCTGAGTGACCAGCCATAGGACTATCATGTGCTATCTGTAACAACTCTGTTCTATACTTCTGTGCTATGACGAATTGTTTTGTCTGTTCCTATGTCTGAGATTTAACCTAAACTCTGTACAACAACCATTACATTTTTTAAACATTGGTCCACCCTGTTTTGGTTTCACCCCCAGCTGCTTAAAATAACCTTGGAGAGAAACATTGTTAGCTTATTCTGAAAGAAAATCACGATCAGTTATCGATTTAGTTTCAGCATTTTCATATTTTACTCTTTATGTCCATCAGTCATTTGTTGCCACAGTTTCTTCAGGCATTGTCTTTCTTTCCTGGATTTCTGGATCTTGGAGGTGTGCTCAAACAAGTCTGATTCAATCACTGAAAGGGAAAGTGTCCCCATCGTCTGAAATTTTCTTTGCCTGAGCTCTTATCAACTCAGCTGCTGAAACATCAAGATGTACTCCTTCTTTGATTAACTCAGTAAATCCTGGAAAGTAATTTCCAATAATCACAGGTACAGGTAACTTAGGTATTACCCCTACTTTCATTTGGTGCGACACACCCTTAATCATCAGAGTCACTTGGGTGGTGGGATAGTATCGAGTGTCCCCATGAATGCAGATGACACCAGTACCTGGTCCCTTTGCACAGCATTTTCCCAGCACTTCAACATACACTAGGGCATGTCTGCTTCCCAAATCAATGAGTCCCTTTACAGTTTTATCCCCCACCTTCACATCTGTTAAGTATTTGCCAAGGACAAATCGGTTCCAGTGCCACTCTTCTTACTATGGCAGTTTCTTGCAATATGACCTGTCTTATTACAGTTATAATTGATAACGTCTTTGGGCCCAGATTTGTTACCCCCACAAGAGTTCTTATCAGGCTTGGAGTTTAAATGGGAAAAAGAGTGTTTCACCTGTGCTTGGCTGTTACCTCACTGTTGTGGCATCTGTCTGGCCATTTGGTAGTCCTCGGCCAAAGAAACAGCCTTTTCCCCACTGTCTGGTTTGTGTTTCTTTACCCATAGCTGCACATCTGTAGGCATGATGTTGAATTGCTCCATGGCAAATGTGTCGATGATCTGTGGGACTGTTTTGCTCTCTGACTGGAGCCATTTTATCAGGAGTTCTCTGAGTCGAGTGTGGAAGCTTCTTGAGGATTGCCAACTTTGTTGTACTTCAGAGATCGAAATCTCAGCCCGTAGGTTTCTCCCGAGATGTCATACCTTTTCAGGATTTCGCTTTTCACCAGGTCATAGTTTTCTGACTGTGCAGTGTCCATATTGCTGTAGGCAAATTGGGCTTTGCCTGTCAGGTAGGGTACCAGTCTGGCTGACCATTGCTGCTTTGACCGTTGGCAGGCTGTGGCAACTCTTTCAAAAGTTGTCAGGTATGCCTCGCTATCATCCGAGGGACACAGCTTTGTAAATTCAATGGCTTTTAAGTTGCTTGTGTTTTGTTGCTCATCTGGATCTGTGTCAGAACCTCTGCCTTTGATAGCTTGCAAGGCACCCCAGTCATTGCTGCTCCTGTTGCCGCAGAGGCAAAGAATTGCAAGACTGTTGGGGTGATCAAATCCTAGGTCTCACAGAAAAATTTTGATTGCTCAACCAGACAGAAAAGAGACAGAAAAGGAATAGAATAGAACAGATCCTTGCATTTAAACTTTTTCCATAACAACTGGGACAGGGTCCTATTCCACCCTGTCACAAGCAAGAATGGGCAGGTTTGGATCAGAGAAAATCTCTTCCGGAACCGAAGACATGACCTTTTCCATTTTTAGAGGACAAATCTTGCAGGTAGGAAGCCCCTCCACTGGCTTTCAAGGCCGTCTATAATTCAGTCAGACATACTGCTCTGCCTATCGAATGCTGTCTGGCATTCACAGATTCCCATAACAAATGGGTGGAAGCCACGTGTAGGAGGGCTTTCACCTCAAACAGCACAAACCTACGTACTTCTTATGCCTCCTTTATTGTGTCAGGTTTTTTTACACTTTATTTCTTCACCTACCAATGACAGCCTCTTTCCGGCCACTCGACCCCCCAGGGTGGGGCCACCTTCTCCTCTGGCACTCTATCTAGAATCTAGTGGAGCAGCCATTGAGGAGGAGGCAGACTGGATACACACATGTTAGCAGAGCCCGGCACTGGACATGGGGCCCAGCCACTGCTCCCACCGTCGCCTACTGCCACGGTTGGGGTTTTTCCATGTTTGTTTCCCCAGGATGTGGCATGCAATGGCTCCAGCGAGGCCACTTTTTCCACACTTCTGCCACAGGAGCCTGCTGATGTCCTTCTCTCTCCTACGTCCCATACACTTGTGTTGTCACTGGTCTCCACCAGAGACCACTGCAGTGTCGGGAAATTCCTGGATCCCTTCCCCAGGAGAGGAGAGGAGAACAGTCCATCAGATGCTCAATCCCCTCCCTCCCCTGCCGACCTCCGACGACCCAAGTCTGTTCCCGAACCCAGGTCGCTGGCGTGGCACGAGGTGTGACGTCCAGTGCCCCAACCCTCAGCACCACCATGCCAGCCCGCCTCCTTTATTGTTGCCAGAGCGTTAAACTTGTGGGTCATTACTCTGGGCAGTTTCATTCCTTCTGATTCAGAAGCAGCAAGCATTTTGCAGTTGGTTACCATGGCCTCCACTTTTCTAGGAGACTCTACAGTGGAAAATTTGTGCATATCCACCCATTCAGCCTACCAAATTGGCAGGGTGTATGGCTTAGGCATTGGGCCACTCATCAAGCTTCAAAATCAGAGTTGTTTAATCTGCCCTTTGAGGGAGACTTGTTGTTTGGTTCCAGCCTGGATGCTATTTTTAAGGACATTCAGGACAATAAGGGCCATCTTCCAGTGTCTAAAACAACAGCATAAGACTACCTCAACCCAAACGGGTCAAGGTGATGGCTGGTGCAGGCAATCTCGAGGGAGTTTTGTCCCTTTTGGAACTTCGGTAACCAGAGATATAGAGGAGCCTACTCAGGTAACAAGGGTTACAGTAATAGAGGGGCCCTGGCCAAACAATGTGCAGGAGGCCTGTCCAAAAGCTTGGTACCTCGCAATGAGGTAACTCGGATGCATCCCTGACCCCTTTTCCATGGTGGAAGACTACAGGAATTTTACTCAAGATGGGCCCAAACAACGTCAGATGCCTGGGTTTTGGAAATCCTAGACATGGCTATGCCATATAATTTTCAACAATCCCCCCAAGGGGACAATTTTTGCTGTCCCTGGTCTCCAAGAATTCTGCAAAAAGACAGGCAGTGTCAGAGACCCTGGACCACCTCATTCAAATCTGGGCCATTGTGCCAGTCCCACCAGGTGAGCAAGGTCAGGGGTTCCACTCAATCTGTTTCGTTGTTCCAAAAACTGCAAGGGGGGGGGGTTCAGGCCCTTCCTGGATCCGAAGCATCTGACCAAGTTCATGCACCAAACGACCTTCAGCATGTAGTCCGAGGTCAATCACTCAAGCAGTTCAGCCAGGGGACTTCCTAACTTCAATAGATCTGACAGATGCCTACCTTCTCATTCCCATCCATCAGTCTCACCAGAAGTATCTCAGGTTCTCGATACTGGGCCAACATTTCCAGTACAGAGAGCTTCCCTTCAGCCTTGCAACAGCCCCCATTGTCTTCTCAAAGGTGCTGATAGTCCTGGTGGCTCAACTTCAACAGGAGGGGCATCATGTCTGTCTTAGCTGGACAACCTGCTTATTCATGCACTGATGATGCTCTTGGCAGGGAGGTTGGTGCTCAGGACTTTGGAGATGCTCAAGTCCTATGCCTGGGTGGTGAACCAGGAGAAAAACTCTCTTGAGCCATCTCAGACTTTGGAACACCTGGGGGCAGTCTTCAACACGAAACAAGGGAAGTCTTCCTCTCACCTTCCCGGAAGGAGACTTTATTGACAGAAGTTCAGTTGCTCTGGACTCAGTCATCAACCTCTGCCCTCAGCTTGATACATATCTTGGGCCTCATGGGTGGCAGCAGCCCCTCCAAATGGGATTGCTGACAGCCTGGGATCTGACATTGGAAGACTGTCAGACAGAATCTCCCTCACCCCTCACCCCTCAGCTACGTCACTCCCTGAGTCGATGGGTGAATGTCCAGAATCTGAGCAAAGAGGTTCCACTGGAACTTCCCCCAGAGTTCATTTTTTTTTCCCCACCCCTGTGCTCGCTGGTCCCCAATCCTTCAGGCCCCTACATGTCCCCCCTCACCCCACTGTCCTTACCCAGCCCTCCTCTGGACCTTGTATCGCAGCCAATCCCAGGATATCCCGGCATATCCCTTCGCCGGGCGGGTCCCCCTCCTTTGAGGGGGAAGGCACCGGGGAGGGGGATGACCCCAGCACATACTTCTAGGGCCCGGGATGCTGCCGAGGAACAGAAGGCCCTGGGAAGGCACTGGAGGCACTCAGGGAACAGAGGGCTGTCATCCGTCGGCCAGCGAGTGATTTTCCTGATATCCTTGTGGTGCGTGACGTCTGGACGTCAAGGCAAGAGCCGACGTCTGCCACACACCTCACAGCAATAACTCGACGTGTTGCCCTACCCCTGGTCTCCACCAGTGGTCACCCAACACCGGATCGCAGTCCTCCCTCCCTGAAGACAACAAGCTGTCATGGGATGCTCAAGCTGTCTCCCCCCCCCCGGCTGGCCCTCCAGCGTCCCGAGCTCATTCCCGAACCCAGGTCGCTGGCGTCGCAAGCGGAAATCCAACCTCTGCACCAGCAGGCCGACCCAGAGTTCATTTTAACAATGGATGCCAGTTTGCACAGTTGGGGGACAGTCCTGAACCAACTACCCATTCAAGGAACTTGGTCAGTACGGGAACAGCATCTCCACTTAAATGTCCTGGAAATGAGGGCAGTTCACATAGCTCTTCTGAGATTTCAGAACCTTCTGCAGACAAAAACGGTAAAAATAATGGCAGACAACGCCATCACTGTGGTGCACATAAACAGTCAAGGTGGCACAAAAAGCAGGGAGATGCTCCAAGAAGCCTCCAATCTTCTCAGTTGTGCAGAGGAGAATCTTCTCTCTAAATCAGCAGTATGCTTGGCAGGGGAGATGAACATCATGCAGACTGGCTAATTAGCGAAAATATTCACCCTGGAGAGTGGATGTTGAACCTGGAAGTGTTCGATTTCCTGTGCAACAGGTTTGGTTTCCTCAGATCTATCTGTTCACCTCCAGCTACAGTGCTCAGATTCCAAGGTTTTTCAGTCACTATCGGTGACCACAAGCAGAAGCAGTTGAAGTTCTGACTCAGGAGTGGACCTTCAGCAGAGCATATGCCTTCTCCTCACAGCCTCTTCTCCCCAAGGGTATACAAAAAATAAGACACTCAAGAGAAAGCTTTCTCCTAGTAGCTCCAGAGTGGCCAAGAAGACCATGGTTCTCAGACTTAGTGAATCTAGCTCAGCAAGCACCCCTTCTCCTTCCAGTGTGAGGAGACTTTTTGTCTCAGGGTCCCATTCTGCACCCAAATCCAGAAGCGATGCAGTTTGCGGCCTGGCTCCTGAAAGGAGGAGTCTCCTAAAATTAGATTTCTCAGGTGGGGGTGGGGGGCATGGCTGCAACATGGCGTGTGTGTGTTAGCTTAGCTCCACTGGGAACTACATTATAATAGCCTGTTTCGCAGTCTGGAACTGACCTGGTGGCATCTTTGGCAGCAGATTACTTCATAACATAGATGGTAGCAGGAAAGCAGCAGAGCAAGCCATTAAAGCTTACTTTTGATCTGGTTGAACAGCAGAGGGAGCAACGCCACGGACCTGAGGCCCACACCAGATCTCAGGCCCAAACAGCAGGGGAGCAAATTCCCACAATGATGGAGCTGGAGCGCTCATTAGTGAGAATCCCTGCACTTTCGCCAACATGCAGTCTGAGATGAAGGCAGGATTTACTAATAGTACCGCATAGATAACCCATCTACAAAACATAGTGACCGGTCTGTCAGAAATGACTGCTTACCATACCTCTCATTTATCAGAACTGGAGCAGAGGGTAAGCGACTTGAAGGACTCCCAGGGCACAGTTTTTGGTGATCGCAGTCAGCTGAAGGAGCAGCTAGAGGACTTGTTAGCATGTGTGGATGACCAGGAGAACAGATCGCGGAGCTCGAGTCTGAGGGTCACGGGTCTTCCTGAAGGGGTCGAGAGTAAAACCCCAGAACGTGGTCTCTAGAAATGGCTAGTAGAGCAATTGAAGTTAAAGCCTGAAGCCATGCTGTTCGAAAGAAAGAGCCAATGGGTTTGGCCCCCTTCCAAAAACCAGTAATCACCTGTGGCATTGCTTAATTAAGTAGCTGAGATACATAGTCAAAGAATATGTGCTATGCACTGTTAAAGCTCAGGGGCCCATGCCGGTAAATAATGGCAAGGTGTATGTCTTTCAGGACTACAGCCGAGAGATGCAGCAAACAAGACAGAAGTTTAATCAAATAAAATTGAGGCTGTATTCTCTTAGCTGGTCCTTTGTGTTTATGTACCCTGCAGAACTGAGGGTGGATCACCCAGGAAAACCACCCAAATTCTTCACAAACCACACTAAAGTGGAGAAATGGGTCAAGGAAGAAGCAAAGACTGCGGAAGGCCACACTTCAGAAAAATCATCACGCCTACTACAGATAAGTAGCCTTCCTTTATTGCCAATTTTCCTAAGCCTGTCTGTTGACCTCCCCTTATGGTGGTGACACCATTCCGTACCACAGCAGTTTAGATTATCCTGATAATTTTTCTTTATAGTGTGATTCTGACACTTGCACATGCTAGAGCTGCTGGAGGTGTGAATGAGGGGTTCCCCTCCATGAGTGTGTTGCTGTCCTAATGCGGGGTTTCTCTTACCTGCAAGGTGAATGTAGCAGTAAAGAGGCACCGGGACTTTGGTTTGGATACACAGCTGATGGCACTCCTGCAGTGCTGTATGCAGAGCATCAGCTCTCTTCTTTGATGCATCCCCTACAATAGGAGGCCCAGTGAGGAACGTTACTCTGATTGGCTCACTGGGGGGTCGAACATAGCCCTGCCTTACAGTGGAACGCATAATCACACAACTCTGTGTGCCTCCTTGATGCCATATTGAATCTGCAATCTGCCCGACCATGTCTGGGGACATGGGTTTCAACGGTCTAGACTCCTTTGATGTCACCTGGACTGGGAGCGGATTTTGGGAATGAGCTTTGAAGCTGCAACTTCCCGGGATATCGATATCACTGAAGTGCTCTGTTTACCCAGAAGTACGGATGCTTCCTTCACGACTGTGATCTGAAATGCCTTACTCGTATTAACAGCCTGTCATCAGGGAAGGGATTGGGGAAGTCCCCCCCACGCACACACACACTCCTCTCTGTGAAATTTTGCAGAGATCAGGCTTCCTATGCCTGCCAGTTGGCGACTAATCCCACTGATGCATCGTAAAGATGGGGCAGTATCAGCTAATGAGTATGACATAGGGCCCCTGAATCGGGCCCATATTGTGTAAAGTTTTATGTTTAATTGACTGCTGCTTAGTGACTTTTTCTTGCCTATAGTAACTGTTTATATGTTTTGCCAGTGATGGACTTAATCTGGATTCCCCCATTCTGTTGAGTGGGGGGGGGGTCTAACTCGGTCCGACCCTTCTCTCATATTATTTAAAGGTTTGCAGTCTGGGCATCATTGTTTCAGGAGACTTTCAAGATGTGCCCATAGTCCTCACATGATGTTACTTCTAATTCTTAGAATGCTTACTGCCATTAGTTTGCAGGGGATGCTAAACTGGGGTATTATACCCCCGGTTGGTGGGGGGAAGGGGAAAGGGTTGAGCCTAACAGTGATTTGGACCCACCAGGTTTAGAAACTAGAAGGGATGTTCTGTTGTTATCTGATCTTCCCTTGTCAATCTTCACCATTCGTTACTGCTTGGGTGTTAGCCAGAGGTGCGCACCCACCATGGGAGTTTTTTTTTTTTGGGAGAGGAGTCAGCGCCAATGGCGCCACCCCCAAGAGCGACACACTATGTGGTGCGCGAGGGGAGGCAATTAGGTGCCGCAGAGTCCTCCCCATCTCATTTCTGTTTCTCCCACCGTCGAGGCAACACCTGCTGCGCAAGTTCAACAGTACTACGCCATTAGGCCTTCTCTATGACTTTGTCTCAGTTCATTTTTCCCCGCCATTGTCGATAAGAATGTTCTTTTCTTTAATATTTTAATGGTGCCGGGATCTTTTCTGTGTTATAGTTAATTTTGCATCATGTCTGGTTCAGGAGCTGAGCGTAAGTCGAAAGCGGGCCGTGCCCCTCTGCGTTGATGCTCCTGTGGCTGGCACTTTTCCGTTTCGGACTGACATGATGTCTGCCTTTGGTGCCTGGGACCTATCCATGATATGGACAGATGCGACGCCTGTTTCTGGATGGACTGCCATGTTCTTGAAGTCCACGTGTTCAAAGTCGGCAAGGCCCCGCCGACTTTTGGAGGACTTCGTCACTCTCGAGCCTCCCAGGCCAGGTTTCTTGGCTCTTCCTCTGGGTCCCCTCCCAGGCCAATTCGGTCTGGTGAGGAGGAGGTCTCCTCATCTTCCATCCTTGCCGGGGAGGAGGCCTCTTTTGCAGTGTCAGGGGAACACTGTGGTCCCTCCTGGGGCCACGGTGGGGACACCGTCTCAGCAGTCACCTCTTCAGAGGTGCAGGCTCCCCCAGTGTCGCGGCACACGGTTGCTGGGTCCGGCATTGGTGGACCATGGACACCGCCCTCCGGCGCCATCTCAGATCCCAGTGCTATCCACGGTGCCGGTGATCAGGGTGGCACCATGTGCGGTGCCATGTTGTCTTTTGTCACCACTCACAGTGCCGTGGGCCCAGTCAACTCCATGAGTGGTGCCATGTTGGGTTCTGGTGCTGCGGTCGGCGCCGGGGAGTTAGCTGGAGCCGTGGGCAGATCGAGGCCGGGTTTGGGAGCTTCGGGCGATGCGCTGGGACCATACGGCATTGCGCATGGCACCAGCGCCATTAGCGGCGCCATTTCTCAAGGGACTCTTGGGGTGGCCATCATTGAGGTCCTTCTGGTTGACTCCTCCTCAGAGGCAGACGATTTGGAAGTTGAACGACCTGGCTCCCTGATTCTTCGGAATCAGAGTCTTTTTTTGAATGCGGTTTCAGGCGGCCCAGCTTTCCGATTCCTGAGTCTCCCCAACTATCTTCCTCCGAGGATTCCCAGGCTGGGGGTGGCCTGGAACTCATTGGGGAGGGCGGTTTGGAGATCGGGGACTGGCCTGTCTCCCCAGAGGGGGCTGTAGCAGCTGCTGTTTCCGGTGCCGCCTCACCTTCTCGGGGTAGACTCAGGGTTCTGTCTCCAGGGGCCCCCCTTGGGGGGCCTCAGGATTGATGGAGCCTGTCGTTGGGGTCGTGGAGGAGGAGGGCATCCTCAGAGTCTGTGGGGTTGAGGGGTGTCAAGTTCCGCCCACCACCCCTTGGGGTGTGGGGAGGAGCCGAAAGGACCAAGCCCCGTCTCTCCCTCTTAGGTTCAAGGGAACCCTCTGGTGGCATTGCTGCGGGTTGCCCTTCTGGACCCTTGCAACCCCAGGTGCATCACAGGGGAGAGTCCCCCACCAGGCTTTCCAGAGTTCGCATCGCCAGGGTTCCATTTTGCAACCTGGTTTGTTATCCAGGATCCCGCCAACTCGGGCTCCGTTACCTGGATTTCAGAGCCCTAGCAGAGGACAGTTGCCTTCTTGTAGGTGCCCCTCTCCCATTCCTCTGCAGCCACCCCCCCCTTTCTTCCAGGTCATGTCGGTTCTACTGGCCCAATATCCTGGGAGATGTTCAGATGCTCTGCGGAGGCCTTCCCATCATATGTTAGGTATATGCATGAGCAGGTTTTTTGCCTCTCCCCACCACCACAAGAGTCCTCTGGGCATTTGAGTTCCTCACCTTCCTTGACTCCCTCCTCTGAGGGAGAGGAACCCTCTGCTCACCTTTCATCCAACACTGATTTCACGGAATTTCAGCGCTTCCTATCAAGAATGGTTAAAGATCTCAGTATTTCCTTTCTCAGATGAGACAATACCGAGCAGCAGACGCGTGAATTCCTTTGGGAATTCAGTGCCCAACATCTGGTGGTGCCATGCCGGCCTATCCCTTTCCAGGAGGCATCTATCTGCACCTGGCAGTCTCCAGCCGCACCTTTTCAAGCCCCGGCAGACTGCAGGAGGAGGTGTTGTGCCCCCCTTTGGAATCTCTAGGTACACTGTCCAACCCATCCTCGGGATTGCAGTTTCTAGAGACTCCTTCTGGGTGTCGCCGCCTGGCGCACGACCATCCACCAGACTCAGATTCCCTACAATTTGACCAGTGGGGGCGAAGAGTATTCTTTTCCTCTCGTGCGATGCTGTGCATTGCATCACATCAGGCTCATCATGCTGCCTACAACAGGCATTTATGGTCAATGCTTTCTCTCAGGTTCTAGCATCTATGCCTGATATGGAGCAATCCAGACAAGCCATTGCCCTCTCCACTATAGGCCTGGAGCTGGCAAGGCACCAAGCAAGGGCATCCTATGACGCCAATGAGGTGATCTCCAGGCTTGTGGGGACAGCGATCTGCATTAGGCGGATGGCATAGCTTCATCTATCAAGATTGTCACCCCTGACCCGGCGTAGGGTGATTCGCTCCACATTCTGAGGGACCCGCCTTTTCTCCACCAGGGCTAGGAGGCTTCTGCAGGGGTTTCCTCCATCTTCTGGAGACACCTCCTAGCTCTCCTCGGCCTTAGGCTTCCTGTCTTGTAAGGCCAGGGTCTCTTCCTTCTGTTTCTCATCAGCTGGAGGCTGAGGGTCTTGTTCCCTCAGGGGTTTTCCTGGTCCCCCTTTGGGGGGGGGCTTGTTACTCACCCAAGCAGTAATGAATGGTGAAAATTGACAAGAGAAGATATGGAAATTACGTACCTACCGTAATTCTTGATCTTCTCTTGTATCTTCACCATTCATTACTGATACCCGCCCACCTTCCCCTCTTGGGCATCCTTCCTTGACGTCTCCCCACTTCCTGCTCATTCCTCCTCCCTTCCTTCACGGCCTTTAAGCCTAATTTTATATATATATATATATAAAACATTTTTTAAGCCTTCCGTTCTTCTCTCAGAATGGATTCATTTCATTGAGGAGGAGAGAAGAATGAGTAGAATTTATCTCTATCCTGAGGGAACGCTTTCTGATAGCCCCGGGGGTGACCTCTTGGCTCCTTCTTAAGCCATGCTGTTCAATTCACAGTTAAAGAAACCATTCCTTAAATGGTTTGGTTCCTTTGTCTAGGTCTCCTCTGGCATGTCTAAATCTCCTGTTTGGGCCAGCCTCTGCTAGTTAACACTGCCCTGGCTCTCCAATTCTTGATCTGGTGATCTGTTTTGCCTTGCTTTTGGGGAGTCAGACTAAGATCCCACTCTTCCTTCCGCAAACGGTGCCCTCTGTAGGGCTTCAAACAACCCCCCACGGAACCTTGTTTTAACAATCATCACTTCAGTTTGGCTCTGGCTGAGGTTTAGCCAGTTGGAGGCTATCCATTTGTTGATCTGTTGCAAAAAGATGAGAGGTCACACTTGGTGTTCCACCTAAGCACCAATGATCTAGAGTAGAGTAGTCTACTAGAGGTGTAGGCTTAGTTCAAGGAGCTTGCTAGATTCTGCAGTAGTGTTGGGTTCCATTCGATTGCTTTCTCAGAGGTACTGCCTGTGCCACGAGCAAGCACATTGAAAAAGCAGTGGATTGCCAGCCCACCGGCCCCAGCAGTATGATTTCCGCTTGAGACGCCAGTGGCCCGGGTTCAGTAGCGACCACGGGTCACTGGAGGGCTGGCCTGGGAAGAGGGAGCAAGTGCCCGGAGGGCTGCTCTCCTTCTCTGGGGAGGGCAGGCTGCACTCCTCGCTATGATACTGCCACCTGGGTGACCACAGAAGGTGCAATTGAGGAGGCGGGAACAATTGGGAGGGGCGGTCGTCAGCCAAGGGTCCGGAGCGAGGGGATGTCTCTGCATGCCCTCGCCTCCTTAGCTCCTCCTAGTGTGCTGATGATTGCAGGGGGCAGGACCAGAAAGCAGAAAAAAGACCCACAGCAATGCCTGGAGATGGGCCCCGGCATCACGAGACCAGGACCAGGGAGGAGTCACATGAGTCCATCCAACTTGGATGATGGATGGGAGGTTTGGGGGTATACCTCTCACCCCACTCAGTGGGTAATCTGAGGGGCCGATGGCAGGAGAGGACTCATGAGGGATGACAGTTCCTGGAGACCTGGCGGGCAAGGTGCCTTGGGAGTCCCTGAGGGAAGGCAGCCACTGTGGAGGTGAAGGGAGCATAAACAGTAAGTTAAAAAAAAAAAAAAAAAAATGAAGAAACAGAGGATTGAAGAATTTAATCAATGGCTAGAGGGTTGGTGCAAGCAGATGGGGTTTGGGTTAGTGGGGGACTGGGGAGAAACGTGGGAGGACGACAGCCTATTTGCCCTGGACAGTCTACATCTAAGCAGGGAGGGGCAAGCAGTGCTAAAGAGAAAGTTATGGGACTTTATTGAAAGAAAGTGTAATTTAAACTGATTTTGGGGGGTCAAGAAGGGGGCCACTCAAAGTGGCAGGAGAGATGGGAGGCTATCCGCCTCCCCCCTCCTCCAAGATGGAGATTAAATACTGGTAGGATGCAAGAACAAGCAAAGTTTAGTAGCACAGAGCAGTGAGGGGAGGGGGTCCTGATGGAAGGGACTATCAGCCAATGCCAAGAGTTTAGGGAACAAAATGGTGGACTTGGAAGCCATTATGGTGGATGAGGGACTGGACATAGTAGCGGTAAGTGAGATATGGTGGATAGAACATCATGCTTAGGAGAAAGTTATCCCAGGCTACAGACTGTTTAGGAAGGACAGAGATGGTAAGGGGGGGTGGCATTATACATCAAAGAAGACATTAGGGTTACGGAAGGGTAGGAGGAGGTAGGGGAAACAGAGCTCATGTGGGTCATGCTTGACAAACAGACTGGAAAATCATGGAGGATGTTGTGGTTTACAGACCTCCAATGCAGTGGGAGGAAGGGGATAGGCAGTTGATATAGGCAGTTATAAAGATAGTGCTCAAGGGGGAGCTTCTGCTAGTGGGGGACCTAAACCTCTCTGACGTGGACTGGGGGATCCCGGCTGGGGTATCAGCTAGGAGCACGGGGATCCTAGAGGTGCTACAAGGGATATTCATGCAACAGCTGGTCAGGGAACCCACCAGCTTGAAATGGTCCTCAGAAATGGAGAGAGTGTGGAAGAGGTGGTGGTGGGTGGAGGACTAGGTACTAGTGATCAGAGGACTGTGAGGTTCAGAGTAAAAATGGGGAAGGAGACAAATCACACTAGAACGAAGGAGATGGACTTTAGCAAAATGGACTTTAACAAAATGAAGAGGATATTTGGGGAAGAAATGGCCAGAAAGGGGAATATAGGGGATGTTGGGGAACTATGGGGAGCTATCAAAGGAGTGGTACTGAAGGCCACTGAAATTTGCTTCAAGAATGTGAATACGAGCAAAGAAAAGGAGGAGACCACTCTGGTTTACAAGGGAGGTGGCAGAGGTGGTCAGGGAAAGGAAAAGGGCATTCAGGGAATATAATGAAACACAAAGGGGGGAGAACAGGGAGGCTGATAGAGAGAAGGGTAGGGGTGGCAGGCAGAAGATAAGAAGGGCTAAAGCGGTTACTGAGGAGAAAATAGCTAAGCAGGCTAAAAGGGGGATACAACTTTTTTTAGGTACATGGGGAAAGAAGGAAGGCAAGGCAAGAGATAGTAAGGTTGTGGGAGAAGGAGGAGTACAACTGGAGGGGGACTTTGAGAAAGCACAAGTGTTGAACAACTACTTCTGCTCGGTCTTCACAAAGGAGGGGAAGGGTAGGGAACCGGATCTGGGGGAGAAGGGCAGGGAAGGCAAAAAGGTGCATCCTATTATGTTCAACATAGACAGGGTAAGGGAGAAACTGGGCAGATTAAAGGTGGACAAGGCAATGGGGCCAGATGGCTTGCACCCAAGGACACTCCAGGAACTGAGGGAGGAGCTGGCAGCCCCACTGATGAGACTGTTTAATTTGTCCATGGATACAGGGTATGTGCCAAGGGACTGGAGGGGGGTGGATGTGGTGCAACTACATAAGGGAGGCAGTAAGAAGATGGCAGAAAATTATCACCCGGTCAGCCTCACCTTGGTGGTGGGCAAGGTGATGGAGGCACAAATTAAAGAGAGGGTGGTAGACTACCTGGTGGACAGCGGACCGCAGGATTCTCAAATGGGAGGTCCTACTAGATGAACCTGATAGAATTCTTTAATTGGGTGATGCAGGTGGTTGACCGGGGGGCGGGGGCAGTGGATGTGGCCTATCTGGACTTCAATAAGGCCTTCAACACCGTCCCTCACTGAAGGCTAGTAAATAAACTGGAAAGCTTAGGGGTGGGGCAGAAAATAACTAGGTGGGTGGAAAACTGGTTGGCGGGCACAGAGAGGTGGCAAATGGGGTGCATTCCACAGTGAGGGGATATAACGAGTGGGGTGCCCCAGGGGTCGGTGCTGGGACCCCCCTTTTTAATATATACATAAGTGTTATAACAGAGGGTCTGGAGGGAAGAGTGTGCCTATTTGTGAATGATATGAAAATCGGGGGGGGGGGTAGAGGCCATGAATCACAATTTGAGGACTCTAGAGGGGTGGTCGGAAACTTGGAAACTAAAATTCAATTCCAAGATGTGTGCAGTGATGCAATTGAGGCGCAAAAACATAGAAATTGAAACATAGACATTGTCGGCAGATAATGATCTCCTGGCCCATTAAGAACAGCTTACACCCTTGGAGAGGAGGAAATAAAAAAACAGAGCAGGAGAGGGATCTGGGGATTATAACAACAAGCAACCTTAAGGCTGGTGGACAGTGTAACAGGGCATTGGGGAAGGCAAATGGAATGTTGACATGCATTGGGAGGGGCATAACCAGCAGAAGGAGGAAGATGCTGATGCCTTTTTACAAGGCCATGGTGAGACCACACCTGAAGTACGGGGTCCAGTTCTGGAGACCACACCTACACAAGGACATTGATGAAACGGAAAGAGTTCAAAGAAGAGCAACTAAGATGGTGCACATATGCAGGGGAAACCACACAAACAGAGGTGTAGGGAATTGGATCTGTACCCATTGGAGACTAGAAGGTAAATGGGGGACATGATTGAAACTTAAATACGTGAAGGGGATTAATAAAGGGGAGCTTGTTCAGAAAGAAGGAGGGGGGCTAAAACCAGAGTGCATAATCTAAGATTGGAAGGTGGAAAATATAGAGGCAATGTGAGGGGGCATTTCTTTACAGAGAGAGTTGTGGAGGCCTGGAATAAACTACCAGAAGAGGTGATGGAGGCAGAAACGGTGGAGGGATCTAAGAGTGCATGGGACAGACACATGGGATTACGTAGTGAGGGGAAGGGGAGGGCCTGGAAGAGTGGAGATGACTAGGAGAGGAGGGAAAGGGCAAACCCGATGGGCCGATGAGGTCCTTTTCTACCATCAAATTTCTGTAATTCTGTGAAATGCTGATATAGTGCAAAAGCCACATTTACCCCATCAGGTAAACATGACAAATGTAGCTGGTTGTCATCTATCTGCATAGCAGCAAGGGCATCAGCAGGATTCTTAAACTGTGGAGGGAGGAACTCATGCCCCCATCAGTGACTTTTCTGGAATGTGGGGTTCGAGGGATTCGTCCCTGAAGAAATTTTGAAGAATATGGGGGGCATGGTGCACTTTAGAAGCATATCTTATCGGACTTCCGGTGACATCATGTGCTGAGACACTATGCTATGTAACAGCTCCAGGACCCCGCTCGTATTAAAGCAAATAAAAATATGTCCTTATTGTCTCCCGATGGGTGAAAAGTAAGGCAGAGGTTGTCGGAATGGCTGGGAAAGTGAATAGGACCAGCTCGATGACTCCAGCAGCTAAAATCAGACAAATGGCACAGGAGGAAAAAATCTCCATGAGGTAGACAGGGCCGCAATCTTCCAGGCCACAATCCCCTACCTCAGTTACCTCATGCGATGCCAACAGGGACTTTGAGATGGAAGATGAAGAATCGGAAAAGACCATTGGCAAGGTACTCACCACTGTACAAACACTGAAATCCGCATTAACAGACTTAAAAGTAATGCACCTGGGAAACAAAAACCCAGGGGAAGAGTACACAATGGGGGGTGAGATACTGACAACAACAAAAATGGAAAGGGACCTGGGGGTAGTTATATCAGATGACCTAAAGATGGGCAAGCAATGTGAGAAGCCAGTAAGGAGAGCTGGGGGGATACTGGGATGCATAGGGAGAGGCATCACCAGTAGAAAACAGGAAGTTGTTATCCCTCTGTACAGACAGTTGATGAGACCACATCTGGAGTACTGCGTGCAGTTCTGGAGACCCCATCTCTGCAAAAACATAGACAGGGTGGAGGCTGTCCAGAGAAGGGCAACCAAAATGGTGCAGGGTCTGCACCAGAAGACATATGAGGAAAGACTAAAGGAGCTTAATATGTATAGCCTCGAGGAAATGGGGGAGAGGGGGACATGATAGAAATGTTCAAGTGCCTCAAGGGAATCAACAAAGTCCAAGAGGGTAGCATCTTTCAGAAAAAGAGATGTGCAAAAACAAGGGGGCGCAATTTGAAGATAGAGGGGGGATAGCTCAGAGGTAATATGAGGAAGAATTTCTTCATGGACAGGGCTGTAGATGCTTGGAATAGCCTTCCTGAGGAGGTCATGGAGTCAAAAACAGTAGAAGAATTCAAGAATGCATGGGACAGACATAAGGCAATTCTAGTGGGGGTAGGAGGAAGTAGGCTGTTGGTTAACTAGGATCTGCAGCTTATCCATTAGGTAGGAAAATGGGCAGACTAGGTGGGCCAAGCGGTCCTTATCTGCCATCAAATTCTGTGTTTCTATGTAAAAATACATCTTAAAACAATGGATAAGAAAATTATTCTCACTCAGAAACAAGTCGGGGAAATAGTGGATGAGTGGGGGCTGCACTCACAACTGTTGCTCTATCTGATGCAGAGGAATAGGGACACACAGGCCCGTATGGAAGATGCAGAGAATCGGGCAAGGCGAAAAAACAACCTTCGGATACATGCGGCCAGGGAAGGAACAGATGACTCCTTTGAAAATGTGATCACGTTCATCAAACATTTAATCACCTCAGTACTGGAGTTACCGGAGAGCCTAGATCTAACCATGGAGAGAGCCCATAGATCTCTAGGACCAAAGCCCAAAAGATGGAAACTTTCGACCCCGATCCATAATAGTCAGATTTTTACAGTTTCAAACAAAAGAGACAGTCCTGATGATGGCTTGGAAGTGGGGCAGAATTGTATTTGACGGCCAGCCTGTTTACTTTGAACAAGATTTCTCTCCCCTGCAACAGGCTAAAAGGCAGAAAGCTCTAGGAATTGTGAAGCAGCTCAGAAACGTACAAAAACATTAAAGCACAGGTCCTTTATCCAGCAAAACTGCGAATTTTCATGGAGAAGGGGGTCCAGGTTTTTGATAATGTGGCAGCAGCAGCACTGCAACTCATGAAGTGGGGGATAGCATGCCCAGACTTCACGATGGAGAAATTACAGGCAGCATGGCAATGGACAACATGGAACCAGGCAGGACAAGGAAGAAAAAGACTGAGGCAAGATTCTGATTTTCCCTCGACTGGCAGGGAAGAAGAACGGAATGGAGAATCGTCACAGAGAAAATGAGGCATTTCAACTGAGAGGGACTGTGAACTTATGTTGTTCCTTTGTTTCTCCCTCTCTTGATAAATATGAAGGGAGACGGGATGGTAGGCTGAGCAGCATTGCTTGTTCAGACTGCGACATGTCAATGAGAGATACTGAAGATGGGGGGAGCCCTCCTATTTAGAGGGATGGGGCTAAGGGGGGGCATGGGAGGTGGGAGAGGGGGAAGGGGAATGGAGAAGAGGGAATGGTTCTTCTGATATGATAAATCAGCCATGCAACCGGAGAGGATTAGATACTTGCAGGGGAATACAAGAGAACATGAACATAAGGGCAAGCGGGGAGGGGAGGGAGGAAGATTAGGACCACAGTAAGTAAGGGATCCATAAATAAAATAGAGCCTGAATCTGGGAAATTGGGTGGGGGGAAAAGGGAAGGAGAAAAACCTCTAGAGCATCAAGGTCCTGATCATGCCAGAATGGAGCTTATAGTGGTCTGATGTTTTTTAATTTTCTCTCTGATACAGGTGGCAATGGAAAGAAGACGATGGGTCCTGACCAGGGAATGCCAGGGAGGGAGCTGGGATGGGTTTCAGGGGATCACTCTTTACCCCTCTATCTTTGAAATCAATGAAGCACCAGGGATGCAGAGAGTATTGCATGGGTTGGGGGGAGGGAAGGGGGAACGTCGAAAATGCAAAATCCAGTGGCAGAGTAAGATGCACTGGAAGAGGTTAGGAAGAATGACCCTGAAAGAGAGAGACATGAGGGGCGATTTTGAAGAAAAGGGAGGGGCGGCGGGGGAAGGGGGATAACATTACAAGGAGATGGGGAAAGGTTCTACTTGTAATTGTTTAAAATGGCAGATCTTGTATTTTAAGAAACAGAACATTCATCCAGTACTTGTGGGGGATGCAGAACAGATGCCTAGACTATGTAGGAAAGGAACATTTTAAGCTAACAATAATTTCCTTAAATGTGAAAGGGATAAATTCAGTTGTGAAATGAACGAAAATACTTGCAGAGCTAAAGAAACTGCAGGGCAACATTGCCCTTATACAGGAAACACACCTGCCAAAGGGGGAACATGGCAAGCTTAAAAGAAAATGGGTGGGAGAAGTCTGCTCCTCATCACACCCATCAGCAAAGAAGAACAGGGTGGCAATCTTAATTAGAAAGGGGTTGGGCTTTGTGAAACAACACATGGAAACTGACCAGGAGGGAAGATGGGTTATATTATCGGGACAAATACAGGAACAGAGGATACACCTAGTAAATGTCTATGCACCTAATAGTAACACATCACAATTTATTAAACTACTCTTTCAGAAAGTAGCACTACTCCAAGAGGGCAGGTGATTGTAGGAGGAGATTTTAACTGTGTGCTGGACCCAAGGTGGGATAGAACATCTAATAATGCCCAAACTAACAAAGCCACGAGCAACATGCTCAGAGACTGTATGCTGGAACAGGGATTGGCCGACACATGGAGGGAGCTACATAAAAGTGAGAGGGGACTACACCTTTTTATCACACCCACACCAGGAATATTCTAGAACAGATGTGTTTCTCACTCACAGATCGGATCTACATAAGGTGAACTCCAGCGAAATCCACCAGACGATAGCGTCAGACCATGCCCCAATATTTCTATCCACAAACCATTCTGAAACAGACACTCTGGCAATTCAACAACTCACTATTAAATGATAAAGCATTTAAGAAAAAAATTACAGAGGCAATCAGACTATACAGGGAGACTAACACAGGGCAAGAGGTGCAAGAACAGATAGTGTGGGATGCAATGAAGGTGGTTCGTAGAGGGCAGATTATCAGATGAGCTTCCATTAAAAAGAAACAGAGGCAGGAGAAACAGGAGAATTTGGAAAAGAAATTCAAAGAATTAGCAACAGAACACAAACAATTACATTCTCAGGACAAAACACCAGCAATATAAAAGATAAAACAACAGCTACACGAACTCATGAATAGGAAAATAGAGGGCCAATTGAGGTACACAGAACATAGTTACTATGGTGTGGGAGGAAGGGCGGCAGCTCTACTAGCATACAGTCTCCATAAAAGAGAGTCAGACAAGACCATAGTGAGAATTAAGAAATGCCCACAAGCCCGAGAATACAAAACAGAGGCTAACCAGATAGTGAATAAATTTGCTGAATATTATACGAGCTATACAAAGAGGACTGGGGAGAAGAAGAGGTAAAAGAAAAAGCTAGACACTTCCTAGAGGCCTTAAAGTTACCAAAATTAATGGAGGTGATGGCTATCCTGAAGGGGCCAGTTAGCAACTTTGAAGTATACAACATAATACGAGATCTCAAAACTAATAAGGCACCAGGGCCAGATGGGTTCAGTTCGAACTTTTGTAAGTCTTTCAATAACCAGCTGGCCCCTATATTGGGTAGTCTATTAAGACACTGCCAAAAGGAAGGAGTTATCCCACAAACATGGAAAGAAGCTATTATATCAGTACTGGCGAAGGAGGGGAAAGATAGGGAACTATATGAATCATATTGCCCCATCTCTCTACTAAATCAGGACCTGAAAATCTTCTTTAAAATAATGGTCACTAGATTGCAACAGGTGATACAATCCATCGTACACCCAGACCAGACAGGGTTCATTCCGGGGAGGCACCTCACAGATAACATCAGAAGGATGCTGAACATTAAAGAAGAGGGTAAAAAAAAAGTTCCCATAGATTGCTATATTAATAGATGCGGAGAAAGCCTTTGATAGGCTGAATTGGATTTTTCTAAAATGCACATTAAAGACGATGGGTTTTGGGGAAGAGTTCATAAAAATGGTAGCTCTAATGTATCAAGGGCCAACAGCCAAGGTCAGAGCACATGGCACCTTGTTAGGTAAATTCAAGATTGAGAGAGGGACATGGCAGGGGTGCCCTTTATCTCCCCATCCTGTTCGCTATCAGCATAGAGCCATTTGCTGAGGCAATCAGACAAAGCAGGACACGGAGTAGTGGTGGGAGGGGTGGAGAGTAAGGTTTCCATGTACGCAGATGGCACAGTAATTTACATGAGACACCCAAAGGAGAATCTAGACATTTTTCTGGAGCGGGCACAGGTATATGGGGAAATCTTGGGATTTAAAATAAACATCACAAAGACAGAAATAATATAATTAAGTGGCGAGCTGAATGGGGAACTAAAATGAACACTACCAGGAAAATGGAACCCAGGCCAAATATGATACGTGGGAATTCAAATACCGAAACACCTCAGTAAACTATGGAAAATTGAAAACAGAAGTATTTGCAGATATTAAGCGGTGGGCACTGCTTCCACTGTCTTTCATTGATGGGGTGAACACTATAAAAATGAATGTGCTGCCATGATTTTTATTCCTATGCAACCCCTAGATGGTGCTATCCCAAGGGCTACTACCCCGCCTGCTTGGCTAGTAGTAGGTTAAGGGGCCTGAGTTCTGAAACGGGTGCCTGCACCTGGAGGTCAGGGTTGGTAGTGGTCAAGCTAACCTGGGCACAGCCTGCCGGGACACACTAACCTCATCTTTCCCCTCTAGTGGCCTGAACACTGTACAATAATCACTTTCACAATACCCCTGGTACACTACAAAAGTACCCACACTGTTTGCACTTACCACCAGGGCTGGTTCCTCTGGCTCGACCCTGGGGACCCTCTGTAAAACAAGGTTTTTTATTTTTTTATTTTTTTTTTATTTTCATCTTTATCCTCCTCCTTCCTACCTCCGGTGCCCCCTCCTTCCGTCCGCTCATGTCCCCCAGTACCTACCTTAGGGATCTGCCCCTAGAGTGCCCATCCTCCTCTCCTCGCACAGTGGGGTCTGTCCTGTAGGTGGTCCGGGTGGACTTAATGCAGCCTTCATCTAGGGCTGCCGGAGGGGATTTTCCGGTTTTCTCCCCTTACATCCCCACTCCCCCTAGGACGCCTTGCGCTAGGGACGTACGTCCCTGAGTGGTAGCGTGCTTACGCATGCAGACCCTCATGCGCCGGGCGCGATGCCCTTCTCCCTGCCCGTTGGCCGCCCACCTTCCCCACTGCCGGTGCTTCACTGGCTATGGAAGGAATGCAGAGCGCAATGCGCTCTTGGTAACCCGCCCCTGAGGGAGGAGAGCATCCGTTGGGACGCTCGATCCTCCCTCTACCTGCCGACCCCCGTGTAAAACAAGGTTAAGCACAGCAAATAGCAACAGTACAGTACTTTGAGCACAAACTGGAACCACAGTCAGATTACATGCAGAAAAGGTTAGATCCGATTTATTCAGGGGACTTGAACAAGGGAGGGGCAAAATCAGGTTAATTAGCTTAAAGGTTCTATCAATCAAGCAGTTATGCATGCGCTTTGAGTCCCCCCACACAGTCCACCTCTGGGTACCCAGGTAGAGAAGAGATGGGCTAGCCAGGACAGTTGCCCAGGGTTGCAGCTGGTTGGGGCCCTGTGATGGAAAACACAACATGCACAGTACCCAGTATTTGTAATCCGGAGCCAGAGGGCTCAGTTTGTAAAGGAAACGAAACAACAAGACAGTCAGATGACACACTCAGATTAAGCTGTTGTAGGGAGCTACCCTGGTATTTACTCGCGATACCCAAGACTGGACAAAGGCTGGACAAAAATCGAGACTGCAGGAGGTTGATCTGGAATGCCAGGAGAAGCAAAGCCCACACAAGTCGCAGAGGCATCGTTCCTGTTCAAGCGTGGAGCAGGGGGCTGATCCCCAGGCAGGTCTCTCGTCGATGGCTTCTCTGTGCAGTGGGTAGTCTGGCTGGGCCAGTCTGGCAAAGCCCAGATCACATGGAGACAAGTTGGGAAGCAGTCCTTTTTGGGCTGGATACAGCTTCCAGCAAGTAGAACACAGTTCTCACAGTGGGGAACTAACTTGTAACACACTAGCAGCTCATAGCACATTTACAGTACATATACGAGAATTCTACTGTACCAGGCAAAGTGCTCCCTGGATACAATCTCAAAGTCTCTGCACGCACTGGGAGTTTAGGGTTAGCTGGAACTCCTGACAGGCCAATCGCATTCAGCAAAAATATTCAGTCTTCTTCAGGTTGAGCCTGGCCCACTTCAGTAGCTTACTTTAGTCACACAAACTTGGATTTAGTCCAAAATAATTCTCTTCTCTCCTTCTCAGGAGCAGCACACCGGCATGCAGACCAAAAACTTGAGTTCTCCCATGCAAATCCACTAAGGATTGCTGCTCGGAAACACTTCGGCTCCTTCTCGCTCAGCTTCCAGCTTAGTTCTAACTGAAAAACTGCAAGCAGCTCGGGACTTCCCCAAGATCCAAAAGATTTGGTTGGCTGATTTGGCTGTCAGTCAAAGCAAGAGCTCCCTCTTCAGTTGCAAAAAAGGCGCAAAAAAGCTCCAAACTAAAGTTCCTACAGATTTTGAATTCAGACAGCTCCTGTAGGTCCCACCAGTACTGTCTGGTCCAATTTGCAGTCCAGGACCAAGATAGTGGAGACAAATAAAACAGTCCATGCTACAAAGAAAGCAGGCTAGACAAACTACATTGTCATTATCAAGCTAAATGATTTTCGGTAAATAGTTACATCTTTTAACAGAGCTCCCTCTCAGATTACTTAAGCTGCAATTAGGCAGCTCTTAAAGAGACAGTACACAGAGGCTATACAGGCTCTGGTAATCACATTTAAACTGCTCAACGCAGGACACCAGCCTGGCAGTGAGCATTTAGGCAAGCTCAATGAAGACTTTTTGGGAACCCCCATTTGTAGGGGGGTTACACCCTTCCCTGGCTGGGAAAACTTGGTGTCCGCATCAAGTCTGTACCATCATAACATTGAAAATGCAACATATACAAGATATTTATACCATTAGCATGCTATACAAGTACTATCCGATTCATCAATTGGCATAACTTGTTACTTTACTATACATTTCAATGTGCTCCACTATATAATTTCCATTCTGACAATACATTATCCATATTTCACACAGGTAAATTAAACATTACTAGACAGAATCATGTAATAGCTTCTTGTACTCTAAACAATGCAAGAGGGGGCCCTTCCCTGTCAGCTAACTTGGGGCTAGATGGGGCAGGGGCACCATGGTGAGAGGGCAGGACAATTAACATGGAATGGGCTGTCAAGCTCAATTTGGGCAGTGGGCTCTGAGAGACATAAACACCTTTGTGGACTACATTGAGAGGCAAATCCACTGGCCTCCTGGGGAAATCGTAACTGAAGCGCACCACTGGCTTCACAGCTTGGCCAGTCTTTCTGGGGTGAACAATCACAGTCTCTGTACTTTTGGTAATGGTCTTGGAGCTTTCATCACTTGTGAGGGGTGCCTCTGCATGAAGGGCAGTGTCCAAGCTGGGAGTACTGTCAGCCCCTTGCTCTGTAGTCTCTGTTTCTACAACACTTGGCTCATTTTGAAGACACTCTGGCACTGAAGGAGGGTTTTCAGCACTCTCATAGTGTTCCTCAAGTTCTGGTATGTCACCAGAAAGACTCATACCATCAGCTTCTCCTTCAGGCAAATCGTACAGTTCCACGATACACAAAGACTCAGCATCCTCAGATGTGATACTTTGCACTTCGCCTTCAGGGAGCATTGGCTCCAAGGATGATGCCGGGGCGTTAGGCAGTCCAGAAGGCCCAGCTTCATCCCCATAACTCAACATAGGATTTCTATGAAACAACTGACTCAGTTCATATGAGGGGTAATAGGCATTATTACACTCACTGTCATCTGAGTTAGACTGGCAGTCACTATGATTCTGGACCTGCTGCGGGGAAAGTCTTAAATCGGCAACCACTGGGGCAGGCTGACTCTGTTTCTTTCTTGCAGCAGCACGAGTCACTGGTCCAGGGGAATCAATCTTGGTGGGTTCAGCCTCAATTATAACTTGACCAATAGGTAGCAAGTGGTTACGGTGCATGGTCTTGACAGCTTTGGAGTTATTCTCTGGGTCACTTTATACACTGGCAAATCATCCAGTTTTCCAACTATGACATGGGGAAGATGGTGCCATCGATCAGCAATTTTGTGTTTACTATGCAATCCTAAATTTCGTAACAACACATGGTTTCCAGGCCTAAGCTCTTGAGCCTTTACTTTTCTATCATGTCTCTCTTTGTCGGCTAGATTTCTTTTGGCAGCCATTGTCTGGGCCAGTTGATAGGCATGGTTCAATTGAGCTTTAAGTTTTTGTACATATTGCAGGTAATCTTCGGCTCGGACCCCATCAGGAGAAACCCCAAAACAGACATCAACAGGCAGCATGGCCTCTCTCCCGAACATGAGGCGGTAGGAAGAGAACCCGGTAGCATCATTTTTTGTGCAATTGTATGTGTGTACCAAGGTGGTAATCTGCTGGCTCTGTTTATGCTTATCTTTTGGGTGGAGGGTGCCTAGCATGTCTAGTAGGATGCGGTTAAAGCTTTCAGGTTGAGGATCCCCCTGCGGGTGATAAGGGGTTGTTCTTGACTTTCGCACCCCCCCATAGTGAGAGCATTTCTTTGATTTGCTGACTGTCAAAGTCCTGGCCCCGATCAGAGTGAATTCGCTGGGGGGCACCATAGTGGATGAAGAAATTTTCCACTAGCACCTTGGCCACGGTAGGTGCTTTTTGATCTTTGGTGGGAAAAGCTTGTGCATAATGTGTGAAATGGTCCGTAACCACTAACACATTGCCAATGTTTCGCTGATCAGGCTCTAAACTCAAGAAGTCTATGCAGACTAGTTCCATTGGGGTGCTGGTAGTAATGTTGACAAGGAGGACAGCCCTCTGAGGCAGGGCTTTTCTCTGCAGGCAGCAAATACGAGTCCTTACATGGTGCTCAACATTGGCCCCTATCTTGGGCCAATAGACTCGAGATCGTACTAGGTCAAGGGTCCAATCGATACCGAGGTGGCCCATATGATTGTGGAGGGATCTCAGTACCAAATCTATGAAGGCTGTGGACAGGACCAATTGTTGCTTGTCTATTTGGCCACCCCAATTTACAGTCTCTCTATACAACAACTGATTAAGCAGCTTCAACCTGGGGCCTTCTTTAAACAATAAAGCTGATCGCAGATCAGAGGAATGCAACTTGGACACATCTTTTCCTGCATGAAGGGCGTCAAGTGCTGGCTGAATCATAAGATCTCGAGATTGAGCCCACTGAATGCTGTCATTGTCAAACATGAGGTAATGCACTAATATCTAGAGCAGAGAAGTGGCAATATGCAGCCGTTATGCAGGTGTCAAAGGGGCCCAAGCAATCTACTAAGCAGTCCGCTGTGTCCGCAGACATCTGTTCATTTCTATCATACTTTTGGCACAATGCTCGGATGTCAAGTTCAGACAGCCTGACCCAGTCGCTCTTGAAAATGGGCCTCAGAGATAGGGCATCAGTATCAATATGATTCAGGACTGGTCTGTATTCGACAGCATAATCATATGTTGACAATGCAGAAAGCCACTGGTGCCCCATGGCGTCTAACTTAGCTGAAGTCTGTACATAGGTCAATGGGTTATTGTCAGTCCTCACCAATATTTTTGCCCCATAGAGATAGTCATGAAACTCGTCGACAATGGCCCATTTTAACGCAAGGAACTCCAACTTGTGCACAGGGTAGTTTTGCTCTGACGGGGCCAAGCTCCTACTGGTCAATGCCACTGGTCTCAAACATCCTCATGGTCTTGATACAGTACAGCTCCTAGACCCTGCAGACTGGTGTCAGTATGCAGCACATACAGTAGGGTTTGGTGGGATCAGCATAAGCAAGGATGGGGGAGTGGGTGAGATGGTATATAGGTGTCAGCGTGGCTCAGTTGGTAGCACATCCGACTCTGGACCAGAAGGTCGCGGGTTCTCGTCCCACACCGGGATTGGACTTGCACCTAAAAATCACTGGTATCCGAGTGCAGTATTGGGGGGTGCTGTACTGCTGGGCTGTGCTGTCTTTCGGATGAGACGTTAAACCGAGGTCCCTTCTGCCCATCCTGGTGTTGTCCTGGTGGGTGTCCAGGTGGAAGTAAAAGAACCCAGGGCACTCTTCGCAAAGAGTAGGGAACATTCCCGGTGTCCTGGCCAACATTCCCCTTCCCATAAAACCGGTTCATGCAATTATCCAGGCTGTGTGTGGGTGATGGTTTGCGATATGGCCGCCACCACACATTCAGTCACTTCACTACCAGTCTAGCATTGCTTGTAAAGCGCTTTGGATGTATGAAAAGTGCTATATAAATGCTGATTCTTCTTCTTCTTCTATATGACTTTGTGGAAAGCTGCTTCACAGTCAGGTATCCAACGGGACCCGAAAAGTTCACCTGGGTGGAAATATGCTTTGTCTGGTTCTTTGATGGACCCTTTTTTGTATTTTCGATTGGTAGGAGGGTAACCCTGGGTAAGATTCAAGAGTGGCCGAATCACTTTGGAATAGTCCTTTATGAACCGGTGGTAGTAGCCACAGAATCCCAGGAAATGTTGTAGTTCTTTCAAATTGTGGGGCTGGGGCCAAGTAGTCAAGGCTTCAATTTTACTAGGCTCAGTCTCTATCCCCTCTGTAGACACTGTGTGCCCCACATACTTCACAGAGGTTTGGAAAAACTGGAACTTGTCAATGGACAGCTTGAGGCCGAAATCTTCCAGTCAGTCTAGTACTTTGAACAGTTGACTCTCATGTTTCTCTAGGGAGCTCTCAAACACAATGACATCATCCAAGTACACCAGGCATTCCGGCAAATTCATGTCCCTCACAGCTCATTCCCTCAGTCACTGGAAAGTGGCTGGGGCACCCTATATTCCCTGTGGCATTCTCAGGAATTTGTAGAACCCCAAAGGACAGATGAAGGCTGTCTTCTCACAGTCCTTCGGAGCCATCGGAATCTGGTGATATCCACTGCGAAATCCAACACTGAGAACCATTTGCTCCAATTCAAACAATCCAGAGTATCTTGTATACAGAGCATGGTGTATTGATCAGGGATGGTTCGCCTGTTGAGGGTCCAATTATCCACACACATTCATACGGTTCCATTCTTCTTTTGCACAACCACAATGGGAGAAGCATATGGGCTCCTGGAATCTTGTATCACACCAACCGTGAGCATTTCCTGCAAGTGTCTTCTCACATCGTCTATGTCTGCAGGGGCTAGGCGTCGAGACCTCTCTTGAAGTGGCCATTCATCATGCAGGAGTATGTGATGCTCCACACCCTGGACACATCCGACGTCCCATTCCTTCAATGAAAACACTTGATCTCTCTGGGCAAGTTTCTGGCTAATTCTAGTCTTCCATTCAGCTGGCAACGGGGAGTCACCAAAATCAAACAAGTCGGGAGTCACTCTATCTGTCTTGCCAGGGTGCTTGTTGCTGGGCAACACTGCAGTGTCTGCACAGTGTACCATAGCTAGGGTGCATCCTCTGTTCACCTGGATCTCCTGATCTGACACATTATGAATCTGGACCATCACTCATCATGCATAGGCATGAGCATGAGCTGGCAAGATGCTGGGCTTAACCAATAATCCTTCCAGCAATTTTCCATCGCCTGGCGCATCCAACATCAGTATTTTGTTCTTGACATCTTTGTGGAGGCGGATCTCCCCTTGAACTGTACACTGGGCATTGGGGCCAGTACCATTGAATCGGGATCTTTCTTCCACACGACCCCTCCTGGTTCATCCTGGTCCACTCCCTTGGGGTTCTGTTGCAAATCATAGGCCCTCTTGATCAGAAAGGAAATTCTTAGGGCCCTCCCAGTCTCGCGACAGAGTTGTGCCAGTCTCCCAAACATATGGGCGTTGGTTCCAGTTAAAAGGGGAACCCCATCATACAGTCCAGTAAGGGGACACGCTAAGGCCAGTGTCTCAACTTGCTCCTCTACACCAGTTACAGCTGCAGGAAATGACAACCAGAGGCGGACATATCCTAGGTAGGGATAAGACTTGTCGCTCAGTCCTCACACATGTAGGCCTTCCAGGGATTGTAAGGGTACAGCAGATAAGTGTTTGTCATACCAGTCCTTAAATACAATGGTCAGTTGCGACCCACCGTCCAGCACAGCCCAAGTAGGAATACCATTCACAGCCACCATAGTCTCTATTGAAGGGCCCACTATTTTGGACCAGTCTGGAGGGACAGCTGCAGGGACCTGGAGAGATGATTTAGCCACATAGGGATTTGAGTTACTACTTCTTGAACCCTCACTGTGGTCATTTTGGGTACTTCTTGACTGCTGATTCATTCTCTGAAGCTCTCCTTGAAGCCTGTATACAACTTTATCTAGGTCTTTTGTGAACCGGCATTCCCTCTTCATGTGCCCATCCTTCCCACAATTATGGCAAAATATGTTTTCTGGGATTTGGGATGGCCGAGGCATCACACTGGGAGCTGGGGCGGTGGTACTACCAACTGAAAACCTTGGTGCCGTCTCTGTCTGTTGTGCGGTGAACATTTTGAGACATCTTGTCACATGTCTTACTTCCATAGTCAAGGCATCAAGTTTCAAGCTGCTGTCGGCAGGAGATGCCTGGGTGGACACCCCCAACCCCATAGTAGATGCAGCTGGATAAGGGTCAGTGCCTGTACTTGCAGGAGCGGTCTTCATAAAAAGACTGTTTTTTGTTTCCCTGAACTCCCTCAGCAGTTCATCCCATGGCAGCACACCCTTATTGGTCCCCACTTCAGAAGGCCCTTCCAATGCCATGATCACTTGGGCTGCACTCACCCTAGAATTACAATCCCCCTCTTCATCTTCAATCTCCCGGAGTTCTTTTATCAAGTCACAATAGTCCAGTGGGTTACCCCTTCTATCTGGGAGCCTTAACTGAAGAAGCTGCAATTTAGAATGTTTTGCATGTTGCAGTATGTACCCCAACCTCACGTGGTTTAAGTCACTGGCAGCAACCCCACCTTTTCGGTAAGCCTTTTGCAGCGTTCTTTCCAGACGAGTAACATATGCAGACAAACTTTCCCATGGCCATAGTTTTGTACCTCGAAATTTCCACATCAAGTTCTCCTCTGACTCAATGCTCCCAAAATTGCCTTCGAGTGCAGATAGGTACTTCTGGGCAGATGCATCAGCGTTTGTGGACCTCAGAAGTTTAATGGCTTCTAGGGCAGGACCCCTCAAACTTTCTATGATCCTTTTCCATTTCTCAGCCTCTGCACACTGCCATTCAAGTACCAAAGGGGACAACACAATCCATCCAGGTTTCCCAGTCATCCTCCCCTTGGGGGGTGGGGAGGGTGCCAGAGAAGATTCTCAACCTTCGGTAAGAGTCATGACTAATGGCAGGTACAGACATAGGAGCCAGCATTGGCATGGGCACAGAAGGATGGGCAATAACGGGAGCTGGAGCGGGAGGGGGTGTTGGGGGAGTAACACCCCCAGGTGGCAGGAATAGTTTCTTTAAGTCCTCCACAGTTTTCCCTTCCTGCAGCAACAACTTAGCAAATTTCTCCTCAAAAGTCTCAGATAGTGGGGGGGGGGCTCATTCTCCCCGGGGTCTTTGCTGTCTTTAGTTATCGCTCTCCAGGCAGTGAGGGCTTCTTCGGGGGTGATAGTCTGTGGCACTTTGGAACTGTCTACTGGGTCCTTACACTCTACTAACGCCATGAAACTTTGTGCGAGCAGATTAGCCTGTCGACCCACCACCACAAGGTTTTGTAAACATTCAACCTTGGAAAGTACTCCCTCTACAGTGTCCTTATTGGTACCCAGGGGAATATCCAGGATAAGTATAGCATTTTGGGGGGTCGATCTCCTGCCCAGTATACCACCCCACCAACTGGTGTACAGCTATTTCTGTTTGGGTAGCCATTTATGTTTGACAATAATTCGTAGTTTCGGCCACTAGAAGACACAAAATCCCAGCGATGAGCCTCCAAGATGTAACCCCTAGGTGGCGCTATCCCAATGGCTACTACCCCTGCCTGCTTGGCTAGTGGCAGGTTAAGGGGCCTGAGTTCTGAAACGGGTGCCTCCACCCGAAGGTCAGGGTTGGTAGTGGTCAAGCTAACCTGGGCACAGCCCTCCGGAACACTGTAACCCCCCCCTTTCCCCTCTAGTGGCCTGAACACTGTACAATAATTACTTTCACAATACCCCTGCTATACCACACAAGTACCCACACAGTTTGCACTTACCACCAGGGCTGGTTCCTCTGACTCAACCCTGGGGACCCCATGTAAAACAAGGTTAAGCACAGCAAATAGCAACAGTACAGTACTTTGAGCACAAACTGGAACCACAGTCAGATTACATGCAGAAAAAGTTAGATCTGATTTATTCAGGGGACTTGAACAAGAGAGGGGCAAAATCAGGTTAATTAGCTTAAAGGTTCTATCAATCAAGCAGTTATGCATGCGCTTTGAGTCCCCCCACACAGTCCACCTCTGGGTACCCAGGTAGAGAAGAGATGGGCTAGCCAGGACAGTTGCCCGGGGTTGCAGCTGGTTGGTTCCCTGTGATGGAAAACACAACATGCACAGTACACAATATTTGTAATCCGGAGCCAGAGGCCTCAGTTCGTAAAGGAAATGAAACAACAATACAATCAGATGACACACTCAGATTAAGCTGTTGTTGTAGGGTGCTACCCTGGTATTTACTCACGATACCCAAGACTGGATACAGGCTGGACAAAAATCGAGACTGCAGGTTGTTGATCTGGAATGCCAGGAGAAGCAGGGCCCACACAAGTCACAAAGGCGTCATTCCTGTTCAGGCATGGAGCAGGGGACTGATCCCCAGGCAGGTCTCTCGTCAATGGCTTCTCTGTGCAGTGAGTAGTCTGGCTGGACCAGTCTGGCAAAGCCCAGACCACATGGAGACAAGTTCGGAAGCAATACATTTTGGACTGGATACAGCTTCCAGCAAGCAGAATACAGTTCACACAGTGAGAACGAACTCACAACCCACTAGCAGCTCATAGCACATTTACATGTACGGGAATTCTACTGTACCAGGCAAAGCGCTTCCCAGGCACAATCGCAAAGTCTCTGCATACACCGGGAGCTTAAGGGTAGCTGGAACTCCTGACAGACCGATCACATTCAGCAAAAATATTCGGTCTTCTTCAGGTTGAGCCTGGCCCACTTCAGTAGCTTACTTTAGTCACACAAACTTGGATTTAGTCCAAAATAATTTTCTTCTCTACTTCTCAGGAGCAGCACACTGGCATGCAAGCCAAAAACTTAGCCTTTTCAGAGTTCTCCCATGTGAATCCACTAAGGATTGCTGCTCGGAAACACTTCGGCTCCTTCTCGCTCAGCTTCCAGCTTAGTTCTAACTGAAAAACTGCAAGCAGCCCGGGACTTCCCCAAGATCCAAAATATTTGGTTGGCTGATTTGGCTGTCAGTCAAAGCAAGAGCTCCCCTTCAGTTGCAAAAAAGGTGCAAAAAAGTTCAAAACTAAAGTTCCTACAGATTTTGAATTCAGACAGCTCCTGTAGTCTGGCTACAGTTTAGGTCCCACCAGTACTGTTTGGTCCAATTCGCATTCTAAGACCAAGATAGTGGAGACAAACAAAACAGTCCTTGCTACAAAGAAAGCAGGTTAGACAAACTACATTATTACTGCCACTAGTCAAAGCCGTACTCAATACTTATGACAAAGCTTATTACTAAGCTGCTAAGGACGACATAACTCTGGTATTGTTTGCATCCATCCTACCTGTACCAGCTTGTTTGTATCTATGTCTTAATTTTACTGTTATACTTACGTGTTGTACTGCTATACTGTGTATTTTGGTTTGTCTTACTGTGACAAGGTACCTTTGTAAATGAGCCTATGGCTCAAAGGTTTTCCAAACTGCTGTTTAAATAAAATAAATAAAAAAAAAAAAATTATCACGCTAAAAGATTTTCAGTAAATAGTAACATCTTTCAACAGAACTCCCTCTCAGATTATTTATGCTGCAATTAGGCAGCTCTTAAAGAGACAGTACACAGAGGCTATACAGGCTCTGGTAATCACATTTAAACTGCTAAAATGCAGGACACCAGCCTGGCAGTGAGCATTTAGGCAAGCTCATTGAAGACTTTTTGGGAACCCCCATTTGCAGGGGGGTTACATCTATATTAGTGTTTACCCATGACAGTGCCCAGCATGTATTGGAAGTGACTGACAGGAGTATTAACAACAATTTGTATGGGATAGCAGAAGACCTAGGATATCATGGGGTTATTACACAGGCAGAAACAATTTGGAGGGTATGGTTTACAAAACATGCAGGCACACTCTAGGGCTGCACAGCTGAGCCCAATGATAGATATCTCAAACACCTCACAAGAACCAGTCTGGAAAGTCATTGAATTGAATACAAATAAAGTGAAACACCTAGACACTTGGTGTGGAGCATTGCAGGTAGGGCATACCTGGGACAGCTGTCTGATAGATGGAGCAAACATACATATGCAAACTGGCTCAAGGTCAGAGGACAACACCACATTCAACAGACCCAGACAGAGTGGGTGTCCATCTCTAAGGATTCACAATTCCAGCCAGGACATACAGACCATACATTCAAAGACTGTGCTAGGCAGGAGCTGCAACTTGCCGTGTAATTTAGAATCAGGGAAGAAATGAAGACATTCAGGCAGCTACAAACAGAATATGGACTGCTACAAAAATATTTCTTTAGATATCTGCAAGTGAGATCACATCTCCAAGATAGAGAAAGAGACAGGGAAGAGACGGGAGTACAACACCAGTTAATAAATATGGTTAGGATGCTCACCGAAATGCAACTGGCAAAACAATGGGTTTCACAACTATACATAGAACTGAACAAAGACACAGGAAGGGAGGGAGAGGAAGAGATACAGCAAAAAATGGGAGCGGGAAACAGGTGAGATACTAAGAGAGAAAGAATGACAATGAATTTGGCAGGGGGTTCACCGCACAACCTCTTCAGGGAGCTGGAGAGAATTTCGATGGAAACTACTGACACTATTTTTCATCACATCAGACAAATCTAAACACATGGGCACCTGCCCTACAGACCGATGTTGGAGACGGTGTGGTGAGAGTGAGAAAGCATTGTATGTATTCTGGGAATGTACAGTACTGCAAGGGTATTGCGAGGAAGTAGGAGAAAAAAATCAAGGAGATGCTGGAAATACCCCAGGAACTAACAGTGATGAACACCATAGGGGGCATAGACCCAGTCAGAGGGAAGGGGGGGCAAGGCAGTATATGTACTACGTCCTAATAACTGCAGCATGTAAAGCCACAACACAACAATGCTTATCAGTGAAACTTCCAGAGTTAAACCATTGCTTGGCAAATTGTAAAAAGATTAAAAGGATGGAGGTGGTGACAGCCCGCCTGAACTTGAGAAATAACACATTTAACACTAGATGGCTGCCTTTCGCACACCTGATAGAGAACCTAGAGGGAACCCCATACTGGAACAATTACTTTATGAATAGAACCAGCAGATGTGATCAAAATATCAAGAAAAATACATCCTTAGAATATACACGAATTTGCCAGTACAGTTAACAGTTTGTTATTGGTTCAGGTTATTATACTTACTAATATATATAATAAGAGATGAAGCAAGACGTTTTTGCAGGCAGTAAGCAAAAGGCTAGGACTCAAAAGATAAAATAAACAATATTCACCACCAGGGATAAGACAAATCAGGAAAAAGGCAATGGAACTATATGAATGTGGTATCACCAGGGTAAACAAGACAGAAAAAATACGTTTTAATACAACCCAACCTAAAATGCTGTTTCAGTGGAGGCTTATTTGCTTTAATTTGTTTTTGTTTTTAGGCTAGGATATAGGCAATGGAGTTTCCACCCAACTCCTGAGGATGCCTGGGAGATCTAGAGGTGAGGTTAAGGCTCTTCAAAGCAGCTTCACACCAACTCTAAGAAATGGTAAGGTAACGCCAGAGAAACAAGGGTATGGGACACCCATGCAGGTAAAGCTTTTTTTTTCTGTTGCATTCATGCCTGAGTACATACTGTATGTTAAGATAACCCTCCACTGACAGATAGGACTGAGGTAGAAAGCCTAAACTGTAAAAAGGATAGGGATTTGTATAAAGCAGATATGAGATGCCTCTCAGAGATACAGCACAGACATGAAAACATGCCCTAAGAGTCAAAGAGTAATTCAGTATACAAAGCCAAATAGATATTCATGTACAGGGGCTAAAGGAACGCATGAAGGGGATGTCATGATGAAAGGATGAATTGGATATATTAGAAGAGAAACATGTATAATTTATTGAAAACACGTGGGCCAAATGTTGTGGCCAATTATCTGTACAATGATATCAATGTCTGGTCTTTTTAAATGAAAAAAGTTGTAAAAAAAGAAGCACATCTTATCTGGCTCTTGAGTTCTTTTACACAGCTAGACAGCTTTGCTGTTTTCTTTTTTTTTAACTCAAACAATCAATAATTTAAAAATCACCCTCAAGAAACAGAAATGTAGTACTCCTCCTCTAGGCACTTTGACCCACACAGCCACCCAGCCTGCTGCTCAGAGTTAATCAGTCAAACTGGCTGATGTTGCACTGTGTCTCTCTCTTTCCCTCTCATTTTTTTTCAGCCAGGAGTTGTTAATGTTTTGATCATTGAATCAATTTTTATTTTTGTTTTTCAATAAAAAATTTTTTGGCACACTATATAGCTTCTGCTGCTGCAGTATGAAAAAATAAAGTTTTTCTGTCTCCACTGTTTGTTCAGCCAGTATCTTGACTGTTCAGCTGCTGAGCTCAGAATGATGATGCTCAGCCTGTCATCTCCAGACTCAAACCTGTCCTGCCCCTTCCTTATCTTGACTAGCTCCAGTCATGTTGCAGCATGGCTCACCACCACCATAATGGCCACATATGATTTGAGCATCCCACTACCACAAGACTCCTGAAGGCTGTCCGTCGAGTCCCTGCTCTGAGTCTCAACCCTTTCCAGACAGCAGCGCCACTTTCCATCCTGTAATTGACACTGACTGCTGCATGTTCGCACCTGGTTGCCACTTTATGGTATCAAAGGAAACCCTATGATGAGAAGAACAGGAAAAAAGGAGGAAGCTCTGTGCCAACATCTTTTGCAGCCACTGCCAGCCAGGTCAAGGGTCAAGTTTCATGTGTCACTGAAGGAATCAGACTGCCAGATAAGCAGCAGGTGCAGTAACCAATACCTCAGTGGCAGGGCCATAAGTTGCAGGAAGTGGGACTGGATGGGAGAGTCTGCAGCCCTAGTGGAGGAGTGACACTGGCTGGGTAGACTGACTGTGAGAGAATGAGACAAGTGCATATCTATGGCAGCATTGCTCCCTGATGCTCCCACTCACAGTCACACCCAGTGGATACTGCCTCCACACAGGCTTGGTGAGCTCACTCACACACATCAGCAGCAGCAAGCCTGAAGTGGGGAAAAAAATAAGGAGGATATAACAAACGGTGGGGGGGGGGGGGGGGGGGCTCTACCATAAACTAGTGGAGCCTATGTCCTCATTTTTGGGTCTCCTGGCACCCTTGAGTAGCAGTGAAACTCCAGCCCATATTATCTGATGATGTCACCCAAATGCAGCATGTGTGAGGCAAACAGAATAGAGGCCAGGATCAAGCCCTTGAGACACACCACAGTCAGGCCCAGCCACCTCAGATATTAAATCACCTAAGACAACTTACTGCATTCTTCCAGTAAGGTAGGACTCAAGCCAGCACAAAAAAGTGCTGGTGAGTCCCGCATAGTACCCTAGACATTCCAATAGCACCCCATGGTCGGCCATCTCAAACACAGATGGGAGGATGAGAAGGACAAGAATGGAATGATGCCCTCTCTCTCTCTCTTGCATTAAGGAGCTAATTGACCACATCGACAAATACAGTCTCTGTGCTCTGATAGGGCAAAACATCAACTGGAGAGGCTTATAGATGCCATACCTTTCCAGGTAAGGCTCCAGCTGCATTGCCACCCCCTTCTTGATTACCTTCTCCAAAAAGGGAAGGTTTGAGGCAGGCCTTCAATTCTGAAGAATGTCAGAATCCAAAGATGTTTTTTTAAGAGTGGCTTCACCACTGCCCTTTTCAGGGCAGTGGCGAAAACCCCTTCCCCAACAGATAACTTGACCATCTCAGAAATAGTCAGCTTAGAGCCCCACTGTAGCCAATAAGCAGCCAGGAAGCCCTTGGATCCAATGAACAGTACAGTAAGTGGGACACAGTCCCGAGATCACCCACAACACATTGTCAATCAAAATCTGAGAAAACTCCACTGAAGACAACCATTTGCTTGGGCTTATCGCAGTGATGGTGCTACTGGCCCATTATAGGCCACTTGAGGAAATCCTGTTGCATATGTAGGACACCTTGCTGAGGAATAACCAATTCAACTAATCACGTTTTTCAGCAGAAAAGACCCTTTAGACTGTAAACGGGGTTTAAGCAACCTGTTTACTGTGCGAAAGAATTGAACTTGTTGGTCCTTCCCCTCAACAATCACCTTTCACAGGAACTCTTTTTTCAGGGTGATTACCCACTGATAATCACCCTAGTGGATTTTCAGTGCCAACCTACCCACAAATTAGCAGGACCTCTACAAAGAATACTCTGACCTCTGTTCCTTAGTCTTTAGCCACCTCAGCTCCTCCCAGCACCATGGAGAGCTGTGTCTGGATGTCAAGGGACTAACACTGTATGATGACAGAGTCAAGGGCAGATGCAAGGGCCCCATTGTAGCTCTTAACATCCTCAACCCAAATGGCACAAGCTGGTATCATGCTCAGTAGGTCCAAAATCCCCAAGAGTTTGCAAGGCTCCAGATTATGTTTAGGGTGATATTAAACCATTCCACACGGAAGGGAGATAAAGTGGGTGGGCCCCCACGGAGGAACATCACAATGTGATGAATTAATCAAATAACAGGATCAACCATGACCTCACTTAGGTAAAGATCCAACGAGAAGACCAGGTCCAAGGCATGGCCATACTGTTGGGTGCCAGTGACAACTTCCTGTGCTAGGCCCAGCAAAGTCATCTACTGGAGGAACTGTTGACCAAATAGTGAGGCTTCATCATCAACCCAGGTACTGAAGTCCCTGAGAACAGTCAGTCTTAGAGATTCTAGCACCAGTATCTGTGACGATGTCCCACTAATTCCTGTAGGAACTCACTCGTGTGCCCCGGCAGCGGAAACACAAGAATGATCCTGCAACATACACCTGGTCCACCTGTAACAGTCACACATTCAAACAACCAAGTCATTTCCATAGAACATGGTGTGAATCCTGAAGTGATTCTAAAACAGATGGCTACCCACCCCCTCTGTTCTGCCACCTCAGGCAATGTGCCACAGAATACCCAGCCAACATAGATGCCTCCAGCATAGGCCTGGCGTTATCCCCCAGCCAGGTCTCAGTGATACACAAAACAAGATCAGCTGATGAGTCCACAGTGAAGCCATCCAGCACTGTGGTTTCATTCCTAATTGATCTTGCTTTGCAAATAATGACCCGGAGTGGATGAGCATAGTCAACCAATCTAGCTACCTCCTGCTTATTAGTACCCAACAGAGTCCTCAGCATTGGAACCAGGCAGAGAGGACCCCTGTTCCAATTCCAACATCTCCCAGGGTATCTCTATGACCTCACAACTCGGATCCTACCTCCCCTAATGTTTTCCCCAGACACCCCCTCAGACCCTGAAGCACCCCCTAAGGATCCCAGATCTGCACAGTGGCTGTTACTGCTGTAGGCAAACGAGAAGGGGACCCTCCCAAAGGGACACAGCTGCTGAAGGTATTCCAGGAAGTAAGTGTGCCTACCAGGGAGCCTGTAGTGACACATACTGCCTTAATCAAATCCAAAACAATCCCACTAAATAAAAACACCTCCCAAAACACCCTCAACCCACTACCACATACATACATACATGCCTTTTACAGCCCATTTCAGTGCTGCACCAGCCTTCCTGACACTGCTTCCATTGAACATTCAGGTAGGTGTCTCTGCATCAGCCAAGCAACTGCCAGGGAATCAGTCTCAAATGTCCAGTCCATGAGCATGGAGTGAGTCAAACCCATTTGTCACCAGTCTGAGGTGAAAGTCTCAAGGTACTACCAATGAAGTCAGTACATACTGGTTGAACAGGATTCATCCTGTTCACAATTCACACTGGCCCTGAAGAAAAGCGCCATCAAGATGTGTTTGTGTGAAGCCACCTGACAGGATGCTTTTTCTCATGGTCTCTATTCTTCTGCAAGTTACCGCTCCTTTTCTGGTGGAGACTAAAGTCTAATGGGCGTGCTTCATACAAAAACTCAGCTCAGTTGGACACTCAAAATTCAGGACTGTGGCCACATCTTCACTCAGCCTTTCTGTACCTATGTGGATGGTTTGGAGATCCACCACAGTGTACATTTGTTAATGTAAACTGTCCAGGCATCAAATCAATTTGTCTCCTCTGCTCTTCTCCGATAATATGGAGCTGAAACGGTTTAGGTATTAAATTGTAATGCAAACTGTGACACTTCACACATCATAGCTTAAAGGGAAATTAGCACCACAATGCACCAGGAGATTTCTTTCAGGTTGAGACATTGTATGTGTACATCATTTTTGAAGAGAAACAGGAGTATTCTGCTTCACTGGTTTTAAACCGGTGTCCCCAGTGTGTGCTCTCCAGGGTCAGTTTGTGCTCACTTATTAGTAAATCCCACCTTCATCTCTGACTACATATTGGTGAGAGTAGCGGGGATTTCTGCTAGCGAGGCTGTACACCACCCCCGCTCCTGTAAAAGCCCTGGACCTCCTCTCTAATTAAACCCAAAAAGCAACCAGTCATTGTATTTCTGTGGCCTCTATATCTTCCCTTACATATAGAACAACCCTCCCTTTCTTTCGGCCCTATCTTTCTGAAGCATGTTGTAACCTGGTATGGATGGCAGCTTTCCAGCTGCGATTATTGGTCCACCATGATTCTGTTATGACCACCAGATCCAGGTTTGCCACTGTAGTGGTAGAGTTAAGGTCAGGAATTTTGTTCCCTAGGCTCTTTGCGTTGGCGCACAGGGCTCTCCACACCTTTTGCCTCGTCTTGCCCCTACTTTTCCCTCCTTTTCCAAGTCCATCCTTCACCCTTCCCTTTTCACTGTTACTGTCCTTCCTTTTTATGTTTTTTTTTCTCTACACCCCCCGGGCATCCATCAGGAGTGCCCACACGTAGCCCACCCTACTCCCAGCCTGAACCCCCTGCATCTCCCCTGATCCCTCTTCCCGCACGACTACAGGCAGACCCAACCCCTGGTACCATCTCCAGGGCTGATTCCTCCCTCACCTGGTGGCTTCCCTCCTAAGTGTGAGGAGCCTACCTGCAAGTCATCGGGTCACCCTGAGAGAGATCCTGGGCGTGCCTGGGCCGGTATTTGGGATGTGGGAGGGTCTACCGGAGCCACCATCATCTCCTGGCTGGTATAGGATGCTTTTTCTGCTTTTTAGTCCCTCCTCTCATGGAGCTTGGTCATGCAGTGATGACCAGTGTCTGCCAAGCTCCACCCCCCTCCTGCCTTCGGCTCATCTTCTCTGGCTATCCCCGGACATCGTCAGGGGTCGCACCAGAGCGATGCAGTCCCTACTTCCCCCCCAGGTAGGGAGAGCTGTCCCTCGGACTCTTCATCCCTGCCCGCCCCTGCCGACCCCGATTTCCCAGGCTCACTCCCGAACCCGAGATTAGATGCGGTATCCGCAGTAAGGCATCTAATGCCTTAACCCTCAGTGCCACCGGGCCAGCCTCCTTTTTATGTTTGCTTGCGCACACAACACACAAGAAACATATTGAGATAGTAGAGCATTGCAGAGGTGTGGCAGTGTTGTGGCCAATGCAGCGGACGCTTTAATGGGCACATCCCTCAGTCCATCCCTCAGCCACCAATTAATGCTGAAGCTGCGATGATGGTAGTTTCAGAGTGAGCGCTGCACTCGAAAGAAATCTGCTGCTGCAATCAGGGGCAGTTTCGTCATTACAGTGGCAGTCCCCCCTCCCTCCCAACCAGGCACATAGCAGGACAACAAATTTAAATGTTAGCTCCCTCCCACTGCTGCTGCCTGCCCTGCACTCTCTGTTCTCCATCCCCTGCTGACATCAGGGTGCTCAATCCCCATGTCAGCATGTGTCCTCCCTACCCCTATTAATGTAGCACAATGGGAGCCCACCCCAATGTGCAAAAAAATACTTCTTTGATGTTTACGACACTGGGATGCCCACTCCCAGTGTCAGATGTACGGCCCCCCCATGTTCTCAGCCAACCTTGGGGTGCCCAATCCTATCCCCAGGTTGGAATTGTTCCCCCCAGTACTCTGGTACACTGGGAGCCCACCCCAGTGTGCCAAAATCCATTTTGTTAATATTTCACCTGTAAAAAACAAAACAGTCCCACGCTTTTTTTTAAACCGAAAAAAAAGAAAGAAAACGGTCCTCATCATTCCTGCTGGCCCCTCCCCAACCTGCACCCTCCCTCTGCACACCCTACCTCCTGCACCCCCCACCATACTTTCATTTAATTTTCATTTTATTTATTTTTATACTGGTAAGTCTGTGGGACAAGCCCATTTTCACAAATAACCAGTTTATACAAAAGACATCCATACAAAGTTAAAACAGTTTAAATCCATAAATATACATTATACATAACATTTACAGTTTGAATTCTCCAACAGTTTTTTTCTAAGTTCTGACTTAAAAATAGATAACTGCTTTTGTTTTGTAACATTATTAGGAAGTTGATTATACATCATAACAGTAGAAAAATTCAATGAATTTTGGCCAAAGGTTGTATGAAAGAAAGGAACCAAAAAGTCCTCCCTGCTCTGTAATCTTGTACAGCCAGTTATATTCCTGGGGCATAAACTAAGAATGCTTTGCGGCATAATACCTAAGTGAACCTTGTGCAAAAACAACAATGCCCTAAAATTAAATCGCCCCTCTAAAGACAAACAGCCAAATTGTTTGTAAAGAGAACAATGGTGGGTTAACCTCGATTGACCAGAGGCAAAACGTAAAACAGAATGATACATAACTTGGAGTCTAGAAAAGATTATGTCAGAAGTATAAGAGTATACTACAGACCCATAATCCACTATTGATAACAAAAAACTATGTGTAAGTAATAATCTAACATCAACTGTAAGAGTGTCCTTAATACGATAAAGAAACCCCCACCTTTTATGTAGCCTACTAATTAACTCTATTACATGAGAATCAAATGCTAATGACAATCAGGTAATATTCCCAAGTATTTAAACTGCCTAACTGGTTCAATTGCATTACCCAGATTATCAATAATTTTTAGTTCATGAGTTTTCACTCTCCTAGAATGAGAAAACACCATTGTCTTGGTTTTTGCTGAGTTTAACACCAGTTTATGTTTATCAAACCAATAATGAAGCAAACTAAAATCTTGTTGTAAAGTATTTTGCAAACTCAAAAAATTAGAACCAAAACAAAACTGCATCATCTGCATACAACAATAACTCAGTATTTTTAAAATTAACAGCTAAAGAATTTACAAATAATGAAAAAAGCAAGGGGCCTAGTATGGAGCCCTGTTGGACTCCACATTTCAGCATTGAAGGCTCCGATAATGGTCCATTGATTCATGTCTTCTGATTCCTATTAACTAAGTAAATACTAAACCAAGAAATAACCCCATCTGACAACTGTACAGAAGATAACTGCTTCAAAAGTACATCATGATTCACTAGATTGAAAGCCTTGGCGAGGTCCACAAAAGCCACTACAACAACATCTCCCATATCTATTGCTCCAGCAACTTGACTAGTGAACCTCACCAAGGCTGTCTCAGTATTATGATTAGGCCTGAAACCGTGTTGTGAGTCTGACCAAAGATTATATTTTATTAAATGTTCTATCAACTGAACTGAAACTATTTTCTCTAAAATTTTAGAGAGAGGAGCCAACATAGAAATTCGATGATAGTTATTTGGATCAAGTCTTGACCCTGATTTATAAATAGGATTTACCACTGCACTCTTCCACACATCTGGGAAGGTCCCATAACAAAAAGAATGATTAAACAATTTTGTCAACGGTCCGGCAACACTATTTATAACCCTTTTCAATATCCTGTAATCAAGACCATCTGATCCCCTGTTAGGTCTTGGGTCCATTTTAGACACAAACTCAACCACATTCTTAGTTTGTAAGAAACAGAAGTAAAATTTTGGAATACTGTCACCCCCATCTATTCTATCACCACTTGGTTGCAAGAGAGCATCCAAATGGCTCCAAGTACCATCCATGCTACCCACATCAGAACTGTACCTACCCAAGTTAGTAAAATGTAAGTTAAAGACATCTGCCACAGTTTTAGGGTCCATAATAATACTACCATCCTTCTCTAATACACAGTTTTCACTCCCTTTCAGTTTACCCATTAACAGATTAAGTGTATTCCATGTTGCACTTGAATTCCCCTTAATTTCTGTAAATTTCCGCTTGAAATAATCCTTTTTTGCCGCTCGAATAGCTAATGGACATTTATTCCTAAGCTTTTTATAGAGTAATTGATGATCCAATTGTTTAGTCCTTCTATATACTTTCCATGCTTGATTTATTTCCCTTATCAATTTCAATAGATTAGGGGTGAACCAAACATTGCTATTCCCCTTAACCCTAATAGATCTAATAGGTATTATTTTATCACAAATAAAAATAAAATAATGACAACATTTCTGATATGCTTCATTAATATCAATTATATTATCCAAAAATGACCAACCAAGTAACTGTGACTCCTCAAAGAACCTTCACTCATCTAAATCTCTGAACCTTCTATATTTTATAATCCTAGCTTCTTTTTTATGAGGTTTAACTGACCAATCAAAGAATACGGACTGTGATCACTGATCCCATCAGGGAGAATTCCACATTTGATTATATGTGATGGACCATTGGTAATAACCCAATCAAGGGTTGAAGAATACCCTGTTTTATAATTCACCCTGGTGGGGCCAGAGATCAAGTGTTGAAACCCAAGATCAATGACAGTTGTTCTAATCTTATGTTCAACTGGGGACAACCAATTTAAATTAAAATCACCAACCAAAATAGTCTCCCTTGTTATTGGTAATCTTTGACTACAATTGAAAAAAACAGGAACCCCTTCCTTTGATCTATCTGGCGGAACATATACATTTATAATGGTCAAAACGTTTTTGTCACCAAAGGTAATGGAAATAGCAATTGATTCAAACAGTTTACTATCAGGAATAATAATTCTTGTACAAGCAAATGATCAACTACATAGAACAAACATCCCCCCACCTACTCTATCCTTCCTAAAAATAGAATATCCTGGTAACAAAATTTCAGAATTAGTGATATTATCAGTCAACCAAGTTTCAGTCAAAGCAACTACATCAAACTTATTATTCAAAACCCAGCATTCCAGAATAGTTTTTTTTTTGCTATTAAACTAGCAACATTCAGGTGAACCATGTGAAGGGAAGATTTTAAAGAACCCTTAGTTTCAATTGGTACCCCAGCCATAGGGCACGGGTTTGGATGTACTGTACCTGAAAGTAACAGTAATAACAGTACTAACTTTCTAACTCTGTTTGAAAACATTAAACCTTTCTTAAAGCACATTTTTGGCCTATTAATCACATTGATTGGATGTACAGATGAGATAATCTCATAATTACAGAGCAAACAAAGCAGTAATGAGGTCATTTTCCCTGAGATAAAATGCAATTCTTGAACAATACCATCGTACTTATGATCCTGCCAACCTGAGTTGTTTAAATACATTGAGGTACAAAAACCCTTTGTCTGATTACTTTGTCAGAACAAAACGTTCTCCTTAATATCAAGTCGTATAAAACAAGATGATTTAACATCATCAATTGTAAAAAACATAAAAAACGGGACTGTTATTTTAATAAATTTCAAAAGTGAACCCATTTTCATCACCCACTTAACTATCTTACACTGAGCTTAAACCAGAGTAACTCTATTCAAAATGACCCACCCCAAATTATCAATATTGCTACCAAACACTGATAACCGACTTCTTCCACCAGCTGGAAACAGGGAAGGAGGATATTTAAAACTATAGATCACTTAAGGACAAAATATCTTTAAATACTGGTCAAATAAATTAATTTACGTTTATACTTGCACTTTTTAGACATGTAAGAATAACGTTATGACCTTCTATTGTCCAAATCTTTCAAATACTTACCTCCGGAGATCAGGAGCAGTGATCTTCTGTGGACCGGGAACACGTCTGCACTCTTCAAAGACCAACAGAGAACTGAAGAAATGATGGTAAGCCCAATAATGGCAATCAGTGGGGGTTTTCAACTTAGGTTGATATCTCAGTCAATATTTTGAGTTTTGGTCCCAAATTTTCAACATGGGGTTCTTGGGACCCCAACTTGTGAACACTGGCACTGTCAATTCATTTCTCGGTCTGTGAAAGGTGATTTCATGGTCGCTGTGCGGAATCACCGTTCGGGACCAATTAACAATACAACAGTGCCACTGTTCATGAGTTGGAGTCCCAAAAAGCCCTTGTTGCAAATTTGATGAAAAAACTCCAAAAAATGACTACATTATGAGTGTTCATTGCACAGTTTCTACACAGGCTCATAACTTCATCAATTTTTAATATTTTCACTCCAAATTCCCAACACTGCCATTTATTCACACCCCATGTAAACAGTACAGTTGTCATTTTTCACATCCTTCCTGAAATGTGTTTTTGCACCTGTGGCGCAGAATGGTGCTGTCGCTGTGTGAAATCAACTTTCAGGACAGATTAACAAAATCACAGTGCCATTATTCATGAGGGAAGGTCCCAAAAATGCCATGCTGAAAATTTGGTGAAAACATTCCAAAAAATGACTGCGTTACGAGCGTACATTGCACAGTTTCTACACACACTCGTAACTCTGCCACTTTTTTATATTTTCACTCCAGATTTTCAACATTGTCATTCCTTCACACCTTCTCATGAACAGTACAAGTTTCACTTTTCACATCCTGCCCATAATGTGTTTTCACACCTGTTGCGCCGAATGGCACACTCACTGTGGAAAATCACCTTTTGCGATTGAGTAATTAAATGATACTGCCTCTGTTCATGAGGTGGGGTACCAAAAAGCCCATGTTGAAAATTTGGAGCAAAAACACCAACAAATGCCTGGGGTGTTAGGGTTGCCAACCGTAACACCCACCCTGTACAGACTTACAGGCATTGGAGTGTGACTTGGGGTCGTCGTCCGTAATGGTCATGCCATTCTACCCCCACCCCCACCCTGCAGCCACTAACAGACATCGAGGTGTGCCTTGGGGTCTTCGTCCCTAACGTTCACTCCATTCTCCTATACTGCACCCATCTCAGCTTATTTCCTTATGGAATGGGGTGAGCGTAAGGGCCAAATACCTCAAGGTACACTGTGACATCTGTTGGTGTCTGCAGGGTGGGGTGAGGTGGAATGGCATGCGTGTTATGGCCGATGACCCAAAGGTACACCGCAATGCCTGTCAGTCTCTGCATGGCGGGGGTGGGGGTTGGCGTTACTTCAATACTTCACTGCCATTCCTATTATGCATCTCTCTAACTCCTGCACTACCAATGCAAATACCAGCAAGCAAACATTCGGCATTGACAGATGCTTGGTTGATCCTATCTCTGCCCACCCTCGCTAATAATTTTCTCAGCCTTTGTTCCACCTCTCGACCCCCCCCCAAATCCCTTGTTCCTATTCCCCACTGCCCTGGAGTCATACCTCTCAACTGTCACACATTACGAGGTACGTCACTCATTTTATCCCTCAGAAACCTTCTGTCCCACATTGGGAAAGTGACATTCCACACTGACCACTGAGACTTTTAAGCAGAAATGTATAATAATATAAGATGCTAGGTTATCAGCAAACATTATAAATATTAGTGCACTTGTTTCCACAATATTCTGAGCTTGCAATGTCATGTTTGATGATGTGTCACACATTGTGTCCAGTTTTCACACATCTTGTCACACATTTGGGTGATAAAAGGTTGAGAGGTATGCCTGGAGTTAATTTATTTCCCCTGGCCTTTTCTTCGCTGCTGCTCCACTATTTGTGTATATGTGTGTGTGTGTGGGGGGGCGTAAGGCTCAGCATGGATTTTTTATGACGAACAAAATCTAATAATCTTTTCCTTAGGCAATAACTCTTTTCTTGTCACTCTGTTTGCTCATCCTCCACATTAGTAAAATAGGATTTCTGGTATGTGTTAGGAAGGATTTCAGAAGCAGTTAATCAGTTGCACAAATACAACAATAAGGCAGAAAGTTCAGCAGATAAAGATCAGTTTATTCTGAGTCATCACTTTGAAAGTGTCCATAACATACTACTCCCAAACATTTTCACTGCTAGCAAGGTGCAGCTTTATCAAGGAGATGAATGGTCCTACAATCAAAACAATATAAAGTAGTACTTTACTGGTTGAAAATACTTGTAAATTAAATGTAAAACTATATCTAACGGGTAGCTCATAGTTCAATAGCTACAACTTCATTTACCTGCCACAATGTGCTTAAGGTCCTCCAGTATCCAGATGGAGTGGGAGCTACCCCTTCCAATGTAGTCCAAATGCAAAGTGAGCCATAGGACCGCATGTACCTGGGGCCTTTTATGCAGCAGTGCACTGAGCACATGTACAAAAGTGAGCTATCCAAGGACTGCCCTACTGGGCATGAGATGAACCAGCCATCCATCTCAGTGACTCCTATAGGATTAGAGAAAGAACCTCTCCAGACAAGTTAGAGTTGAGGGGAGGTACAAGCAGTCAGTATTAACTTCTGGGAATACAATGTCCCTAATAAGTGAATACTGTGTAACAGTGTAAGAGCATAAGTATTTAAGTATTTCTGAAGTCCCACAGGGAACGTTGCTCTTTTTTTTTTTTAATACATTTTTTTTTGTCTGGTTCCCCCTATCCTCAGACCTGCTCCTCCCACTGCCCCCATGCCCAGGTTTGCCCCCCTGAGAGGGTCCACTAGGGGGCTCCCCCTCCCAATGGACACTGTTGGCAAGCCCCGGTTTACCCCCTGGGTTGAGGTCATGGGAGTGGGACCCCCGGGGCAGACGTCAGAGGCAGTGGACAGTGGGATAGAGCGGGTCGTCATTTTGGGGGGCCGGGTTTTTTCCATGCTTGCTCCCTTGGGGCAGGGACATGCAGTGATGTCCAGTGTCCACCCAGTCCCCCCAATGCGATGGCAACAGTGGTGGCAGCACCCCTAGCTTCTGCCAGGGGTCCGCACAGCACTGGAAACTCTTCCCCTCCCTCCCCCTGGAGAAGGAGAGCAGTCCCCAGGATGCTCGATCCTTCTCCCCTGGCCAGCCCGCCGACTCCCGAGTCTCTTCCCAAACCCAGGTCATCAGCATCACAAGCGGAATTCCAACCACTGCGCCAGTGGGCCAGCTAGGGAATGTTGCTCTTGTCAAGAACGGGATGGGGAGGTCACTTGCTACAGATAGAGTGAGCTGGTGTGCTGGCAAAGGCACCTAGCTTCGCCGGAGCTCTTTCCTTCTAGGTTACTGGTAAGGACAGAGCAAGGAACCTTATCAGAGCGAGCAAAAAGAGTAAGGCTTCTTTTGGCTAGGCAGATTTTCTGTGTGTTATTTTCTTTTGTATTCACAGGGGTTGTTACTGTTTGTTGCTAACATTTTACTACTCTGTTTTTCTCTAATTCAAACTGTTGTTGCAGGGTATACTTTCAGCTGCATTATTACAGGGTGTGCCTACAGGTTTGTGCTTACAGATTACTGCTGTAATCTTCTGATTCAAATTGTGTTTTGCAAGGTATATCTTCTGTTTTTGCTTTATTTTTCTCTGTAGCAAAGTGTTTTTACTGGGTATATCTTCTGTGAAATTTTTACAGGTGGCGCTTTACAGGTTTTACAGTTTTATCATTAGGCTAAGCTTTCAGGGCTACTGTATTTGTTGTTGGTTGATTGTTTCTGCTCTTACCTCCTTGTTTCTTTTGTCCGTGGTTCTTCTTTTTGGCAGGGGAAGGGTCCAGCCACCCACCCCCATCCCCAACCACCCCACGCTACACTTCTTTTAAAGGGTAGCCAGTCATGACATTTCCTGTAGCAGAGCAGGAAGGGGAGGATCAGAGTAGTATCCACGCAGTGACCTCATTTACAGGGGCACAAGTAATTTAACTTGTTATAACAAGTTATACAAAAACAAACAAAACACAAAATAAAATTTTTGTTTTCATTTTCCTCCTTCTAATTACTCTGACCAGGTTATAAACCCAGGAACTCATCTGGAATAGATATTATTAACTGCAGGTACTGTGGGACACTTTTCAAAAGGGCAGTTATAGAGGATTTAGGACACTGTCCTACATGCTGGACCATTGGAGATCTAATGGCTCAGCTCCAGGCAGCATGGGCAGAGATTGCACACCTCAAATTGCATATTCAGGAGGAAATATATTATAAGAACCGCCCGCCATTTCCCCAATATCCAACATAAGCACCTCGACCGCAGAGGGTAGTTGGTCTGGGAGGTTGGCAGGTGGTTAGGAGGGGCAAATTGTGTGCCCCATCACTCAGTGCTCTCCAACATATCACCTCCACAAACCACATAAAAACTACAAATGGGGGGCGCTGTGGAGCCCAAGCAGTGCAGCAGCAGATTTATGTAGCTTCAAATCAAACTTCCTAAAATTGTTAAAATAAGCTATTTTCAGGTGGTAAAATTCCCTTTTAGACACCAGAAGTTGACAGAGCGTATCAAAAATAGGGGTAATGGGCAACCCTAAAAAGGAAAAAATGCAAGGTGGGACTGAGAGATCCAAAGGAACTGCCGGGCCTTGCATTCCTTCTTAAACCAGCCAGCCAAAGTAGAAACTGCACCCATTGAGACTATGGTGACTCTGGGACACAAGCTTCAAAGTTTAATTGCCTCCTTTTCCACCTTTAATCAAAAGGTGGACAAATTCAATGGACATGTACTGGTGGTTGAAAACGCTGTGGATGGCCTAAAAAACGAATTGCAGGAGATTAAATAGCAATCGGACAGTAACACCACTGTGAACACCCTAATGGTTAAGGAAAACCAGCACTTACATGCTCGACTTGAGGCCTTAGAGAACCAGGCCCGGGCAGGTAATGTTTGTACTGTAGGTCTCCCTGAAGGGAGTGATAGAGATCACCCTATAATGTTCCTTCAAGAATGGCTTTCTGACAAATTGATGCACACGGGTGAAGATGTCTCTTGGGACATACAAAAAGCATATCGTATCAAGCCCTGCAGGATACCACAAAATTTGGAGTAACCCAGAACCCTCATGGTTGTTATGGCGGGGGTCGACTCCCAAGACCGAATACTTAGATGCACCCAGAAAGCTAGGCCCATTATCTAGGATGGCAATCCAGTCTACTTTTTTCTGGATCTAAGTTATTCGATCCGCCAGCGCAGAAAAAGGTTTGACAGCATCCGCAGATCCTTGAGGGCAGCGAACATCACTCACACCATGATCTTTCATGCGAGACTGCGGATTACATACCAGAGAAAGATGTTCCTTTTTTAGGATCCTGCCGAGGCAGATAAATGGGCCGACCACATGGCTGCGATCTCCAAGAAGCGAGATGCGACCGACATGATCGAGGAGACCGAAGGGAACACTTGAATGTTTTAATTCTATTGCTGGACTCTCTCTGAAAGTCTTAGTGAGTTAAGTGACTCGCTTATTTTACTTAGTTTGACAGGGATGGGTAAATCCTATAAATGAAACTTTACTTTAGCTCTACTAGATGGGGATTATTTGATGAGGACTGAAATCTCTGTTTTTTGTAAATTGATTTCTTTTTAATTTTAAAATATGCTACTGAATGTTAAAAATTGCAGTCGTTTTTCTATAGCATTTCGGTTAATGCATGGTGCCACTAGTCCCTGCGGGGACATGTTCCCTTGAATAAGACTGGACACTATTGGACTATCTTTACATTGACTTGAATAGCCATGTTGCTCTTGGACTCACCAAAACAGCATAACTGGGGATTTTTCTATATTTAGTTTTAAATTACTGGCTCCCTCCATTGCTGTAATCTGTATAGCGGATGCATTTACAGATCCTGTATCCTTTGATTAAGGGGGCTGTTCCCCAGTGGATTATAACCTATCTGGTCTGTTCGCTAAATGTATTATATATTGTAATGATATATGATAAAATGAAAAATAAAGTATTAAAAAAAAGGACACTGCAGAGCAGGACACTGCAGCACAGGAGCTAGCACAACAAAACTCACTAAAAACAGGGACTAAAAAAAAAAAAAAGCAAAAGGAAATCCAAAACACTTCTGATCATAGGAGACTCCATGATTCGGGGAGTTGATATCTACCTCCAGCCAGGGGTAATGGTCAGATGTCTCCCAGGCATATCAGTGTGGAGAGACACTGACTGCATTGCTAAAAATCGTACAGGAAACAGGAGAAAACATTGATATTCTGGTACACATAGGGACTAATGTTCTCGCCAGCCAGTCAGTTGTGGAGACCAAGGAACACCTGACCATGCTTTGTGACAAACTGTCATCCATTTAATCTGGCATCTTGTTCTCTGAGAGTCTGACAGTCTGGGAGAGGGGGGCAGATGGATGGAAGATCAAAGAAGGGGAGATAAACATGTGGCTCAAGAGCTGGTGCCAGGAAAAAGGACACAAATTTGTAGGTAACTGGCAACAGTTTTGGGAGTGCAAGTTCTTTAAATTTGATGGACTGCATCTGACTAAGGAGGGAGTCAGTGCATTGAGGCAGAAGTTTGATGCCTTTGCAGAATATTTAAACTAGCAAATGGGGAGAGGGGTGCAGCACCCGATACGTTGAATGGGGAGAACACCACTCCCCTCTCAGCTAGTGACCAAACAGGATTTCAGCATGTTTGTAGTTCATTTGCATCACCAGGTAAGGAAAAAGGTCCGGCTCCCCATACAACACGCAGGGGAAACGCCGTACCTCACCCAACAACTAACACACCAAAATCTGGTCAATGGAAAATCATGCACACAAATGCTCGCAGTCTGGAAAACAAGATCCCAGACCTGCAGGCAACAATGATAGAGGCTAAACTGGACATAGTATCCATTAGCCAGACATGGTTCACCAGTAACCACACTTGGGAGACTTCAGTACCCGGCTATGTACTGTTCAGAAGAGACCGAGGTTCAAACAGGAGGGTGGAGTGGCCCTTTATGTCAATGAAAATATCAAAGCTACAGAAATTCAGAATACACATAAGGAGCCAGAAGAACTGTGGGTCACCCAGGAAACAGGAAATGGGACAGCCATATGAACTGGGGTTGTCTACAGGCCTCCAGACCAGGGGAGGGCATAGACACATTACTGTTAGAAAATATGTACAAAACATTACTACTAAAGGGGAGAATCTGATAATGGGAGACTTCAACATGTCAGATATAGATTGGTCAGTACCAGCAGGAACATCTGCCAGAACTACACACATAGTGGATTCCCTGCAAGGGGAGGGCCTTAAACAACTGGTAGAACAGCCCACAAGAGACAGGGCTATCTTAGATCTAGTACTGACTAACGGGGAAAGGATCAAAAAACTCTCTAGGTAGAAGGTCACCTGGGGGCCAGTGACCATCACATGGTATGGTTCAATTTGGCTACTAGAACTAAATCATCCTATTTCAAGGCAAAAATATGGGACTTCAGAGGAGCTGACTTTGATAAGATGGCCAACAGAGTTAAGCTAGCTCTGGCAAGAATAAATACAGGTGAGGGGGTACAGGCAAAGTAGGAAAGCATTAAGGATACAATACTTGAAGCAACATCCCATTGTGTTAGAGAGAAAAGCAAGAGCAAAAGGAGAAGGAAACCACTTTGGTTCTCAAGAACAGTAGCAGAAAAGGTCAGAGCCAAAAGGCTGGCCTTCAGGAAATATAAGGAAACACAGCAGGATGTAGATAGGGAGGCATACCAAACTTCCATAAGGGAAGCAGGGAAAGCAGTAAGACAGGCAAAGGCTCGAACCAAGGAAACACTAGCATGAACAGTAAAAGAAGATGACAAGACTTTCTAGAGATACATTAGTGAAAGGAGAAAGTCCAGAGGGGGTATTGCTAAGGAGATAAGGGGGAGTGTGAGGAGGAGGACCAAGGAAAAGCATCTATCCTAAATAGATTCTTCTGCTCAGTATTTACTGAGGAAATGTTAGGGCAGGGCCCACAGCTCAGCACCATGGACACAGGGGGGAGGGAGGTGTGCACTAGTCCCTTCACAAGAGAAGGGGTCCCACAAGAGCTCACTAAGCTCAGGGTGGACAAGGCAATAGACCTGTTGGCATACATCCAGGGTACTAAAGGAGCTAAGGGTGTAATTAGCAGAACCATTATCAGAACTGTTTAGTGAGACTCTGAGCACAGAAGAGGTCCCAGAAGACTGGAGAAGGGCTCAAGTGATCTTGTTCCACAAGAGTGGTAGCAGGGAGGAGGCAGGGAACTACAGACCAGTCAGTCTTACCTCAGTAGTAGACAAGATTATGGAGGCACTCCTTAAGGAAAGGATAGTGTAACACCTGGAATCCATAGGAGCACATGATCCAAGACAGCATGGGTTTACAACAGGAAGGTCCTGTCAAACTAATCTCATAGATTTCTTTGACTAGGTAACCAGAGTGGTGGACCAAGGGGGAGCAGTTGATGTCGCCTATCTTGATTTCAGCAAAGCTTTCGATACTGTTCAACATAGAAGATTGATTAATAAGCTGGGTAGGCTCGGGTTGGGTCAGAAGTTGGTCAACTGGAAGGCAAACTGGTTGGCGGGCAGAAAACAGAGAGTGTTGGTAAATGGTATACAGTCAGAAGAGATACAGGTCACAAGTGGGGTACCTCAGGGATCAGTCCTGGGGCCCCATCCTCTGGGCCCCATCCTCTTCAATATCTTCATCAGTGACATTGCAGATGGACTGGAGGAGTTTTCTGTTTGCAGATGACACCAAGATCTTCAGCAGAGTAGATGATCCAGATGGCATGGGCAGAATGAGAAGAGATCTGGATAAACTGGCAAAATGGTCGGAAGAGTGGCAACTGGGGTTTAACACAAACAAGTGCAAGATCATGCTCATAGGGAAAAGAAACCCTGAAGCCATCTATAGGTTGGAAGGGGAGTTGCTGGCAATCACAAGGGAAGAAAGAGATTTAGGCATCATTATCACAGATGTCCTGAAATCATCCAAGCAGACCATTAAAGCAGTACGTAAGGCTAGAGGGATGTTGTGGTGTATTAGTAGGAGTATCACAAGTCATAAGAGGGAAGTAATAATTCCTCTTTACAAGACACTGGTTGGGCCCCGTCTGGAGTACTACGTGCAGTACTGGAGGCCGCATCTGCACAAGAACATTAACAAAATGGAGGCAGTCCAGAAAAGGGCAGCCAAAATGGTGCAGGGACTGCATCAGAAAACATATGAGGACAGATTAACGGAGATCAATATGTATACCCTGGAGCAAAGGAGGGAGAGAGGAGATATGATCGAGACATTCAAACATCTTAAGGGCTTTAACAAGGTGGAAGAGTCTAACATATTTCAGTTTAAGAAAAATAGCAGGACAAGAGGACACAGCATGAAATTAGAGGGAGGCCGATTAAGAGGTAATGTGAGGAAGTTCTTTTTCACAGAAAGGGTAGTGGATGCATGGAACAGCCTACTTCAGGAAGTGGTGGATATGAATACAGTGCAGGGCTTCAAACAAGCATGGGACGGGCATAAGGGAGCAATAAAGATAAGTATGAATAGATAGGCCATTGACAGAGTACAGGCCTATGGCACAATCATAAGGTAGAAAAAATGGGCAGGCTGGATGGACCTTGAGGTCCTTATCTGCTGTCAACTTCTATGTTTCTATAAGCTGTGAGGCAATGCATGTAATTGATATAAAACAAAACATGCACAGTTGTAGTCAGAAAACTATATACAGCAGTGAATACGTACACATTACTTTTCAAACAACTCTGGTCAGAGGCACTATGGCTGCTAATGCATTAACTTGATAAGGGTGTTTCATGGGCGTAAGCATAAAGATGAATTGCCGTAGTTAGCTTCATGTGTAAATTTCATTTTTGGTAAAGTTGGATCATTTAACTGGTTGATCCTGTGTTTTCCATGTGTTTAAAATGCAAGCAGTGAGTGCATCTTGTACTATATGTGGAAGGAGAGGGAGCTCTGCATCAAGGCCGTCAGGTAATGATAGAAGGAATGGTGCAGAGAGGAGAAGTATGGCTACATTAGGGACTATGACCAACCTGGAAGGGTAAGAGCCTATACCGAGGTGATGGCCTGCTTCCCTTAAAGAGGAGGAAAAGGGGGAATTGTTTAACCAGGAAAGGCACACTAAGCTGGAGCATGTTTCCAGGTGTGACCTGAGAGCACAAGGAAGTTAAGTGACTTGCTCAGGGTCACACAGTATGCAAGTGGGATGATGGGATTCAAACGCAGGTCTCCAGGTTTGCAGCTCAGTGCCCTTAACCATTATGTTATACTGCCTCCAGGAGGTAACCATAGTCCTCAGTTGATGGTTTAAATGTTACTTCGATGAACATTTAAAGTAGCCGAGGGGGTGATGGAAAACATAGGGGAGACAGAAAGTGGGCCACCACAGGGTCAGATAGTGAGTAGGGAGATCCCGAGAGGAGAGAGTCCCAATAGGATGCAAGTTATTCGAGAAAGCAGGGGGTTAGCAAAGGAGGAAGGGTGGAAGAAGCAGTCAGTGGAGAAAGGTGAGGAAGGAGGAACAATTGGAAAAAGGAGGAAGCAACAAGAAGAGAGCTGAGGGATGTCAAAATGGTGACAGGTCTGTATCAGAAGCCCTATGAGAGGAGACTGAGAGAGTTCAATATGTGCACCTTGGAGGAAAGGAGGGAGAGTGGGGACATGATAGAGACCTTTAAATACCTCACAGGAGTTAATAAGGTACAGGAGGGTGATATGTTTCAGAGAAAAAGGTGCTGTAGAACAAGGGGTCATGATATGAAGCTTGAAGGAGGTAGATTCAGGAGAGATGTGAGGAAGTACTTCTTCACAGAAAAGGTGGTGGATTCCTAGAACAGCCTTCCATGGGAGGCAGTGGGGGTAAAACCAGTAGTGGGTTTCAAAAATGCATTGGATAGGCACAAAGGAATCCTAGGAGGAAGGAAGGAAGGAAGGAAGGGGGTAGAAGAGACAGTGCTGTAGATCAAGTTGGGTCTACAGCAAAAGTGATAATTTAAAATGGGCAGACTAGCTGGGCACAGCGGTCATTATCTGCTGTCAGTTTCTACAGTTCTGTGTATGACAGGTTATGTGATTCAGATTGATACAGTGTAAAATTATTGATATGTACAATGTTGATTCTGCAAACTGTGTGTCACACATAATTCATGTTGTACTGTGCTACACAGACGTGATAATCAAATTGGTAATAATATATGCATTGAGCAAGGGAGAAAAAAATCAAGGGGAACACGTGAGAAGCAATATACTTCTCAAAGAGTGGTGACATCATGATAGGTACATACTGTATAAAGTTACTATATTATGATGGTACCCAACTATATACCAATGTTGAGTTAGCTACAATAAGGGATTTTATTTATTTTTTTATTTTAATACAGACATTTTTAACTACTTTATTCATTTTTGGGAAATCACTTGCAATGTGGCTGCAGTTCTGTTCAGCCAGTTAACTTTTAGTTTACCTATGCATGCCTTTTACAAGAGAATACTGTATGTATTAAGTGGCAGTGGCACAATGTTACCCTTAGGATAGGTTGTGGTGTATGTTACCCTTAGGACAGGTTATGGTGTGCATTTGAATAGGTGTAAAAATTGTGACACAGCGGTATATGTCAAGTAAAAATGGTATCCCTGATTTTGAGCATTTTCCCCTGATTTTAATGAGCATTGTTCCTCATTATGGTCCTGGCAGGGTGAGAGGTACACATTCTAGGGTAACCAGATGTTGCAGTTGATACCCCTATGATTTATTTGCGATCCCCTATGATGCCCTTTGCAACCCCTGGAAACCCCTAAAACATTGGTTGCCTAGCATTTTTATTTATATAAAATGTAACAGGTGGAGGAGCTTTGCAACTCCTATAATTCTGCAGAAATTATACTGTGCCATTGGTAAGGTTCCACCTTCTTTTAGAGAACGGCTACTTTACCCTCCTACAAATATAGTCATGAGAGTTCCAGTGCCACTATGAATTAGATAGGTCCTGAAAGGGTTAACATAACTCTCCAGACAGGATTAAATTATTGACGACATACACATACAAACACCACTTGGGGAGACAGAGAGGAAGAGAGCGGGGTGGAGGAGAGAGAGAGAGAGAGAGAGAAATGTAATTTGAACCTCCTGTGAAGTTATTTACTCTAAATATTGTAGCATAGTGCTATGCATTTTAAAGCTTGCTGGTCTGTTGAAAGTTATGTCTGTAAATTATTTACCCTCCAAAGACTAGTAAATCACATTTCAATAATAAATAAAATTAACACACCAGCAAATGAACATACTAACTCCTGTGTTAGGCCACATTAAATAGACTTCCAATGTTTTCTTTTTACAAATGCCTGGTACCTCTGGTTACAAACTGGCTAAAGAACAAATTGGGGAAGTGGGGCTTAACCCTTGGGCTGAAGGCAGCATTACAACCTATTGGAAATTTGGATTGCTACAATATATCAGTCTGGGGCACAGCAAAGGTTGACTAAAAAATGGAGTTCAGGAGAGCTCTCTCCCTCTCTCTCTCTCTCTCTCTTTTGTCAATAGATAAGTAGCTGGCAGTAGTCAAGCAAGACTTTCTTGAAACCAATATGCAAAATGTACCTCTTCCACTGTGGTCTGTTGAGTCAGGAAAAGGAATCGCTTCTGTGCTAGCTTTCATTTTAGGATGGGAGAAGGAGCCTTTGTTTTTTTTAGTCTAGGAAAAGTTTCTAATTACACTACTGCAGACAGTTTAACTGCTTCAAAGAAGTGGTTTAACTTGCCTTTGTGACTACTTGGGGACACTAGCCATCAGGTCACTTAAAGCAGGCATGACGAGAGACAAACAAGCTGAAAAAATGGTGCTGGAACTGGCCTACTGAACAGAGACAGCTGAGTGCTTCATTCAGCTGGCAGAATGACAGTGCTGCAACTCCAACATTGCTGTTCGGTTGGATCCAGTGAGGTGAGCTGCTTTTCTCTGACAGCAAGATGGCTGCAGAGTTCCACCCCTGTAGCTGTAAAAAGCACAACTGTACAGGCTCTGGACAAGCATAGGATGCATAAGTGAATGCAGGCCTGGCTGGGCTAGGACAGGAAGAAAAGATGAACCAGAAGGGGGGAACAGAAGAGCTCCACTAACTCCACAACTAACAGAAACTGTAAACATACTGATGGGAGGGAAACCACAGATGTGAGTTTTTTTTTTTGGGGGGGGTAAACAGACCATGTGCAGACAACAGTAAATAACACCAAGCAAAAAAACAAAGCCAGAATGGGGAAAGGGTGATTGGGGAGTGTGCAGAGAGGTGGGGAGTGGGAGTGGCCTAGGTCAAGGTGGGGGGAAAGGGGACAAGAAAGCAGACAGGAGAATGTGGTGGGATTAAAAAAATGCCTTCCAGTCAATACTGTCATTCAAGCCAATACTGGGGTTGAATGTCCCAAAATCTATTGATCCAGAATGCTTCCCTTTACAAGAGTGGGCAGTCAACATCCCCTCCATTCACAGGGTGAAAACATTTTCCTAACTGAAAAACCTTGGTGTGGCTATTGGGTGTTTTTTTTTTTTTGCCACAAAATGTCTGGGTACATCAGACTTTCCATCTACCTTTCTGATGTCTGATTTATGTTCTGACAGTCTTGTCTTCGGTTCACAAGGAGTCTTTCCCGTATAGGCCATGTCACAAGCAATGTGCTTTTGAATCTGTGATCTGTCAGTTATTATTGATCTCTTTGAGTTTGTGTGTATTATTGCAGTGGACAGTGTCTGCAGGGATAGTTTCAGGTGGGGAAGGGTTGAAGGAAAACCCTGTCTCAGATTTTTTTGGGGGGAGGGGTACAGTGTCAGAATGCATCAGTCTTTTTTTTTTTGTTGACTCTGTTTTTACCTCCTTACACCAGCTCTGGGGCATCTCTCCAGTAGACCCACTTGGTCCATGCCTCCACCGCCCGCCTGAACCCTTACCCTGACCAGGAAATTGGGTATGTTGAGTCTCACCCTCTCCCATCGAGAGAGGCAGGGGACTACGGAGGGCTGAATTGGGTTTGGGCTGGCACTGGGTGTGTGGGCGTGGGCATGGCCACTGGGTGTCCACCTTCTCCTCCCCAGCGCTGGGGAATTTTTTCTTGTTTGTTCTCTTCCCCTGAAGCAGGATGTACAATGCTGCCCAGCGTGTGACATACATGTTCCCACCCAAGCCACATGTCAGCCACCTGACATAATCCCTCTTACATGGTCCATCGGACTCTCAATCCTCTCCTCCCTTCCCCAACCGACCCCTGTCTCCCCGGGCTCGGTCCCGAAACTGGGTTGCCGGCATGGTGTGAGGTAAGGTGGATGCCTCAACCCGCCAGCGTTACCAGGCCGGTCAGAATGCATCAGTCTTGTCTGAAGTGTGGATGCCTTTTTGGCAATCACCAAAAGGGGGGGATTTCGAATAACAGCCCTGCCTTTTTCTGTACTCTGTAGAATTCTCCAGTTCTGGTTAATAATGGTCTGTAGCTTGCCAAAAACTGTTGAGTATTGAAAAAATCTGCCTATTCATTAATTGACCACTCTCTTTTTTTTATTCATTCTTTCCGCCACAACCAACCCCCTTCCACTGGCCCCCCCCCCAGCCCCATCACCACGGCGTCCACTGGGTCTTAGCTCTTGACATTGAGGTGCCAGCTGGCTGGGTGTGGCACCTGCGAGGAGCTGGCATCATCCCACTGGTCAGTGGATGTTTCAGTCTCCATTTTTCTCCCATCACTGAGTGCAGAACCACTGCATGCAATGGCACCAATGGCTGAGCTGGGCACGCTTCCGCACGTGGCATGCCAGGCGTCTGCTGCAACTCCACACCCTATCTTTGTATCCAGTGTGCCAGCCTTCAGCTGCCGCTAGGGGCTAGGCATGCACCGTCTCTGGTCCCACCCCTCCCTGGGAGAGGAGAGCTGTCCTCTGGATGCTCGATCCTCTCCCTTCCCGACTGACCCGCTCGCACTGTGAACATGGGTCGCTGGCATGGCAGAAAGTAAGGCAGTGATGTCTCAGCCCTCCACATCACTGGGCCAACCACCTGACCACTCTCTTTAGTGGATTGAAGCATGGAAATCCTGCCCCTGGTGTCAGCCTTGCTTAGTACACTGTAGATTACCCTATCTAGGTAACCACGTTGTTTAAACATATCTCTCACCAAGTGTGTCACTAGGAGTGGGCTTTGGGGTTGCAGCTCTGAATCATTCAGCTGTAGCCATGAATGATTTATGAGACACTTGCTTTTTTTTTTTTTGTGTATTGAAGAAGCTAAGCCACTTCTCTGCTCTGATCAGCTGTGTGACATGTCAGCAGCATTCTAAAGTCTGTAGTGTAGATCCGGTGGCACTGAGGGTTGAGGTGCTGGATGCCACACCTTGTACCATGCCGGCGACCCATGTTCAGGAGTGAGTGTGGGCTGCCGGGGGTTGGCAAGGGAGGAGGAGGATTGAGCATCCCAAGAACTGCTCTCCTTCTCCAGGGAGGGGGGCGATCAGTGGTCGGTGTATGCCTGGCCCCTAGCAGAGGCTGGGGGCGGCACACCGATGCTTCTGACTTGGGGTTAGAGGCAGGGCAGATGCCTGATGTGATGCACAAGGGAGCATGCGTGCTACTGACACCAGTGCCATTGCGCGCTCTGCCTCTGAAGGGGTGCACACTGGAGGAAAAAGAAGCTCCAGCTAGATGACAGAGGGTGCCTTGTAGGTTCTGACCCCCAATAGCCATGGCACTGGCCCCACTGGATCTGATCTTTGGCAGGGTTTGGGGAGCTCTGCTGGCCCCACCAGGGGGGTAAGCCCTGGGAATATCTGTCAGTGTCAGCTGGTGGACGTCAGGGGATGGGCCTGGGGGCTCCCTTCAAAGCTAAGGCCACGAAAAGAAGCATAAAGTAATAGCTAAAAATAAATAAATAAAGTCTGTAGTGTATCGCACCTTGTGTGACTGTTTGTTAATAAAGGAATAATGCCTGACAGAGTGGGTGTTATGCTGGGATAACATCCCACCTCCAAGGCCACCGGCCGAGGGCATCCAACACCCAAGAAGGGATGTTATGCCAGTATAATACCCACCCTGGAGGGCATTATTCCTATTATGCAATGGCTTGTTACATATAAAATAAAAAAATAATTTTAAAGAATGTTTTTATTAGTGTGGAAAAATATTTTTGTTTCTTAAGAGGAGATGCAAAAAAGAGGTGCTCCATAATGTCCATAATGATGGCACTAGACCTGTGAACAGCAGGGATGTTATGCCAGGATAACATCCCTGCTGTGATGGGCAACTGACGAATCAGAGCCCAGGATTCTTTCTTGCCATTGAATAATTTATACTCTCTCACTGAGAGAGAGAGAGAGAGAGAGAGAGAGAGAGAGAGAGAGCACGAGCCAAGGGAGGTCATCTTTGTCTGGCTTACAGATCTTCACCCTGCTGCCATTAAATTTTTCCCCTATTGCTTACAATGTTTTTTGCTTTGCCATTTTTTTTTTTTTTTTTTAATATGTTTCACTGATGTGGGTGGTTACTGGAGCCTTGAAGACTGATATGATGATGCTGGATGTCAGGCTGGCAACCACAAGTCAGGGTTCTCACTGGCTGTGAAACAAACAAATGGATTGCATATTAAAGCACGTACAGTGACTCAAGCTGAGCCTTAAAACATTGTCTATTTTATGCATGATATTGCTTCTTGGTTTCAACTCTATGGGCTACCAGCAGTGCTTAAATTACAGGGGGGTCTGAGTGGGTCGTTTCCCTTACTTTTTGGAGGGCTCCCTGAGTTCTGTGTAACTGAAAGGTGCCTGGGGGGGCATGTTTTGGCCCCCTTACTTCTCACTGCTGAAGTTGCCGATCTCCATTCAGTCAGGACCACAAACTGCAGCAGCCCTCCCTGAGTGAAAAATTAAGCAGTAATGCACGAGAGGGTGTGGGTTGTGGTGGGATAACCTCACGCCTGGGTGATTGGGCACGAGGCTGCAGGCTGAGTGCGTCCATTGTCCAAGAAGTGAGGTTATCCCAGCATGACCCACACCCTGGAGTGCATTATTGCTGTTATGCAATGGCTCATTGTTATACAAAATAAAATAAAAATTTCAAAAATGTTTTTAGTAAATTTTTAGTGTGGCAATATAGCTTTGATTCTTAACCCTTAGGCTGCTGACAGAATTAGAACGTATAGGAATTTTGGACCGATGTACTGTATCAGTCCGCGGCCCTGCAAAGATTAAAAGAAGATGCAAACCTTGCAGCAACAAATCATACAATGAGGTTGTGCTTAGATAACCTCACTGCTGTCTAGGGCAAACAGCCAATCAGGTTCCAGGATTTTTTATTGCCATTGTATAATAGTAATTAACATCATGTTTTCCCTTTTAACAGCCATCCAGGAAAACAATAGCCTCCCCCAACCCATAGCCACACAACTGGCATCAAAGTGAGTGATACTTGCGACAGATACTTATCTAAAGCCACGATTACATGGCTGCAGCGCTCTTGCATTTGTGCTGCTTCTTTCCCGCTGTGCTTGCCTTCTTTGGTTTACGGTGTGACACCTCCTTGAACGAGCACAGTTGGGGGTTTCATTTCAGTTCAGAGTATAAATGACTTAAACCAGAGGTAAAAGCAGTAGATAGTAGCCCCCACACTGAGCCCCTGGGAACAACTTATTTGTTCACTGTTGCTGAGTTGTTGGGGGGGGGGGCGGCAAGCACAGTTTCAGTTGCCCAGAGGATTAGTGCAACACCTCTGTAGTACTGCAGTTCTACTAGAAGAGTCTTGTTATTTTAGATGAGATAAGATAATCAGGAGTGCACAACTCCAGGCAGTATGTACATTTTTTTTTCGTATAAAGGTGGTGGGATAGGCAGGAATTAGGATTTTTTTTTTTATTTAATTAGTTTTTGTTGACCGGGTTAGTGCACTAGGCAGATTCTGCCTATTTTCAGGCACAGCCTGGGGGGAAGGGGATACAGATGAAATGCCAACTGACCTTGAACCAGAGTAAGCTGTTGGGATGAGTCAGTCAGGACTCAGAGAAACTTGGGGCAGGCAGTGCTAGCTGGCTGGGGCTGGAGTGTGGGGCTAGGGTCAGATGCAGAGCTGTACCAGATCCTGGACACTCTGGCGGTGTCAACACAAGTTACCACCATAGAAAGAGCTGAGAGAGAGAAAGACCAGGGCTACACTCTTTTGGCCTCCTCAGCCTGACCTCGCATACGGGGTACTTTAGTCTCCAGAGCCCATGTGCAGTAAGGCAAGCTTGAGGAGGGTGTATCTGTCTCCAGTGCCAATGTGAAGCAAGGTAAGGAAGCTAGAGAGAGGGTTGTTTTTTTGTCTCAAGAGCCCATGTAAAGTAAGGTAAGGCTGGTGTGTGGTGGGGGGGGTTGTGTCTTTGGACCCCATGTGAAGTAAGGCAAGGCTGGGGGCAGAGCACATGTGAAGTATTGTAAGGAAAGTCAGGGAGTGTTTGCTTTGTGTCTCTGGAACCCATGTGATGTAAGGCACGACTAGTGGTGGGTGTTGTGCATCTCCAGATCCTATGTGAAGTGGAGCAAGGCTAGGGAGTGCATTGTGTCTCCAAAGTCCATGTAAAATAAGGCAAGGTGGGGGGAGCGCCATGTGTCTCTGGTATCCATGTGATGCAAGACTGTGGGTGCTTTGTGTCTCGGGAACCCAGGTGAAATATGTATATTATAGAAAATAGTTTGTTGCTGTCTCCTGCTCGAGTAATGCATCCCAAATAATTTGCATAGTGCAGCCGAGGCATATCTGCAACATTCTCAGATTTCTGACCAGTAAATCAAGGAGAGCTGGCCTGTGTGTGTATAATATGACAGAAGTTCAGTGCTAAATCCAGTAAAAGAGAAGATCCTATGAATTACGGATATTTTAGATAGTGGTGTGACTGTGAGACGTGTGTCGGGGTGTGGGGTTGGCCAAAATAAGGGGACTTCTGCAAATAGGGAGGCCTGGAAGGAAATATTACACGTGTTAGGAAAAACACATGTTAATCTCACTGTCTCCTTAACCTGCCAGCAGTGACCCCCTGAGAAGATGGGACAACATGCAATCATCTGGGGCTTTATTTAATTATTTAAGGGGATGTATTTGACTCCTAATAGTGAAAAATGTAGGTGACTTTAAATTTTGCAGGCATACAAGTCAAACAATGGTGTGATATTTTTCTGTATGAATGGGGGGGCATGGCATTATCTATAATGTGTATATTACAAAATTGTCTCTGGCAACATTATATTGGCTTCCAAAGTTGTAACCTGGGAAGCATTTTGACTTCCCCAAACCTGGAATACCTTTCAAATTTTAACCACTGAAGTTTTTGACATCAATCATCCAAAATTAACAGAACCTCAGAGACCATAATATATAGCAATCTTATTTAGGAATTATAAAACGGGTGGCATATGTGTGTGTGTGTGTGTGTTGGGGGGGAGGTCCCACTGTTAACTGTTGTAGGATTCATCCACAAGTTTAATTTAATCTTTTTTTAATACTGTGCCTATCATCATAATGCAAAAATCACCCTTTGATTGTCCCTTAACAGTAGCAGACTGGATTCCCCTCCCCTCTCTTTTTCATTGCCTGCTGGTCTAGTGCTCTGCTGCTCTGTCTCTTTTTATGTTGCTTGCACGCATGTGCAAGAAACATAGTGCCATCATCGGAGATTTCGGAGGTGTGTCACCTCCTCCTCCAATTCAGTCAGTGTGCTGGCAGGCGCGGCCCCTGTAAGCCAATGCATTTTGGAGCCATCTATGACACGCTCCAAAATGCAGTGGCATACAGTTGAAAGGGGGAGCTACGCTTCAGTGAGCAACGATAAGAGGCTGCTCACGCGCTATTCCCCCTGCCACCTGCGAGCGCAGGGTAAAGCGCCCCCGCGACGACTGTATAGCCAACGGGTGCCCAATCTCGCCGGCTGAGCTTCATTCCCCCAGTAGTAGGTGCCACGCTGGGAGCCCACCCCAGCGTGGCAAGCGGTCCTTTTGCCGACGGGGTGCCTAATCCCCATCGGGTGAACGCCCTCGTCCTTTGCCATGCTGGGAGCCCACCCCAGCGTGGCAACGCCCCACGACGCCTTTTTTTAAAACCCTGTAAAACAAAAACTGTCCCCGCAGCGCTGCCTCCCGATCCCTCCCACAACCCGCACTCACCCACCGCGCACCCAGCCTCCCACACCCCCTCACCCCATACTTACCTCGGACTCTGGCGCGACGATCTTCGTGGACCAGGAACACGTCTGGCACTCTTCAAAGTCAACCGCGAACTGAGGAAATGCCGTAAGCTGTATAATGGGCTAGATAGGGGTTTCAACTTGTTGCATATCTGAGGAAGTTTTGGTTTCACTCTCACATGTTTATTCTTCATGATCGATGTCACTGTCATGGCGTTATTCGGCCCGATGGGTGATTTCACAGTGATTGCAGTGATCATGAAATCACCCTTCGGGCCTGAATAACACCATGACAGTGACATCATTCATGAGAAGGGGTCCCAAAACCCATGTTGAAAATTTGGTGAAAATTCAAAATGACTGTTTTATTTAACGCATTGTACAGTTCCTAACGCGACTCGGAAGTTCGCGAATTTTCAATATTTTCACTCCAGATTTTCAACATTGCCATTTTACCACACCTTCTTATGAGTAGTACAGCTGTCATTTTTCACATCTCACCCAAAATGTGTTTCCGCCCATGTAGCGCACAATGGTGCAGTCGGTGTGCGAAATCAATGTATGGGACAAATTAAGAAAATCACAGTGACACTGTTCATGAGCAGAGGTCTTAAAATGGCTATGTTGAAAATTTGGTGAAAAATTCCTTCAGATGTTCTGCAATATTACTAATGAAGACATTGAACAGAACTGGCCCCAGGACCGATCCCTGCAGCACCCCACTGGTCGCCCCCTCTCCCTAGACTGCATACCATTTAGCACCACTCTCTGCCTCCTGTCTGTTAGCCAGTTTCTAACCCAGTTTACCACCCTTTCCCCCATGTCCAGCCTACCCAGCTAGTTTATCAGCCTCCTATATGGGATGGTGTCAAAGGCTTTGCTGAAATCAAGGTAAGTGTTGTCCACTGCCCCACCCTGATTCACTTCCTTTGTCACCCAGTCAAATAAATCAACCAGATTTATCTGAAATGATGTCCCCACTGTGAATCCATGTTGTCTATGGTCCTGGTTCCATGGCATCTAGATGCCCCACTATCCTTTCTTTAAGCAATGTCTCCATGATCTTCCCCACTACTGAGGTGAGGCTGAATGGCCTATTGTTCCCTGCCTCCTCCCTGTTGCCGGACTTGTGTAGAGGGACCACATGTGCCCTCCTCCAATTCACTCATGTTGAATGACTCAGTGAACATGGCTGCCAGAGGTACTGCTATCTCCTTCGCAGTTCTGTTAATATCCTTGGGCGTATGCCATCTGGTTCCATCGCTTTGTCTACCTTCAATTTAGTGAGCTCCTGCAGGACTCTTTTGCCTTTGAATGGACTATTGTCCACTCTTCACCCCTTGGCAACTGTTGTACTGCTGTGGCCCTTGCCCCTCCCACTCTTCTGTGAATACTGAACGGAAAGACACAGTGGATGTCTTGGGAGGAAGGCATGAAACTGTCACTTCCAAATACCTAAACAGCACATACAAGCAAGCAACATTCGGCATTGACAAATGCTTGTTTTTCCTTGTGCTCAGATCAGAATGGCAGCTCATATGATAATAATCCTTTCCATAAGCTGCCTAGCTTGTCCACTTCTTGTGATTGAGCTATGGTGCATAACTTGCAGGCAGTAGGCTGGCAAAAAATCCTGGGGGGTAGTGTTAGTGGAAGAAAAGGGTAATTAACATAGGGGGTAAGTGTGATCTGGGGGATCTGTATCACAGAGTGTGAGAGAAATGGGAAGTGAGAAGCAATCCACTTTACAAATGAAGCCAAGAATGCAATTTCATAAACAGTTTAATTTTTAAAATGTTCTTGCAGAAAACAGTAATATCCTCATCACAGAATGTTTCATCCTGGTGGGTTTTAATGTATATTACTTAGCTCCAAAATGCAGGAAAATGTACCATTTACAGCAATGTTTGAAAAAATTTCTTTGGGGAGCATACCCCCAGACTCCACTAGCTTTGTGAGGATTTTTGCACCCCCCTTTTCACTGACTGCACGTACCTCAGAATGTGGGCCATGGGTCCCCCTACTTTTTTCATTATAATTCGAGCATTGGCTACCAGAGGCAAAGGCAAGGCAGAATAGCCATTAGAATACACGAAATAAACAGATAAACAGCTGCAGCATGCAGAAAATAGTACAAGCTTTAAGGCTCTGGTCACAGTGCTTTAAATCACTTCATCCTCCATTTGTTTCTTTTAGCAAAAGTCACAACTCACAGCTGCCAGCAATCATAGAGAACATTCAGCCTTGGATGTTTTCCTTGGAAAAACCTGAAAACCCTTACTCACAACAGCAAAGTGTCTGCTGGAGGGGACTAGTTCACCTTGCCTTGGTGAGGTGAACATTTAAGTAATATACCCTTCCAGGGAGTGGGTATACTAGTGGATTTACCTCACCTGGTGTGGTTCAGTCACGAGGCATAGCCGAGTGACTTAACCACACCAGAAGTGGTAAATATACCAGTATACCCACTCCCCGGAGGGGTATATTGCTATTATACAATGTATCCTCCTTTTTGTTCAATTAAAGTAAATAAAAATAAAGAGTTTTGTGGCATTTTAATTTATTTCTATTTGAATTATTGTTCCGCTATAAAAAATAGTTCTGGGTGGCTAGGGCATAGTTGTACTTGTGTATGCCCAGAAAGGGTTTAGGATAACTGCCACCCCCACCCCGATATTTCTCTATGGGCTTGGGAAAAACTTATCTGTGTTTCCTGAAGAAGCAGCTATATTGTGTCCTGGTTACATGGAAAAAAAAACCAAAACACTGGGTCATTTTTTATGTTGATTGTGCGCATGCGCAAGAAACATGTTGCGGCAGGTTTCTGCAGAAGCAGGTTGTGGAGGCGTGGCACTGTTGTGCCCAATGCCTCCACAGCCTGCAAAGGCTTGTCCCCCATCCCCCAATGCTGTGGCATGCTGCTGCTGACACTAGTTCAGCCAGTGTGCCACAACTTTCAAACAAATTAGCCACTGCAATCAGGGGCCCCTTTGTCATTGCAGCGTCAGTCATCCGCTGCAATGAGGGAGCGACCCGTCATTGCAGGGCGGGATGTAGCATCTGTGGTATTGTTTGTGAACATGGCAGTGGCTTGCCGCCGTATTCACAAACAATATACCCAATGTTTATGTGCCGACGGGGAGCCCACCCCGTCGGGCAGAAACAACATCCCTTTGTTGTTTGCCGACAGGGTGCCCAATCCTCCATCGGCTACAGCTGTCCCCCCAGACTCTGGTGGCACGCTGAGCCCAACCCAGCGTGCCCCATGCCCCCAAATGTGGAAAGCATCCCGCGACGCTTTCTTGTACCTGAAAGAAAGGAAACAGTCCCTCGTAGTCTCCCCGCACCCCCTCCCACAACCCGCACCCACCCACTGCGCACCCAGCCTCCCCACACCCCCCTCACCCCATACTTACCTCCAGAGCACGGCACGATGATCTTCGCTGGACCGGGAACACGTCTGCACTCTTCAAAGCTGACCGCGAACTGAGGAAATGCCGGTAAGCTGTATAATGTAATGAATAGGTTTTTTCAACTTTAGTGCATATCTCGGGCATTTTTAGGAATTTTTTCACCAAATTTTTAACATGGGGTTTTTGGGACTCCTCCTCATGAATTCTTGAACTGTCATGGCGTTAATCAGCCCCGAAAGGTGGTTTCGCGGTCACTGTACGGAATCACCCTTCGGGGCCGATTAACGAAACGACAGTGCCAGTGTTCATGAGGTGGGCTCTCAAAAAGCCTATGTTGCAAATTTGGTGGAAAAAATCCAAAAAATGACTGTTTTACGAGTGTGCGTTGCGCAGTTGCTATGTACGTCAGAATCTCGCTGGAATGTACATTATTTTCATGCCAGATTTTCAACATTGGCATTTTGTCACACCTCCTTGTGAGCAATATAGCTGTCATTGTTCACATCCTGGCTGAAATGTGTTTTTGCACTTCTGGCACAGAATAGCGCGGTCGCTGTGGGAAATCAGTGTTCAGGACAGATTAAGAAAATGACAGTGACACTGTTCATGAGTAGAGGTCCTAAAATGCCTATGTTGAAAATTTGGTAACGATACTCCATAAAATGACTGTGTTACGAGTGTGCATTGCGCAGTTGGCACGCATGCTTGTAACTTTGCGAATTTCTAATATTTTCACTCCAGATTTGCAACATTACCATTTTCCCAGACCTTCTTATGAACAGTACAGCTGCCATTTTTCCCATCCTGGCCAAAATGTGTTTTCGCACTTCCGGCGCAGAATAGAGCGGTCGCTGTGGGAAATCACTGTTTGGGACAGATTAAGAAAATGACAATGGTACTGTCCATGAGCAGAGGTCCTAAAATAGCTATGTTGAAAATTTGGTGATGATAGCCCATCAATTGACTGTGTTACAAGTGTGCATTGCGCACTTTCCACGCACCCTTGTAACTTCGCAGATTTGTAATATTGTCACACCACATTTCCAACAGTGCCATTTTTTCACACCTCCTTATAAGCAGTACAGCTGTCATTTTTCACATCCTGACCGAAATGTGTTTTCACAGTTCCGGCGCAGAATAACATGGTCACTGTGGGAAATCGGTGTTCGGGACAGATTAAGAAAATGACAGTGGCACTGTCCATGAGCAGAGGTCCAAAAATCCCTATGTTGAAAATTTGGTGACGAAACTCCATAACATGACTGTGTTACAAGCGTGCATTGAACTGTTTCCACACACCCTTGTAACTTCCAAGAATTTGTATACTGTCATGCCACATTTTCAACAGTGGCATTTTTTCAACTCCTTATGAACACTGCAGCTGTCATTTTTCACATCCTGGCTACAATATGTTTTTATACTCCTGCGGACAATAGCAAGGTCACTGTGGGAAATCAGTGTTTGGGACAGATTAGGATCGACCGAGTGAGAGGGGGGAGTGACTGAGCTCAACTGAGCTCTGTCAGGACTGCTGCGGATTTGTTTGTGGCAGACAAAGGCCCCAACACAAGAGCCCAGAACAAAAGGGCAGCCTGCAGCACTGGGAGAAACAGAACGAGAGAGCGAGTGAGGGAGGGGGAGTAAGCAAACTCACTGAAGCGCTGTCAGGACTGCTGCCCATTTCTTTGTGGGCAGAAAAAGGTGTCGATACAGGCATAGGGGCCCAGTACAAAAAGACAGCCTACAGCAGTGGAAGAAACAGTACGAGCGCGTGAGACAAGGGGACTTAGTGAGCTCAACGGAGCTCTGTCAGAGCTGCTGGGATTTCTTTGTGGGCGAAAAAGGCGCCAATGCAGGCAGGAGCCCATATAAAGGGCAGTTTGCAGCCAGGACAAACAGAATGAGCGATGAGAGCTCTGTCGGACAGCTGCGGATTTCTTTGTAGACAGACAAAGTTGCCAACACAGCCAGGAACTCCATGCAAAAGCGCAGTCTGCAGCGCCAAGAGAAACAGAACGAGTGAGTGACAGAGCAGTAGTGAGTGAGCTCAACGGGGCTCTAGTGTGACTGCAGTAGATTTCTTTGTGGGCAGAAAATTCGGAAACGCAGGCAGAAGCCCAGTACAAAAGGCCAGCTTGCAGCGCCAGCAGAAACGGAATGCGAGAGTGACAGAGGGGGAGTGAGCGAGCTCAGTGGAGCTGTGTCGGGACTGCTTCAGATTTCTTTCTGGCCAGAAAAAGCCACCAATGCAGGCAGGAGCCCAGTACAAAAGGGTAGCCTGCAGTGCCAGGAGATACAGAATGACCGTGTGAGGGAGGGGGAGTCGGTGAGCTCAAAGGGCTTTGTTGGGACTGCTGCAGATTTGTTTGTGGGCAGGAAAAGGCAGCAATGCATGCAGGAGCCCAGTACAGAAGGGCAGCCTGCAGTGGCAGGAAAACCAGAATGAGTGAGTGAGTGAGCTCAACAGGGCTGTATTGTAACTGCTGCAAAGTTCTTTGTGGGCATAAGAAGGCAGCAACGCAGGCAGGAGCCCAGTAGAAAAGGGCAGCCTGCAGTGCTGGCACAACAGAATGAGCGAGTGAGAGAATCGGAGTGAGCAAGCTCAATGGAGCTCTGTTGGGACTGCCATAACATGACTGTGTTACAAGCATGTGTTGAACTGTTTCCATGCACCCTTCTAATTTCGCAAATTTGTAATACTGTCACGCCACATTTTCAACAGCGGCATTTTTTCACAACTCCTTATGAACACTACAGCTGTCATTTTGCACATCCTGGCTAAAATATGTTTCTGCACTCCTGCCGCACAATAGCATGGTCACTCTGGGAAATCAGTGTTTGGGACAGATTAAGATCGACCGAGTGAGAGGGGAGTGGCTGAGCTCAACTGAGCTCTGTCGGGACTGCTGTGGATTTGTTTGTGGGCAGACAAAGGCCCCAACACAAGAGCCCAGTACAAAAAGGCAGCCTGCAGCACTGGAAGAAACAGAATGAGAGAGCGAGTGAGGGAGGGGGAGTGAGCGAACTCACCAAAGCGCTGTCAGGACTGCTGCAGATTTCTTTGTGGGCAGAAAAAGGCGTCAATACAGGCAGGGCCCAGTACAAAGGGCAGCCTGCAGCGATGGGACAAACAGTGTGGCAGTGGAGACAAGGGGACTTAGGTGAGCTCAACGGAGCTCTGTGCAGGACTACTGGGATTGCTTTGTGGGCAGAAAAAGGGGCCAATGCAGACAGGAACCCCGTACAAAAGGGCAGCTTACAGTGCCAGGACAAACAGAATGAACGATGAGAGAGGGAGACTGAGCGACCTCAACGCAGCTCTGTCAGGACAGCTGCAGATTTCTTTGTGGACAGACAAAGGTGCCAATACAGCCAGGAGCCTCATACAAAAGCGCAGTCTGCGGCGCCAAGACAAACAGAACGAGCGAGTGACAGAGCGGTACTGAGCGAGCTCAACTGAGCTGTAGTGTGACTGCTGCAGATTTCTTTGTGGGCAGAAAATGCGGCAACGCAGACAGGAGCCCAGTACAAAAGGGCAGCCTGCAGCACCAGGAGAACCGGAATAAGTGAGTGAGACAGGCGGACTGAGCGACCTCAACGGACTTCTGCCGGGACAGCTGTGGAATTCTTCATGGGTAGAAAAAGCCACCAACACAGGCAGGAGCCCAGTACAAAAAGGCAGCCTGCAGTGCCAGGAGACACAGAATGAGTGAGTGACACAGGGGGAGTGAGCCGCCTCAATGGAGCTCTCTCGGGACAGCTGCGTATTCCTTCCTCGGCAGAACAAGATGCCAACACACGCACCAGCCCAGTACAAAAGAGCAGCCTGCAGCACTGGGACTAACAGACTGAGCCACTGATAGAGACCCACTGCGCGAGCTCAACAGACCAACGCAATCAACATTCAGCATTGACAAATGCTTGTTTTTTCTCTTTCTGTGTATGTGAGGTTGTGTGCACGTGTGGTAGCTGGGCTTCAGTAACATTCGTTCCAGTGCCAGCCCTGTTTGTTTTTTTTTTTCACTGTATTTTTTTTTTTAACTTAGTTTTATTGTTTGTTATTTAGGACATCACATTGATCATTGCATAACAATATACATTGTCTTTCCATATACAATGAGTTACAGTTTGCTCTTGTTTTCCCCCATTCTATCTTTTCTGTTGCTAAGATTTGGTTATGTTTAACTGCTTCGTTTCTTATGTAAGGTTCATATCTCTACATCTTAACTTTTAACTTCAGTTAATTTCATTGCTTAACAATGGGTTCATTTCATAAGTTTAGATCTTATCTCTCAGCGTTCCATCCACTTATATAATCAACTGTGTTCTGTCCTTCTAAATATATGGGTGCGTAGCCTTGGGTTTATTCTTGACGAAAGGCTGACTCTTAAAGCTCAGGTGTCAGCCGTTGTCAAGATTTCCTTTTATCATCTTAGGAATATTGCCAGGGTTAGGCATCTTGTTCCATCCGACTCCCTGCCTATTTTGGTTCACGCTTTTGTATCCTCCCGCTTGGACTACTGCAACGCCCTGTACTTTGGGCTTTCTGGGGTTGAAATCCGTTGCCTACAGCTGGTGCAGAACGCTGCAGCCTGGGTTTTGACTGGGACAAGTCGGTCCTGTCATATCACTCCTGTGCTGCGCGAACTGCACTGGCTTCCTGTGCGGTGGCGGATCACCTTTAAAGTCATTTTACTGACTTTTAAAGCCCTTCACGACCAGGGTCCAGCCTATCTGAAAGACCTCCTGGTTCCTTACTGCCCTGACCGATTATTCTGCTCGGCCGACATGGGGTTGTTAGAGATCCCAAGAGTGAGTTTAAAATCTTCTGGCAGCAGAGCTGTGACATGCTGCACCCACTTTGAACTCTCTACCATGTCGGTTACGGGTAGTGCACCCCGTGGAACTTTTCAAGAGGGATTTGAAAACTTATTTGTGGAATATGGTTTTTAGATAATTGTTATTTATAAATGCTTGATTTTATTATTAATACTCTATTTCGTTGTATGTTGATTTTATGTACATGTTCTGTTTTTATGTAGTGTTTTGAACTGTTTTTAAAATTGTTCAGCACCTTGATACACTGAAAGGTGCTATATAAATAAAATTATTATTATTATTATTATTATTATTATTATTATAACTATTCAGTTAACAGCTTACAGGATTCTTTTCCCTTTACTATAGCTTCTAGATTTCAACCTGAATGTTCTAGCAGTGGTTGAGGTCATCTTCCAATTAAAGATAACAATTGAATTCAAACTTAAACTTAAATTTCAACTTAAACTTAAACTTAAAGGCGGGCACTAGGTTGTGTCCATTTTACACAACATCAATGGTTATTTTCCTATTCCTGAGATCTAATTCTCTTTCCCACTGTCTTAACATGAGCTTTGTGTGAGACATCTTTCCTTCTTCACCTGTGTTGGTACCATGGGGACCAAAGTTGGACAAATCTTTCACTTTGTAGCCTTAACATTGCTGTAATTCGTTCCATAGTTTCTACCTGAGACATTCTGGATCGCCACTCTTGCACCAAAGGGGGGAGCGGAGATAACAACCTGGCAGTAATACACTTAAGTGCCACCAGTCTCATGATTTGAGCTAATTTCGTAGATTGTCTAGGTCAACTGATTAGTGTAGGGAGTCCCAGCAGTAATCCCTCCCCCAAAAAGGGTATCTGCAGGCCCGTGAGCCTGGTTATTAAGGTATGCACCTCCCTCCAGAACGTTCGAATCTGAGGACAATCCCCAAAAATGTGAGTTTGCGTCCCAATCTCTCTGCAGCCCCTAGAGCACATTACAGACCTGGACCGACCAAAATGTCTCAGTCTAGTAGGGGTTAGGAAATATCGCCATATCACCTTCCAATGGAACTCCCGCCACTTGGGGGAACTTGTAACTTGCCAGCCCCTACTAAATCTTCTGGTCCGGACATTCTCTGCTATGTTGACTTTCAACTCTCTTTCTCATCTACTTTTAAGATCATCTAGTCCCGATGGGAGGGTGTGTAGTAATGTCTTGTATAATTGTGATAATGGATGTGTATTTCTCTTGATCATTATAGTCTCATAGAAATAGTTTTCCAGCTCTGTCTTTTCCCTAGTTATTTTTTGTATTCTGTTTGCTGTAGATATATAGTGGCGTACCTGTAAAAATCTAAAATGGTGTTGTTTCTGTAGGCAAAATTTTTCATTTATTTGTGCAAAAGATAGGGGAGAGTTGTTCCTTATAAACTGGGCAAAAGTACTTAATCTTTTAGTAGCCCAGACCCTGTATCCTGCGTCTGACCTTGGAGGCATAAAGGTGGGTTCAAACCATATCAGGGAGAGTGGTCCCAACCCCTCAGGAGTACATGTGAGTTTCCTAAGCTTATGTAATATTTTTAACGAGTGAGCAACCCATGGGTTTAAATAAAGACCCTGTGTTATGTGGGGCACTGTATTAGTAGGTAAGGCCCAAACTGCCCACCCCTTTAGTGAGTCCTCCTCCAGGAGATACCTCCCTGAATCTGTTCTACGTTTCACCCAGGTACATAATTGGGACCCCCGGGCTGCCAATAAATAAAAATGATGGTAGGCAAGGCCTCCCCGCTCTTTCGGTGCCTGCAATGTAGTCAATGCTATTCTCAGGCATTTACCATTCCATATAAACCGTTGTGTTACTTTCTGCAAGTTAGTCCAAAAATCCCTAGGTATCCCCAGAGGCAAGGTCTGAAAAAAGAAGAGGAACCTGGGTAGAACGTTCATTTTTATAGTTTGGACCCTTCTGTATAGGGTTAATGGCAAAAGTTGCCAACGGGCCAGATCTGCTTGAATCTGTTGAAACAGATGGGCATAGTTATTCTTGTATAGTAAGGTCAGATCGACTGATATCTTAATCCCTAGGTATTTTATCAGACTTTTTTTTCCCCAGGCAAATGGGAAGGTGGCCTTAAACTCTTGGGATGGCTTGCCACTTAAAATAAGTGTCTCCGACATGGAGTGGTTGATTTTGTAGCTTGCTAATTTCCCATAGTTCGCTAACTCTTCCATTAGGGCTGATAAAGACTTTTCAGATTCCGAAATAAAAAACAGGGAGTCATCTGCATGGAGGGCCACTTTATGAGGATGGCCCCCAACCTGGACCCCCTCTATTAGGGGGTTAGTCCTAATGGCCACTGCTAAAGGCTCCAGAGATAACACAAAGAGCAGCAGAGAGAGGGGGCAACCCTGCCTTGTCCCCCGCCCTAATGGTAAGCTATTTGTGAGATAGCCATTCACTTTAATTCTAGCCCTTGGTGCCTGATACAATGCTCCGATCAGAGCTACAAATTTGTCCCCGATGCCAAATTTTCTAAGTGTTTCCTTTAGAAATAACCAATCTACTCTATCGAATTCCTTTTCGCCGTCCATGCTGATGGCTATTTGGACTTGTTTCTTATATTTTTGGGTTGAGATTATATTTAAGAAGCTACGTATATTGTCTTGCAGATATCGCCCCAATATGAAACCAGTCTGATCGCGATGAACTAAGGTTTGTATTTCTTTCTGTAAATGGGCCGCCATTATTCCCGTGAAAATTTTTGAATCTACTGGGAGTAGGGATATGGGACGGTATGAGCCACAAGTCTCTGGGTGTCTGCCGGGTTTATGGATCACCAAAATCTGTGCCTCACTCCAGGATCTGGGGGGTGCCCCCTCTCCCCACAATAGTTCATTAAAAGCCTCCTTCATAGGAGGGATCAACGTCTATCGAAATTCTTTATAGAATTCCGCCACATAACCATCCAATCCAGGGGCTTTACCATTTTTTAACTGCTTGATTCTTTGTAGTATTTCCTCTGTAGTAATAGGTGATTCCAATTCTAGTCGTTGTGAATCTGGCAATTTAGGGAGTACTATACCCTCCAGATACCTAAGTATATTATCTAGGTGACCCAATTCCCTCTCCTGCTGGTATAACGTCTTGTAAAATTTTTGAAATTGGGCCGCTATTAAGTCTGGGGCTGTAATCAAATTTTTAGTTTGTGGTGATTGTAACTTAGGGACTGCTTTAGATGCTCTCTCTTTCCGAATTTGTCAGGCAAGTACTCTGCCTGCCCTATTCCCTTGTTCATAATATCTTTGTCTACAGTACCTTAGTTAACCCTCCACTTGTGCATCTAATATTGCATTCAGTTTTTTTTTTGTTTCCTCTAGATCTTTTTTAGTCACTGGGTCCAGAGTCTCCTGATGGTTCTGTTCCAACTGAAAACTTATTTTTTCTAGTTCTACTCTCTCTTGAATTTTAGATCTTTTGTATCTGGAGACATATTTAATAATATGCCCTCTTAAATAACATTTTAGCGTGTCCCATCTGACCCCTGCTTCCATATCATCTGGTGGATTGTGTTCCAAGAATTCTGTGGTGGCTTTCTGGATTAACTCTTTGAAGTTACTATGCGTTAGGAGACTTACATTTAAATGCCACGTTGTTTCTCTAGGTCTAGGGAACAATTCTAAACTTAAGGAGATTGGGGCATGGTCTGACAGTATGATATTACCAGTGTCTGTCCTGTGTAGGTACTGTATACAGTTGTGAGATACCAAAAAGAAATTAATTCTGGAATACATTTTGTATTTCGGGGAGAAATATGTGTAGTCTTTTGCCCCTTGGTTAGAAAATCTTGAAATGTCCACTAGTGACAATTCTGTACATAGTCTGGTCAACACCTTACTTGATCTGGTTGAGATGTCCATCCTTGGAGCCTACCCTATCCTGCCCCAAATCCATGACTGTGTTGTAATTTCCCCCCAATATTACCAAACTCTGTGGGTCTGTAACTGATTCCAAAAGACATTTGTTTAAAAACTATGTCCTCTCTTGTTCATTGTTCGGGGCATATAAATTTACTAAGGTACATCTCTGGCCTCTGTATTCCCTCTTCAGTCTCACGTACCTACCCTCTGGGTCAATGTCAACCTGTGTTACTTGCAGCAGGGTATCCCTCTTTACTAATATTGCCACTCCCCTTTTATTAGGAAGTTGCAAATATGCCACTGCGTGTACCCCTCCCACCCATCCTCTACGGAGCATTTTATGTTCCTCACTATCTAAATGCATTTCTGGTAGAAACGCGATGGAGGCTTGTTGCCTTTGCAACTCTTGTAGTATTCTAGCTCGCTTCACCGGATTATTGATCCCTCTAACATTCCACGAAACTATCCTTAGGTCTCCCATATTGTTGAAGTCTCAGTCTTTTGAATCATCTGATGATGCACCTGTGCCTGCCATAAAAACTGTAACATGAACATAAAACATCTTGACATTTCCCTTTTAACCAAACTATACACATGAAGCCATGAACATGGTAGATTTAACATTCTTGGTACTTCAAGGTGTCACTATACCCTCTTCCTCTCTCCCAGAGAAAAGAAAAAACTCTCTAGGGAAGGAGGTAGGAGGCCAACTATTTAGTCTCCCAGCAGGAAAACGCTTCCTTCAACGTGGTGTGTTCCAGCCGGGCTGTCTGTGGTCGCCCGGAATAACAAAAGCCCGGAACCCAAACCCTTATGTGAAATCAGACCTTCTTCTTCAGAAGGAGGGTCAGGTGAGCTCTAAAATAATGTTGGTACCTGTCCAGGGTTACCTAGTTCCTTAAACCATCACAGGGATCTCACCCTCTGGAGGGGACGACCCGCACCTAGGTGGTGGAAACAGCCCTAGCCAGTCCCCAACTCTATGCCGGGGTGAGGGAGATCCCCTTCCCACTACCCCCCCAGGAAGAGCCCCCTTGGGCGGCAGTCGGGAAGAACACTGGAGAGTCCAAATTGCCTCCTTTCTCCCTCCAGAATTCACTCCCTCACTTTCTGCTGCCAGGACCCCCCCCTAAACCGCCCACCCCGGAGGCTCCCCGGAACCCGCCCCCTCATTACATGTATCCTTCCCATTCAGCTTTTGCCATTGTTGTGAATGCCACGCTGCTCATCATCCGCCTCCCCAGCTGACGGATCACCCCTCCACCCACCCTGGACCTTCATCCCACCCCACCCCATTAATACAACAAATCAACCATCATAAACAAATAGAGGAAGGCGAAAGAGAAAAACTCCCCCTCAGTGAAAAATGCTGTCAAAAGATAATTTACAAGAATAAGGCTGAGAGGCCAAGGCCTATTCAACCAAAGTCACTGGCATTTAAGTTCTCAAAAGTCTATTCGTCTTCCCATAATCTAGGATGGATGCTAAGGATGAGGCCCAATTCTAGCGTATTTTCTCTTACTATATCTCCGAACAAAGTCTCTGATGCATTTTAAATTCTGTATACTCATCTGTTCAAGTAGCTTCTCCTTCCCGTCTCAGAGCTACGCGTTGGTTCGAGGGGTTTCCATCCTGCTGGGGAAGACTCTTTGAACACACCTTGTCCCACACCGATTGTGTCTCTCTCGAACATGCTGCTGCTACCTTTTTAGGCCCCTTTGTCTGCCAGGCCCTTCTCCCATCCAAACCATTCGCAGATCCCCAGTTCTCCTCCAATACAGAAACACCATGCTTTTCCGCCCATTTTACGGCATCTGAGAGCTCTGGAAAGCGCTGCCACCCTTCTGGGGGTATTTATCTAGACTCCTGCTGGGTACTCTAAGTGGGCTTGGTAACCCTCCTGCTTCAAAGCTTTTACCATACCATATGCCTTCTGTCTGCGAGCTAGAGTCTGAGGAGCATAGTCCTGGTCGAAAAACAGCTGAACATCGCCAAATAACACCTGCTTTTTGCCACATGCTAGGTGAAAGATTTCCTCCTTTATTCTAAAGTCCATGAAAGCCATAATTATTGAGCGAGGTCTGGCCTTGGGATCTTTAGGTTTCATTATTAATGAACGGTGGGCCTGAATGATACCCAGATCTCTGTCACTGTCTAAATCGAGGATTTCTTTTAAAAAAATGCTCATAAACTGGGACATTTGCCCCGATTCTGTCCTTTCAGGGAAGCCATGCAGACGGAGATTGTTTCGTCTGTTATGATTTTCCAAGTCCTCTATTTGTTGTTGTAGGGCTAATTCTCTTTGGTGAAGATCCTGTAGTGCAGAATTATGTATATCGGTAACGGTTGTATACTCTGAGACCGTCTCTTCCAGTTGTGCTGTTTTCTCTGATAGTTCAGTTATTTGCTGCCTGTCCTCCGAAGCCCTTTGCTCCAGTCTGGTTAACGTGTCGTTTATTTGCTGTAAGGTGGTACAGAGCGTTTTAGATGTGATGGTAAAGTTCTCTTCCATTTCCTCTCGGGTTGTAGGTGTCTGTGTGATTAGGTCGGCTATCTTGTCGCGGATCTTGGCCTGCTGCTGTGACCCAAAGTTATTAAAATTGAGTTTTGTGTGCAACGCACCTGCTCCATCTTTATGTTTTATTTTCGGGGACATTAGATACTCCCCGATGCTGCATTTTCTTGACAGTTTCTTTATTTTTTTTAGCTGGATTGTGACGTATTGTTCAGGTTTGGATCTCGTGGTTTAGGATCAAGCTACCATTGCCAAGGTGACTGGAACCGGAAGTCATGCCAGCCCTGTTTGACTTGGCTAGGGAAACAAACTATCAGTTTTTTGTTTTTTTTTTGTCCTTATTGTCTGCCTCGGTCATGCTGAAATAGCGAATAGGGTTGAAGGTCTAAGGATGTGAACTAGAAGGGAAATAGCCACGCATTTCAAGTTTGAAATTTTCCTGTAACTGCCATAGCTGTTCTCTGTTTGGCTCTGCTGGGAATAGAGAGTTAAGAATTATAGGAATGAAATACAGGTGATGAGGTAAAGATTAAAAACAAAAGGAATATAGAAAGGAGAGGTTTTTTTGTACACATTACTTTGGAGCAGAATTTTAATGGTGTTCAGGAGTGTAGTTGATGTTTGTGGAGAGAGACTTGATGTAACTTTGTCTCATATTGTGGATCTCAATATCTGACTTTTTCTGTCTTTACAAGTTTTGAGTTTGTGTTGCTCGGAGTGATTTCAAGGGGGATTCCTGGTGTGGATGAGTGGTGGCTGGCACCTTTTCCAGTGGGTGCACTGGAGGATTTACCACACTGAAAAGGTGCCAACCAACCAGTCAGGATGCAGGATTTCAGTGATTTAATTTACTACATTGTATAATTGAGCAGTATACCCCTCCTGGGAGTGGGTATACTGGTGGATTTACAATGCCTGGTGTGGTCACGAGGCACAGCCGTGTGACTTAACCACACCAGGTGTTATAAATCTACCAGTATACCCACTCCCTGGAGGGGTATATTGCTATTATACAATTCCCATGTCTTTTTTAGATTGACAAGATAATTTAAAAAAAAGTGTTTTGTGCATTTTTAATTTTTTTATGTTGGCTCGCGCTTGAGCGCCAGCCAACATCTTGCAGTAGTAGCAAATTTTGGAGGTGCGGTCAGTTTGGGGGCAAATGCAGGGCATTCATCAGTAGGTGCATCCCTTATTCCCCAATAAGCCAGCATGCAGGCGTTGACATCAGCAATATTTAAAGTGGTCAAAACTTCTAAGAAAAGTGCCGATGCAATGAGAGGCAAGCTCGTAGTGCAGCAGCACAATAACAAGCCTCCCGACATGCCTTGCTTGGTGAAATATTTCAATAAATATGGCGGCAGTGGCTGCTGCTGCTGCCGCCTGCCACACAGTGCCGACTTCAGGGGTACCCAATCTCCCTGTTGGCATGCTAAATAACCCCCCAAGATTGTGTGGCACACTGGGAGCCCACCCCAGTGTGCCTCCCCATGATGAAAATTGACCATCGTTGGCATGTTGAGGCCCCACCCTATTCTGTGCTACACTGGGAGCCCACTCCAGTGTGGCAGCATCACCCCCCCAAAGTCATGGTGCACACGTAGAGCCCACCCCAGTATGCAGAACAATTTTTATACACCTGTAGAAAAAGAAAACTGTCCTCATGTTGTTTTTTTTTCCCAAGTAGCTAAAAGAAAGAAAATGGTCCCTCACTGTGGGGTTCCCTCACCCAACCCACAGCCACCTGAACTGAAGAAATGCTGGTAAGCTGTATAATAGCAAAAATAGGGTTTTTTCAACTTAGGTTGATATCTCAGCCATTTTTTGGAATTTTGCCTCCAAATTTTCAACATGGGGTGCTATGGACCCCACCTCATTGAATACATGCACTGTTATCTCGTTACTCAGCCCAGAAAGGTAATTTCCTGGTCACTGCATGAAATCATCTTTTAGGACCGATTAACGAAATAACAACGCCACTGTTCATGAGGCGAGGTCCCAAAAACCCTATCATGCAAATTTGGTGGAAAAATTCCAAAAAAATGACTGTGTTACAAGCGTGCGTTGTGCAGTTTCAGTGCTGTGACAATTTTGAATATTTTCACTCCAGATTTTCAGCATTGCCCTTTTTTCACATCTCCTTATGAACAGTATAGCTGTCATTCCTCACATCCTGTTAGAAATGTATTTCCGTGCATGTGGTGCACAATGGCACGGTCGCTATGCGAAATAAATATTCTGGACACATTAGCAAAATCACAGTGAGACTGTTCATGAATGGAGGTCCTAAAATGCCTACGTTGAAAGTTTGGTAAAACAAACACCCAAAATAATTGCATCATTGGAGTGCACTGTGCAGTTTCTATGCATTCTTATGATGTCACCAATTTTTCATATTTTAACTCCAGATTTTCACCACTGTCATTTTTGTACACCTCCTTATGAACAGTACAGCTGTCATTTTTCACATGCTACCTGAAATGTGTTTTCGTACATGTCACACAATGGCATAGTTGCTGTGGAAAGTCAATGTCCGGGCCACATTAACAAAATCACAGTGACACTGTTCATGACCGGAGTTCCCAAAATGCCTATGTTGAAAATTTGGTTAAACAAATCCCCCAAATAATTGCGTTATGGCTGTGCATTGCACAGTTTCTATGCATGCTCATGATGTCACCAATTTTTCATAATTTCACTCCAGATTTTCAACAATGCCAATTTTTTACACCTGCTCATGAACAGTACAGCTGTCATTTTTCACATCCTGCCCGAAATGTGTTTTCGCACCTGTGCTGCCAAAATGCACAGTCGCTGTACAAAATCACCTTTCGGCAAACAAACTAATAGTGCCACTGTTCATGAAGTAGGGTCACAAACGGCCTATGTTGAAAATTTGGAGTGAAAATACCAACAAATGCCCTCCACATTAGGGTTTCCAACTGCAATTCCCCACCCTGTACAGACTGACAGGCGTCAGGGGTGTGAGTTGGCATTGTTGGCTGCAGTGCTCATGCCATTCCACTCCCCCACCCTGCAGCCAGTGACAGGTGTCAAGATGTGCCTTAGACTCTTCGGCTCCAACATTCACCCCATTCTCCTACACTGCGCCCACGTCAGTATATTCCCTTATGGAATGGGGTGAGTGTAAGGCCTGTAGACACTAAGGCACATTGTTTCACTTGTTGGTCTTTGAGGGGTAGGGTGAGGTGAAATGGCATGAGCGTTATGGCCAACGACCCAAAGGCACACCCCAGTGCTTGTCACTCTCTGCATGGTAGGGCTGGGGTCAGTGTCAGTTCACTACTTCACTGCCAATCCTATTGTGCATCTCTCTAACTCCTGCACTACCAATGCCAGTGCCAGCAAGCCAACATTTGGCATTGACAAATGTTTGTTTATTATATTTGTTAGTCCACCAGAAAAAAATAGTTCTGGGTTAGGAGGACTTGCTATGGCTGCAGTACCATCATCAACGTTTGCTGTGTGCAGAGGGTTTCCAAGTTTTGTTTATTTATTGAAGTTTTATTAGATTAAGTGGCAAGTGTTATTGTACGATGCAGAACACTAATGGGGAGCGGTCACGGAGCATGTGGTTCTGGGTTTAATTAGGTTTGTGCAACTCATGGGAGTTTGTTTTTAATGTGTGTTTTTTTTTTTACATGTGTGGCCAAGTTATGATAAAGTGAGAGAGAGTGCCACTGTAGTCAGGAATGGAACGGTGAAGTGGATTACACAGAGGGAGACCGGTGAGGTGGATGCAGTGGTCGGTTAAGGACAAGGTTTTAAGTTGTGAAATTAGTTTTTGGTTTGCACAATAGTAGGAAGCGTGACTTTCGAGGCTGTAGACCCAGACCGGATAGTATTGTTAATAGGGGCAATGGCAGGACTGTAAAGTTCTGGATATCGCCATCACTTGCTGTCTTTCTGCAGTCCATTGGTGTGTTTGCCAGTTTTGGGCTGGTGATGGTTAGAGGGATTTGAAGTATAGTTTTTATGTGGCAGACTAGTGGCTGGCACTTTTTCCAGTGGGTACAATGGAGGATTTACCACGCTGAAAAGGTGCCAGCCAGCCAATGAGAATGCAGGATTTGGTGCATTCAGTTTACCTCATTGTATAATACAGAATGTTGTCCAGTAGAGACAGCAGCACTCATTGAAGCCCACTGCCCCCCATTCACTCACTAAGTTGTCAGATAAGCACTCTTCCCTCGGCTCTGGTCTATCCTTGCATACTACTCATGCTGAGTGGTGCTACTCCTACTGCCCACAGCATGTCCTTTTTTATGATGAATATAAAACAAGCATTTGTCAATGCCGAATGTTGGCTTGCTGGCATTGGCATTGGTAGTGCAGGAGTTAGAGAGATGCATAATAGTAATGGCAGTGAAGTATTGAACTGATGCCAACCCACCCCCACGCTGCAGAGACTGACAGGCATTGGGGTGTCCCTTTGGGTGTTGGCCATAGTGCTCATGCCATTTCAACTCTCCTTATCCTGCAGACACTGACAAGTGTCGCGGTCTGCGTTGAGGTCGTCCGAAGTTACAAGGGTGCGTGGAAAATATGCAACGCACACTTGGAACACTGCCATTTTATGGGCGTTTGGCACCAAATTTTCAACATAGGCATTTTTGCACCTCTGCTCATGTACAGTGTCACTGTTATTTCCTCAAAGTGTCCCAAGAAGTGATTTTGCACAGCGACCACGCTATTCTGCGCAGAAGTGTGAAAACACATTTGGGCAGGATTTGTGAGATGATAGCTGTACTGTTCATCAAGAGGTGTGGAAAAATGGCAATGGTGAAAATCCAGAGTGAAAATATCACAAATGCATGACAGTACGGGCGTGCGTGCAATCTGCCAACGCACGCTCGTAACACAGTCATTTTATGGAGTATCATCACCAAATTTTCAACGTAGGCATTTTAGGACCTCTGCTCATGAACTGTGTCACTGTCATTTTCATAATCTGGCCCAAACACTGATGTCCCACAGCGACTGCACTATTATGCACCGGAAGTGCAGAAATACATTTCAGGCAGGTTATGGAAAATGACAGCTGTACTGTTCACAAGGAGGTGTACAAAAATGGCAATGCTGAAAATCCAGCATTAAAATATTGCAAATGCACAAAGTTGCGAGCCTGCGTAGCAACTGCGCAACGCACGCTCGTAAAACAGGCATTTTTTGGATTTTTTTACCAGATTTGGAACATAGGCTTTTTGAGAGGTTACCTCATGAACACTGGCACTGTCATTTCATTAATGGGTCCCGAAAGGTGATTTCGCGCAGTGACTGCAAAATCACCTTTCGAGGCCGATTAACGCCATGACAGTGATAGAATTCATGAGGAGGGGCCCCAAAAAACCCATGTTGATAATTTGGTGCCAAAATTCCAACAAATGCCTGAGATATGCAGTAAAGTTGAAAAACCCTATTGTTTCCATTATACAGCTTACCGGCATTTCCTCGGTTCGCAGTCCACTTTGAAGAGTGCAGACGTGTTCCAGGTCCACCGAAGATCGTCGCGCTGTACTCTGGAGGTAAGTATGGGGTGAGGGGGGTGTGGGGAGGCAGGGTGTGCAGTGGGTGGGTGGGTGCGGTGAAGGGCAGGAGACCACGAGGGACCGTTTTTGTTACAGGAAGAAGAAAACCATAAACTAACATCGGGGGACAGTTTTTTTTCAGGGCACTTGGCACGCTGGGGTGGGCTCCCAGCGTGCCACCTAACTGTTTTGGGGAGTTTGGGGGTTGCTGCAGCTGACGGGGATTGAGCACCCTCGCTGTATCAGACAATGGGGTAAAGGCGTTGACGGGATTGGGCACTTGTCGGCACACAGTGAACGCGCGGGAGGGCAAGAACCGAGGAGATTGGGCACCTCCTCGGCATAGCGGAAATGGGGAGCTGCTGTATGCTGATGGGGAGTGGGCTCCCCGTCGGCTGACTGCACGTACCAAAAGCCGCCTGGGGATTGGGCAGCTTTGAAGTCGGCCGTTGGGAGCGCCTCGCCATGCTGCACGCGGCAGCATGAAAGGGTCCGCTGCATCTGAGAAGCTTTGCTCGGATTGCAGCGGACCTTTCCTTAGATGTGCTCACCACATTAGCATGCATGGTGTGGCACCGGGATGCAGGCTGATTGGGGAATGAGGGACGCACCTACTAATGCGTGCCCTGCATTCGCCCAACAGCAGCCGCGCCTCCAAATCTGCACTCTCCCTAGATGTTGACTTGCGCGCAAGCGTGGCAAGCCAACATAAAAACATGGCTAATGCTTTGTACTCTGTAAGACTTGCAAAAGTATTTCTGATCTGATTGTGAAAATATTTATAAAAAATAACCTGACCTCCAGCTTGGTTTGGAACTTTCGCCTGGGTGGGGAGCTTGCTTTAATGTCTGATGGGGGAAGAAGGCCAATGCCTGGATTGAAAAAGGAAAGAATAGCCAGCCCAGTGGCACTGAGAGATGAGGCGCTGGATGCCTTACCTCGGCCCACGCCGGCGAGCCGGGTTCGGGAACGAGCATGGGTTGTTGGAGGTTGGCAGGGGCAGAGAAGGATTGAGCTCTTCTTCTCCGGGGAGGGTGGTCTCCTACAGTCAGTGCCCATTCGCCCCCTAGTGGAGGCTGGGGGACAGAGCACTGCAGTTGCTTGGGGAAGAGCTGGGAGCAGATGCCCAGAGGGTGCGTGTGCGGATGTGTACGCGCTCCCCTCCACTTGGCGTCATTGCATGCTCCCAGCTTCAGGGGACAGTGAACAAGGGAAAATGGCATCCTTGTCGAGCGGCTTGATGGCCGTTCTGAAGATCTCCGGCTCTGAGAGGATGCGCCTAATCTGGATCCATTGGGGTGGGGAGTTGGGGGCTCCCTGCCACCCCATTGTGGGGGGCAAGCCGCAGTGGACCAGGCAGTCCTCATTTAGGAGTACAGGAGCATGGCCGGAAAACCCCAGTGGGTTGCCAAGTAGTAGGGAGCAGACAGAGTATGGCCAAGGAGAAAAAGTATCAACAAAAAAAAGAAAAAGGAAAGAATAAAGATAAAAGAAGCATAGCAATATACAATAATCTGTGTAAGACGAGCGAGATGGGTACTTCTCAGACAGCAGCTCCAAATGTGACATTTATAAGTCCAGGCTACTAAATTTGTCATCTTTCATAAAGATAATTCTTGTTTTAACTGTGCAAGACCAAGGACAAAAATTACACAAACTTAACTAAAGAGTCCGACAATAACCCTCACTAGTTATTAGGTCCTGGGGTAGGAATGGATAAAACAGGGTGGACTAGACAGACCAGTGGTCTTTTTCTGTCAACATTATTTATTTTTCTATGACGCTTTAATAATTTCTTCCTTAACAAAAAAAAATGAAGGAGTGAGTCTGATGATGAGCTGTGTAGGAGGGAGAGAAAGGGAAGTCAAGCCAGGAATGACCTGGCCACTGGCTATTAGGGATGTTGATTACCATTTACCAAGCAAACAGCTGTCTGTAGTGGCAGTTCATACAGACACAGGAGGAGAGGTGACATATCTGAGAGACAACTGAACTAGGAATTTAGTTATCATCACTAATAATTACATTTTTTATATTATCAGCTAAGCTGTGGATGTTTTATGGAGACTATACAATAGCATTGGTTTTATCCTTAAATTCTGTATGTACTCTATAGAAAAGGCTAACATTATGGCCTGGAGGTTGGAGCAGCAAGCTGTGAACTTGTAATATCCAGAAGACTGGGGTTGATTCCCACAACTTCCACTTGCATACTGTGTGACCCTGAACAAGTTACATAACCTCCCTAGCTCTCTGGTTGTCCCTGTAAATTGTGCTTGCACCAGTGGGCCTTACATGGTTGCCAAATAAAAAAAAAATTAAAATGTAAATAAATAAATAAATAATGACTGTGTGTATTTGACCTATTGTGCACTCATCCTCTTAGCACCTGAAAGTGAGTCATTACGCAGTGCAATCAGTCACCTATGCAGTTCGGCCTTTTGGTCATAGGGAAGTGACCCATGCACAGCTTATTTATTATTATTTATTGAATTTTGATGACCGGGTAGGTCCACTGGGCCCTGGAGGTACCTTTTTCAGGGGTGACCCGGGAGTTAACAGTTATTACATGGTAAAAGAGACAGTACATACAGATACAGATATAGATACAGATATTGTGGCAGGCAATCAGTCATCATGGACATATGACAGTAATTAAAAAGAAAGACTTCTTACATACTAGTTACATTTTATATTAGCAATGTGCACAGCGTAGGGGAGCGAATAGCTTTGGCTAGGTCTCATTGTTACCCACCTAGGGACTTCGAGGGAGGGACAGCTAACGTGTAAGTGCTGCCAGATCAGGTGATTGTGATGTTCTTGTGGTGAGTACTTAGGTGCGCGCATAGTACGGGAGGATCAGGTGCCGTAGCATAAACATTTGCTCATGGCAAGCATATGAGTCTTGAGTCTAGTTCAGAAGCAGGTTAACGATGGAGCTTCCCGAACCTCCAATGGGAGGTTGTTCCAGTGGGAGGGGGCAGCATGAGAGAAAGACATGGACCCTGCCTTGGTCCTCACCTTAGGAACCTCAAGGAGAGGTTGGCCTGAAGTCCGTAGATATCTGCTGGCTTCGTTTAACAGGTATGAGTCCAGCAAGGCTTGGGGGAGGTGTAGGGCTCATGAGCTTAAAAGTCAGGCATAAAGTACCTATTACGTATCTTGATAACAATGGCTAATCAGGCTATAACCAAGACATGGCTACAGACTGAAATCCCTACACTGGCTATCTGGCATACTTTGGTAACTCATACCTAAATGATGGAAAAGAAAATCACACACAAACATAATGACAAAGAAGGTATACAGTATTCATAGCTTAACTGACCCCATGGAGCCATTACATTATGGGAGCGGACAATGTTCCATAAACTATGTGTGAATCGTGCTGCAAAATATAGTTCTTCCATTTCCAGGACCCTCCACCTAAAGGGACAATAAGATTATAAGCACATTGTAGTGTTAGCATACCTAGAATACAAGTTCTAATATGTGAAATGCAATTTTTCCACACAGACCTCTAACTCACTCCCAATTATCCCCTCCCCTCTCTCTTGTTGATGATCAATTTTTTTCTTGAAGGACGAGAAAATACATGTGGTTATTGACAGTGTTACTTGAAATGCTGAATGTAATATACTGTAAAATCTCTATACTAGAACAAGATGGTTCTTGTACTATACAGTTACTTTTAAAGTAATTCTTATTTTTCTGATGGACTCAGTGTCCAATACAATATAATTAAGTGATAACATTCAGTCAGCTGGAGAACAGTGGGCTGATGTGGGTGACAAAACACCTGAGGTTTTTAATCAACCACAGATGCTAATCATTCATAGTATACTGCAGTAAACTTTTTTTTTCTCTCCTTCCCAGACCCACCCCGAATGGGCACTCCTTTGTGCCTCCAAGATAGCCTCTCGTCCCTGAGTCATACCCCCTCCACCATTCTCACTGTACACTGTTCTGTTGTGCACCAGGCAACCTGATGTATCCCTTCATCAGGGGGACCACCCCTCCTGGGGCCCCACGGGAGGGGAGGGGAGGGGAGATGGGTTCTAGAACCATTCTGGGCACATGAAAGGGGGATCGACTGAGAAGGCTGGCTGCCAGGGCTGCGTGGTGGGAGGGGAACTGAGTGACCATCATTTGGTTGGCCGAGCTGGCAATTTTCTGTTTTCTCCACACCTCATACCCACATAGTGGCCGTACGCTCAAGACATCCTGGGAAGGACGCACAGCAACGCATTGTCACCCACACCGCCAAGTGTGCTTCCACTGGAAAGCACCAGGAGCTGCATGAGTTGAGGTGCAGGCTGTACCCTCCCACCCAGGAAGGAGAGCATCAGAGTGTGTGACCATAACCCTCCCCGCCACTCTCCACTCCTGTTATCCTAGGTGGGAGTGAACCTGGGTCGCCAGCATGCAGAGCGATCTGCCAATGCTTGGTACCACAGAGCTGGCATGCAGCAAATGTTTTAAAATGTTTTTATAGAGAATAAGCAAAAGTACAATGGCCGAAAAAACAGTTTACAGCATAGAAATAAACATTCTCTTTATCATAAATGTACATGTTTATTGAGAGAGAAGTAGTTCCCAATGGGGGGGGGGGGTGCTGTGAAGCACACCTACTGATGAGATGTGCTAGGAGAGAGCTCCGCTGTCTAAGAGTTTTTTCAGAGAATTTTCAGAGCTTAAGCTCAGAGGCGAATTCCTCTCATCGTGCTGCTCATTTCTATGTAACTCTTGTAATGGGCTATACAAATAGAGCCAAAGGTAGGCGGTCAGAAAAATCAGCTACCTGCAGAGCCATTGCCACTGGCTGAGCCACAACCGCCACTGGGGATGGAACCTCCCTGGAAGGCCCTACAGAGGTTGATGCAGGCGATTGACTCCAAGTAGGAGTTCATACTGACCAGATTCAATGAGCAAGATGCTAAAACTGAGGTTGCCATGCAAGTCTGCTGAATCAATGGCCATGAAGGCACTAGCTAGTTCCAGCAAATTTGACGCAGGAAAACGCTCACTTGTGATATCACATGGAGGCTGTGGAGAATGCACAGCGGGCCACCAGTGTCAGGGTAGTGGGCCTCCTAGAAAGTTGTGAGGGGGTAGGCCTGCTTGATTTCCTAATCAGCTGGCTGCCACGGAATCTATTCCTGGAAGAATCTCTATCTCCAGCTGATTTTTTAAAAGCCTACTGCATTTCTCCCTGAGCTGCATTGGGTCTCCAGGACTCACCTCGAACTGTTCTATTGGTCACCTCTGGAGCATCAAGTCGAGACCTTATTTTGCAGGCTGCAAGAGGATCAGGACAGCTAAATTACCAGGGGAAAACCATCCATCTATTTCCTGACCTTTCCTTTGCCACACAGGACAGAAGGAAGAAATTTGATAGGGTGAGGGCCCAGCTGAGATCTTTGAGTATAGTGCTTTCCCTACTGATGCCCGCACAGCTATGAATTCAATATGGAGGGCATACCTTCCAATTCACGGATCTAGAAGAAGTGGGAAGGAAAGTGGAGGCCATAGGCAGAGAATTTGAGCATTCCCCAGCCCGCGACTTGGATTCTGAAGACGCTACCTGAAATCAGACTTGATTTAAAATGAGGACTCTCACAATAAGGTTACAGGTTTGGCTGAGAATTAGAGGTTTTCAGAGTATTAACAGTATTGGCATTCTCAGTCAGATAATACCATGCTGTACTGATACGTGTTGGTAATTGTTTACTTCAACTGAAGGTAAACCTCTTAGAGTGTACTGTCTCACATCTGATAAATAAAACCATTTAGGCCTTTATAATAAGCTGGATTAATACAAAGAGTATTGCATGATTGATAGAATTTAATATAGCGAGAGAGCTGATATGTTATTAAAAAATCTACCTGCAGGTTTTAGTTAGTGAACCTCTTGGGATTAGCCAAGATTTACCCTAGCACTTTGCATGTTGTGGATTAAATATTTTTAGAGGGGGTTACATCAACACAGGCTGTTGAATTAAAACTCTTTGGTTCTGATTTTCATATTGGACTTGACTACCCATAATTCTGTAGGGTGCAGCATACCTTGGACATTCTTGATGGACTTAAGCTTTGATATACCCCCAAATCCTTGACAAGATTGCGAAGACTTTTGCTAAACTGTTACATTGAATGTATCATATGTACCTTTATGTGATCTCTTGCATGAGATGGTTATATGCTGTTGTTTTTAATATGAAAGCAATAAAATATAATAAAAAAAAAGAAGTAGTTAGCAGTGACTGTACATATTAAGTCAATCCTGGCACAATGTTAAGCTGATGATCTATATGTATAGTGGGTAAATCTGTATAGCATGGTTCTCATCATATTGGTTTAATACAGATAAATGTCAAATTGTATCAGGGTGGCCCCTAACCCTGCCCGGCACGTCCCAATAAAATATTCTCAGTCCCAGATACAAAAATGGGGTCCGAGTCCCTGGTCAAGCTGAGGGGTCTATGGCATAAAGAAAGAATCTACAGCCATGAGGTGCTATGTCCATCCCTCCTACCAGGTACACTATTATTCCAGACTGTCATGGAGGGAAGCGGTTAAATGCTTCATGCAATATATCTCTAATATGATGTTGCAGCATGTTTCCATAGTGGGAGGCATAACTTGCATCCATTGTCAGGTGATAGCTTTCAGCAGCTAAAATATACAGATAGGCAAGTGTCCGGCAACTTAACTGGCTACGCAGAGGAGGGATGGCTAGGATCACCATTGTTAGAGAAACTGTCTCATCGGGGGGGGGGGTTGTGGAACAGCCAACTGAGCAGCAGCCTTCTTTTATTGCTTCTTCCTACCAATTTATTATAAATTTATAGTTATTTAATGTTTATTCATCACGTTTGTAGCAGCACTGGATTGCTGGGGCAGTTATGTCTTACAATGGCTCCTAAGAAAGATTCAAAACAAGCGGATCAAAGTATGGAGGCATTCTTTTCCCTGGCATTTGGCTTGGAGGGACCCGGGCCTTTGCAGCAGCCTAGCTCAAGTGGGGACTTACCGACAGCTCAGATATTGAGCATGCTCACCAAAATCCAGGCCACCAGTGAAGAAACAAATAAGGGACTAGTGGCTGTGGAAGATAAATTTGTTGATTTTGATATATGCCTTACCGAGAACACTACCGATATTAAAGACCTTCAATCTGGAATGAAACAGCAAACAGTGGTGAATGCAACCTTTGCGAAGGACCTCCTGTTTTTCAGTTACAAAGTTTAAATGCTTGAGAATGGGCTTCGTCAGAGTAACGTTCGGGTGGTGGGCTTCCCCCCTTGATTTGCTAGCAAATCAGACTTGATACTGGCTCTCAATCACCTAATCTTTACTGACCTACAGTTGCTTACCCCCTCAGCTGGTGTCACTATTTCCAAGGTGTTCACCATTGTGATTTGCTTTCTGTCTAGAGCAGGAGCTGGGCCACATCTCCTGACTGCTACTGCCACATTCTCTAACCTGGAGGCTAGAATATCCCTGCTGTAGGCAACTAGAGTTAAAGGGGACATTTCTCCGGTGTCCCTTCTCAAACCCAGGCCCATAGAAGGGAGTTGCATGTTGCTAAAAAGATATTACGAGTGAAAGGTATTGCTGCTCAGCTGTTCTTCCCAACGTGGCGCCAAGTCAGATATCAGAACAAGATGCTTGTGTTTACTGACCCAGAGGCTGCCATGGAATTTGCTGAAAAGCAGCAGTACATGTTTGACACAGAGGAGATGGACCAGGTCCAGGAACTGGAAGATGACCCAGACTGACTGTGATCTTCTACTTGCTTCTATTCCCTGATTTGGCTCAATTGTGATGTGTCCAAGTCTTGTGCTGTTGCCTTTAACTTTCTGAAGTTTTGCTCTATTGGCTGTGATAGTTATTTCTGTTGGTTTTATCCCCTGTCCTGTTAAGCATTACTGGCTTTCAAATTTGGGGGCGTTCCCTCTCAGTCTGTGAATTTGCTAATGTCCTTCTTGTTCATGTCCTCCTCCCTGCATGGCAGTCTAGACTGAGCTAATATGCAGGGTCTCAAGTAATGTAATTGAGCTGAAATACTCTATATTATATCCTGTTCTTGCTTTTCGGGAGTTTGCCACTCACTGATTTTCTTTTTCTCCTGTGAGCTGGGAAGACTGCTTACTAGCCCCTTTTTTTAATGACAGATTGTGGATGTGATAGCCTTTTTATAGCTTCACCTAGCTGGACTTTTAAGCTTTTGGACTGTTTGTCAGTCCCCTGTGTTGACTGGTGATTCTTCTCAATAGCTCCTTATGCTAATTCTCATTTTGTACACTATGAAATAGGTGTGCACTGTTAAGTATACTACTTGTCTGTGTTTATGTAATGTGCTTTGCATAAACTATAATTAAATAAAAGTGAAAAAAAAAAGAAACTAACTCACCAGGGAGGGCCATTTCTATCAGTTGCATGTTAATGTCCCTCCAAAAGAATTTTTAACTGGGCACAGACAAAATATTTAATTTCATTTTATTTTATTTTATTTTTATTTCAGGCTTGAAATATCCCATTTAACACTGTTGATTTGCAATGGGGACCCAGTTCAAAGAACAATATAGCCGGCTCACCGGCAAAGCAGTAGCGCTACCACTTGCTATGCTGGTGAACTGGGTTCGTGAACGAGCCCGGTGTGCCAGAGAGCTGGGCAATGGGAGGTTGGATGAGTGCCCCAGAGACAGTGCTCCACCTCCGGTAAGGAGGGTTTGTGGTGCCTAGTGCTTGGGTAAGACCTAGTGGAGACTGGGAGTACACCAAACCAGGACCACACAGAAGATTTAAGGCAGTGGCGGAAGTCTGCAGCACATGCGTGGAAGCATGCTTGCCTGCGTGCTGATGTCATTGCACATCCACGCCTTGGGAAAAAACAAGAGAAAAACCCTATGCTTTGGGCAGAGTGAAGTCCTCCAACCCTGCACCAGATCACACTGCAACAAGCCCTGGGACCGAAATCAGTTGCTCTTGGTCTCCCCTTCGGGGGCACCGCCACTGAGGGCAACCATTAATTTCGAATTTAGTTCACTTCCCCATCTTTTATTATTTATTATTGCTGAGCAGCAATTTTTTCTAGCCTTCATTTACTGTGACACACACACACACACACACACTTTCTCATTCTCACACAGACAGGCACACACAACATTTTTTTAGCTAGTTATTTCTAATTGCTGGTCAATTATTGTACAGTACTTTTATTTATTTGGTGGTTGTGATCTTACTTTTAGTTTTAGATGTTAGAGCTCTTCCAGTTTGTGTTGTGTGCTGGCCACCGAATGACAGGATCAACCAGATAGCGAGCGAGACGCGAAGATGTTCTGCGGTGCAAGTTTCAAATGGTAGGATCAACCAGATAGTTTTTTTAGGCTAATGTGGTGGGTTTTTACAAAAAAGAAAGAAAAAGCGACGGACTAGAAGTCGGGTTGGGAGCTCCTTGATAAGCGAGTGAGGAGCCGCCATGTTTCGGAAACTGAAAGCCTGCCCTGGACCACACAGACAGCGAATGAGGGAGCAGATTTCTGTGACTGACTTGACGTGTGTTTCCCGTTATAACTCGTGAGTTATAATGGGAACTTATAACTCAGTCTGGCAATGTAAAAAATTGCTGACCAGTTATTATAAAATATTAATACATACAGCTCTGTGATACACCTTAATATATGCTTATAAAAAGTATATATATGTTATATATATATATATATATATATATTATACCTGCCCGGTAGGGTAGGTATAGTTAGGGTTGCACAGCCTTGTCTATGTTAAACGCACAAATCTGAACTTTAATAACTTTGCAACCATTTGTCTAATTCACCTGAAATTTGGCATACGTGTTGCTGTATCATTAGTCTCTGGATCTGGAAATTTCAGTTCTGGTTGGATGTTCATTTGCAGAGCTGTGGAGCGTTGAAAAGTGTTACAAAAATAGTCAACTTTTGCAAATTCTTTGCTCGTCTCTACAGCCCAAATGGTTTGTCCATGTGGTCTGAAATCTTCATTGTAAATGGGGATTGGGTCAGGGAAGTGTCTTTTGAAGGTTTGGCGAAAACATATTAATCCATTCAAAAGTTATTAAAGTTTAAAGTTTCCCATTATATCCTATGGAAAAAATATATGTTCCGAACGAAAGCAACTTGTGGTGTCACGAAAGAACCTTTATCTGTTGCAGATGCCATCAGTAATGTCATGCCACCACCATCTTGTTTTCAGTTAGCAGTGGAGAAAAAAGTTATAGTTAAAAAAATAGTGTCCCTAGGTAAACACCAACTGTTGTGTTTACCTAAATGGTGTCCTAGGAACAGCACACATGCTTTAGTTTTTTTCAGAGAGACCCACAAATATGCATATTTTGATGTTACCATTCATACTGTCACAATTGGGAGAATGACACTTTCACAAATTGCAAAAGTGTTGCACGGTACTTTCACAAATTTGCAAAACTTTCGCAATTTGCGACAATACTCTCCCCAAAATCATGTTTTTTTTGTCACCTCACTGCCACTAAATGGTTTGTCTACACCAGCTGCAGGTAACATATCAACTCTGTGGATAACCGAAGGTACAGAGCATTGCAGTCCTCCAACCTTGATGTATTGAAGGCATGTACTGGTAAGCTGGCCTGTTGACGCAGAGGTAGTGCTACTGCTGACAGTAAAGGTAAGCAGGGTTTGGAAGGGGGTCCTGGTTATTGAGGGATGCCAGGTGGAGGAGGATTGAGTGTTCTAGAGGACACTGCCCTCCTTTGGCGTGAGGTCGGCTACCCTCCATTGCATACTGCTACCTGGGTGACCACAGGTGGTGGTTCATACAGGAGGAAGCCAGCAGCTGTGAGAGGGTGTGGCTGAAGTCTAACCATTACAACACACGTGCCCTGCTTGTATCATTGCACTGACAGCATTCCAAAGAACTCCATCCTGGGTGACAGGAGGAACTAACAGGGGAAAACCCCTCTGACTACAGTACTGTGAAGGTCCAAGTACCTCGCAGGACCCATACCTGTTGAGATGCGTTAAGACGTCATGGATTAGCATCTTGGTTCCCTCCTCCTTGAGACTGCCCCTCATCATGGGGGGGGGGCCCTGTGAGAGGCAAGTCACGGCCTCACATGGTGTCAGTTAAGTCCCCAGGGAAGGCAGGGTAACAAGGCTTAGAAAAGATCCTCTGCAAGGCCTGAATGTGTAGATTTCCTATATAGAACAATGAGAAGCTAAAATAGAGTTAGAAATGCATGTATGAGTGTTTTAAGGTCCATGAGATCCAGATAAGGTTTGATCTGGGCGATGTTTCTGAGAAGGAAAAAATCAACACGGACCATCATACACCTGATGTTCCAGTGACAGCTTGTGATCCATGATGACACCCAGATTCTTAACCCTGTCCCTAGGTATGAAAAGGATGGCATTCAGTTGTAATCCAGCCAGATCCCCTCCCACATCTACCAGCTTCTGAGAGTCCACGTACACCTACACCTCTGTCTTGTCTGGATTCAATTTTTTTTTTTATATTCAGTTTTATAAGGAGCAATACAGCAGTAAAACTGTCACCAAAGCTCATACAGTTTACAAGTCATCACAGTAAAAGTCTTCCTAAAAATTTACAAATCATCACATGCTTTTTAAATACAGTACATACATCAGTGGTCATTCAGTAACATCCTGAGTACTGGTCATTATGCTATCCCCTCACTGCTGCATAATGTGTTATGTTCTACAGTCTACCCAGTTCCCTGCAACAGGTCAATCCCTTTTATGGGATGCTGTCTGGGTGATGTTCTTAGTCAGGGTCCCCCAATTTTCCAGAACTGCACAGATGAATTGTGAAAGAGGGTCTGTGGCCAGGTGGGGATGGATAGAATAGCATGTTAAGGGGCTGTCTAGTGAGCTGCAGCATTTCTATCATTCTCCAGTGTAAAGGATTTGTGTGAGTGAGCCACTTCAGGGCCTTTACCCAAAGGGCTGCCTGACAATAAGTCTTGAGGTTAGAGAGTGCCAGTCCCCCCCTGATTCTTGTGTAATTGCAATTTCCCATATGCTATCCTGGGACATGTACCTGACCATAAAAATCTAGATATGTCTGGCCCAAGAAGCAGCAAATCTTGGCTACATATCCAAAACTCGGAAAACACAAAAAAGTGTGCACAGGGGCTGGTGGTGCTCAAAAAGAAGGAAAAAGTCAAGTACCACATAAAACTTGGGCACTCACCACCCAAACAGTAAAAACCACGAGGCTCTTCTTAAAATTAAAAGTGTTTTATTTACGCTCCAGTTAAAAAAATGGCAGGTATCCTAGTAAATGCCAGCCTAGCCTGACGCGTTTTGGACCAAGGGTCCTGTATCAAAGTTTAGAGAGTGCCAGTTCCCCCCAGATTCTTGTGTAATTGCAATTTCCCGTATGCTATACTGGGACATGTGCCTGACCCAAAAAATCTAGATATGTCTGGCCCAAGAAACAGAAAACTCTGGCGACATGTCCAAAACTCCTAAGAAGAAGTCTCCCAAACCTTAGAGCAGTTAAATATCCATTTATTATCTTGATGAATCATCAGAGCGATGTGAAACATTAGTGCAAGCACGAGTGGGGGTGATACTCCAGTGTTTAATTGTTCCAAGAAATGGATATTTAACGCTGAATGGTTTAGGAAACTTTTTCTTAGGAGTTTTCGATGTGAAGTTAAGGTTTGTTGCTTCTTTGGACTGTGAGTCTCCCTCTTGCGTGCCATCCTGAGGTGTACTGTGAGATGCCAACATGTGTGCTGTTCGTAATCTCTGTCTGTCCTATTTGTTAAAATCATTCTTAGGAGATAAAATCATGAGCTTTTGAAAAGAATAGAGAATTTGAGGTAGCAAGTTCATTCTAATTACCTCCATGCTATGTATAAGGAGGGTAAATGGCACCCATCTCTGGAGGACTTCATGAAATTGTTGCTGGAGTGGGCCATAGTTTTTATGTATGTATTGTATGTATTTATGCATGTACTGTATGTATTTATGTATGTACTGTATGTATTTATGCATGTACTGTATGTATTTATGTATGTATGTATTTATTTTAAAAGTTTCAACAGGAAAGACATACTGTACTGAGGTGCTAACAGCTTGTTTTCAGATGCATCCTGGGGGTAAGGGGGATGTGGAAAATGGCAATGGTGGAGATCATCGGACCACCGTCTGTAAAAATTTCTGAGAATACCAAGTATGTGACGTATTTGCGTAGCATACTGTGTGCATGACGTATTTGCGAGTCATCATGCGTGGGTGCCTAGCTTGCCGCTATGTTGGGCTGAGTGCACAGCAGAGAAGGTAGTGCACAAACAGGTAAAGAAAGAGACTAGTCATAATTAATCAGTGATAGTGAAGAACATCGGACCACCATAGGTCTTTTTGGGGAGAATATGAATCCTGCGATGTAGTTGGGTACCGTAGTAGTGTAAGAGCGTACTTGCAGCTAGCATTACGCTACTCTCTCAGAACTACATTGCCGTTCATTTTTTGTATTCGTTTGAGTTGGGGGGCTTTGTCCCCCACACCTCCCTTTAAAAAAAGAAAGGGGGGTGTGGGGGCAAACCCCTCCCCAACTCAAATAAACTAATAATACAACATTTCACCAAACTCTAAGAATACAAGTGCTTAATCGTGAGAACTAGCACCGAGTTTGATTCAGGCGCCAATGTCTCGCACACATCACCTGTTAGCTTACGCATTTTCTTGCGCAAGCAGTGGCGGTCCGATGTTCTCCACTATCGCCTGGAAAATTACATACAGCAAATATACAGTAGTATATTAATTAATTAATTTAGTTAGTTATTTTTTTGATGCACGAGACCCTTTAGGATGAGCCTATTTTCAGAGGGTCTAGGGTCATAAAGGTAGTGAAGGCAGTACGAAGGAGATTCAGCATATTTGCAAATACAAGGCACAATGTTCACAGTGCAAAAGAGAATTAGGTGGGTACAATGAATACATTATTTTAAGTTAAATAAGCTGTAATACGGCCCAGTGGTGCTGAGGGTTGAGCCGCTGGACGTCACACCTCGTGCCAGGCTGTTGGCAGTGGGAGAGAGGATTGAGTGTCGGGAGGACTGCTCTCCTCTCTTGGGGGGAAGGAGACTAGCTGGAGGGCAGGAGGGCAGTATGGGTTGGGAGACTTGGAGCTGATGTTTCTGTGTTGGTGGGCGGGCAAAATGGAGGAAAATTGAGCCTGGCAGGCTCAATGATGGTTCGCACCTCCTGGGAGCGGTCCCAGATTCTGGAACCACCCGGGGCTGCCTAGCACGGGAAGCTGCGGGACCAGAGAGAGAGTCCCTCCATCTGGAGGGCCGTAGCTGCCTGCCAGGGCTCGGGGTGGCAAAAAATGTATATGAAAAAAAATATAATGAAATAAGCTGTAATCAGCAAGCAAGACATAAATAGTGAAATGATGGTGAAAGGGTTAGAGGCCAGAGGGGCCTATGGAGAAGTGTGTGTGTGTGTGAGGTGATCAACGAAAGCAGGCTTATGGGTTGGGGGGTGAGTGAGTGAAGATAGGAGATGGGATTTAAAGTTAGTCAGAGTCCCTGACTTTAAGGGATGGGGTAAGGGGAGTTTCATAATTTTGGGAATCTGAAGGAGAAACAAACCTATCCCAGTGAGGCTTTTCTGCAAGGGAGCACCAAGGAGTTGTGTTCTACACCTCTCGTAGGATAACTGATATCCACTGGGCATAGCATGGCCAGAGCTCCAGGGGATAACAGTCCTGTCAATGCTTTTTTGCCTGTGACTAGGATGCTATATTGTACTCGGAAGTCTAGATTCAGCCAGTCTAGATTATTACTTAGTGTGCATGTATGAGAATCCTGCCTCAAGTTGAGTACATAGTGGCAGACTCTGTTCAACAAGCCTCTGACCCCAGCCAGCACTCTGTCTCAGGTGGCACCGTAGACCACAAGGCCAGAATCAATGATACTGATGATGTAGCATCTAACTAGTAGATGCTTTATTTCGGGGAGGAATGCATTCCTGTACCTATAGAACAGTCCGAATCTGGATTTTGGCTGCCTTAGTTAGTGCGTCCACATGCGTTATATAGGTTAATCCAGAATCTACGGTTAGCCCCAGATATTTAAAAGAGCACACCTGCTCAAGAGGGTCTCTCAAGGTGGAGGTAATGTTTAGGGAAGAAGGGGTAGGGGATTTACTTCGAGTGGAGAAGAACGTAGAGTTTTTTTTTTTTTTATTTAGGATGAGTAAATTGGCAGTGAACCAGTCTTGGATTGCTGAGAAATCAGTTTGGAGGTTAAGATGTAGTTTGGCAAGGTTGCTGTTTGTTGAAGTGATAACTGCATCATCTGCATAGAGGAGGAGTGTAGTTGCACTGCAAGCTTCAGGAAGGTCATTGAAGAAGAGACTGAAAAGAAGGGGACCAAGGATTGATTCTTGGGTGACACCTGCTGTTACCGATCGATAGCCTGAAAGGGATGCACAGCATTTTACCACTTGGGTTCTACCTGTCGGGTAGTTTATAAGCCACTGGGTGGCCTTATCAGAGAGGCCTAGCTTGGTTAATTTTTGGCATAACAGGGCATGATTGACAAGGTCGAATGCCTTGGTGAGGTAAATGAAGATGGAGCCTGCCTCTGTCCAAGGCACAGTGAAAGTAGTCGGTGTATTCCAACAAGGTGGTTAAGGTGCTGCGGTTCTTGTGGAAACCATGTTGCTTACGAGACAGCAGGTCATATTGGATCAGGTGTTGAGTAAGCTGGTCATTTATGATTTTTCCAGCATTTTAGAGAGGGGCAAGATTGAGATGGGATGGTAGTTAGTAAGGAGGTCTTGGGCACCCCCTTTGAAGACAAGTAACGTGAGCTATCTTCCAGATCTTGGGCACTTGCCCAGTGGAGAGTGACAGGCTAAAAATGAGTTAGAGGGGGTGCATGACCAACCTCTTTAAAGCAGATTTGAGGAGCTTCATATCCAGGTTGTCAGGACCAATTCATATTGATATTTTTGTTCCAGCTAGGTATTTGTAGATGATGAACACAGAAGAGAGCTGCACAAGGATGGTGGTGCTCCAAAAGAAAATCACTGCATCACAAAATTTGAGCACACACCACCTCTAAATAAAGTTGAACACTTGGCTCCAAAATTAGTAAAGCAACTATTTAAAAGCGGAAAATATCTGCATGCCTGACGTGTTTCAGACACTAGGTCCTTTTATCAAAGGCCTTTGATAAAGGACTCGGTGTTTGAAATGCATAAGGCGTGCAGATATTTTCTGCTTTTAAATAAATATTTGTAGGTGTCAGCCCAAGTTAGCCTCTTAAGGTAGAATTTTGGGTGCAAAGCATGGGATGGAGTGCTATAGCCTTCAGCAAGGTGGGTGGTGGGTTGGGCAGTGTAGGCAGATAGGTCACTAAATGTTTTGTTAAATGTTTTTGCTATGTTTGCGTCTCCCTCAATCGTAGACCTGTCCATTTGGATGGAGTAATGAAGAGGTTTTCTAGTATTGCCAAGAATGTCATTAATTCCACTCAATAGAGGTTTTGGCTGCTTGAGGAGGGTAAATTGCTTGTGTTTATGATAATTAGCCTTGTCTGCTTTGACTTGAGTGTTATGTTATTTCTGAGCTCTTTATATTTTTGGAAGAGGGAGGTGTGACCAAGTGCTTGGTACTGTGCCCAGATTCTGTCTTGCTATCTGGTTAGTGTCATAAGATTTGGAGTGAACTTGTTAAGGAGCATAATAAAAAAATTGAAGACAAATCAGTATAACAGCTATGTGTAGTAAAATTTTTTTAGATAATATAGGTGATGGAACTACTTTTACAGCACAATAAATAGGTAATGAAAGAAACAGACTGTCAGGGAAAACTAGTTGTGCGGAGGAGAAGGAAGACAGTCATGGACAGTTGCAGGAGGGAGACAAGCTTTTGTCAGTGGTGAATGTTTGCCACTGGTATTGCTGTTGTACTTGGTCTTGCTTGTACACATTTTTTTTTTGGTCCTCGACTGGGGGGGGGGTTGTGCCTTTGGTTCCCCCCTTCCAGCCAGCCTTCATGGCCACTGCCCTGGTCGTGGCCAGAGCTACACCTCCCCACCGCAGCCTTTCCCAGACCATATCACTATGGGTACTTACCCTACCACTGCAGAGACCTGGTGGGCAGGCCCAGGAGTGAGCTGACTTGGACGCGACCGTGGCGTCGCCATCGGGGCAACCATCATGCTGCCGAGGATTTTTTTCTTCTTGTAGGTAGCCCCCCCCCAGCGCTGATGTACAGTGGTGTCAGTGATGCTGCAATGCACGCTTCCATGTGTTGCTTGTCAGATGTCGCCAGTGCCATCCCTTGTTGTTGGCCCCGAAGCTTGCACAGCCCCCAGCCACCGCTAGGAGCTGGCACCTTGGCAGTCATACCCCCCCACCCCAAAGGAGGATAGCTGTCTCTGGGATGCTCAGTCTTCCTTCTCCCAGTCGACCCCCAGTGATCCGTGCTCATTTCTGAACACGGGTCGCCAGCATAGTGCGAGGTATGGCGTCCAGTGCCTCAACCGTTAGCGCCACTGGGCCGGCCTGCTTGTATACATTCTTACTATATATCCAGGATAGAGCAAATGAGATTCAGTGTTTCATTTTCAGTGGTGTCCTGCTTTTACACATTGTTAGATTGTAATTACCCAGGATAGGGAAGCTGAGAGGCAGTATTTGCTTTTAAGTGGACCCCCACATTTGACCCAAAATGTCCAGCAATCCTTTTTTGACCTTTTATGATGTGATGATGTAGACAGGTGGAATTGTGACTATGGAAACAAGATTCAGAGGGGATCTGAAAAATGACAAAAACAAAACCTCGAGGCACTCAGGAGCTTACAGCACCAGCAAATCTTCAATGCAACAAACAACAAATTGCATGCACAAAATGGCCCTAACTCTCACCCCATTCTCCTACACTGCATCACCTCAGCTTGTTTACACATGGGATGGGGTGAGAGTTAGGACCAAGGACTCCAACGCACACTCCAATGCCTGTTGGTGGGGGCGGGTTGGGGTGGGGTGTAAGAGGTGGGAATGCTAAAATTGAATTTCCTCACTTTTTTCACTGTAGAAGAACCCTAACTGATGCATTAATGAATATATATATACATAGACACGAAAATATATATATATACAGCAGTTGTGGGTGCAATAACATTGGTGTGTGCCACAACTGCATGGAACAGGCATGAGGCAAGGGGGGTGTAGGTCGTAGGCATACTAGGATCCACAATGGCACAATATTGTTGGGGACTGGGAAGGCTGGGTGGCCCAAGCAGTGTGTCTGAGCCATCAAGGCTCTGTTCCTATCGGTGTAAACACCCTGCTAGTCTAGTGCTCCCCATCACGATTCCTGACCCGGCAGCCACTCGAATTACTGTATTCCCTGGCAGTCTAGTGGTCCCCCCACCCTCCTGCATGACTCTTGACCCCCGTGCCCCATAGAATATCTTCAGTTCCCTGGTAGTCTAGTGGTTCCCCCCACCCCCAGCACCTTTCCCGACCCCTGTTCCCCGTAGAACATCTTAACTTCCCTGTTAGTCTGGTGGTTCCCCCTTACCTCATCAAGATGTGGTTTCAATCTCCCCATTCCCCATAGAACATCTATTTCCTGGTAGTCAAGGGTCTCCTTACCCGGCAAGCACCGTCCCCCACATCCCACCCATCTGCCAAGAATGGAACCGGCGATCGCTCAGCCCTCCCCTCACACCACCATGGCCAGCCAATCGACTGAAGAATGAATGAGCTGTGTACTGTAATGAATGCAGCACAGCCTATTCATTCCTCAGTCGGCGGCCGGCCATGGTGGTGTGAGGAGGGCTGAGCCGGTCGTCGGCTCCATTCCTGGCAGATGGGTGGGATGTGCGGGGGGCAGTGCTGCCGGGTGAGGAGACCACTTGACTACCAGGGAAATAAAGAGATTCTGCTTGGAACAGGGGTTGGGAAACATGCTGGGGGGTGGGGGGACCCACTAGACTACCAGGGCAATTTAAGATATACTACGGGGAACGGGGTCGGGATACATGCTGGGGGGCACCACTAGACCACCAGAGAAATTAAGATATACTACAGGGAACTGGGGTCAGGATACATGCTGGGGGTTGGAGGAACCACTAGATTACCAGGGAAATTATGATATTCTATGGGGAACGAGGGTTAGGGATAGTGCTGGGGTGTGGGGGGACCACTAGAACACCAGGGATATGTGTTGCTGTTACTGGATATGAGGGTCAGGTTTCATGAAGGGGGGGGTGGTGCACCACCATCATTAGCGCTGCATTACCAGCAGCTTTTTTCCGGCGGTAACTAGCGCTGCACTACAGGTCACACTGATGCCTGTAGCGCAGCGTTTGCTTTTGAAAATGCTGGTGCGCCGGCATTCAAGGCCCCCTCCCCTCTGTCCCTCCCCTGCATACATTATGGTTTAGCGTCAGCACTAACACCTAGCACTGGCGCTAACTGTACCTTTCAATATTGCAGTCGGGCGCAAGGTCGGTGCTAGTCCAGCACAACGGCTTTGCACCTGACGCTGAGATTTGAATATCTGGGCCACAATATCTAGGCATCAAAAACCATGCAATAGTAACCCAGAACAAGTATTACAAAAAAGGCAAAATATCCCAGGCATCATTTAAACCACTGAGGAAGAGGGCACCTACCCCTATTTTAAAAATAAGTCTGCTTTCTTGTTGTAATGGAGCCCTATGTTTGTGACCCCCATGGGACTACTCCTGATGTGATCAATGCCCGTAAATTTCAGGGCAACTACTTGGGAGCCATGATAGATTCACCAATGGCCCCCAACTGGGTGTCATAACCTCTACTGGTAATAGAGCAGACATGTTGCTGTAGCTTCTCTTTGAGGGGATGGGTAATCATACTTATATACAGAGAAGGGCAATCACACCACAAGGCATACACCACAAAGGGTGTGCGACACATGATGAACTGATGTATTTCAAACTGGGAACCATTGTGGGACTAATGAAAAAAGTACCATGAACAGTAAACTTGCTGATATTAAAGTTACTGCATATGTGAGACCTGTTGCAGCCAAGTGGAAACATAATACTTGAATTGTCATTGTGTGATGAAAAGTGACTTCTAACAACAAAGTCCTTAATACTTGGACCTTTGTTATATACCACCCAAGGGGAATCCCCAACACAACCTTTAAATCATCATCAGCTTGTAAAACATGCCAGAATCTTTAAAGAATACCTGCAATTTTTGGGCCAACAGAATAACGTTGATCCGCTCATCCTGATGTGAATCGGGTGTCTTAGGTGTTAAAAGGGATCTCCTATCTTGTGAAAGAGTATGTAAATTAGCCTCCTCCAAAAGCTGGGGATCATACCTTCTGTCAATAAACCAGCCAACTGGAATAGAGGGGGGCGCTGATGAGCTGCGAACCAGATAGACGTGCCTGAACGCCGCTCTGAGCCAACGGCCGGATAAATTATTTTTAAAAGTAATTAAAACTGAATTTTGTATGCAGCAGCCCAAGTTTAAAGCTTTAGGAAGTAACCATGGATGAGTTTCTAAAGTCAAATATGGGGAAAGGCCAAAGAATGGCAGGGAAAGTGGGGAAAAGGTCAACGGCCTTTATGGTGGCAGAAAGCACCGGGGTCATCGCGCTGTCGGCAGCAGAAATTAGTGCATTGGGCGGCGAGGTGATGGGACAAGTAATAGTGGCACTGGAGCCAAGGCTCTTAAAGTTGGAGAGGAAGATTGATCTCAAGCTGCAAGAGGTTTTAGAGCAACAGACTTTACATGCCAATAGGATCGCTGAAGCAGAGGATCGTATATCCAGATTAGAGGATGAAAATCTGGAGATTTCCAGACAAGTGGCAGCACTGCAGAAAGAGATGGAAGAGCTAAAAGAGGCATTCGATTACCAAGAAAATTATAACTGGCGCCTGAATTTACGCATGAGAGGGTTACCAGAAGGCATGGAGAAAGGAGATGTGATTTTTTGTTGCCAAAGTTATGCCTGAGCTAATGGGGCTTAAATTAAAAAATGATCGGTTTAAGCTAGAGAGAGCCCACCGAGCCATTATGCCTCGACCACCGGGGGATCAGCCACCACGACAAATCATAATGAGATTCCACGCATTCCAAGATAGAGAGAGGCTCCTAAAGGCATACAAGGAGAAAGGGGTGTTGGGGTTTGAAGGAACACCCCTATTCCTCTCCCAAGATTACTCTACACGACTTCTGAAAAGGAGGAAATTATTCAACCCACTCGTGAATCAGCTGAGAAACTGGAAGGTGGAAAACATTCTTGTGTACTCCATGACCTTCAAGATGTGGCATGAAGGAGCTATATACTCCTTCTGGGAGCTCATGAAAACAAAGCAATTTGTGGCTGATTTGCAGAAGAAGCTGGGTGTATAAAGGGACTGGGTCAAATGGGCGACCGTTTGTTGTTTGTAAGGACACATGATATGAATGATCGATCATTGCTTTACATTTTTGTTTTGTTGGTTTAAAGAACAACTGTTGGGGTCTTGTTTGGTGGACTTTACCCAGAAAGTGATGTTACTAGAACCCCCCCCACCCCCGAGTAGCTGGCTACGGCTAATATGGCTTCTGTATGGAGAGTCAGACTCGAGGGGGCAAAAGTGTTTATGTTTGGTCCTTTTCTCCTCAGGGAGCTGAGAGACTGTATTTAATTTGGCCCTGAAAGTACCTTTGGGTCTGAAGGAAGGGGAACTGCACCTAGTAGGAACTTATGTGTGGACCCGTGACTTCTGGGTAGAACAGTCAGACTGGGCCGTGCGGATGAAAGGAGGAGGTACGCCAGCTAGGGATGGCTCGGTAGTGACACTTTGAACTGGGGCTTGGGGGGGGAGGGCCTAACGCGTGAGTTGAGAGCGTGGCCTGTTTCCTTCATCATGGTGCCCACGGCGATCGATCTATGGCAGAAGGAGAGGCTGGATACTCCACAAGCATACGGATACTAGGATTAACGCATTGCCTGTTTTTCCCTTTCCCGCTCGCTCCTTAAAGGTGCATGTTAATTATAGGAACAGTGTGAATGGAAGAGAGGGACTGCTATATTGTAAGTTAATGTTTTTCTTTTTTTGGCTAACAGGTCTGCAGTCGAATATTGTACACTGTTTCCTTTTCCCTTTTTTTTCTTTTTTCTTCGTTTTTACAAAACGTACAGGTTAAATGGTTATAAGGCAATAGGATGTTGTGATGTGGATGGGGTTTTACAGATGGTAGCTGGCCAGGGCAGGCATGGCGAGGCACTAATATCTATAAAGGGAATATAGGCACTCATGCTGGAATGGTAATTGAGGTAGGGGGGAGGGGGGCACAAGATGGATAGGGACTGGTGAGAGGGGTGTAATGGCTGAAGGTGGGAGGAAGGTTGGGGGAAGGACAGGGAGGGACAAGGGATATGGATGAGTTGAGAGGTGAGAGAATGGGGAGGGGGGAAGGGATTTGATAGTTGTAAATAGTTTAACTATATGTTGTTTCTATGTGTAAAATGGTGCGATCTAACAGATGCATAAGATATCACAACTACTAGGATACCGAATGCTTCAAAGTTTTAAATGTGAGGGGGACGAGGGGAAGGAAGGAAACATCAGAGGGAACAATGGTTGAGTGGTCATGGCTAACACACAGGAGATGACAGTGGTCTCTTGGAATGTATGCGTTATTGCCAATCCAGTTAAAAGGTCGATGTTATTGACAGCCCTTAAAAGAAGAGGTACACTGGTGGCGCTGCTCCATGAGATACACTTGTCAGATAAGGAGCATAGTAAGCTTGTTCAGGGATGGGTTGGCAAATGCTATGTGGCCTCTTACTCTACTCACAAATGAGGGGTGGCTATATTGCTGAATAAGCATTTACCGTTGGAGGTTAATAGAGTGGTGAACGACCATAAGGAGGGGAGATATGTCTTTCTGGTGGGGCAGTTAGATGGGGAACAAATTACATTTAGCCATATATATGCATCAGTGGTCTATGATCCCAAGTTCCTTCGCTGGTGAATCTGCTGATTAAAGAACAGTTTCCAGGTTTAATTTTGGAAGGAGACCTGAACAGCACGATGGACCCGGTGTTGGACCACTTTGAAAGCAGGGGCAGAATGACTGAGGGACTTAGACAATGGCAAGTAGAGATGGCTGATGTGGATTTGGAGGATAGCTGGAGGATGGTGAGCCCTGGAGCCAGGGAGTATACTTTCTTTTCTAACCCCCGTGGCACCTGGTCTCAAATTGATTACTTGCATGTACCAAGGGGATGGAATGATAGGATAGTGGATGTAATGCATGGTCCAATACACATCTCAGACCATGCCATGGTAATAGCTCGAATACAGATCCAGGGGAAGAGAGATCTAAAATCACAGTGGAAGTTTCCTTCATATATGCTTCTTAAAGATTTTAAGGACTTTCTAGGGTCCCAATGGAAGTTATATAAGGAAACTAATGAGAATAGTGATGTTTCACGTGCAATATACTGGGAAGCAGGGAAAGCCTTTATGCAGTGGTCCATCATAGGGTTTATGGCAAGGCTGAAAAAGGAAAAAAGGGAGAAAAGACTGGGGCTGGAAAGGCAACTGAAAGATTTGGAAAAACGCGTGGCTAAGGGGGAGAGAGGAGAAACAACAAAGCTATTAATGGTCACAAGGGAAGCAGTTGAAAGCACTGGTGCGGGGTGAAGCAAAGACCAATTGGTTTTATTGTAGATGAAGAATATTTGAGTAGTCTAATAAACCGGGTCCACTTTTGGTGCGACTCATGAAGGGAGGGAGGTGTCCCACTAGAGTGATGGGGGTCAGGGATAAGAAGGGGAAATTGCACCAGGAACCTAAGGATATTGGGAAATGTTTTTGTGAATTCTATAGTCAGTTATATATAGCCGAATGTAAAGATAAAAGCCCATTGGCAAAAGATTTTCTGGATAAGGTGGTACTTCCCAGACTAACACAATCTCGGGAAAGGATGTTAAATCAACCCATAACGAAAGAGGAAATCCTTAAAGCTATAGGGAAATTACAGTGGGGGAAGGCGGGGGCCTGGACGGATTCCCTGTGGAATTTTATAAAGCATTGGCAGGCCAGATGGCAGAGGCTTTGAGGGAGGTGTTTCAGGTAAAAAAAGGTCAGACACACCTGGACCTTCCCCAAACTTGTTATGATGCTATGATATGTCTAATTCCAAAGCCGGGTAAAGATGAAACAGAATGTGCATCATACAGGCCAGTCTCCCTTTTAAATTGTGATCTCGAAATTTTGGTGAACGTGTTGGCACTATGGCTGGAGGATCTCCTGCCTGTATTGGTTCACACAGACCAGACCGGGTTCATCAAGGGGAGGTCTTCCTATCATAATATGCGGTGCCTGCTTAATGTGGTGTGGAAAGATGGACGGGTGCAAGGAAGAACATATGTCTTTTCCATGGATGCTGAAAAAGCATTTGATAAGGTGGAGTGGGAACACCTGTTTGAAGTATTGACCCGGTTTGGTCTGGGTGAATCATACATTCAGTGGGTTCGAGCCATGTACCATACCCCAAGAGCCCAGATCTTGGTTAATGGGACTCCTACAGACTACTTTGAGTTGGGTAGAGGCACGAGGCAGGGGTGCCCACTCTCTCCCCTGTTATTTACATTGGCATCGAAGCCCTTGGCTGTGGCGATCCGGCAATGCTCAAGGATCCGGGGTATTGAGGGGGTGAAGGGAGCTGATCATAAGATCACCCTCTACGTAGTTGATATGCTTTTATTTGTAAGGAACCCCTTGGATTCTATGCCCCCATTAGAATTGATAGACTCTTTCGCTGCATTCTCTAGGTATAAGTTTAATCTTACCAAATCTGAAATATTGTGTTTCCTAAGCCTGAAGGGAGGATGTTCAGTGGGGGCCAAGTGGTTCAAAAGAGTATTACATGTTTGGGATACATGTAGGAAAGACAGTGGAATGCTTGTATGGATTAAATTATACACCAGTAGTCAAACAGGTGGAGGCAGATTTGCGAAGATGGTTGCAGCTTCCTATCTCTTGTTTAGGGCACATAAACCTCATTAAAATGAATGTCCTGTCAAGATTGTTATACCTCATGCAAATGTTGCCAACGGGTCTCGTGAGGGGGGCTATTAATAGGGTGGAGAAGACGTTCTCCAGATTTATTTGGCGGGAAAAATGACCAAGGACTCACCTCCAGAGATTGAAAGCAGAGACAGAACAAGGAGGACTCAACTTCCCTGATCTGTTGAATTGCCATCTCTCTATCCAACAACAATATGTGGCAGATTGGGTTCACCACCCTGTAGTAGCCAGATGAGTGGATTTGGAACAATGGGGGTATCCAGGCCGTCTATTGGCATATTTACATTGTAGAGGCTTTAAAGCCTATTCTACCCAAGGTGGAGGTAATCCAATGGTGAAAGCGGTGTTGGAAGCATGGGAGCGTAATAGAAAGAAAAAGGGAATTAAAGGGGAGACTGTCTTGCTTCCGGTGTTGGGAAACCCCTTTTTTCCTCCCGGGATTAGAGGATAAAGGCTTCCAGGAGTGGGAGAACAAGGGGGTAAGAACTATAGGGAGTCTATTAAGGAATAGGGTTATAGGCTCAATGGGAGACATTGTGCAGGGACTGGGTTTGGAGGGGCAGCAACTGTTTTGCTATATGCAGATTAGAGCATTTATATAGGATATGGGGAGAGCGGGGAACCAAACACAAGGATGGCATCCGACGGAAACATTAATAAAAATGGCACAAAAGGACCCCAAGGGGTTTATTCGGAAGGCAACAAAATTGGGGAAGCAAAAATTATCCAGATCAGACATACTGTATAAAATTAAGCAACTTTGGGAGAGAGACTTGGTCTGAAATATAATGCAGGAAAACTGGCAGTTTTTGTTGAATGGACAAACAGGACTTCTGTTATGTAACAGATTCAAGGAAGCTTTTTATAAATTTCTGCATAGGTTGTATCCCCCAAGTAATAGTTCATATGGCGCACTCCTCGATTTCACCCGTGTGGCAGATGTGGGGAGGAAAGGTGAGCAAATATGCATTGCTTTTGGGCATGTAAGGTGCTTCAGACTTTTTGGAGAGGGGTATTGGGAGAGATCTCTAAAATGGGGTGGGGGGCTCCCCCTACCAGTGGACCCAGTTATGCGATTGTTGGAATGATGCAAGGAGAAGAAGGAGAGTGGGACATTCTTCCGAGATGGAATAGAGTGTTAGTGATACTAGCAAGGCACAACATACAGAATACATGGGTGACTTGTGAAGTGCCTACAATTCAGCAGTGGCGTAGTCTGAGTATTCAAACTCTAGCACTTGAAAGGCTGACTCTGGTGATTAGGGACAGGGAAGAAACATTCTACAGGGAATGGGCACCCTTCCTAGCATTGCTGAGTACCCATGAGGAAGCTACCCTTTGTTTAGGTCTGGGATAGGGTGGATAATAACAGGGGGAATGGTTGCTCAGGTATCAGAAACCCTATTGATTAGTGAGGGCTGTATTATGGAAATGCATTCAGAAACATTTTCTTTTTTTTTTCTTTCCTTTTTATATAATGGATGGTTTTAGGATAATATGGATTTGTGGAAAGAAAGTATGATGTGATTCGAAAGATGGAACAGGAATGTATCATGGATTGCATTTGTTTGTATGTTTGTACGCCGATGTTTGTACTGTGTATGATGTCAAGTTGTATATTGTTATCTTTTACTGAAATTTAATAAAAAGATTATACAAAAAAAAAAACAGCCAACTAAGTCATTGGCCTGAGGAAGATAACTAGGTTCAATAAAACAGTTTTTACGCAACCTAAGGAATTGTCCTTTAGGTGTGCCACATAATAGGTGAGTGGGTGACAGCTGTCTGATATAAATAGTATGTTCCCTGCACTTGGTTTCCTGAAGCTTTCCGTAATAATAGGTCCATCAGTAGTGACACTCAACTGGAGATCAAGGAATGTCACCAAGTTTGAATCCACAGTATATATATAAAATGTGACTTCCAATAATTTTCATTTAGGCTGGCTATGAATTCATTGACCTTGGAGACACTACCCTGCTATATGCACCGAATATCATCAAAATATATCTGCCCCAGTATTTGATCCTATTGCAGAACTTGTTAACTCTGGGATCATAGATAACTACTGCCTCCCACCAACCTAAAAAACATTAACATAGGAGGGTGCCATTGCCGACCCCATAGCAGTACAGTGGAAGCCGTTTACCATGGACAGTTTTGTGCATAAGCATTTTGTCTGCTTAAAACAATGTTTGATATTGCCGGCAGATGGCACCTTTGCCTAACAAATGATTACAGAGCACAGTAAAAACTGCTGCCAGCAACTCGTGGTTCATTATAATGTATGCTGTGCAATGACAGCAACTGCAGCCCGTAAGTACTGTACCACACTGAACATGCACAGAAAAGTTATGTTGTGTAACAGACTTTATGTGTGGTACTGTGCAGTACAGTAGTGTGTTCAAAGATTGAAACTAGTGGTTGGAGGCTTTGCTTCAAAAGGGGTTGTGCTTTTTACAGTTTTGTAAATGCAGCACAGGAGGAGATGCTGGTTAAAACATTAAATCTTTATTGGAAATGTGAAAGGGAGGGGTGTGGGTTAGTGGTTAAAGTCACTCAGACAGCTGGTGCAATTCACTTAAAGAAGCTAACTATTGTCTGCTTTCCTGCAGCTGATGCGTAGGGGCGAAAGCTCCTCTCTGTATTCTCTATCATTCCCAGACAGATTGCACTTCAGAATGCTGCTCCTTGGCTCGTTGGAGTGTTAGGAGAGCACAACGAACGTCTGATGTGGTCACAGGGACAGTTTCTGACTCATCAGGATCTTCCTCCTCTGCTTTACACTCAGACTAGCTGTTGCTTTGATGTAGGACACCCAGAACCCGGGATATGTCATCTCTTTTTTTCAGTTTGTTCAGTTTCATGCTTGTTGTCTCCCAGATGACAGAGTGAGGCAACATCTTGTTCAGATTGGCTACTTACCTAAACCCTGCCTTGGCAAAGCAGTTTGTAATTATCTCAGCAGTCACACTGTCCCAAGCTTTCTTGAACATGCTTACAGCATCCAGCAGAGTGATGCATCCGATACAGTCCATGGCAGTGAGGCCCCCCACCCGTCTAGCTCATCAAGCACCATGGCCCTTATTTCCCTCGCATAGTAGTGCTTCATTGAATAAATCACACCTTGGTCAAGGGATTGGATAACAGAGGTGGTGTTAGGTGGTAAAAAAATAAGCTTAATGTTGCGGAAGTTCTGCACATCAGGGTGCCCTGTAAAATTATCAAGGAGAAGGACAATTTTATGGCCTCTAAGCATTTTATCCCATGACCTGACCCATTTAGTGAAAATTTCCCCAGTCATCCATGCAGTTTTGTTGCTGCAGTATGCCACAGACAAGTGAGCAACACCTCTAAAGCATCGAGGCATGGCAAGAGTTACCCACAGCAACTAGCTCCATTTTTTCAGACTGTCATGTTACAGACACCTTTTCCTTTGCCTTTTTTTGACCCTTTGGGAGATCTGATTTAAAAGTTAAAGTTCCCTGCCCAACACAATGGAAAAACAGTTCCATTTCATCTGCATGAAAGATGTTTTCTGCAGCATACGGGTACTCTGACAGAATGTCTGGCAGCACATCCTGAACTCAGTCTGTTGCGCCAGACCCATCTGCGTTTTGTTTCTCCCCATGTGTGCAGTGGTAACAGCTGTTATTGCGTACCTTCCATCTTTGCAGCCATCCACCTGTAGGATTAAAATTCTCCTTGCCAAATGCTTCTGCAATCTGCTTTGCTTTAGCAAACAGCAACGGTCCACTCACCATAGCCTCCCTCTCCCATACAGTTGTAAACCAAAGCAGGAGAGCCTCCTCCACCTCAGAATCTTTAGCCTCTCTCTTCCACAGATCTGTACCTACAATTGTGAATTAAAAGTAAAGAAGTTATTATGTAAGATCAAATCAAGGGCCTCAGTGATGAAGTCTGAGTCAATTTTGTTGTCTGTTTGAAATAATTCCATGAAAAACTGTACAGCGTGATGGTCCAGTGGTACTGGAGGCTGAGGCATTGGATGCTACACGTCGAGCCACACCGGTGACCTGGGTTCAGGAATGAGCTCGGGCCACCGGGGTCAGCAGGGGGAGAGAGGATTGAGTGTCTGGAGGACTGCTCTCCTCTCTTGCGGGGAGGGAGACGAGAGATCCTGTTCGCTAACTGCCCTCTGGCGGTGGCTAGTGGATAGTATGGGTCAGGAGGCTGGAAAGCCGACGACTCTACATTGACGGGGGGATGGGAGAAAATAGAGAAAATTTAGCCTGGCAGGCTAGATGATGGTCGTCGCTCCCAGGAGCGGTCCCTGGAGTCTGGATTGGGTCTACGGGGGGAGGGAGAAGCTGGCAACCTCCTTCTGGCCCCACCGCAGGGGACAATCCACAAGGGAATTTCTGGGGTCACCTAGGACGGGAGCAGCAGAGCTGGAGAGTGAGTCCCTCTGTTCAGAGGGCCAAAGCCACCTGCCAGGGTTTAGGGGAGTATAAAATATAAACAGAAAAAAAAATCTGTACAGCATACAATAGCATCAAATTTAAGGTGTTCTAATGCCTGAAGGACCGTCATGGTGTCCCTCAAATAAGAAGGCAATTTAACAACTATAGTCTGTGGAAAGCCATCAACAGATCTAGTTAAATGTTCTGTAAGAGAGCCTATGCCTGAAAAAATAGGCTGACCAGGTGGTTTCTGAGGATTTTCGTGAACTTTGGTTAAAATACAAAATGTGGTGACCACTGGAAAATCCTGAAACAGATAACCTGTTCAGAAATGATTCATTTTAGTCAACAGTGGTGTAAAAATTATTTGAGCTTCATTTGATAGATTGGAGTAGGATCTTTATCAAGGAGACGATAGTGGTTAATATCACTCAGTTGGGACAATGGTTCTTGTAGTTAATCAGATGTAACCATAACTACAGTTTGTCCTGCATTGTCTGCTTGTTTAATAGTAATATTTTCCAGTTTGGATAGTTCTTTCAGTGCTGACAATTCTTTGAGGTTCAAATTATGGTGTGAACTAATGAAGTTCTCTGACAGAATATGACTTACTTCTTGATGCAATAATTTCTCAAAAGTCGAAACAGCTGGAGAAATCAATTTAGGAGGGCAAAATGTAGACTTCAGTCTAAAAACACTCCAATTCCAGGTAATGGTAGAATCCATATTATCATACAGTGGTAGTCATAAAAAAGTTTCACAGTACTGAGGTATACCTAGGTATTCTGAGGTAGAATCAAATTGCAGATAATGTAAATTACCTCAGTGGTACCTCAAGATACCTCGAGGTAGGAAACCTTTTTGACAACTACCACTGTAGTTCTCCGGGACCCACTCTGTGTCCTAGTTATTAGGTAGCAATACCACATCAGTATCAGTGTTAGAAGAAATGTATAAAATCCACAAGCCCAGATTCCAAGGAAAGTGTTATCAGTCACAGTCAAGTTGGGTGCTGAATCTAACTCCAGATCATGTACAGTCTGTAAATTATCAGATGCCAACCTCCCCATTCTTTCTTTTTGTGCAAAACATTTTTAAGACAATTTTTCTAAATGCCTTTTCTAGATCTAGTTGAATGGAAAATTGATCAACATGGGGCTCAAGGACAAAAAAGAGCCGGCCCGGTGGTGCTGAGGGTTGAGGTGCTGGACGCCACACCTCGTGCCACACCGGCGACCCGGATTCGGGAGTGAGCCCGGGCGCTGGAGGTTGACAGGGGAGGGAGTTGGAATCAGCATCAGAGGGACAGCTCTCCTCTCCCTGGGAGGGAGCTGGGGTCTTTCTGCTACTGTAGTGATTCCTGGTGGAGACCGGGGGTACTACCAGTACAGGAACAGAAAAATCGGAGACAAGCGTGGCAGGCATCTATGGGGCAGCTGCATGCCGATGCCATTGCACGCTGCGCTCGGGGGACAAAAGTACAAAAATACCCCCTGTACCAGGATAGGCGACAGCTCCTCTCCAGGCCACCATCACACACCATCACTGGAGCTTGCCTCTGCCTCTCTCCCCTCCTCCCCCTTCCCGGCTGGCTCTAGATTGTAGATGGAGCGCCGGTATGGAGTGGTGGCCCTGCCCCAAGGGGCTCAGAGCTGGGGGGTTCCTGGTCGGAGAATAGAGGAGGGGCAGCATACCCTCTGAGGAGGCAAGGGATCAGGTCAGCAGTAGAGCGGCTGGTGAGAAGAGGTAGCCTGAGAGAGTTCCAGGTACACAGGGAAAATAAAACAGAATTGAAAAAAAAAAAGGACAAAAAAGAGGCCACGAGAGAGCACAGAAATTTGAACCTGCATCAATTCAACATCAAAAATATTCAGGACCCTTCTTTGCCTTGCAAGTTGTGATGTTTCAATGGAGCAACTGAAGGTTATTTTTGGCTGCTTGTTTGTGCCCCCTGTACAGCCACGTCTGATTTTACTCCTGTTGTCTTTGGTTTTGCTCCAGTATGTTCTATCTCTTCTTGTGTGTGTCTGGAAGCTGCTTTCTCTAAATAAACTGTAACTTTATTTTGTGCAGCTGGTGTTTGATCTTTTTTTTGTAGCATGATTTTTTATGCCTAGTTATTGTATATTCTGGCTGTTTTGTCCCCTTACTTTTCTCTGTTTGCTTCCATTCCCTCCCGCCTTCCTCCCTTCCTTTTTACCCTTCTTGTTTCTACGTTCTCTTTCTCCTCTGTCACCCCTTTTTTCCTTCTTCTTTTTTTTTCTTGCTTTCTTAGGTGAGGTCACTGTGTTAAGTAACTTTAAATTGTTCTTTCCATTTTCCTTTGTTTTACTGGACCTTCCTTGCTTCCAGTACATATGTTTCAGTAAGTAAAACTTTTCTGCCTTTCTGGAACTGCAACTTAAAGTTACTTATTACTTAAGACTTATCACTTAAGACTTGTGTTTGGCTTCAGGACGAAGAAAATAACTGACAGTGATAACTCTTTTACATAAAGATCCCAATGTCTACATTTCACAAGATCCTAGCCCCTGATGAAGCCCTTTGGGTGAAACGTTGGGCAAACAGGGGATCACTGTGTTAACGAAAATCTACAATAAATATTCATTTTAAGAAAAATACTTGTGTGGCTGGATTCAATGAATTTCTAAGAAAACTGACTTTTCTGTTTCTCTGGACCTGAAAGTGATATTATTGCTACCTGAATTTGGGGGGAATCCACCAGAACATTCCACTCTTTTCTGAACGGTATCAAAGGCCTTACTAAAATCTAGGTAGGCCACATACACTGTCCTCCAATCCACTTCTTTGGTTACCCAAAGAACTCTGTGAGATTTGATTGGCACAACCTCCCCCTGTGAACCCTGATTTGATTATTTGAAAAATGACATCTGTCATGTTCCGGAGGTGGGGTAACACAATGGATGTGTTGAACATTAGGGGCCAACATCTGCAACAAATAAAAGTTATGAGTAGATGTTGGAACAATTCAATGTTTCCTTATAACTTAGTTGGTTTTCACATTTTTACCCCAAATTGTCCACATGATCTTTTTATGATCACTCCTGAGTATGATGGGTGTCATTTATAAAACAATGGCTAAAAATGTAATTTTGTGCCACAAGCGTGAAAACACATTTTGGGTAGGGTTTGAGAAATGACAGCAGTCACATTCTTGAGGTGGTGTGAAAAAAAAGACTATGTTAAAAATCTGGTGTCAAAATACTGAAAATTACCATAGTTACAAGTATAGGTTTCATCCCCCAGGATGAAACCCAATACTGAAGCATTTTGCAGCACTCTGCAGAATGCTGCAGCAGACCTACTGAATAAAGCAATGTAATTTCAATGGCAATTAGTCCGTATTGTCATTCAGGAAAATGTGACACTGCCAAGATGAAATGAATGCTGCAGTTTCCTGCATGACAAAAGGAACTAATTGCCATTGAAATTACATTGCTTTGTTCATCAGGTCTGCTGCAGCATACTGCAGAGTGCTTTAAAAGTGGGTTTCATCCTGGGGGACGCCACTATATGCATTGAAAAAATTAAATGTATACTCAGAACTTTGTTTTTTAAATATTTTTTACCATAAATTTTCAACATTGCCTTTTTAGGACCCCATATAGCCTTCTTATGACCCCACCTCATGAACAAGGTAAAGAAATGTTTCTAATCTTGTCCAAAAGGTGATTTCGCACCACAACTGTGAAAATACATTTTGGCCAGGATTTTGAAAAATGACAGCTGTCAGATTCATGAGGTGGTGTGAAAAAAATGACTGTGTTGAAAAGTTGGAGTCATAATGTTGAAAATTACCACATTTACAAGCCTGCATTGACAAATTTCAATGTAGGCTCATAACTTTGTTGTTTTTTTAAATATTTTATCCCAGATTTTCAGCATAGCCTTCTTATAACCTCCACATAACCTTCTTATGACCCAACCTCATGAACAAGGATGGAGAAAATGCTTCAAATTGTGCCCAAAATGTGATTTTGCACCAAAACTGTGAAAACACATTTTGGCCAGGATCTGAAAAATGACAGCTGCCGCATTCATGAGGTGGTGTGAAAAATGGCTATGTTGAAAAGTTGGAGTCAGATTATTGAAAATTACACTTACAAGTATGCATTGAAAAATGCCAGTGTAGACTCATACGTAACTTTGTTGTTTTCTCATATTTTTTTTTTAACTTGTCTTTTTATACCCCCCCCAGCACCGGAGTTCCTGCTCAGTCGGGAGAGGCCTAGGCACCCCCCACTTCTCCACTTACAGTACCCGTAGCTCCAGAGGACCCCCATGGAGCCATGGCTGTACCCTCCATGTGGGTATGAGGTGGGGCCCGAGCATCCAGAGAACTTCTTGTTTTGTCGGGTCCCCCAATCGAGGTCAGGTTGGTGGGAACAATCAGGGTTTGTGCCAGCGCTCCTTTCCCATGGCTTTCTGGTGCTTCTTTCCTCCATTTTCTCCCCTGTGTGTGGTGTGCGCCCCAACATCAAGGTGCTACCCACTGATATCCACCACATGTCTCGACCTGTCCCTCCTGTGACTGAGACAAATTGTGGACCTTGGTCCTCTCCCTCCCACTGGAGAAGACGAGCAGTCGTGGGACGCTCAAGCCTTCCCCCCCCCGGCCTGCCCTCAGAGAAGACGAGCAGTCGTGGGACGCTCAAGCCTTCTCCCCCAGCCTGCCCTCCAGTGGTCCGGGCTCATTCCTGAACCCGGGTCGCTGGCGTCGCAGACGGAAATCCAACCACTGTGCCGGCAGGCCAGTTGTTTTCTCTTATTTTTATCCTGAATTTTCAACATAGCCCTCTTATGACTCCACATAGTCTTCTTATGACACCCCCTCATGAATAGGGGTGGAGAACATTTTCAAATCCTGCCCAAAAGGTGATTTTGTGTCACAAGTATGAAAACACATTTTGGCCAGGATTTGAAAAATGGCAGCTGTCACATTCATGAGGTGCTGTGAAGAAAAGGCTGTGTTGAAAATTTGCAGTCAAAATATTGAAAATTACCAATGTTATGAGTGTGCATTTACAAATTTCAATGTAGGCACATAACTTTTTTAAATATTTTTACTTCAAAGTTTGAGCAAAAACAAAACCACCAGAGGGCATGCATTTAAGCTGGAAGGGGGGTGGATTTAATGGGGGGAGTAAGGGGGCATTATTTCTCAGAGAGGGTTGTACAACCAGGAAACAGGTTGCTGGAGTGGGTGATGGAGGTGGATACAGTGGAGAAATTCAAAAGAGCATGGGATAACTACATGGGGCTAGAAAGGGAGGGTGAGAGGGCAGAGGGAGGGAGGAGGTAAAGGGAGGTGGGGGGCTCTCGGGCAGACTTGATGGGCCGAATGATCTTTTTCTGCTGGCACAATTCAATGATTCTATGATTTTCAACATAGCTTTCTTATGATCCCACCTCATGAATGAGGGTGGAGAAAATTTTGAAATCCTGCCTGAAAGGTGATTTTGTGCAAAATCAGCTTTCATGATAGATTTGCATAATTTGACTGTCATTGTTTATTAGTTGAGGTCCCAAAAAAGGCATGTTGAAAATTTGGGGGAAAATATTCAAAATAACCAAGTTATAATGACAAGTTCAAAACCTATTGAAATACGTTTACTTGCATACCTGATTTCCTCAGTTCGCAGTCTGGCATTGAAGAGTGAAGATGTGTCTCCAGTCCAGAGAGGATTACTACTTTGGATCCCCAGTATATAAGTAAGGGCATGGGGCGGTTTGGGATGGTGAGTGCTGAATGGGAGGGTCAGGTGGGGGGGACTGTAACAGCAGTGCCAACATACGTTGGTGGACGGTTTTCTTTTTTACAAGATGTATTTTACAAAAAAACCCCATAAAATTATGAGGGACAGTTTTCTTTATTTCAGGTACTGACACAGGGGATTGGGGACCCCAGTGTGGGTGTTATGTTTGGTGGTGCTGGGGGTGGGCTCCCCTGTGTCACACAATCAAAATGGGCAGGGTTGGGGGGCGTAGTAGCTGGCACTGGGGATTGGACACCCTGTGGCAGAAAATTAACACAGAAGGGGTGAGAGAGATTGAGGGAGGGTTTTCTGTATGTTTGGCAGCACCGAGGGGTGGGCTTCTCAGTGTCACACAGTGGAAATGGGCAGGGGGGTTTGTAGCAGCACTGGGGATTAGGTACCCCAGTGCCAGAAATGTAAAGCAACACAAGCCTTTTGTTTTAATCAAAAAATCTGAATCACTGCAGTTTCTTTATTTCTCTTAATGTTGGGAGGGGAGGGACCACAGCAGGCTGATCATGACAAATCAGCTGTACTTGCTGGGTAGCATTGTGTAGATCAAAGGAAAGAGCTGCTGTATGTTTGGGCTAGCTTTCTCCTTTGAACTACACAAAGTTTCCACCTAGCAAGTCAGAACAATGTCATGATCAGCCTAGCTGATGATTGGTATGACACTGATGAGCCCCTCGCAGACTGCCCTGCATTGGACCAACAGTAACAACCCTTTTAAAAACCTGGTATCATAGCAATATGTTCACTCGTGCCTGTGCAAGGGAAACAAAAAATAGTCATGAAGGAGACACTTTAAGGAGAAAGCAGAAGAGGCAAGTGAATTGACAAGGGAAGAGAGGACCAGAGTTTTGGAAAGGTGGTGAGGGAAAGTTTAGGGCATAGACTTGTGTCAGATCTAGAGGGAGCTTGACCCCCCCCCAGGTATCAAACAGCTGACATATTTCATTTAAAGGGGTAGTCTTGTTTGAGGGTGGCAGGGGGTCATAGCTCACCTGGAGCACCTCTGTTTTATCTTTATTTAATCTATAGCTGGCCAGTCCTTCTATCTCTTTTAGGCCTGCAAATAGGGCCGGTAGGGCTGTCTTAGGAGGGTAGCACATAATAAAGGAAAAGAAATAAGGGCGAAGGCATTCAGGTAAAAACATTAAGGGTGACATGCAAATAACGGTGACCAGTAATTTTAGGTGATTCCACGGTTGTGCAATCCCTAAAGTCCAATTGCGTCTCGGAGTGGTATATTTAGAAATAACGGGGAGGGGTCTGGGGGTGCAGCCCCCCGTGGGGTGTGTGGGAGGTGGAGTCCCCCACGTCAATAAAGGTATGTCCCTAGCTCTGAATGATATTCCCTAAATTAGGGATTATCGAACATACAGCAGCTGATCACAGAAAGTAAAAAAGGGATACATTTTTTTTTAATCCCCCTCTTTCCCCCATGAGGTATTGTGACCCTGAGTTAGACTCCATATCTTAACAAATTTAACTTGCCTTTGTTTGTCACAGTAGTATTAGACGATCATACTTCTTGCCCAGAAAAATAGCTATTTGTGTCGGTCGCCGTTATTTCATGTTGCCCTTGTTGCAGTTGCTTTTTAGGAATTGCCGTTTTAACGCTCGCTATAATTGAATCACCCTTTTTGACATGGAACCCTTAGGATCTGTCATGTACACTAACAAGTCATTGGCATAAACCACCACTTTGTGCTCCACCTCTACCATTGTTATGCCATAGATTAAAGGTTTGTCCAGGATGCAATAATTTGGGCTAGGGGTTCTGTGTGAATGGCGAATAAGAACCAGGATAATTGGGTGCCTCTGCTGAGTAAGAAGTGATCATAAAAGGCACCTCTGCCCATTACCACTGCCTGGGGGGGGGTCTGTGTATGTGTTTTGGATGATTGTCTGGAAGAGGTCTGGATGGAAATTGGAAGTGTTGAAGCATGTGGTAGAGAAATTGCCACAAGGCACGATCAAATGTCTTTTGCACATCCATCCCAAAGGATGACAGTTGGGATGCTGGATCTGGTTGAATGTTCTAGAAAGTAGAATGCCCATTTAATAATATAAGAAGTTTGTTGTAGGGAGACAAATCCGGACTGGTCTTTATTTATGAGAGTTGGTAGTAGGCTGTCCAATTGGTTAGCTAATAATTCATAATCCTCATTTAGGACTGCTCTTTGGTTAAAGTGGGAAGTTGCAAGTGAGCAAAAAGTCACTAGTATTGCTCTGGTCCCAGTTCAGGACCCTGGGTGTACAAGGTCTCATAAAACTTGTGCAACCCTCCCAGAATGTCTGAGGTTTTGTGATGTTGATGACCTGTAATTGGGTGCATTAATTTTGTAATTGTACGGAACTTCTGCTGTTGCTGCAACCAATACACCAAAATGCATGATGTCTTTGCCCTCTATCATAGTATCTCTGTTTAATATAGAGCAAGGCCTGTGCTGTTTTGTAGTGTTGAAAGTCCTGGAGCTGTTTTAACTTTCCTAATGTGTGGCTGCACTGTCTGGTTGTCCTGCATGTGAACTTGCTGCAGGAAATCCGGGGTGTCCTATAACTGCACCTGCCTCTGTTCCCTCTGCTGCTTTTTCCGAGATGTGTAGCTAATGTTTTCACCACGGAGGATTGCCTTCAATGTGTCCCAAAGCACTGGTCAAAATGTATCCGACTCGTGTTTTCTTGGATGATTTGGAGGAAGTGGCTCTTTATGAGCTGTCTGAACTGTAGGTGTCTAAGGAGTGTGATGTTGAATTGCCACTGCTGAGTTATCTTTTTTGGGGGTGAGGTATAGTTCCACTGTCATAGGGGCATGGTCCAAGAGTAGGATGGGAGCAATATTGGCCTGGTTCACCCACTCTGTATGTTCTGAGCTGATCAGAAAATAGTCTAAGCAAGAATAGTGAGTTTGGGCACTCGAGCACAAAGTATATTCCAATGTATGTGGGCTTAAGTGTCGCAACACATCTGTTAAGCCTGTTCCATGATGAGCCTACAGCTGTGTTTTTCCCTGTGGTGGACTTTGATGGCCATGAATTAGAGCTATCTTTTCTCGGGTCCAGTAGGAGGTTAAGGTCACCTCTCAATATTGTGGGGCCTTGCAGGAACTCGATGATCTTACTGAAAGATGTTCATAGGTAGAGGTCTTCCCTGTATCGTTCCCAATGCTAATGCTAACCTCCCGTCCCTGTCCATGTATGAGGTGCCTAGACAGAATACTGAATGCTTGGGAATTAAAATAGCCATTTCCCATCTATGTCCCTGTTTGTAATCTGATGCTATCACTTGTTCCATGCCAAATTTAACTGATTTGCTGTGTTCCATCCCAGAGAGGTGGGTTTCTTGAAACAGGATAAGTTGTGGTTTGTACCATTTAAGATATGTAATAATTATAGATTATTTGACTGGCTTACTAAACTCATTTACATTTTGTCAGACCACCTTAAATGAGTGTGTGGAAGACATAATTATATCTTTCTTTCGGACAGCTGCCAGTAGCCCCTGGACCCAGCTATTATGGGAGGCCCCTTGGTGCATCTGAGTCCTGTTGATACCTGTGGTGAACCTGACTGTGGCCCTGCAAGTAATACCACCACTTGCTTCATTAACCCTAATTTGTAACCGTGTCCAAAGAAACAAGGGGCCAAATATGGGATAAAGAACCTACTGAAAAACTGTAAATAGGGAACGGCCAAAGGGGAGAGGCACCACCAATGAGTAATTTAACCTCAAACTGATGTAACCCTGTTGCCCACAGGTAGATGGCTTGAAAAACTATATTACATCATGTAACTTCCAAGAGCGTGGTGGGCTCTGTGACCCAACCTCTATGGTCTTGAGTTCTGTCTGATGTTTGTGCCTCCTTCCCCAGCCTGAAGGACAAGCCATACCATCCAGTGGAGTGGGCTTCCACATGGTCATCAGGACTCAAAATAGTGGCCAGCCTGGTGGCGCTGAGGGTTAAGGAGTTGGACGCCACACCTCGCATCACACCAGCAACCCGGGTTTGGGAACGGCCCTGGATGGCCGGGGTTCGGCGGGGGGGAAGGGATTGAGCATCTGAAGGACTGCTCTCTCTTCTCAGGGAGGGTTAGGGTAGCGATTCACTCAATGAGCACCCTCTGGCGGAGGCTGGGGGGTAGCCGAATGTAGCGTCGCAGGTGTATACCGGGGTGGAGCCACGACATGCGTTGCCTTGGTAGCCAGGCTCCACAGGGAACGTAGTACACAAGAAAAGAGGAAAAAAAACCTTTGCCTCTGATAGGTGAAAGCACTTCCCTTCATGGACCACACTCCCAGGGATGGGCTCGGTCCTCAGGCTATTCTCCTCCTCTCCGGCCCGGTGTCTCAATACTTGGAGAAAGAGGGCCCTGGGTGGGGGCGGCCCTTCCCTGAAGGGTAGACCCGGGGGATGCCTGGTGCAGGAGAGGAGCCTGCGAACTCCGAGCCACGTTGGGAGGTAGAGACTGTGAGGCAGGAGGTTGCCGGAGAGAGTTCAGAGGTGAGTGCTGTACAAAAAAAAGTTAAAAAAAAAAAGACTCAAAATAGTGAGGGTGCTGGCTTGGTGGTGCTGAGAGTTGAGGCACTGGACACCACACTTTGCGCCGCAGTGGTGACCCGTGTTCAGGAATGAGCATGGGCTGCCGTGGGTTGGTAGAGAAGAGATGGAGTGAGCGTCCAACGCACTGCTCTCCATCTCCAGGGAGGGGGAGACCTGTGGCTGGTGGATGCCTGACCCCTAGCAGAGACTAAGGCTTGATGGCATGGAGCCGAAAGAATGGGGGCGGGAGCATGGCAGACACTTGACCTGGGCATTCATGGGAGCATGCATAACCCCTGTCACAGACGTCATTGCATGCCGCGCTCCTGCAAGGAGAGAAAACCTGGAAAAATAGTGGCAGCCAGGTCATGTGGCTGGAAGGGCATCCGCCAGTGCATATCGTGTCCGCAGGCACCACCTGTTATGGATCTGTGCCTGGTGGGGGAGTTGGGGACTCCCTCATCTCCCCATCATGGGAGATAAGCCATGGGGGAGTACAAGGTGGTGGCTCATGAGGAGAGCGGAGTGGGCGGCTGGAGGCCAGAAGAAGGAGGAGAGGAGAAGGAGCCAACCAGGGTCACAGGAGAAAAAAGTAAGCAAAAAAAAAAAAAAATAGTGAGGGTGACAAAGAAATAAAAGGCAAATAAAATGAAATTAGGTAGAAAAAGATCCATCATGGCTGGATTCAATCTTAACAAGCTGTAGGCAGCCCAGGCATTGAGATCAGGTAAGCATTTGTTCAGCAGGTTGACACTGTTTCTCTCCCTGGGGCAAATGACAGATATAGCTGATTATGACCCTGATATTTTGTGGTGTTTCCAGTACTTCATTTGGTGCTCAGCCACGGAAGCATTGTAGACCCAATGACGTCGCACATGGTTAACTGGGTGTGGTGCACTTAAAAAGTTATCAATACCATCTCAAAATGAGGTATTTGTACTCCTGGCTAGATGGTCTATTCCATTAAATGCTCCCCAGCTAGTTTACAGATTGATGTTTCCGGGCAGGCACTGAGTCTACTGATGGTATCCTGAACCAGGGGATCTCCCTCGCTGTGCAGGGATTGTTGGAACAGCTTGCAATAACCCTTTTGTGACTGATGTTACTTTTACTCTCTAGTTCTCTCTGTCTCTTTTTTTCTCACTCTTTTTCTCTCCCTCTATCTCTCTCTCCCTCGCTCTCTCCCCTCTGTAACAGCACGGCTGTCCCTCTGGTGCTAGAAGTGCTGCTGGGTTCAATAGTCTGTAGCCAAACCTTCCTTCACAGGGCAGCTTCTCCTGTGGCAGGCTTAGTAGTTCTGTCACACCTAGCATGTTGATACACCCAGTCCCACAAGGATGACAATAACCAGCACCTGGTTAGAGTACTGATCAGGGGTTTTTAGTCACAATCGCCAGTTGCCGTGCTAGTAGAGTCTCTTTCCAAGCTACAGCTTTCAGCTTCAATATAGTGTGACACTTCACATGTGATTACCTCTCTTTTCAGTGGGCAGGAACTCTGCTTCTCATCCTGATTTTCTGTTTTAGGCAGATGCACAGCCTGAGTGTCTTTACAACTTAAGTTGTCTGCTTCAACAGCACTCGGGCACCAGTCTGCTCAGTAGTGGAACTCAGACTGAATTGGAACAGCCCCAGGTGTTTATTAGGGATTCCACAGTGCCAATTGATTGATAAAGCTGTCAGTCAACACAGGCAGTCCCGGATGTCTGTCATATGACAGGCAATTGATGGTTTCAGAGGCACATGAATTTAGTCAGGTCCATCACAAATCCAAACACCCTTGTGTCTCTCTCCTTATGCAGCTATTCCTAATTGGTCAGCTAGTCACCTTCTGACCCTGTCATGATTATGGTTAGGGTCAGAGGTGATGAAAATGGCAGTTGAGTTGTAGTCCACAGGCAGTTTTCTACAAATGTCAATGGCCCCATTCACTAATGGATGGAGTGGCTATGTGCTGTGTATCTGTGGTGCGTAGCCACTCTGCACCCACTGTGCCCCCCACGTGGGATGCACAAAAGGGGGACATGCAGACACAATGCAATCGATCCCCCACAGGCATGGACCGCACCTCATGGAGGGTGGGCTAGAGACATGTCAGCACCACGCGCCATGCACAATGACACATAGTGCTAGCCATGGGGGTGCAGAGGAGAGCACAGGGTATGACAGGTAGAACCCTACCGTAAGCCCCCTACACACCTTGTGCACACAACTAGACACCCCCCAGATGGGGCGGATAGCCCACTGCCATCAGAACCAATGTGGCTGGACCTTCCCATGGCCACCCAGCACCACCCATCACATATCAGTGTACAGCCCCTTCCAGGCATCCCCCCAAACATACCCACACACCACACAGGGGCTCCGGCTCATGGATGCTGCCCCCCCACATGGCACCACCAGCCAACCTCTACCACCGGTTCCCCTGGCATGTGGTGGGGTATAGTGCCCCCCCGCACCGCCAACAGATCCCCCTGCCCAGTCACCGTGACCCACTCTGGAGTTGCATCATGGGAGGGCCAGCAGCTTTGCCCTCCTCTCACTGCCACAGCCGTGAGCCGTAGGTCTTCTGTGGGGGCGCTGCCTGTGCATGCTCCACCATGTAGAGGATCCACTCTGTGTCCCAGTCTGGGCATCCAATTGGATGCCCGATTGGGTCCTTGTCCCCACCCCCTGGCTGCTCTGCGGAGTCCTGCTCACTGTGGGAGGGGTGGGGCTGTGGACTGGCAGTGGCCGGTAGTGAATACTGGCCGGTGCGCACCTGTCCATGGGTGCACAGCTTCGCGGGTGGGGTATGTGCTGATTCTGTGAACCTCCACCCCAATAGTGCATAGGGGCTATTATTTGTACATACTATGCCATTTAAACAGGAAATCATACCCTGAACCAGTCCTGCATGGGTGCAACTGTATATCCAGTCCCATTGCTGAAATGATCAGGTGAGTCCTGGTCCAGTTGGAAGTGCTGTGACTTTAGTTCTGCTGGTGGCAGCTGATTTGTTTAATGTATGAGTGCCAAGGAGCTTTAGAATTATGATAGTCCCATGGGGCTTACACTGTCTTGTTTCTGGCTTTGAGTTTACCCTTGTAATCCTCCCTATTTGACTAAGATTTGCCCTCCTTGTACTCCTAAAATAATTTTTCTTTCCCCCAAGTGCTGCACTTACTGTATTATTTATTTAGAATTTGCACACCAGGATAGCCTCATTTAGGTCTGACAAGTATTTTATTACTTTGTAATAACTGGGGGACTTTTTTCATAAGAGAAGCAGGTTATAATAATTTGCCATTATAACCCACAGGTTATAGTAGTAAACACGTGCCAGCTTCTCATCAGCCCTGCTCACGCTAATTCAGTGACTGTGCTTTCACAATTCCAGTCACAACAGCAGTTGCAGAAATACTCTCCCGAAATGCCACTGTGATACCAAGCATTTTTACAGAAATAAAAACCCAAAAAAGAAAAATCTCTAACCTTTACCAGAATCAGGCAGTTTAGCAACAAAGCTCATACCCCACCTTTCCAAACTCAGCTATACCACTAGATTAGAAAGAACAGGACTACATACATTAGCCCAAAGAAGACTTAGGGGAGACTTGTTACTACTATTTAAAATAACAGCAAATAGTGAACAGATGCAAATTTGTGGTCTCAAATTCTCTAACAGAAAAACAGTAGCAAGATTGCATAATAGACAATTGGAGATCATGAGGGCTTAAACCAATAAAAGAATGAACTACTTTACAATAAGGACACCCAGAATCTGGAACAAACTACCGCAGGAAATAGTCAATTTTCCAAACATTTTGTCATTTAAAAACAAACTTGACAAATGGTTGATTGATCAGGGACCCATTGAATGATCCACAAATATGGAGGACAATCGTGATGGGCTTTCTGCCTTCTTTTGTCCAAAAAATACCAAAGTACCAAAGTACCAAAGGCTCTTACACTGACTCACCTTTCCTGTGCCCCGCTCGCAATACATCAGCCGTGCTCACAACTTAGCACTCAGTCCCTGGCATTTACTGGACTTGCAAATGATAAACCATTCAAAAAAAAAAAAAGAAACAAAACAAAGCTCCCAAGTCTGTTTACCACTAAATTTTTGAGTGGTCTATTTTTCTCCCCTCCGTGGCCTGAATCCACCTCTCCTTTGGGCATCCAAGGTCACCAGCACCCCTTCTAACCCCCCCTGAGCCCTTTCACCTCACATTGCAGCCTACCTCGAGGTAGCTCGGCGTTACCCTTTGCCAAGTGGGTCCCTCTCCTCCAAGGGGACAGCCCAGTATGCTATATTTTTCCTCAGCCTCAGGTGCTGCTGAGATGGCTGGCCTGCAGGAAGTCTTTCAGGTGTGCTGGTAGACCGGATGCCATCATCCGGCCAATCCAGAGCAGTTTTTCCATGTTCTGGTACTTCCCATATTGCAACACATTTGTGCAGTGCTCCCGGTCTCCACCGGGGGCTGCTGCAGAGTGACGTGACCGTGGAACCCACCTCAGGAGAGGAGAGCAGTCCTGTGGATGCTCAATCCTCTCCTTCCCCTGCTGACCTGATGACTTGGGTCCATTCCGAACCTGGGCGCCGGTGGTGTTAGGGTAAGGCACCAGCGCCTCGACCTTCTGCGCCACTGAGCCGACACTGCTAAATTTTAAAAGACTTTTTTTCAATTTCAGTTCCTAGTTGTCACTGAGATATGCAAATGAGCTACAGAGTTAAAACTCTGAACCTCATTTGCATATTGCCGTGATGACCACCAAAACCTAAAGAACACCTTCAAAATATGGACTAAAGTCACTTGCCAGCATGGTTTCAAAAACTAGTTTTTAACATTTTAACCCCCAGGATAACAGTTAATTATTATCTTCTGTTGTGTAAACTATTCCAATACACAAAAAATCAGACACAGGATTTTACTAAAAAAAACAGCAATTATTTTACTAACTCTGGTTGGAACAAAAAGTCCCCCAGCAATTACATAAACCAACACATGGGGGGGAGTGCACAACTCGAATTTAATGCACACCCTAAGTGTGGGATGCTTTGATAAACCCCTCGGGCTTCGCCCTTGGAGTTTATGGTGCATCACACACAGAAGGTGTGCATTACTTACTCGTTATGCACTCCCCCCATCTATTGTTCTATATATTTCAGAGATTATTTGCATAAAAACAATATCTTAGTGTGCTGGACTTTCTCTCATCCTCCTGCTTTTCCCTCTACATAAGTTTTAATTCTCTGTGGGGTGGTAATAGTTTCCACAACAATAGAGTATAGTATCACAAAAGTAAATTATGGCTGGCCCAGTGGTACGGTGGGCTGAAGCATCGATGCCTTACTTCCTGCCATGCCAGCGACCTGTGTTTGCATTGTAAGTGGGTTGCTGGGGGCCGGATGGGGAGGGAGAGGATTGAGCATCTGGAGGATTGCTCTACTCTCCCGGGGAGGGAGGGAACCAGTGGTCGGTGTGAGCCTGGCCCCTAGTGGAAGCTGGGGGTTGGCACACTGATGCTGCCAACATGGAGGTGGAGGCAGGGCAGATGCCTGGCATGCCATGCACAGGAGTGTGCATGGCACCACCATTGGTGTCATTGCATGCCATACCTCCACACCGGGGGTAAATAAAATGGTGAAAAAACAGTGCCAACCGGTAGGGTGACACTGGTCCACTGCAGGCTCAGCACCCGGCCAGCTGGATACCTCCACAGCAAGCATGAAGTAAGTTCTAGTGAACATCAGGGTAACGGGGCTGGGGGGACCAGTGCATAGGGACCGGCTAGCATGTGGAGCATAAAGAAAAAACAAACAAAAAAAAAAACTAAAGTAGATTATGACTTCAGTGGAAGGAAAAGTAGGAAGAGGAGAAAAAAACGAGAAAAAGATCCTATCTTCATGCAAATATCTTCAGTAATACAGAATGAGGAGAGATAAATACAGAAAATTAAGGAAATACAGTATGTTTAATTGTGTATTAGGCAGAAAATGCATCTTTAATAGGAGAGTCTGTACCAAAGGTATATAACTTCTGTCAGTACAATATAATTTTTTATCATGTTTGTGTTCTGAGACTGAAGACAAATGCTACTGTTTGAATGACAACCCTTAAAACTATAGTATACTTAAAACAATGGAAAAATAGTAGCTTTATTTGTTCTCAAGCAGCAGACTCTCTGAACTCACGTTAGAGTTACATTGGAATGGGGACTGTTTTAAACACATATGATAATATAATTTTGCTAACAGAAGAGTTCTTTGTCATTATGAATACATACCAGTTGTCTGATTTTCTTCAGAAGCCTGGGTGCATTAGTGCACGGCATTCAAGCATGAATGGCTAATGACCACTATTAGAAACAGTTTATCACAGAACCTGTCATTTGCTTTTTTTTCTTCATACAAATTATAGCCTTCATGACCATCCACCCCATTATTCCTATATTTCTTTTATTGCCTATATTATTTTTTTGTAGTTTGCAGTGATACTAAAAACAGTGCTAACACAACTGAGGATCATTTCGTTGTATAAATGTGGCATGTGTGGTTATCCAGAAGATCATACAACATCCCCTTAGAATCTGGTAAGTTTTCATAAGGCATAACTTATTATGGCATAGAAACATGTATGTTTTGTTGTATAAAGCCCAAAATTAAGTTAAATCGTGTACCTGTTGCTCCAGGTTATGCTGTGCATGTCTTTGTAAAGTCTCATAACCACAGGTCCACCTATGGAGTTGCATCATTTATGGTCATTGTATTTGATCTAGTTAGCCTTCATATTTTTTGTAAACATTGTTTAACTCAGAAAGTCCAACTGAGAAACAACATATTGCATTCAGTGGGTACTACATCTAAACAGTTTTATATCTTTGATGACTTAAACACAGGGAGGTTAAACAACTGTCTACAGTAGGTCATATAAAGAGATGGTAGCTGTTATAGGATTTGAACCTGTGTTCCCCCTTTCTCATTTTAGTGCTCTACCCGCTAGAATACATTGCATTTAATTAAGTAAATATATAAATAGTGGATTTTTGCATATGATTGATACCACAGTATACTACAATCTGCTGCTTTACAGAGTTTACATGTAACTGTCATGCATCACAAAAATTACAACCAGGTATCCTAGAAAAGCTTTAGAAATTATTTCTGAGTTATAGCCGTTCATATTCCTAAAGAATCACAAGCAGTTTCACATTTAATGTGCTTAAAAGTGTATTTTAGTATTATTCACAAACATATTAATTCCAGTTATCAGAGTGAGAACAGTGTCTAAACCACTGACAAAAACCTGTCTGTATGTTGCTGACAATTGCAATTTGTGTTAGTTTCTAGAAAGTGAGGAAAACATATTGAAAGCATTCAATGTGATTCCACTTAAAAACCTGTATCAATATGAATATGCAATTGTGTGAGGTAAAGCTAGCTTTGAAAGCTTTTATATAAATCCAGTACTTTTTTGAGACAATTATCAGCTACATTAACTCTGTAGTGCGCACACAGCACATGTAAGTACCCCCATTACAAAAATAATTATAAAGTTTGAATTACTAACTGGCAGATAGTTTGTCAAACACTGGAGCTGGTGAACTGAAAGTAAAAAACATTATATTACAGTAGAAAACATTGAATAACTGTAGAATGCCTTGACATGATATTTTGTAGGAAACTGAAAACCATTGACATTTTAACCATATTCTGAATTTTTTGCTATATGTAGTTATTCACATGCCTATATTTTTATAAAACAACCCAGTAAAAAAAGTAATGTCAACAATACGTTTCTGTACAGTAGCAACTTACTATATATTTTTATTTATTTGTAATTTGTTAACCAGGTAGGACCCAAAAGCATTAGATGCTCATTTTCAAGCGGGACTCATATATAGGACAGTATATAAAGACCCCCTATGAACAGTAAGGGACACTTTTTTTTATTGCAATCTGTCTGACAAAAATGATGTTATGGACTGTGTTAAAATAGCTTTACCGAACAGTTATGTGTAGATAGCTGTTGTGTTTAGACTCTCTTGACTTGTGGGGTATTCTTTTTTAGTGTTTTTTTTTCTTTTTAATAGTGCATGTTTTCAAATCATGTGAGGCATAGCTGTTGAGTCAATGCAGCACCCAGTAACCTGGTCAGCTTTCTTTGTGAATTCTTGTCCTGTCACCTTCTCCTAGTTTTCTTTTATTCCTTTGTCTTTTGAAGTTTATGTTATGGCATCCCACGTCTATAGCAGATAATGGGAAACCATGGCAAATACTGTGGTTTTTAGCTTGACACAAAATAAACAAAAAATCATGTATTTTGAATAGTTGTCTATTATCTGGGTAGATATAATGGTTCCTAAAAGGTTGTAGACTGCAGTGCACTCAATCATCAGGCTAACCATCTAGCACAGCTTATTTCTGTATGGTCTTTTGCTTTCAAATGCCATTATTTAACCAATTGCTAGTTTCAAGAAGTGATACATTTTTATTATTGCAGTGTATAAACTGACTGGCATGTCACCAACAGTCCTGGTTCTTCTGTTATGCATGTTACAAGGTAGGAAATTTAGCAGTTGGAGTACTCTCATGTTTCTGTCTGTAGAATGAAAGTAAAAACTATTATGCTGTTTGCAAACATTATTATAATTCGCAAGAATACAACCTGTTTCCAGGATCTGAATCTATGTAGAGAATCATTGTGATAGTGCCATTATAAGCCAGGGAGTGTGTTGTAGCCATTTAAGACTGATTATTTAAGATATTTGAATTTTTAACTTACTGTACTTAAAACTTATTCAGCTAAATAATGAACATAGTACAATTCTCAAGTGAATCACGTAAGACTTTATTATATACAACAAAGCCACACATAAAGTAACTAAAAATAATATAAACAAAACAAAACCGAACTTTTAGAATATACAGTATGGCAATAAATAGACTCTACAACATATCTTAAACAAATAGCTCAATCTAACATAATGTTAAAAGAGTGTATAATTTCCCTGTTTAAAAAAGCGTTTTTGTAAATGTTATATATCATTTTTTGTCTAAGTGCAAATAATCCAACTTCTGTATTACTTATCATTACTGATTTTCTCTTTGCAAAAAATACACAATCAACAAACAGTAATGCATGCAGAGGAACGCAGCATTAAATACAGCTGTAGTAGCTTCAGATATACATAAGTTTTTTGAAGTGTAATAGTGAACATAGTATGTTTCTATGTTTACAACGTTGAAGCAAAACATGCAGTATAAAGTTTAATTGTATGCTCTATGTAGACTGTTCAACAAAACCACACACAATTAAAATGACCTGGGTTGCAGCTTTGAAATGCTAAAGTCTGTTTTTCAGAAAATTCAATTTTCCTTACTGGGGGACTGTCTCTGTTTTCTGTTAAAGTAAATGTTTACATTTGCAATTAAAGCTCCATTTCACAAAAATTGGTAATTGGTAAAACTAATGATACCTGGGTCTTTTATTGTTTCAAGAGTATTTTGTAAATTTGTTTGCTGCCAGAATTACTCAGCTCTGCCTTGGAGATGTCCTACTGAAAGAACTCACAGATCTCACTCATAAAAATCTGAGTCCCAGTCACTGTACATACACATTTCAATGCCCAGAAGTTACACACATACTTACAGCAGTTTAATATAAAGAGTGAACCTGCATGCATATTATACATTTGTAACATAGCTTTTAATACTATGATATACAGTAGTCATATTTGTTGTTCTTGTGTGGGCAGGAAGTATCAAAGAAGAGTCACCTGCAAGAGCCTGCTTATAGAGTTTTATGGACCGTTCAGTAAAATGTTTCTTTTCATTGGGAGAGACATCTTTCTTACTGATCAAAACAAGATTTTGTGTTGGTTAAAAGGGCAGTTCAGCTCAAGCATGACACTTAAGACCTGGTTGATTAGTTTATCGCCTAGACTTTTAACAGTGATAATCACTGTTAATTCAATTGTGTACGGTATGAACTGCTGCCTACAGGTAAAACTTAATTTTAGTTTATTTAACACAGAGGTCCCATTGAAATCAAATGCACTTTTGCAGTAGATACCTGGTCAAATAGGCAGTGATGTAGCAGTTATCACAATACAGATATTACACACAACACTATAAACGAGGCCACTGATTTACAGTGATCAAAGTAATGAAATTCTATTTTCAGGACTTGACATTTTGGGAAATGCACCAGTGACTGTTAGTCTAATTTCTGGATTTTACTAGGATTCTACTGTCATTCTTCTACTATATGTATAAATAATCAAAATAAAAGAAGACTTAATATACAGAGCATTAAAGAAAGCTAATGGAAAATAGTACAGGAAGCAATTATAAGAAAAATACAGGTTCTGTAGATTTGCTAATCTGGTATAAAATGCCAAATTTTGTGAAATTTGTTGTTTTTACTGGTTTCCTGGCAGTCCAAATTCCAGAACTTTTTTTTTTTGATTAGTTATTACTTTTTCTGTCTTCTAAGCAGGCTGTCCTCTGGAGGGCACCCCCAGCTCCATCTCCCAGTGTCTACCATCCGGCGCTGACCCAGACTCCCAGGGCTTGCCCCCCAGATGGCGCTGGCGGGGTTCCCCAACCCCCACCAGAGTCTGGATTCAGAGGGCCAGCACTGTGGCTGGCTGGGAGTGGAGCCTGTGAGGTGCCCTTTACCATTGTGCCGCGGCTTCACTTTCCTGGTGTTCTCCCAGGAGCTGGGGTGTGCAATGATGCTGATGGAGGGGAGCACACATGCATCCACATGTGCTCCCTCCAGCAGTCTGCCCCAACTCCTCCCCATACTGCAATGCAGTTCCCTGTCCCTCAGCCTCCGCCGGGGGCATGCGAGCACCAACTACTGAGGACTCCCCTCCCTGGAGAAGGAGAGCAGTCCATTGGATGCTCAATCCTTCTCCTCCCCTGCCGACCCCCAGCGGCCCTTGCTTGTTCCCAAACATGAGTCGCCGGCATAGCACGAGGTAAGGCATCCAGCACTTCAGCCCTCAGCACCACCAGGCTGGCCAAATTCCAGAACTTTACTAGATTTTCAGGTAAAAAAATGAAAACCAGTGGTCTTGACTATAAACATAGGTCAGTAGCATGTAGTAGTTAAAACGGATAGCAAGTAACACAGGATAATGCCAGTTATCTAAAACAGATGCAGAAAGTAGTTTGCAAGTTGAGTTTTATGTTTCTGTACTATAACCAGCTTATAAAAGTACATCTGTACACACCAGTGGTGACAAACACTGCACCCAACTTTTAAAGCTTTGAAAATTTAGGAGACCAAGGGGAAAAATAATTAACTGTTGGGATATAGAAACACATGCAGCATCTGCTACTTGTACTAGCTTTAAAACAATGATCTTGGAACTGATTCCTTACAAATATACAGTAATTGCACATGAAACTGCTGATTAGTTCATTGTTTTTATTAACAATTCTGTAATTGTACTCTTTGTTGATAATGTATTGTTTGTATCTTTGACATGTAGGATGTCATTAATTTTTATTTTATTTTAAATGTTGTGGCCAGGAAAGACACATTAAACTGAAGCTTGTTTCTATGTGTGCCCAGGGAGCACAGGAATGTTAAGTGATTTGCCCATGGTCATACAGTGTGCAAGTGGGGGATATGGGATTCAAACCTAGTTCTCCAGGTTTGCAGCTCAGTGCTCGTAACCACTGCACTATACAGTCTCTCATGACAGTGGTCTTATCTCATTGCAGTTTTTATTTTCTGCAGTCATGCTTTACACAAAAATTGGGGTGTAAAATATTTATAGTGTTATCTGCTAGCAATGCCAGTGTATGGATTTTTGTGGAAACCCCTAGACTGACTAGAATTGTTGTGATTTAAATTATTTTTATAGTTACTGGATTCACAACATCAACTTTTCTTGTCTCAGATTACAGCCTTTGAGCTCTGAGCTCATTTGCAAAGGTTCTGCATCAAGCATACAATAGGCATACATAAGGTACAATCAAGCTGCGTTGGAAGGTTACACAACAAATAACATAGGTGTACAGTTTTGAAGTAAGAGATACAGGCATTTGCTAGGTATAACAAATTGGGTTACAACAGGTTACAGAGGTATTAATAATCATGAAAACAGGATTAAGGCATGACTTTGGGTGTAGATGGAAGTACAGAAAGATCAGAATGATAGATTTGCAACACAGGAGACAGAGGGTTTCCTGGAGCATGCAGTTGGAAAAAGGGTGGGTGGAACCGGGAGCGGCAGGGCCAAGTCCTGTTGTCAATGTGAGAGGTGTGGGGGTGGTAGTAGGGGAAGACAAATTTTAAGGCTTGAGAAGGTGTATGGGATGGAGCTAGAGCAGGGGGTGGAGATAGTAGAATGGAGGAGAGGGGGTTGAGGAGACAAGAAGAGGACAAGTAGGAGAGACAGGGAGGATAGAGAAGATAAAGGTATTAACAAAGAGGATAGAGGTAGTAGATTGGACTGAGATAAGTGCAGAGAGGGTTCATAGGTGAGATATGAAGTACAAGGAGGGTCAGGGCAGGATCTTGACAAAGAAAGCACAGGCATTATGTGGTACAGGTACACCTCATTTGGCATGCAAGGTGGGTGCAGATCATCGACTTGAATGGACTGATTCTAGTCTCAGCAAGTAGCTTGCCCAGAAGGGAGATAAGTATATGAGGAGCTCGGCATACAAATGACCTCTGACCTATGGAAGTGCAGCACAATGGTACCTTGAATGGGTTGGCAAGAGTGCCTCGTGTCAGGCGAGCCAGTGCCAAAGCTATAACCATGTTCTGAACTGCAGAGGGGGGGGGTCATACCTAGGGTAGCCTTTTTTGCCAGGAGACTGTGCTGGTAAGTAACTCTACTATCCAGGTCGAGCCAGCCTGTGTGGGAGTATAGGTCGCACGTATGGGTTAGGCAGGGAACACCAAGGAGGAGCCTACAGGCTTTATTGAGATTCAGGGTAATTCTCTTTAGTGCTGAAGTGGAGACTGCACTGTATATAACAAGCCCGTAGATGACCACAGAGAAGATTGAGCTAGTTATGACAAGTCTTAGAGTGTCTTCTGTTAAGCAATGCTATGTCTTTACAGTTGCCCTAACTTTTTTGTTGGCAGATTTGGCTATGAGGTCGATGTGGAGGGAGTACGAGAGGGCACTGTCCAGCATGACCCTTAGGTACTTGAAGTTGTTTACCATATCTAGGATTTCATCATGTTTGCTGTGGACCTCAAGTTTGGCTGTTTTGAATCTGCTGTGCGTAGAAGTGAATAACAGTTTTCATCTTCTTGAAGTTGAGAAGTAAGCGCGAGGTAAAGAACCAGTCTTTGACTTGTGTGAAGCTTTTTTGGATGCTTTGTTCTAGAATTCTAATGTCCAGGTGGCTGGAGAAAATTACAGCATCAGCCGCGTATAGGACCCAATGTGGACACTGCAAACTTGGGGGAGGCGATTCAGGAAGAGACTGAACTAAGAGCAGCCCTAGGATGGATCCCTGTGGAACCCCAGTAGTCACTTTTTGTGAAGTGGAGATGGTGTTGCCAATTTTAACTTGTTGGACATGATCGGAAAGGTAACTCCAGAACCAGTAGCTTGGCAGAAGACACCAGGAGAAAGGACTGCTATGTGACTGGACTTCTCTGCTGGGACTAAAGAAGTAGAACTCTTGTACTTGGAACTTTAATTTAGGGTAGAAAAAAACTAACAAACAAAACAAAAAAAAAGTGTGTGTTTGTCTGAGTTAACTGAACTGAATGGTTATCTGAAGTTATCTAGGTGTAAATCTCAGGTGATTGAAAGGACTTGATAGCTGTGAGGTTTAAATTACTTGTAGAAAGATCTAGTAAGTAGGGGGAGTGGCTTAGCTAGAAGGAAGCTACATTTAAAGACTGCCTTAGAAAGATTTTGCTAGTAGCTTGGCAGAAGACACCAGGAGAAAGGACTGCTGTGTGACTGGACTTCTCTGCTGGGACTATATTGCCCTCCTTCCCTCCCCTCCACCCTCCCACCCAAAGCTAGTTCTACTTTTATAGGCACAGAATTTGACTAACAACAGGAACTTCCTGTTTGGGAGCAGGAAGTGAGTGATCACAGAGCCACCAAAGACCCACCATCCTAGAAGGGCAAGAGTAGCTCTCCGGCCCCCTCTAGCTGCTGGAGGTCTGCCTCTGAGCAAGTAAGAGGTCTACTGAGAAATATAGGATATTCTTGTCTCAGAACAGGACAATCAGTAGCTTAAAGGGCACACAGGCAGAAAGTAAGGAGAGAGAGAGAGAAAAAACAGAGGAAAGAGTAAGGATTGCAAACAGTTAAGGGGCCAGAAATAAGACATGATGGGAGTGGTGCAGTGCAGTGGCTATGGAGCAGTAGTCTTGTGGGAGACGTTCTGGAGGATGCGGTGTTGTCCCATCTGCAGACACCTCTCTGGGCTGAGGGAGGAGGTTGCTCATCTCCAGGCTGAGTTGGCCAGGATTTGTGGGACCTCCTCTCCATCCAGGGACCACCAGTGCCACTGCCGCTGCCTCAGAGGTTGCCAAGAAAGAGGAGCGTTGGACCACAGTGGGCTCAGGGAGGGTGAGGGTGGTGGAACAGAGGCACATCCCTCCAGTTGTACCTCTCCACACTCCTATGCCATTCTGGCAAAGTGTGGTTCCTCTATGGAGGCACCCGAGTGGAGACCAAGGAGGATGCTTGAACCTCCACAAAGGAGACCCACAGGAGGGTGGCAGGGACCCGAGGGGAAGGAAACAACTCCTGGTGGGGACTCCATTGTTAGGAAGGTAGAACTGGGGAGGAAGGTGAGGGAAGTAAGGTGCCTGCCTGGCGCCATGGCTTGAGGGACAGGGAGTCAATCTCAGGCTTGCCGCAGCAGCTGCACAGGGGAGGGAGCTGGATATCATTGTCCACCTAGGGACAAATGACCTGGCTAAGAAAGGGATTAGAGAAGTGCAGGAAGAGTTTGTGGAATTGGGGAGGGGCCTTAGACAAGTAGCATGCACGGTAACCTTCTCGGAGGTGCTGCCCATCTATGGCATAGGAGAGGCTAGGGTGTTCCACACCATGGGATTCAATCAGTGGTTGAAAAACTGGTGTGGAGCTCAGGGATTTGACTTCACTGGGGACTGGGGGTCCACCTGGAGTGATGCAAGCCTATACTGGCATGATGGGCTGCATCTGTCCAGGAGGGGAACCAGGATCCTAGGTGATAGGTTTAAATGCTTCATTGGCAAGCATTTAAACTAGCCAAGGGGGAGGCACTGGAAAGGAGCAGGGAAATCCTAGCCCCCCCCAAAAAAATCACAGTAGTAAGTGCGGTAAACAACATAGATGTGTCGATAGGGAGAAGGGCAGGGGTAAATGGAGAAAGTGACAAAGGCAAGAAGGACAGGGATGGGGCAAAAAGGAGTAAGGCCATCAGGGAATGGAGGGTAATGAGTACCAATGCCCGTAGTCTGGGCAACAAGCTCCCTGAGCTGGTGGCCTTGATGGAAGAGGGATGCGTAGATATCGTAGCAGTCACAGAAACATGGTACACAGAGAACCATGACTGGGATGTTAATACCAGGGTACATAACCTACAGGAGAGACAGGCAGGAGAAGTAGCTCTCATGTAAAGGAAGGGATAAAAGCAACTGAACAAAAGAGTAAACAGGGAGGAGAGGAGGCACTGTGGGTCACCTTGGAGACTGGAAAGGGCACCACAATCTGCACAGGGGTTGTGTACAGACCCCCCATGTCAGGGGGAGGGAATGGACAAGGATATGATAGAAGGCATTCTTAGAATGACAGAGAAAGGGGAGATACTGTTGATGGGAGACCTGAATATGCCAGATGTTAACTGGAGCACATTTGCTGCAGCCAAATCCAAGAGCAGGGCCATTCTTGATGCCCTACAGGTGGCAGGCCTCAGACAGCTAGTTTCGGAACCCACTCGTGAGGGAGCAATCTTAGACCTCATACTCTCAAGCGAGGGCAGTGAGAGGATCTCAGATCTAGAAGTGGGTTGCCATCTGGGAACAAGTGACCATCAAACAGTGTGGTTCACGTTAAACTCAGCTACAGAGTCAAGCCATACAAAGGTGAGGGTACTGGACTTCAGGAGGGCTGACTTTGGCAAGATGGGAGAGTGCCTCAGAAAAGCACTAGCAAACAGGCTAGAAGGAGGTGTGGAGCAACAATGGGGAATCATCAAAACTGCCATCACAGAGGCAACAAGCCTTTGTGTGAAGCAAATATACAAATCAAAATGAAAGAAAAAGCCACTATGGTTCTCAAAAGAGGTGGCTGTGAAAGTCAGGAAGAAACAGATAACATTCCAGAAGTATAAGGAAACACAGAAGGAGCAGGACAGAGAGCTGTACCAGTTAAGGCAGAAGGAAGCAGGGAGGGAAGTCAGAATAGCAAAGGCCCAAACTGAGGAAAAGATAGCCAACTCGGTTAAGAAGGGGGATAAAACCTTTTATAGGTACATCAGCGAGTGTAGAAAGACAAAGGGAGGGATAGTGAGGCTGAATAGAATGAACGGCGGGTGGGCAGAGGAGGACAGTGAAAAAGGGATACTGAACGAATATTTCTGCTCAGTATTCACAAAAGAGGAGGGGTAAGTGCCTAATCCAATTAACAGAAGCACTCTTGATAGGGGGGTCGATCCCAGTCCTTTCACAGAAGAAAGGGTTCTGCAAGAACTCCTAAAACTGAAAGTGGACAAAGCAATGGGGCCTGATGGAATTCACCCCAGAATTCTAAAAGAATTAGGGGGAACTAGTGAAACCACTGGCTACTCTTTTTAATAAATCATGGGAGGATGGTGTGGTACCCAAGGACTGGAGGAAGGAGGATGTGATTCCCTTCACAAAAGTGGGACCAAGACAGAGGCAGGAAACTACAGACCTGTCAGTCTGACCTCTGTGGTAGGGAAAGTGATGGAGTCACTTCTGAAGGAAAGAATGGTTGAGTACCTAGAGGCCAGTGGGGCACAGGACCCAAGGCAGCATGGGTTCACAGCGGGAAGGTCATGTTAGACAAATCTAATAGATTTCTTTGACTGGGTGACCAAAGTAGTAGACCAGGGAGGGGCTGTGGACATGGCCTACCTAGACTTTAGCAAGGCATTTGACACAGTCCCACACAAAAGATTAATAGTCAAATTAACCAGCCTGGGAGTGGGTCACAGGGTGGTAGCCTGGGTAAAACATTGGCTGGACAACAGGACACAGAAGGTAATTGTAAATGGAGTCCACTCTGAAGAAAGAGGGGTTACTAGTGGGGTACTGCAGGGTTCAGTATTGGGTCCAGTCCTTTTTAATGTCTTCATAAGTGACATTGCAGAGGGACTGGAAGGAAAAGTATGCCCCTTTGCAGATGACACAAAGATCTGCAACAGGGTTGATACACAAGGAGGCATGGAAAGGATGAGAAGGGACTTGGCAAGGTTGGAGGAATGGTCAGAAGTATGGCAGCTAGGATTCAATGCAAAGAAGTGCAAAATAATGCACCTAGGAAACAAGAACCCAGGGGAAGAATACACAATGGGGGGTGAGGTAGTAACTACAACAAAAAAGGAAAGGGACCTGGGTTAATCATATCAGATGACCTTAAGGTTAGCAAGCAATGTGAGAAGGCAGTAGGGAGGGCTGGGGGTATACTGGGATGCATAGGGAGAGGCATCACCAGCAGAAAACAGGAAGTTGTTATCCCTCTGTACAGACAGTTGGTGAGACCCCATCTGGAGTACTGTGTCCAGTTCTGGAGACCCCATCTCCGCAAGGACATAGACAGGATAGAGGCAGTCCAGAGGAGGGCAACTAAAATGGTGCAGGGTCTGCAAGAGAAGCCGTATGAGGAGAGACTAAAGGAGCTTAATATGTATACCCTTTAGGAAAGAAGGGAGAGGGGGACATGATAGAAACTTTTAAGTACCTCAGTGGAATCAACAAAGTCCAAGAGGGTAGCATCTTTCAGAAAAGAGACGTACAAGAACAAGGAACACAATTTAAAGATGGGGAGCAGTTCAGGGGCAATGTAGGAAGTATTATTTCACAGAGAGGGTAGTGGATGCATGGAACAGCCTTCCTGAGGAGGTTGTGGGGTCTAAAACTGTGGGAGAATTCAAGAATGCATTAGACAGACATAAGGCAATTCTTGTGGGGGGTAGGAAGAAATAGGCTGTTGGTTAACTAGGATCTGCGGCCTATCCTGTAGGTAGGGAAATGGGCAGACTAGATGGGCCAAGTGGTCCTTATCTGCCGTCAAAGTCTATGTTTCTATGTTTCAGCACAGTGAGGTCTCGAATACAGTGGCGGTGCCTAATTGGGCTAGCACAGAAGTTCATGGTTCACTGTATTGAAGGCCTTAATGAGGTCGATAAAGGTAGCCCCTACTAAGTGCCAATTATCAAGGGCGTTGTGGATGAACCCTGTGAGCTCCACCAGTGCGGTTGTGGTGCTGTGCCGCTTCCTTAATCCATGCTGCTCTCTACATTGGAGTTTGTATTTGTCAAGGTGTTCAACTAACTGATTGTAAACTATCCATTTTAAGGCTGCCGGAAGATTTAGAACGCATAGGTTTTTAGGACAAGATATCTTGTCGGCGGTAGCCTAAGGGTTAACACCTTGGAGATGGGGGAATATGAACTAGGCTCTTGTGATGCATACTGTACCTTGTTTTTGATTGTATCTATATATTAGTCCATTTAAAATATATAGTTAATTCACAGGTATTAATTCATGCAGGCTAAAGTAAACAATGTGGGAAACACAGAAGTGCTATTCATATTGCAGCTAAGTGCAGGCAACTGTCTGCATAGCCACATCAGCATGGCTTAATTCCGGAAATATAAACAGTATCTGTAAAGAGCTATGTGCTTAGTTCAAAATGTTTCAACATCTTAAAACAGCATATGATAGTAGTCAGTATGAGCAACTTATAAAATGGGCAAGGAATATATTGTGTCCTGATTAGTCAATACCCTGTACATTAGATCTGTTTAATGCAGTGGTAGAAACAAGTTCTGTGATCCAGGATGCAGGACAACAAAGAAATCACTGAGCCTTAGAATTCGGAAAAAACAATTGCTTACCAAGACGACAGCATAGCTCCCACTTTATCACCCCCTAGACAAATTAAACAGCAGTTATGTAAGCTAAAAAAAAGCCCAATTTTGTTTTATAGTACCTGCTGAGATGCTTGTTCAAAATAGGCTTTACTTTTAACTGTCACAGTCAATGGTTCTCGCAATTCTACTTCCCCGCTTTTCGGCAATGTACACTCACTGTAAGGCACTCGCTATTTAGTGGTCGCCGATATGACATGGAGCCATCAACTTCTGTGCCCCCACATCTCTCAGTTTCTACTGACACCAGTCACCCCGACCTCTGACGCCCTACATGTTTATATTTGTTTCTTCACATAATGTACGTTTCTGGTTTAAGCTTAGTTTCTCTCCTGAGATGTGCCCTGCTGCCCCTTACCCTACTGTGTTGAATGTGGTTCGTGCTAGATGTGCTGTACGTGGTTTGCACTGTAACTTTTTTCCCCTGCCCCCACCCAGCTGACTCACTGTTGACAAGAGACTTTTTTCTAGTTCTCCTGGTACAGTTGGTGTTTGCTCTGGAGACAGAAGAATTCATGGAGTGGATATACAGCTGCTTGTTAAGAGAAGCTCCTGTAGAAAAGCAAAACTGGAAAACATCTGATTGGTGATTATAAAAGTTCTAACATGCACTGCAGGGTATTAAATCTCTCACTGCTGCCCACTGCTCGGATGTCAACTGCAATGGATTCTGGGATTTGTAGTAACAGAAGATATCCTCCTAGAAGTAAACAAAAATAGTCTGACACAATATATTATACTACAGTAAACAGAAAGTAAACCAAAATGTTTTTGCACACAAACTGCATATTGGGACCAGACCTGCACTTGAGTGTGGTGCCCGTTGTGACTGTTTCCCTTCAATGACTGCTAAAGGCCCACTATTTAGAGAGAGATTTGCAACATACAGCTTTGCTATCTTTCCCAGTAGGGTATTAACAAAAAGATTTAATCAGAATGAAGACAATATTTCGGAAGACTGACCCTGCGGATTTTGAGGGAAAGAAGATATGTTTGTTACATGTAATATTAATCTGTAAATGGTAAAAACAACAAAGAGATAAACTGCTAAGTAGTTTAATGAAAATCAATATTGTTATAAAATTGAACTCTTGATTCATTTGTGCTTGTCAAAGAGGATGTAAGTACAGTAATGTGGAGCACTGATTATTTTTAGCAAATGCATAAAAAATTATTGGGATCATGAAGATGAATGAGGAAACTTGGATAGCCATAAGCTGTATTCGGAAAAGGTAGGTTCAATTTAATTTCATGAACAAAAAAAGGGGGGGGGAGCGGTTGCTCTGAGTTGAAAATAATTGTTTTATACAACAAAGTTTCTTTTGATTAAAGTCTTTATTTTCTTATTTTCAGCATTTATGGCCAGCCCCAACATTTTGCCTAGAGACTTCTTCAGGGGGCTATAAGCAAAAGATAAATACATATTTTTTACAAATTGTGCATTAATTTAATACATGTTTTCAAAAATAGTTTTTATATATAAACTAAACATTTATTCTTAATAAGTGACATCGATTTTCTACTGATATACAGATATTAATTTATACTGTTTTAGTATTATTCACAATACATTCTAATTTCCACGTTAAATGCATTTCAATAAATTTAAATGAATTTCTAACATACTTTTAACAGCCTCCTGTTCTCATGTTCATATCTTAGATACTGACTAACATTTTTACTGGCCTGTGGGCTCCCATTGATCTGCTCAGTCCAGATGTTATTTTTTTAGTACTGATATGACCTTATAAGATGGAAATATATCATTGTCCACTGTTAATTTATCTGAGACAGTTCTTAACTTAAATTCCTGATAGTATTATTCTTGTATCTTATTTTGTTCTTTTCCGATGAGCTTACTGAGAGTCTTTATATTTTTCTTTCTGTAGTTTTCAATCTCTGAAGGTTTTTTTAAATAAAGATTTTTGACATGTATATGCATCAGTATGATGATACTACTGATTTTATATGATGTATGTTGTTGATGTTTGACTTGTGATTTCAAATCTGTTAGGTGCCTTGGTATTTAAAAGGTGCCATAAAAATAACGTTTTATTATTATTATTTGTTATTTCCTTAATGATAAGCATTAGTGGACTTTACATACGTACTTTTTAAGCAGTTTGTTTTGTCTTTTCTCTGTGAAGAGAAACAAAGTTTTTTACAATCCTGTTTGTTGCTTTGCTTTCCTAGCACATTATATTTCAGAGTACTTTTACATATAGTCTTGGTCTAATGGTTGCATAATACTCCAGTGAAATGCATGAAATGCATCTACTAATACATGTATTGCTTGCTTTAGCTCACTTAAAACATGTTTAAGTTACAGATTCAAGCATGTCAAATACATTTATTTCCTGCATCACAACTCTGTTTTTTTTTTCAGCATGCCCAGTTTAACTTACGCATAAAATGTGTCTACTCATATCTATATCACTTGCTTTGGCTCACTAAACTTTCAGGTTATAGCCTCAGGCATGCTAAGCATATTTATATTGTATGCAAAAAACTTTGTTAATGCATCATTTAGGGTTAAAACACAAAAAGTCAGGAAATGAGAGCTTTAGGGTTGCCCCTTCCCCCTTGTGTGCCCCACCCATCCTTCTGAGGTTGACAGATGACAGCGTGTGTCATTGGGGTTGAGAGACCTAAATATCACCCCATTCCATGTGTAATCATATTCACAAGCCACAGTAAGGAAGAATGGGGTGACATTCAGGCCTCACAACCCCAATGACACACCCAATCATCAGGAGGATGGATGGGGCACGCGAGGGGGCTGAGGGCAACCCTAAAGGTCTCATTCCTTGACATTTTGTGTTTTAACCCTAAATGATGCATTAACAAAGTTTTTTGCATAGAATTTTCTTACTTTTGAGAAAGCATAGAAAAGTAGAAAGTTGCACAAGTTGGTGGGAGCTCAGGACCCTTCGGGCCACGCTCTCCCACCAACGTGCAAATTTCTGCCTAACATAACAATACAAATACTGAATATAATATGCATTGGTGGGAGCACATATGGGTGGGAGCGTGGGGCCCTTCACCACCTTGAAAAAAAAATGTAATTCATCGGAGTGCCATAGTTTCACACCTGTTTACATGTGAGAGACCTAACCACTGAAAATTACCTCCATGGCAATAAGGCTAGATACCCTATAAATGTGAAGCCACTACCACAATGGAAAACGCTATATGCAAAATGTAAACTGCATCATGCAATATCTCCACAGCAAATTGGTTTTCCAACACCTAAATACCATAATTCACATGTACAGGACATCCCCTCAGCACCCTGAAAATTTCAATTTAAAAGACCAAACCATTTCTGAGATATAACATTTGAAAGTTTGAAATGTTCATTCATTGGAGTGACAGAATTCTGCACCTGTTTACATTTCACACACCTAACACCTGAAAAGTACATCAATGGCAGTAACTCTAGCTACCCTATAAATTTCAAGCCACTACCACAATGCAAAATGTTGTCTGCACAATGTAAACTGCGCCACACAATATCTCCACAAAAAATTAATTCTCCAACACCTAAACACCATAATTCACATATACAGGACATCCTGTCAACACCCTCCAAATTTCAAGTTAAAATACCAAACTGTTTCCGAGATATTTAATTGAAACAAATTGCTAAAATTGGGCTATCTGGTCCCTCCAAATCTGGCTATCTAGTCCCTGCCTCGGGATCAAAGATCGCAATCAAAGAATCTTGCTATCAAAGAATTTGCAGGCTCACGATCAAAGAATTTTCAGGCTCATGATCAAAGAATAAAAAATTATAAAATCAAGTTTTACACAAACGTACATGAAACCACAGCCATGACTCGATAAAATGAAGCCCCCTGAGTAAAACCCATCCTCATTTGGCTTTATAAGTCACCCCTGAGCTGAGAAAATTGATTTTTTAATCTGGCCATCTAGTTGCACCCTCGTGATCAAAGATCATGGTCAAAGAATATCGCGATCAAAGAATTTGCAGAATCGCGATCAAAGATTGTTAGCGAGCCACGATCAAAGAATTAAAAACTTCATAACTCTATTTTTTGACTCTTTTACAAGAAACCACAGGCATGGCTCGATAGAGGGAAGACCCCTGAGTTAAACCCAACATAGTTTTACTTCAGAAGTCCCCCTGAGCGAGATATTTGCATTTTCCGACCACAAACTGAAAACAAGATGGCGCATCGCGATCAAAGAATTCCTCGATCAAAGATTCTTCGATTAAGAGCCTGCAAATTCTTTGATTGTGAGGAGGGACCAGATGGCCAAAACCCCATTCTTCTTTGCAAAATAACCATATAAATTTTCCCATTGACTTATAATGGGAACTTAAAACTTTAATAACTTTTGAACAGATTAATATTTTTTCACCAAATAAAATGCAGCATGTTCCTTGACCCAAGCTCTTTTGGAAGAGCCAGGTCACAGAGCAGCACACTGCACAAAGGCTGTGCAGCACCATGGACAAAATCAGAAAAACTGCCCACATACCTGGCAAAAAGTTCATTTTTCAGCATTTTGGTGTGCAAAAACTGTACGTCTGACCGAAACAAAATTTGGCAGATCAAGAGATCTACCATGCCCCACTGCACATATCAAATTTCATACAAATCCGTTGAATGGGTCCAAAGTTATTAACGTGCAAAATTTCGAGTTTAACATAGAAGTGCCTACTCAACCCTAAATATAGGCGTGACCGCGCCCCTATAATACTGTGTCACAGTCCCATTTCTTTTTTAGTCTCCACATTTTACAATCTCCTTGTTACTTTAGGTAAAACAGTCCTATCTTTTTTTAATATCTTTAGATACATTCATAGCGATTTATTCATTTACTTAGAGTTCTGGTGCTTCTATCCTGTGAGCTTGTGTTTACTGTAGACATGCAGAGCAGAATGGCTCATCCAGCCCACCTCTTGTACCCGTATGTGACCGCGTGATGTGGTGACATCACCCTTTACTGTAGTAGCATGCGGGTACATTGGCTGTTGTGTGTCTTCACTGGCTTAAGACAGTGCGATTTTCTTGTACAGATTGTTTTGTGCTCATAACTTATTATTTGGTCTGAAAGTTTTGTATGCTCTCCTGTAACCTTTACACATGTTCTTCTGTGTATTCCTTTGTTTATTAGTTCTTAATTTTTTTCTTTTATTTTTTGTTCTGGTTTCCTTTTGAGCTTAGACCTTCCCGCCGCTGCCCTCATGCCCAGGCTTACCCCCCTTGGAGGGGCTGCCGGGGGGGCTTACCCAATAGACACTGTGGACAAAGCCCTGGCTTATCTTCCGGGTCAGAGCCACAGGAGTGGGACCCCCCCGGCATACAGCGGAGGCAGTGAACAGCGATGCAAGTCATCATGACGGAAGGGGGTGGATTTTTCCAATGCTTGATCCCTGGGGGGATGGGGATGTGCAATGATGTCCAGCATCTGCCCCCAGTCATAATGGCGCCGGTCACGGCGGTAGCCTCAGCCTCTGCTAGCAGTCCATAATGCACCAGAAACTCTTCCTCTCCTTTCCCCCCCATAGAGAAGAAGAGCAGTCCCTAGGATGCTCAATTCTTCTCCCCCGGCCGGCCCTCCAACTCCTGGGTCCGTTCCTGAACCCAGGTCATCCAACCACTGCACTGGCGGGCCTGCCTATTAGTTCTTATAAGTTAATCTTCCTGATGTTTTGGGGAGGTCAGGGTTATCTTGCTCAGAGTGCATACATTATGTTCTCCTTTATTCCTGTGTCAGGATTAATTATTCTATCTTTGATGTTTTATTTTTCTGATCATTAGGTGTTGGTGTTTCTGACATTTCAACACCCTAGTTTATTACTTTTCTTAAAACACTTCTCTTAAAACACTTCCTTCATGTTTTCATCCCAGAGGTCAACCTACTTGATTTCCCATCACATATGCTTTAGACCTTTCTATGCTGTCTGTGATGCGCTCATCTTTTTATGATACATGTGATCCCAGTATGTGTGGTATCACCCATTGTGTCCTATTTCTAACTCAACCTTCCTTTCCTTTCCTTTTTTAGGAGGGGTCAGAATCCACCGTTCAGTGTTTCTATAACATATTTGCCTTTATTGCTTATCTGATTCCATTCCCATACAGTCTAATTGTTAGATCCCATCTTTAAACAATGTCTTAATGTTATCATCCCAGGAGGTCAGTCTGTTTGACCTCCCATCACATCTTTTTCTCTCACATATTTCTGTAATGGACTGTTACTTACTGTGCTTTTTGCAATATATTTGTTACCCGCATGCTTGCCAATCTACTCCTCATTAAGTCCCAAATTTTCTGTATAGGTCCCCAGTTCATGTATCCAATACATCTCTTGTTTTTCTACTGTTTTATTGTAATCCCATCCTCTGGTGGGCTTGGGTACCTGTTCAAGGCCCCAAAAATGGATCTGCACTGCTGTATGTCCCCTTTCCATGTAGTGCCTGGCTAAGGAGGATTTTTCGTCTCTGTTTCTAATCCTGCTTTTATGCTCCTACACAGAGGCAATTGCATGGGCACTGTATGACATACACCACCCCTGTTGTATTGCAGCTTATGTGAGAGTTGATATTGTATTTCACACCAGCATGTGGATGCTGGAAGTGGTCTTTTTTGATGTGTGTCCACAGGCCACGCATCTGCCACATGGAACTATGCCATTTTATAATGGTCCCAACAATAGCTGTTGTCCTTTTTGTGGTTTCTTTGATGTGTACTCTGCATGCACTAACTTGTCTTATATGGTGGGAACCCTTTTTGATAGCCTATATCATCTCTGCTCAAACAGGCACCTTGTTGTTGGATTGTCTTGCAAAATTCTTCAGTTGTCTAGCATAATTTTTCTTATTACAGGCATTTGTGTAGTGTATTGTGTGCTAAAGTTTACTTTTTGTGCTGGGTTATCTGTTTTGTTGTTGTTTATTAGTGTCCGTTCCCTACTCGTATTCTTTATCTTTTCAGTTGCTGATATTAAAATTTTGTTTTTATATTTCCTCTCTTTGAATCTACCTATTATTTTAATTTGTTCTTGTCCAAAATGGGTCTCTTGGCTGCAGTTTCTTTTTTGCCCTGAGTAGTTGTGAGTAGGGTATACTTTTTATCAGCTTCTGTGGGTGGCAGCTGTGGGTGTGCAGACTAGTATTCCTGTCTGTACTCTTTCTGTATAATTTGGTTTCTAGTGTTGTTGATGTCAAGAAAATTGATCTCAGTTTTGTTGGTGTTAACTGTGAATTTTAAATTTGGATTTCTAGTGTTTAGATATTCTTTAAATTCTTCAAGGGAGTTTTCATCTCCCTGCCAGATTAATAACACATTATCTATGAAGCATTTCCAAAATAATATGTTTTTGTGAAACTTATTTCCTTCCTCTTCCTTGGTTAGGATATATCTGTTCTCAAAATCGCACATGTATGCATTAGCATACCCAGGTGCCATGCTGCTACCCATGGCTGTCCCTTTTGTCTATGCGTAATATTCACCGTCATCTGAAATAATTTTTGTGTAAGATCTTTGCCATCTCTTGTAGTAGTCATACTAATATCTCGTGGTTTCTGTTCTAATATTTTCCCTAGTGATGCAACTCCTTCATCATGAGGAATGGGTATATAATTCTTTGATATGAATAGTCACTAATGTGGTGTTTGTCACCTCTTGGGTGTCATTTAGTTCCTTTAGTAGATGTAGTACATGAGTTGTGTCATTGATGTATATACACATACATACATACATAGACAGTGTCGGCAGATAACGGCCTATGGCCCACCCAGTCTGCCCATTTAAGTTTGTAAGTTCAGTTTATGTTTTCCAGGAAGTCTGTTGCCCTCACCCTGACCTCCAGAATTCCTTTATGTCTATCCCATGCATTCTTAAATCCCATGATTGTTTCAGCCCCACCACTTCCTCTGGCAGGGTGTTCCACTTGTCCACCACCCGTTCTGTGAAGAAATTCTTCCTCACGCTTCCTCTGAATCGCCCTCCTCCAATTTCATCCCATGCCCTCTAGTTCTGGAACATCTTTTTCGCTTAAAATAATGCATTCCTGCACCCTGTTCCTCCCTGTAAGATACTTGTATGTCTCTATCATATCCCTCTCTCCTCCTCTCCTCCAGGGTACATGTTCAGTGCCTTCAACCTGTCCTTATAGGACTTGTGATGCAATCCATGCACCATCTTTGTTGCCTCCTCTGAACCTTCTCTACCCTGTCTATGTCCTTACATAGGTAAGGTCTCCAGAACTGCACAGTGTACTCCAGGTGCGGCCTCACTAGTGTCTTGTATAGTGGAATTATGACCTCCTTTTCCTGCTGGTGATGCCCCTGCCTATGCATCCCAGCATCCTATTTGCTTTACCTGCTGCCTTGTCACACTGTTTCCCTGCCTTGAGGTCATCAGAGATGATAACTCCAAGATCCCTTTCCTGCTTGTATGTGGGGATATTTTCTATTAGGGGCTGGAGAAAGTGATCTATGTACTTGGACAAGAGTTCCAGGACTGAGTCTATCCCAGACACTATCGGCTTACCAGGTGGTTTATTACTATCATTATGTATTTTGGGAAGGGTGTAAAATACTGGGGCGCATGGGTGCTTTAATGTTAGCATCTCTGCTTCTCAGTGTTTTATCCAATCAATGGTCACCATCTCTTCCAGAAAATTTAAAATTTCTTTTTAATCCTTGGTAATGGATCTGTTGGTAATCTGGTGTAATTGGTTTATACCTTCAGTAAATCCATAAACATTGTTACGTACTGTTCTATATCTTGTATTACTACAGCTCCCCAGTCAGCTGGTTTTATGATTATTGATCGTCCTGTTCTAAATTATGTAATAGCGTCTTTTGTTTTTGAAATATTTGCGTTAGTGGATCTGAGTCTGACATTAGTACTTCTTTGAGTCTACTCTTTACAGTGCCAATGTAGGTTTCAAGTGCATTGTTGGCTCCTGTTTGTGGCATGTATGAAGATCTGATCCCTAGAGCAAACTTAAGCACTGTTTTCTCTTTATTCTGTGGTTCTAGATTGGCAAATTGGGCTTTTAGGCATAAGTTCCTATAAAAACACTGCAAATCTTCCTCTGTTTGGAATTTATTGGTTTGTTTTGAGATAGAGAATAAAAGCCTTAGGGATAAGACCTGTGTCTTTTCTTATGCATGTGTGTAATTTGTTATACTCTGTTTATCTATCAGTCTGTCTGCCTGTCTGTCGATCTGTCTATCCATAAACATCATCATGTCAAACAAATATAATTAATGTATTTGACTGGGTGACTAGTGAAGTGGATTAGGGAGGAGTGGTGGATGTGGTCTTCCTGGATTTCAGTAAGGCCTTTGATACTATTCCAAATAGAAGACTTATGAACAATCGAGGCAGCCTGGGAGTGGGTTACAGGGTGGTAAACTGGATTAGGAACTGGTTGAGTGATAGAAGACAGGGGTGGTAGTAAATGTAGCTCATTCTAAAGAAAGTAGGGTGACCAGCAAGGTGCCACAGGGATCAATTCAGGGGCCAGTCCTGTTTAATGTCTTTCATAGTGACATTGTGGAAGGGCTGGAAAGGAAGGGTTGCCTCTTTGTAGATGACACTAAGAACTGCAACAGGGTGGACACTCCGGGAGGGTGGAAAAAATGAGGAGGACCTAGGTAAACTGGAAGAATGGTCTAGAGTGTGGCAGCTGCGTATTCAATGTAAAAAGTGCAGAATCTTGCATTTGGGATGCAAGAACCCAGGGAGGATTACATGATGTAGGGGAGGATACAGATGGTCACTGAGCAGGAAAGGATTTGGGGTAATCATATCTGATGACCTAAAGATGGCCAAAAATGTGCCAAGGCTGTGGGGAGAGACAATGGGATGCTGGGGTGCATAGGGAGAGGTGTCACCAGCAGAGGAAAAGATGTGGTAATGCCACTGTACAGATCAAATCAAATCAAACTTTATTTTTATAGCGCCTTTCAAAATCAAGACGCTGTACATAAAATCAGATATAAATATAACTTAAAACAAGAGAATAAAAACAGATTAACCATAATTAGGGGAGGCCATATTAAATCAATAAATTTTTAGCTCAGTTTTAAACCTATCGATGGTCAGGCATTCTCTTAACTGACGAGGTAGAGAATTCCACAGGGTTGGAGCTGAGAAGGAAAATGCATGGGCACCAGATGTTTTTAGTCGCACCCTGGGAATCTCTAACAATCCCTCATCGGCAGATCAGAGAGGATGGAGAGGGCAGTAAGGTACCAAGAGGTCTTGCAGGTAGCCAGGATCCTGATCATGTAGGGCTTTAAAGGTTAGCAAGCCATCCTTAAAGGTGATCCACCGATGGATAGGCAGCTAGTACAGTTCGCGGAGCACAGGCGTAATATGACTGGACCTGGAAGTCCCAGTGAAAAGCCTGGCTGCCGTGTTCTGTACCAGCTGCAAGCAACGGATATCAAACCCTGGAAGCCCTAGGTAGAGGGAATTGCAGTAATCAAGGTGGGTAGTGACGAAGGCATGGACCAATGTTGGAAGATCATCCAGAGGAACCAAGTGTTTCACTCAGGCAATATTTCTCAGATGGTAAAAAGAGGAGTTGATGACAGCCGACACCTGAGATTTCAGTGTCTGACCGTCATCAAAAATAATGCCAAGGTTACATACTCGGTCTGAGGTAGTGAGTTGTATGCCATCAATTGAAAGACCAGATGCCTGTCCAACCCCCAAACCCACCCCCGGACGACCAGGGTCCACCACCAACACTTCAGTCTTGTCTGGATTCAGTCTCAGCCAGCTAGTACTCATCCAGGTTCTGATCTCGGTAAGGCAGTTATTTAGCACAGAGAGTGCATCATTCTGTCCGGGCAGAAAGGACATATACAGCTGAGTATCATGTGCATAGCAGTGAAAACTCAAACTGTATCACCTGATGATATCTCCCAATGGCAGCATGTACACTGCAATCAACATGGGGGCCAAAATGGAGCCCTGTGGCACCCTGTAGGGCAGGGAGTAAGTGCCAGAGGAATAAATTTCAGTGGCAACTATCTGAGACCTGTCCGCGAGGAATGAATGAAACCATTTGAGGACTGTAGCAGACAGCCCACAAAAAAGCTGAGGGCACTACAACAGCACACCATAGTCTACAGTGTCAAATGCTGCAGAGAGATCAAGAAGGACCAGAATGGTATGTGCCTTTCGATCTCTTGCCATTAGAAGATTGTTCAATACTTGGACAAGTGCAGTCTCCGTGCTGTGCTTCTTCCTAAATCCAGACTGAGAGTATCATAGACCTTGTGAGTTGTGAGGTGATCTTCCAATTGCACAGCAAGCACTTTTCAATAACCTTACCAACAAATAGCAGGTTAGAGATAGGCCAGTTGTTGGTGAGGCCTCATTTGAGTACTGTGTCCAGTTCTGGAGGCTGCATCTCTATAAGGACATAGACAGGTGCAGGCAATTCAAAGAAGGGCAACAAAGATGGTGCAGGGCCTGCACCAAAAGTTATATGAGGAGAGACTGGGAGACCTCAATATGTATACCCTGGTGGAGAGGAGAGACAGGAGAGATATGATAGAAACCTACAAATATCTAAAGGGCATAAATAGGGTACCAGAGAGAAGCATCTCTTAGAAAAGGAGATGTTCAGGAATGAGGGCATGACATGAGGGTGGAAGGAGGTAGACTAAGGGGTAACGTGAGGAAGTATTTCTTCACTGAAAGGGTGGTGGATGCATTGAATAGACTCCCAGCGGAGATGGTGGGGGCAAACACAGTAGGGGAATTCAAAAATACATGGGACAGGCATAGGGGAACCCTAGCGACAGGAACAAGAGGGTAAAGCCAGAAATCAAGTAGGGTCTGTGGCTTTTGCAGTAGGTAGGGAAAATGGGCAGACTGGATGGTCCTAGCGGTCCTTATCTGCCATCAGTTTCTATGTTCCTTTTCCCCACTGGAGCCATTATCATATATTTCCCTGTATATCTCACAATTACAACTCTATACCTCTGGAGGTATACAGCTGTAACCTCCAAATTAAAGGCTCCCAGGTAAGGCTCTGTTGGGGTAAAAAAATTCCCTCCATCCCAGTCCAGAAATACTCTCCCTCAAACACTCAAAACCCTTTTCATAGGCAACCACCCTTGCCCACCAAGCTCTCCACATTAAAACGAAAAAAAAAAAAGGAAAATAGTTTGATGCCAGCTGCAGGGAACACAAAATAATCTCCCCCTCCCTACTTAAGAGTCCCCTTTCCCTTAAAGCACCAGTTCTCTCTCATACTGTTTCTGCCAAGCCACTTACTCCACCGGATCCAAGGGCGTGATGACACATGCTGCTACCCCCAAAAAACAAACCATCCTCCTGACCAATGGCGCTGCTCCACTCTGCCGCCAACACACCACACTGCAACAATTTATGGCCCCTTTAATGAGATAAAGGGCCCCTGGCCCAGACACTACCCCTTTTATAAGGGAACCTTGCACTACAGAAACAAGAACGGACCAAAGGAGAGACCCTTACCAAAACACCACTATACTTTGGAAACACACAATGCCACTTAGTAACAAACAAACCTATAAATGGCCCTGACCATGGTTCACCAAAATGGTGACCTGGACCAACACAGCAGGTTAAAGCAACAAAAATCTGCCATGTATTATATAAAACATATAATGAGTATGTGTGGCATACAAGGCCATATACCCACCAAGGGGGTTAATTAGATAATAAAGCCACTCACCCTTCAGGCTCATGGACTTATCTAATTAACCCCCCTTGGTGGGTATATCTCTTTACATATCACACATACCCATCATATATTCTCTCTCTACATATAAGTGTATATTTATTTATACAACAGGCATGGGTGAAAACTGCTCAAGATAGCAGTACTATCTCACTGCCTACTGTGAAGATAGTAGTGCTAGCTTGTAAGTTGAAAGGTCACAATGAAACAATGGAATACTGAAAAAATCAGAGAGTAGCTTTAAAGGAGAACTGTAGTTAGCTAAAGCTCCTCACCCACCGAAGCCTGACTACCCAATTAGGCTTTTCACAAGAAAAATAAAAAATGAAGTGCCTGCGCTTACTCCCTAGTACACTCTTAAACTCTGCCAGCATGCAACATGGCAGATGCTATGAGGCGTCATCTTATGTTAGTGTGTGGTGCCACACTGCTTGCTCAGCATACAAGCGAGCAGTGTGGCGCTGCACACTAACATGAGATGGTACCGCGCAGCACCCACCATATTGCCTGCCAGCTGAGTTTACAAGTGTAATAGTGAGTAAGTGCAGGCACTTAATTTTTTATTTTTCTTGAGAAAAGCCTAATCAAGCAGTCAGGCTTCGAGGGGTGGGGAACTTCCGCTAACTACAGTTCTCTTTAGCAATGCTGATGACACAATAGCCATGTGCAACACTGAATTCAGCAGATGTGAGATGCTTTGAGTGGCAGCTTAAATTCAGCACTTTTTTTCATTTGTATCACAAAACCACCTAAACATAAACGCCTGTTGTGCAAATCAAACTGACATAGGTGAGAGTGAAATGCTTTGAGTAGCACAGTTTACATTTTGTACTCATTTTCCGTTTGTAACTTTTCATCATTTCTATCACAAAACTATCTAAACACCAGCTGAACAAATCAAATATAACAAGGGTGAGAGTGAGATAGTACAAATACCTTCACTCACTATACTTGACCTCTTCTGACCTCCCTTGTGGCTTCGCCACTTATGAGGTCAGGAGGTCAAGTATAGCTCAGAAGATATTTCTGCTGACTCACTCTCACCCATGTCATATCCAATGGGACCTTTTCCCTGTAGGAGTCCATTATCGTGTATTTCCCTGTATACCTCAGCAATTAAACCTACATTCCAAACAATTAAAGCTGTACTCCTCACAATTAAAGCTGCATACTTCCACAGCGAAACCTGTATACTGTGGGGAAAAAAACACCCATAGATCAACATCATGACCACCAAAACAAACAACTTAATGACCATTTAAATCAATAAACACATCAATGAACTCATCAGCTAAGCCAGTTAAGACATTTCCATGCTAATTAGCACATGTAATAAGTCCCTTGACAAAAATACGGCCTTCAGGTCCAAAAAAAACGCACCATCCCCATGTATTAGATAAAATAAATGCTAGGCAACTGTGGAATACAAGGCTACATACCTATCGCAGGGGCTAATTAGGGCAATAATGCCACTCGCCCTTTGGGCTCATGGCTTATAGCCCCAATTAGCCCTCTTGATAGATATATATCCTTGTATACCACAGTTGCATATACATATATATATATATATATATATATATATTCTGTGCAAAAAAAAAAACTTTGTTAATCCATCATTTGAGGTTAAAAACACAAAAGTAGGAAATGAAACTTTTAGGTTTGACCCCTCCCCCTGGACCTGCCCATCATCCAGAGTTTGACAGCTGAGGGGTGTGTCCTTGGGGTTGCAGGCCTAAATCTCACTGATTCCATGTATAATCATATTCACAAGCCACAGAAAAGAAGAATGGGGTAGATTTAGGCCTCACAACCCCAAGGACACACCCTCGTCAGCTGTCAATCTCGGGATGATGGGCAGGTCCAAGGGGGGAGGGGTCAACCCTAAAAGTTTTATTTCATTACTTTTTGTGTTTTAACCCTAAATGATGCATTGATGAAGTTTTTTTGCATAGAATTTCCTTTCTTTTTGAGAAAGAATATAAAAGTAAAAAGTGACGGAAGTTGGTGGGAGTGTGGGCCCTTCGGACCCCATGCTCCCACCAACTTCCAAATTCATTAAAAGTAAAACATTTCTGCATAAGATAAGACTGCAAGTACTGAATATCATATGTATTGCTGGGAGTGCATATGGGTGGGAGCATGGTGCCCGGAAGCTCCCACCACATTGAAAGAAAGCAAAGTGCCAGTCATCAGAGTGGCATACTTCAACACTTATTTACATGTCAGACATGCAGCCACTGGAAATTACCTCATGACAGTAATGCTAGACACCCTATAAATGTGAACCCAGTACCACAATGCAAAATGCCCTATGCAAAACATAAAGTGTGTCACGCAATATGTCTGCAGCAAAGTAATTTTCCAACACCTAAACGCCATAATTCACATGTACAGGACTTCTCCTGAAAACCCTCCAAATTTCAATATAAAAGACGAAACCATTTCCAACATACAACATGTGAAAGTTTGAGATTTTCATTCGTTGGAGTAGCAGAGTTCCACACCTGTTAAGATTTTAGACACCTAATGACTGAAAAGTAGATCCATGGCAGTAAGGCTAGCTACTGTATAAATTTAAAGCCAGTACGAGAATGGAAAACACAGTCCACCAAATGTAAACTGCACCACACAATATCTCCACAGAAAATGTGTTGTCTGACATATAAACAATGTAATTCACATCTACAGGACATGCCGTCAACACCCTCCAAATTTCAAGTAAAAAGACCAAACTGTTTCCGAGATATTTAAAGTTAAAGATTGTTAAAATTGGCCTATCTGTTACATTAAAATCTGGCCATCTAGTCCCTCCCTCGCGATCAAAGATAACGATCCAAGAATCTCGCAATCAAAGAATTTGCAAGCTGGTGATCAAAAAATTTGCAGGCTCATGATCAAAGAATAAAAATTAGTAAAACTCAAGTTTTAGGCACAAATACACGAAACCACCTCCATGCCTCGATAGAACGAAGCCCCCTGAGCAAAACCCACCCTCATTTGCCTTAATAACCCACCCTGAGCTGAGAAAATTCATTTTTAACTGGCCATCTAGTCCTGCCCTCGTGATCAAAGATCACGGTCAAAGAATCTCGCAATCAAAGAATTTGCAGGCTCGTGATCAAAGAATTTGCAGGGTCATGATCAAATAATAAAAAATGGTGAAATTCAAATTTTAGACATAAATGTATGAAACCACCAGCATGGTTTAATAAAACGAAGCCCCCTGAGCAAAACCCACCCCCGTTTGCCTTAATAAGCCACCCCTGAGCTGAGAAATTTGCTTTTTCCAACTGCCCATCTTGTCCCTGGCTCACGATCAAACAATCTCGCGATCAAAGAATTTGCAGGCTCACGATCAAAGAATAAAAATGGTGAAATTCAAATTTTAGAAATAAATACATAAAACCAAAGGCATAGTTCGATAAAAAGGCCCCTGAGCAAAACCCACCCTCATTTGTGTTCATAACCCACCCCTGAGCTGAGAAATTTGCTTTATTCAACTGGCCATCTTGTCCCTTGCTCGCGATCAAAGATAGTATTCAAAGATTCTCACAATCAAAGAATTTGCAAGCTCACGATCAACGATTGTTAGTGAGTTGTGATCAAAGAATAAAAAGTGTGAAACTCTATTTTTGACCATTTTGAACAAAAACAAAAGCATGGCTCTATAGAGTGAAGCCCCTGAGCAAAACCCATCCAAGTTTTACTTCAGGAGCCACTCCTGAGCCGAGATATTTGAGTTTTTCCAACCAGAACCTTAAACAAGATGGCGTCGTCATGATCAAAGAATTATTGGGGTCAAAGATTCTTTGACCGCAAGTCTGCAAATTCTTTAATCGTGAGGTGGGACCAGATGTCCAAAATCCCATTCTTTGTTCACAAATAACCATGTAAATTTTCCCATTGACTTATAATGGGAACTTTAAACTGCAATAACTTTTGAATGGATTAATATTTTTCACCAAACAAAAGCGGCATGTTCATTGACCAGCTCCTTCAGATGAGCCAACTCACAGAGCAGCACACCACATGGTGGCCACATAGCACCATGGACAAAATTCCCCAAACTGCCCACATAACTGGCGAAAAGTGCATTTTTCAGCGTTTGGTGCGCAAAGACCATAAGTCCAACTGAAACTAAATTTGTCAAATCAAGTGATCTACCATGCCCCACCATGCTTACCAAATATGATGCAAATCCGTTGAATGAGTCCAAAGTTATTAACATGCAAAAGTGTGAGTTTAACATAGAAGTGGCTTCATAACCCTAAATATAGGGGCGCAACCACGCTCTTATTATTTATATATATATATTCGTTGCAAAAAACACCATTAATGTATCAGTTAGGATTAATAGTACAGTGACAAAAGTTTGGAAATGTACTGTTAGGGTATGAAACCCTAACTCTGCATTCCCCCCCCTCACACCCCCTCACATATGCAAGCAGGGGAAGGGCCAAGGCAACACAACCAATCAGAGTCAACCAGCATCAGGTAACAGATGTAATGTATAACTCTCTAAATGTACTGCGAGACACATCGATCATCATGGATCACCAGCTGAATGAGTTCTGTGGCCATCATAGTGCCTTGGGGATAGACACGCATGCTGGGCAACCATGGATGCTGTCCCACAGTAAGCATTTTTGTGTTACAAACAGCAGTAACAAGATTTAAGCAGATGCCTGTATTTCAATAGTGAAGAAGTGATGTAACACACAGTATGTTATCCACAGGTAGTTTCTTGGAATGAGAGTTAGTGTGAAGCTACCAACAGTCATTGTATGTTTGCATTTATTTTTCTGATAAATAACAAATGGTAGTAATAATAAAGTAATTATTTGTAGTATAGTTTAGGAGTAACATGGAAAGCAACAGTTGTAACATCCAAAGCTAACAATAACATGCTGCTAATGAGGATTTCCAGGTAACACAGATGTATAACAACATATGATGGTACTAGTTTCATACATGAGCAGTCTCTTAAGAGTAGTATGTGTCATCTCGATCTCTCCTGCTACCACATGTCCATGTGGAAGCCTGCAGCAACCCAGTTGTTGAATAATGACACATCAAAGTTGGTATTTTGAAAACATGTACAGACTAAGTCTCATTGTGTGAAGACGATATGCCGGTGTGGGTTTTACCTTACCGCAGTGATAGCGGTTACAGAAACATCCCCAACAGCGACGGCGCATTGCAGAGTGTCGGCAATGCAGTGTCAAGGATGCCTCTGTGTTTCCATCAGGGGGCTGTTCCCCTGAACCCCCCCATGTTGGGGGCTCCACCCCCATGCCCCCTGGTCTCTAGGATTCTAACTCCGAGTCGGAGTTGGACTGGAGGGGGGCCAAACACCCTGCGATGCAATCCCCTGGCTGTGCAGAGACCATCACAGTAACATGGATTTTGGCCAAATCCTGTTGCTGTGATTGTCTTCACCATTGGGGAGTCACTGTAGGATGGTATACCGCCAGCAATATGTGTCATCATACTGTGCTTGCAGTATAGAGTCGATAATACTATATTTGATTTTTCATTACATAGTGTTTTTTTTTTTTATACTTAGTTTATTGAGTATTTTCCAATAAAAGCTTCAGGTTATAGCTTGCATACATTATCACATTCAGGTTGTATCATATATACATTGTCTTATTCAAAATCCATTAAGCAGTTATTACCACTATAGAACAACCAGAATTGTCTCATGTACACCTCATACCTGTTCCATTTTTATAATTCATACCTATTAAACCAAGAAATTAACATTCAAAATTGTTAAATCCTAACAAATTCAGATTGTTTTTAAAACAGACAGATTTATACCCTTGGGTAGTAGAAAATAAATAAAAGCAACATCTGTACCTTTTAGCATTCCATTAGATTTGATTAAGACTAATACCTTTTGTGGAAAGTGGAGATTGACTGGTTTTGAGGGAGGAAAAGGGGGAGGGGTGGGAAAGGTTGAACAGAGGGGAAGAAGGGAAGAGGAAGAGATAAGGACGGGAGGAGGAAAAGGAGAAGAGAGGAAAGGAGGGACGGGGAGAAGGGGAGGGAGGGGGTAAGGGGGAGGCGTGTATTTTAAATCATTTATTCAATTCTGTAATCTCTCTTTATATAAGTTCCAGCGAGTCCATCTGTTTATATATGCTTCATTACTGTGATTTACAGCAAAAGTAACTTTTTCCATGATTTGTATTTGGTTTATTATACCCACCCATTCCCCTATCTCCGGCGGAGACTGCTGTAACCATTTCTTTGTTATGCCCTTCAGGGCCGCAATGCACATCACCACCCATAAATACTGCCCTTCCTTTCCTTTAATTGTTGCTGGACGTAAACCTAACACAATGTTCTCCGGTCCTATCTCTGTTACCAGCTCAAACACTTCCTTTAAATGCTGTTTAATATTGCCCCAATATACTTCCAGTCCTGAACAAGACCAGAAAATATGTGACATCTCTGCTTGAAGGCATCCACATCCTCTCCAACACATTGCGTTGGTTCTGGAGCCCATCCTCATCTGTCTACCCGCATATAGAAATATCTAATTTTAATCTTCCAGGTGAATTCCTGCCACATAGGGATGAGGTTGTGCTCCAGCCACTCTAAAATAATACCCTTTTTTTTTGATTTAGTTGTATAGCTAACTCCTGTTCCCATTTATTTTGTAATGAGACCGTACTATACTTCTGATCTGCTACCAGGTTCCAATAAAGCATCGTTATGGCCCCTTTACCATGGGTTGATTCCCAAATATTTTCAAAGGCCAAGGGGAAGGGTCTGAGATCTTCCTGCTGAATGTCCTCTTGCAACTTTTTTGTTTATATAATTTTTAATTTGGTAGTAATATAACCGGTCATGTTCTGACCAGTTGAACAGCCCCTTTGCCCTCTCAAAAGATAGCAGTGTGCTACCCTGCAGTAATTGTCAACTTACAGTAGCTCCGCAGCTGCCTGTCTCTGATACCAGTTGGAGAAATTATTTGGAGAATAGGCGTATCTAAGACAAGCCACTTATGCTCCACATTTTCTCCTTGTGGACCCTTTCTTTATGCCTTGATACCATCCATGTAAGGTTGTTCTGCGTGGAAGGAATGTCACATAGTGCAAGGTATTACCCTGGGGATCAAACATTTTTGAGCACAACTGCTCCCTACCCATCAAGTGCAGCTCAATTTGTTGCCAGTGTGCTCTATATCTCCTGTGGGCCCATAGTAAAGCTTGCTTCATTTGAGCAGCAACCCACTAACTACTACTTTCGGACATGCTCCACCTCTTCCCGCTTTGGCAAGAACAACACTTTTTTAGTTACTCTGGGATGTTTATTCCCCCATATGAAGTTCATTATCCAGCTTTGCCATACCTCGAACTCCTCTGAGGTACCTTACATGGGACCGCCTGGAAAAGGCATAGCATTCTTGGTAAAACATTTGTTTTAATTATTTGAAGCCTAGAATATAAAGGGAATGGAATACTATCCCATCTTTGCAGATCCACCCTTATCTGTTTTATTAGGGAAGGATAATTGTCTGCAAAAAGTGTATCCGGAGATTTACCCAGCTTGACTCCCAAGTATTTAATAACCTCACAGTCCCACCTCATTGGATATGCTGCCCTAATCTGTTCCTCGACTGTGTCCGACAAGACCAAAACCTCTGTCTTCGACCAGTTCAGAGCATATCCCAATAAGGCAGAGAAAATCCTGATCTGCTCAAAGACCTTCGGCAGCGACGTTGTCGGATTCGTCAGATACAGTAACACGTCGTCAGCGTACAGTGCCAGCTTGTGTGTTGTATTCCTAATTCCACCCCAGTAATCTGAGCATTCCCCTTATACTTTGAGCCAAAGGCTCGATATACATAACAAATAATAGGGGGACAGGGGCAGCCTCATAGTACCCCTCTCAGACGGAAAGATCCAGATATGTAACCATTGGCTCTTACATAGGCTGTTGGACTTTCATATAGCTTAAATATGTGGTCCACCAAAGGGGCCGGAAAACCAAAGCCAGCCAGGGTACCCCTATGAAGTCCTACCTAAACCTGGTCAAAAGGCCTTTTCTGCATCTAAGCTCATCACATATGCTGGGGTCCTTGTTAATTGGAGATGTTCAATGATGTCCACTGAGCTTCTTACATTGTCTGAGGTCTGCCTCCCTGGAACAAAACCAGTCTGGTCTAGATGTATAATGTCCAGAAGGAATTTTTCCAACCTTCGCGCAAGGGCCCCCATCATTATTTTATAATCAGTATTTAATAATGAAATCGGCCTATATGAGGAGCATCTGGGAGGGTCCCTAGCTGGCTTTGGCAATACTGAAATAACTGCCTGACTCCAAGATGGGGCCCCTCTACCTCCCTCCTTCCATAGGGCATTAAAAGCGTCCCTGAGAAGTGTCACTACTTCTGGCTTAAAACTTTTATAGAACTCGTTTGGGAGTCCATCGGTCCCGGGCATTTACCTGTCTTTAAGCGAGAGGTTTCCAGCTGTATCTCTCCCTGTGTAAATGGAGAAAGTACGTTCTCTATATGTTATACTTGAATTTTTGAAAGTTCCAGAGGTGTCAAATACCCTTCTATTTCCTTCTGCGTAGAGCTGGCCCCCTTATTATATAGGGTTTGATAATAGTTTTTAAATGTTTCAGCAATCTCCTCTACTTTGTTTTTCCACGTTTTTGTGTTAGTGTCGTATATTTTTGGGATACTGGCCTTAGCTTTACGTTGCCTAAGCCTACATGTTAAAAGCCTGAGAGCCCTCAGGCCACCCTCATAATATTTCTGGCGCAAATAGAGCAACTTTTGCTCCACTTTGTAGTCTAAAAGGTCCAACAACTCCCTCTTTAAGCTCTTTAATAATTTACCCTATCTGCATTTAATTGTTGTTGTTGTTGTAATTCAAGAGTCCTTATTTGCTCCTGTAGTCTCTCTTTTTTTGCTTCCCTCGCTCTCTTATTTCTAGACGAAATCTCTATACATTTTCCTCTTATTATTGCTTTCACCGTGTCCCATAAAATCCCAGGTGCAATGTCTGAATCTGCATTGTCACTGACTACTTGCTCTATTACCTTAATTATCATTTCCTTATTTTCCTGACCACTATCAGAGACAGGTTCAGTCACCAAATTGCAGAGCGCTTTGGGGCCTATTCTTAGCTTCAAATAAACTGGGGCATGATCTGATAAAACTATATCACCTATCCAGGAATCGGTGCACATAGATATATTGTCCCTAGACATTAATAAGTAATCTAACCTGGAATATACTTTATGCCGACAAGTAAAATGAAAATTGCTTAACTCCCTTGTGCATCTGCCTCCAGGTGTCAGCAAGTCCTAATTCCCCCATCAATCCCACCACTTTTTTTGCTGTTCCATTCTCCTGCCTAGTGATCCCTCCCGATGTATCCATATGAACATTCAACCTTAGGTTCAGGTCTCCCCCAATAACAAGGGCACCCTCTGCCCAATCTGAAATGCGCAGTAAAACGTCTCTATAAAATATAAATTGTGAGCCTGGTGGTGCATATACTGAGACCAACGATATCATCATACCGTTGTATTTGCCCTTTAAACCAACCCAGCAGCCTTCCTTGTCTTTAATTGTGTCAGTCACCTCCAAGAGGCAACCATTGGGCATGAGAATCGCAACACCCCTTCTCCTGCCTCTCTTATACGAGGAGTGAACTAACGTTTGATATCCAAATTGTTTTAATTTCTCATGTTCATCCTTACTTAAGTGAGTTTCCTGAAGCATTATAAAGCCTGCCTGGGACTTTCATAAAAATGCATTGTTCTACTTCTTTTAATGGGATGTGTTAACCCATTGACATTAAAAGAGACAGTGATTACATCCACATTATCCATTTAGGGTGCCAAATAGTTATTATCTCAGAGGGTTGTTGCGTTTCCTTTGTCCCATTAATTACCCCTTTGGTCCCCCCCGTCCCCAACCATCCCCCTCCACAAAAGTAGAATCCCCAAGGTCGTCTTACAAACAATCTATAAAACTTAAAACATCGCAACATCTTACTTAACAGTTTAAACTGATATGTTATTATTTTTAGCCAAAACAAGTACTTCCAACAGAGGAAAACTTTACCTCCTCCTAAAAAGGTTTCTGTTACCAGTAATCCCTCTTTTTTGGGATCACTAGTACGAGGAGTTTAAAGAGAACTATCACACTACATGTGATCCCCCTCAAGAGCCATTAGATTTATTAGACAGGCTCCAAATATACACTTTAATTAGTATATATCTCAAAGAGAAAAGCTGTGATGTCACGGATCTCTGCCCCCACCCCCCCGCCCAGAATGAAACAATTCAGCCCATGCCTTTATATCACTTTTCTTAGAGGAAATTACAAGTAAATTAAAACATGAAACTGTTCATTTAGTTATAGGCACCCATATTTTGGTAGCATATGGTTGTATCACTGGGCTTGAGATCCATTAGGTCTGTACGCTACCAAAAGCCCAAAAGAAAAAAAAAAGAAAAACAGCAACAAATCAGTCCCATGCAATTGTTCATCTCACAATGATGGGGCGAGACTGTCTCTCTGGAAGTAACAGATCTTACTAGGCAGCTTCGGTACTAACTTCAGGTCTCAATGCTAGTTAAGTCCCTTTCAGCCCGAACAGCAAGGCTAATGTTAGCGATTACTGATGCCTTACACAGCCAACATGAAGAGTACCAGAAAAGTCCCACTGAGCACGATCATCCCTGAGAGTCATTTACAGAGTCTTTACGCTGATTCTGAAATTTTTGTAAAAGTACTTTTATCGCTTGTAGCAATGCAGCCGATGTCATAGCAAGGTCACAACCTCTCTTCCTCCTCCCTGTCACAATCGCCCAACCCCTAGTGTATTCCATCGCCTTCTGGGAACCTGAGTTTCCATTTTCTAAGGCCTGTGATTCCACCAAGCCCTTTGCCGCCAATGCCTCCCTGGCCTCCTCCGGTGAGTTGTGCACTTTTATTCCTTCTGGCCAAAAAATGCGAATTCTAGCTGGATAGAGAGTATGAAAGCAAATGCCCTTGACTTTCAAAGCCCTTATTATTTCTGTGTATTGTGAGCATTGCTGTTGGATTTCCTGAGGGAAGTCATGGTCCAAAAACAGTCTGTTATTTAAGTACGTGACCTCTTTCTGTTTCCAAGCCCTTATCAGCACATCCTCCTTCATTTTATAGCTGTTGAATTTAATTATAATCGATCTTGGTCTGGCTTTTCGTCTGCAGGTCTTGGTTATAACGCTTTATGAGATCTCTCAATATTTAGCTGATAGCCTGTTGGTAAGCTTAGAACATCCATCAGCAGGTCTGTTAAAAAATCTGCCATTCGACCCGTCTCAGTACCTTCAGGGAGGCCATAAAGTCTGATGTTCTCTCGTCTGGAGCGGCTTTCAAGATCTATGCACTTTTCATGTATTCTCTCAGTTTGTGCCACCAAAGCTTGTAATATCAGGCCAATTTGTGTCATGCTATCCTCCGTTTGAGCTATCCGGTCTTCCACTTCTTCCACTTGCTTTTCAAGTTTGGATAATTTTTGGTCTAAATTTCTGAACTCTTGTTTGTCTCTGCTCATCTCCTGAATTTCTCTAAATAGCGGTTCAAACCTAGATCTCGACCGTTGTTCAGACTCTTCCTCCGTGTCAGCCATGCTAGCCGGAGATGGGTTTCTGCTCAGCTTTTTGAGAGCTGGTGTCAATCCACGATCATCTGGGGTATTATGGTGATTTTTCAGTCTTTCCTTACTTTATCTTTTGCATGCCCTGTGGATGCCATTTCTGATCCTCTTTATCATAAATATTAAAGTTTAAATTGCTTCTCTAGGCAAAGCGGATGAGGAGCTACACTCAGTTGCCTGCTCTCGTCTCCGTGACACCACCGGAAGTCCTTTCATTACATAGTGTTATGTGAAATAAGTACAGTGTTGTGATTATTGTGGTTACTGATGTGACGGAGTGGTATAGTATCTTACAGTCTTGCATGTGTCTTGCATATGTATGTGTGTGTGTGGGGGGGAATGTGAAGTTAGGGTTTTGAACCCAAACAGCACATTTCTAAACTTTTGTTGCTGTGCTGTTAACCCCAACTGATGCATTAATGGAGTGTTTTGCAATGAATTTCCCTTATTTTCTAGAAAGTATAATGTAAGCGGTGTATGTTAGTGGGAATGTGGGCCCTCCGGGCCCTGTGCTGCCTTCACATTGTCCATTTTTTGGCATAATGGTATTTGCATGTGGGAGCATGTACCCTCCGGGTCTTGCACTCCCACTTATACATAACTACGGAGCCATACAGCAGCCTTATAGGACAAGGAACCCTTGTAAGACTAATTTGCTAATATCTCAACAACTGTAGCAGCTAGGAAAAAAATTCCAATGCTGGTGTAATCACGACAGTGAGTACTTCATGCAGTATACATCAACTGAATCTGCATCTTGCATCGTTTCTGACATATGGGGACTGAAATGCACTGAAAAGGCACCCTTGAAACATGATTTTGGCAATACTTCTGTAACTGTAGCAAGTAAGAAAAACATTTCACTGCAGGTGTCATCTATGATTTCCAAACTTTGTTTCTGCAGATTATTTCACTTATAGTGTACTAAGCTGCCAGTAGCTAAAATGCTGCAACTCGCTTAGTTTTCGAGATATGGGCACCGAAAGGCACCATGGGCACTGCAAAGTTATCCTATGGGAAATTTCTCAACCTTGGAATGCTGTAACTTTTTGGCCCTTGAATGTTTTGGCACCAAACCATGAAAAGGCACATCTGTGTGACCAGGGCTTGCCACGCTGCAAATTTCAGCCCAAAAGACTCAACCGTTTTCTTCCAGGAGGATGGCAAAGATTTGCAGTTTTTTTTAAATACCGTCGCAAATCACAAAGGTTTCGCAAAAAGTAGCATGAAACCTTCACATTTGCGAAAGTATTTCAGCAGTTTCTTTCATGATTTGCAAAAGTATTTTTTCCCTGATGTTTAAAATGGCATTGCTGGGGGAATTTATCCCCCTTAAAAGATAGGGCTGGCATCCTCAGGACCCGACTAAGTAAACCCAGCAGTCAGTGTTTACCTAGATGGTCCCAAATTTAAACACCAGGCATTTTTCTCTCTCACTAACTGAAAGCAAGATGGCCAAAACATGAAAGTAAAAAGGCCATTTGCTAAATTAAAACTGCATTTGCAAAACTTTCATGATGCACATATCTTTTTCCCATTGTCTATAATAGGAAATGTGTTTTTTTGAATACCTTTTGAACAGTTTAATATTTTTACACCAAATCTTCGAAAGGCACTTTGGTGACCCAGACTGCAATTTCCCTGAAGATTTCAGAATGAACGGACAAATCGTGTTGGCTGTGGGTGCGAGCAAAGAAACGTGCAAAAATTCAGTTTTTTTGCATTTTTTTGTGTTCTGTAGCTCTGCAACCATACATCTGACCATAACACAACTTGCCAGATCCAGAGATCTGTAGTGCCTGACTGCATATGCAAAATGTCAGGCAAATCGTTCACATGGTGGCAAGTTATTAAGGTGCAAAATTTGAGGTTTAACATTAAAGTGCTTACTCAACCCTAACTATGCTGGTGCTACCATGCCAGTATTATATGTGTATATATATATATAATGGTAGCATGGTAGTGCTACCATAGTTAGGGTTGAGGAGCCATTTTAAGGTTAAAGGGTTAAATTTTGCACCTTAATACCTTTGCCATTGTTCAATGGATTTGCCTGAAATTAGATATGCACAATTGGGCATGGTAGATCTTAGGATCTGCCAACTTTCGTACCAGTTGGATATACAGGTGCAGAGTTATTAAGCAACAACGAATTGCGCAAGTACGCTTTTTTTGCGATTTCTTTGCTCTCGCCTACAGGTCACATGGTTTACACGACCGGTCCGAAAACTTCAGGGAATGTGCAGCCGGGGTGCCCGAAGTTCCTTTTGAAGATTTTGTGAAAAAATATTAAACGGTTCAAAAGTTAGTCAAAAAACAAGTTCCCATTATAAGTCAGTGGGACAAGTTAACAAAAAGGTTTTGAAAGTGTCGCAAATGCAGTTTTTACTTTCGCAAATGGCCCTTTTACTTTCACAAATCTGCCATTTAATTTCAGTTGGTGATCAGAAAAATGCTTGGCATTTAAATTTGGGACCCTCTGGCAACATAATTATTTCTGTATTCACCTAGTTGGAGCCTCAGGATGCTAGCCATGTCTTTATTTTGGGCTAAAACACCCCGGAAATATGTTTTTCAAATTTCTAGAAAAAGTACTTTTGCAAAGTACTTTCACACCTGCGACACTTTCGAATGAATTTGCGAAAGTTTTCACAAACTTCAACAGTACTTTTCAAGACTGTGACCAAAATGACAGGAGTTCTTTGTCACCCTGCTGCAAAAGAGCTGTTTGCTCTTTTGGGATGAAATTTGGAGGGATGGCAGCCAACATCTCACAGATGTGCCTTTTGGTAGTTTGGTGAATAAATATTGCATGGCTCCCAAGTTACGGTACTCCAAAGTTGACATTTTTTCCTATTGACTAACATGGTGGCATGTGCCACGCCTTTCGGGGCTCGTATCTCGAAAATGGTGCGAGATACAGATTTTTCGTCATGAGATACATAGCCCTGTTGGCTGTGTAATACAGAACGGTAGCCAGGAAAATAATGATTTCTGTGAAATGTAAATTTTTTTTCTACATCATACGGTTGAAGAGATATTTGCAATTAAGTACTTCCAATGCTCTTCCAAAGCTTCCATTGGCATTGCAATGCATACATTCTTTGTATACACTGTCTTTCTCTATGCAGTTGTCCACCAAAAAGAGGGTATGTGCTTCTATTACTGTTACACTTACTGTTTCAACTTGCGTTTATGTCCCCGTTTGCATTACCGTTCCTGTCTAAGCCACCGTGTGTGTTGCCCTTTGCGTTGTCATTTGCGCTTGCATTTAACTTACTGTTACCATTTCCATTTCCACCTTGTGTTTGCATTGCTGTTCCTGTTACTATCTCACTAGACATCATTTGGCAGGGCCGCTAGGGCCCAAAGGACCCGCTCTCCTGCCGCTACGTTCATTAATTATTTCTCATCATCTATTCTCAAGAAGGAAGTAGGTAAAAACTCCATTTTAGTGCATCAGTTAGGGTTGTTCCACAGTGACAAAAGCAAGGAAATTGCTGTTAGGGTTGAAACACCCTTGGAACCCCTCAGCCCACCCCCAACCACCATTGGAGTGCTGCGTTGGGTCGTCGGTCCTAACTGTTGCTCTATTCTCCTATTCCTCAGCTTCCTTACACATGGGATGGGGTGACAGAGGACCAACGACCCCCAACGCGCACCCCAGTGGCAGTTGGAGATGGGCTGGGGGTCAAAGGGGTGTTTCAACCTAACAGTGAATTTCTTGCTTTTGTCACTGTGGAACAACCCTAATTGATGCACTAAAACAGAGTTTTTGCCTCTTATATATATATATATATATATAGTAGATAGATATAGATAACATACACACACACATATACATACATATATATATATATATATATATATATATATATATATATATATATATATATATATGCAATGCTTGTGAGAGAAAATTTGAGTAAATATTTTGATATCCAAGGGTGATCAGACCTACAGTGAGAGCATCGTGATTATTCTCACTCTATGTCTCCATGGCCAGATTTATGCACACAGTAGGTTGTGACTGGCTAGAGTTGGAAGCAGCAGCGCTTACCTCAGCTTGTTTTCCCAGACTCTGAATCCCAACTGGCACTCGCATTCTTCACCAGTTGCAGCTGACCACTCTTTTCTGCCATCTCAAACCCACCACCACCTACCATGTGAACCAGTTTAACAGATCACATCTGCTGGAAGAACTGAGATTACAGTGATTCAAGAGGTAAGGGAATGACACATGCAACAGCATCATATGCGTCAAATGACTGCAACAGCTCGGCCACACTGAAGTACTGCTTGGCCATCCGAAACCACAAAATTGAAATTAAACAATGGAAAATAAGGTACATAAAAGGACAAATCAACAAAACAAAACTAGGTACACTGCATAAATTAAATACACTACGTCCTCACCCAAAATATGAGTGTTGCTTTCCTTTGTGCACTTCTACTTTTGACATTAGTCATGGTTTCGCCACTCGTGATTTCATACGGTCAAACTGCACTCAAGAAAAAGAACACACTGATATTTTGGGTGAGGCCTTGGCATATCACATATATATTTATTTTTTATCTATTGAATTTTGCTGACTGAGCAGGCTCACTAGACCTAGAAGTCCCTTTTCAGGGGCAGCCGGGGATAGAGATGGCAACCAACTGAAATTGAATCAGATTAAGCTGTTGGTGTATTTTTAGTGAATGGGGAAATTTGGCCAGGGCACCAGGAAATTCCCTACTCTTTCGATAGGTGCCATAGGATCTTTAGCATCCACCTGAACTACCACCAATGCAGGCAGATGGGACCTCGGTTTAACGTCTCATCCAAAAGATGGCACCTAAGAAGTGCAGCATCCCCCTCATGCTGCACTACAGTGTCAGTATGGGGATATTAACCCAAGTGCCAGATGTGGGAACTGAACCCACAGCCTTCTGATCTCCTGGCCTCAGAGGCGAGCATGCTACCTACTGAGCCACTGACACTGACACTATATATCTATCTATGTATAGATAGCTCTCTCCTCTCCCCCTCCACCCCCCTCCTCATACACCCTTCATAACTCAGGCTGTCGTTCCCTCATGCTTCCCTCTTATAAATCCCTCGCTGAACAGACTGTCTTCTCCTTCCGATTTCCTAAACTCTGGAATTCTCTTCACCTAACCATTCACTCTGCTTCTTTCAAATACTGTCTCTCTTCTCTACTCCATGTTCACGCTGCTTCCTCCTGTGAATGCTGTTAGTCAAAACCCCTCCGCTATCCTCCTTTTCCCTCAGACCTGTGTTTTTCTTCAACTCCTTTCCCCCACACCCTACCCTTCCACTTAACCTCTTCTTCCCTTTCCTCTTCAATCTCCTAACTATCCCATCCTCTCCACAATGCACTCCTATCTTTCTCCTTCATTTGCCTTCCTTTCCCTTCCCTCTTCTCTCCCCCTCCCTCCCTCCCTTATCCATTTCCACACTATTGTTATACTTCCTTCCCTCCTCCTCTTCAGTGCTCCCTCCTTCTACACCCTGTCCCCTTCTAGCCACATTGACTTAAGGTTACTTCCCTGTTACTCTGTTCTTCCCACAGGACGTACCTCCCACCCGGTCTTATGTTGCTGTGTTACTTGTTTTGTAATTTAATATATACAGTATTACTCTGTGCAATATTTTTGCCTAGATCACTCATGCTTTTAATGTATATACTGGCATTGTGTAATGTTATTTCTATGTGATGTTTTGTTTTATTGCATAATCAGTTATTCTTTTCTGTACCTATATCCCTATTTACCCCTCCCCCCAGGATTCATCTGGAAATTAATTAGTTTTTTTAGCTCAGTATGTCTTTCCTGGTGAAACTTTTGAAAATAAATATCTATATTAAGTGCAAAAAAAATTTATTTATTTTATTTATCGAAATAACTGGGAAGGGAGAAGCCAGAGAAGGCGAGGGCAGCAGGTCACTCCCAGGGTGGGGCTGACCAAATGAGTAGACGCGAAAGACCATTAGGCCTGTTCTGCTGGCATTTTAGTATGTTAATATGTTAGTAAATACTTGGACAATATCTTTGAGCAACAAGCTTTTTACATAGGTTCCACGTCAGTAAAGTATATAAACAGAGGACATTGTAAAACAGACCATTAACAAGCAGAATATCTTGACAATTAGAGAGGAAACGATACATCTTAAGTACTGTAAAAAAAAAACAGGTAAAGCAGCAAGATGTGAAATAACAGAAGAATAGTGGGCGATAACAGGGATAAAAAGGTACAACAATACAAGGGAGAGGAACAGCAGCCATGGGCTTTAAATGGGGTGGACAGAGAGAGAGAGAGACATGGTAGAAGGAGGGGAGAGTGATAAACAGCTCAGGGGCCTTGTCCAGGGTAAGGATAGGTGGTGGGTTGGGGGAGGAGAGGAGAGTAAGGGAGAGGGAAAGTGGAGAACCAGCTTGTCTAGCCAGTCAAGGTAGTCAGTTAAAAGTGCTAGAAAACCCAGTGTACTTAGAAATTATTGGAAGCAATCACAGCTGGCATTAACAATTAGCTGTTACCTGAGTTTTATTTTGAAAAAACCCAGAATAGGCAGAGAGAATATGTTAGAGTGGAGTGCATTGAACCATAGCCAGGCTCGGTAAGCAAAGGAGCTTTGTCCTAAGTTGGTATGACAACGGGGAATATTGAAGGTCTTATTTTCAGAACTTCTGGTGAAGCATGGGTTGTTATAGGGGGTGAGAAGGTTAATGACCCCAGGCTGTAACATACCAAGGCTTACCTTTTTTGCTAACAGGCAAGTTTTGCATTAATCTAGATTTAAACTGGAGCCAGTTAGTCTAGGTATAGAGGTTGCAGGTGTGAGTAGCCAAGGATCCTGTTAAAAGCCGACAGGCTTTATTAAGCACCAATTTAATGTGATGCAAGGATGTGTCTGTAGCTGATCCATAGATTATTGCCCATAATCAATGAGAGAGACAACTGAGCTATGAATTGCAAGATTGAGGGCATCAGAAGTCAGACAGTGCTTATGCCTATAGAGAAGCCCTATACATGAGTTGATAGCTTTAGCAATATTGTCGATGTGTTGGGTATAAGATAGGGTGCTGTCTACCGTGATCTCTAAGTATTTGAAGTACAGAACTTGTTCCAAGGCAGACCCTGCATCATTGGTGACAGAAAGCGAGTAGGATCTGTGTTTGTTGTGGGGGCTGGAGAACAGCAGTGTTTTCATCTTCTTGTAATTCACGACCAGTTTGTACTCATTTTTCATCTTTCTATGAGTGAGAAGTTGAGCTGAAGCTAGTTTTCAAGAGCCTGGGGTCTGGGTCACTGATGTAAACAACCACATCATCTGAGTATAACAGGAGATGAACCTGACAGGAGTTAGAGAGCTTGTTAAAGAACATGCTAAACAGAAGAGGGCCCAAGATGGACCCTTGCGGGACTCCTGAATGGACCAGTCTGCTGTCCGAGAGGATGTTGCCAATCTTAAGCTGCTGTGACTAGTCAGGAAGGTAGCTTCTAAACCATGCTACAGTGTCAGAGGAGAGAACGGTCCACAAGTTGGTTGTTCAATAGGCATGATGCACCATATTAAAAGCTTTTTGTTAAATTGATAAAATCTGCCCCAACAAGGTTACCAAGGTCTAGGAAGTTTTGAATGAAGCCAGTGAACTACAGCAATGCAGTCGTGGTGCTATGATCTTTCCTGAACCGTGCTGTTGTGGGCATTGTAGTTGATATTTCTCCAGATATTCTACCAGCTGATCTGCCACTATGTGATCCAATGCCTTGAGTAGAGGCAGGATAGAGATTGGTCTGTAGTTCCACAAAGTGTGCAGTCCTCACTTTTGTGTAACAGGAGTCACAATTGCCAATTTCCATAATTGGGGATTGCAAGTGTCTGAGAGATAGATTAAGCATATGGGTAAGTGGTGACAAAATTTCATCCAAAGTGTGTATGGACAAATTTAAGATCCAGGGTATCACCACTAAATCTTGTTTTCCCCAGCACCTTGAGGCTCTGGTTTTGTTACTATGATAACTCTGAAGTAGAAGATTGAGGGAAGGGGTAGGCCCAGTTTTCCAGAGCAATAATAAGGAATCAAGCAAGGGTACACTGTCAATGTTGAGCATGGTGGGTACAGATCTGAGTTCCTTCCCTAAGGCTTCTTTAAGGCATTCCAAGATTTTCTGTCATTCCATACATGGGAGAGGGCTTCCTTGTAGTACTGACCCTTAGCAGAGTGTATAGCCCTAGTACAGTCATTCCTGGCCTTTTTATAGCTCTGGACAATGGTTAGATTACCAGTTTCATGAGCCCTAAGCCCCAGGTGGTCCCTGGATTTCAGAAGCTTGAGAAGCATCACTGAGGCACAGGTCAGGAAAGCATAGGCAATCCAAACCTTTTCTATGCTTCCCTGGTACTAGGTCCAGTACCCATGCACAAAACCCTGGCTTAGAGTATGCACAACATAAATTCCACTTCTCACATCATCTGTCATCAAGGCACAGGTCAGAAAGCATAAGAAAACCAGGAGCAGTTGTAGAATTCCCCAAAAATATTTATTTACACTAGCAGTGAGATAAAAAAAATAAACTTGTTCAGTATAACTATTTACGAAGGCCAAAAAAACAGAAAAAGTCCATCTGAGTTTTTCTTCAATCTCTGTGTCCCTTTTCTTCTTTTTTAAGCAATTGCAGCTCTGCTCTCTTGTATGTTCTTCCAAACCCCATTCCTAACAAGCATCCTGTTCTTGTAAGTATCAGGCATGTGCAGCTAGAACACAATGTCCCAGAAATGAGGCCCCTTTTTCACAGCTCTTCTGCAAAAGGCTTAAAAATTTAACTTGGGTAACCTCTCAAGTTTCCAATAGCTTTTTGCAATCATCTCAAAATATAATTGTATACATTTCAACAGTAACACTATATATGTTCTAAACAAAGGGATCCCAATGTCAGTTCATTTCACATAATCTGTATATTTTTATATGAGCAGATATGCAGAGAGAAAAGACAGACAGCAAGGGAAGACTGAGAGACAGTGAGAGGCAAAGAATTGTGAGACTGCCGGGTGAACAAATCCTAGGTCTCACAGGAAAATTTGGTACACAGACGGAGACAGGAAAGGAATAGAACAGAACAAATTCTTGCATTTAAACACTTTCTCCATAACAACTGGGATAGGGTTCTATTCTTCTGTCACAATAAGGTCAGGAGGATCCATGTGTTGAGGTGGCCTTTGATTTTCTGTTGTTTAGGTGGTGCATGCCTGTCACATATGGCATTGAAATGGGAGATGAATTGATCAAGGGCAGCATCAACATTGCAGGAGGAGTAGACTTTTGACTGGTCCTGTTGTTGAAGGTCAGATTGTAGTAAGTCAAGATGACCATGGATGAGGACCCTATTTGTTACTGTTCTGGCAGGGGGCTTGGAGAATTTATTAGTCCAACAAAATAACATGTATGTTAATGCAGACATTATGGCTGATGAACACAAAGTGCACTAATTAGGAAATGAAAACAAAAATTAGGGTTTTGGTCTCTGGAGACTTGGCGAGTCAGTGGTGTGGACTTCCTTGAGGTTATCAACCCTAGTGCCCACCCCTCCCTCCCAGTCCAAAGCCCTCTGTCTGAAGCACAAGGTACATCTCCAAGCCAGTGCCTTATAGTGACACACTCTTCAAAGGTAGAGAAGTATGTCTCGCCATATGTTGCCAACAGAATCTGTCATAGGTTTCTGTATGCAGGGCCACCTGACCTTGTTTGCTCAGGAGAAGGGGAATGGGAATTAGGGTTGACATACCCCAAGGAATTTACCAAGACTCCGGAGACCCAAAACCCTAATTTTTTTTAAATTTTACTCCTTTGTGCGCTTTGCATTCTTCAACCCTAATGTCTGTATTAGTGTAGTTTTTTGCAATTAATTTCCCTTCTTTTTTCAGATAGCAGACTCATAACCTCATTTGTGCAGGTCCCTTTTGAACCAACATGAAATGAAATAAATACAGTAGTGGAGATAGTCCCAAAGCAGTGCATGGACCCATCAGACCTCAATACACATATCAACCCCTTGTGAGGGAAGGTTCCCTGGCCTGCTACAAGATGTTGTGTGTGCTCAGAACACATCTCTTTCCCTCCACAGGCTGGTGCTGGTGCTGCACAGCCCAGTGCCTTCCCCTCAACATCATTCTGTTCAGCTGGCTCACTGAGATTGCACCTGAACTCAGGTCTCTGACATGGGAAGGCAACGTGGCCCCACTAAGCCAACAGCTGTCCCTGAAAACAACATTACTTTATAACTGTTTTTTTGTGACTCTTTGACCCCACAATTTCAATATAGTGTTTATATGATGAGAAACAGCAAACTTCCACCTACACTTCTTGTCCAAAGGTGTGGTCCTACAGAAGAAAATGATCAAACAAAGTTCTGACTGCACACCAGCATGTCAGTTCAAAGATATTTAATCCAAACTCTTCCTATACAAAAGGTGTATCAGTGCATAAATTATCAAACTTACTGCAAACAAAGGCCCACATGCATTTGGAGTGCCCTAGCTCCTTCATCGGGGTGGAGCCTAAAGTTTGAATCATGCTTAAGTTGTGCCTTCACCATCACATCCATAAGTGGCTAGTATGCTGAATTGTGGAGATTACTAAATGTCTTGATGGCACATGATCCACATCCCCAGCTCGGCTCTTTGTGTCATCCACTGCCAGTAGTCTGTACTGCATCATAAAACTACATGTGGAGGTGGCAACAATTCAAATACAATAGAAATTAAAATGAGAGATTCTATAACACGCAGATAAATACTCACAAACCTGAATTGCAACTAACATGGCAGAGTAATGCACTGCTCATCCTCTATCTGAGGAGCCAGTTTAGATTTGTTTCTATCCTCTCAGGTTGCAGCAAGAAAACAAATAAGCCAGACTCAGTTTAAAAAAACAAAACAAAACTGGGAAGTTCAATGTGGTCTGCAGTTATCAGTTATAACCCTTCACCCCCCCCAACCACACATCAACAATCTTTATTGATTTATACCCTCTACCCACAAAATCACTGACAAAGTTATAACAAACTCTGGTCAGAGACAAGAGGGCTGCAGAAAGATATTATTGATAGTGGTTGCATCTCAGGTGTTATATCCTTTGTAAATACTGAAGAGCAGACACTGGCTGGCAAGGTGTCCCCTTCCAACAAGTTGAAAAGGTGGCTCCTGACTGGTGAGCTTGCTGGACTTGTGACTTGCTGGCTGCTCTGCTGGCTAATAGTGGATTTGCAGCTGCTAAAAGATCAGTGGCATAGCTGTGTTTTTTTTCCCTCATACTGGATGGAATTAGTGTATGCAGTACAATAAAACAATCACTGTAAATGTGTGTGTGTGTGTGTGTGTGTGTGTGTGTGTGTGTGTGTGTGTGTGTATTTCTTTCATGCATTCAGAAATATTAATGGTAGACTGATCATTTCATAACAGCTGTCACTGCTTCAGCTTTTCTTTCACTTCTCTGTGAGCCAATCAGACCTATTCATATTTATTAGAGGCAATCACGTGCTTGGAAGTGGGGCAGTCTTTGGCAGGCTATGGAAAACCAACCAAGAACCCCAGCAAGGCTGTACAGTACCTCAAGGAGCTGAACAAAATTATCAAGATGCAGCAGGAGTTGGAGAAGCATAAGGAGTGGATTGAGGTGCTGGAGCAGCAAGTGGAAGAGCTATGCCAGACAAATGTTTGCCTCCAGGATGAACACTAGCTGCATCTGGTCACCTGCAGGCTGCAACAGATGACTACTCAGCCTGCCTTGGGCTCCATCAAAGAAAATGAAAAGCAGGAAGAGTAAGTGATGATATGATGCCTTTACTCCTGTACCAAATGTGATTAGTTTTAGCAAAGTGTACTGCAGCATTCAAGCACCAACTTGCTATTACATTTCATTTCAGAGTAAAACATGTAATTTAGGTAGATGATAAATGGATGTAAATAATTTTTATTTTTAATTAAAATGGGATGCCAAGTTACATCTTGTAAATCTGTTGCAGGGATGCTCTAAAGCAAAGCTGTACTGTATAGTTCAGGCTTCCCATACTGGCGTGCAGTATAGTGACAGTTTGAAGCTCATTGACATTAAGTCACAAGGCATGGAAATAGCAGCAGGTTTACTAATATACACAGCATCTGGGTTGCGCAGCTAGCTTTCTTTTCTGAGAACATCCATCCCTTTGCTTAGCCAGAAAAGTACCCATCATGGAAGGTGAGGGCAAAACTCAGTACCAAAATGTCCTGTGTGGCAGCCAAGTTTATGAGAGATTCAGTGGTAGTCTGCAGTTAATAAGACTGTGTCCTTTTGTCTATGACCACATTGGTGATACTCGCCTATAGATATCAAGCGCTGGTTTAAAATAAACAATAGAAAAGAATGGAGCAGGGAGTTGGGACCTAACAGAAGCAGCAGCATGGCTCATCGAATGTGATTCTGCTTCTGCTCCAGCTCAGCTTCAAGGTAAGGTATTCCACTTGTTCCCAGCACTGAGCTGCCTTTGCACCAAAAATATAGCAGTTAGAATTCTATGATCTTTAGGGATTTGCATGGGGAGCGGGGACTAGTACTGACTCCCCAAAAGCAAAGTAAACAAACTGAATAAAGTTAGCATCAGTTTGTACTTGGGGAAGTACTGGGACTGCTGGTTGTGGTCACTGCCCACCACCCTTGAGTGCCACCAATTAAGGGGGCTTGGCTGGTTCTTAGTTTCTCAGACTATGATACTGATATGCATGATGGTGCACAGTAACTACATTCATCAGCCTGTTCCCGCATTTCAAACTGCTGTTTTATGTCAATTTAAAATATTATTTTCAAAATCTATTCCTTTTCGTAGAGCTTCCCATACAAATTTCTTCAATTGATTCTGATATCCCTATAAACATAATTCTGTTTTTAGTCCATGATGGGACCTCAGTTTAAAGCCGTTTTAATATGCAGTTGCTTTAATGAAAACCCACTGATTCCCTTGGTGTTTCCAAATGGATATTTATTTTGTGAAATTAAGATAGTGTGGGGGGAGGGGAGAATTGGATTTATAAGTGTATATAGATGTCCCAATAGAGCTTTCAAAAACAAACAGGTTTCTAGCTCTGGGCTCACTCATGGACAGAAAAGTGAGGAGCAGTGAAAGGAGAGCACATTGAAAGGTAAATGAAAACTTTTGAAGAAAAGATTAAATGAGAGAGTAACTTAGATATAAATTGTATGTGATAGCAGGCCTGGTGGTGCTTAGGTTGAGGCACTGGATGCCACACCTTGCACCATGCCAGTGACCTGGGTCTCAGGAATGAGCTAGGGTTATCGAGGGTCGGCAGGGGAAGGTGGGAGCTGGGCCAAGAGCTGGAAGGCAGCTTTCCTCTCCTGAGGAGGGTCCCTGTTGCTCCTGCCACACTGGCCGCCAGCGGTGAGGTCTGGTGATGGTGCAGGATGGGATGTGGCACACATTAGAGGGTGTCACGGGTCCGTGGTATGGTGCCTCCACATGTGCATACGTGACCGCGGATGCTGGATGGGAAGAAAACAGGTGGAAAATGGTGCCGACCACAGGATGATGCCAGTCCCCACAGGCTCTGCACCCAGCCAGCTGGGCATTTCTGTGCCATTGAGGTAAGTCCTGGTGGACATCGGGGTGACGGGCTGGGAGGGACTGGTAGAAGGAGCCGCGCACTGGGCAGAAAAATGTAAATAAAAAAAATTGCATTTGATAAATGAAGAGTTTTGAAAATGGCAATATAAAGGAAGTGCCAAGGGGGAGGAGGGAGTTTTCATTAAAGCAACTGGATATGCAAAAGAGGCTTAAAACTGAGGTCCCTTCACAGACTAAAAATGGAATTCTGTTTATGGAGATATCAGAGTCAGTTGAAGAAATTTGTATGCGGAAGCATCACAGAAAAGGAATAGGTTTTGAAAATATATTTTAAGTTGACATAAAACAGTAGTATGAAGTGCAAGGAACAGGCCAATGAATGTATGAATTTTAAACACGCATGTGTCAACACTGAATGTTTGCCACTTACATTGCTGTTGTACTGGGTCTTGCTTGTACACATTTGTACTATATATTAACCCAAGGTAGACCAATTGAGATGTAATCTGTCATTTGCAATGGGGTCCTGTTTTACACAGTTTTATACTGCATTTATACAGGATAGCAGAGGTGGGATTTAATATGTCATTTTTATTGTGGTCCTGCTTTTATACTGTGTTTTTCTAGGACAAATCATTTTAGATGCAACATCTCCTTTTCAGTGGGGTTTGTCATGTCAAGTGTTTATTCACTTATAAGTATATAGGTGAGGTAGCAGAGGAGCCATTATTCATGGGGGAAAGCATCATAGTGGAGACCCATAACTTTTCTTACTGATATCCACTTATGTCATCAAATATCGGAATTTTGTTTTCCAATTGTTTTACCAGGAGTAACACACTAAGCTGAAAGCTTGTTTACGGGTGCGACCTGGGAGCACAGGGAAGTTAAGTGACTTGCTCAAGGTCACACAGTATGCAAGTGGGGGCTGTGGGATTCAAAGCCAGGTCTCCAGATTTGCAGCTCAGAGCCTTAAACCACTGCGCTATACTGCCTCCAATATTAATATGCATGAAGTTTGTCAGCAGTGGGCTAAAAAAGACAGGAAAAACTAGGTAAAAATATAAATAAATAAATAAATAAATAAAAACGGTTATCAACTAACAGGAAAATACATTGAAATGAATGGGAAGTGTGAGCCCATTCATTTCATTGTTTTTTCCCTTTAGTTCATAACTTTTTGTTTTATAATATTTTGTACCTACTGTTTTTCTGCTGAAGTTTTTAGTCTCTCTATAACACTATGAACACTATGGTGTCAACATTCAAATCCACCTCAAAATGGGTGTTTACAGAGTACACTGGAATACTCTACAAATACTATATGTGGGGTGGATCTGATTGTTTTTTTTGTTTGTTTGTTTCAATTGTTTAACCAGGGTGGTACACTAAGCTGAAAGCTTTATTTACAGGTGCAACCTGGGAGCACAGGAAGTTAAGTGACTTGCTCAGGGTCATACAGTATGCAAGTGGGGGCTGTGGGATTCAAACCCAGGTCTCCAGATTTGTAGCTCAGAGCCTTAAACCACTCTACTGTACTGCCTCCCAATGTTAATACCCACACTATTCATCAGAGAAGAAAAATGATCAATGAAAGAAAAAAAACATTGACATGAATGGGAAGTGTGAGCCCATTCATTTCAATGTTTTTTTTTTCTGTAGTTCATAACTTTTTGTTTTGCAATATTTTACCTACTTTTTTCTTTTCAAAAGGCATTGTGGTTTATGTATCATACATGCAAAGTGTTTCTGTCAATTTTAAAGGGGTAATGATGCGGCCCGTCGGGCGCAGCAGTTGGATTTCTGCTTAGGATGCCAGCACCCGGTTCGGGAACGGACTCAGGTCGCTGAGGGTCAGGCCAGGGGAGAAGGAATAGTGTCCCATGAACTGCCTCTACTCTGAGGGAGGCAGGGTAGTGCCTGGCGCAAGACGGACCCCTGGCAGAGGCTGGGAGTCATGCAGCTGCTGGCACTTGAATGCAATGGAGGCGGGCGGACGCTGGACCTCATTGCACTTCCCCGCCTCCCAGAGGAAAAACAAAGAAAATGGAGGGAGAGCCTCTGTCTCCATGAAGCTCTCCTGAGCTTCAATTTCACTGTCATCGCACTCCCAACCAGATACTATGCCCACGGCCCAGAATTGGGGAACTGAGTCACAGCCCCGCCCTCTGGGGGGGTAAGCCGAGGGTAACTGGGAGATTGCGGACACTGGCAGTTGGGGGAAGCTCCAGGGGCTGTGTCCAGGGCAGAAACTGACGGAGGACCTCCCGAATAAAGGAGAAAATAAAAAAATAAAGGGAGTAATGATGATATTAATATTGTGCTATAGCTGTACAAAGTGTACACAAGAAAATCAAACTGGGATCATGTCATGCTTTTCTCACAATGTATTCCCTCTCATACCCCCTACCCTAGTCTTCAAGGTGTGTGCAACACTATCGAAATGTAAAACACACAAAACAGTCTCTACTCTGCAGCCCTCCTTATCAATATAACTGTCAGTTTTTTATAATCATATTAAGCTTGTGTTTTGGGGGTCTGATATAAAATCTGCACACGTAACTGTGCATGCAGCAGTTTGACTTTCTAAAAATGTAGATTTTGGAATCTTTTCTTCTCTACAGCTGGCTTAGTTGTCCAACTATCTCCTTCTTTTTGAGTTTGCACATGTGCGTCAAACTCCTTGGGATAGTAGGCTTTGAGGGGTGTGACACTGTCTGTCCAATGCAGAGTGCTCTGCATGGGGCTCGGCAGTATCACACCAGTCCTCAGTTAGGGTGGTTCTGATGCTGTTTTGCCTGCAGTGGTCTGCACTTGAAAAGAAAAAGTCGCACCAATCAGGAGCCAGCTTTTTCCTTTTTTGTACAGGTCACCACAGAGCAAACAGCTGTTTGTCATGAGGTCTCCGCCACATCCCGTTGTCTGCTGTTTTAAAGTTTGTCTCACCCATACAGAGCAGGCCACAGCCTAAGCTCTGTACAGGCTGGAGTATTGAGTGCCCAAAGGCACTTTTACTGTACGCGCAATCCGATTGCGCTGGCTGGGAGGAGGCACTTTCCTTGCCTGCCTCCTCCACGTCCCGCTGTCTCTGTGATTGTGGCTGGCAGACCAACATCAGGGTGCTCTATCCCCATGTGGCCTGCATCCCCCCATCCTTTAATAAAGCTGCTGTGGTTTTCTGACACCAAGATGCTCACTCCTGGTGTCGGATGCACCCCCCCACATAACTTCCAACCTTGGAGTGCCCAATCCCCGGGTCGACATTGATCCCCCCTTGAACCCCCCAGTACTCTGGCACACTGGGAGCCCGCCCCAGTGTGAAATCATCCATAGTTTCCCTGTAAAAAAAAGAAAACAGACCTACAAAGTCTTTTTTTTTAAACCTGAAAAGACAGAAAACAGTCCCTCATCATTGCCGCTGGCCCCTCCCCAACCCACACCTCCCTCTCACGCACTCCACCTCCCTCACCCCTCACCCATACTACTCTGGAGGTTGGGAGCAGCGATCTTCAGTGGACCAGGAACACATCTTCACTCTTCAAAAACTGACCGCAAACTGAAAAAATTACAATAAGTCCTATAATGGCAGTGAATGGGGGGTTTTCAATTTAGGTTGATATCTCAGCCATTTTTGGGAGTTTTGGTCCCAAATTTTCAACATGGGGTTCTTGGGACCCCACCTCATGAACACAGTCACTGTCATTTTGTTTCTCTGTCCCAAAAGGTGATTTCGCGGTCACTGCGCGGAATCTCCTTTCGGGACCAATTAATGAAATGACAGTGCCACTGTTCATGAGGTAATCCCAAAAAGCCCTTGTTGCAAATTTGGTGAAAATACCAAAATGACTGCATTACGAGCGTCCATTGTGCAGTTTCTATGCATGCTCATAACATCATCAATTATTAAGATTTTCACTCCATATTTCCAACATTGCAATTTTTCCACCCTTATGAACAGTACAGTTGTCATTTTGTATCCTTCCCAAAATGTGTTTTGCCTGCGATTAAAATGGCATGGTTGCTGTGCAAAATCAACTTTCAGGACAGATTAACACAATTCCAGTGCCACTGTTCATGAGGGGAGGTCCCAAAAAGGCCATGTTGAAAATTTGGTGAAAACATTCCAAAAAATGACTGCGTTATGAGTGTGCATTGCGCAGTTTCTATGCACACTTGCAACTTCGCCACTTTTTCATATTTTCACTCTAGATTTTCAGCATTGCCATTTCTTCACACCTCCTCATGAACAGTACAGCCGTCATCTTTCACATCCTTGCCGAAATGTGTTTTTGCACCTGTGGCACTGAATGATGCACTCGCTGTGCGAAATCACCTTTTGGGATCGAGTAACAGAATGATACTGGCACTGTTCATGAGGTGATGTCCCAAAAAGCCCATGTTGAAAATTTGGAGCAAAATACCAATAAACGCCTGGGCTTTAGGGTTTCAACCGACACTCTACCCTTAAAATGCAAGACAGAGGAATATACAGAGAAAAATATGGGAGGTATGTACAAGAGCAATACCAACAGTGAACTCTCGGCATTGACAAATGCGTGTTTCATTAAGTTGAGGTCCATTTTTTATTTTCTTGCCAGCTTTCTTACTGTGCCATGTTAGTGTTTTTTATATTGTTGTTTCTTGTTTTATCCCGGAAACTGGCACAGATTTTTTTTATTGGGGAATTTTCACTGGGCTTGTTTATGTGTAATAATTTATAAGGTGGTGTGTTTCTTGTCCTGCATTTTTTTTCCTCCTTTGCATATAACTGTGTCACAGCATGGCAGAAGAGAATGGGAAACAAGGAGACACAGGGATAGTGGCACATATGGAGTCCTGAGCCTTGCTTCTATCAAATATCCATCCCATGTTTCTCACAGTCACTTTCACTCATAGACTGTGTCAAGGCCAAAGCAATAGATGAGTCAGACTACATGATTTGGCAGCGGGCAGTGCTACTAGCAGTGATTATTGATCCAGAGGTGTGGGTGGGTTTTGCAGCGACGTTGCCAAAAATATAAAATCTCTGTTTCTCACACTGTAATCCATCCCTCCAATGAGCTTCTAGAAAGTAAGAGGGACTGTGATGCATAGCATGGTCAAGTTTGAAAAGCCCCAGCCACACATCTTAAGTGTATCACATGTGAAACAGTTCCTCATTTTACTAAACAGCCGCAATGTGGTATTTATAGATATCAGTACTGCTCCCTGCTTTAAGCTATTGTGTTTCAAGTGGCCTCATCCACGTGTCTGAATTTCTGAAGTTTTTGATTGCCAGTTCACTATACTTGGTCTCAGGATTCCATTGATATTAATGGGTGAACAACTCTCATGGTCAGGGGAAGTATTACAATGTGGATGCAGTTGGCCTCCTACCTGTGCTTTCTTTTCTGTGCTAGTGTGGTATGCACATCATTCTTTTTTTTTGTACTTATATTTTATTGCATTTTCAGACAAATCAAATACAAGCTTATCCATCTGCGATCACTACATACTACAAGCTATATTACTTGTCATAATGGATTTCCCCTATACCTCAGATTAAGTTACCACATCTGGGGGTTACCCATTAACATCAGTGGAAAAATAGTTGTACGATGTGCCCTCATTACCATAAAAAGGAACTAAAACCAGTATATTGTAAAAGACGAAAATATTACAACCTTACCACCTGTGTGGGATAAAAGTTCCCCAAACATACAGTATATCCCCTAAGGAGGTAGGGACCCCAGAGTAAGAGAGTTAATAAACTGTACACAACATTAAGATAAAACAGCCATGTTATGTCTACTTTTAAACCTACTTAAATCCTGTTAAAGTAAACCCGCTGTTCTAACACTGAATGGCAACATTGTTGTTTGTAGCAAATAGCAATCCTACTAGTTCAGGTATGCAAACTTTTCATATAAACTGAACTGCAAACTTACATTTATTGCTGCCTTGGGGGACTGCTATATTGTCCATGCTAAGGCACTAGGTTGCTGTTAAATGACTGCAATAGGCAGTCCTGACCCTCTAACTCTTGTCACTTCAGAATAATGACAAGAGCATGAGTTATATAATTCTCCGAACACCATTGGCACCATTTTACTGTGCATACGCAGATAACAAATGGGCTCCTCCCATTAAAAAATAATTTTAATAATGACTTCACTCCCCACAGCATCTGTAATATGAATTAACTCTCTTAACATAGAATGTAACAAAACTTTGAAAAGTTATAGTCCCAGAGAGCAACATTTATCTTCACCTTCCTCACCGCCGACGACAAATTGCCCGCTTATTCAATCCTCATTTGAAATCGTGTCAGGGCCATCATGCTTTGAGTCAAATTCCACCCATAGTTTAGCCACTAATTTTCCTGCTGGGTCATTATGCAGGAACACCTTCACTCCGCAACAGATCTTAAGTGTAGCCAGCATCATGAGGGCATGTTGAATTCCCAAGGCTGTAGGCTGGGTTCTCACTCCATCGAAGGCCTTGCATTGAGATCTGGTTGAGAAACTTAAATCTGGAAACAACTGCATTGTATGCCCCAAATGGTCCAGATTTCCTGCTGTATGGGCAGCTTGCAACAGGTTGTCTCATTCTCCCGAGTCTGCTACTACCCCCACAATGGTCCGGGGAGGAGGATCTTCTCCCATATTTCTATGAGGGGTGACTCTGTAAGCTTTCTTTATTTTGAAATTTGTAGTCTGCAGTTGGTCTGTGAGCCAGCTTTGCATAAAAATTTGAAATTCCTTTCTTCCCTCACTTCCTCCAGCATGCCAACTATACGAATGTTCATGGCCCTCGCTTGGTTTTCAAGGTGCTGTAGATGATATCTCAGGACTGTGTTTTCTTTAACCAGTCCCGAGGCCATAGTAAATGCTTTATTTGCTGTTTCTGTAGTCATTTTCACCTCGCTGTGTACTCCAGTAACCTTGGCATCCATTGTAGTGATTTTCGTGACTAAGGATTCTATTTTCAGATCCATGGACTGGATTGCTTTCAAGAGAGCCGTGTTTGTAGGCTGCATGGCTGCCCCACTTGAAGCTGAAGGCGACAGTTCTCCATTTCCCACCTGTGTTGGAGGTTTCGACTGACTTTCTTTTTGACTGCCACCAAAAGTATTTTTGCCCATTTCTAGTGGTATGTGCTATCACCTTGTTCAGCAGTACTTTGTCTAGGTGATGAAGTCCTTGTACACTAGTTTAATGCAGTTCAAAAGTGATTTTTGAAGGTTTAAAAGTACAAGTTAGACAGAGCTCTCTTCTTTGCGTCTACTCAGTTCTTCAGTTGGCTCTGCCCCCCCTGCACATCATTCTGACAGAAATTTAAAACTCTGTATTAGAAAAGTTCTATTACTTGTTATTCTCCGAGAGGGAAGGGGGGTTGGGAGGTTGAATGACAGGTGGATTGCTCATACGCTCATTGTGAGCAGAGCACTTTACTGCCTTCAAGAGGGGTTGGACCACCTGCATGCTCAAGCGTGTAGTTCCAGGGGTTGAATGTGGCCTGAAGGGAGTGGTAGGCACAGCAGTCCTGTGACATTCTTTGCTGATATAGCCTGCTTTACCCCTCCTAACAAATCCAGCTGTGAGGGGTCCAAGAAACAATTCAGGATGTTTACAGCTTTTGATCAGCCGGTACAAGAGGCTTGTGAGAGCAACACAGGGCCAAATTTGTTTTATTTTCTTTGATATGTATTGTATATGGCTTCCTTGAAGATCCCCAGTCCATTTTATTGATGGGGAGAATGTCGTCATCCAAAGCTTTATTGTTTGGCAATATGCCATTACAACTTAAAACAAAATACATACAATAATGAAATCTAACAGTATTCGAGAACTCGGACACTAAGTAACCCTTATAACATGGGCTGTGTAAGCTACTTATGTGATTGGATCACAGATGTCACATGTAAGGGTGAGTAAGTTCTGAAAGGAATCAGTACTCGACCCTGTCATTCACAGAGTGAAGTTGTCATTGTTGTCAAGGTGATAGCACACTGTAAGCCAATCAGTCAGTTACAAGTGCGATCTGTAATACAGCAGTCTTGAATCCGTTATTGTGCCAGACATTGATTGTGAACGGCAACCATTATTTTCCTCTCTAAGTGAGCGAGAGGTGAAAGCTGTCATGTATAGAAAGGGCAGTCAGTGTAAAACATACACGCCAGGGCTCTGTATCAGTGAGGTATTTTTGTTTGTGTACCCCAAGACCATGCAGCAAGCAGCTATCAAAGATTTCAGTGACAGTAGTCGTAGGTGCAGGTGATCTCCCCACCCACCCGCCTTGCAGACCTTCGAGACCCACACAAGCTACTTACAAACATTAGGAGAAGTTTTGTTTTGCAGTTCAACATTGCTGAAGTTGACACATACTGGGCGATGTGGGAGAGAGATAGAGTAGTGACAGAGATGCACAACTCAGGTCGGTGAGCGGCATTGACAGAGAGAGAGAGAGAAAGAGAGAGAGAGAGAGAGAGAGAGAGAGTGCAAGTAATAGATCAGTGCCGCTACTATGTGGAAGTAGTTAGGAGAGACAGACAGAGAGTCGTACAGTGAGAGTAATGAAATTTCCTACCCATCCATCTTGGCAGTCTTATTGTTATTATTCCTGTAGAACTCATTAAGTCAGTGCGTGTTTCTGCAGTGTTCATTTTCTCGCAGCACAAGTATGCAATCTGTAATGTGTCTCTCTACCGAGTGATGTCTGTGCATTGTAGTTATGGTAGCAAATAATTAATCAACAGTGTAATTTTTGAAACCAATAATGAATGTTGTTGTAAAGAAGGTTGTCACCACTTTTTTAAATGCATGGACATCTGCAAAGTGAATGCCAATCTGATATCTGTCAGGTATGCACGAAAATGTTGAAAGTGAATGGCGCTCTCATATGTGTAAGCTTGCAACCCAATGTTTCATCAGATATCTTTCATCTTATATATAAAATGCATTTAAATTCCTAAATCTGTGTAACAGTTATGTGTCCACACCCATACTGCAGTTATTAGAAGAGGAGGCAGCAATGAATAAACTCACAGACGTGCTTCTGTAGAGGTACTACTGTACTCAGTGGAGGGATGCAGTCCCTAAAGAAATTATTTCTGCTGTTTTATAGCACAGTAATTAATATTTTTCACACTCTTCTCAGCACATGTTATAAGCAGAATAACCCACTCCAGGGTGTGTGGTTACTGAGAATTAATCAACACCCTGGGTGCTGTGATGACACTCGGGCCTCGCCCTTGTGCCTCACAACGCACCCATGGTGCTGATTAATTCCCAGTAACCACACACCCTGTTGTGGGTTATTGCCTACTTATGACAACCATGGACCTCAAATCAGCTATGAATGTATTTTATTACACTCATACGGACAATACATAAAACATAAAAATGCTGCCCATGCCTGACGCGTTTCGAACATAAGTCCTTTGTCAAAACCCTTGATAAATGACTAATGTCCAAAATATGTCAGGTATGACTGTCATTTTATGTTTCATGTATCATCTGTATGAGTGTAATAAAACACATTATAGTCGATTCAAGCTCTGTGGTTTTTATAGGGGTTACTGAATGTCTGAGTTCTCGAATACTGTTGGATTGCACTTTTTTTTGGGGGGGACTTTTTTCCCCTGGGGTCCTCTGCCTTCCCCTCTGATGTCTCCCGCATGCCTAACACTGGGTATTAGACCCTTCCCTTAAACCCCCATGACTTACCCTTTGTGGCAGGGGTGGGGAGACCTCTCGACCCACCAGTCCGGATCCAGTTTCTGGAAGGCGCCTTCCCGGCCATGTTATGGGGACAATCATCATCTGTGACAGAGGACTCCATATTTTCCTGTTTCCTCTTCCTTGGGGATGCAGCATGCCTTGATGCAGTGGTGGCAGTGCACATGCTCCTCCAGACATCTGCTGCAATCCCTGCCCACATCTTTCAGCATCGGCAAGCTACCATCCAGCCTCTGCTAGGGACAAGCAATCGCCGAAGTGCTGGCATCACCTCACCTGGAGAAGGAGAGCTGTCCTTGGGATGCTCGATCCTTCTTCACCCATGCTGACCCTGGTGGCCCATGCTCATTCCCAAACATGGGTCACTGGCATGGCACAAGATAAGGTGTCCAGCACCTCAGCCCTCGGTGCCACTGGGCCGGCCTTTGGATTGCACTTTTACTTGAGAGCACCACACTTCCCAGTGTGCACTATTGGTGTGTTGTTACACAATAACAAAACTAAACAGACATATAAAATGGAAGTAAAAATTCATCACAAAATGAGAAAATCAGTATTTCATAATGCATTAAGTGATGGGCTTTTCCAAAGTGTATCTATTAAAAAAAAGGCAAAACATGTCAGCTTGGCAAACATAAACAGCAACAGACCATGATGCCCAGGGAGACATTGGTGCCACATAGTAAAATATTCCCTGTAGCAGATCCTGTCACACCCTCACAGTGTGGGGGGGTGGGGGGGACAGAAGTAGTGGCTAATAAACCTCAAGGGAAGCCCACAGTTAGTACTCCAGACCATTCTGACACAGACAGTAACCTAGCAGACACTTAGTCTCATGGACAAATATGTCAACTAAAGTGGCCACAAAGAAGTCTGCAATCCTACAGCAAAGTCAGGACCTGTATTAGACATAATAAACCTATAAACACCTATCCGTATGAGCTAAGAAACCTGTACAGGCAAAGCCCTAGTTTATTCCTAATTAGGATCATTTAGCAAACCCAAAGAAGGTCACATACTGGACTCCACAAAGTCCTGGAGAGCAAGCCTACCCCCTTACCTCTTCTCATTTAGCCCCCTTTCTTTGTCCCGTGGCTCAAAGAAGGTCAGTGCCATGTAAGAATACACATTATGATGGCTAGTATTGGGCAATACCAGACTGCCCAGGGCATAATAAGGCCCTTCGCCACAGGCAGAGGGCCTTATAGCTCCTGGAAGGTCCAGTATTGCCCAATACTGCCCACCATGGAGGGTATTATTGTGCTTAGAAAATGGCTTCTGTGTACATTTTTATAAAGTAATAAAATAACAGAGGAAATTACTTTGAAAAATATATATAAGCACTACAACATTTTCGTTTAGGTAAAGTAGCCTGGTTTCTGGGCTGTCCCATCTTAGGTTGCACCTCTCCACAGAGCCATGCTCTTGTACATATGGCCCCCATTTCCAGAAGAAGAGACAGTTTCTAAACGCTTTGCCCCAGTAGTCTCTTAGTGTTGTTTTTTGAGTTTTAAATAAATAAAATGTTTTACCAGTTTTCTTGTTTTTCTTCTTTCTGAGGTCAGAAATTGGGGCTGTTAAGATTGAGTGTGTTACCCTGTGCCAGCTGTGAGCAAGACGCGAGACAGCTGGAGCAGAGATGGAGCTGGTATCAGTTTATTTTATTTTTTTTAAAGTCAGTTTCAGATGCTATTTTCTTAAGACAGTGCAGCGAATGTGATGGGTAGAGAAGCCTGGGTGTGGGGGGAGACTGCATGCTGTTCGCAGTCGAGGAATGTCGCAAACAAAGCAGGTGGCAAAAAGAAAAGAAAGGTGCACTTTATACTACGTGATCACAAGTCTAGGTTACTGTTTTTTACCCCCTTTACTGGATGGCAGCAGGACAGCAATCGAAAGTACTGGAATTTCTATTTTTTTTTCTTTCTTTCTTTCTTTTTGAACAGCAGTCAGAGATTTTGGTAGGGGGTGCTCACAGCAAGGATGGAATATGAATTCCCTTTTGTGGCAACCAGAAACTCTAGATCTCTTCCCGAGTGCCTGCCACGATGAAAGAAAAGTTAACGTTCAGCTCAGTTGTTACCTACAGTCTCACTCTGCACTGCTCACTGCAGTTCAACAGAAGCTGATCGGACAGATGACTTTTCTTTGTGCATTTCTTTTCTTTTATTTCTTTTTTTTAACAATTTGAGTACTGTTCAGTTTATTGATTTTACAAAACACACAGAGGTGGAAGGGGGGAGGCCGCAAACTACCGCTAAACAGCGAGAAAAAAAAATGGCAGCATTTAAAAATACAACGTTCTATTTGCATGCTGATCTTGGTAATGAGGTTTGTGGCAAAGCTAGCACTTTTAATGCCTGGGCTCTGTTGCCTGATAGACACCTAGCTTGTCAACACTATTAGCCAATCAGAGTCTGGGGATTTTCTTGCCCATTTTCTAAAACTCTATAATCCTGCCCCATCATAGGGGAACAGGCCATCTTCACAGGGATGGCATAAGTATGGCAGTATAGTAATACCTTCTATAAGGGCTCAAGATTGCGATAGCTATGGCTATGCTACCAATCTCAAGAAATCTCCAAATTTATACAAATCAAGGGGGACTATCCATCCTTCTGATAGTGATGTAAGAGCCATATAATTAATAAGATTACTCTGTAAAACTCGAAAAGGGCCAAGAAGATAACAATGTACATTTCCCTATTAGGGCAAAACTCAGTAAAATATATGAATACCCAGAACATGCAACAAAGAATGAACAAACACACGCACACACACGCACACACACGCGCACACACACACACACACACACACACACACACACACAACAAAAACATAAAAATAAAACATACTTGACCTTTATGCAAGGCACAGGCTGTTATAATGAGTGTCTATATCTAAAAATATAATTGTAAGTCATGCAAATGCTGAAAGAACCCCCAAAAATCAAATGTAAAAATGGCAAAATGTGAGAATAAATCCTGCGGGTTACATTTAAGGAGATGATGACAGAAATCAGGGAGCCACCACTGCCAGTGCATCTAGTAAATTATAAAATACAGCAAGCCGTGAGAACACCTGGGTTTAGCATAGAGTTCCCAAATTACCTTGTTCTCCTCGACTGGGAGTCTATTCTTTAGATAAAAAGAACTTCCAACATCCTTTCTCGCTTCTAAAAATCCTCTGGAAGTCCTCAGCTTATCCACACTCAAGTTATTAAAGGAACGACACCTGAGAACAGAAACATTTCATAGTGTGTGGTAGAATGTTGTTATGGATAGAAATCCGTAACTGGAATGGAGTTGTTACGCTGCAGTAGCTACAGTATGTCATCACAGCTGTTATGCTGCACTAGCTATATCACTACTGCAGCATAACAACTTGGAATGCTGCCACATAGTTGTTTTCCTCAATCCAGTTAAGCTGGAAGTTGCAGGATTTTTTTAAACTTGAACCTGCAGAAACCTCTGCAGTACACTGTGTCAGTTAAAAAAAAAGAAAATGTTAAAATTTCTATTCTCTGTTGTCTTCTCCAACTGGTTTTATGTGATTTTCTATGCTGTGACTGCCCCATACACTATAAAAGATTGTGTATGAGCAGTCATACGAAAACAAGGAAATTCATGTATCTTGAGGTTCCCTTGGTAACAGAGTACCTCTGAGCTGCACTCGCGATGTCAACTGTTACCAGGAACCTCTTGATACAAGAATACTCCTTGTTATGTATGACTACTCATACATAATCCTCTATATTTATTTATTTTATTTATTTCAGTTTAGGATTAATTTCAGTTTAGGATTAATACCTTTGAGTCAGGACTCGTTTTCAAAGGTTTCAGGTCATTGTTGAACAAACATTACAAATATAACAGTGTTTACAGAGAACAGAAAACAGTTACACAGCCATTCAAATGCCAAAGAAATCTTATTTATCCAACTAAAGGTTGAAGAGGATAGGATAAATAGGGTTCAGCCTTAGTTCACTATTCTCCCATTCACCCCCACTGTCTTCCTTTTTCTTTCCGTCCCTTACTATCCTCGCTGCTAAGTTGACAATGCCACCTGGTTGCTCTCCTTGATCTGGCTCCCTTCCTAATTTCCTCTTCTCCTCACTCCCTGCCTTTAATCGCTTGCTAAACTAATGTGTATTTAATTGCTGTTTTCCTACTCTGTATTGTAATACAAATTGCTTAATTGTTATGTGAAAATTGTCTGCTTTCCATTATGGATCTGTAACCCCTATTGACGTGGAACCTTTGTAAATGAGCTGCTTGGCGCTCAAAGGTATTTTAATCCTAGACTGAATAAATAAAAATAAAATGTAGTTGGTCAGTCTAGCCTAAGGGGTAGGAGGTCAGACAGGGATGGCCTCGTGGTGGTGGAAGTGGTTTGTCAGCCAAATGGCCCTTGTCTGGGGAAGGGAGGGTTGATGAGATAAAAAGGGGGGGGTGAAAGGAAGAGGGTTGGGTGGCTGAAATTCTGCCATATTAGTGCAGGCAAGCACAATTCTTTTTTGTGTCAAGAAGGGATCTGAGCCCAGATTTGAAGGTACTAATCTTGGGTGATTCTGTAAGGTTAGCAGGTAACTCATTGTACCATTTTGGTCCTTGGTACAGGATGGAGTTCTGGGCGAGTTTCATCCTTTTGAAGGGAATCACCAACCTGTCTGTAGCCGTGCTTCTTGTTGATTTGGTGGGAACTGCCAGCATTAAGAGGCAGCCCGGTGCAGGGGGAGAAAGCCCAAGAAGCACTTTTTTCAGAAGTAGGCAGGTTTGGTATTGTGCTTTAAATTGGAGTGGAGCCACCCAGTTTTGGTGTACAGCGTGCAGGTGTGGGTGTCCTGGGCAGCCCCTATGGCTAGTCGACAGGCCTTATTTAGTAGTGTGCTGACCCTGTTTAGGGCAGTTTTAGTGCCTGCCCCATAGATAGACAGCCCATAATCTAGGGAGGACATCCTTAACTACTGATGGCAAGTTTCAGAGCATCTGGTGTCATAGAGTGCCTATGGTGGTAGAGGACCCAAGTTTTGTATTCGTGACTCGATGACTGAGTCTATATGGCTGGAGAAGGTTAGTGTATTGTCAAAGGTGATGCCCAAGTATTTGAACTTTGTTACTTGTTCCAGTGTTTCACCATTATGGTTCTAGATGAGCAAAGGCTGATATTTATTTTTGCTTTGGGAGGTAGAGAAGAGTAGATTTTTCTTTTTTATGATTTAATAATAATATGCTCCCTCCTTACCTGGGGAGCCCACGAGAGATATTCACCCAAAGTCTCATGTATAAAGTGCCAGAAGCAGGTCATGGACCCAGTTCATTGTTCAACACAGGCAAACGTATAAAACATTTTCAGTTTGCCCACTGACTCGTCCCAAAACCAATGCACTTATATGCGGCTCTGTGCACCACAAACGTTTTCAAAAGACCTAGAGATACAGCATGAAGTTTAAATATTAGACACCAAAGCTCATGGAATGGCTGAAAACCTCAGCCTGACACCCTAAGCCAATAAACTGATATAACTATAATTGTCAGAAAGAACCCCCACTCTGTGCTACACATTCTTGCCACAAGGCTGCTCCACTCTGCTTGTCAGCTCTGCTGTACCATGCATTTTGTGAGGTGGCATTTAGCCTGTGAGGTGGCATTTGGCCTTTTAGCACTTTTTGAAGACAATGTATATTAATTTAGTTCTATTTAATTCTGTTGAGAAAAGGGGACAAACCTGAGGAACTGTTTTACGGGAAATGGAGCAGCCACGTTCCATCTGTGATCCTGTTGTTGAGCAGCGCGGTTAGCAGTGAGAGAAATGTGACTAGCTACTTGCATGGAGTAGTCCATAGTCACACCTTCAGAGTTTACTTAGTATTCCAAAAAGGCCTCTTGCTCATTTCCTTTGGTTCCTCAGAGAGACTTCTGGGCTCTGTATGTCCATAAAAATTTATCCCTCTTAAGAGTCCAAGCTAAAAAAACTGTCGATGCTCAAGTCTCCCATCAACAATAAGTGTTCCCACCTGCAAATGAAAACAAAAAATTATGCGCCACTATCACAGTAAAATTAATGATAGTGAAGGATAACAGTAAGACCCACATCCCAGGCAACATTAGCGTATCTTTTATAAAGGAAAATATAGCCTTTCAGCACCTTTAGTGCATTGTATGCAGCAATGTTCGACTCCATCCCCATATGTCTCCAATGTTCTCCACCTGTCCGGGAACCCTCATTATCTCCTTTCCTCCTGAAACACTCCAGGACCAACCAGTAGCTCCATTCATCACTCATACATCCGCACATACATCTTGTCAACATGAGCCAGCCATGCACACAGGGACACTAGTCCAATAAGCCTCAGGTCAGTCTCAGAAAAACAGGGCAAGCCTTGGGGCATAAATAAACACGGGGGTTAAAGAAAAATGTTTCTAGTATCTAACCTGGCAAGCAGAGTCTCAAACCCCGCTCAAAGTGTCCTGGCAACTGTTCACCTCTCACCTCTAACCAGGTTGCTCAACAACAGGATCACAGATGGAATGCTACTGCTCCATTTCGCATAACAATTCCTCAGGTTTGCTCCCTTTCTCAATAGAATTAAATAGAACTAAATCAAATTACATTGTCTTCAAAAGTGGTAAAAGGCCATATGCCATCTCACAAAAGCACAGTACAGCAGAGCTGAGGAGCGGAGTGGAGCATCCGTGTGTTAGAATGTGTAGCACAGACAGGGATTCTTTCTGACATGTATAGTTATATCAGTTTATTAGTTTTGGTGTTGAGCTGAGGTTTTCAACTATTCCATGGCTTTGTATCTAATATTTAAACATAATGCTAGGTATCCAGGTCTTTTGAAAAAACATATAGCACAGATACACAGCACATATACAGTAAGTGCGCATGCTTTTAGAATCACAGAGCTTGATATTTTAACATACCCATCTGTGTAAGCGTGCAAATAAAATACAAAAAAAGTATGTGAATATAGCTGTAGATACTACAGATATGCAGGTGTTCCTGTTCAATCCAAGCTTTGTCAGATAATCACAGCTCATGACTCATCCTGCTCTTCACACCTCACGGTCGTCTGACAACCACCCACAAAAGACTCCCCAAGTTCAAGGGCCTGTTGGGTCATTATTTCTTTTTTAAAATAATTTTTGTTTGTGGTGCTTAATGGTAGCTGGTGGTAGAAAAGAGGGACAGGATGGTATTCTTTGGTCCAGTGTCAGTTCTCGGTTCAGTCACACTACTGGATTTTTATCTTTTGCAGTGCTTGGTGGATAATGCCACATAAAATGATTCGGTCCTGCTTTTTGTCTGAGTCATTTTTTTTGCAACAGTTTTCTGTCATGAAAACTAGCACAATGTTTTGCTATCAGAATATCTTCAAAGAGAGATAACTGAGACCAACAGACCAGTGACACCCCCAATTTGGTCTTTTTCAGACCAATGGAGTTTCATAGGTCCCACTCCTTATTCAGTCATACTTTTTTTCTAGTCCATCTAACAAGTTTGACTACCTGACCACCATGAGCAAAGTGGGGTTTGAGGAGGAGCAAGGGCGGTGGGGTTGAGTCAGGAGTGACTCTGACATGGAACACCCAGTGCACTGTCCATCTCTTTTTAGCTAGAACTGTGAATGGGTTTTAATTGACCACATGGCCGTGTTTTAGCATAACATATTACTCTGTACTTAAAAGGATATCTTCAAAGGGAATCAAAAAGTACACAAGATATGTTGTGCTAAAAACGGTCATGTGGTCAAACAAAACCTGCTCACAGTATACAAGAGTGGTCTGTCAGTCTGAGCGTTGAGCTGCATTGTCATTGCCTGAGTTGTTGTGCAATGGCCAAGAGGTCTCAAAATTTGCATTTAGGGTACTTTCAACTGGGGAAGGTTTTGCCAAAGACAAGAGGAGGTTGTCAGAGAAGTTGGAGCCTCAGTAAGTTACCAGATGTTTCCTTTGGCAGTCCTGTCCATCTCTGATACTGATCTACCCTCCTTGCCACCAATTAGCAGGGCCACTGGAAAATTGCGAAAAAGGTTACCCAAAATTAGGAGCGCTTTGCAAAATTATGGAAATTATGGAGGTTCTACTATAGACCGAGTGCTTCACAATAAATCTTTTAATGGTTTCTGAAACACATATAGTCAGTATAAACTGCTAAATGAATACACTGACACCTGAATATGTTTAAAACACAAAGAAAAGTTTATGTTCCTAACAAGAAAATTAAACTGATAAGCTATCATAAGCGTTGCCTATCTTCCAAAATGTAAAATCATCTGCCTCATACAGTGCTAAATAGATTCTATAAAGTGAGCCACAGCAAACAAATATTAAATAAGCCAGAAGAAATATATATATTTTTTGTTTCTGCTGTAGAATAATGAAGCCTAATCAACAGCTGTTTACTGTGCTCTGCACTATTCACCCACTTTGGTATATGAAAAATAAGCAGACAGAGTGGTGAATAATTGAGTTTTAGTAAAATGTTGTTAAAGTGTTTACTGGTCATAATTTGTACTGTAGGTACTGTATATTATTTTTGAAATCACATATTTAACATTAAATCTGGGGTTATTGGGGCTGGCAGTATAATCTAGAGGTTAGAGTAACAAACTGTGAATGAGCTGACGACATCTAGCAGACCTGGGTTTGATTCCACAACCTCCACTTGCATACCGTGTGATTCTGAGCAAGTCACTTAACCTCCTCAGTGCCCTGGGTTGTACCTGAAAATGGGCACTTGTGCTTAGTGGGTCTTGCGTGGTTACCAACAAAATTTAAAAACAAATACCAATATATTTTTACTGCATCATACAGTAGTCAGGGTATCCTGTAATTTACCTTTGTTTTACTCTGGCTGCAATGATTTTGTTTAGTTAAAGATAAATGTTCAGATACATTTTGTGTTTTATAAACGTTTTTGTAGACTTTAGTCAGGTTTTTATTGTAGCCTTTGCATTTGAGCATCTAGGGGTAGTTGCTAAGAGTGAGATCACTGTTACCAACTATTTTATTCAAGTTTAAAATCAGCAGGGTCATCCAAAAATCCTCAGCTGTTTGAATCAAAACTAGTCTGAATGAAAGTATGCTCACAAGGAATAACTTGCCCTGCCACTTACAAAAAGGCTTCATAGTTAGCACCCCATTTAAGTGACTGGGATAATTTGCATCTTTTCTCCCATCTTTTGTTTCAGTCTGTGTGTCAACAAAAAGTTTTCTGATAGACTGCTTCAACATAAAACAGATGTTAAGTGTTTAAGTGTACTTATGCTTGGCCAGTGATTCTGAAACCAAACAAGACAAAGATTCAAAAGAAATCAGTGTCACATAAAACCCTTGCTCTACCTTGCACTGCATTTTTTCAGCCAAACCCTAGTCTGCATGCTAAATTGTGAATGTATTGAGAGTATTTTATTAAAAATGTTAATATTTTTTACACAGTTCAATATAAAAACTCAAAAATTGCAAGAAATTGTGGAACATGTCAGTTTTTGAGGAGAATAATGAAAATTGTGGATTCCACAAAAAAATTGCTGGAGCAATTTTCCAGTGGCCCTGCCAATTAGATACCAAGCGCTGGTTTAAAACAAATACTGCATTGACATGGGGCAGGAGAGTTTGTAAAACAAAGGTGCTGTAAACCCCCATGCACATTAAGATGATGTGAATCTTTTTTCCTGACCACAGCTTATTTATATACTGCTACCTTCTGCCCCACAAAAACACCTGTGCCAGCTTGTTTTGAATTCTGGTGAGTGGGAGGAAGGGAACGAGTCTTGGGAGCTGCTGTACTGGCAGAGCTATGGTAGTTTCTTTTGGATCTGGGTGGGTAGGAGGCAGTGAGCAGTGGGAGCGGGTGTACTGGCACTGCCAGTTTATTTTGAATCCTGCTGGGAGAGAGTGAGCCATGGCAGTGGATGTACTGGTTTGTTCTGAATCCTGGTGGGTGCTGAAGAGTGAGCCATTGAAGCAGTCATAACAGGGTCATGCAATCAGAACTGATTTGTAGCTTTTTCTCTGCAGAACTGATTTGTATAGAGTATATTGCACTCACTTTTTCTTTTACTGGATGCCAATAAATGTGTTTTCTAAAATATTATTCAGTGTGTACAAAAGAGTCTAACTACTGGTATTTATGCCAGTACACATAGAGGCATGGTAGCACATGTCAGGGGAGGCAGGTGCACCAGTTTGCATCTTCAGCTTGATACTATCCAGGAACTTTCCACAGATATAGTGGCCACTTATACTAGACTCAATGAATATGATGTGGGTGGAGGAAAGAGTGGCAATTGTTTGGAACTGGAAGGAGTAGTAATTGTTTGAAATCAGTGACGGGAGAAAGGAAATTGTTTTCAATGGGGAATGGTGGGTGAGGTGAGTACCAATTGTTTAGAATGGGAAATGAGGGGAGTGAAAATTGTTTTGAACTGGGGAGGAGCAGCAATTGTTTGGAGTGGGAATGGTGTGGGGAGGATGGCAAATGTTTAGAACTGGAGACCGGGGTGAGTGGCAATTAATAAATTGTATCTTATGTTATATCTTGGCCGAGAATGTAACTGACACTGTGGTCAGACATTGGGATGTCACAGACATCAAAAATGTGAAGGTGGCTGACAGTTTAGCAAAGTGACGCAGACATTATTGAAAGTGCCAGCACTGTCATTTTGTTAAATAAAGGGTCTGTTTGCACTTTTACTGTGGTCTGGGTTCAGGAGTGACTGTACTATGTCAGGATCAGGAGAGCTAGCCATGCTACAAACAGTAGGATACACGTGACTCTCAATAGACAAGCGGTGATGAGAAATGAGAAGCTGACTGCATGAGAGAATCTCATTCTCTCTCATACTTTAGCCTGCTTGTCACATACTGTAATAAAACAATCTAAATCATCAACTCTGTTGCACAAAATATGTGTGAAAGCAGTAAATATATTATGATAGATTAGAAAACATGCTAATGGTGATTCAGTAACTTCTGACATGAGAGTTTTTTATTTATTTATTTAGTTTTGTTAACCGGTAAGTGCACTAGCCAGCAAGTGACTATTTTCAGGCACGACCCGGAGGTACAATTACAATACAAATAGGACAGTGCAGGTTTATACAGTACAAGTAGAGGTACATGGTACATTGGTACAAGCATACAGTTTACAATTACATCACAAGGTATATTGGTACAAGCATACAATTTAGAGAAAAGGCAGAGGGTACTTGAGGAAGTACAGATTTGGATAGGGTAGGAAAAAGATGAGGGGAATGATTTGGATAGGGTAGGGGAAGAAGAGGGAAAGTGAGCAGGAAGAGTGCGTGCATGACTAAGTAGACTAGGGGGTGAAATGGGCTGGAAAACAGGGGTATGAGACCCTTTCTGAACTATGAGGCAGTGAGACGAGAGAGAGAGCACCCGGTCTACAGGAGGAGGATTCTGACAGAGTATGGCGTGTGAGGCAGGAGTTATGGTCTGGGCCGGGCTTGTGGAACGAGGGCCGCAGGGCAAGAAGGGGGTTCGTCATGGGGAGGGGTACGGCCATGTACTATATTGGGGCGAGAAAAGGCACGAAGAAGACCCAGAGCCATGGAACTGGAACCCGCAAGGCACAAAAGGGGAGCGTGTGTGGGGGGGAGAGAGAGACCAGTACCCACTTACAATAATTACAATTTAGGAGAAAAGGCAGAGGGTACTGGAGGAAGTACAGATTTGGATAGGGTAGGGGGAAGATGAGGGGGAATGATTTGGATAGGGTAGGGGAAAGATGAGGAAAAGTGAGCAGGGAAGGGTGGGTGCATAACTAAGTAGACTAGGAGGTGAAATGGGGCTGGAGGACAGGGTGTGAGCGATCCTTCGGGACCGTAGACCGGCAGGGCAAGGAAGAGGGACACGGTCTACAGGAGGGAGAGTTACGGCAAGTACAGCTTTTGCGGGTTGAGGTTATGGTCTGCGTCTGGACTTGTGGAACCGTGGGCCGGCAGGGCAAGAAGGAGGATTCGGTCAACAGGGGGAGGGTTACGTCAATGTATGGCTTTAGCGATCAAGTACTGCTTTTGCGGGGCGAGGTTATGGTATGCGTCTGGACTGGTGGAACCGAGGGCCGGCAGGGCAAGAAGGGGATCGGTCAACAGGGGAGGGTTACGGCAATATACAGCTTTAGCGACAGAAGGTCGCGAAATGACCCAGAGCTATGGAACTGGAACCCGGCAAGGCACAAGAGGATTGAGCGGTGCGCGGGAGGGGGGGAGAGTAGAGGAGAGTAGAGGAAAGACCAGAACCCACTTACAATAAGTACATCATAGGTTTTAGTGCAAAACAGTAGGATGGGAAAGTGGGTCCAACCGATAGTAGGGTTTTGGCAATTTTATACACAACATCAGAAAACAAGACAATTGTAGACATTCGTAGCGCACATGGGACAGTAAGTAGAAACGTTTAAATGACATAAGACACGTTTTAAAGAAGGCAAAGTGATTAGGCATTTTACGACAGTATAGCCATACAAGTTTCTTTGTAGACATAATATAAAGTGCAAGCAGTCAAACAAAATAATCGGTATGCAAGGCATCAAAATAGGGGAAGGGTGGATGAACGGACACATACAGGGAAAAGGGGTGGACTTAGGGGAGGGGAGGTCAAAGTAGAAGGGTTTAAGTAGGATCAAAACGGGTACATTGGTCCATAGAGGTAAGGTGAGTTCGTAATCTTGGCTTGAAAGCAAGGTGTGAGGAGCACTTCTAAGGTCCATAGGTAGCGAGTTCCATGAGTGGGGGGCAGCATGCCTGAATGCACCAGAGCCCTTAGTAGTACGGCAGAGGGGAACAATCAGTAAAGATCTGTCAGACGATCTCAGCTCAAATGAAGGGATCGCAGGCTGGAGCAGTTCAGATAGTGTAGCTGGTCTCGCCACTCTGATTATGGAGTCTGAGAGGCGGCAGAGGTAGTACTGTTTGGTGGAGGAGGGGGAAAGCCAGCCTAGGTCTTTACAGAGTTGGCAGAGATGTTTTAGGCGAGGTGCCTTTGATGCATATCGACACACATTGTTATAGGTGGTGTCCCATTTATGTAGTGCAGTTTTATTTGCCATGGTTAGGATGGGAGCACAGTAGGACAGAGTTGGTAGGAGGATTCCCCTGGTGATGGCAAGCTTGGCAGTGGGTGTGAGCATGTAGTTAATCCTGTAGGCTGCCCCCAGCTTGCAATTGACTGTTTTGCATGTTTCTTGGATGTGCTGGTTCAGGTCAAGGGTTTGGTCAAGCAATATTCCCAGATAGCGGAACGTGCTTACAGTCTCGAGAGGGGTTCCGTTTAGATCAAGAATGTTCAGTGGAGATGAGCAGGTTCTAAGTTTATGAATTGTTCCAAGGAGCATAGCTTTTGTTTTGCTCGCATTAAGTATGAGTCGATGAGTGTTTAGCCAGTGTTGTGCCAAGTGGAAGGCAGATGGCAGAGTGGCATTGAGGTGTTTAATACTGTCTGAATGAGCATAGATAACTAGGTCATCCGCATATAGTAGCGAGTTGCCTGATGTTATACTGTTGGGCAGATTGTTTATAAACAGTGAGAAGAGGAGAGGGCCCAGTATAGAGCCCTGCGGTACCCCAATGTTGATTGTAGTACTGTCAGAGATAGCCGAGTTGAGTTTGACTGCTTGAGACCTATTAGTTAGGTAACTACTGAACCATGTTGTTACAAGGGATGAGAAGCCCAGATTTTTGAGGGTGGTAAGCAGAAGGGGGTGATCTACGAGGTCAAAGACCTTGGTAAAGTCGATGAACACAGCCCCGGTTAGATGACCTTTATCCATATTTGTGAGTATATCCGAGGTAAATTTTGCTAACGCTGTTGTGGTACTGTGATGTTTCCTAAAACCATGTTGTGCTTCACAGAGTGAGTTAGAGGAGTCGATGAATTCGATGACCTGGGTGGCTACTATTTTCTCAAGAATTTTGCTAAGGACCGAAAGAATGGCAATGGGTTTATAGTTCGATATTTCATTTTTGCTCCCTTTTTTGAAGATGGGAGTGATTCTAGCGGCCTTCCATATCTCTGGGACAGTGCCCGTGGAGAGGGATAGTGTGAAAATCCTGGCTAATGGATGGGAGATGAGATGGGCAGCAGCTTTCAGCAGTCGTGGTTCCAGTGTATCAGAGCCAGGGCTGGTGTTATCAGATATGACGTTCAGGAGTTTAAGAACTTGATTTCTAGTAACAGCCTTAAAATAAAATGTTTTGTTGATTTTGTTGAGGGTCATTTGTCGAAGGTCAGTGTTCTCTGTGGCAGAGAGTGCTGAGGGGCAGTAGGTGCAGATTTAAGGGAGGATGTAAAGGAAGATAGGTCAGAGAACTGTTGATTGAAGGCATTGGCTATGGTAGGAGTCATTACAGTGGATTCCGTGAAGAATCATTTCTGAGGGGTGACAGATTGGGGGTTCAAGGAAGGTTTTGATGTGACTCCAGAATTTACGTGGGTCTTTAGAGGAGCTGGTTAATAGGTTCTGGCAATATTTGCTTTTGGCAAGCCTAATTTGTTTCTTGCAGTCACTTCTATGCTGTTTGTAGATAAGATGATCCTGGGTAGGCCAGTAATCTTGTATTGTTTCCAAAGCTTGTCCCGGGTTTTGAGTTTGTGGAGCAGTTCTTTGTCAAGCCACCTTGTGTGTTGCCCTCTGACCCTTCTCTTTATTTTCGGTACATGCCTCCTTTGTACTTCACCAAACCTGGCGAGGAACACATTCAGGGCAACCTCAGCACTGGTTGCAAGGAAGATTTCAGACCAATCCGTGTTAGCAATGTCAAGAAGAAAGGCTTGTACATCCAGTTTTGCAAAGTTAGTGAAGGTGATCAGGCGGGATCGAGGGAGCAGGTGGGCAGGAGCGCCAGTGGCAGACCGTGGGCAGTGGTCAGTTAGAGAGTCAGCTAGGACAGCTGTTTTGGTTAGTGGTCCAGTCTGTTTGTGAGATCCAGTCCAATAGCGTTCCTGCTTGTGAGTTAGTCATTCTTGTGTTTTCAGTTATTAACTGATGGAAGTTGTGCCTTTCAACCAGTGATGCCAGGTTACTATGATTTGGTCCCAGCCAGTTCAGATTTACGTCCCTAGCAGGATGATCTCATTCATGTTCATGATTTGTGACACATGTTGAAGTAGGTTCTGGAGACTTTCCAGTCCACCAGTGGGTGGATTGTATAAACATAGGATGTGCAGGTATTTCACTCTAGGGCCAGTGTCACATGCAGTGATTCACAGCACATATGGGGACCAGGGTTGGGGACAACTTTCAGCGAAGGTGACTTTGTAGTAAATGGTGACACCCTCACCCGTTTAGAACCAGTTATATCCTGCGGATGATAGCATACCCAGGCAGGGTACAATGTCCATCCAGGATGTTAGGTTTTAGCCATGTTTCAGTGAGGCATAGGATGTCAGGATTAACCAATCTTACCCAGACCTCAAGCTCAGCTAAGTGACCTAGGAGACTTCTGATATTCATGTGAGCTAATACAAGGTCTTTACTTGGTTTGGTTATGGGTGTTAAGGGGGTATTTGGTTGTGGACCAGGGTTAGGTTCAATGTCACCAGCCAGCACGAGTAGCCTTTGGGCTAGGAACTCAAGCAGGGCTCTGAGGAATATATTATGATTTTTCTGTTTTTTCCTATGCTGCGAGTAGAACCAAAGTGATAGATAGGTACGTCCTTTTTAGGAATACATAGTGGAAAACAGGTATAGGGAGGTGGCATGAGAGGTAGATTAGAGAAACTAAAGTCATTGTTTAACAGTACATTTTGCTTTTCAACAAGGGGCAGAGACAGAGAGACGCTGTTAAGTCCAAGCAGGAGAAACAGGCAGAGAGAAGGAGTTATGCCTATGCGACAGATGGCCAAATATGAGGTCATTTTGTAGAGGAGGAGCAAGGTGCTTAGGCTGAGAGAAGAAAGGGGAGTATTGTATGGAGCAGTGCAGAGAGGGGTAGCGGGAGAGAGAGTTCGGCAAACGTCTAGGTGAAGTTACACATAGGACTTGGGAGTGAGTGTATTTAGCAGAGGTGGATGACGTTGTGGGACGGTCCAGAGAGGCTGGGTTTGGTTAAGGTAATGATCTGAGCCTCTACTTAGCAGAGCTAGGAAGCTGACAACTGATAGGGGATTAACGCCCTGGTGGTAGGGGAGTATAAGAGTCAATGGAAAAGTGGACACTTAGTCATATGACCCACGGGAGCCTATATAGCTAAAGGGTCGACCAGGGTGGGTGAGGTGGGGAGGGTGGGGGAGCCGGGCATGAAACGCCAGGGGATGAGTGTTTAGAAGCTGTATCACTTAGCCACAGCGGTGGCGCTTCACAGTCCGGGGTCCTCAGGATATCAAGCAGACACAAATTAGTGGTGAAAACAGCCACTTTCTTTGCAGGATGGAACTAGTTACAGTCCCAACCCCAGCAGGAGGGAGGCCGGTAGGGAGATAGGCTTTAACATACCTTACGGCGTGTCGCCTTTAGCGGTACAAGGTACAGGGAGCGGCGAGCTCCTGGTTCCTTTCTCGGCGAGCGTGTAGATGGTGCGGCCCCTGGCAACAGTCGTTCTTGCGGAGCGCGGCTTTTCTTCACTGGGGGCCGCTGAGCAAGCGGGGACCCCAGAGGATTCCTTGGTTCGGTGGCTGGTTCCTTGGTCCCGGAGGAGCGTGTCCGAATCCCCGGTGGGCTTGGAGTGTTCCTAAGGAAGTAGCAAGGAGAGGCAGTTAAGTAGGTGAGCAGGACAAAGGGAGGGGGCAGAGGTGAGAGAAAGGTGGAGATAAGCTAGCAGGGAGGTAGAGTCAGAAGCTAGGCAGGTAAAGAATACTGGATTTAAATCAGTTCAGTTTAACAATAGGGGGTAGAGATTCACGTGCAGTGTAAAGTGGCAGCCTGTCAGCTGGTGTGAATATCATTCACTTTTGCAGTGCTTTCTACCAGAACATAAATAGAATATGTATAGTATGAGTTTTATGGACAACATGGTAAATCCTAGCATAACCCACAACCTGTCGTGGTATGTTGCTTAAACAGACACTTTATTTAATAAAATGAAAGTACTAAACAGAGGAGCCGAGATTCAGACTCTGATAATACAATAGCATCTCTCTGTTAAACTGTGTCAGCCACCTTCACATTTATTTTTTCTGTCTGTGACCCCTCCACCTGCTTGTCTTCCCACCCAGCCTGTCACTTACCCCTCAACCCCTGAACTATTCAGATACCAACATGCCCACTTCTCTGTTCCCTACCTCGGCTTGTCTGCCTGCTCAGTAGAGTTTTGTCATCTTATGTTCAGTTACAGTAGATGCCAGGGGAAAGTAAGAGAATTGGATCTCGAGCTGGTAAATAATGGTAAGGAGAAAGCAAAGAATACAAGTAAGGACACAGTTTAACGTTTCTTTTTAAATAATTAACTGTGTGTTAAGTATGACAACAGTGATCCCATAGCAGGAAAAGAACTGCAGAATGGGGAGAGAGATAGACCTCTGGATGGCAGAAAATAGTGCTTGTGAGAAGACTGCATTGACACAGTGCAGTGCTTCACAGATGGCGAAGTCACTGTGATGCAACTCCTACTTGTTAGGTCAGAGTGGAGTCCTTTTTTGCTTGCAAGAGGTCTGCAGGGCTTTGCCCTAAAAACAATAATTTCCTGTACACTGCCACCACATTTTGTACAAGAAGACTTGTTTGAGATGACAGTTCTGTTTCAAACACCATGAAGTCTTGCTATATTATAACATTAGCAGTCAGCCACTGCAGCTGAACTGCCCCGGAGAGGAAGGAGTTAACTCCAGAGGATCTGGAGTTCTACAGCGCGAAGGCGCTGTGCCCAAAGCTCTATCTGGCAGTTTCAAATGAAACTGTCAGATTCTTTACTCCGCTTCACTGAACAGTCGCTCCGGAGATCAGCTCCTTCAGCTCGGTTCATTCTCGGTCATGCTAGTATTTTCGGTTCATTTGAACCGGCAAAGTCATTATTTTACCGCATTTCGGTTTTAAAGCTCTATCTGGTAACCGTAAGTACTAAATTTTAAGTCTGTGGAAAATTAATTATCGGTTCGGTTTTGAACCGATCGGTTTGTTATTTCTACATTTTAAAAGTGTACAGTGGGTTTTAGAGTGCGGTTCCCGGTTCTTGCCGGTTCTAAAAAACCAGAATTATAACGTTTTCAAATACCGTACGGTTAGGAACCGATAAAATTGTCTTGCTGGCACTTTCATCAAAGGGCAAGTTTGGTTAGGCTGGCATTATGTCTGAGAAACCCAAAAGAAACCGGCCCACTGGGTTTGAACACTGTGATGTCTGTGGGGAGGCCTTTGCCAAGGCTGACCCACACACCACTGTGTTTATTGTCTGGGGCTGACCACCTCCTGTCAGACTGCCAGGTGTGTAAAATTTCCTGCAGCCACCCTGGAAAAGAGATTGGGCGGCTCAGGGGCGAGGAGGCCAAAAGTCCGCTGACCCGGATGGCCAGCCGGTCCAGTACCCACTGGACCAGAGAGTGCCCTCTGACCAGGCGACACTTCCTCGGGCAAAGGAAGGCTGGTTCAGAGGAACCAGTCCGAGTAAAAGACAAGGAAATCAGTAGGTTTGGGGTCCAAAATTGTGTCTCCAACTGCTGCAGAGATAGCTAAAGCCATTCAGATTGTCCAGTCACTGTCTCAGGGATCTGTAGAACCACCAACAGTTGGTAAAAGGTTGGTTCGTTCAGTCCCAGTGGTTCAGGATTTTGAAGTTGAGGATTTTATGAACCACAGGAGGGGAGGAGGAATTTGATCAATATATGTGTGGCTGGGGGGTCTGGACGTGCCCATTGAACGGACATTTCTCCAGACAGACCTTTAGAATCTCCTCCTATTCTGTCTGAGTCCTTTCTTTCTTTATTTTTACAAAGGTTGCAGAAACCCTCCAGCTTCCTTTAGAGGAGGCTGTGGATGAGCAAGAGGAGCCTGATTATGTGAAATGATGGATATTCCAGAGTCTAGGAGGTTGTCTATTCCTTTGCATAAGTCATTTAGGAAGCAAACAACAAAGATTTTAAAATCCTCATTCTGTCCCTCCTGTAGATAAAAAATGGACAGAAGGTATACTTTGTCAGGCTCGGATACAGACTTCCTTACTGAACAGTGTAGTCATGTAGGTGTGGTACAAGCTGCAGCCTGTGACAAGGCTAATATTCCTCTGGCCTCACATCCTCCTGATAAGGATTCCAGGAAGATTGATGCCATGGCGAAGAAACAGTATATGGCAGCTTCTTTGGGACTCGGCAGGCAAATTATATGGCTTATGTGGCTAGATATCAGAAATCTAGGTGGGACACAGTATTGCAGTTAGCCAAGCAGGCCCATGGCCAGCTGGCAGTGAGTTGAAACAGGTGGCTGCTGATGGCATTGAAGCCTCTAAAGTTCAATTTCATACTGCTGTTGATGTTAATGATGTTTCCTCTAGGGTCATGGCCACTTCTGTAGCTTTCAGTAGGTTGGCATGGCTCAGATGCACTAATCTGTCCCAAGATACCCAGTCAAAAGGATATGGATTTTCCTGTAGTGGGAAATTCTCTGTTTGGGAGCAAACAGAAAACTATATGAAAAAGATGGATGAATACAGAACTACCTACAAAGTGCCCAGGCTAAGGAGAAGCATGCCATGCCACAAAGGCATGCTCCCAGAGGTAGGGGCAGGCCTTTTTCCAGGCTCTTTACCAATTTCAAGCCTCCTCTGCTGTCTCGCAGAGGGGTTTCTTCAGAGGCAGGGGTAGATTTGAGGCACAAGTAGACCGCCCCTCCCTCAGCCTAAGGCTGTTGCTAAGCAGGCACCCTGATGGGGTGCCCAGGGCCGATTCTCCTGTACCAGTGGGGGGCAGGTTGACCTATTTCAGCCGGAACTGGCTGTCCCTAACTACGGACAGATGGGTTCTGGAGGTAATAGGCCAGGGTCTGGTTCTCAGCTTCAAACACTTTCCAAAGATGAGAGCCAGACATTTTCCACCTGCAAATCCTTCAGAGGCCCTTGCTTTGGAAGCAGAGGTTTCTTCTCTTCTGGACTGCAAAGCAGTGGAAAGGGTTCCTCCTTGCCATCAGGGCAAGGGGCTTTATTCAAGATACTTTCTTACCCCAAAGACAGAGAATGAGGCCCATTCTAGATTTAAGGTACCTGAACAAGCATCTTTTGAAACCAAAGTTCAAAATGTTGACTCTGGCAATGATATTGCCTTCCCTAAAGCCAGGGACTGGCTAGCTTCCCTGGACCTCAAGGATGCCTATTTTCATGTTCTGATCAGGCCTTCTCACCGAAAGTACCTCAGGTTCGAACTGCCCTCAGGCCACTACCAGTTCAGGCAATGCCTTCGGCCTGACCTCTGCGCCAAGGGTATTCACAAAATGTCTCGCTGTAGTAGTGGCTCACTTAAGAAGGCAGGGGTTGCTGTGTTTCCCTACCTGGACGACTGGCTCATTGTGGGTCAGTCTCAGGTCAGTGAAACCCATTTGCAAGTCACCCAGCAGCTTCTCACTTCCTGGGATTCCTGCTAAACTTACAAAGTCAGTTCTGGAACCGGTTCAGGTCCTAACTTTCATAGGCGAGAATTGAACACAAGGTTAGCTAGGCTTTTCTTCCCCGGAAAGGGTGGACAGACCATCGCTCTGGCATCCTCCTTTACTCCTGCGGGTCTCTCGACCAGCAAGGCATTTTCTGCAACTCCTTGGGCACATGGCTGCTTCCACAGCTGTCGTGCAGGGAGCAAGATTCAGATGAGGACATTCAGTTCCATTTTAGGCCTATTGGTCTCAAGGAAGGACCCCTTACCAAGCTGGTTCCAGTTACTCAAACTCTGATCCTAGCCCTCCACTGGTGGCAGGTCCAGAGCAATTTAAGACAGGGGTTCCTTCATTCCATTCTCACCCTCACCCTCACCACGGATGCCTCCCTGTTAGGGTGGGGGGCTCACCTGGCGGATCTTGCCACCCAGGGGTGTGGTCTCCTCAGGAATCTCTGCTCCACATCAATCTGTTGGAACTCAGAGCTGTCTTTTTAGCTCTTGGTGTTTTCAGATTCTGTCCAGAACAAAGTGGTTCAAGTCAGGACAGACAATACCACCACAATGTGGTACATCAACAAGCAGGGGCACCTGGTCTTCAGCCTTGTGCACCGAAGCAATGAAGTTGTGGTCTCTGGCCTACTCCCTGAACACCTTCCTGATAGCGGTTCACCTCCCAGGGAAGGACAATGTCCTGGCGGTCGCCCTCAGCAGAATTTCTCAGGGCCATCACGAATGGGCTCTGAATCCACAAGTGCTGGGGTCCGTCTTTGCCAGATGGGGCACTCCTCAGATAGATCTTTTCGCAGCCCCAGACAACCATCAACTTCCTCTTTTCTGTTGCAGGCCTCCAGTACTGGGCTCAGTCCCTCTGGGCGCTTTCTGTTGGACTGGAAGGGAAGTTCCTGTATGCCTTCCTCCCTTCCTCTTCTTTTCAGGGTACTAGTAAAATCAGATCTCAACCTTGCAGAGTGATTCTGATTGCCCCAGATTGGCCAGACAGCCCTTGTACCTCTGCTTCTGTCCTTGGCAGTTCACCCTGCCCTGAGCCTACCCAGAGTCCACGACTTACTGGCCTGTGCAAGGGGAGAGTGTGGTATCCGGAACTCAAATCCCTCCACCTCAAGGCTTGGCTCTTGAGGAGCTAGAATTTGTTGACTTACACCTTTCTCAAGGTGTCATGGATATTTTAAAGGCTTCTAGGAAGCCTTCCACTTAGGGCCACTTATAATTCTAAGTGGAAGAGGTTTTCCATCTGGTGCTCTGAGAGGCAGATTATCCCAGAATCTGCTGATCTTCCCATTCTTCTGGAATATTTGGTCCATCTGAATTCCTAGGCCTTAGACCAGCTACCCTGAAGGTTCATCTGGCAGCTGTCTCTGCTTTTGTGTCAGCAGGGAAGCCTGCCTCCTTTCTTCTCACCCTGTGTTCTCCAAGTTTTTAAAGGGTTACTTCATACTAACCTCCTTTTGGGAACCAGCTCCGCCTGGGACCTGAATATTTGCATTGCTCAGTTAATGCAACCCCCTTTGAGCCTCTGTCTTCAGCAGAGCTCAAGTATTTAACGGAAAACCGCTTTTCTAGTAGCTATCACCTCTGCCAGGCGCAGATAAGTGAGTTACAGGCCCTGTCAAGTGGAAGAAGATTTTATCTCTTTCCACAGAGATAAGGTAGTCCTTAGGACTAACAGAAAGTTTTGCCTAAGGTGGTTTCTGATTTCACCTGAATCAATCTATCTCTCCTAGTATTTTTCACTGAGCATTCTTCCTCAGGTGAGAGGAGACTGCACAGCTTGGATGTCAAAAGAGCCTTAAGCTACTATTTAGAGCGCACCAGAGGTCATAGGTTGAATCCCTCCAACTGTTTCTTACCTATGGCGAGGTTGGCAAAGGAAACCTGCCACTAAGAGAACAATTGCAAGGTGGATTGTTTTGTATCCATTCTGTTATCAGAAACTAGGTAGAGTACCCCCTCAGGATTGAGGGCCCACTCCACCAGGGTACAGCTGCGTCTCTAGCAGCTGCTAGGACATTCCATTCTGGAGATTTGTCAAGCTGCTACCTGGAAGACAGTTCACACCTTTACCAAGCATTATTCCCTGGATGTCCAGTCAGGAGAGATGCTCCGGTTTGGCACAGCTAGCTTCAGAGCCTATTTCTCCAAGTAGGTTCTGACCCTCCTCCATGGAGGTACTGCTGTGTAATCTGCTAATGTTATAATATAGCAAGACTTCATGGTGTTTGAAGAAAAAATTACTCACCTTAGTAATTGCTTTTCTTCTCATGGAGTCTTGCTATATTATAACCACCCTCCCTCCTGCCCTCTCAGAACCTCTACTTGGGTAGGGGTGGCGAATTGGTGCAAGCACTGTGTCATGCCATTGTAGTTATCCCTTTACCCTCTTTCCTTGGGTTAGGGATCTGTTGCTTCATTTAGGTTATTATATTGCCCCTTCCTGGACTTGAGTCTTGGGCACTCATGGCATCAGCAGGCTTGATGCCAGAATGGGTCAATCCTTGGGAGGGACAGATTTCCTGTCTATGGACTTAGCCACAGAGAGAATAAGTGCCGGATTATCCCACACCATTTGCGAAAGTGTCTCAAAAGAGGGTTGCACGGGGGAAGTCAATTTCACATGAATGTACGGAATGTGCAGGTACTGCAGACGCAACTTCCCAGGATCGATTTCTGAAGTCTGGAGAGAGAGAGAGAGAGAGAGAGCGTGGTATTCAAATTTCTAAGCAGAGACTTAAAAGAAAAGTCTTCGACCAGAGGCTCTGCTGAAAGGGGTTTATTCACTGCCCCTCGGGAGCAATCATTGTCAAAGTCATCCTCCAATCGAAGATGAGAATCAGGCCCAACATCATCTCCTACCATCTCCGAAGGGACAGTATAGATAGGAAAAGAAGGAGGAGGAGCACTGCGAATCGGAGTCGAAAACCCCTGCATTGCATGCGGCACTGCAGGTGCTCTTGGCACTGCAACAGGAGGTGGCGACGAAAACACAAGCAGTGCTGGCACAGGACGAGACAATAGTAACAAAGAATGCTCACCCTATTAGACAAAAAAACACACAGTTTACCAGAGTGGTTAAGAGCTGATGTGGTTAAGGAAATACAAAAAATGAAAGAACTGGGTATCACAGAAGAGTCGGGAAGTGCTTGGTTATCACCAATGGTGACTGTAAACAAAACAAAGAAGGGGGTGTAAGAATCTGCCTTTATTTTATGAAACTTAATCAAGTGTCAGAATTTGACAGTAATCCTATGCCCAGAATAGATGATTTGGTGGACAGACTGGGCAGTGCCTAATACATCAATACCTTCGATCTCACCAAGGGTCACTGGCAAATCCCTTAACTAAAGAATCCAGAGACAAAACTGCATTTATCACTTCTATAGGATTTTATCAGTTCATCACCATCCCGTTTGGTTTACATGGTGCACCCGCTACATTTCAGCGGTACATGGATGTAATTTTATCCCCTCACACTGGTTATTGTGCTGCATACCTGGATGAAGTCATGGTGTATAGTCCAGACTGGAAAAGCCACCTGGAACACCGATGAGCAGTCATCCAATCGATCAAAAAGGCAGGTCTGACAATACTACCAAGTGTGCACTGGGCATGCAGAAAACCAGATATTTGGGCTATGTTTTAGGAAATGAAAAAGTCAAGCCAGAGGTTTCTAAGATAGAACATGTGGCTAACAGCCCTATCCCTAAAACCAAAATACATGTCAGGTCATTTTTACAGTCGGCTGGTTATCGGAGATTTATTCCCAGCTTTGACGAAAGAAGCTACTCCCTCACTGAACTCACAAAGAAATGGTTTCTGAATAACGAAATGGACCCCAGAATGTGACAAGACTTTTCGAGCCATTAAGGCTACATTATGTTCAGCCTGCTTTATGAAGCCCAGACTTTGATAAACAATTTTTGTTACAGAATGATGAATCAGAGGTAGGCTGAGGTGCAGTCTTGAGTCAGCATATAGATAGGAAAGAACATCCTATTCTATACATAAGAGAAATTGCATGACAGAGTGAAAAGGTACTCCACCATTGAAAAGGAATGCCTTGCGGCAAAGTGGGCATTGGAGTCCCTTACGCTTTACTTACTAGGTGATGACTTTGTACTTGTAACAGATCACAATCCTCTTTGTTGGCTTAACCAAATGAAGGATAAAAATTCTAGAACACTGTGGTACCTGGCACTACAGCCATTTAAATTTAAAGTGATGCACAAATCTGGGAAAGAGAATATCAATGCTGATTTTCTATCAAAATATGGATCAGGAATTGAGAAGTCTGAAGGTTGAAAAAACAAATGTGAGTTTAAACTTCACTATTTGCTGTAATGTTATGGAAAAGAAGGATACTGCATATGCACAGAACTGTAAAGTTTATATGCTTATATTAGATGAGAATTAGTAGAAAGTTTTAGAAACTGGTTTTGGAAAACACAGGTTCCTCTTGGGGAATGTAACAAGGCTGAACAAGTCCCTATCGCAGTTCTTATGCAGAAAGGGCTTTAATGCAAGGATCTGTTCTATTCACTTTTTCTATCTCTTCTCTGTCTGATTGCGCAACTAGATTTTCTCGTGAGACCTAGGACTTGATCGCCCAGACGGTCTTGCAATGCTCTGCCTCTCGCTATCTCTCTACCCTCACTTGCTGTTCTGTCTTTTCTCCCCCCCCGCATAGCTTCTGGTATAAAAATATATGTGAATCATTATGTGGAAGTGTAACTGATACTGGGATCCCTTTGTTTAGAAATGTATATAGTTTTACTGTTTAAATGTATATATTTAAACTGTTGAAATGATTGCAAAAAGCTGTTTGGAACTCAAGGGTTAACCTGTCTGCAAACTCTCTGAGAAGCTGTAAGCAAGAGGTCAGTTCTGGGTCACAATGTTCTTTCTGCTGCTCTTGCTGAAACTTACAAGAACACAGTGTGAGAAGCATGTTTATTTCTTAATGAGCAGGGGTTGCAAAGACTTATAAAAACAGAGCTGCAATGTTTTACAAAGGGGAATCACAGAGAATGAGAGAGACTGAGACTGGAAATTGAGAAGAAACCCATATGGACTTTCTCTGTTTATATCACCTTTGTAAACAGTTATACTGAACAATTTTATTATATTTTACTGTCAATAATAAATCATTTGTTGCAAATTTTACAACTGCTCCTGGTTTTCCTATCCTTCCTGACCTGTGCTTTGATGACAGTTTGTTCTCATGTTATATGGTTCTACTGGCTTTTTCCAAGTTGTTTTGGGTCCAAGCAAAACATTATACATTGTCTTTCACAATGGGTATCCTATGGGATGGACAGTGCTCCATTTTTGACAGGTATGGGTAATCTCTGAAAAATCATATGTTTCAATATGGGGTCAGAACGCTTAACATAGTCTAATGGAATGTCAGGGCTTTTCCTCCCAGATTAGACCTCAAGGGGTGGAAAAACAGCAGAAACAAATTAAAACAGCTGTCATTTTTGTTTTTAAAATCACAGTATTGTAAGTCAGAGAAAACGATGCCAATAAACCCCCAATCCTGTATACGCTTAACAAAACAAATGGTCTCGCTTTTATCATTATTACCTCCAGGGTGTGGATCTCCTCGGTTAGATCATTCTAAACAGTGATATGCAGTCCAGAAAAACTGCCCTGATTCTGTGACAGATGAGCTCTTACTGTGCGCAAACCAACAAAAAGATTTCCGAGGTGAATTCCGTGGGTGTCAGCAAGTTCTGCGACTAGAAAGGAAATCTGTGGGGGACTTCTGCGACTGTGGAAAACTTGGGGCTTAGCCAATATGGTGCAATTAGGATCATTTTGCCCCCATGTACCTCTCCGTCTGAGGAGCACCCTCTGAACTATTGGAAGAGGAGGAAATGCATACAGAAAACGTCTTGTCCACCACAGCCTGAATGCATCCCGACAGAAAATGCCAGGCTCCAGATTTCTGAAGCCAAATAGAGGCAGTTTTGCGTTGAGTGGGGACGCAAAGGGTCCAGGTCAGGAATGCCCCACTCGTCAAAGAGTGACTGCACTATGTCCGGTGCAAGAGACCACTCGAGAGGATCTGCTTCTATCCTGCTGAGGTGGTCTCCCAGATTGTTCTTGACTGGCAGGTAAACTACCTGAATCAGAACATTGCCCTGTTTGTTGATGTAACAGATTCGTCTGTCTGAAAAAGAATCATCTTGTGACTGATCACTTCTTCAAGGACTCTTAGGGTGTACAGGACTGTCCTCATCTCCAGAACACTGATGTGAAGATGAGACTCCTGCTGGGTCTACACCCCCTGAGTGTGAAGGTTCTGGTAGTGGTCCCCCCAGCTGAGCAAAGATGCATCTGATGTGATCGTGAGCTGAGACTCCGGCGGGCCAAAAGGCAGATCTTATAGAAGGTTGTCCTCAAGTATCCACCATGCAAGTGACCGCCGCAGGGGCTCTGTCACGTTGATGGGTAAGATGGAGGATGTATAGTTGGCGACCACTGTGTGCTGAGCATCAACTGACTGGTCCTCATGTGCAGATGAGCTAGATGCATCAAGAAAACCGATGAAGCTACGAGGCTTAACTTCCACTGCATGGAGTGAGCTAGTAGAGGGTTTTCTCTTTTGGAGTGAGCCATCTGGAGAATGTCGTTCATCCTGTCCTCTGGGAGAAAAGCCCTCACTCTTGAAGTATCCAAGAAGGCTCCTATGATGAGGAGCTGCTGAGAGGGTTGAAGTTGTGAGTTCTCCAAATTCAGCAGAACCCCCAGAGCATAGACAAACCTTTAGGCTGTGGAAACAGCCATCAGTGTCTCCTACCGTGACAGGGTTGCCAGCAGTCAGCCATCTAGGAAGGGGAAACTGGAATGCCGAGCATTTGAAGGTGTGCAGCAAGGACTACAAAACACTTGGTAAAGACTCAAGGTGCCAAGGATAGCCCAAAAGGCAGGACTCTGAATTGGCAGAGATGGCCCAAGGCAACAAAACAAAGGTAATTGTGGTGAGACTTCGGTGTACTAGAACGTGCTATTTTATGTCTAGAGATGCTATCCAGTCATGCTGTTGGAGGAGTGGCTAGGGAAATTATCTTGAACTTCTCCCTGCATAAATATTTCTTTAACTTTCTGAGGTCGAGAAAGGGTCACATGCCACCTGTCTTTCTCGGAACCAGAACATAAAGGGAGCAGAAAATACAGGTTACTCACCTGTAACAGGAGTTCTAGAAGTGGTATATGTTGTTCATCCACACTTATTGGCAGGTTCCTTGACACTTTAAATGTTGCCAGAAGGTCTTCAAGCTGGCTCCTCCCACCCACCTGGGTGGTAAAACCCTCTGTTCCGCCCCATGACGCCAGATCTAGCCCGCAGGAAGCCAGGTTGCACGTTGAAGCTGGGGAGGTTGGTGGGTTGTGTGGATGAACAACATATACCACTCCTAGAACTCCTGTTACAGGTGAGTAACCTGTATTTCTAGGGATGTGGATATGTTGTTCAATCCACACTTATTGGCAGACTCCTAGCAGTTCTCTGGGAGGAGGGAGGCAAGGCGCGCACCCCCTACTTAGGGAATAAGGACTGGAGAACAGGTCCCAAACCTAGCATCCCGGTATGACTCAAGGTCAATGTGGTAATGGGAAATGAAGGTGTGTGCTGACTTCCAGGTAGCAGCCCTGCAGATTTCCTGGATAGGATGTCCCCAAAGCAGCCACAAAGCAGCGGTATGATGGGTAGAATGAGCTCTTATCCCTTTGGGAGGCTCCATGCCCGCCAACCTATAGCAGAGATCTATGCAGGAGGTGATCCACCTGCCTATCATCCACTTGGCTGCAGGTCTGTCAGGTGCGGCTTCAGCGTAGGTGACAAACAGCTGGTGAGCCTCTCCCCGAACTTCAGCCGTCCGCTCCTTATAATAAGACAGCGCCTTCACGTACCAGGCATGGAGCCTCTATTCGGCCTCCGAGGTGTGATTGGGGTAGAACACTGGCAGAGTCAACACCTGATTAAGGTGAAACTCTGACACCACCTTCGGAAGGAATTTCGGGTGGGGGCGGAGGACAACCTTGTCCATATGGAAGACCAGATAAGGAGACTTGATGGAAAGCACCTGGAGCTCTCCCATCCTTCTGGCTGACGTAACTGCCACCAAGAAGGCAGTCTTCCATGACAGGTGGGAGATGTCACACCTGTGCATCAGTTTGAATGGCTTGCCCATGAGCTTAGCCAATACCAGCAGTAGATCCCATGGAGGTGGGAGGTTCTCGCACGGAGGATATGTGATCAAGGCCTTGGAAAAAGTGCCCAACCACCTTCTCTGCGCCTAACTGCTTTCCAGCCCACGCCCGGTAAGCAGAGATGGCTGCCAGGTGCACCTTAAGGGTCGTCGACCGAAGCCCTAGCTGAGAAAGGGACCACAGATAGTCCAGAATGCTAGCCAAGGAACAGGAAGAAAGGTCCAACCCCTTGTCCTGATACCAAATAGAGAATCTCTTCCATTTGAAGGCATAGCTTTTCTGGTCGACTCCTTATGGGACGCCTCAACAACGTTGAGGACCTCGTCGGAAAGACCCAATTGCCTGGAACTCTAGCAGCTCAGGAACCAAGCCGTCAGGTGCAGGGATTGAAGGTCTGGGTGGAGAACCTTCCCCTTGTCGACTGAGAGCAGGTCCGGGCAGCCCGGGAAGCCACCTCGGGAGCCTGGAGCTGAGGCTGAGGAGATCTGGGTACCAGTACTGGTGGGGCCAGTCTGGGGCTACCAGAATCACCTCCGCCTTGTCCCTCTTCACCTTGAGAAGCACCTTGTGAAGCAAGGAAATGGAGGGAAGGCGTAGAAGAGGCCCAGGGTCCACGGCCTCGAGAAGGCATCCCCCTGCTGAGGGGGGCGGGCATGAAACAGCCTCAGCTTTGCATTCTCCCTGGAGGCGAACAGGTCCACCTGAGGGGTGCCCCACTGGGAGAACAGATCTTGCACTACCTCCGGCAGGAGAGACCACTTGTGAGATGCAGCGCCTATCCGGCTGAGGGCATCGGCCAGACTGTTGCAGGCTCCTGCCACATGGATGGCTAGGAGATCCGCCTCCAGGCTGATCACGAGAGACCAAGTGCGGAGAGCTTCCCTGCACAAGGGCAACGAGTGTGTCCCGCCCTGTCGGTTCAGGTAGTACATGGTCGTGGTGTTGTCCGTCTGGACCTGGACCACTTGACCCTGTACAAATGGAGTGAAGGTGGTGCGGGCTAGTCGGACCGCTCGAAGTTCCAGCAGGTTGATGTGGCATCGAGACTCCTGAGGGGACCAGAGGCCGTGGGCTCTGAGCTCCCCCAGATGGGCACCCCAACCCATCAGAGAGACGTCGGTCGGCAGAGTGACCATTGGCTCGGGGCGGACAAACGGGATACCCTCCTGCAGATGAGCTGGAAAGAGCCACCACTATAGGCCGTTCCACATCTCCTGGGTCACTGTCACTGGCTGGTCCAGAGGACCAGAGCGCTGTGACCATTAGCGGGCCGGCCCCCACTGCAGGGGACGCATATGCCAGCGGGCCCAATGGACCACGCTGGTGCAGGCCGCCATGAGGCCCAGGAAGTCCTGGGCAGGGCAACTGCCCAACCATAAATGATTGGTAAAGGAGGGACCTCAACCCTGTCCGCGGGAGCCGGGCTCTGGCTCAAGAGAGTCGAGATCTGCCCCAATGAACTGAATCACCTGCAATGGCATGAGTTCCGACTTGGCCTCGTTGATGAGGAGGCCAATCTGAGAGCAGACCTGGAGGGCAAGATCCCTGGACCGCTCCACCTCCAACCTGGAGGGGGCTGCAATCAGCCAGTCATCCAGGTAAGTGTACACCCGAACCCCTCGGCACCGCAGGAATGCTGTCACTACTGCCATGCATTTGGTGAAGACCCTGGGAGCTGGAAAGAGGCCGAAGGGCATGGCCTGGAACTCGTAAAGGGATCCCTCTGCTCTGAAGCGGAGGAACCACTGATGAGACGGGCGGATTGGGACGTGAAAAAACGTGTCCTGAAGGTCCAGAGAACAGAACCACACGCCTGGCTCCAAGGATGGAATGATCTGAGCCAGAGTGACCATCCTGAAGTTGCGAGACCTTAGGAACTTGTTCAGGTCGTGAATGGAGTGCCAGCTCCCCCCCGTCCGTTTTGGGACCAGGAAGTACCTGGACACAAACCCTGGGTCTGAGGGGCGCACACTCACTGACCACCTCCTTCTGGAGGAGCAGGTAATGTTGGCGCGATGAGCCGACAGAGATACTGCGAACCCGTAGGCCCCACCGTGGGGCGACGGCTCGATGGGGGAGACTGCTTGAATTCCAGAGGCAGACCTCTGCCTACCACTTCCAACACCCAGCGGTCCGTTGTGATAGAGGACCAGGTGGAAAGGAAGTGGCGGAACTGTCCCCCCATGGGGGGAACCTTGGGAGGAGTGACGAGGTTGGGGGCGACACCCCTCAACCTGTCACTGGGCAGGCTTGGAGGAAGGGCTGGCTGAGGAACCTCCTGGGCCTTTTCCTCCAGGCTTCCTGCTGGAGGAAGCAGCAGGCTTGGCTTTGGGGCACCAAGCATGAGCCTGCTGGCCCTGATGCTGATGTTGCTGGGCCGGACGTGCCGCAGAGGCTGAAGGATGAAAGGGCTTACGCTACTGCTGGTGGCCTTTGTCCTTCTGGGCAGATGTGACAGAGTCCAAGGTGGCATTGGTCTTCTCGATCCGTTGGAGATGACCCTCCACCCCGGGCCCGAATAAGTCAGTACCCAGGAAGGGAACGTCTGTCAGCTTGTGCTGGGTATCTGCTGTGAAGGTGGAGATCCGCAGCTATGCTCTGGCGGCGACATGGTCACCGCGGCCGCTACTGACCGGCACACGAATCAGCAATGTCCAACGATGTTTGAGCTGCTGTTTAGCTACTGCTGTTCCCTGATCCCACACCTGCTTGACTGTCGTCTGAAGGTCAGCCGGGAGATGAGGAATCACCTCATCCAGGGAGCCCAAAAGGGCGTGTGAAAAGTGTGCCATCAGAACGGCCGAGCTAGCTTGACGAAGGCCTAGGGAGGAAACAGTGTATACCTTCCACCCTGAGTAGTCTAACTTCTTGGATTCCTTATCGGGTGGTTTGTCCCCATCCCGAGCATTCCCGGAACGCCAGAAAACACTATTGGTCACTAACCCCTCCGCAGAGGAGTGCTCCGAGAAACTGGAGAATGAACCGGCAGGGACCGCATACTTTCGAGCCATCCTGGCCGAAGGTGTGGCCCCTCAGTCCAGTATCTGCAAGGGATACTTGGCTCATTTTGAACAGTTGTCTGAGTCATCCCAGTAGACTCTGAGATGAGCTCAAACATTCCCAAAAACGTGGATGGGCTCTCGTCCACCGACTGACCCCCTGTAGACTCCAGGTCAAGCAGCCTGGAGAACAAGGAGGAGTCATCGTCAGACTCCAAGGAGTCTGCGAACAGCTGCCAAGCACCTGAGCCACCCTCCACATGCCGAGGTTGATCGGGAGTGAAGGTGACCGACAACCTATGGGGCAAGCCCTGACGTGACCGAGAGTCCTTGGTCGGGGCCCCAGTCTTTGGTTGTGGAGGTGGAGGTTCCATCACAATGGGTGGAGCAGCCAGTTTCGGCCGAACAACCGGCGCCGGTTCCTTGACTACTACGAGGGGTTGTTTCGGCCACTCCGGTGAAAGCCACTTAACGGCCGGAGAAGGCGACGGAGTCGGTTTGTTACTGGACAGTAAGAGCTGCTGCCACATCAATTCCTCATAGCGCCGATGCAACTTGCGCCGGAGCCTATCCTCTGAAGAGGACGAAGAGGATGAGCGGCGAAGCCGCTTTCCATGATGCCGAGACCGAGACCGCCGACGTCGGTGGGATCGGCTAGACTTCAAGAGAGGACCAAGACTGAGACCTTCAGGATTCCAAGGTGGGTCTGTGAGGGACAGGGAACCCTCCTCCCTCCGTTCAGGGACCTTTACGGGGACTCCCGGAACAGGAGGCACAGGCAAGTCTCGGTTTCCACGGGGAAACCCGGTGAAAGTAGGTTGTCGGCATCTCCAGTCGACAAACCGTCGGCATCAAAAAAATCTCGACCGCGTCGACAGGTGTCTCAGCCGCTCACCTGACGGGACACTATGAATCCAGCGCCTTAGCCACAACCAAGTCAAAAGTCGAAGGTCCGTGAAGGGGATCTCTCCTGCTCCCACGAACGTCAACGATGGGACTTACCTTTTGAGTCTTTCTTCTTGGACCGAATAGAAGAAACAATTACTCACCTTAGTAATGTTGTTTCATCTAATGGAGTCTTGCTGTATTCTGACATATGCAGTGATGTCCAACCTTTGAACTGCCCCGGAGATGAAAGAGTTAACTTTCCATGCCAGGCATGGAACGCTGAGCTCGAGCTTGGTTGAGACCGAATAGAATGTCTTCTTCTTGGACCGAATAGAATTTTTTCCGATGGTCCTTCTCCCTTGATGGAGAGGGACTGACAAAGTTCTTTAAAAGAAGCTGTATAGGAAGAGCCCAAGGAGAGCGGTATAAATGCCGCGACCAAGGAGGAAGAAGAAGCGGCCTGTGCCACCTCCTCCTCGAGGGTGATCATCTGCTCCAACTGTTCCGCGGAGCCCGCTGCCGCATACACCGCCCAACAGGCCTCCTTCAACTTGACTGGTGGGTACCATTTCTCAGGGCACTCAAGAAGTAGCCGAGCAGCATGGTCCTCCAAGACCGAAGACGAGAAGGAGCTGCACAATTCGCAAGCCTGCGAATCGTGGCCAAGCCCCAGGCAGTAGACGCACATGGAGGCAGATCAGACCGGGACATCTTCTGCCCACAGGGGCACCGACGAAAGCCGGGAGTCTATTTGTCCATCGCAGCTGCGAGGGAAGACGAAGACCGGAGTCTTGTAAATTTTAGAATTGGTTTCGGGTTAACCGAAGAGTGTGGATCCAGGCCTAAAACACAGAGCGCTAAGGAGGGAACCCGAGCTTCCAAGCGGTAAAGAAGATCTGGCGTCATGAGGCGGAGCCGAGGGTTTTACCACATGGATGGGAGAAGCCAGCTTGAAGACCTTCCGACAACATTTAAAGCGGAAAGGAACCTGCCAATAAGTGTGGATTGAACAACATATCCACATCCCCAGAACCTGTGTTCCTCCCTGCCCAGGGAACTACTACTATTGATAACTCTTACAAATTGCACCAGCACTCCAGAGCAAGGAGTTAGTGAATAACTCCAATGAAGGGTCTCCACACAAGATGTGCAAAAAGATAAGTTTAATGGGAACAATTTTCCATTCAATGATACAGTGAAATCAAATGGTACATCCGTCTCACCAGCTGCCCTGGCGTTTCGCCACGTAAGGCTTCGTTAGGGGGGCGGGTAGTTGAAGGACAATCAGTTAAGTTCATCTCAGTGTGTGACATCACAAGTACGTAATTAAATACCTCAGATTTATATCAAACATTCCAGTTTTAAAGTAACTTTATATGAGTCTTTCTTATGAAACAGAAACAGAGACACACATCTTATACTTCACATACAAGTAGCTACAAACTTTTATATGATGAAAAGTACAATAAAAACAAAACATGTTTAAACAGAAAATATTTCAAAGGTAAAAAGTATCTTTTTCACAAAAGTAGTCCATCATAGAGCTATCTAAAGCTCTCATCTGAAACCACATTGGTCCCTGTAAATCACATATAAATCACTCATTTTATACTGCTTAAATTAGCACATCATTACTGAAAAAGACTTTCAAAAACAGATATGATAGCTCAAAATGACCTAAAGGTAGTAAATACTAGATAAGAACCTTTAACATTACTATTTCTTAGTCATAGTTCTGTAATTCTATCTAATAAAGGGTTCTAAGCTTCTTTTTTAGCATTAGACATTTTTCAAACTGTATTTATGCAGTATAAATACAAATGACACTAAATGTATGAATCTAAGCTATATAACTTTCCTACGTTTTATGTCTTACAGTGAAGACCTGAGAGAAAAATCCACAAAGCCAAGTCAGTGCAGCTGAACTTATGTGGCATGCAGGTGATTCCCGCGCTCTCCAAAATGGTAGCACTGCAAAAAAATTAATAAATAAAATAAATAAAACATTACATTGGTGACACAGACATCAAATTATACAACAATGCTGAGTTACATTACATTGTAAGGCAAGCATTAAAATTCCAAGATTCAACAATACCTGTTATACAAAAAGGTTATGGTGGAAGGGGGTGGTTGTGTTTTGGATTGCAATGGCAAGGGGACATTTGAAACCAATTGTAGGCCACTATAGATAGGGTCTAAAGTCAATTTCTTGATTCAGGCCCTCTGGTGCTAAAGCTTCCAATGACAAAATACAAAAGGTCACCCTTTGGGATAGATAGTCTTTCCCATGTTCCAGACCAGTGAAGTGAAGACATTCTGGGTCACAACTGTGACTTTCTGCAAAAAGTAAGACAATCAGGCTATCAATCTTGAGATTCTTTATATCTCTGACGTGTTCCTGAATCCTAACCTTAAATTGGTGGACAGTCCTGACAACATATCATTTAGGGCAAACACACCAAAGTGCATACACTGTAAGAATGGTGACAGGATATCAACTGTTGAATTCTCAATGTTCTGCCATTTGTCTGGGCCACAAATGTTTCACCTTGCTGGTAGTGAGAGCATTTATTGCAATGCCCGCATTTAAACATGCCATTTGGTTTGACAGGTAGCCACTTTGCATTGAATCTGTTGAATTTCTAGAAAACTGACTGAACCAATTCACCCCTTAGATTCTTGCCTCTTCTGAATGACCCTCTAGGTTTAATTCCTATATGTGGTGCAAATGTTTTGTCACTCAAAAGTATAGACAAGAATTTGGTTACAATTTTGCCCAACTGACCTGCTGTGGGATTAAACTTAGTTACAAAATTAACCTGGTTATGATCATTATCTAAATCCCTCACTGTGGGTGTAAGAAAATCTTCTCTGTTAAGTAACATCGCTTTCTCCATTGCTTTTTCCAAGACATATTCATTGTAATCTCTATTCAAAAATCTTAGTACAAGCTCCTTTGCTTGAACCCTGAATGTCTCAACATCACTACAATTCCTCCTCAGTCTTAGGAATTGTAAGGAACAGAATCCTTAAGGGATTTGGGTGGGCAACAGATGCCAACAGCAGGTTATTAGTTGCTGTCGGATTCCTGCGGGTCTTGGTTGAAATGCTGTTGTCTTGGTTACGGGCCAAGTTTAAATCAAGAAAGTCAATTGCATCCATGCTGAATTTATGTGTGAACCATAAATTTTTGTCATTATCATTAAGCCAGTTAAATTCATTAGCTTCTTCCTCATTGCCTGACCACACACACAAAGTCATCAATAAAACATGACCATTTGTATATTTTGTGAAGGAATGGATTTACAACTGTATTGAATGTTATTTCTTCTTCCCACAACCCAAGAAATAAGTTTGCATACAAGGGGGCCATTGCCGCCCCCATAGTCATACCACATTTTTGAAGGTAATACGTCAGAGTCAAATTCAAAATAATTGTGATACAAGATGAATTCCAGACCTTCCATAATCAAAATATATGTTCCCCCAAAGGGTCCTGTCATAAAAAATGACTAGCTGCGGTTATGCCATCATTATGTCTGACTGACATGTATAAAGACTCAATGTCAATCATTAACCAATTCATACTATTTAACATTTCATACCCCTCAAGTTGCTTAAGCACGTGCACTGAATCCCTTGTGTGGGATCTTAGACAGGAAATGCTGCGTTTAAGGAAGAAATCAATAAAAGTACATACTGTAGGTTATTAGTGAGCGAGTCTACACTAGACACAATTGGCCTGCCTGGTGAGATCAACATATTTTTATGTATTTTTGGAAGAATATATGAAGTAGGTGTTATTGGAAGATGCGGTAACAGATATTCAAACTCACTCACTGTGATTCCCCTAATCCCCTGCATTTTCTAAAATGGGTATAAGCTGTATTTTATAACTAGCCAGTGCACTACCCCTAAGTTTTTCATAATTTGTACATACTGATAACAAATCAAGGACTTTTATGTTTATAGAAATCTTTGTCCATAATAACTAGATTCTCGCCTTTATTGGCAGGTTTGATTACTAAATTTGTATTACTTTTCAATCCATTTACAGCTGCCCGTTCAGCCATGGACGTTTCTCCCACAATAAGCATTTTTATTAACCAGCAATTTTTGTACCTCATTCATTACTGTTTAAAAAATGTTTTATTTTATTTTTATTATACTTTTCATCATACAGAAGGCTCTAGCCCCTTATATGTGAAGTATACAATGTGCGTTTCTTTTCTGTTGCACAAGAAAGCCTCACGTAAAGTTACTTTAAAACTGGAATGTTTGATATCAACCTGAGGTATGTATTTACGTAACTGTGATGTCACATGCTGAGATGAATTTAAAGGGCTGTCCATCAACTACCAGTCCCCTGACGAAGCCTGTCGTGGCGAAGCGCCGGGGCAGCTGGTGAGATGGATGCACGGTTTGATTTCACTGTGTCACTGAATGGAAAATTGTTCTCATTAAACTTACTATCTTTTACACGTCTTGTATGGAAACTCTTCATTGGAGTTATTCACTAACTCCTTGCTCTGGAATGCTGGTGTGATTCTGTAAGAGTTATAAGAAAGTGGTAGCCCTGCGCCAGCACCCTACCAAGGTTGGTGAGTGCAGTCACTTTTTGCTGGTTTAAGCACTATTTGCGTTAGTACTGCGACTGGGTGCCATTCTAACATTGTTCGAGAGATGAGAGGTGAAGGTCTGGACACAGTAATACTAACGGAACTTTTTGCAAACAGTGGGCTGTGTAAGAAATAAAATTACCACAAACTATGCATCAGAAGGAAAATCCTGATTCGGAAAACCTCGCCCATCTGCCAGTCTGCATGTCTGTAACTGACGACATAAATATTAGAAAAGCTTCTGCCATGCACAAACTTACAACAAATGTAAATTACATACCTACCGTAATTCTTAATCTTCTTGGATGAAGTTTCCACCACTCATTCACACTAATGGGACTATGCTGGAGGTGCCAGGACCAAGCGGGAGCCAAAAAATCTTCAGGAGGGCTGGCGCCAAAGCAGGACCATGCATGCACGGCACAACGAGACTGGTTCACGCCATATAGGCTACCTTGGCATCGACCCTTCAACCGCCTCAGTACCTTTTTTTACCAAGGAGGTGCAGCGTAAACTAACCTAGTTAAACTAACCCATATCAGTCATAAGATAGTCCGTATGACCTGTGTAAGAAGGGTAAACTCAACAGTGTCTTCACAGCCCAGTCAACGAGGGAGTGGAGACCAAAAAACAAGATAAGCGAGCTCAGGGGATGATGAGTGGGCGTGTGAATGAGTGGTGGAGATTTCGTCCAAGATCATCAAGAATTATGGTAGGTACGTAATTTACATATCTTCCTGGACATAAAGTCTCCACCATTCCTTCACACTAATGGGAGAGTACTGAGCCAAAACAATCCCTCGAGAAGGGCGGCAGGAGAGAAAGGAGCTAACTCAGGACAGAAGTCCATTAAGGATTGTCCTGCCAAAGGACAGATGCTGTCTGGCATGGACATCCAAAGCACAGTGCTTCACAAAGGTGCGCACAGAGCTCCAAGTAGCTGCACTGCAGATGTCTGCAATGGGCACATTCCGGATTTCTGCCAGAGATGCTGCAACTGCTCTAGTAGAGTGGGTGTACACCCTGCCTTCCAGCTTGTCCTACACCATCGAATAGCAACGGTGAAGACATGCTACCAGCCATACCGAAATGCACCTGATAGCATCAGGATGACCCAGCTGGGCCATGCTGAATGAGACAGAGAGTTGCTTGGATTTGCAGATCTCTTTCGTTCGGTCAATGCAGAACCGCAAAACCCTTTTTGCATCCAGAGATGTAGGGTATGTTCCCCTTCATTCTGAAAGTTTGCAAAGTAGGTCAGAAGGACCAAGGGCAGGTTCAGGTGAAATTCCGAGACTACTTTTGGAAGAAATTTAGGGTGAGTTCTGAGAACCACCTTGTCCTTGTGAAATACTGTATACGGCAGGTCTGTGACCAGGGCATGTATTTCGGACACCCTGTGAGTGGAAGTAATGGCTACAAGGAAAGCAGCCTTCCAGGTCAGGAACTTCAATTCGCAGGTTGCTAGAGGCTCGAAAGGTTTATGAGTGACCATCTCTAGCACAAGGCTGATATCCCAAGCGGCTACCTGTCTCCTGACTGGTGGCCTAGTGTGGAGGATACCCTTAAGGAACCTCTTAATCAAGGGCAGCTGAGCCACTGACACATTGTGGGTAGGCTCGTGGTAAGCCGAAATCGCACAGAGGTGTACCTTCACCATCGAGTATTGCAGTCCTGTATTTGACAGGACCAGCAGGTTCTCTAATACCTTGTTTGGCGAGAAGGAAAAGGGGTCCAGGGAGGACTTTGCACACCAGATGGAGAATCGTTTCCACTTTGCCTTTTAAGTTTTCCTAGTGGCTGGTTTGCGCGCTGCTAGGAGAATGTCAGACTCTGCGGGAGATGTTGAATCTACCTACTTCTATTGCTTCAGGAGCCAGGCATGGAGATGAAGGGACCTCAGGCTGGGATGGACCCCTTGGCCCTGGGGTCAGAAGGTCCATTTGAAGCGGTAGTTGCCTTGGTGGAATCTCTGATAATCTGTTGATTAACGGAAACCAAAACTGACGAGACCAGTATGGGGTGATGAGAATCACTACCCCCCCACCGTGCCTCCAGCATGAGCAGCATCCTCTGAATTAAGGGAAGAGGAGGAAATGCATACAGAAAGCACTCTGTCCACTGCAGTCTGAATACATCCTGACAGAAAATGCCAGGTTCTGTATTTCTGCAGCAGAATACAAGCAGTTTTGCGTTGAGTGGGGATGCAAAAAGGTCCAGGTCCAGAGTGTCCCACTCTTCGAAGAGTGGCTGCATGACATTTGACTCCAGAGACCACTTGTGTGGATCCACCTCTGTTCTGCTGAGACGATCTGCCCAATCGTTCTGGATTCCTGGTAGGCAGACCGCCTGGATCAGGGCTTCGTGACTGAGGCACCATTCCCACACTGTCATGGCTTCCCTTCACAGAGGGTAAGAGTGTGCTCCACCCTGCTTGTTGATGTAATACAGCACTGCCCTGTTTTCTGTCTGAAGGAGAATTACTTTGTGACAGAGAATATCCTTCAGGGCTCGGACAGCGTACAGGACAGCTCATATTTCCAGGACATTTATGTATAGCTGAGACTTGTCCTGACTCCAAAGACCCTGGGTGTGGAGATCTTGACAGTGAGCTCCCCAGCCAATCAGAGGTGTATCTGTGGTGATCTGCGTCTCCAGTGGGGCAAAGGGAAAGCCTTGAAGAAGGTTCTCCTCCTGAGTCCAACAGGCGAGTGACCTCATTAGCGGTTCCACCACCTTGATGTGAAAGGACTGTGGAAGAGTGGTTGGGGACCACTGAGTACTGAGCATCCACTGTGTGGTTCTCATGTGCTGGCGAGCCAGGGGTACCATGAACACCGATGACGCCATGAGACCCAGCATCTGCTGCATCGAGAGTGCTCGGACCGAGTCGCTCTCCTTGATGAAGTGAGCCATCTGGAGGATATCATTTCTCATGTCTTCTGGAAGGAAGGCTCTTGCCCTGGAGGTGTCTAGGAGAACTCTTATGAAGAGGAGTTGTTGGGAGGGCTGAAGCTGCAATTTTTCCAGTTTCAACAGAACTCCCATGGATGTGAGGAACTTGGATGCTGTAACCACCGCTTCCTGTGTCCCTTGTCTGGAGGAGCTTGCTAGGTGCCAATCATCCAGATACGGGAATAACTGAATTCCAAGTTTCCTGAGATGCGCTGCAAGTACTGCAAAGCACTTTGTAAAGAGCCAGTCAATCATTTTGATGAATCAGAAGCAGGCGCTTACCGAGCGATATCATCTTGAATTTCTCTTTGAAGAGGAATTTGTTTAACTTCCTTAGGTCTAGAATGGGGTGCATGCTGCATGTTTTCTTTGGAACTAGGAAGTAATGGGAGTAGAAACCTGTGTCCCGTTCTGCTTGCGGAACCACTTCTACTGACCTGTTGTTCAGAAGACCCTGAATCTCAGAAGCAAGGAAGTCTGACTGAGCGATAGACAGTTTGGGCTGTTTGGGTGGATGATCCAGATAGGTATCTGAGAAACTTAGAGAGTAACCCATGCGAATTATCCTGAGGACCCATTTGTCCATTGTGATTGACCTTCACTGGCTATGAAACTGAGTCAGACGGCCCCCTACTGCCGAAGAAGAGTCCCCCTCTGGCAGCTGAGGAGAGACATGGGCCAAGTCTTCAGAGGGTGGCCCTAGGTACCTTCGGGCCCTATTCCTTCCGCTGCATTTTATTTTGCGGCTGGGGCCTTGGTTCTTGTTGAAGGCCCCTCAGCCTTTGCTACGAAAGGACTGGACGGTTATGAAACTGCTGGCATTGTCTGCCCTGCTGAGGGGCACTAGGGGATGGTCTGGTCATCTTAACAGCAGTCCTAGTTTTCTCAGTGGCCTAGTACCTGCTCCACTTGTGGGCCAAAGAGATAAACTCCGTCAAATGGAAAATTCATGACTCTCTGTTGAGCATCATTTGTGAGCCCCTGAAGTACGTAACCATAAGTAACGCTGGGTGCAGATCCCAGCTGCTGCTGCTCTCTAAGCAGTGTCAAAACCGTTCATAGCAGCCTTAAGTTGCTGATTACTGAACTCAGTATCTCTAGTAATGGTTTATAGAAGCTCTGAAGCAACTTCCAACTCCAGAAGAGCATCCACAGTGGCTTTTACCAAATGCCAGAGGGTATACTCATATTGAGAGAAACAGCCCTGGTAGCTAGCAATACGCATTCCTAGGGTAGCAGCAGTGAACACTTGCTTTCCTAGAGTGCCAGTCTTACAGGATTCTTTATTTACTGGATGAGCTGTAGATTCCTGAAGGAGAACGGCTTTGACACTCTCTGCCAAGTTCACTATGGCGCCCACAAAAGCTTGAGAGGCCAGGAATGGCCTATCCTTGGGGGAAGCGTATTTGCTGTCTATGAACTTAGCCACAGATGGAATGTGCGCTGGGCTGTCCCACACCATCTGTGAAAGAGTCTCAAAAGAAGGCTGTACTGGAGTTGTCAATTCCACAGGGATTTCAGGGACATGCAGATACTGAAGGCGCAACAGCTTCCCAGGATCCACCCCAGATGTCTGGAGAGAAAGGGTGGAATTCATATTCTTCAGGAGAGACTTAAAGGATAGGTCCTCGATCAAGGGCTCTGCTGAAGTAGAGGGCCTACTTTCCACTCCAAAGGATGAACCCTCATCCAAATCTTCCCTTAACTGCAGATCAGGATCAGACTCAATATTATCTCCTACTAGTCCAAGAGGGATAGTACAGAAAGGAAAAGGAGGAAAGAGAGCAGGAGGAGGTGCTCCTGAATCAGAGTCAAAAACCCTGGCACCTGAGGTGGCACCGGGCAAGTGCCTGGAGACCCCAACCCTGGGGCACCCAAGGCTAAAGACCTGAAAACATAAGTAGGAAAAGGTAGTACCTGTGCTGGTCCCTGTGCCACAGCCATGTGGGAGGGAAAAGCACGAAAGCGCAGCATCGACAGCACCGAAGGTGTTGCGTGACTAAGTTGACCCAACCACCCTGCCCATGGGTCCAAAGGCCCTGGCGCCAGCTCCGCATGCAAGGGAAGTCTGGACAAACGCTTCACCCACTGCTCCATAAGAGTGGCCGAATGATGAAACTGCTCACCAGAGGACTCCCCCCAGGGCTCCAGAGTCAAGGATCATGGCCACCGGGAACCAAGGATGCAGGTGACCCCAACGGAGTCGGGGTTGGCCTCCTGTCTCCTGCTACCGATGATCTCCGTGCAGACGTACCAGAGGGCGACCTCGAGCAGTACCGCTTCTTCTTCGACCAGTGGGACACCGAAGAACTCGAGGCTGAGCTGTGCTGGGTCCCCAATCTTGATCAGGAATGGGCCAGCTTCTTTTTGTGCTTTCGAGAGGACCGCCCTTCCTCCCGAGCACTGGACTGCCCGTGGTCAGACCCCCCCCCCCGTAGAGGGTGGCGTACCAGACCCAGCTCTGCTGCTAAAACAGCTTTCTAGCGAAGTCTCCCTACCTTTACCAGCCCTGTTCATGGTCAACTCCATAAGAAGACTTCTTCTGTTCTTCGTTGAAAAAAAAAACAAAAAACTTTTTTTAATACTCAAACTAAAGAAATACTGAAATGACTTTGCTGCTGTCATACAGACATGAAGACTTGACTCCCGGCAGGCGAACAACGTTGTCACTGAAATGCACTTGACAGCAGGGAAAAAAGGACCTGAGGCGGTTGGAGGGTCGACGCCGAGATAGCCTATATGGCGCGAGCCAGTCTCACGGTGCCGCGCATGCACGGTCTTACCTCGGCGCTGGCCCAACTGAAGATTTTTGGTTCCCGCTCGGTCCTAGCGCCTCCAGGGTAGTCCCATTAGTGTGAAGGAGTGGTGGAGACTTTAGGTTCAGGAAGATCAACGAATTCCAGCTCGGAGGGAGGTGAGCCAAAACAGCTTTTCAAAGTTTGGTACGGCAATTATTTACTGAAGTAAACATCACATATAACATTTCTAGCTTGGAGCAGTATTTAGATAACAATATAGCAACGAGGGGACTAAGAATTTGTATTACCCCCAGGGGCTTGGAGGACTTTGCCTTTGCTCCAGAAATGGAATGGGAAGAGGCTGCACAGGCTTGTGCGCTTAAATCTGTAAAATTGATAATTAAGAATGATGCTATAAAACATGGGAATCTGATAACAGAAATAGCCAAATGCAAGAAAGCTCTGCAAAAGTATATCGGTCACCCGGATTTTAATAAACTTCACTCGGAGCTACAGGAGAAGTTAACCGAGCATGAGGCCGAGACTGTTAAAAGAAAATAGCACAAACTAGATAGAGACCTACTAGACTATAAAGAGCAAGGCATAAATTAGTGTCGGAGACTTGATTAGCGGCCTTCGCTAATTAAAGTAAAAGATGATTAGCAATTGACCGAAGTTGATTAGCAATTACCAAAAATTGATATTTTGGCTGAAAACCCCATAAAATCTACTTATCTTGCTCTATATTGATAAAATACACACTGTACACACATTTCTGAGACTCGTACTGTTTTACTTAGCCATTCAGAGAATACAGGAATTGTGCAGCAGCACAAATACATTTTAAGAGCCATGAAGGAGGTCTGCCAAAGCAGGCCATGAATTTGTGAGCGTGAGTCATGACAAATAAAAATTTAAAATGACCCCCCCACCCCATAAAAACTATGCCACCTAGGACAGTGACTGACCATAAACTTCCAACAAGGACTGGGTTGCTACTCTTCTCCACCAGGCATGTAAGCCAGTTATTCTGGCCTGTTTTGGGGGGAGGGACTTGGGGGTGGTCCACCATCCTCAGCTTACAAATCACCAGGACGTCTTGGTTTAGCACTGAAAAATTATGTCTACAGCCTTGTCTGGGTTGAATTCAGCTGGAAGGGGGCCCTGCTTTTTAAAGCAAAAATGAAAATTATATACCTACCGTAAATATGATCTTTCTGTGCATCTTCACCATTCATCACCTTTGGGTACATGGCATTTTTTTAGGCAGGTGGAGCCGATGCAACATCAGTGCAGCCCTCGAGGCCCACGCATTGCGTGGCACCTGCTGGTTGCCCATTAGGTGCTGTCGACCCGCCTCTGTCTGCCAGTTCTGAGTCGCCGGAGAGGTAAGAGAAAGGGAGTGGAGGGTGGGATGAAGTCCAAGGGACAGGAAAAGGAAAAGATATAAAACTAAAAGGAGAAATAATGACTGAGAGGATAGAAAGAAGACGGAGTCGGAAACTAAAGTGACTGGGAGGGGCCCCAATCTCTGGAAATAGAGGAGGGAGGTAGGATGGGACAAAGAATTTAGAAGGTAGGAAGAGAGGGCAGAAGGTTAACACATCCCAGACCCTGGTCCATCTCCAGATTGTATAGGAACTGCAAAGAGTAGCCAAAGGTTTCTTGCCAGAATTCAAGGCACAGAATAGCTGGCAAAAACTCCATCTGAGCAGAATCGGCTGTTCTGGAAGAAGGACAGGGCACAGAGAATTAACACCCTCTCAACCAAAGATTTTGGTGAAAAAGGAAAAAATAGTTTTTTTTTGTTAATAAAGGATAGTCCTAAGGACAAATTAAAATAAGATGGACGGGACAAGGAGGAGGAAAGAATGGAGGGCAACTACCAACTCCCACCCCACAGGGGTGGAGCAAACGCACTAGAGAAGGACTGCCCCCCATGCTGACCACTCTACCCAGAACATAGTCCCCCTATGTGCCCTCGTTTACCCCACTCCTAGCAAAGAAAGGAGGGGGGGTGAGGTTCGGCACAGAGAGGAAGGTGGACCCAGAGACTAAGGCCCCAGGGGATGGAGTGGTTAGGATGAATGGTGAAGATACAAAAGATCATAATTATAGTAGGTACATAATTTTCATATCTTATCTGTATCAATCTTCACCATTCATCACCTTTCGGTGAGTGCTGAGCCCCCTCGAAGGGGGGTTTCTTTTACACCCTAAGGGACAAAGTCCCTTAGCTCTCAATGGGTGACACACTAAGAGGGAGAACCTTCAGGGCCTGGAGAGGCCCAAGAGTGGGGAGGGTGACACGGGAACCCCCCAGAGGGGGAAGGAAGTTGCCCGAACAAACGATGTCTCGTTCTACGGGAGAAAAGATAGGTTCTCTGGTGAGCGGAGTTAATCACCCTACGCCGGGCAAGGGTGACAACCGGCAAAGACGCAGCCATGCCGTCCGTCTAGTGCAGACTGCTGTCCCTACGACCCTGGTAGCTACCTCGTTGGCATCATAGGATGCCCTCGCTTGGTGCCTTGCTAGCTCTAGGCCATGTGCAGAGAGTGCAATGGCTTGTCTGGTTTGCTCTGTGTCAGGCAACGAGGCTAGGAGTTGACCTAGCCTGGACCACGAGAACCTGTCATAGGCTGCATAGTGGGCCTGATGTGCAGAAATAGAAAGCAACAACCATGCCGAGTAGAAGAAAAAATTACTCACCTTAGTAATGTTGTTTCTTCTAGTGGAGTCGTCTTGTATTCTGACATATGCAGTGATCTCCAACCCTTGAACTACCCCGGAGAACAAAGAGTTAACTTTCCATGCACGGCATGGAACGCTGAGCTCGAGCTTGGCTGAAGCCTCTGTCTGCTGTTGTTTGAACTCCAACCATCAGATCTTTACGAGCTATACTCACTGGGCGTTCTGTGTGGAAACTGTAAACTCACACTAGCCAACTGGCAACTAAATTTGATAAAACAAAAGGGGTTTTTTGGTTTCAAAGCAAAGACTCAAGTCAGGAAACCCAAAAAACAAAACACAACACACACCCAAACACAAGGAGGGTGAGGAAAAAGGGGGCACCCTTGCGTGCCAACACTGCTCCTGCCCACCCAAATCCCAAAACCAGGATCTGAGAGGAGGCGGGGAGGTCAGAATACAGCAAGACTCTACTAGAAGAAACAACATTATTAAGGTGAGTAATTTTTCTTCAAACAACATGAAGTCTTGCTGTATTCTGACATATGCAGACTACTAAGCAGTACCTCCAAGGAGGAGGAACAGAACCTACTTTGGGAATAGGCTCTGAAGTACTGCTGTGTCAAACCGAGCATCACTCCTAGCCTAGATATCCAGAGAGTAATGCTTGGTGAATGTATGAACTGTTTTCCAGGTGGCTGCTTGACAGATTTCTAAGATAGGAATATCCCTGGCAGCAGCTAGGGAAGCAGCTGTACCTCTAGTAGAGTGAGCCCTCAGGCCTGGGGGTCTACCCAATTTTTCATAGCAGAATTAGATACAAGAGACAATCCACCTGGCAATGGATCTTTAGTGGCAGGTTTGCCCTTCCGACCTCCATAAGTGAGGAACAACTGAGGGACTCAAAGCTGTGACCCTTGGTGCGCTCTATGTAGCTGAGGGCCCGCTTAACATCCAGCTGTGCAGCCTCCTCTCTCCAGAGGAGGAATGGTCAGTGAAGAAAACAGGAGAGACATAGACTGATTAAGGTGGAAATCTGAAACCACCTTAGGCAAAAACTTCCTGTTAGTTCTTAGGACCACTTTATCTCTATGGAAAGAGATGAAATCAGGCTCCACTGACAGGGCTTGCAATTCACTGATGCGCCTGGCAGAGGTGATAGCTACCAAAACCACAGTTTTCGAAGTCAAGTACTTAAGCTGAGCAGAGGACAAAGGCTCAAAAGGGGGTTGCATAAGCTGAGCAATGCAAACATTAAGGTCCCAAGCAGGAGCAGGGTCCCTGAAGGGAGGATTGGTGTGCAACAATCCCTTGAAGAATTTACAAAATACAGGATGTGCTGATAGAGAAGAGGGCTTGCCTACTGACAAAAAAGCAGAAAGAGCTGCCAAATGTGCTTTGAGGGTAGCTGGTCTGAGTCCCAAGCCACTGAGATGAACCATATAGTCCAGGACTGTAGGCAACCCAGCAGATTCTGGTGAAATATGCTTACCAGAGAACCAAATAGTGAACCTTTTCCATTTGGAGTTGTAAGTCTTTCTGGTGGAAGGCTTTCGAGAAGCCCTAAGAATATCCAGAACACCTTGAGAGAGGTGCAGATCAGCAAACTCTAACTCTTCAAGAGCCAGGCCTTGAGATTGAGAGATTCGGATACCAAATCCTTCCCTAAGAGGATGTCAACAGGTTGTAATTCCTGGGAAGAGACAGGGGAAGGTGGACTGCTAAGGACAGTAACAGTGGATACCAGGGCTGTCTGACCCAGTCTGGAGCGATCAGAATCACTTTGCACAATTGAGACCTGATCTTGACTAGCACCTTGAACAGGAGAGGGAAGGGGGTGGAAAAGCATACAGGAACTTCCCTTCCCAACTGAGAACCAGAGCATCCAGAGGGACTGAGCCCAAGACTGGGGGTCTTCAGCAAAATAGAGGAAGTTGGTGATTGTCTGGGGCTGCAAAAAGATCTATCTGTGGAGTGCCCCATCTGGAGAAAATCACTTTCAAAATTAGGGGATCTAGGGACCATTCGTAGTGACCTGAGATATCCTGCTGAGAGCATCTGCTAGGACATTGTCCTTCCCTGGGAGGTGAACTGCTGTCAGAGAAGTTTGCAGGGAATAGGTCAGAGACCACAACTTCATTGCTTCTGTGTACAAGGCCACAGACCGACTGCCCCCTTGCTTGTTGATGTACCACATTGTGGTGGTATTGTCTGTTCTGATCTGGACCACTTTGTTCTGAACAGACTTGGAAAAAGCTTGCAGTGCCAGAAACACTGCTCTGAGTTCCAAGAGACTGATGTGAAGCAGAGATTCTTGAGGTGACCACAGCCCTTGGGTGGTAAGATCCCCCAAGTAGGCCCCCCAGCCCAAGAGGGAGGCGTCTGTGGTGAGGATTAGTGAATGAGACTCGGTGAGAAAAGGAACGCCCTGCCTTAAACTGTCCTGATCCTGCCACCATAGCAAAGCCTGGATCAGGGTTCGAGTCACTGGGACTAGTTTGGTAAGGGAATCCCTTTCTCTGGGACCAGAAGGCTCTCAAATGGAACTGAATGTCTCTCATCTGAAATCTTGCCCCCTGGACCACTGCTGTAGAGGCTGCCATGTGGCCCAGGAGCTGCAAGAAGTGCCTTGCTGGTCCAGACACCTGAGGGGTGAAAGAAGAGGCCAGTTCTATTAGTGTCCTTGCCCTGTCCAGGGGAAGGAAGGCCTTTGCTCTTATTGTATCCAGCTCCGCCCCTATAAAGATGAGGAGCTGTACTGGCTCTAGAACAGACTTTGGAAGGTTTAGGAAAAATCCTAAGGAAGTGAGCAGTTGCTGAGTTATCAGAAGATGTGACTTGACTTGGTCTGGAGACTGACCCACTATGAGCCAGTCATCCAGGTATGGAAAGATGGAGATCTTTTTTCTCCTTAAGAAAGCAACCACTACTGCCAGGCACTTTGTGAACACCCTTGGGGCTGAAGTTAGACCAAAGGGCATTGCTCTGAATTGATAGTGGCCTGAGGGCAACTCGAACCTGAGGTACTTTCTGTGGGAGCACCTGATGGGAATGTGAAAATAGGCATCTTTGAGGTCCAGGGAGGCTAGCCAGTCCCCTGGCCTTAGAGAGGGCAGAATTATTCCCAGAGTCACCATTTTGAATTTTGGCTTTAAAAGGTGCTTGTTTAGATATCTCAGATCCAGGATGGGCTGCCATTCTCCTGTCTTTTTGGGGGTTAGGAAGTACCTGGAGTACAATCCTTTGCCCCTGTGTAGGGTAGGAACCCTTTCTATGGCTCTGAGAGCCAAGAGGGAAGAAACCTCTGCCTCTAGGGCAAGGGCCTCTGATGGATTTGCAGGTGGAAAGGATCTGGTTCTCATCTTGGGAAATTTTTTTGAAGCTGAGAACCAGTCCCTGGCTTACTACTTCCAGGACCCACTTGTCTGATGTTAAAGACTTCCAGTCCTGGACAAAGTAAGCCAGCCTGCCCCCTACCGGTATTGGAGAATCGGCCCGGGCAGACCCATCAGGGTGTCTGCTTGGCAGAGGCTTTAGGCTGAGGGGTGGAAGCAGGCCTGCTCATACCCCATCTGCCTCTCCCTCTAAAGAACCCCCTCTGAGCAAAAGCAGAAGAGGAGGCCTGGGCTTGGTACAAGGGCCTTTGAAAGGGCCTGCCCCTGCCCCTGGAATGCTGCTTCTGAGGAGTGGCTTGCCTTTCTTTGGCCTGAGCACCACTGTAGGTGGTCCTGTACTCGTCCATCTTCTCATGTAGTTCTCTGTCTGCTCCCCAAACAGAGAATTACCAATGACAGGGAAATCCATGGCCTTAGCCTGGGTATCCTGTGATAGGCTAGTACATCTGAGCCAAGCCATACTCCAAAGGGCCACAGATGTAGCCATGACTCTGGATGAAACATCACTGGAGTCCATAGCAGCATGAAATTGCACCTTGGATGCCTCAATCCCATCCGCAGCCACCCGCTCCAGCTCCTTGGCAAGCTGGTCAGGGGCCTGTTTAGCCAGAGCCAGCACAGTGTCTCACCTGGACTTCTGGTATCTAGCTGTGTATACCATATAGTTAGCCTGCCTGAGTCCCAAAGATGCTGCCATACACTGTTTCTTTGCCATGGCATCAATCCTCCTGGAGTCCTTATCTGGGGGGTGTGAAGCCAAGGGAATATTTGCCTTATCACAGGCAGCAGCCTGCACTACCCCAACATGGCTGCATTGCTGGGAAAGGAACTCCATGTCTGAGCCTGAAAGAGTATACCTCTTGTCCATTTTTCTGTCCACAGGAGGTATGGAATTAGGAGTTTTTAGAATTTTAAATGTCTGTTTCCCAAAAGATTTATGAAGGGGAATAGACAATCTCCTGGACTCTGGGTTGTCCATCATCTCAACAAAATCAGGCTCCTCCTGATCCTCTACTGCTTCTTCCATAGGAAGCTGGAGGGTTTCAGCCACTTTCTTGCAAAACATAAAGTGGAAAGGGACTCAGAAAGCCTAGGAGGAGAAACACCTGAAGTTCTGTCTGGGGAGATGTCCGGGTCAAAGGCACATCCAGACTTTCATAATCACCATCATTATCTTCATACTCTCCTTTCTCCTCCTCCGGTTCATAAAATTCTTCTAAAGTATAATCCGGAACCGGGGGAACCGACCAAACTGAGCCCCGAACCGATGGTGCCGGTTCGGCCGGAACCAAAGTTAGCGACTGAACAATCCTTATCGCTTTGGCTATCTCATCAGCGGTCGGAGAAAGAACTTGTGGATCTGAACCGGATGATTTATCCCTTTTCTTTCTTTTAACCAGAACCAACTCCTCAGAATCGGTTTTCCTTTTGCCCGAAGAAGTTTCACCCTGGTCAGAAGGCACTCCTTCTGGTTCGGTCAGAACCGAACCGGGCTGGCCATCCGGGTCAGCTGACTTCTTGGCCTCCCTTTCCCTCAGTCTACCTACTCTCTTATCCAGGGTAGCTTTGGGAAAACTTTTAAAAATTCGGCAGTCTGAACTGAGGTGGTCAAACCCCAGACAATAACACAGGTGGTGTGGGGATCAGCCTTAGCAAAGGCTTCCCCACACACACTACAGTGTTGAAACCCAGTGGGCCCGTTTTTTTTCTTGGGTTTCTCAGACATGGCCAATCCTAACCAAAACGTACCCTTTTTTCAGCAATCCTCCAGGCAAGACACCCCTATTGGTTCCTGACTGTGTTACGGGTCTTGGAAAAAAACGTAATGAAATCCATTTTTTTTTAGAACCGATACGGACTGGTTTCCACACTCTAATAAAGACAGAAGTTTTTGGTTTTTTTTCTCACACAAACCTGATCAGTTCAAACCGAACCGATCCGATCCAATGTTTACAAGTTCCACACAGAAAACTAATATAGAAAAACCTGTCGAGTACTCACGGTACCACAGACAGAGACTTAAACCGAGAGGTTTAGAAGCAGAAGTTCGGTGGAAACCAAGCGAAAAAACGACACTTTAACCGACTTTTTCAACCGAGCGAAGGAGAAATCTCCGGAGCGACTGTTCAGTGAGGCGGAGTAAAGAATCTGATGGTTGGAGTTCAAACAACAGCAGACAGAGGCTTCAACCGAGCTCGAGCTCAGCGTTCCATGCCCTGCATGGAAAGTTAACTCTTTGTTCTCCGGGGCAGCTCAAGGGTTGGAGATCACTGCATATGTCAGAATACAGCAAGACTTCATGTTGTTTGAAAGCCCTCCTACCCCAGAAGTCAAAATCTGAGGAATCTTGATCTGGGGGCCGGTCACGGTGAAGGGCGCAAAGCCCATCAGGAGTGTCCAACTGCGTCAATCCGGACTGCGGAGGAGGCATGGAACCTGGAGACTCTGGGGGATGCAATACCACTGGCAGAGATCCCTAGGGGCAGGAACTCTGGAGAACGGTCTCTGCCAGAAGTGAAATGACGCCTCCCGAAAGGGAGCAGGCCAGGGAGACACCACCAGGGTGGTCTCGCTGAATTCGTCTAGAAAGGCGTGCGCCGAGTGCCCTGGATTGCTTACAGTGGCAGGGGTGAGGTGCAAGTCCTCCAACATCCTCACGAGGAAACGCTGATACTTAGCGAGATCAGCGGCTGCAGAGATGTTGACAGAAGGCTCCTCTCCCCCAGAAGAGGGGAATGAAGAGTTGGAGGACACAGACTGCTCAGAGGGCAGCTGCTCGGAGGGAGGTTGAAAAACCTGTCTGTCCATTGCCCTAACGTAAGCTGGGAACCGAGCAGCCACAGCCCTGAACTGCTCCCAAGAGAGAGGCCTGCTAGGACCAAGGATGCCTGGGAGTGCGGGAGAATGTGGCAGCGGGATGGGGACAGAGCCGAGAAGAGATATCGGCTGACCTCCGCCTGGGCTAAAGAGCAGACCAAGGGCACCCAAAGAAGAAGGTGCTCTGGAAAGCTCCACAGCCAACAGCTGAACAACCATTTTGGAACTGCCTTGGCTGTGCCCGGAAGAATCCCCCTTGTGAGGCAACCGGGGCCATATAGGTCCAGAAGGACGGTCCCCTACCTCAAAAGAATGGAGCTCCCTCAAAGAGAACGAGGAGGAAGAGCGGAGATCCGCACTACGGCTTCTTCCAGAGCCCCGGTGGGCCCCAGAAAAAGGTCGCCATGCAGACCCAATGCCCCTCAACCCCTCGGAGTCCGAAAGATCCCTCCTCCTTGAGAGGACCAGCCTAGGTAGCGGACAGCCCTGGCCAGCACCCGAAGGAGCTATCCAGGGCACAGCACCCTCCCCCCCCCGTAGGTGTTCTGATGGGCCCCAAAGTTGGGCGATCCAGGCACACCACAGGTGGAGGTACCACTGCTGAGGGGTCAGTGAACCAAACAAGACCAGGCTGCAGAGCAATGGTGGCCTGCACCACTGCCCGCTGGTCCACACCCCTGACCCCAGTCTCAGCAGCCACTGACCTCACATCAGAAGGGGGCTGACTCCAGCTTGTTGAGGATACTACAGGGCTGTCCACCCCAACAGTCAACCCCAAGGAGTCAGACTGTTTGTTTGACTCAGAGCCCGACTCCACCACCGAAGAGGTAGAGGCCGAGGCCCTGTGCCAGACCGCAGGAGGGCGCCCGGTGCCATCCTTGCCAAAGGGTGAGCCAGAAACCGAAACCATGCCCGAGCCAGTGCCCCCTACAACACCGCAAGCGGAATCCACAGAGGGCACGGCCCCAGCCCGAACAGCAGCTCCAGAGTCGGGACCAGCCATGGTGCCATCCTGCCCCACGGTGCAGAGGATGGTGCCACCCGGCTCCACGGCGCCATTCCGAGACGGCGCCGACAGCGGAATCCCCCACTACCAAGTATGGCTGACCTGCAAACAACAGATCCAGTAGCACTTGAACCCCTTACCTGGTGAGCAAAAGAAGGTCCAGGTGGGGTTAGCTCATCAAGGAAAATGGTTTTCACTAAGTCACTGAAAACTTCCTGATGGAAGGCGAAGCACAACTTAGAAGCCTCTTGTGGTGGTCTAGCAGAATCAAATCCTAGTCACTGCATATTCCAAAAGGGAATCATCCTGCCCCTGTGTGTATAACTGTAGCAGCAGTCTCTGAACTCAGGGAAGAAAGGAAAAGTGTACAGGAGGACGTGTCCACTGTGGGAAAAACATTTCGACAGAAAAAACAGGGTCTGGATTTGTAAGGCAAATAGAGGCAGATGTGCATCGAGGAGGGACACAGCAGGACCAAGTTAGAGCTAACCCATTCGTTGAAGTGACTGAATAGCCGGCAGAAGTGGCTCAATGCGGTGAGACACTACTTACTCCGGCCTCCTGAAGGAAGCAGGAAGGTCTCTAGTTTGCTTTGTTGAAAAAAAAAACAAACATCACCGCTCCGTCACGCAGTCGGAGAGGATAGCTTCGAGTGCTACTGGCACGAAACCAGTGCACAGGAACTGAAGGTGTGAATATTTGACAAGCTACCTCAGAAAAAGACCTACTTGACCTACAGTCAAGAAAAGAGCATGTTGTCTGTTAAGTTGAAGCAAGCATGGAAGTAGGAATCTAAGTTCCGACCGCTGAAGAGTCACTTCTGTTGTTAGGGCTCTGATCAAGAGAAGAAAGCCTGATTAAAAACAAAAAGGACTAACAGACTGGTTAGATGCCTAGGTTTTGGAAATATCTCGAATAAGAGAAAATTCTCTAGAGAAAAGAGGTGAGCTGTACCACCACTGGATTGGACTGCCCCTAGGGGTAGAAGAAATCAGGTACTCTTTACTGAAGTTTAGAGATGACCGCCCAGGGTTGAGGGGAACCTGACCAGATCCAAAGTGTGGTATCGGGAAATTCCAACTAGGCCCTGTGCTGTGATAATTTGACCCCCTTTTTTGTATTAATTATCATTAGTCCGAGCCTGACAAGGCTGTTGACTGCTATTTGGCAAGGATTGCCTGATACAGATATGACAAGGATGTCATCCTCTGAGGAGCAGGAGGAGCCTGAGATCCATAACTGAACTCTTGACTGGACTAATAATAGCTAGACAGATGTTAACCACCTGTGCCGAAGCAGCCACCAGAGGGAGGCATCAAAGAGGGCTGTATCCTATTAAAGGAGGCGGAAATGAAAATTACGTACCTCAGTAATTCTTGATCTTCTCTTGTATCTTCACCATTCATTACTGCTTGGGTTAAGCCAGAGCACGCACCCGCTCACGGGAGGTTTTTTTTTTTGAGTCGGCTCAACAGGCGCCCGCCATCGAGGACGACGACGCCACATGCACGAGTAACGGCCGTAGGTGCCGCAGACCTCCTCCATCTCAGTTCTGGTAGCCGGAGAGGCGAAAATAAAGTGCAAGAAAAAAGAAAGTGAGGCAAGAGAGCTGAGGGATAGAAAAAGGAAAGGAAATAAACCGAAAAAGGAATAAGCCGATGGAGAATAGACAGAGGAGAGAGAATTCCTACCCTAAGGGACCGCAGGGCCTCCTGTCCGGGCGGCTCTAGGGGAGGAACAGAGAGAGGGACAGGAAGTAGAAGAAGAAGAAGAAAGAAAGAGAGAAAGAGGCATGTTGAGAGGAGAACAGTGCCCATCGAGCATTGTTGGTTGAGAGGCTTATAGGCTCGAAACTAATAAGGGAGCAAGAATCCCAGTTGCTAGGACTGAGAGGAGGTTCCACCAAACCTCCTGAACAGATCCAAGGGAAGGCAGACTCTTTGAACTCTCAACATTCCAAGTCCCTTCATCCTAGTTGAGGGCTCCAAGACTGTCCGAGCAGAACCTGTTCCGGTAGAGCGCTCATCCAGGAAGAGGACTAAGTCCCTTAGCACCTTGTTAAGTGCTAACACAGAAGTGTATGGGAAAAACTATGCCTTCTCGAAGGCAGTTTGTATGAAAAGTAGAGAGAAACTCAATCAGACTTGCTAGGGCAAGGCAGACAGAAGCTTGAAGCTGACAAGTTCAGTCAGCAACTAGAAAAGCTTGAAAAATACCTGCCAGGGGGATTCCAAACTTTGAGGAGGCCAAGACAGGGCATGGCCACCAGGCTGTGAAACTACATGACCTGAAGAAGGTAAGGAATCGCACCATAGGGCAGTCAGAAAGAGTTCCCTCAGAATTAAAGAAATTTGCAACCGTACTCGTTCCCTCTACCTTGAGGAAAAAAGTGAATCCATTCACAAGAATGGGGGAAAAGAACAGAAAAGTTTTTTTTTTTGGCATAAAGGCCAAGGGGGGAGAGAGGAACGAGACAGGAGGGAGACGCCACAGAAGGAGGCCACTGAGGGAAGGTGGGAGATTAGTAAGAATGGTGAAGATACAAGAGAAGATCAAGAATTACGGTAGGTACGTAATTTTCATATCTTCCCTTGTCAATCTTCACCATTCATTACTGCTTGGGTGAGTACTAAGCCCCCTCCCCCCTTGAAAAAGGGGGGTAGAACCCTGAGAGAACAAGACCCCCAGCCTCCTGTTGGTGAGAAACAGAAGGGGAAGACCCTGACTAATACAGAGAGAAGCCTAAGTGGGAGAAGAGCTAGAGGTCTCCGAGGACGAGGAGACGGAGGAAGCCCTGCAGAAGTCTCCTAGCTCTGGAGGAAAAAGACGGGTCCCCGGAAAGCGGAGCGATCACCCTACCGGGCCAGGGGTGACAACCTTGATAGACGGGGTTTACGCCGTCCGCCTAATGCAGATCGCTGTCCGCCAGTAAGCCTGGAAGCCACCCTCACTGGCGCTATAAGATGCCCTTGCTTGGTGCCTTGCCAGCTCCAGGCCTATAGCGGAGAGGGCAATAGCCTGTCTGGTTTGCTCCGTATCAGGCATTGATGCTAGAGCTGGGAGAGCATCGACCACAGATGCCGATTGTAGGCAGCGTGGTAAGCCTGATGTGATGCAATGCAAGCCACCGCACGAAGAAGAGAACACTCTTCGCTCCCGTCGAACTGTAGGGAACTGCCGGGCGGTCACAGCTACGGCGGGCGCCCGGAAGAGTCTCTAGGTACACCAAACCGGAAGACAGGTTGGGACGGGTACCCAGGGATCTCCGAGGGGCACAATACCTTCGACGACAGTCTACCGGGCTGGAGAAAGGGCGGCTGGACTGCCAGGAATGGATAGACGCCCCTGGAAGGGGATAGGCCAGGAAGGTACCACCAGGTGCTGGGCACTGAATTCTCCAAGGAATTTACGCGTCTCCCGTTCAGTATTGTCTCACCTAACGTAAGAGATTCGAAGATCCCTCACCATCCTCGAAAGGAATCGCTGATATTCCATGAAATCAGCGTCGGAAGAAAGATGAGCAGGGGTTCCTCTCCCTCAGAGGAGGAAGACGAGGATGATGGAGAGCTCGAATGTCCAGAAGATTCCTGTGGCGGTGGGGAGAGTCGAAAGACCCGCTCATGCATGTATCTAACATATGAGGGGAAGGCCGCTGCAGAACCTCTGAACTGCTCCCAGGATAACGGACCCGTAGGACTGACATGGCCTGGAAGAGCGCGGGGTGGATGCAGAGGTACTGGAGAAGGGCACCTATGAAGAGGCAACTGACCTCTGCCAGGGCTCTGAAATCCGGGGAACGGAGCCCGAGCTGGCGGGATCCCGGACAACAAACCAGGCCGCAAGACGGGACCCTGAGGATGCAATGCCTGGAAGAGCCCGGGGACCTTCCCTGTGACGAACCCGGGACTGCATGGATCCAAAAGGGCAGTCCACAGCAACGTCACCGGAGGGAACCCCGGGGCCCAAGAGGGAAAGGCGGGGTTCAGCGCTACGGCTCCTAGCCACCCCACGAGGAGTGGCCGGCGGAGACCGCGACGACCGTCCCCCGCCCCTTGACCCTCGGACTGAGAGAGAGCCCTCCTCGACTGCAGTGTTCCCCCACCCTGACAGGCGGCAACAGCACCCAGGAGGGTAGCTGTCACAGGCCCCCTAGGAGGGGGAGCCTCCCCCTCAGTCCCCACCACATCACTCCCCCGGGACCCAGGGCCACCCCTAGCCCGAGGGCCCTCAGGAGAGGACGGGAGTGGGGACAGAGGGAGGGGCCCGCTGCGCCGCCTCGCACCCTGTGCCACTGGGGACCCTGACCCCAAGAGTCAGGGTGCCAGGATGGGTCCACATCTGAGTCATCGACCTCCGAAGAGGACGAGACCAGCAGAACCTCAATGCTGGCAACCCCAGGGGTCTCCGGAGCAATGACGCCACGAACAGCGCTGGTGCCAGGGACGGCTCCGGATGACCCCAGCCCACTCGTGACAGCCAGGCCCGGTCCTGGCTCCCATGCCACGCCAGGTAGGCCCACGGTGCCGCTCCCGGCATCGGACCCCAACCCGGCGCCGCCAAGAGCGCAAACCTGGGCCTGCGGCGCCGAAGACCAGGGCAGCGCCGCCAAGAGCGCCGTCTTGATCACCAGCGCGGATCCGAAATGGCGCCGGAGGGTCCACCGTTGCCAGGCCCAGCAATCGTGGGCCTCGACACTGGGGGAGCCTGCACCTCCGAGGAGGTGACTGCCGAGGCGGTGTCCCCGTCACGGCCCCGGGAGGGACCACGATGTTCCCCAACACCGCGAGAAAAGCTTCCTCTTCGGCAAGAGAAGAGGAGGAATCTTCCTCCTCCGCGGACCATATAGGCCCGGGAGGGGACCCGGGGGAAGGGCCTAGAGACCTTACCTGGGAATCCCTGGAGCGACGCCGTCCCCCGAAGGTTGGCGGGGCCTTGCCGAGCTTGAACGCGCAGACTTCGAGGACACGACGGTCCATGGAGAAACAAGCGTCGCACGCGTCCATGTTGTGGTTGGGTCCCAGGCAACGGAGACAGACATCATGCCGGTCTGAGACGGAAAAATGCCGGCCACAGGAGCACCGACGCATAGGGGCGCGGCCCGCCTTCGACTTACGCCTTGCTCCCGAACCGGACATGATGCGAACTAAACAAGGAAAAAAAGGCAATAAAGCACTCGGCGCCGCAGTATAGAAAGAAAAGGAACGGTCTTACCGGATACGGCGTCGAGTGAGACGTGGAAACTTCTGAGAAAGCGAGGAGTCTTTTGAGGAAACCGAGAATACTAACGCCACTGCCAGAAAGCAGATGCAGCCTCGATGGCGGGAGAAACAGAACTGAGATGGAGGAGGAGTCTGCGTATCTAATCCGCCGCCTCGCGCATGACGCGACACGCCGGCTCCCGAGGGGCGGCGCCTGCTGGAGCCGATAAAAAAAAAAACATCTCAGAAGGGTGTGCGCCCCGCTTAACCCAAGCAGTAATGAATGGTGAAGACTGACAAGGGAAGATCAGTCTGTGCAGCTCCCGACCATAGAATTAGAATGTTCCACAGACTGTAATTGTCTTGACGACTGAAAGAGTCTAGACGCAGAGGTATATGGTCCACAGATCCAGTCTGAACACTATGATGGACCCCATAAATGAGGAACTACTGAAAACAGCTTCCATCACAGACTCTGATGATAGAGAGGGCGTGTATTTCAGTATATAAAATGAGTCATCCGCTGTATCACTGACCAGGACAGGGAGAGACTCATCTAGATGCCCTTCTACCACAAAAGGACCCCAAAAAGAGATCTAAGTCAGAGCCACTAGAGACTCCACCACCAGGAAGGGTGTCGAGGAGCTTGGCACCATGTAGGGAGCTAAGAAAGTGCTGAGCGGAATGAGAGATTCCGCTGACAGAAAAGAAGAGTCCCATCAGTGGAAAACCGCTGGATGATGAGACCCGATGCAGACCGCCACCCACTAAGATGTGTGGAAAAATAATCCGCAGAATAGGACTTCATTCCGAGGAAACATCCCGCCACAAGTCCTGCAGAAGAGAGGTCTGCAAACTGAGATCTTTCTCTAGTTCTGTCAGACAGCACCAACTGGCACCCCTGTGGCACCGTCACTCGTGGCACAGGAGGGCACCAAGCAGTACCTATGCTAACCTGAAGAGACACCCGAGGGCACCCATGGCGGAACCCGCAGATATCCTCGGCACCAATGGCATGCAAGGGCACCCCTAACGCCCATGGTACCATGGCACCTAAGAAACCCATGGCACCCATGGTCACTCATGGCACCCATGCCACCCGCTGGTGCCAGGCGCCACCCGGCGGGTGCCCAGCATCACTCGCGGGTGCCTGGCGCCGCCCACAACACCCACGAGCACCCACGGGCATCCGTGGCACCGTTAGTGGCACCGGCAACGGAGGCAATAATGACAGCACCCACGGCGCCGCACAGCCCACGGCGCTGACCCAAACACCAGCGGCGCTGCCTATGGCACCAATGCCAAACCAGTGGCATGGCACTGGACCTGCGGTGCCACCAAGGTGTCGGGCACAGTGCCAGTAAAAACACCGTGGAAATGCCAATGGAAAAGATAGGGAGAAGGAGAAAGGTGGTGCCCATGCCAGCCCCAGCATGGAAAAGGAAGAGGGGGTGGGCACGAGGGGCTGACACAATGGCGAAGGCACCAAGAGGGCACCGCACTCATTCTGATCCAATTGACCCGGCTCTGGTCCAACGGCTCCGAGGCCCCGGAAACAGGACCACAACCAGGAAAAAAGGAAAGTCAAACCCCTTGCTCCACAGAAGCGGCCCAGAGGTGAAACTGCTCAACGGAACTCCAACGAGGACAGAGATGGAGTCCGGAGTAGAGTACGCGGCCGTTAGGAGCGGGGCCAAGGGGAACCCATGAAAGTCGGTTCAGGCCTATCGCCCCTACCAACGAACAACCCTCGTGCAGACATTCCAACAGGCAACCTCGAGCGGCACAGACTCTTCTTCCCTAAACGAAGAAGAAGAGCTCGAGACTAAGCGGAGCTGGATCCCCGGCACCGCCAGATTCATGCTTCGGTGGACTGTCCTCCCTCCCGAGCACAGGACTGTCCATAGTCAGACCCTCCCCCGTTACTTAAGGATGGCGGACTGGGCACAGCCCCTCTGCCATAACAACTTTCAAACGAAGTCTTCCTACTGTCACCACTACCGTCTAAGGACGACTCCGTTGATGGCAGGAAATAATTTCTTCATAATCTTTTGTTCATAAAATAAAAAATTACTACTAAATAGTTAAATTAAACACTAAAAGCTGTTGTCGTATAGATGAAAACTTTGACTCCGGCAGACAAGCGACGTCGACATCCAAGCGCACTTGACGGGAGGAGAAAAGGAACTGAGGCAGTTGGAGGGTCGACGCCGAGATAGCCTACACAGGCGTGAGTCAGTCTCGTGGTACTGCGCATGCGCGGTCCTACCTCGGCACCGCCCCTTCAGAAAATGTTTGGCTCCCACTTGGTCCTAGCGCCTCCGGCGCTATCCCACTAGTGTGAATGAGTGATGGAGGCTTAGTCCAGGAAGATCTGGTAGTGGCCTGGGGGGACAGTGAACCTGAGATACCTTCTGTGTGATTCTCTGACAGGGATGTGAAAATATGTGTCTTTTAAATCCAAAGAGGCTAGCCAGTCCCCTTTTTGTAGTGTTGGCAGGATTACTGCCAATGTAACCATTTTGAACTTGGGTTTCACCAAGTACTTGTTTAGATGTCGGAGGTCTAGTATAGGCCGCCACTCTCCAGTCTTTTTTGTTGTTAGGAAATACCTGGAGTAGAACACTTGCTCTCTTTGACTGTATGGGACAGGCTCGACTGCTTTTGCCAATAATGCATTTTTTACTTCCTGCTCCAGCAGTTTTCTTTGTGAGGGAGGAACTAATGCAAAATGTTTTACCCCTGGAGGGGGAAGGGACCTGAAACAAAGGGAGGGACCCTGACCCACTATTTCCAGGACCCACCTGTTTGATGTGATTTTTGACCAGTCCTGGAAATAGTTGGAAAGTCTGCCCCCTACTGGATGTGGAGAGGCAGGCTGAAGGAAGAGTCAGGGGTTCTGCTTTTGTTGTTGTTGAGGTTGGGCAGACTGAGACCCTCTGGGGGAGCCTCTTCTGTCCCATGCCCTATAAAACCCCGTCTGCTGGGGTTGGTACTGTAGCTGAGGAGCAGCCTGCACCTAAAAGAAAGGTCTCCTAAAAGTAGACCTGCCCTTGCCTCCCCTAGAATAAGAAGTGGAAGGAGAAGGTTTTCCCCTGGTGGAATTACTTCTGAAAGTAGCCTTGTACTCGTCTACTTTCTTCATGTAGGCTTCAGTTTGTGCACCAAAAAGAGAATGGCCCTCAACTGGGAAATCCACTGCTTTATTTTGGGTGTCCTGGGTGAGGCTGATAGCCCTCAGCCAGGTGAACCTTCTCAACTATAGTACCAGCTATCCATCTGGCAGCAGTGTCGTTCATGTCTGCTGCCATCTGGAACTGGTATTTGGAAGCCTCCAAACCCAATGTGGCTGTCTCTAGCAACCCCTCAACACTGAGGGAGGGATTTGCCTCTGCATTATCCACCACAGACTGCCATAAAGCTTTTTGGTAAAGGGCAGCATATGCCTGGTAAGTGGCTTGCCTGATAGCAAGAGATGCAGAAAGGTACCCCCTCTTAGCCATACTGTCCACCCTTCTGGAGACTTTTTCAGGTGGATGAGAAGACAAGGGGTTTTGGCCTTCTCACAGGCTGCCTGCTGTACAATGCCCTGATGATCTGGAAGACTGAATAAAAACTCAGCACCAGACCTCTCAAACTGGTACTTTTTGTCACATTTTTTATCAACAGGTGTGACAGTTTCAGGAGCTTTTAAAATTTCCAGAATGTCTTTTATGAAAAATTTACGGTTTGAGGGTGTTGGCCCCATTAGTTCCATATATTGAACCTCTTTATCATCCTGCACTTCCTCAATTGTTTGAGGTCCAGTGCTTCCACCATATTCTTAATGAAAGAAAAATGGGAGGAAAAATCCTCTGAGGTCCTTGGGGACCAAAGTCTTATTCCGGTGACACTTCAGCTCTATTCCTTCTCCTCCTCACCACCACCACCACCCATTTTGGGAACAGGCACAAGAGGGGTAGCAGCAGCTGTTTTATCAGCTGGAACAGTTACAGGCTGCTGGGGGTAGGCACTGCAGCACTTGTAACAAAGTCAGAACTTGTGTAATGTCAGCAGGAGAGGGAGTATGAGTGTGCACCTGAGGGACCCCTTGAGGCGTTTCAGCTGGGGTGTCAGTGTGCTTACTTTTTCTTAGTTTTTTGGCAGCCGGCTGATTGCTCTCTTACTAGAGCCCTCACCCATATCAGGGGAGGATCTGGAGGCTCTAGAAGGAACTGCCACATTTTTAGAGGGGGTGGACTGGTCAGAGCCCAGGCACTCCTCTTGAAGTCTTCTCTTAAGCCTCTCCCTGCGTGTCTCCACAGGGAAAGACTTGCAAATCTCACAGTCCTCACTGAAATGTTTCACACCAAGGCAGAGCAGACAAATGTCATGTTTGTCAGCCCTGACAAATACCTCAGCACATTTAATACAATTCTTAAAACCTGTAGGTCCTGTGTTCTTTTTAGGTTTAGCCACCATTACAGAAAACAGGAATCAAAAAAGCGCTGAACAGAACAAGATTTCAAAATATGCGGTCGGTTTTAATAATAAAGCGATCAGTTCAGAAACCGTTAAATTTGAACAGAACCGCGGTTCCGGAACTGAGAAAACTGCTAGGAGAACCGGAACACCTAGGTTCAATAGAGGTTAAACTAAGTAATTTTTAAAAGAAAAACAATCAGGAAATATAAGGAAAGTTCTCCTATGAAATTAACAAAGGAGTCAGTCACCCCTCGGTTCCAAGGAACCGCCAGGAACCGATGAATTAAAGAATTTAAACTATGAGGTAAAAACACTAACAATGAGAATAAGGCAGTAATGAAAAAATAAGACAAAATACTTAAGTTTTTTTTGTGATTTTATGCACAATTTACACTATCTTGATAGGGACAGATCTCCAGGGTGTCTGAACTCTGCAGCAGAGACAAGAAATCTGAGTTTGAATGCAGGCAGTTAGAATAGTGCAGTTTGAAAATGAATGCACGAGCTAAACATTCCATAATTAGCACAGCATTCTATTTGGCTCCAGGGCAGTGATGGCTTAAGGGAGCACTGCAAAGAGTAATAATATTAGTGGATTCCTGGGGTTAGAAATGAAAATTACGTACCTACTGTAATTCTTGATCTTTCTGTGCATCTTCAGCATTCATCACTGGTAAGGTTCCGCCACAGAAACAGGACCCAGGGGAGCATTTTTTTTTTTTTTTTTTTGCAAAGAGGAAGAACGGCTCGAGACTGCGCTTTACCCTCAAGGCCATACATTGCATGGTGCTCAGGTTGGCCAGTAACTGACGCCGATTACACCTCAGACCCAGTTCTGCATGCCGGAGAGTAGCCAAGAAAGGAAAATGGAAATGATATAAAACTAAGGAAGGAATAATACCAGAAAAGAGACAGAAGTAACAGGAGCCTAGGGGTCTGGGACAGGGGGCCCCAACCTCTGGGCAAGCAAGGGAGGAATTGAATAAGGGATGGAGAAGAGGAAGAACAGAAGGAGAAAGAAGGGGGGGGGAGAGGAGACACTGCATTTCACTCATCGGGGCCCATAGGACTGCCCAAGGACTACAGGAGGGCATTACTGCTTTAGACCATGTTCCCTTCTGTCTAGGAGAAAAAGAAATCTTTAATTAAGATAATGCAGAGGATGGCTGACTGGATGTCCAGGAGAAGAAAGTAGTGCACAAACTTCGAAAGTCCTCACTGGAGACAAGAGTAGAAGAATAATGTCTCCCCAACCCCCCCCCCAAAAAAAAAACCAAGGGATAAACTAGAAAAAGGGCAGGACTCATCCTAAAACCTGCTCCTCTACACAAATAAACCTCCTCAGATGCTATTTTTAGAGGAACATCACCTCAGAGGGAGAGACGGAGACGAGGAGGATACTGAGAAAGGAGCAAGAGGAAATCCCCAGAGGGGAACTCCACAAGGCGAGATCGCTAAACTAGCGATAGAGAGTAAAGGATAACCTGGGCCTCAATAATACTGCTTTAATAGCCCCAAGGGTTTTAGATGAAGCAGAGGAGGAGAATCCAAAACAGGTCCGACCCAGAAGGAAGGTCCCGTTAGGATGAGAAAGAGCCCTGGTGATCGAAGAGGGTTGCCTTCCTGCCCGTCTCCCCAAAACATTTACAACATTCTCCAGAGGAGCAGAGCCAAGGCATGGGGTACCAGAGAATCAAAATTGGAGAAACAAACAGGGAGGAGGCATCCCCAGAGACTGAGGCCTAAGAGGGGAAGGTGGATGGGAAGCAGTGATGAATAGTGAAGATATACATAAAGATATGAAAATTACGTACCTACAGTAATTCTTGATCTTCTCTTGTATCTTCACCATTCGTACTGATGGATGTAAGCTTACTGCTGGGTGTAAGCTGGAGGCGTGCACCCACCATGGGAGCTTTTTTTTTTTTTGGACTGAGGAGTCTGTGCCATTGGCACCACCCATGTGGCTGAATGGTGAAGACTGACAAGGGAAGATCAAGAATTACGGTAGGTACATCATTTTCATACCTTATCTGTGTCAATCTTCACCATTCATCACTGGTGGGTGATTACCAAGCCCTCGGAAGGGGACATGGTACCTCCCTGAGGGAAAGAAGTCCCTCAGCCTCCTGTGGGAGAAGACACCAGAGGAGGGAATCCATATAGGCTTACTTAGGCCCGAGACTGGTCTGGGTGAGGCGGCGTTCTCCTTTGGGTAGGAGAGGGAAGTCGCCCCTGAAGTTCCCGCCTCACCCTACAGGAGAAAAGGTGGATTCCCCCGGAACGTGGAGGCAGTCACCCTTCGCCGGGCCAGGGGTGATAACCTAAAAAGACGAAGGCATGCCTTCCGCCTAATCCAGATTGCTGTCCCCGCCAGCCTGGATGCCACCTCACTGACATCACACGATGCCCGTGCTTGGTGCCTCAACAAGCTCCAGGCCCCGTGTGGAGAGGGCCTGTCTTGTCGCCTCCGAATCAGGCAAGGATACTAGGATCTGCCCTAGTAAAGACCATAAGTGCCTGTTATTGGCAGCATGATGGGTCTGATGTGCCAAAAGAGAGATGAGCTGAAGAGAACACTCTCCTCCCCCAAAAGTCAAACTCAGCAGAGTCTGTCTCCGGGGCTCGGTGACGTCTTGGGCGTCTATGCCCAGAAGGTGTATCCAGAAGTGTCACGCCTGAAAGAGGGAGAGACAAGGCTCCTGGAGACCCTAGAGGTGTGTAATGCCTGCGCCAGCAGTCCCTCAGTGCTGGAGAGAAGGTTGAAGGACTTCTCCAGGTGCGGTACGGTGCCTCCCTGAAGGGGGAGGGCCAGGTGGGAACCACCAGGTTGGCCGCACTGAATTTGCCTAAAAAGGTGCGTGCCGTCCACTCAGGATTGCAACTTCCTAGCGTAGAGATGTGGAGCGCGCCGACCAACCCTGAAAGGAAGCGCTGATAACTAGATAAATCAGCAGCTGGGGACAGGTGGACGGAGGAATCCTCTCCCTCAAAAGAGGAAGATGACGAAGTCGATGAGTCCAGCACTGCTGCACAGGGGAATGGTGAAACACCTCCTCTTCCATGGACCTAAAGAAAGCAGGTAACAGTGCAGCTGTAGACCTGAATTGCTCCCAGGAGAGAGGTCTCGTAGGACCAGCGTGGCCTGGGAGGGAGGTGTTGGCGCTAAACACCTCCGAGGAGGAGAGCGACCTCTGTCAGGGCTGGGGGACTGAACAGAAGACCTCAAAACTGGAGAAGATCTGTCAGCCGAAGCAGTCGGGGACTGTTCAACCAAGCTGGGATGGTCATGACTGAGCCCTAATAGAGAATCCCCCGCGAGGCAACCAGGGCAGCGTGAGCCCAGAAGGGCAGCCCCTAGCCTCTAAAAATGAGATTCCTCCTGGGGAGACCTCGGGACGGGGGAGAAACAGGACCGGTGCTACTACCCAAGCCCCTGCGGTCTCTCAGGGAGGAGCGCTGCCCCTGATTCTTTCCCCTCAACCCTTCAGACTCAAAGAGGGACCTCATCCTCATAGTCAACCTAGGCAGCTCAATCACCATGGCAGACTCCAGAGAGATGGTCACTGAGAGAGCACTCTACACTGCCTCAGGCGCCCTAGCTGGTCCAGAAATGGGCCCAGCCTGAGCACCAAAAGAGGAGTGTACACCTCTTAAGGGAGAAGGAGAATCACCAACTCTGGCACATCCTTGGGTGCCACCCTCAGCACTGGAGGACCAGTTGGGATCAACACCACCAGTGCCAGCAGTAACTGCCAATCCCGAAAGGGGAGGCTGAATCGAAGTCGTAGTGCTGGGCAAGGAGGAGTCGGAGGACTCTGAAGAATCCGGAAGCCCATCTGGGTCCGCCTCTGAATTGTCATCCTCACCTGAGGAGGCTCGAACCCAGAACACCCCACGATCTCCTCTGCTTCCGGCACCGTGAGGCGGACCCGTACTGCTCATGGCACTGCCATGATCCCCGGCACTGGGATCAGAAACAGTGACAGGAGCAGACTCCGTACCGCCCGCGGCGCCACCCCGACTTCCGACGCTGCAAGTGGTGCCAAGACACGAGACAGCATCAACAGGTGGCGCTGAGGAACAGACCCTAGGCTGTGATGCCAGGGGAGCCTTTGCCTCTGAGGAGGCGACTGCCAGGATGGTGTCTCCCACCCGACTCTCGGAGGAATCAGGCTTGACCTCCTGCACCATGGAAGGAGTTTCCACTGAGGCAAGGCAAGAAGAGGTGGAACCCCTCCTCCACAGGCCATGTAGGACCAGGAGAGGCCCTGGAGGAAGGGTCAAAAAAACCTGCACTTGGTGTCCTGGGTGCGAGCCTGTCCACTGGAAGTCGGCGGCGCACGTCTGACTTTAAATGTGCGTAGTTCTAACACTCGATGATCCATGGAAAAACAGGCATTGCAACGATCTATATCATGGTGTGGGCCCAAGCAAGTCAAGCACCAGTCATGCTGGTCCGAGACAGAGAAAATTAAGCTGCAGGCATACTGTTGCATAGGAGGCCGACCTGCCTTGGAGGGTTTCTTCTTGTCCCCCGAACGAGACATGACCCGACGGAAAACAATAAACAGAAACAGCACTCGGGCGTCATCAAAAAAATAAAAAGGAAAGGTCTTACCAGTCGACGGCACTGAGAGACACATCTGTACAGAACTAGGTATTACCAATGGACTAGGCTGCTGATGCAGAATTCGCTCTGCACGACGTGTGTGTTAACTCGATGGCGTGAGAAGCAGAACTGGGTCTGAGGTGGAGCTGATGTCAGCTACTGGGTCAACCCACAAGTGTCACAAGTAATGTGTCGGTATTCCCGCGGGTGGCACCATGTCGACGCCGGGCTCCACCTCTTTGCAAAAAAAAAGCTCCCGCGTGGTCCTGTTTCTCCGTCCAGATCCCCACCGATGATAAATGGTGAAGAGTGACACAGATATGATCAATGGGTGACATGTACAGTATCTTAACACCTACGTATGCGATACCAATGCTACGAATTTAAATACAATCAGAAAGAGGCTTTTTAGACCCAAATCTGATTTTACCCCACAGGTTACTAATCCCAGCATCAGTATGCATAAAACAAACTCTGGCCAGAGCCAATAGTGCTGCAGGTGAGGAATGTGGGCCAGACTGGTTCCACTGTAAGACGGTGGTCCCTTGTGAAGCACCACAACAAGCAAGGGAGCCCAAGTGATAGATAAAAGGAAAGGATATAAAAACCAAAAGGAGAAATAAATGGCAGAGAGGAAAGAAAGAAGACTAGTTTGAAGGGACCGGGAGGAGGGGGCCCCAATCTCTGTAAAGGAAGTAGGGAAGGAACTGAGAAAGACAGGAAAGGGAAGAAGGGGGAGGAGAGGACTGCACCTCTAGGATTTGAGCAAGTTAATGGCAGACAAAGATCGCCTGGACCACCCAGTCTTGCCTTTTTAAGAAGCCACCAAGGAGGCGAAGCCTGCAGATGAACAAGCAGCAGTGGCCCCAAGAGGAGCCAAAAACTTTAGGGAGAAAGGAGTTCCAGGAAGACAAGGGTGCATCCCCCAACTAAAAGGAAAACACCAAACCAGAAAAGGAGGGATTAGTCTAAAGGGGCGTTCAATACAAGGAAGAACTATGGGGTTTGAGAACGGAGGGGGGATTAGGAGTCTGCCCATCCCTCCACCTCAACCCTAATTTCAAGAGAGTGGGGAGAAATGAAAGGTCTTACCAGTTGACGGCACTGAGAGACACATCCAGGGGCTGGAAGGAAAAGTATGTCTCTTTGCAGATGACACAAAGATCTGCAACAGAGTTGATGCACAAGGTGGGGTGGAAAGGATGAGAAGGGACTTGGCAAGGTTAGAGGAATGGTCAAATGTATGGCAGCTTAGATTCAATGCTAAGAAGTGCAAGGTAATGCACCTGGGAAACAAAAACCCAGGGGAAGAGTACACAATGAGGGTTGAGATACTAACAACAACAAAAATGGAAAGGGACCTGGGGGTAGTCATAACAGATGTCTTAAAGGTGGGCAAGCAATGTGAGAGGGCAGTCAGGAGGGCTGGGGGGATACTGGGATGCATAGGGAGAGGCACCACCAGTAGAAACAGGAAGTTGTTATCCTCTTACAGACAGCTGGTGAGACCCATCTGGAGTACTGTGTGCAATTCTGGAGACCCAATCTCCGCAAGGACATAGACAAGATGGAAGCTGTCCAGAGGAGGGTAATCAAAATGGTGCAGGGTCTGCACCAGAAGACATATGAAGAGAAACTAAAGGAGCTTAATATGTATAGCCTCGAGGAAAGGAGGAGAGGGGACATGACAGAAACTTTCAAGAACCTCAAGTGAAACAACAAAGTCCAAGAGGGGCATCTTTCAAAAAAGAGGTGTGCAAGAACAAGGGGCACAATTTGAAGATGGGGGCAGCTCAGAGGTAATGTAAGGAAGGATTTTTCACAGAGTGGGTTGTGGATGCATGGAACGGCCTTCCGGAGGAAGGTTGTGGAGTCAAAACAGTGGTTGAATTCAAGCATGTATGGGACAGTCATAAGGCAATTCTAGGGGGTGGAGGTAGAAAGAAGTAGGCTGCTGGTTAACTAGGATCTGCAGCTTATCCATTAGGTAGTGAAATGGGCAGACTGGGTGGGCCAAGCGGTCCTTATCTGCCGTCAAATAGTACAGTTACATAAGAACTTACCGTAACAGTAGATCTTCGAGAACAGCTCTTGCAGCAGGTAACACCATTAGGACTGAAGCCGGCAGGCATCAGGCCCCACGGAATTCTTCTAGCTAGCTAACTTCTGCGGGGACCGGCCCCCACGTCAGTCCCACCTCCGACGTCAGGCATAGTACATAAGAGGGCGGTCCCGCCAGATTCCCCAGTTCTCCCGCCGGAGACTTCCGGTCACAGGACGACATCAGAATGGGAGACCGAGGATCCATCGTCAAAAGGCAAAAAGGGCGTAAGCCCCAGCTCAAGGCTCGTTAAGCCATGCCTCCTCCAAGGGGGTAGGTGGGCGGGAAGGTACTTGCTGCAAGAGCTGTTCTCGAAGATCTACTGTTACGGTAAGTTCTTACGTAACTGTACTATCTTACTGCGAGATACAGCTCTTGCAGCAGGTAACACTATTAGGACTGATTTCCAAGCAATAACGCTTGTAAGCATTCTGGGAGGAGGAAACTAGGAAAATCCATCCAAGTCCTGACTCTAGGACAGGAGACCCTGTAGCACAGCCAGGCCGAAACCGGCTCTTCGCTGTGAAGCAATGTCCAGGCTGTAATGCCTGATAAAAGTATGCACAGAGCTCCAAGTGGCTGCAGCACAAATGGCAGAGGAGGAGATGTTGCGAAGTGCTGCAAAGGAGGTAGCCACCCCCCTAGTGGAATGGCCCCGGACTGTACCCGGAAGGGGCTTCTGCTTAGCATCATAGCAGTATGATATACACTGGACAAGCCAGCGAGAAAGGGACTGCTTCGATACTGGTTGGCCCATCATCCTCTCAGTGAAGGAAATGAAGAGTTGCTCCGACTTGCGAAGCTGTTTAGTCCTGTTCAGGTAATACCTTAGACAGCGGTGAACATCCAGGGTGTGGAGCAGCGCCTCTCCTCTATTAGAATATTTGGAAGGAGCCTTCTCCCTGTGCTTCTGAGAATGTTGCTGGGCTTTCTCAGCAGAACTCCCCTTGGAGGTGTCCATGACCTTAACTTTCTCCTCGAGCAGGAACGCCTGCAGAGCCTTCTGGCGACGGATCCGGGTCCGGCTGTTGAACCCCTGGCAGAAATTACAGGACCGGGTGTCATGGTCTGGGCCTAGGCACCAGACGCAGGCCGAATGCGGATCCTTGAACGGGATTTGCTTCCCACAGGTGCACTTCGAGGGATGGCCTTCAACAGAGGTTGGAGAGGACATCAGACAGCAACTGAGCCGAAAAAATGAACTTTTCCCGAAGGAAGAACTTAACCATGCGTCGCGCTAGAAACGATCCGAAGGGTCGAGACATGCAAGTCGATGGCGGAAAAGAACTGGGGAATCTGGCGACCGCTCTAGTACTACGCCTGACGCCGGAGGCGGGACCGACATCGGGGTCCGCTTCAGCTAGCTAGAAGAATTCGTGGGGTCCTGATGCCTGCCGGCTTCAGTCCTAATGGTGTTACCTGCTGCAAGAGCTGTATCTCAAAGTAAGATTCTATGTTTCTACTATAATTCCTGATCTTTCTGTGTATCTTCATTATTCACCACATTTGGTTAATGTGGCCGGAGGTCATGACCACGCGGGAGCTTTTTTTTCTGGATAGGCGGAGTCGACGCACCATCGGTGCTGCCCTCAAGGCTGATGCACGGCTTGGCGCTCGTGGGTTGGCTGTTAGGTGTCGTTGACCCCGCCCTCACGCCAGTTCTGAGTCACCGTAGAGTAGGAAAGGTTGGGAGGGACAAGGGAGTCCAAGAGACAGATAAAGATAAAGATATACAAACTAAAAGGAGAAATAAAACCACTGAGAGGACAGAGAGAGACTGAACTCTAAGGGATTGGGAAGGGCCCCAATCTCTGGAAGTAGAAGAGAGGGAGGAAGGAGGGAAGAATTAGAAGTAAAGATGTGGGGAGACACCCTGAAGCCTTGACCTGTCTCCAGATTGTATAGGAACTATGAGTAGTACCCAGAAGAAAAAATTACTCACCTTAGTAATGTTGTTTCTTCTAATGGAGTCTTGCTGTATTCTGACTATTGCAGTTAGGTCCTGCCTTTCAACTGCCCCGGAGAACAAAGAGTTAACTTTCCATGGCCAGCATGGAATGTTCTGTGTGAGCTCGGTTGAAGCACCTGTCTGCTGTTGTTTAAACTCCAACCGTCAGATCTTTACGAGCAATACTCACTAGACGTTCTGTGTGGAAACTGTAAAACTCACACTAGCCAACTGGCAACTAAATTTATTAAAAGAGTTTTTTTTGGTTTCAAAGCAAAGACTCAAGTCAGGAAACCCAAAAACAAAACACAACGACACCAAAGTAAAGGAGGGTGAAAAGGGCACCCTAGGGTGCCAACATTGCTCCTGCCCACCCACATCCCAAAAACCAGGTTCTGAGAGGGGAGGCGGGGGGAGGTCAGAATACAGCAAGACTCCATTAGAAGAAACAACATTACTAAGGTGAGTAATTTTTTCTTCAAACAACATGAAGTCTTGCTGTATTCTGACTACTGCAGACTACCAAGCAGTACCTCCATGGAGGAGGGACAGAACCTACTTTGGAAACAGGCTCTGAAGTACTGCTGTGCCAAACCGAGCATCACTCCTAGCCTGGATATTCAGAGAGTAATGCTTGGTGAATGTATGAACTGTTTTCCAGGTGGCTGCTTGACAAATTTCTAAGATAGGAATATCCCTGGCAGCAGCCAGGGAAGCAGCTGTACCTCTAGTAGAGTGAGCCCTCAGGCCTGAGGGTGGGGCTCTACCCAGTTTTTCATAGCAGAATTGTATACAAGAGACAATCCACCTACCAACAGACCTCTTAGTAGCAGGTTTGCCCTCACCGACCTCTCCATATGTGAGTAACAACTGAGGGACTCAAACCTGTGACCTCGTGCGCCTATGTAGTAGCTGAGGGCCCTCTAACATCCGTTGTGCAGCCTCCTCCTCTCCAGAGGAGGAATGGTCAGTGAAGAAAGCAGGAGAGACATAGACTGATTAAGGTGGAAATCTGAAACCACCTTAGGCAAAAACTTCCTGTTAGTTCTTAGGACCACTTTATCTCTATGGAAAGAGATGAAATCAGGCTCCACTGACGGGGACTGCACTTCATTGATACGCCTGGCAGAGGTAATGGCTACCAAAAACACAGTTTTCCAAGTCAAGTACTTAAGCACTGCAGAGGACAACGGCTCAAATGGTGGTTGCATAAGCTGAGCAATGCAAACATTAAGATCCCAAGCAGGAGCAGGGTCCTTAAAGGGGGGATTGGTGTGTAGCAATCCCTTGAAGAACTTACAAAACACAGGATGGGCTGACAGAGGAGAGGGCTTGCCTACCAACAAGAAGGCAGAAACAGCTGCCAGATGCACTTTAAGTGTAGGTGGTCTAAGTCCTAAGCCATTACGATGGACCATATAGTCCAGAACTGTAGGCAACCCAGCAGATTCTGGAGAAATATGCTTATTAGAGCACCAAATAGTGAACCATTTCCATCTGGAGTTGTAAGTCTTTCTGGTGGAAGGCTTTCGAGAAGCCTTAATGATATCCAGAACCCCTTAAGAAAGGTGTAGATCAGCAAACTCTAACTCTTCAAGAGCCATGCCTTGAGATTGAGAGATTTGAGGTTCGGATACCAAATCCTCCCCGGAGAGGATGTCAACAGGTGTAATTCCTGGGAAGAGACGGGGGAAGATGAACTGCTAAGGACAGCAACAGTGGGTACCAGGGCTGTCTGGCCCAGTCTGGAGCAATCAGAATCACTTTGCATGGTTGAGACCTGATCTTGACTAACACTTTGAACAGGAGAGGGAAGGGGGGAAAAGCATACAGAAATTTCCCTTCCCAATTCAGAATCCGAGCATCCAGGGGGACTGAGCCTAAGACTGGGGGTCTGCAACAAAAGAGAGGAAGTTGGTGATTGTCTGGGGCTGCAAAAGGATCTATCTGTGGAGTGCCCCATCTCAAGAAAATCACCTTCAAAACTAGGGGATCTAGTGTCCATTCGTGATGGCCCTGGGAGATCCTGCTGAGAGCATCTGCTAGGACATTGTCCTTCCCTTGGAGGTGAACTGCTATCACAGAAGTTTGCAGGGAATAGGCCAGGGACCACAACTACATTGCCTCTGTGCACAAGGCCGTAGCTCGAGTGCCTCCCTGCTTGCTGATGTACTACATGGTGCTGGTGTTGTCTGTTCTGATCTGGACCACCTTGTTCTGTACAGATTTGGAAAAGGCTTGCAGTGCCAGAAACACTGCTCCGAGTTCCAAGAGACTGATGTGAAGCAGAGATTCTTGAGGTGACCACAGTCTCTGGATGGTAATATCCCCCAGGTGGGCTCCCTAGCCGAGCAGGGAAGCATCTGTGGTAAGTATCACTGAATGAGACTAAGTGACAAAGGGAACTCCTTGTCTCAAATTGTCCTGATTCTGCCACCATTGCAAAGCCTGAATCAGGGTTCAGGTCACTGGGACTAGTTTGGTAAGGGAATCCTTTCTTTGGGATCAGAAGGCTCTTAAATGTAACTGAATGTCCCTCACCTGGAATCTTGCTCCCTGGACCACTGCTGTGGAAGCTGCCATGTGGCCCAGAAGCTAAAGGAAATGCCTGCTGGTCGAGACACCTGAAGGGTGAATGCAGAGGCCAGTTCCATAAGGGTCCTTGCCCTGTCCAGGGGAAGGAAGGCTCTTGCCCTTACTGTATCCAGTTCCGCCCCTATGAAGGTGAGGAGCTGTACTGGCTCGAGAACTGACTTTGGAAGGTTGAGGAGGAATCCTAAGGAAGTGAGCACTTGATGAGCTACTTGCAGATGTGACTTGACTTGGTCTGGAGACTGATCCATTATGAGCCAGCCGTCCAGATATGGAAAGATGGAAATCTTTTTTCTCCTTAGGAAGGCAACCACTACTGCCAAGCACTTTGTGAACACCCTTGGGGCTGATGTTAGGCCAAAGGGCATTGCTCTGAATTGACAGTGGCCTGAGGGCAACTCGAACCTGAGGTACTTTCTGTGGCAGCACCTGATGGGAATGTGGAAGTACGCATCTTTGAGGTCCAGGGAGGCTAGCCAGCCTGGCTTTAGAGACGGTAGAATTATTCCCAAAGTCACCATTTTGAACTTTGGTTTTAAAAGGTGCTTGTTCAGATATCTTAGATCCAGGATGGGCCGCCATTCTCCTGTTTTTTTGGGGTTAGGAAGTACCTGGAGTACAATCCTTTGTCCTTGTGTAGGTAGAATACTTTCTATGGCTCTGAGAGCCAGGAGGGAAGAAACCTCTGCCTCTAGGGCAAAGGTCTCCGATGAATTTGCAGGTGGAAAGGATCTGGTTCTCATCTTGGGAAATTTTTGAAGCTGAGAACCAGTCCCTGGCTTACTACTTCCAGGATCCACTTGCTGATGTCAGAGACTTCCAGTCCTGGACAAAGTAAGCCAGCCTGCCCCCTACAGGTATTGGAGACTCGGCCCGGGCAGACCCATCAGGGTGTCTGCTTGGCAGAGGCTTTAGGCTGAGAGGTGGAAGCAGGCCTGCTCATTCCCCATCTGCCTCTCCCTCTGATAAACCCCCTCTGAGCATGAGCAGAAGAGGAGGCCTGGGCTTGGTAAAAAGGCCTTTGAAAGGGCCTGCCCCTGCCCCTGGAGTGCTGCCTTTGAGGAGTGGCTTGCCTTTCTTTGGCCTGAGTACTCCTGTAGGTGGTCCTGTATTCGTCCATCTTTTTCATGTAGTTCTCTGTCTGCTCCCCAAATAAAGAATTACCAATGACAGGGAAATCCATGGCCTTAGCCTGGGTATCCTGTGATAGGCTTGTACATCTGAGCTAAGCCATCCTCCAAAGGGCCACAGATGTAGCCATGACTCTAGATGAAACATCATTGGAGTCCGCAGCAGCATGAAATTGCACCTTGGATGCCTCAATCCCATCTGTAGCCACCTGCTCCAGCTCTTTGGCAAGCTGGTCAGGGGCCTGTTTAGCCAGAGCCAGCACAGTGTCTCACCTGGACTTCTGGTGTCTAGCTGTGTCGGCCATATAGTTAGCCTGCCTGAGTCCCAAAGATGCTGCCATGTACTGCTTCTTTGCCATGGCATCAATCCTCCTGGAGTCCTTATCTGGGGGGTGTGATGTCAAGGGAATATTTGCCTTATCACAGGCAGCAGCCTGCACTACCCCAACATGGCTGCACTGCTGAGAAAGGAACTCCGTGTCCCAGCCTGAAAGGGTATACATACCTCTTGTCCATTCGTCTGTCCACAGGAGGTATGGAGTTAGGAGTCTTTAGAATTTTAAATGTCTGTTTCCCAAAAGATTTGTGGAGGGGAATAGACAGCCTCCTGGACTCTGGGATGTCCATCATTTCAACAAAATCAGGCTCCTCCTGATCCTCTACTGCTTCTTCCATTGGAAGCTGAGGGTTTCAGCCACTTTCTTGTAAAACATAAAGTGGAAGGGACCAGAAAGCCTAGGAGGAGAAACACCTGAAGGTCTGTCTGGGGAGATGTCCGGGTCAATGGGCACATCCAGACTTTCATAATCACCATCATCATCATCCTCATACTCTCCCTCCTCCTCCTCCAGTTTATAAAATTCTTCTAAAGTATAATCCGAACTGGGGAACCGACCGAACCGAGCCCCTGCCAGATGGTGCCGGTTCAGCCGGAACCGGAGTTAGCAATTGAACTATCCTTATCGCTTTGGCTATTTCATCAGCGGTCGGAGAAAGAACTTGTGGATCTGAACCGGATGATTTTTCTCTTCTCTTTCTTTTAACCGGAACTGACTCTCACAATCGGTTTCCTCTTGCTCCGAAGAAGTTTCGCCTCTGTCAGAGGGCACTCCTTCTGGTTCGGTCGAACCGAACCGGCTGGCCATCCGGTCAGCGGACTTCTCGGCCTCCTTTCCTCAGTCTACCTACTCTCTTATCCAGGGTAGCTTTGGAAAACTCTTACAAATTTGGCAGTCTGAATCAAGGTGGTCAAACCCCAGACAATAACACAGGTGGTGTGGGGATCAGTCTTAGCAAAGGCTTCCCACACACACTGCAGTGTTGAAATCCAGTGGCCTGGTTATTTTCTGTGCTTTCAGACATGGCCAATCCTATCCAAAAACTTACCCTTTTTCGGCAATCCGCCAGGCAAGACTCCCCTATCGGTTCCTGACCATGTTACGGGTCATGGAAAAAAACATAATTAAATCTGTTTTTTTTTTTTTTAGAACCGATACGGACTGGTTACCACACTCTAAACAAATTCAAAACTTTTTTAGACCAAACTGATAGGTTCAAATCAACAAGTTCCACACAGAAACTAAATGTAAAACCTATCTAGTACTCACGGTACCACAGACAGAGACTTAAACCGACAGATTCGGTAGCAGAAATTTGGTAGGAACCGAGCTAAAAACGAAACTGTAACCGACTTTTTTGAACCGAGCAAAGAAGAAATCTCCGGAGCGACTGTTCAGTGAGGCAGAGTAAAGAATCTGACTGTTGGAGTTTAAACAGCAGCAGACAGGGCTTCAACCGAGATCACACTGAACATTCCATGCTGGCCATGGAAAGTTAACTCTTTGTTCTCCAGGGCAGTTGAAAAGCAGGACCTAATCGCAATAGTCAGAATACAGCAAGACTTCATGTTGTTTGAAGGCTACACTGCCAGAATTCAAAGCACAGAAATTAAAATTACGTACCTACCATAATTCGATCTTTCTGTGCATCTTCACCATTCGTTATTGGCTGGGTGATGACCCGGGAGCTTTTTTTTTTTTTTTTTGATGGGTGGAGCCGACGCTTTATGTCAGCCACGGGTTGGCTGTTAGGTGCTGTTGACTCCACCCTCCCGCCAGTTCCTAAGTCGCCGGGAGGTGAGGAAAAAGGTTGGGAGGATGGGACAAGGAAGTCCAAGGGACAGACAAAGAATAAGATATATAAACCAAAAGGAGAAATAAATGACTGAGAGGACAGAAGAAGAAGGAAGACTAAGGGGATTGGGTAGGGGCCCCAATCTCTGGAAACAGGAAAAAGGAGAGAGGAAGGATTTAGGATAAGCTTGGTGGGGGAGAAGAAGGGTAACAACCATACCCCGGAACCTTGACTTGTCTCCAGATTGTATAGGAACTGCAAGGAGCAGCCAAAAGGCTCACTGTCAGAATTCAAGGCACAGAATCACTGGCAATAACTCCAAAGCAGAAAACGACTATTCTGGAAGAAAGACAGGACTCAGGGTTATTCTCCCCCCTCTCAGGGGAAAAAAATGTTTGGTGTAAGAAATTTTGGTTTCTTAAGGAAATTAAGGATATGTCCACAGGACAAGGGAACTAAGGATTGATGGGACAAGGAAGTGGAGAGAATAGAGGGCAGCTACCAACTCCCACCCCACAGGGGTGGAGCCAAAGCACTGGAGAAGGAGCGCCTCCCCCCATCCTGACCACTCTCTAAAACATTATCTCCCATGTGTCCCTGTCTTACCCCGCCCCTGACTAACAGAAAGGAGGGAGCAAAAATGGATACAGAGAGGGAAGGGGACCCAGAGACTGAGGTCCCAGGGGGGTGGTGGGTGGGATTGTGATGAATGGTGAAGATACACAGAAAGATCATAATTACGGTAGGTATGTAATTTTCATATCTTATCTGTGTCAATCTGCACCATTCATCACCTTTGGGTGAGTGCCGAGACCCCGCGAAGGGGGTTTTCAACCCTAAGGGACAGAATCCCTTAGCTCTCAGTGGGTGACGCACAAAGAGGGAGAACCATCTGGGCCTGGAGAGGCCCGAGAGTGGGGAGGGTGAGATGGGGACCCCCCCGGAGGGGGAAGGAAGTTGCCCTGACAGATGCCACCTCACTCTACAGAAGAAGAGATAGGTTCTCTGGTGCGCGGAGTTAATCACCCTACGCCGGGCCAAGGGTGACAACCGGGAAAGACGCAGCCATGCTGTCCGCCTAGTGCAGATCGCTGTCCCTACAACCCTGGTAACTACGTCACTGTCATCATGCGATGCCCTTGCTTGGTGCCTTGCTAGCCCCAGGCCACGTGCTGAGTGCGCAATGGCTTGTCTGGTTTTCTCCATGTCGGGCAATGAGGCTAGGAGCTGACCCAACCTGGACCACAGGAACCTATCATAGGATGCGAAGTGGGCCTGATGTGCTGCGATATAGAGCAGCAACCGTGCCGAGTAGAACGTCCTCCTCCCCCAGACGTCAAAAATCTAAGGAATCTTGATCAGGGGGCCGGTCACGGCGGAGGGTGCGGCCCGTCATGAGTGTCCAGTTACGCCAATCCTGATTGACGGCGAGGCATGGAACCTGGAGACTGGGTGCACACTGCTGGCAGAGATCCCTAGGGTAGGAACCTGGAGAAAGGTCTCTGCCAGGAACGCAATGACGCCTCCCGAAAGGGAGCAGGCCGGTGGGGGCACCACAAGGGTATCCTCACTGAAATCACCCTGAAAGGCGCGCAGAGTGCTTTGGATTGCTTTGAGTGGGAGGGGTGATGTGCAGGTCCTCCAACATCCTCACGAGGAATCGCTGATACTCCGCGAGATCAGCAGCTGGAGAAATGTGGACAGATGGCTCCTCTCCCCCAGAAGAGGGGGATGAGGAGTCAGAGGACCTCAAATGCTCAGATGGTGGCTGCTCGGGGTGAGGTTGAAAAACCTGTCTGTCCATATCCCTGACGTAAGTGGGGAACCGAGCAGCCACAGCCCTGAACTGCTCCCAGGAGAGAGGCCCGCTAGGACCAAGGATGCCTGGGAGCATAGGAGAATGTGGCAGAGGGATAGGGACAGAGCCGACAAGAGATATCGACTGACCTCCACCTGGGCTAGGGAGTGCACAAGGAGCCCCAGAAGATGAAGGAGCTCCAGAAGACTCCACAGCCGACAGTTGAACAACCATACCGGAACTGCCTTGGCTGCGCCCGGAAGAATCCCCCTTGTGAGGTGACCGGGGCCGTGTAGGTCCAGAAGGACGGTCCCCTACCTCTAAAGAACGGGGCCCTCTCGAGGAAACCGAAGGGGAAGAGTGGAGATCTGCACTACGGCTCCTCCCAGAGCTCAGGTGGGTTCCAGAAAAAGGCCGCCAGACAGAACTCAAACCCCTCGGAATCTGAGAGTGCCTTCCTCCTCAAGAAAGAGCCAGCCTAGGCAACTGGCAACCCTGGTCAGCTCCCGAAGGGGCTATCCAGGGAGCAGCACCTTCCCCTCCTGTGGGTGCTCCAATCGTCCCCAAAGCTGGGCGATCCAGGCACACCAGCTGAGGGGGTACCACCACTGAGGGATAAGAGAACCCTCCGAGACCAGGCTGCAGAGCAACAGTGGCCTGCACCACTGTCTGCTGGTCAGCACCCCTGACCCTAGCCACAGCAGTCCCTGCCCGATCCTCAGAGGGGGATTAGCTGCGGCCTGTTGAGGACACCACCACAGTGTCCACATGGGCAGCTAACTCCAGAGAGCCAGACTGCCTGTCCGACTCAGAATCCGACTCCTCCTCCGAAGAGGTGGAGACCGAAGTCCTGTGTCAGACAGTGCGTGGACGCTCACTGCCATCCCGTCCAAATAGGGCACCAGAAACAAAGACTGCACCGGAGTCGGTACCAGTGCCCCCCCGCAGCACCGCGAACGGTGGCAGAAGAGGACACAGCTCCAACAAGGGCAGCAGCCTCCTTGCCAGGGCCTGACACAGCGCCATCCTGCCCTATGGCGCCGAGGACAGAAATGGCGCCGACAGCGCTCTCGGCACCGCGAACGGTGCAAAGATCCGGAACCCCCACAGCGGCGTGCACATGTCCAGAAATGCGAACAGCTCCAGAGCTGGACACGGCGCCGCAGCTCAACCTCGCACCACGGACGGCGCCAAGTGAGAAAAGTCAGAGACGGCGCCACAGAACTCTCCCACGGTGCTGCTAGCACTGCGAACGCACCGACAGCAGCCAAGGCACTGAGTGATGGACTGCGCCAACGCCATCACGGCCCACAGTGCTGCGAATGGCGCCAAGGCCCGAAACGGCGCCGAGAGATGGTGTAGAGGACGGCACCGACCCAGGTCTTCCGAGCCATGGGTCCGACACTGGGGGAGCCTTCGCCCCCAAAGGGGCAACTGCCAATACGGTGCCTCCCGTCCGTCCCACCGAGGGAACAGACGGCCATGGCTAGGCTATGAGAGGCTAAGGCTCCCTCCTTCTCGGTCCATATAGAACCAGTGAGCCGACGGACTTCGCTACTGAGGAGAATCGACACGGAGTCGAAAAGGGATTCAATTTGCTGTGCAGCAAGGTAGGCCTCAAAATCTATGTTTTGAAGCATCCCACTAGGTGACCTCGACGGCGGGAGATGAAGAACTGGTGGGAGGGTGGAGCCAGCAGCACCTAACGGCCAACCCGCAAGCGCCACGCAGTGCATCGGCCTCGACGGCGGTGCTGTTGGTACGTTGGCTCCGCCCATCTCTCCTCCCCCCCAAAAAAAGAAGCTCCCGCGGGGTCATGACCTCTGGCCAATAACCCAATGGTGAAGATTGACATAAGCAGAAGCGGCTATTCTGGAAGAAAAGACAGGATAGAGGGCTGTAGCCCCCGAAACCAATTGGTGGTAAGAAACAAGTTTCTTAAATTAATTTGAGGATTGAGACCCTAAGGACAAGAATGAGGGAGAATAGTGGAAAGAGAGAGAGAAAGAAAAGAAAGAGGGCAACCCCGACCTTTAGTGGAAAGGAGGGAGAGGGGGACATGATAGAAACGCTAAGTACCCTCAGTGGAATCAACAAAGTCCAAGAGGGTAGCATCTTTCAGAAAAGAGATGTGCAAGAACAAGGGACACAATTTGAAGACAGAGGGGATGGCTCAGGGCAATGTGGAGGAAGTATTTTTCACAGAGAGGGTGGTGACGATGAACAGCCTTCCAGGAGGTTGTGGGGTCTAAACTGGGAAGAATTCAAGAATGCATGGGACAGATGTAAGGCAATCTTTGTGGGGGGAGTGAGAAGAAATAGGCTGCTAGTTAAATAGGATCTGCAGCTTATCCCTCTGTAGGGAACTGGGCGGACTAGTGGGCCAAGCGGTCCTTAACTGCCATCAAAGTCTATGTTTCTACAGCTAACCCCCACCCACAGGGGTGGAACCGAGGCACTGAGGAAAGAAGAAAAAATGACTCACCATAGTAATCTTGTTTCTTCAAAGGGATCACTCATTATGATTAAACAAATACAGTCAGCCTCCTGTGTTGGACTGCCCGGAGAGATGGAATTATATGCAAATGATGGAACTCTCAATTGGTTCATGCAACTTTCAAACTGCTGCCTTAGCAACTGTTGTACTCTGAGTGCTTCAGATTCTTAAGTAGCTAAACTGGGTGTAAGACACATTAACTAAAATAATATTTATATATAATAATGTTTTGTCCTCTCAGGTCAAAAAACATCCCAATAAATAAACCTAAAAAACTTGAGACCACAAGGAACCAACTGATTAACAAAAGGTGAGTCTCTAACTTAACCTATGTGGAAAAAATATACTAAACAGGGATGAAGAACAACATTTATAGGTTTTTTAGTAGGGAGGCAGGTGAGTGTTTAATCATAATGAGTGAACCTTTGAAGAAACAAGATTACTATGGTGAGTAATTTTTTTCTTCTAACCCCAGGAATCACTCATTATGATTAAACAAATGCAGACTACCAAGCAGTACCTTTGGAGGTTGGGCAGAAAACCTTTTAGAAACAGGTTCTGCAGCACTGCTGTACCAAACTTGGCATCACTTCTGGATTGCAGGTCCAGGCTGTAATGCTTTGTGAAGGTGTGTACTGTTTTCCATGTAGCTGCTTTGCAGATTTCCAAGAGTGGAATATCCCTTGAAGCTGCCACTGACACAGCTTACCCCTGGTGGAATGTGCCTGAGGCCCAGGGAGCCTGTTTACCCACTTTACTATACCAAAACTGATACATGCCACTATCCAACGAGCAACTGTCCATTTTGTGGCAGGTCTATCCTTACCTACCTCATAGGTAAGAGCGAGCTGTGTCTGGCCTGGTCTGTAAGACTTAGTTCTATCAATATAGTGGCTAAGTGCCCTTTGACATCAAGGTAGTGGAGCTCCTTTTGGAGAACTGGAGTTCTCTCAGAAAAGACAGGAAAGTGATGGACTGATTTAAATGGAAATCAGACACCACTTTGGGAAGAAATGTTCTATTGGTCCTGAGGATCACTTTGTCCCTGTGGAATGAGATGTAATTTACATCTGTACACAGGGCTTGTAACTCACTGATTCTTCTGGCTGAAGTAATAGCAACCAAAAACAGTTTTCCAAGTGATATACTTCAAGTCTGCTGTTGCCATCGGTTCAAGTGGGGCATCCATGAGCTTGGCAATGCAGATATTCATATTCCAGGCCAAAACTGGTTCTCTTAAAGGAGGGTACAAAAGGTTAAGGACTTGAAAATATTTCTTGAAGACTGGATGAGAGGCCATGGGCCTCCCTTTACCTGCATTCAGGTAAGCTGAAACTGAAGCCAAATGAACCTTGAGTGTGGAAGGCTTCGGAGCTAATGAATGTAAGTGTGTCAGGTAATCCGGAAGAATAGCAAGGTCAGCCCTGGATGGGTCGATACCCTTACCTGCACACCATATGGAAAACCTCTTCCACTTGGCAGAGTATGTCTTTTTAGTGGAGGGTTTCCTGGAACCCCTAAGTACTGCCAAAACTTGTTTTGACAGTTTAAGATCCGTATACTCTTAAGTCCTCAAAAGCCAGACCTTGAGCCTTGGTGATTTCAGGTTGGGACACAGTATCCTGCCCTGAGAAGAAGTCAGCAGGTTGTGCTTCCTGGGCAGATGAATTGGAGGCACCACTGATAGAGCCAACAGAAGCGATACCAGCGCCACTGCCCAATCTGGTGCCACCAGTATCACTGTTGCTGGTTGGTACCTCAATTTCAGCAGGGTTCTGAATATCAGTGGAAAAGGAGGGAAGGCATACAGGAAAGGAAAATTACGTACCTACCGTAATTCTTGATCTTCTCTTGTATCTTCACCATTCATTACTTCCTGGGTGTAAGCCGGAGGCGCGCACCCGTCACGGGAGCTTTTTTTTTTTTTTTAAGTGTAACGCCCCGCCGAGAGCGACGCCATGCACATACAAGCGAGGGGCGGCTGCTAGAAGCGATCGACTCCTCCTCCAACTCAGTTCTGTGAGCCGGAGAGGCAAAAGTGAAAGCAGAAAACATAGATAGCGAGGCAAGATAGCCGAGGGATAGCAAAGCAAGGAAGAATGAACTGAAAAAGGAATAAGCCGATGGAGGAAGGACAGAGGAGATAAGAACATCCCTAGCCTAGGGAGTGCAGGGCCTCCTTACCTGGGCGACTCTAGGAGGAGAGATGAGTAAGGAAATGAGAAAATAGAAGAAGAAGAAGAAGAAAGAGAAGAGAGAGATGGGATGTTGAAGGGACCAGAAGGCCCAACGAGCATAGTTAGCTTGTAGCTGAAGGCTCGACTAAAGGGGAAGCAAGAATCCCCGGAGATAGAGCTGAAGAGAAGGTTCACCGAACCCGCTAGACAGACTCAGGAGGGCATAGTCCTCATCTTCAACATGCCATTGTTCTTGACACCCACCTCGGCTCCTGGCCGCGGAGGGCCTTTAAGTGGAGGACAGCCGAGGAGGGAAGAATAAAACCCCCGCAGCATGAGAGCGCTGCTCAGGGGTTTAGAAAATAGAAAATGTAAGCCTTCAGGCGTTTCAAGATAGAAATGGACTCAGACTGACTGGCTAAGGCGGCCAAGGCTTAGGCTGGCTAAGATTGGATATGGTCAGCAGGAGGTCTACTGTAAAATTGTCCAGGAGGACTTTCAAAGGAGAAACCACTAGCAGAAACAGCGAGAAGGATAGCCTACCTTCTCATTTGCCTTCTTGTTTGATTTCTCCATTTTTTTTTTTTTTTTTTTTACAGATAAAAATATTATTTTTTTTTTTTTTTAAGTAGATGCATGACCCAGATACCAAGATGCCTATAGCAGTCGGAGAGAGTTCCCTCAGCACTTTTTTTTTTTTTAAAGAGAAAGGAACAGACGATTGCCCTCTGCTCTGCAAGGTAAGAATAGAGGGGAATCAGATTTCAGGCAACTATCTGAACATGGGATTGCAGGATCAAAACTGAATAGCCTGAGCCAGGCCAAAAACCCAGAGGTATCTTGCCATAAGAATAGCAAGAGATAGTTGTGCAGTCTGATCGCCAATGCAATCCGCGAAATGGCCCATGAATCTTAGAGTAAGTAATTTTTCTGGATTTTAGAACCCCCAAGAAAGATCTTTTTTTTTTTTTTGGAAAATTTAAGGAATTTTCCCTATATTTTATATAAATGCAGAGAGAGGAAGGAGACGGGAGGTGGAGAAGCCACAGGAAGAGGCACTGAGGGGATGGTGGGCGGGTGTAAGTAATGAATGGTGAAGACACAAGAATTACGGTAGGTACGTAATTTTCCTATCTTCCCTTGTCAATCTTCACCATTCATTACTTCCTGGGTGAGTACCAAGCTCCTCTTCCCTTGGAGGGGGAAGAGGCCATACCCTGAGGGAACAAGACCCCCAGCCTTCTGCTGGTGAGAAACAGAAGGAGAAGACCCTGGCTTATTCAGAAAGCCTAAGAGGGAGAAGAGCTAGGAGGTGCCTCCCGAGGACGAGGAGACGGAGGGAGCCCCTGTAAAAGTCTCCTAGCTCTGGAAGAGAAAAGACGGGTCCCCCGGAAGGCGGAGCGAATCACCCTACGCCGGGCCAGGGGTGACAACCTGGAAAGACGAAGCCATGCCGTCCGCCTGATGCAGATCGCTGTCCCCGCAAGCCTGGAAGCCACCTCATTGGCGTCATAAGATGCCCTTGCTTGGTGTCTTGCCAGCTCCAGGCCTACCGCGGAGAGGGCAACGGCTTGTCTGGTTTGCTCCGTATCAGGCATAGATGCCAGCAGCTGGGACATCATCGACCACAGATGCCGGTTGTAGGCAGCGTGGTGAGCCTGATGTGATGCAATACATGCACTCGCACGAGCAGAAGAGAACACTCTTCGCCCCCAACGGTCGAACTGGAGAGAGTCCGAATCCGGTGGGCGGTCGTGCGCCAGGCAACGGCGCCCAGAAGGAGTATCCAGGTATACCAAACCTGAGGACGGGTTGGGAAGGGAACCTAGAGACTCAGAGGGGGCACAATACCTACACTGGCAGTCCGCCGGGCTGGGAAGAAGCGCAGGGGCTGCCATAACCGATAGACGCCCCTGGAAGGGGATAGGCCAGGAAGGTACCACCAGATGCTGGGCACCGAATTCACCAAGGAATTCACGCCTCCGCTCGGTATTGTCTCTTCGAACGTAGGGAAATCCGGAGATCCCTCACCATCTCGAGGAAAACGCTGATATTCTGTAAAATCAGCATCGGAGGACAGATGAGTAGGGGTTCTCCTCCTGAGGAGGGAGACGAGGATGATGGGGAACTGGAATGCCCAGAGGATTCCCGCGGCGGTGGGGAGAGTCGAAAGACCCGCTCATGCATGTACCTAACGTATGAGGGGAAGGCCGCCGCAGAACCCCTGAACTGCTCCCAGGATAACGGACCCGTAGGGCCGACATGGCCTGGGAGTGGGGGTGGTGAAGGCAGAGAGATGGGAGAGGGGCACCTCCCATGAGGCAACTGCTCTCGCAAGGGCTCTGAATCCGGGAAAGGAGCCCTGAAAGGGGATCCCGGATATCAGACCAGGCCGCAGAACGGAACTCTGGGGAAGCGGAGCCTGGAAGAGCCCTGGGGAGAACTCCCCTGACGACGCCCGGACTGCATGGATCCAGAAGGGCAGTCCGCACAAACGCCGAAGGACACCCTAGAACCCTGGAGGGAGGGGCGAGGCTCTGCACTTGCTCCTGGCCACCCCTGAGGTGGCCAAGGAGGACCGAGCAGCAGACCCCTGCCCTCGGCCCTGGACTCTGAGAGGCCTCCTCCCTCGACCACAGCGCCCCTGTCACTCAGAGAGAGTGACAGCACCTGCAAGGTAGCTGTCACCGGCTCCAGAGAGGGGAGCCTCCCCCGTGCCACCTCCCGTGCCTGTCCCCAGGGCTCCCTGCCACCCCAGCCGGGAACCCTCAGAGGCGACGAAAGGGGGGACAGAGGGAGGGCCCGCTGCGCCGCTTGGCACCTCTAGCCACCGGGACCCAGACTCGAAGAGTGGGGTGCCAGGATGGGTCCATCGCTTGAATTAATGCTCTCCCGAGGAGGACAGCAGGAGCAGACCTCAATGCTGGCCACCCCAGGTCCTCGAAGGCGGGCCGCGAACGCCCCGGATCAGGGAGAAGCCGCCGCTCCTCACGCGTGTAGCCACCAGGCCTAGCCCACAACCCCAACGGCGCCGGGCGCAGGCTGCACCGCTGATGAAGGGACCAGGCCCACGGCGCCGGGCGTGCCGGAAGGCGTAGGGCGCCGACGGGCGCCGCTTTCAGGTCCATCGACGCCGCGAACGGCGCCAAGGCCCAAAGCGGCACCGCTGAGTCACGGGCGCCGCGAACGGCGCTGATTCAAAGCGGCGCTGTTAACGGGCGCCGCTTGATCACCGGGCGCTGCGAACGGCGCCGACCCAAAACAGCGCCGGAACGGCACTGCCTCGATCACCGCACCGCGAACAGCGCCAGGATCCGGGACGCACGCCGGAAGGCGGCGCCGAGGGTCCACCCAGCTGGGCCCAAAGACGAGGGCCTCGCCACGGGGGAGCCTGCACTCGGCGAGGTGACTGCCGAGGCGGTGTTGCGCGCTGCTGCCCCGGGAGAAACATGACGCCCCGACACGCAGAAGGGCCTCCTCCTCGGCAAGAAAAAGACGCAGGAGACTCTTCCTCAGACCGTGATAGGCCTGGGAGGGACCGGGAAGGGCCTAGAGACCTACCTGAGAACCCTTGAGCGCCGCCGCCCCTCAAGGTCGGGCGGGCTTTGCCGAGCTTGAACGCGCGGACTTCGAGGACACGGCGGTCCATGGAGAAAAAGGCGTCGCACGAATCCATGTCATGGTTGGGTCCCAGGCAACGAAGACAAACGTCATGCCGGTCCGAGACGGAGAAATGCCGGCCACAGTAACACCGACGCATAGGGCGCGTCTCGTCAAACACGCTTAGCTCCGGACCCGACATAACGCTAAATCAACAAGAAAAACAGAGGAAACACACCCGCGCCGCTTAGAAAGAAAAAGAATGGTCTTACCGAGACGCCGAGTGTGTGGAAAAGAGGAGTCGCTGACGCAGTGGAGAATGGACGCCCGAAACAGGTGCTGCCTCGACGGCGGAGAAACAGAACTGAGTTGGAGGAGGAGTCGCGACACAGCCGCCCGCGCATGACGCATGACGCTTCGAGGGCGGGCCGTTAGGCAACTTTAAAAAAAAAAAAAAAAGCTTCCTGTGATCGGTGCGCGCCCGCTTACACCCAGGAAGTAATGAATGGTGAAGATTGACAAGGGAAGATCTTCCCTGCCCAATCTAGTGCCAATGCATCCAGGGGTAGTGTGCCCCTGAGAGGAGGCCTGCAGAAATATATTGGTAGCTGGTGATTTTCTGCAGAGGCGAAGAGATCTATCTCTGGAGTACCCCAATGCCTGAAAATCGAGCTGAGAATCTGAGGATTCAAACACCACTCGTGGTGATCCTGACTTATCCTGCTGAGGGAGTCTGCCAGTACACTATCCTTTCCTGGAAGATGTATGGCTAAAATGGATACTTTCATGGAGTAGGACAGGGACCACAGCCTCATTGCTTCTGTGCACAGTGGGGCTGACCTAGTTCCTCCCGGTTTGTTTATGTAATACATTGTAGTGGTGTTGTCTGTTCTGACCTGCACCACTTTGCTTTGAAGATGTGGAGGAAATGCCTGCAAGGCTAGGTACACTGCCCTGAGCTCCAAAGGATTTATGTGCAACATGGACTTGAGAGACCATGTGCCACTTGCTGTATAATCCAACATGTGTGCTCCCCAACCCAGAAGGGATACATCTGTTGCAAGAACTAGGAAGGTTGTTCCTTTGTGAAAGGAACCCCTCACCGAGGTTTTGTTCATCCAGCCACCACTGCAGTGCCTGTAGGAGAGTGTGGGTGATTGGAACCAGACTGACACAGGATCTGTCCTCTGTGACCAGTATTGTCTCAGGTGGAACTGAATGTCCCATCATTTGGAATCTGGAACCTTGTACCACTGTGGCAGCAGCTGCCATGTGACCCAAAAGCCTGATGAAGTCTCTGGCTGGTTTGGGTTTTCCTGGTACAAATGAGCTTGCAATTAGCAGAATGCTGTTTACCCCGTTATGTGGCAAGAAAGCTCTAAATGAACTTGAGTACCTGAACTGGTGTTTGCTGCGACTTCTGCTTGTTTATGAGGAAGTCCAGGGATTCCAGAGTAGACTTTGTTAGTGCTAAGGCCTGCTCTGTAAGATGTAGAGATGGACCCACCACTAACCAGTTGTCCAGATAGGGAAAGACTGATACTCCTTGTTTACACAGAAACTCCACTACCACAGCCAAACACTTTGAGAATGCCCTTGTGCAGAAGTCAGACCAAAAGGAAGGGCTGTAACTGATAATGGCCTGAGGTCAGTCTCAGACCTCAGAAACTTTCTGTTATGAAGTCTGATGGGATGTGAAAATAAGCGTCCTTTAAATCTAGGGAGGCTAGCCAGTCTCCCTTCTGTAAAGTGGGGAATGATCATAGCAAGAGTGAGCATTTTGAATTTTGGTTTCAGAATATGACTGTTTAGAAGTTTTAAATCCAGGATAGGTCGCCAATCCCCATTTTTCTTCTTTGTAAGGAAGTATCTGGAATAGAAGCCTTTGCCCCACTGGTTTAGGGGCACAGGCTCCACTGCCTTGATAGCTAGCAGAAGTTTTACTTCTGCATTCAGTAGTATCCTGTCTGCAGATGTGACTGGTGCAAATGTTCTTGCTCTCAGCTTGGGGAGAGATTTGAAGCTGATTGCCACACCCTGGCTCACCACCTCCAGGACCCACTTGTCTGTGGTGATGGTATACCAATCCTGAAGAAAATGAGCCAGTCTGCCACCCACTGGTGGATTTTTGGAAGGATGCGACCTGTACTACCCCTGCCAGGGTTCTGAATGGCGCGCCTGAATCACTGGGGAGGGAGAAGCCTCGTGGCTCTCCTGCCCTTCCTCAGAAGTACCTCTAGGTTGTTGTTGCAGCTGAGATGCCTGAACTTGGAAAAAGGTCTGAGTAGGATCCCCACCCCTGCCTCCTGGCCTGGGACCTATAAGATGAGGAAGGCCAATCCTTAGAATTGCTTCTGTAGGTGACCTTATATTTTTCTACCTTCTTCATATAGCCCTCTGTTTTATCTCCAAATAGGGAATTTTTCTCAAAAGGAAAGTCCATCGCCTTGGCCTGGGTGTCCAGCGTCAGGTTTGTTGCCCTGAGCCAGGCAAATCTTCTAAGGGAGACAGATAATGCCATCAACCTGGCTGCAGAGTCATTAGTGTCCACAGCCGTGTGGAACAGATATTTTGTGGCATCTAAAGCGGCCATTGCTGTATCCTGCAAGTCCACTGCCACCTCTCCAGTCACTTTGTCAGCCAGAGCTAACACTGCATTCCAGAGTGCCTTCTGGTATTGCACTCGCATAGGCTATATAATTGGGCTGTCTAAGGATGAGAGAAGCAGCCATATACCCTTTCTTTCCCATTGTATCCATCTTCCGAGAATCCTTATCTGGAGGATGGGTAGCCAAGGGGATTCTGGCTTTGTCGCAAGCAGCAGCCTGCACAACCCCTTCAGGGTCAGGATGGCTGAACAGAAAATCAGCTGTTGTTCTATCAAACTGATATTTCTTATCAGCTTTTTTATAGACTCCTGGAACAGAATTGGGAATTTGGAATACTTGCATTGCTGCCTTTTTAAACTGACTTATGCATAGGCAGTAAATACAGGTTACTCACCTGTAACAGGAGTTCTAGGAATGGTATATGTTGTTCATCCACACTCATTGGCAGGTATCCTGTCAGCTTTAAATCTTGGCCGAAGGTCTTCAAGCTTGCTCCTCCCACCCACCCGGGTGGTATAACTCTCGGCTCCGCCCCATGACGCCAGATCTGGCCCGCTGGAAGCTCAGGTTGTGCGTCGAAGCCGGGGAGGTCGGGTGGGTCGTGTGGATGAACAACATATACCATTCCTAGAACTCCTGATACAGGTGAGTAACCTGTATTTCTAGGGACATGGATATGTTGTTCATCCACACTCATTGGCAGACTCCTAGCAGTTCTCCGGGAGGAGGGAGGCAAGACGCACACCCCAATACTTACTTGGGAAAGAGAGACTGAGAACCGAGGCCCCAAAACCAGCATCCGCGTGACTCAAGGTCGATGTAGATGGGTAATGAAGGTGTTTGCTGACTTCCAGGTAGCAGCCCTGCAGATTTCCTGGATAGGGACGCCCCTGGAAGCAGCCACTGCTGCAGCAGTATGGCGGTAGAATGAGCTCTTATCCTCTGGGAGGCTCCATGCCCGCCAACTTATAGCAGAGATCTATGCAGGAGGTTACCCACCTGCTTATCGTCCGCTTGGCTGCAGGTCTGCCAGATGCGGCTTCAGCGGAGTGACAAACAGCTGGGCGAACCTCTCCCCGATTTCAGCCAGGCGCGCCTCCTATAATAAGCGAGCGCTTCTAGGGTCCAGAGTATGGAGCCTATATTCGGCCTCCGAGGTGTGATTGGGGTAGAACACCGCAGAGTCAACACCTGGTTAAGGTGAAACTCCGACACCACCTTCGGAAGGAATTTCGGTGGGGGCGCAGGACAACCTTGTCCCTGTGGAAGACCAGGTAAGGAGACTCGGATGGAAGCGCCTGGAGCTCTCCCATCCTTCTGGCTGACGTGATAGCCACCAAGAAGGCGGTCTTCCACGACAGGTGAGAGAGAGCACACCTGTGCATAGGTTCGAATGGCTTGCCCATGAGCTTTGCCAGTACCAGCAGTAGATCCCACGGAGGTGGGGTTCCCGCGACTGAGGGAAATGTGATCAAGGCCTTTGAAAAGCGCCAGACCACCTTCTCCTGCGCCACTGACTGCTTCCGCGCCCGCGCCGTGCAGAGAGATGGCTGCCAGGTGCATCCTTAGGGTCGCCGACCAAGCCCTTGACTAGAAAGGGACCATAAATAGTCCAAGATGCTTGCCAAGGAACAGGAGGAAGGGTCCAAGCCTCTGCTTCTGACACCAAATGGAAAACCTTTTCCATTTGAAGGCATAGCATTTTCTGGTCGACCTCACGGGACGCCAACTACATTGAGGACCCGCCGGAAAGACCCAAGGCCTGGAACTCTAGCCGCTCAGGAACCAGGCCGTCAGGTGCAGGGATTGAAGGTCCGGATGGAACACCTTCCCCTGATTGACTGAGAGCAGGTCCGGGCGAGCTGGAAGCTGTCGCGGAGTCCTGGAGCTGAGACTGAGGAGATCTGGGTACCAGAACTGGCGAGGCCAGTCTGGGGCTATCAGAATCACCTGCGCCTTGTCCCTCCTCGCCTTGAGAAGCACCTTGTGGATCAAGGGAAATGGGGGAAAGGCGTAGAAGAGGCCCGGGTCCATTGCCTCGAGAAGGCATCCCCTGCAGCGAGCCCCTGCTGAGGGGCGGGCATGGAACAGACTCAGCTCGCTCTCCTGGAGGCAAACAGGTCCACCTGAGGTGTGCCCCAAAGGGAGAACAGATGCTGTACTACCTCCGGCAGGAGAGACCACTGTGGATGCAGCCCCTATCCGGCTCAGGGCATCAACCAGGGTGTTGGAGGCTCCTGCCACGTGAATGGCTAGGAGATCCGCCTCCAGGCTGCGCGACGAGTGACCAAATGCGGAGAGCTTCCTTGCATAGAAGCATGGAGCTGCCCCGCCTGGCGGTTTAGATAGTACATAGTCGTGGTATTGTCCGCCTGGACTCGGACCACTTGACCCCGGAGGAACGGAGCAAAGGCGGTGAGAGCTAGGCGGACCGCGAGCTCCAGCAGGTTGATGTGGCATCGGACTCTCAGGGACCAGAGGCCATGAGCCCGTGTTCCCCAGATGGGCACCCCAACCCATCAGAGAGGCATCGGTCGACAGAGAGACCGGCCGGCTCGGGCGGACGAACGGATGCCCTCCTGCAAATGATCTGGAACGGTCCACCACTGGAGAGCGCTCCACATCCCCTGTGTCACCGACACAAGCTGGTCCAAGGATTGCAGCATTGTGACCACTGGCTGGCCAGTCCCCACTGAAGGGGACGATATTCCAGCGGGCCCAACGGACCACGCTGGTGCAGGCGCCATGAGACCCAGGAGGCGCAGGAAGTCCCGGCAGGCGCATTGCCCAACCAGAAATGATCGGGCAAAGGAGGAAAGAACTCGGCCCTGTCCGCCGAGCCGCGCCTGGCTCAAGAGAGTCAAGCTGCGCCCGATGAATAGAATCACCTGCTTCGCTCGAGTTCCGGACTCTCTGCTGATAAGGAGGCCCAGTTGAGAGCAGACCTGGAGGGCCAGATCTCTGGACCACTCCGCCTCCTTCCTGGAGGGAGCTGCTATCAGCCAGTCGCCCAGGTAAGGGTACACCGACCCTCGCGCCAAGAGGAATGCTGTCACCACAGCCATGCATTTGGTGAAGACCCTGGGAGCTGAGACAAGTCAAGGGCATGGCTTGGAACTCAAGAGGGATCCTTCCGCCGGAAGCGAAGGAATCTCCGTGAGACGGACGGATAGGGACGGAAAAACGCGTCCTGCAAGTCCAGAGAGCAGAACCACACGCCGCTCCAAGGATGGTATTATCTGAGCCAGAGTGACCATCCTGAAGGTTCGAGACCTTAGGAACTTGTTTAGGCCGTGTAGGTCGAGAATGGGGCGCCAGCCCCCCGTCCGTTTCGGAACCAGGAAGTACCTGGACACAAACCCTGGGTCTGAAGGAGGGTCCACCACCTCTCTTACCACCTCCTTCTGGAGGAGGAGAGCGATGTCGGCTCGACGAGCCGCCAGTGAGGCTGGGGATCCCGGAGCCCCCCGAGGGGCGACGGCTCTGAAGGGTGGTGCCTGCTCGAATTCCAGAGGCAGGCCTCTTCCCACCACCTCCAAGACCACCTGTCCGGTGGTAACAGCGGACCAGGCGGAACGGAAGTGCCGGAGCCGCCTTCACGGGGACCTAGGGTAAGGTGACGGGATGGGGCCACCCTCAGCCTGTCACTGGGCAGGCTTGGAGGAGGGACCGGCCGAGGGACCTCCTGGGCCCTTCCTCCTTGCCTCCTGTTAGAGGAAGCCGGCGGCTTGGGTTTGGGATGCCAAGGCGAGCCTGCTGGCCCTGACGTTGCTGGGCGGGCGCGGGGCACAGAAGGACGTAAAGGCTTAGGCTGTGGTTTATGCCTTTGTCCTTCTGAGTGGAAGAGACCGAGTCCAAGGTGGCATTGGACTTCTCGATCCTCTGCAGGTGACCTTCCACCCCAGGGTCAAGAGGTCAGTCCCAAAAGGAACATCCGCCAACTTGTGCTGGGTATCAAGTAAAGGTGGATATCCTCAGCCAAGCCCGCCGACGTGATAGCCACTGCGGCCGCCACCGATCTGGCACATGAGTCCCCATATCCAAAGCAGTCTGGAGCTGCTGTTTGGCCACGCCTTCGCTCTGGTCCCGCACCTGCTTAACCGTAGTCTGCAGATCGGCGGAAGATGAGGGATGACCTCATCCAGGAGCCCAACAGGGCATGAGAAAAATGTGCCATGAGGACGGGCCGAACTGGCCTGACTAACCGAGAGAGGACGTGAGCGTAGACTTTTCCGACATAGTCCAATTTCTTGACCCTTGTCAGGAGGTTTGTCCACATCCCTGGCAGCCGGGCGCTCCGGAAAACGCTTGTCGGTAACCAACCCCTCAGCAGAGGGGTGTTCCAAAACCGGACAAGGAACCGGTAGGGACCGGATACTTCCTGGCCATCCTGGCCAAGGCGCAGGGCAGGAAGCAGGGCGCTGCCAAAGCTCCAGTGCCGACTCACTATGGCCTCGCCACCGGAAAGGCCTCCGTCCGAGAATCCCTCGGTCCAGAATCTCCGTGAGGGGATACCCGGCCTGCTTTGGAACGGGTTCGAGCTCCATCCCGGTAGACTCCGAGATGAGCCAAGAAGTCCTAGGAAGGACGACGGGCTATCGCCCATTGACTGACCTCCTGAAGACTCCAAGTCCAGTCGCTGGAGAAAAGGAGGAATCATCTTCGACTCGGAAGAATCCTCAAGAGCTGCCTCTGGCCTGAGCCACCCTTCACCTGCCGAGGTCGGTCGGGAGTGAGGGTAACTGACAGCCGATGGGTAGACCCTTAGCCGACCGAGAATCCTTGGTCGGAGCCCCAATTGGTGGCTGTGGAGGCGGAGGTTCCACCGAATCGGTGGAGCAGTGGTTTTCCGAACAACCGCCTGGGTATAGGCTCCTCGGATAAGTCGAGGGTTGTGTCGGCCGCCCGGTGACAGTTGATTTATGGCCGGGAAGGCGACGGGTCGGCTTATTCCCGGCCAGGAGGAGCTTGTTGCAACATAAGGTCTCGCACTGGGCCGACGACTTACGCCAAGCCTCCCTCATCCGAGGAGGAGGATGAGACGAGCGGCGACGCCGCGACGCGGTGCCGAGACCGAGACCGCCTATGACGGTGGGATCGGCTGGACCGCCAAGAGGTCCGAGACCGAGACCGAGAGTCCCGGAATTTCCGAGGTCGGTGCGGGAGGTGTCGGCCGAACCGCACTTCCTTCGCTCGGATGGTCCATCCGAGGGCTGGAACCGGAGGCATAGGCGAGCCCACGGATCCTCAACTCTCCCGGGAACCGGGAGAGGGAATCTCGGCTGCTAAAGGCGACAGCCCGTCAATGGGTCGAGAAAATCTCACTTCATCGGTGGGAGTCTCGGTCAACTGACCTGACGGGGACACCGTGGAGGCCAGTGGCCGAGCGGGCGACTGGCCGACGGTCGACGGCCCGGGAGAGGGACCTTTCCCGCCCCAAGAGCGCCGACGAGGGGACTTACCCTGTCCTCTTTTGGACCGAGAATAAGGTCCAGCAGACACAGGCCCTTCTCCTTTAGTGGAGAGGACAGACAAAGCCCTTAAAAGAAGCCGTAGGAAGAACCCAGAGAGAGCGATAAATGCCGCGCGAGGAAGATACGGCCCGCTGCCGCCCCTCTTCGAGGGCTTACCACTCCGCGAGCTGATCCGCCAGAAACCCGCCGCTGACACCGCCAACCGGGCCTCCTTTGGACTTCACCGGAGGGAAACGCTCGGACGGCCCAGTTGCAATCGGCAGCACGGTCTTCGAGGACGAGGGCGAGAAAGATGAGCACAGGTCGCAAGCCTGCGGGTCGTGCTCAAGGCCTAACAGTAGACACCGTGGAGTGTGGATCCGTCCGAGACATCTTCTGCCGCATGGGCATCTCCAAACGGAGTCGATTTGTCCATCGCAGCCGCGAGGGATAGAAGACTGAAGTCTTTTGCAAAATTTATTTATAAACCGCAAACGGAGAATAGAACAGTCACAAACGCAGAGCGTTAAGGAGGGAACCTGAGCTTCCAAGCGGTAAGGAAGATCTGGCGTCATGGGGCGGAGCCGAGAGTTATACCACCCGGGTGGGTGGGAGGAGCAAGCTTGAAGACCTTCCGCAAGATCTAAAGCGGCAAGGATACCTGCCAATGAGTGTGGATGAACAACATATCCATGTCCCTAGAATAAATGTTTTGTTGGCGTTAACCCCATAAAAACCTCACTAGAAATAGCGGAACCCTCAGTTCCAAGGAACCGCGAATAAACAGCTAAATTCAATAAAAATTACACAAACTACAAAATAAACTAAAACTAAGGCAGCAATCTGAAATATAAAGTAAAAACACTACTTATCGATCAGATAATTAGATTTTGAAGAGGTTGAAGGAGAGCTCTCCAGGATGTCTTCAGTAGGCAGGCGGAGTAAAGAATCTAAAGCACTCAGAGTGCAACAGTTGCTAGGGCAGCAGTTTGAAAGTAGCATGAGCCAATTGAGAGTTCCATCATTTGCATATAATTTCATCACTCCAGGCAGTCCAACACAGGAGGCTGACAGCATTCTTTTAATCATAATGAGTGATTCCTGGGGTTAGAAGTGCCCTCTCCCCTGATCACTCTCTCTCTCCTGATAGAAAGTAAAAAAATCCCTGTGTGCCCAAGGTCACCCCGCTCCTGACCAACGGAAAGGAAGGGGGGGGGGGAAGGAGGGCACACAGAGGGAGGGGGACCCAGAGACTGTGGGAGAAAAGGTGGATTCTCCGGTAAGTGGAGGAAATCACCCTGTGCCGGGTCAGGGGTGACAACCGGGATAAGCGAAGCCATGCAGTCTGCCTAATGCAGATCGCTGTCACTGTAACGCTGGAGGCTACCCCGCTGGCGTCATAAGATGCCAATGCTTGGTGCCTTACTAGCTCCAGGCCCTGAGCAGAGAGGGCGATGACTTGCCTGGTTTCCTCCGTATCAGGCATTGAAGTTAGGAGCTGTCCTAGCCTGGACCACAAGAACCTGTCAAAGGAAGCATAGTGGGCCTGATATGCAGCTACAGAAAGAAGGATCCGTGCTCGAATAGAAGGTCCTTCTGCCCCAGAAATTGAAACTGCAGAGTCAAGAGTCCGGAGGTCAGTCACGGTGTAGTGCATCAGGCTCAGAAGGGTGTCCAGAAATGTCAAACCTGAAGGGGATGAGGCAAGGTACCTGGAGACCCGGGGCCACAATGCCATTGGCGTAGGGTCTCTTGGGGCTGGAACAGTGGAGAAGGGATGCTGCCAAGCCGATGTGACACCTCCCGGAAGGGGACAGGCCAGGCGGGAACCACCAGGTTGGCGCACTGTACTACCTAAGAAAGTGCACGTACATGCTCAGGATTGCTCACAGGAACAGGGTGAGATGGAGCTCATCCAGCATCCTCGTGAGGAAGCGCTTATACAAAGAAAGATCAGACGTTGGAGAAATGTGGACAGAAAACTCCTCTCCCTCCGAGGAGAGGGATGAGGAGGCTGACGAGCCCAGAGATTTAGGGTTTGGCTGCATGGTGGAACACCTGCTGGTCCAAGGCACTAAGGTAGGTAAGGAAATGTGCAGTCAAAACTCTGAACTGTTCCCTGGTAAGAGGTCCGGTAGGACCAGGAATACCTGGGATAGCCGGAGATGGAGGCAGAGGCACAGGGGCCAAGCTCCTAGCAGCAAGAGAACTGCCTCTTTCAGGGCAGGGGAGCCTAAAGGAAGTTCCCAACAGGGAGGGAGACCCGGAGGTCCCAGCAGCTAACAACAGTTCAACCGGATCGAAAGGTCAGAGCTGTGCCCATGGGAAGAAATCCCTGTGAGGTGACCGGACCATGTGAGTCCAGAATGATGGCCCCTGACCTCCAAAATTGAGGTCCCTCTCGAGGAGTGTTCCAGGGAAGGGCGAGGGTCCGCACTACGGATCCTCCCAGAACCAGGACAGGTCCCAGGGAGGGTCCGCTGCACCAAACCATGACCCTTCAGACTCCGAGAGAGCCCTCTTCCTCATAGCCACTAGCCTAGGCAACCCTGACAACACACGGTAGACTCAGAAGAATTTACCCAGGGCACAGAACCTTCCCCCTCCTGGGGTGCTCCAAGCCGTCCCAAACTCGGGACTGTCCAAGCACATGAAGGAGGGGGGTGCCCCAGCTGAAGGAGCAGATGCACCAGTGGCCCCAGGCTGCATGTCAATGGCCACCTGGACCACTGCCGGCTGGTCAGCACCATTGGCCCCAGAACTGGCCGGCAACATCTGACCTACAGAGGGAGGCTGAGTGGGGGGCCGAGGTGCTGGACACCGAGGGATCGGAAGATTCCGAAGAATCCGGAAGCCAATCGGGACCAAACCCGGAGTCCCCGTCCAAGGAGGTGGACACAGAGGTCTGATGCCAGATCACTCCCCGATTCCTACCAGTTCCTGGACCGTGAGCTGGACCACCCTCAGTCCCGGCACAGCAAGTGGCACTGGAGCCAAGCGCGGCACCACGCCAGACGCGGCAGCACCAGAGTCCGAAACGGCACCAAACACAGTGCCACACTCCCTCGGTGCCGCGAACAGCACCAGAGTTGAAGGCAGCACCAACCATGGAGCTGCCCCCTTACCCATGAACTGCACAGGAGTTGAAGGTGGCACTGCGAATGGCACCAGAGTCAGAAGCGGTGCCGAGCGCGGCAACAAGACCAGAAACAGAACCTCCTACAGCACCGCCGGCACACCCGGCATCACGAAAACAGTGCCAAAAGCAAAAGCAGCACTGAGGGACGGCCCAGCGCAGGCTGAGGCACCACCCGGGCTTCCGATTCCGCAAACAGCATCGGAGCCATGGGCAGCACCGCCAGACGGCATGGAGGAAGGGTCAAGAGTCCTGACCGTGGCCCGTCGACTGCGAACCCACTCCCCAAAAATCGGCGGCTCACGTCCGACTTTAAACGCACGCATCTCAAGAACTCGACAGTCCATCGAGAAGCAAGCATCGCAGCTGTCCATGTCGTGGTCTGGGCCAAGCCAGGAAAGGCAATGGTCATGCTGGTCCATCACTGAATAAAGGCGGCCACAGGGGCACCGACGCATTGGTGGCTGCTCTGCCTTTGAAGACTTCTTGCCCCCCCGAGACAAGACATGACTGCACAGTAAAAACAACAGTAAACAGTACTCAACGCTGCTTGAAAATAATTTGAAACGGTCTTACACGCACCAGAAGTGACTTCCAGCAGGGCAAAACAGAACTGAGAACTAAACTGGCTAAACTAGGCCACGAAACACAAATGCGTGCTTGCTTGTAGTCTCCACACAAGGTCTACACTTGGCCGGAGGCAACTGAGCTGGGCGCAGTGGGCAGATAACGTGACCAACCTGCAAGCACCACGTTGAACGCTGGTCTTGAGGGCGGTGCCAGCCCCGCGCCAACTCCGCCCATAAGAAAAGTCTCCGCGAGTCCCACGCCCGTATATCCAGTAGTGATGAATGGTGAAGACTGACACAGATAAGATCAAGGGGTGGGTCCTAGGGGTAGGGAAGAAAAAAATTATTTACCTTAGTAATCTTGTTCCTTCCCAGTGATACTCAAGAATTCATAACTTTCTGCAGTAAGCCCTTTAGCTAGAACTGCCCAGAGAGAATAGAACACATGCAAATGACTAACTGCCAATGTTCTAAACACCTCAGATTTCCTAGACGCCTGGAAAGGTAGGCCCCTGGAACCATGAATACTGAATAGTGTTAATGATCAGTAATAATCAATGATAACTGTAAGAATTAAACCCACAACCCCTTAAATAAAACCCTCCAACTGAAGGGGAAAAACACAACAGATACCCCAAAAAAGTCAGAATCACCTGAAAACAGGGGAAAACACAACATGAACCCTGTTTATAAGAACTGTGCCAGAAAGTGGCAGATATACCTCTGAGAACATAGTATGCAGGAGTGCAGAGGCTAAAGGTTCTGGAAGGGGAGGCAGGGTGGGAAGTTATGAATACCCGAGTATCACTGGGAAGAAACGAGATTACTACGGTAAGTAATTTTTTCTTCTAATCCCAGTAATACTTAGGTACTCATAACTTTCTGCATACTACAAAGCAGTACCACTGGAGGTGGGCACAGAAAATGGAAATTACGTACCTACTGTAATTCTTTATCTTCTTGTATGAAGTCTCCACAACTCATTCACACTAATAGGAGTACGCCGGAGGTGCTAGGACCCAGCGGGAGCAAACTTTTCAAGAGGGCAAGCGCCTGAGATGGAGTCGCAAGCCCCGACATGTGTGGTAATGACTATCTCGGCGTCGACCCTCCAACCGCCTCAGTACCTTTTCTTCCGAGGAGGTGCAGCGTAACTAACCTAAAAACTCAGAGATAAGATAGTCCGAATGACCCGTAAGAAGAGTCAACAACAAAGTCTTCACAGCTCAGCCACTGACAGAGTGAAGACCATAAACAGAGAAGTGAGCTCGGAGGATGGTGGGTTGGCGTAAAGAGTGGTGGCGACTTCATCGAGAAGATCAAGAATTACGGTAGGTATGTAATTTCCATATCTTCCTGACATAAAGTCTCCACCACTCATTCACACTAACGGGAGAGTACCGAGCTAAATAATCCCCCGGGCAGCAAGAGATAAAGAGCTCACGTGCTTAGGACAGAAGTCCATTAAGAATGGTCCTGCCAAATGACAAATGTCGTCTGGCATGGACATCCAAGGCATAGTGCTTAATGAATGTATGCACGGAGCTCCAGGTAGCTGCATTGCAAATATCTGCAATGGACACATTATGGATTTCCGCTAGCGATGCCGTGACTGCTCTGGTAGATTGAGCGTACACTCTGCCTTCCAGTTTGACCTGTGCCATAGAATAGCAGTGGCAAGGCAAGCCACCAGCCACGCTGAAATGCATCTGATAGCAACAGGTTGACCCATCCGGGTCTCACTGAAGGAGACAAACAGCTGTTGAGCCTTGCAAATTTCTTTCATTCTATCTAGATAGAACCGCAACGCACTCTTAACATCCAGCAAATGAAGGGTATGCTCCTCTTCATTCTGGAAGTTCGCAAAGTAAGTAGGAAGGACTAAAGGTTGGTTTAGATGGAATTCTAAGACAACCTTAGGGGGAAACTTGGGATGAGTCCTAAGAAATACTTTGTCCTTGTGGAATACAGTGTACTGGGGGTCTGTGACCAGTGAGTTGATTTCAGAAACTCTACGGGCTAAAGTAATAGCCACCAGAAAAGGCTGTTTTCCAAGTGAAGAACTTCAACTCGCAAGTAGCGAGAGGCTCGAAAGGTTTATGAGTAAGCATGTCTAGCACAAGGTTAATGTCCCAGGCTGCAACTGGACGTCTAATAGGAGGTCAAGTATGCAGAATACCCTTAAGAAACCTCTTAACTACGGGCAACTGAGCCAGTGACATGGAAAGTACCGGCTCACGATATGCCGAAATGGCACAAAGAAGAACTTTGACTGTGGAGTATTGCAGACCTGTGTTTGAGAGGTCTAAGATACTCTAAGACTTTATTTGGTGGGCAGGAAAAAGGGTTCTAAGAGGATTTTGCACACCAGATAGAGAAACGCTTCCATTTGGCTGTGTAGGTTTTTCTAGTGGCCGGCTTACGTGCAGCCAAAAGAATATCTGAAACTCTCCGAGAAACATCGAACCTATTCACCTCTATCTCTTCAGGGGCCGAAGGTGAAGTGACCTCCAGTTGAGATGGATCACAGGACTCTGGGCCAGAAGGTTAGTCTGAAGAGGAGCTTTTTGGGGGTCCGACAGTCTGTTGAGTAGTGGGAACCATACCTGCCGAGGCCAGAAGTGGCAATGAGGATCATTCTGCCCCTCCCCGGACTCCAATTTGAGCAGTATCCTCTGAATTAGGGAAGAGGAGAAAAGCATATGGAAAGCGTTTTGTCCACTGCAGCCTGAATGCATCCTGACAAAAAACGCCAGGTCCTGGATTTCTGGAGCAGAAGAGAGGCAGTTTTGTGTTGAGTGGGGACATAAAAAGGTCCAGGTCTGGGGTTCCCCACTCTTTGAAGAGTGACTGAACGACAGTTAAGTCGAGAGACCACTCGTGAGGATCCGCCTCTGTTCTGCTGAGACGGTCTGCCAGCTCATTTTGTACTCCTGGCAGGTATAATGCCTGCATCAGAGCCTTGTGCTCCAGGCACCATTCCCACACTCTCATAGCTTCCCTGCATAATGGGTAAAAGCATGTGCTGCCCTGTTTGTTGATGTAGTTCATCACTGCCTTGTTGCCCACTTGAAGGAGAACGTTCTTGTGACAGAGTATGTTCTCCAAAGCTTGGACTGCATAGAGGATGGGTCTCATTTCCAGGAAGTTTATGTGAAGTTGAGATTCGTCCTGAGTCCACGTACTCTGGGTGTGGAGATCCCGCAGTGAGCTCCCCAACCCATCAGGGACACATTCTGTAATGGAGATCTGATGATCCAGAAGGGCAAAGGATATCCTTCCAGAAGGTTGTCCTCCTGAGACCACCAGGTGAGCGACCTCTATAAAGGTTCCGTCACCTTGATGAGAAAGGACTGAGGGTGAGTGGTAGGGGACTACTGAGCATCTACTGAGAGGTTCTCATGAGTAGACAAGCCAAGAGTATAGTGAACACCGAGGATACCATGAGGTCCAGCATCCGCTGCATCGAGATAGCTCGAACCGAGCTGTGCTCTCTGATGTGTCAGGCAGTCTGTAAGATATCGCTCCTTCTGTCCTCTGGAAGAAAAGCCTTCGCACAGGAGGTGTCCAGAAGAGTTCCAATGAAGAGGAGCTTTTGGGAGGGCTGTAACTGCGACTTGTTGAGGTTCAGCAGAACTCCCATGGACGTGAGGTAGTCTGAGGCCATGGCCACGGCCTCCAGTTTCTCTTGCCTGGAGGGACTTGCTAGGAGCCAGTCGTCCAGATATGGGAACACTGGAGACTGGAGGACAGGGCGCCGCACCACAAGTAGGGGAGGAGTTGGGCCAGACGTCTGGAGGGAGCGCGTGCGATGCGTGCGTGCTCCACTGACATCATGGCACGATCCCGACTCCTGGGAGAACAGAGGAAAAAGATACCGCCATGCAGGATGGCGGAGGGCACCTCGCAGGCTCCACCCCCTGCCGACCCCGCTGGGGGTGGTGGAGGGCAAGCCCTGGGGCTAGGTCAGCGTCGGCTGGTGGACGCCGGGGGATGAGGCTGGGGACACCCGCCTGATACAAGCCGGCGGAAAGGAGAAAAAAAGTAATAACTACAAAAAAAAAAAAAAATTGTGAGGTTTCAGAAGAAATTCAGCCATATAATGGAGTGACTGGTAGTTCTCAGTGGCATGCACTGGAAGATAAAGTATATGTGAAAGCCTACTGGTTCTAAGTTTTGAACAGTAACTCAAATAAGTAAAGGTTACTCACCTGTAACAGGAGTTCTAGGAATGTTATATGTTGTTCATCCACACTGTCTGGCAGGTTTCTTGCCGCTTTAAATCTTGCCGGAAGGTCTTCAAGTTGGCTCCTCCACCCACCGGGTGGTAAACTCTGCTCCTCCCCATGACGCCAGATCTAGCCTGCTGGAAGCAGGTTGCGGTCAAGACAGGAGGCCTAGGTGGGTCGTGTGGATGAACAACATATACCATTCCTAGAACTCATGTTACAGGTGAATAACCTGTATTTCTAGGGACATGGATATGTTGTTCATCCACACTGTCTGGCAGACTCCTAGCAGTTCTCCGGGAGGAGGGAGGCAAGGGGCACACCCCCTACTTAGGAAATAAAGACTAGAGAACCGAGGCCCCAAAACCAGCATCCCGGCATGACTCAAGGTCGATGTGGTTGTGGGTGATGAAGGTGTGTGCTGACTTCCAGGTAGCAGCCCTGCACATTTCCTGGATAGTGACATCCCTGGAAGCAGCCACTGATGCAGCAGTATGGCGGGTAGAATGAGTTCTTATTCCTCTGGGAGGCTCCATGCCCGCCAACCTATAGCAGAGATCCATGCAGGAGGTGACCCACCTGCCTATCGCCCACTTGGCTGCAGGTCTGCCAGGTGCGGCTCCAGCGTAGGTGACAAACAGCTGGCGAACCTCTCCCCGAACTTCAGCCATCCACTCCTTGTAGTAAGCGAGCGCTCGTCTAAGGTCCAAAATATGAAGCCTATATTCGGCCTCCGAGGTGTGACTGGGGTAGAACACCGGCAGAGTCAACACCTGGTTAAGGTGAAACTCCGACATCACCTTCGGAAGGAATTTCGTGTGGGGGTGCAGGACAACCTTGTCCCTGTGGAAGACCAGATAAGGAGACTCGATGGAAAGCGCCTGGAGCTCTTCTATCCTTCTGGCTAACATGATAGCCACCAAGAAGGCGGTCTTCACGACAGGTGAGAAATGTCACACCTGTGCATCGGTTCGAATGGCTTGCCCATGAGCTTAGCCAATACCAGCAACAGATCCCACGGAGGTGGAGGTTCTCGCACCGGAGGGGATATGCGATCAAGGCCTTTGAAAAAGTGCCCGACCACCTTCTCCTGTGCCACCGACTGCTTCCCAGCCCGCGCCTGGTAAGCAGAGATGGCTACCAGGTGCACCTTGAGGGTCGTCGACCAAAGCCCTTGCTGAGAAAGGGACCACAGATAGTCCAGAATGCTTGCCAAGGAACAGGAGGAAGGGTCCAACCCTTGTCCTGACACCAAATGGAGAATCTCTTCCATTTAAAGGCGCATTTCCTGGTCGACTCCTTACAGGACACCTCAACAACACTGAGTACCTCGTCGCGAAAGACCCAGGCCTGGAACTCTAGCCGCTCAGGAACCAGGCGGTCAGGTGCAGGGATTGAAGGTCCGATGGAATACCTTCCCTGACTGACAGAGATCAGGTCCGGGTGGCTGGAAGCCGCCTCGAGCCTGGAGCTGAGACTGAGGAGATCCGGATACCAGAACTGGTGGGGCCAGTCTGGGGCTACCAGAATCACATGCGCCTTGTCCCTCCTTGCCTTGAGAAGCACCTTGTGGATCAAGGGAAATGGGGGAAAGGTGTAGAAGAGGCCCGGGGTCCACAGCCTCGAGAAGGCATCCCCCTGCAGCGAGCCCTGCTGAGGGGGGCGGGCATGAAACAGTCTCAGCTTCGCATTCTCCCTGGAGGAAAACAGGTCCACCTGAGGCATGCCCCACTGGAAGAACAGATCTTGTACTACCTCCGGCAGGAGAGACCACTCGTGGGACGCAGCCCCAATCCGGCTTAGGGCATCTGCCAGAATGCTGGAGGCTCCTGCCACATGGATGGCAAGGAGATCCACCTCCAGGCTGCGCACGAGTGACCAAATGCGGAGAGCCACCCTGCACAGAGGCATGGAGCGTGTCCCGCCCTGGCGGTTTAGGTAGTACATGGTCGTGGTATTGTCCGTCTTGACCTGGACCACTTGACCCCGTAGAAACGGAGCAAAGGCGGTGAGGGCTAGACGAACCGCTCGAAGCTCCAGCAGGTTGATGTGGCATCGGGACTCCCGAGGGGACCAGAGGCCGTGCGCTCTGTGCTCCCCCAGATGGGCACCCCAACCCATCAGAGAGGCATCGGTCGATAGAGAGACCGCCGGCTCGGGGGCGGACAAACTGGATGCCCTCCTGCAGATGTGCTGGAACGGTCCACCACTGGAGTACGTTCCACATCCCCTGGGTCACTGTCACTAGCTGATCCAAGTGCTGTGACCATTGGCTGGCCAGCCCCCACTGAAGGGGACACATGTACCAACGGGCCACGCTGGTGCAGGCCGCCATAAGGCCCAGGAAGTCCCGGGCAGGGCGTGATTGCCCAACCTGAAATGACTGGACAAAGGAGGAAAGAACCTCGGCCCTGTCCGCCGGGAGCCATGCTCTGGCTCATAGAGAGTCGAGCTCTGCCCGATGAATTGTATCACCTGCTTTGGCACGAGTTTCGACTTGGCCTTGTTGATGTGAGGCCAACATAGAAACATACATAGATTTTGGACGGCAGATAAGGACCGCTTGGCCCACCCAGTCTGCCCATTTCCTACCTAATGGATAAGCTGCAGATCCTAGTTAACCAGCAGCCTACTTCTTCCTACCCCACCCCTAGAATTGCCTTATGACTGTCCCATGCATGCTTGAATTCCACCACTGTTTTGACTCCACAACCTCCTCTGGAAGGCCGTTCCATGCATCCACAACCCTCTCTGTGAAAAAATACTCCTTAAATTACCTCTGAGCCGCCTTCTATCTTCAAATTGTGCCCCTTGTTCTTGCACACCTCTTTTTGAAAGATGCTACCCTCTTGGACTTTGTTGATTCCCTTGAGGTACTTGAAAGTTTCCATCCGTCCCCCTCTCCCTCCTTTCCTCGAGGCTATATATTTAGCTCCTTAGTCTCTCTTCATATGTCTTCCGGTGCAGACCCTGCACAATTTTAGTTGCCCTCCTCTGGACAGCTTCCATCCTGTCTATGTCTTTCATGGAGATTGGGTCTCCAGAACTGCACGCAGTACTCCAGATGGGGTCTCACCAACTGTCTGTAAAGAGGATAATAACTTCCTGTTTTCTACTGGTGATGCCTCTCCCTATGCATCCCAGTATCCCCCCAGCCCTCCTTGCTGCCCTCTCACATTGCTTGCCCACCTTTAGGTCATCTGATATGACTACCCCCAAGTCCCTTTCCATTTTTCTTGTTGTTAGTACCTCACGCCCCATTGTGTACTCTTCCCCTGGGTTTTTGTTTCCCAGGTGCATTACCTTGCACTTCTTAGCATTGAATCTAAGCTGCCATACATTTGACCATTCCTCTAACCTTGCCAAGTCTCTTCTCATCCTTTCCACCCCACTTGTGCATCAACTCTGTTGCAGATCTTTGTGTCATCTGCAAAGACACATACTTTTCCTTCCAGTCCCTCTGCAATGTCGCTATAAAGACATTGAAGAGGACCAGTCTAATACTGAACCCTGCGGTACCCACTAGTAACCCCCTTTCTTCAAGTGGACTCCATTTACTATTACTCTCTGTGTCCTATTCTCCAGCCAATTCTTTACCCAGGCTGTCATCTTGGGACCACTTCCAGGCTGGCTAACTTGTATATTAATCTTTTGTGTGGTACTGTGTCAAATGCCTTGCTAAAGTCTAGGTAAGCCATGTCCACAGCCCTCCTGATCTACTACTTTGGTCACCCAGTCAAGAAATCTATCAGATTTGTCTGGCATGACCTTCCCGCTGTGAATCCATGCTGCCTTGGGTCCTGTGCCTCTCTGGCCTCTAGATACTCAACAATTCTTTCCTTCAGAAGCGATTCCATCATTTTTCCTACCACTGAGGTTAAACTAACAGGTATGTAGTTTCCTGCTTCTGCCTTGCTCCCACTTTTGTGAAGGGGAATCACATCTGCCCTCCTCCAGTCCTCGGGTACCACCCCATCCTCCCATGATTTGTTAAAGAGGGTAGTCAGTGGTGTCACTAGTTCTACCCTTAGTTCTTTTAGAATTCTGGGATGAATCCCATCAGGCCCCACTGCTTTGTCCACCTTCAGTTTTAAGAGTTCTTTCAGAACCCTTTCTTCTGTAAATGGGCTGGTATCAACTTCTGTATCCAGAGTGTTTCCACTGTTTTTTTGGTACCTCCCCCACTTCATTTGTAAATACTGAGCAAAATATTTGTTTAGTATCTCTGCCTTTTCACAGTCACCCTCTGCCCACCCTCCCTCCCCTTTATTAAGCCTCACTAACCCTCCCTTGGTCTTCCTTCGCTCCCTGATGTACCTATAAAAGGTTTTATCCCCCTTCTTAACTGAGTTGGCTATCTTTTCCTCGGTTTGGGCCTTTGCTGTTCTGACTGCCTTCCCAGCTTCATTTTGCTTTAACTGATACAGTTCTCTGTCCTGCTCCTTCTGTGATTCCTTGTACTTCCTGAATGCTTTCTTTTTCTCTAAAACCTTCACTGCCACTTCCTTTGAGAACCATAGTGGTTTCTTACATCGTTTCATTTTGTTTATTTGCTTCACACAAAGGCTTGTTATTTCTGTGATGGCAGTTTTTATTATTCCCCATTGTTCTTCCACCCCTCCTTCCTGCCATTTGCTAGTGCATTCCTTAGGCACTCACCCATTTTGGCAAAGTCAGCCCTCCTAAAGTCCAGTACCTTTGCCTTTGTATGGCTTGACTCTATTGCTGTGTTTATTATGAATCATACTGTTCGATGGTCGCTAGTTCCCAGATGGCTACCCACTTCTACATCTGTGATCCTCTCTTCATCTCCATTTCAGAGAACCAGGTCTAAGATTGCTCCCTCTCGAGTGGGCTCCAATACTAGTTGTCTAAGGCATGACCCCTGTAGGGCATCTAGAATAACCCCACTCTTCGAAGTGGCTGCTGCAACTGCACTCCAGTTAACATCTGGCATATTCAGATCACCCATCAGCAATATCTCCCCTTTTTCTGCCATTCTAAGTATTCTTTCTATCATTTCCTTGTCCATTTCCTCCCCCTGAGAAGGGGGTCTGTATACAACCCCTGAGCGGACTGTGGTGCCATTGCCGGTCTCCAAATTTACCCACAGTGCTTCTTCTCCTCAGTTTTCCCTTTTGTTCTGTTGCTTTGATTCCTTCCCTTATGTAAAGAGCTACTCTCCTCCTCTTTTACCCTCCCTGTCCCTCCTGTAGATAGTGTATCCTGGTATGTTTACGTCCCAGTCATGGTTTTGTGTGTACCATGTTTCTGTGACTGCCATGATAGCCAGAGGAGGGATAGAGTTAGGGGTTTGCAAGAGTTTCAGAGCATCTTTCTTAAAGAATTTGTTGACAGGAGGAGTGCTCTTGTGGGGGTTAAACCCATCATTTCGAGGTATTCCACCTCTTCTTCATCTTCTATCTCCTCCTTTGTGGTGATGTCCAGGGCATCAGCCATCTTCCTGACAAAGGCAAAATGTGACGAATAATCCTCAGAGTTTTTAGGAGGAGAGCCAAATTCCAGCTCAGGGGATACCTCAGGTTTGATAGGTTCCTCTTCCTCCTCCTCACACTCACTATAATCCTCCTCCTCCATGAGGGAAGATCTCCCTGTGCTGCCAGTCTGTCCCACAGGAGCTTGGATAGGTGGCTGCTTGTCAGTGGGCACAAGGCCTTGTAAGGCCTGTATCACCTTTGAATGCCTGAGCAATTTCTTGGAGAGAATGCAATATCTGAGCAGGCACAGAAGTCCCCTTTTTACTAGTTGGGGGTTCTGTGGGCTTCAGTTTTTTTAGTCTTTTTTGAGGGAACTGGGGAGTCAGCCGGTTCAGCAAATCCTCTTAGTACCTTTGTCACTCGTCTCGGGGTAGAGGCAACAACTGAAGTGGTTTCAGCCACATTAGAAGGGGGTATCGGCTGGTCAGAGCCAGAGGGACCCCTTGGTGGAGGAAGTTTTTTCTTCAGCCGTTCCAGGCGTTTCTCCACAGTTTTCTCCAGGAAGGTTTTACAGATGTCACAATCTTCCCTGAGATGCTCATAGCCAAGGCAGGCCACACATATATTATGTTTGTCTGCCTTAGCAAACACCCACAATCAGAACAATTTTTAAAACCGGGTTCACTGGTTTTCTTTTTCGGTTTCTCTGACATTTTTTTTTTTTTTTTTTTTTTAAATCGGGGACTGATAAAGTAAATTACTAAACAACTTTTAAATTTCTACAGAAGTTTAGTGGTTGCGGTCGGTTCCGGAACTGATAAGGAACCGATGAAGAAAATGAACCGGGATTAGCAGTTCAGTAACAGAGAAGAAAAAATTACTCACCTTAGTAATGTTGTTTCTTCTAATGGAGTCTTGTTGTATTCTGACAATAGCAGTGAGTCCCAACCTTCGAACTGCCCTGGAGGTGAAAGAGTTAACTTTCCATGCGCATGGAACGCTGAGCTCAAGCTTGGTTGACACTCTGTCTGTTGTTCTTCAAACTCAAACCGTCAGATCTTTACGAGCTAAACTCACTAAGGTCCTGTGTGGAAGCTGTAAACCTACACTAGCCAACTGGCTACTAAACATAAAACACATTTTCTTGGTCCCAAAACAAAGACTCAAGTCAGGAGACTCAAAAAATGAAAAACACAACACCCAGTCACCCCAAGAAAAGGGTGAAAACAACAAGGTGGGCACCTACTGAGTGCCAACACTGCACTGCCCATCCACATCCCAAAAACAGAGGTTCTGAGAGGGCAGGTGGGAGGTCAGAATACAGTAAGACTCCACTAGAAGAAACAACATTACTAAGGTGAGTAATTTTTTCTTCAAACAACATGAAGTCTTGCTGTATTCTGACAATAGCAGACTACAAAGCAGTACCTCCATGGAGGAGGGACAGAACCTACTTAGGGAATAGGCTCTGAAGCACAGCTGTGCCAAACCGAGCATCACTCCTAGCCTGGATATCCAGGGAGTAATGCTTGGTAAAAGTGTGAACTGTTTTCCAGGTAGCTGCTTGACATATCTCTAGAACAGGAATGTCCCTGGCAGCAGCCAGGGAAGCAGCTGTACCTCTGGTAGAGTGAGCCCTCAGGCCTGAGGGTGGAACCTTACCCAGTTTTTCATAGCAAAATTGGATACAAGAGACAATCCACCTGGCAATGGATCTTTTAGTGGCAGGTTTCCCTTTACCAACCTCACCATAAGTGAGGAACAGTTGGAGGGAGTCAAACCTGTGACCCTTGGTACGCTCTATGTAGTAGCTAAGGGCTCTTTTCACATCTAAACTGTGCAGCCTCCTCTCGCCAGAGGAGGAATGGTCAGTGAAGTACACAGGAAGAGACATAGATTGATTAAGGTGGAAATCTGAAACCACCTTAGGCAAGAAATAAAAATTACGTACCTACCGTAATTATGATCTTTCTGTGTATCTTCACCATTCATCACAGATGGGTATTGGCGAGATCAGGACCCTGGGAGCTTTTTTTTTTTTTTTAAAGGATGGGCGGAGCGATGAAGCATCAGCGCGCTGGCCTGAGCTGACGTGTCGTGGCTGAGGATTAGGCCGTTAGGTTGCATCGACACTCTGCCTGCCTACCAGTTCTGAGTCGCCGGAGAGGTAAGAGGAAGGGATGGAGGGTGGGACAAGAGAGTCCAAGGGACAGAAAAATGAAGAGAAAAACTGAACTAAAAGGAGAAATAACGACTGAGAGGACAGTATAGAAGAAGTAAGACTAAGGGGATTGGGTAGGGGCCCCAATCTCTGGAAACGGAGGAAGGGAGGAAGGGAGGGAGAAAATTTAGGAGAGAGTGAGAAGTAACAAGGATCCGAGACCCTTGTCCGTCACCAGACTGTATAGGAACTGCAAGGAGTAGCAAAGCTCTCTGCCAGAATTCAAGGCACAGAATAACTGGCAATACCCCAAAAGCAGAGTCGGCTATTCTGGAGAAGGACAGGGTACAGGGACTTAGTACTCTCTCTGGAAAGATATTTGGTGAAAAAAAAGGAAATCTTTTTTTTTTTTAAACAGTTAGATGGATAACAGAAGGAGGGCAACCACCAGCTCCCACCCCGTAGGGGTGGAGATATGTAGTAGAGAAGGAGTGCCACTCGAGCTGTACCCCTTAGGGAAGAAAATACCTCGTGTGTCCCAACTGTACCCGGCTCAAGAAGAGGGGTAGGCACAGAGGGAGGAGGACCCAGAGACAGGCCCCAGGGGGATGGCGGGCGGGATTGTGATGAATGGTGAAGATACACAGAAAGATCATAATTACGGTAGGTACGTAATTTTTACATCTTATCTGTGTCAATCTTCACCATTCATCACAGATGGGTGAGTACCAAGCCCCCCCGAAGGGGTGACTCATGCACCCTAGGGACAGAGTCCCTCAGTGGGAGACACACTAAGGGGACCTTCTGGGCCTGTTGAGGCCCGAGTGGGGACAGCAAGCGGGGTCCCCGGAGGAAGGAAGTGCCCCGACAAACGCTGCCTCGCCTTACGGAGAAGAGATAGGTTCCCTGGTGAGCGGAGCAAATCACCCTACGCCCGGCCAAGGGTGACAACCGGAAGGACGAAGCACCGATCTCCTGGTGCAGATCGCTGTCCCTACGACCCTGGTAGCTACCTCACTGGCGTCGTAAGATGCCCTTGCTTGCTGCCTTGCTAGCTCCAGGCCGCGTGCAGAGAGCGCGATGGCTTGCCTGGTTTGCGCCGAGTCAGGCAAAGCAGCTAGGATCTGACCTAGCACGGACCACAAGAACCTGTTGTAGGCTGCATAGTGGGCCTGATGAGCAGAGATGGAGAGAAGCAACCGTGCTGAGTAGAAGGTCCTCCTCCCCCAGAAGTCAAAATCCAAGGAGTCTTGATCTGGGGGCCGGTCACGGTGGAGGGCGCGAAGCCCGTCAGGGGTGTCCAGGTGCATCAATCCGGACTGCGGATGAGGCATAGAACCTGGAGACTCCGGGGGAGCGCAATACCTCTGGCTGAGGTCCCTAGGGGCAGGAACTCCGGAGAAGGGCCTCTGCCAGAAACGCATGGACGCCTCCTGAAAGGGAGTAGGCCAGGGCGGCACCACAAGGGTGGCCACACCAAAATCGCCTAGAAAGGCGTGCGCCATATGCTCAGGATTGCTCACAGACAGGGGAGAAAGGTGAAGGTCCTCCATCATCCTCACGAGGAAACGCTGGTACTCGGAGAGATCAGCGGCCGGAGAGATATGGACAGAGGGTTCCTCTCCTCCAGAAGAGGGGGATGAGGAGCTGGAAGTCACCAAATGTTCCGAGGGTGGCTGCATGGGGGAGGTTGGAAAACCTGGCTGTCCATACCCTAACGTAGGCCAGGAACCGAGCAGCCACCGCTCTGAACTGCTCCCAGGTGAGAGGGCCGCTAGGACCAAGAATGCCTGGGAGTGCTGGAGAATGTGGCAGAGGGATAGGGGCAGAGCCGAGAGAAGAAGTTGGCTGACCTCTGCCAGGGCTAGGGAGCGGACCATGGACACCCGAGGAGGGTGTCCCGGAAGACTCCACAGCCGACAGCTGTACAATCACGTTGGTACTGCCAAGGCTGCGCCCAGAAGAATCCCCCCAGTGAGGCAACCGGGGCCGTATAGGTCCAGATGGACGGTCTCCTGCCTCCAAAGAATGGGACCCCCTCAAGGAACCGGAAGGGGAAGGGCGGAAGTCCACACTGCGGCTTCGTCCAGGGGCCGGGTGGACCCCAGAGAAAGGCCGACCCCCACACCCCTCGACCCCTCAGAGTCTGAGAGGGTCCTGGTCCTCGAAAGGGCCAGCCTAGGTAGCTGGCAGCTCTGGGCTGCCCCCGAAGGGGAGACCCAGGGAGCAGCACCCTCCCCTCCTGCAGGCTTCCCGATGGGCCCCAAAGTTGGGCGATCGGGCCACACCTACCGGAGGGGGTACCACCGCCGAGGGGTCGAGAACCCCCGCTGCCAGGTTGCATGGCAATGGTGGCACGCACTATAGCCTGCGCTGGTCAGTACCACTGACCCTAACCCTCGGAACCACCTGACGCGCCTCAGAAGGGGGCTGGCTATGACTCGTCAGCTAGCCACTGGGCTCGCTTCCTCCTCCGCAGACAACCCTCAAGGGTGACTGCCCGTCCGACTCAGCCCGACCCATGAGGTAGAGTCTGAGGCCCTAAGCCAAACGGTAGAGAGGCGGGGAAGGCAACCTACCAAAGGGCCTGGCAGTCTGTGGCAGTGGCCGAGGTGGCACCTGCAGCCTCCACAGCCCCGCGAGGGGCTGACAGAAGGTGCCAGGCAGCTCGGCCAGCACAGAGTCCAGAGTCGCTGCCGCGGCGCCCGTCAAGTCCACTGGCACCGAGGCGCTACTAGGAACAGAGACGGCGCCGACGGCAGCCCCAGCTATGACCTCGGCGCCGCTGGCCGCACTGAGGACTGAGGGCGCCGCGCGGTTCGGCAGGGGACTCGGCGCCTTAACACGTCACAGGCTCGGCACCACCAGCAGCACCGAGCCACTAACGGTGCCGAGGACGGCACCGACTGACGACACCGGTGTCCCACGGCACCGCGTTTTCAACCTCGCCGTGAAAATGACATGACGCAAAGCGCTTACCGCCAATCCAGGGCTCATGGCGCCATCGAAGGTGACAGGGCCCACGGCAATTCCAGAGACGAGTCGGCGCCGACAGTGGCCCACGGCACCGACTGGCGCCAGGGCCCTGACATGGCACCGGATCGACCGCGCCGACGGGCCGACCTGCCTCCGGACCGCTGGAGCGACACCAGGGGAGCCTTCACCACGGGCGGGTCGATTGCGGCGCCTCCCGCCTGCTCCCGGGAGGAAGCGGACGGGCCTCCTGCGCCGCGGAGGAGCCTTGACCAAGGCCAGGCTACTTAGTAGCCGAGGCTCCTTCCTTCGGTCCAGAGAGAACCGGGAGGGGACCCGAAGAAAAGCCTGAGAGAGCGCGGCTTGGCCCGGACGAGTGCGAACTCACCTCTGAAAGTTGGCGGAGTCGCCTCACCTTCCACGCTGTTCGAGGACACGGCGTCCATGGAGAAGCAGGCGCCGCACGAATCCATGTCGTAAGCGGCCAAGACAAGCGAGACAATCGGTCATGTTGGTCGGCACGGAATATTTGCGTCAGCATCGGCACCTAATTCGCTTTTGGAAACTTTCTTCCTCCCACTGACATGACCTCCACGGAAAAACACCAAAACAGACTTGACGTCGCAAACCTTTAAAATAAAAGGAAAGATCTTACCGGCGACGCCGAGTAGAGGCAAACCCAGAACTAGTAAGACCGACGGACTTAAACGTCGCAATAAAGGCTGACAGGCCTAGTTTTCTTCTAACAGCTTCCCAGGCGTACCTCGGCGGCGGGAGGCGAAGAACTGGTAGGCAGGCGGAGTCGATGCAGCCTAACGGGCTAATCCTCGGCGCCAAGTAGGCACGTCAGCCTCGAGGGCGGCGCCGATGCTGCGTCGGGTCTCACTTATCCTTTAAAAAAAAAAAAAAAAAAGGGCTCCACGGGTCCTGATCTCCCGCCAGTACCCATCTGTGATGAATGGTGAGATTGACACATAAGATCTTCCTGTTAGTCCTGAGGACCACCTTATCTCTATGAAAGGAGATAAAATCAGGCTCCACTGACAAAGCTTGTAATTCACTTATGCGTCTGGCAGAAGTTATGGCTACCAGAAACAGTTTTCCAAGTCAAGTACTTAAGCTCTGCTAAAGACAAAGGCTCAAAAGGGGGTTGCATAAGCTGAGCAATGCAAACATTAAGGTCCCAAGCAGGGGCAGGGTCCCTGAATGGAGGGTTGGTGTGAAGCAATCCCTTGAAAAACTTGGAGAATACAGGGTGAGCTGAAAAAGAAGAGGGCTTACCTGCTGAAATAAAAGCAGAAACAGCTGCCAGGTGCACCTTCAGTGTAGCTGGTCTCAGCCCCAAACTATTTAAATGGACCATATAATCAAGGACTGTGGGCAGATCAGCAGACTCTGGGGAAATATGCTTCCCAGAGCACCATATGGAAAATCTTTTCCATTTGGAATTATAAGTAGCCCTGGTGGAAGGTTTCCTAGAAGCCTTCAGAATATCCATTACACCTTGGGAGAGGTGTAAATCAGCAAACTTTAACTCTTCAGGAGCCAGGCCTTGAGATTGAGAGATTTGAGATTCGGGTACCAAACCCTCCCCTGAGCACAGGTTAACAGGCTGTAATTCCTGGGAAGACACAGGGGAAGATGGACTGCTAAGGACAGTAGGAGTGGATACCAGAGCTGTCTGGCCCAGTCTGGAGCAATCAGGATCATCTTGCATGGCTGAGATCTGATTTTGACTAGCACTTTGAACAGGAGAGGGAAGGGGGGAAAAGCATACAGGAACTTCCCTTCCCAACTGAGAACTAAGGCATCCAGGGGGACTGAGCCCAACACTGGGGGCCTGCAGCAAAAAAGGGGAAGTTGGTGATTGTCTGGGGCTGCAAAAAGATCGACCTGTGGGGTGCCCCATCTGGAAAATACCACCTCCAAGACCAGGTGATCCAGTGACCATTCGTGATGGCCCTGGGATATCCTGCTGAGAGCATCTGCCAGGACGTTGTCCTTGCCTGGGAGGTGAACTGCCGTGAGGGGAGGTGTTCAGGGAGTAAGCCAGAGACCACAACTTCACTGCCTCTGTGCACAAGGCCGTAGACCGAGTGCCTCCTTGCTTGTTGATGTACCACATTGTGGTGGTGTTGTCTGTTCTGACCTGGATAACTTTGTTTTGAACAGACTTGGAAAAAGCTTGAAGTGCTAGAAATACTGCTCTGAGTTCCAACAGACTGATGTGAAGCAGCGATTCCTGAGGGGACCACAACCCCTGGGTGGTCAGGTCGCCCATGTGAGCCCCCCCACCCCAAGACGGAGGCATCTGTAGTAAGGATTAAAGAGTGAGACTGAGTGACAAAGGGAACCCCTTGTCTCAGATTGTTCTGATCCTGCCACCACTGTAGGGCCTGGATCAGGGTTCGAGTTACTGGGATCAATTTGGTCAGAGGGTCCTTCGAGACCAGAAGGCTCTCAAATGGAACTGAATGTCCCTCATCTGAAATCTTGCTCCCTGCACTACTGCTGTGAAAGCAGCCATGTGCCCCAGGAGCTGTAGAAAATGCCTTGCTGGTCGAGACACCTGCAGGGTGAATGAGGAGGCCAGAGACAAGGGTCCTTGCCCTGTCCAGGGGAAGGAAAGCTCTGGCTTTTTCTGTGTCTAGCTCTGCGCCTATGAAGGTGAGGAGCTGGACAGGCTCTAGAACTGACTTTGAAAGATTCAGAAGGAAACCCAAAGAGGTGAGCAGTTGCTGAGTTATCTGTAAGTGTAACTTGACTTGGTCTGGGGACTGGCCTACTATGAGCCAGTCATCCAGGTAAGGAAGATGGCAATCCTTTGCCTTCTTAGAGAGGCAACTACCACTGCCAGGCATTTTGTAGATACCCTTGGAGCAGAGGTCAGACTAAAGGGCACTGCTCTGAATTGGTAATGCCTGAGGGCAGCTCGAACCTGAGGTACTTTCGATGGAGCCCGATGAGAATATGGAAGTAGGCATCCTTGAGGTCCAGGGATGCCAGCCAGTCCCTGGCCTTAGAAAGGGTAGAATAATTCCCAGAGTCACCATTTTGAATTTTGGTTTTAAAAGGTGCTTGTTTAAGTATCTGAGATCCAGGATGGGCTGCCATTCTCCTGTCTTTTTTGGGGTAAGGAAGTACCTGGAGTACAACCCTTTGCCCTGGTGTAGGGGTGGAACCCTTTCCACAGCTCTGAGAGCTAGGAGGGAAGAGACCTCTGCCTCTAGGGCAAGTGTCTCTGAGGGATTTGCAGGTGGAAAGGATCTGGTTCTCATCTTTGGAAACTTTCTGAAGCTGAGAACCAGTCCCTGGCTTACTACTTCCAGGACCCATTTGTCTGATGTCAGAGACTCCCAGTCCTGGACAAAGTAAGCCAGCCCGCCCCCCACAGGTAGTTGAGAATCGGCCCTGGCAACCCCATCAGGGTGCCTGTTTGGCAGGGGCTTTGGGCTGAGCGGTGGAGGCAGGCTTGCCTGTACCCTGTCTGCCTCTCCCTCTAAAGAACCCCCTCTGGGCATAAGCAGAAGAGGAGGCCTGGGCTTGGTGGAAAGGCCTGCCCCTGCCCCAGGATGCTGCCTTTGAGGAGTGGCCTGCCTTTCCCTTGACCTGTGCACTCCTATAGGTGGTCCTATATTCGTCCATTTTCTTCATGTAATTTCTTTGTCTGCTCCCCAAACAAAGAATTACCCACAACAGGAAAATCCATGGCCTTAGTCTGGGTATCCTGTGACAGGCTAGTACATCTGAGCCAAGCCATTCTTCGAAGTGCTACAGATGTAGCCATGACTCTAGATGACACATCATTGGAGTCCACTGCAGCATGGAATTGCACCTTGGATGCCTCAATACCATCAGCAGCCACCTGCTCCAGCTCCTTGGCAAAGCTGGCCAGGGACCTGTTTTGCTAAAGCCATAACAGTGTCCCACCTGGATTTTTGATACCTAGCAGTATAGGCCATATAATTGGCCTGTCTGAGTCCCAAGGATGCTGCCATGTACTGTTTCTTTGCCATGGCATCAATCCTCCTGGAGTCCTTGTCCGGGGGCGTGTAAAGCCAAGGGAATATTTGCCTTATCACAGGCTGCAGCCTGCACTACCCTAACATGGCTGCACTGCTGTGTAAGGAACTCTGTATCTGAGCCTAACAATGTATACCTCTTGTCCATTCTTTTATCCACAGGAGGTATTGTGTTAGGAGTCTTCAAAATCTTAAATGTCTGTTTCCCAAAAGATTTGTGTAAGGGAATAGACAGCCTCCTAGACTCTGGGATATCCATCATTTCTACATAGTCAGGCTCCTCTCGTCATCCACAGCTTCCTCCATAGGAAGCTGGAGGGTTTCAGCCACTTTTTTATAAAACATAAAATGGGAGGGGGACTAAGAAAGCCTAGGAGGAGACACGCCTGAAGGTCTGTCTGGGGAGATGTCCGGGTCAACAGGCACATCCAGACTTTCAAAACCACATTCACTTTCCTCATACTCCTCTTCCTCCTCCTCCGGTTCATAAAATTCCTCTAAATCAGGGGTTCTCAAATGGTGAGGCCAGCCTCCCTGGGGAGGCCCCAACCTGTTTCAGGGGAGGCTCAAGCAAGTCTGAAAAAAGTACTGTATTTAAATTTTTAGTTTTATGTATTTTGTGTAAAGAGATGAAGCAAATTGAAAGAGGATGATAATAGTAGGTGAATTTTATGTATTTATTTACTAATAGGTGACAAGGGAAGGTGAATGAGCCAAGGCTCATTTCCGGTGTACTTGGGGAAGGGTAGGTAGTGAATGCATTTGAAAAGGTAAGTGCAAAACAATCAAGAAGTACACAATGAACAACAGTGCAAACAAATATGAACAATAAACTAATAATGAGAGGTGTAATTGATCAATTTGTAGCCTGATGGCAGAACAGCCCAAATACAAGTTTTGAGCATAGAAGTGCTAAGAGCAATAGCAGGAAGGAGCAAAGTAATCCCAGAGAAGTTGCTTAGGAGCAGGGAAGGAGGGGGAAGGCAAAGTATGTAGGAATGTTATTTCATATAGAGAGGAAACAGAGAAAGTAGTCTGACCCATGAAGGTACTGCAACAAGGGGTAACTGGTTCAAGAATTAAAATAGCGGAGCAAGTAGGCTGGCCTGTGGGGGTTACAATAAGCTGAATAATAATATTTTTTATTTTATTTGTTATTCAGATAACACCTTTGGGCACAGGAGCTCTTTTTCAAAGGTTCCATATCAGTAAAAGACAAAGAACTGAATGTAAGCCTAGTACTCAAAGGGGTTTCAATTTATTCATGGTGTACTAGCAAAGTACAGTATGTTATTTTTTTGGGGGGGCAGGCCCAAGATTATTTCAGTTTTTGGGGGAGGCTCAAAATCTTTTCCATTGATTTGGGGAGGCTCACTGTGACAAAGTCTAAGAACTGTTGCTCTAAATCATACTCTTGAACCGGTGGAACCGGCCGAACCGAGCGCCTGCCTGATGGTGCTGGTTCGGTCGGAACCGGGAAAGCGACTGCACAATTTTATCGCTTTGGCTATTTCTTCAGTGGTTGGAGAGGAAAGTTTTGGCTCCACACCAGCTGATTTTTCTTTTCTAGTTCTCTTAGCGGAACCGACTCCTCAGAATCGGCTCTCCTTTTTGCCGAAGAAGTCTCGCCTGGTCAGAGGGCACTCCTTCTGGTTCAGTCTGAACAGAACCGGGCTGGCCATCCGGTTCAGCGGACTTTTTGGCCTCCCTTTCCCTGAGCCTACCAGCTTTTTTTTTCCAGGGTAGCTGCAGGGAAATTTTTACAAATCTGGCAGTCTGCATTGAGGTGGTCAAACCCCAGACAATAAACACAGGTGGTGTGGGGGTCAGCCTTAGTAAAGACTTCCCCACACACACTACAGTGCTGAAACCCAGTGGGCCCGGTTTTTCTTTTGGGTTTCTCAGACATTATGCCAGTCCTAACCAAACTTACCCTTTTAATGGCAATCCGCCAGGCAAGACCCTCTTATCGGTTCCTGACCGTGTCACGGGTCGTGGAAAAACGTAATAAAATCCGTTTTTTTAGAACCGATAAGAACCGGTAACCACACTCTAAAGGTACAATTCAAGATTTTTTAAACACTTGATCGGTTCAAACCGAACCAATGAACCGTTTACAAGTTCCACACAGAAAGAATAAAATATAACCTATCTAGTACCCTCAATACCACAGACAGAGACTGAACCGACAGGTTATGGTTTAAATTCGGTCGAAAACCGAGAAAAGCGGTACTTTAACTGACAAATTGAACCGAGCAGAAGGATAAATCTCCGGCGCGACTGTTCAGTGAGGCGGAGTAAAGAATCTGACGGTTTGAGTTTGAACAACAACAGACAGAGTCTCAACTGAGCTCGAGCTCAGCGTTCCATGCCTGGCATGGAAAGTTAACTCTTTCACCTCCGGGGCAGTTCGAAGGTTAACTTGGGACTCACTGCTATTGTCAGAATACAGCAAGACTTCATGTTGTTTGAAAAGCGGTTACAAAAAAACAAATATGTCAACAAAATCTAAATAATCAACGTGGTTTTTTAGACAGAAAACCTCGAAATAAAAGTAAACTAACTCAGTTCCCCACTGGTTATACCGAACCGGGAGGAACCGATAAAAATAAATTATTTATTTATTTAAAGTCTAGGAATTACAACCCTTTGAGTCAGAGACTCATTTGCAAAGGCTCCACGTCTTACATAAATGGATTAGGACACAGTGTTACATAGACTATACAATACAGACAACAGCACTAGCACAGAAAAAAAAATGACAGTAAAAAATTATAATGAACACAAACAATGGAACGACAGCAATTGTGAAGTAATGGTGCATTTAACATTTTCAAAGTTTCATCTGCAGTCACAGTGGGAGTTTGACATAATGTGATTAAGTAACTCCTGTTTGAAAGGACCAAGGCTGGGGATTGATAAGACAGGGTCGGGGATTGAGTTCATCCAGAGTGGTGCCCTGTAGCAAAAGGATCTTTGGCCAGCAGTGGTCTTTACAAAGGGGACACGGAAAGTGGCGGTTTCAGAGTGTTTAGTGGGGCGGGCCGGTAGTTTTTTTTGGAGGAGCTTAAGACAGCCTGGGGGGGGCTAGGCCCAACTGAATTTTTTTGGCCAGTAGGCAGGTCTGATAAACTAGTCGCCCCTGGAAGTTTAGCCATGATGAGCGTAGATAGAGGTCACAGGTGTGCGCAAGACGATCACATCCTATGGCCAATCTGCAGGCTTTGTTTAGGGCACGTTTAATGCTGGACAGAGCTGTGTCAGAGGAGGCCCCATAGATGATTATGCCGTAGTCTACCAGTGAGAGGATGGAGCTGGAGACAGCTAAGCATAGCGCCTCCGGAGGTAGACAGGGCCTAAGCCTGTAGAGGAGACCGATTCTTTTGTTTGTTTCAGTGCAAGTTGACGTGATATGCTCACGATAGGTGAGGGCGGAGTCTAGAGTAACCCTGAGATATTTAAAATTGGAAACAGGTTCCAGCCTGGTGCCCATCACATTGTGTATGGCTAATTTTGTAGTGCTGTGCTTATGTTGCGGTGGCGAATAGCATGACTTTTGTCTTTTTGTGTTGAGTATGAGCTTGTGTGGAGAAAACCAGGCTTCAATTTGAGTGAAAGAGCCCTGCAAGGATTCTTGAAGCTGCGTGGGGTCAGGGTGACGACTGAAAATCACTGCATCATCAGCATAAAGGAGAAGATGCTCAGAGGTGGCCAGAGGTAGTGAGTTCAGGTAAAGTGAGAAAAGGAGCGGACCAAGGATAGACCCTTGAGGGACACCAGATCGGACAGGAAGGTTTGCAGAGAGGGTGTTTCTTATCATCACCTGTTGAGTGCGGCCAGAGAGATAACTGGAGAACCAGCTAGTGGTTTCTTTGGAGACGCTGACAGAGAGGAGGGAGTTTATGAGCATGGTGTGATGGACGGTGTCAAATGCCTTGGAGAGATCTATAAAGACTGTACCAGCCAGATCTCCTTGGCCAAGTGCGTCATGAACAAAGGAGGTGAGCTCTAGTAGAGCAGTGGTGGTACTGTGACCTTTTCTAAAACCGTGTTGTTGGCAGATTAGGTGTTGTGAATCTAGGTAGCTAGTAAGTTGATCAGCCACTATTTTTTCCAGTGCTTTTGAGAGTGGAGGCAGTATAGAGATGGGCCTGTAGTTACTAGTTGCAGTACGCGTACCATTTTTATGTACTGGCGTAATCCTTGCCTTTTTCCATAGAGACGGGAATTGTCCTAGGCACAGGGACATGTTGAAAATTTTTGTAAGAGGTACTAGAACAGCATCAAGGGTTAAAGATAGCAATTTAGCATCTAGTGAGTCACCACTATGTCTGGTCTTTCCTAGGAACCTGGAAATATATGAGCGGGCAACACTAGTGGAGACAGTTTGAGGCGAAAGGTGGGCGCACTGGAGGTGGCGGGAAATATCCCGCGTCAGTGCTGAAAAAGTCGAGGGGGGGGGGAGAATAGAGCTTAGGTCTGAGAATGCTTTATTGAAAGCATCTGCTATTTTGCTGGGTTCTTGGGTAGGGATACCATCAAGGATAAGCATGGCAGGGGAAGGGGAGGGAGACTTTCCACTAAGTTCCTTAATATCATCCCAGAACCTCTTACCATCACCCCAAGTGGCAGAGAGTTTTGTTTTGTAGTAAGCAGCCTTTGCCAGCCGTATTTCCCAGGTGCAAGTATTTCTGGCAGCACGGTAACGTTGTCGGTCAGCGGGTTGACCTGACTGAAGGGCTCTGAGCCACAGGTCATCATGCACCTTCATATGATCAAGCAAAGATCTAGTTACCCAGGGGGATGATTTAGACTTTTCAATCCGTTTGACATGGGGGCAAAGATGTCACAGGCTGATTGGAAGGAACTTATGAAGAAGGGCAGGGCGGCATCAACTGACGTCAGGTGATCAAGAGGGGACCAGTCCAGATTCCAGAGTAGGTTTCTGAGATGTTTTAGAGCCCCCCTCTTGAGCTGGCGACACATGGAGATCCTAGGTGGGGGTGGTTTCCAGCTATTTGTCCAGAGACAAGTTACCGGGGAGTGATCACTGATGGAGTCCGAGAGGACCTGGACATCCAGTATGTGCTCAGGATGGTTTGTGAGTATTAGGTCAAGGAGGGAGCTATGGCACATATTTTTGTTTACTCTAGTGGGGGTGAGGACCATTTGAGACAGATTTTGGGCAGGCTGCATCCTGAGGGGATGTCTGGGGGGCAAGCCAGTTTGAGTTGAAATCACCTAGGGCTATGACTTCCAAATTATTTGGGAGTTGTTCGATTATATCTAGTATGGACGTGAAGGCATCCCTTTGGTTACGAGGGGGTATGTAAACAGACATTATGCAGAGGGATTTTTCCGAGTTTCCAACTTCAACCCTAACAAAGAGAGACTGTACACCTTCCGAGGGGCTTATGGTAGTAGTGTTTATTCCTTGTAGGTGCTCACGAAGATACAGAGCACTACCCCCGCCCCGTTAATTTAGTCTATCCGACCTGAATAGTGTGTAACCAGGTACACTTATAGCCGAGTCAGGGATATGCTGTGACAGCCATGTTTCAGTAACAGCTATTACATCAGGGCAGTGGAGGCAAACCCAGGCTTGAAATGAGGCAAGTTTCTTTTGTAGGCTACATAAATTAATGGTAGCCAGCCGCAGTCCCTTTAGTTTAGCTGGTGGCCGTGGGGTATGGAGAGTGGGACCAGGATTTGGGTGGATGTTGCCCACAAGTAGCAGGATGATGATTGCTGTCCTTGTTAGAATAGTTTTGTTGATCTTTTTTGAGGTGCGACGAGATGTGACCCCATGATGGTGCGGTTTATTTGAAATACGGGAGCACGTAAAGCGTAATATTTCCTGATCATAAAGTAATGGGGTAATCATGGTTTTAGAGGTGGGATGACCTGGCAGAAGAGGAGGGAAGGAGATATAAGACATAGTAACTGATGAGGGAGTTTTTATTGGTCGGGTTAACACAGGGGGTAAAATTGGGGCAGAGGGAGGGGTAGTACTAGAACAAGTATGATGAAGGCAGGAGGGTAGTGGGCGTTGGGAGAGGGTTAAAACGAGGAGGGTAAGCCATGACGCCGCTGTGTGGACAGAGAAAAGTGATATGGTATTTATTTGAGACATGCTTGGGAAGGATTTTAAGAACATCATTAGATTTTTTTTTTTTACTCGCACCAAAGGATAAACCATGAGATCAACCATGCAGGAGTAAAAGCAGAGAGTGAGAGAAACAGGCTGTGGAAACAATGGTAGCCCTCTAGTGGCAGGTCCTGATAACCTGCTAGTGGAGAAGTTGCCTGACAGGTTTTGCTCTTCACCAATCAAAAGAGCTCACCTTCTGTATATAAGGAGAACACAACCAAGGGTGGTGGTGGGGGCGGCAGGGCAGCTGACGCGCAGCATCAGTGGGGCTCGAACGGCTGCAGAGAGAGCGCTCAGGCTGTGTTCCTCACTCTACCTGTTTCACAGCTCCACGAGGCTGAACATGCGGGTACTGCTGGAAATACGTGCCGCGGTCCCTTGATATATTTTTAAGCCCGGGAGGGAGGGATCCTCACGACCACCTGCACCCACGAGGGAGCCTCCAATGAGTTCTGCCAAGGAAGAAAAGGAGACAGCAAGGATTAATACAGGTGAGTTTCGGGGAGCTGTGTAGCGAGTTTGTGCAGTGTGCCTCAAGTTAATTCGAACTACTGGGACAGAGAAATGATTACTCACAAGTTTTCCATGGAAGCTTGCAAAGGCTATGGGGCTAAGAGGCAAATTTCAGTTTGAAACAGCAGACACTAATTCAGATTTAAAATGGAGCCCACTAATTCAGATTAAATGAAGCCCAAATACTTGAAGTCAACACGATGTTAATTTCAATTTGCTTACAGTGGCTATGGGGCTCAGGAGGCAAAATTCAGCTTCAACAAACAGTGTTTTCAGCCCACAGAAATTCAGTTGTTTAAGCAAGCCTAGTAAATACGATATGAATTTGTTTGTACATACAAAAGGCAAGCTAGAACAAGTTCTTAAAGTAACAGTAGAGTGACAATTTGGACCTTATTCTGAATTTTTCCATAGAGAAAAACTATCTCCACATGTGCAGGGACAGTAAATTTAAAGTCAACGCTACAAAGAGAGCGCTCAGGCTGTGTTCCTCACTCTACCTGTTTCACGGCTCACGAGGAATAGCAGGCCCTTAATCGACAGCGGTCCCTTGATATATTTTTAAGCTCGGAGAGTAGGATCCTCACGACCACCTGCACCCACGAGGGGTCCCAACCGATGAGTTCTGTTTCACGGCTCCACGAGGCCAAACGCGGGTCCCTTGAAATACGGCCGCGGTCCCTTGATATATTTTTTAAGCTCCGGGAGGGAGTCTGATCCTCACGACCACCTGCACCCACGAGGGAGCCTCGCCGATGAGCCCTGTTTCATGGCTCCACGAGGCCAAACGCGTGGTCCCTTGAAATACAGCCACAGTCCCTTGATATATTTTTAAGCTCCAGGAGGCGTAGGATCCTCACGACCACCTGCACCCACAAGAGGAGCCTCACGATGAGTTCTACAGATAACACTAAAACTAAATTTAACTACAAAAACAAATATAAGGCAGCAAATGAAATAAAGGATACATATATATATATATATACATATATATATATATATATTTTATAAGTTTCTTCACATTACAGGAACGAGTAGAAGAGTGACCTCTGAGTGACCAGACTTTTCAGGCGGAGAGTGAATCCTGAGGAGTTTTAGAACATTAGCAGTTAGTATGGGGCAGCATTTGAAAAGTTGTCATATGCAAAGAATTTCATCATTTGCATGTGTTCTATTCTCTCTGGGCAGTTCTAGCTAAAGGGCTTACTGCAGAAAGTTATGAATACCTGAATTACTGGGGTTAGAATAATGACATAGTTATGAATTTTGTATTATAATTTGCCAACTGATTTTAAAATAAAAAGTTCTTTGACTTTTGCATTAAGTTCCTTGGGATCTTTAACTTCCACTTGGACAAACAGAAAAGATGGCCAGAAGGAACCTTGGTTTAACATCTCATACAGAGGCTAGCACCTCAACATCAGCATAGTGCATCCCATACCCAGGTGTTACACTACAGTATCAATACTGGGTATTAGCCCAATTTCCTAGTGCGGGGCACCAGCCAACGTCCTTCTGGCCCCGGAGGCAAGCATGCAACCTATTGAGTCAATAACACTAAATATCTAACATGTCCACAGAAACAAAGAATTGGATATTGATGAGGACTGGATGGCCCCTCAAGGCCCACCCCTTTCACTAATCCAAAGCCAGTGCTCATTATCTCTGGAGAGGTGAGAGTAATGACTGTTAATCATTCGCTCCAGAGCAAGAAACAAATTCAAGTTACAAAAGAGCAGTTTCATTGTTCCTCCATTAAGGGTCTTGATCACAGCCATGAAAGAAAATGGAGGAGTGGTGGCACCGAGGTTTGGCATTAGGTTTTAGAGCTATGATTTGAATCTGCCTCAAATTATTAAGTGTCTAAAATGTGTATTTTTCTTGATTTTTATTATGAATGTAATGTCTATCAAAGAGATCAGGGTGACAGCATCAAAGCGTTGAATGGTCATTCAGTACGAATGACCCCCTCAACCACTAGATGTGATATCTCCCACAAAAGATTAAATACTGGCACCAGACTCTGGGCTGCTGGAGGTATCTGACCGGATGGCAACTGGTGGTGGCAACAGGCTGGTGGGTGGTGGCTACTTACTGAAAGCTTCTTGTACATGGATCTTCGATCTTCCCTCACCTTGCCAGCCCGAGTAACCCGAGTCCATTCCCGACCCCGGGTCACCAGTGTGGCCGGAGGAAGATGCCCAGTACCTCAGCCCTCCATGCCACTGGGCTAACATGCTTGGTGCACCTTGAGGATCGTCAACCTGGGGCTCGATTGAGAGATGGACCACAAGTAATCCAGGATGCTAGCCACAGGACAAGAGAGGGAGTTTAACTCCCTGCCCTGGTACCAAACAGAAAAAGCACTCCCATCTGAAGGCATAGCACTGACTAGTTGACTCCTTTTAAGAGGCCTCTACGACATTTTTATTTTATTATTCATTTCGTTTTGTTGACTGGGTAAGTGCATTAGACAAATTCTGCCTATTTTCAGGCACGACCCAGGTGAGGGGGATACTGATTAATGCCAACTGACCTTGAACCAGATTAAGTCATTGGTGGTATTTTTAGTGAATGGGAGGAACTTTGGCCTGGGCACCGGGGAAATTCACCTACCAAGATGGCGTCTGGTGTAGAAGGAATGGAGGCTGGTGTACCTGCAGAGATGTTTGATCTCCCCCTTCGCAGGTCCAGCAATGGAGATCATGCAAACTGAAGACAATTTACTGCTGAGTACTACTACTATGATTACAGTGTCTGGAGAAGAGAAGCAAGATGCACTTGACCGAGAGGATTGTTGCGATGAAGAAGCCTTTCTATCGCAACTTTCAATTTCCCAATGAAATTGTTTATGGGGCACCTTGAAGAAACAATACATGAAACAGGAGATGCAAGGAGAGAAACGCCTGCAGAGCTACCTTGTATATCTCCTGATATGCTTATTGTTAAGAAGCCTACAACAGACAGTACAGATGGCTTGGACAAGGATTTAATGGAACCTATACCTGCACAGCCCTGTGCGAATTTAACGAAGGAGACTGCTGGCCCACCTGCAGTGCCTCAGCAACTGCTGGAAGCAGTGAGTGACATTACTGATATTACAGATCTAGTACAAGAACTGAGTAATAAAAAGGTTATTCCTAACCCTCGAAAACTCCGTTTAGGGCGCCACCATACCCCAGATCGCAGTAAATCTCATCCCCAGCCTACACCATGGACAGTTAATAAGGCACTATCTAGTGCTGGCTGGAAACGATCAAAGGAAGGGTTCTGGGTGGTGGATGATACAATCTTACCCATCCCAGGGACATCTCCAGGGCCCAGTAAAACTGCTGCCCAGAATATTGACTCTTCTGATAACTCTGACCATGATTTAAGGGCTGAAGACGTGAGACATGATTCCCCCCTGGACAGCGGCCTCCAGCCCCTTCTGCACAACTTTCCTGGGGGTACAGGTTAGACCATCCTCTGGAACCAGATGTTACTCCTCAGAGATGCCCTTCTCAGGTATGGGCGGCCTTCTTCTCCACGGATCACCCTACTGCTACAGTGCTGCCAGCACAAAGAAAAAACGCAGTTCGCCTCCACTATCAGGGAGGCTTAGAAATTCCCCCGGACAGGATTTAAGTTTGGAAAAAGTTAATAAAGGAATCCTTTAAATTTTTTTACCAATTAAATTTACGCCATCATCCATGCAACAGGGGATTGTAATTTTGACGTGAGCTTTAAAACACCGATGGGCCTAGACAGATTTTGGAGCACCTATGAGAAGAAAAAACATTCTGCACTGTGGCTCCCTTTTAAAGCAATTCCACTTATGTAACCTGCCATAAAAAACATTATAATCCTGTTCCGAAATGAAGGGGTAAATGTTCACAATATCTCCCATTGGCTTAGTACAAAATGTGACATTTTAGTACAACCCCATCCGATCCTTGATTAAGAACCCATTTGGACAGGTGGTTGGAAATATAAGATCAAGCTCAAAAAGACCCCTCAAGGAGTACAACACCTGCCTAGCTCCTTTTTTCCTGGGTAGGGACAGAGGCCACTGTTTCTACCCAGCCCAACCCAGGACGTGCTTTAAGTGCAGCTCTCTACTCCACCCGAGTTCAGTGTGTGACCATATAAAATGTAGTCTCTGCCTAGAATATGGGAACCCACTTTAATTACAATAATGAGGTGAAAGCAACTTTTGTGAAGACAACAGCCATACGTATGTCCAATGCCCCTGGGGCAACGCATAACCAACAAGACAGGCCCCATCAGGAAGACATTTTGGCTAAAGCACAAAAACATAGTATTAACGTCCAGAGAATTTCCAGAGAAGCACAGGAGAGCAGATTACTGGAACAACAGCAGGGGCAAGAGAAGGAGACTGAGGCACCCCCGCCACAAAAAAACAGCTGCATTGCTTCATACAACCCCACAGATCCCCCAATCTGAAATACAGCCGCAAGTAGGAGTCCAGGATATGAAAGTTGAAAGGATACCAGATGCTCCTGATCCTCAACCACAACCCGCCCAGGATAACCTCCAGATGGCGGTAGTATCAGACCCAGCACCGGAGATGCCACCCCCCAACACAATTCACAGTAGTGACTAAGAAAAGGCCCTCCAGTAAACATTTACAACCACGGGCTAAAATGCCAAAGTCGGTGGCTACACAAAACAAATATGAAGCTCTCCAGTCCTCGGACCAGGAGGCAGACTCTGATTTGGATCATTCCACTGCTAGAGTTTCCATACAAGACCCCTCCTCGGATTTGGATATAGGGTCAGAGAACACTACAAAAAAATTGACAAAACGACCTCCTAGAACGTTAGGCTGTAGCACCAAACGTAGTACTCGCTTGTCCAAGCGGGTGATGTTGGTTAATGAATTTTACTGCTTGAGATTTGTAATGCATTTTCCTTCTGCAGTGCTATTTTTTTTCTTTCTCACTGTTATACTGTATACAATGCCTGACCCTAATGCATTTAAAATCTCCACGGTGAATGCTAACAGCATCCATAACAGCAGAAGACAACTAGTTTTATTCTCTCTCATTAGGCATTTAAAGCTTGATCTTTTGTGTACAAGATACAAAGTTGCACACTAATTCGAGATAAATGCAACACAAAACATGAGTGTGGGACCTCTTTTTTTTCCTATGGGACAAGAACTATGTGACGTGTGGGATTTTGTTTGGCAGTTACCGTATACAATGACTAAACTGGTGGACCTCATGCCTGGGAAAGCCTTACTTTTAGATTTTACTGATAATGACCAGGTTTGGAGGCTTATTACTATCTATGCACCCCAAACAAAAAGAGACCGAATCACTATGTTCCACTTGGTTAAACCATATTTGATCACTTCTAGGAAGTTAATATGGGCAGGAGATTTTAACTGTATGGTATCAGATGCAGGTAAAGACAAGAAAACCTATCGTGACACTCATGCTTTGCAAAAAATTATTGAAGATTGCGACTTACTTGATGCCTGTCGAACAGTACATACGATGGGTGGTTACACATTTTATATAAAATAACTTGCTACTAGAATTGATTATTTATACATATCACAAACTTTAAAGATTAGCATGGCAAATGGTATACCAGTGCCCAATTCGGACCATTTGATGGTCACTATCAAAATTAGCCAAGACACCAATCCTCAGTTTGGGAAAGGATATTGGAAATTAAACACCACCCATCTGAGTTCACAGGATACAATAACCAGGCTTAAGCATATGCTCTTAGCTAGATCTATGTAGCATGCCTGAAAGACAGCACTAGCAGGGGATGGGTAGGAATAAAAAGTGATTTGAAGTCTTTACTACAACGTTTAGCTACATCTCAATCATTTGATACGTACAAAAAATATTTAAACTTGAGGACACAATTTTATAGAATTCTAAGCGGAGTAAACGAGGGTTATAAAGAGTATGAACCCCAAATTCATATGTTAAAAGTGGAGATGGAGCAACTACAGTATGACAGGGCCTCTTCACTTTTATATGAACACAAAACAGCAACCCCAGGAAAATCTGGTGTGGGCAATATGTATGACTCCCATTAAGTCCAGACGTGAACTCCGAACTTTAGATGCAGTTTTAACCCTAAAGCATACAACAGTTACTTCCAACTCGATGATAATGGACACGGTGGTGCAGCATCTCCAATCCCTTTATGAAGCACCTCCCCTGAATGAGATGCAGTTGGACAGGTTTCTGTAAGGCATTTCTATTCCTAAAATTTCCCCCCCAGACGCTCAAAATCTTATTAGACTCATCAACCCAGAAAGTCTTGATTGCTATACGAACTTTAAAAAACGACACAACCCCTGGCCCTGATGGTCTCCCATCAGAACTCTACAAAGTTTTACAGCTCGATTTCCTGACCCCCCTCAAGAGCTATACAATGGTATGCTCCAAATAAAGGACATGCACCCCAGCTAGGCCTCTCGATTCAAATTCAAATTTATAAAAAATTGGATAGAAAAAAATGTATGTAACTGGAGACCTTTAAGTATTCTCAATACTGATTTGAAAATACTTATGAAAATTTTAACGACAAGACTGGCCCACTTAGCCCCTGACCTTATTGATCCTGGACAAACGTGCTCAGTTAAAGGTTGTCAGATTCACGAGAATCTACTTTTAATTCAGGAGGTGGTGGCTTTAGGAGACAGTGATATGACAAATGGGTTTCTTGTTAGCCTGGACCAAGAGCAGGCTTTTGACTCCACAGCTCATGCATACATGTATAAAGCTCTCTCAACATATGGTATTTCCCCCTACTTTCATGGATCAGATTAAAACAATTTATAATATTGCAGCAACCAAACCAGTGATTAATGGACATATAGGACCCCAAATAAAGATCTCTAGAGGCATCAGACAGGGATGCCCAATGAACCCCATACTTTATATGTCTTGTATAGATCCAATATTGCGTATTGTACATAAAACCAGAACCATTCAAAGTATATGTCTGAACATATACTGCATTCCTAAGATCACTGCATATGCAGATGATATCTGCCTATTGCTACCAACTATTGAAGCCATAGAACTTGCCCTATACGTCATTTAAGAGGCATTGAACATAAATGGTATCAAAATAAAAATAATGCAAAAAGTAAAGGATATGTGATTAGTAATAATATTGATTCCACTCCCTTCATAAAGAACATTCAAATGACATGTGAGAATATGTGGAAATTACATACCTACCATAATTCTTGATCTTCTTGGATGAAGTCTTCACCACTCATTCACACTAATGGGATCTATGTTGGAGGCACTAGGACCCAGTGGGAGCAAACTTTTCAAGAGGGTCAGTGCCAGAGGTGGAGCCACGAGAAAGTAGTACCGCAAGCCGTGGCTTGTGTGGTAAAAACTACCTTGGTCTCAACCCTCCAACCGCCTCAGTACCTTTTTTTCCGAGGAGATGCAGCGTAACTACGTAGAGGGACTAACCTAACAAAATCAGACATAAGATAGTCCGAATGACCCGTGTAAGAAGGATCAACAATAAAGTCTTCACAGCCCAGCCACTGAGGGAGTGAAGACCAAAAACAGAGATGTGAGCTCGGGGGATGGTGGGTAGGCGTGTGAATGAGTGGTGGAGACTTCGTCCAAGATCATCAAGAATTACGGTAGGTACGTAATTTCCATATCTTCCTGAACATAAAGACTCCACCACTCATTCACACTAAATGGGAGAGTACCAAGCTAATAATCCCCGAGATGGGCGGCAGGAAAAACTAAGAGCTCACATACTTAGGACAGAAGTCCGTTAAGAATAGTCCTACCAAACGACAGATGTCATCTGGCATGGACATCAAAGCACAGTGCTTAACAAAAGTATGCACTGAGCTCCATGTAGCAGCACTGCAAATATCTGCAATGGGCATGTTGTTGATTTCGCCAGAGATGCCGCCGTGACTGCCTAGTAGAGTGATCGATAGTCCGCCTTCCAGCTTAACATGTGCCATAGAACAGTAGTAGCGGAGGCATGCTACCAGCCACGCTGAAATGCACCTAATAGCGACAGGTTGACCCAGCCAGGTCTCGCTGAAGGAAAAACAGTTGTTGAGCCTCGCAAATATCTTTTATTCTATCCAGATAGAATCGCCGCGCTCTCTTAGCATCCAAAGAATGAAGAATACGTTCCCCTTCATTCTAAAAATTAGCAAAGTAGGCAGGCAGGACTAAAGGTTGGTTTAAATGAAATTCTGAGGCAACCTTAGGGAGAACCTTAGAAGTAGTCCAAGAACTACTTTTGTCTCATAAATACAGTGTATTTATGGGGGGCGGGGTTGTGACCAGAGCGTGTATTTCAGAAACTCTACAGGCCGAGGTGAGGCCACCAGGAAGGCTGTTTTCCAAGTGAGGAACTTCCAACTCGAGGCAGTTAGAGGCTTGAACGTGTTTCCGAAAGTGAGCAGGTCTAGCACCAGGCTAATGTCCCAGGTTGCACTGGACATCTGATAGGCTTTTTACAGAATACTCTTAAAGAAACCTCTTAATTACAGTAGCAGCCACAGACATTGCCAGCTATTTCCAGATATTTCCTAAAATTTCTGAAGAGTTTCTCAACGCTGCCCCTACTGTGGAAATGCAGAAAACAGGAGATATTTCTGGAAATATCACAGAAATTTCGGGAAATAGCTGGAAGTGTCTGTGGCTGCTACTGTACATGTAACTGAGCCAGAGATAAGGTATGTACCGGCTCATGATAAGCAGAAATGGCACAGAGATGAACAGACTGTAGAGTACTGCAGACCTGAATTTGAGAGGTCTAAAAGGTACTCCAAGACTTTATTTGGTGGGCAGAAAAAAGGGTTAGAAGAGGATTTTCCACACCAGAGAGAAAAACGCTTCCATTTGGCTGTGTAGGTTTTTCTAGTGGCTGGCTTACACATGGCCAAAAGAATATCTGAAACTCTACAGGAAACATTGAACCTATACCTCTATCTTCAGGAACCAAGCGTGGAGGAAATCTTCAGACTGGGATGGGACCACAGGACCTTGAGTCAGCAGGTTCTGCCTGAAGGGAAGTGCCCAAGGGGAGTGTCCACAGACTGTTGAGCAACGGGAACCGTATCTGTCGAGGCCAGAAGGGGGCAATGAGAATCATTTTGTCCCCAAGACTCGAATTTGAGAAGTACCCTCTGAATTAGGGGAAGAGGAGGAAAGGCGTATAGAAAGCGTTTTGTCCACTGCAGCTTGAACGCATCCTGACAGAAAATGCCAGGCCCTGGATTTCTGGAGTGGGAGAGAGGCAGTTTTGCGTTGAGTGGGGATGCAAAAAGGTCCAGGTCTGGAGTTCCCCACTCAACCACTCGTGCGATTCTGTCTCCATTCTGCTGAGACGGTCTGCCAGTTTGCTCTGCACTCCTGGCAAGTAAATCACGCAGATTAGAGCCTTGTGCTCTAGGCACCATTTCCACACACTCATAGCTTCCCTGCATAATGGGCAAGAGTGTGCACTGCCCTGCTTGATGTAATACATCACTGCTTTGTTGTGCGTTTGAAGGAGAATGTTCTTGTGACAGAGTACGTCCTTCAAAGCCCGGACTGCATAGAGGACAGCTCTCATTTCAAGGGCGTTTTTGTGAAGCTGGGACTCGTCCAGAGTCCATGTACCCTGAGTGTGGAGATTCTGGCAGTGAGCTCCCCACCCCATCAGGGATGCATCCGTGGTAATGGAGATCTGATGATCCAGAGGAGCAAAGGGATACCATTCTAGAAGGTCGTCCTCCTATGACCACCAGGTGAGTGACCTCTTTAGAGGTTCTGTCACCTTGATGGGAAAGGACTGAGGGTGAGTGGTGATACCACTGAGTACTGAGCATCCACTGAGGGGTTCTCGTGGAGATGAGCTAGGGCACAGTGAACACCGAGGATGCCATAAGACCCAGCATCCGCTGCATCGAGATAGCTCGAACCGAGCTGTTTTCTCTGATGTACCGGGCCATCTGAAGGATATCGCTCCTTCTGTCCTCCGTGAGAAAAGCCTTCACACAGGAGGTGTCCAGAAGAGTTCCTATGAAGAGGAGTTTCTGGGAGGGCTGTAACTGCGATTTGTTGAGATTTAGCAGGACTCCCATAGATGTGAGGAAGTCTGAAGCCGTGGCTACAGCGTCCAGAGTTTCTTGTCTGGAGGGACTTGCTAGGAGCCAGTCATCCAGATACAGGAAAACTTGAATTCCGATTTTCCTGATATGCGCTGCGAGAATTGCACAACACTTTGTAAAAACTCTTGGGGCCAAGGATAGCCCAAAGGGCAGGACTCTGAACTCATAATGTTGACCCAACGCCACAAACCTCAGGTATTTGTGGTGTGTTGGGTGTAAAAGAATGTGTTGGTAAGCATCCTGCATGTCCAAGTAGACTAGCCAATTGTTCTGATGAATCAAAGGTAGAAGGGTACCTAGAGATATCATCTTGAACTTTTCCTTGTGAAGGAATTTGTTTAACTTTATGAGATCCAGAATGGGGTGCATGCCGCCAGCTTTCTTTGGAACCAGAAAGTAACAGGAGTAGAATCCTGTCTTTCATTGATCCAGTGGCACTATTTCTACTGCCCTGTTGTTTAGAAGGCCTTGTACCTTGGAAGTAAGAAGGTCTGACTGTGCTGTTGACAGCCTGGGCTATCGTTTGGGGGGATGATCTGGAGGGGTTTCTGAAAGATTGATCGACTACCCCTTGTGGATTATCCAGTGGACCCATTTGTCTGATGTTATAGATTTCCACTGGTTGTAGATCTGAGTCAGACGTCCTCCCACCGCTGAGGAAGAGTTCCCCTCGGACAGTGAAGAAGGGACCTAGGCCAGAAACTCACAAGGTGGCACTGGGCGCTTTTGGGCCTCGTGCCTTCTGCTGTGTTTTCTTTTGTGGCTGAGGGGTTTGGTTTTTGTTAAAACCTCCTCTGCCTTTGCCCCGAAAGGACTGCCGGTTGTGAAATCGATGCTTGTTGGCACCCCCCCGTGAGAAGGGGTGGGTGCTAGTCGAGCTGTCTTAATGGCCGACCTAGTCTTCTGTGTGGCCTCCAGAGCTTGCTCTACCTGGGGCCTGAACAGATGCATACCATCGAAGGGTAAAGCCATGACCTGCTGTTGGACATCATTCGTGAAGCCTGAAGTACGTAGCCAAGAGTGGCGACGGGTACAAATGCCCGCCACCGCCACTCGGGAAGCAGTATTGAAAGCGTCCACAGCAGCTTTAACCTGCTGGTTACTGGACTCGATACCCCTGGTTATGGTCTGAAGTAGCTCTGAATTAGTTTCCGACTCAGGCAGAGCTTCTACCATTTGTTTGAGCGGATGTCAAAGGACACATTCATATTGAGAAAAATAGCCCTGGTAGCTGGCAATACGCATACCCAGGGTGGAGGCAGCAAAGGCTCTCTTACCTAAGGTGTATATCTTGCGAGATTCTTTGTTTATAGGCTGGGCTGTACATGCCTGATGGAGGACAGCTTTATCATTCTCTGCTAAGACTACAATGGGATCAGCAAAGGATTGTGAGGCCAATATAGGTTGATCCTTGGGAGGAGCATACTTCCCACCTATGGACTTAGCCAAGGAAGGGATGAGAGGAGCAGGATTGTTCCATACCATCTGAGAGAGAGTCTCGTAAGATGGTTGTACCCGAGTTCAATCCATAGGGATCTCCGGGACATGTAGGTACTGGAGTCTTAAAAGCTTCCCAGGATCGATTTCTGTAGTCTGGAAAGAAAGAGTGGAATTTAAATTTTTCGGCAGAGACTTAAAAGAAAGGTGTTCGACCACAGGCTCTGCAGCAGGATTGATCCCTGCTCCTTCAACATCATCACCCAGCCAAAGATCTGGTTCAGGCTCAAAATCATCTCCTGACAGCCCAGGGGGACTGTATGGATAGGAAAGGAGGGAAAATCAGAAGGAAAATTAGAAGAGGAAAGAATCGGAGTCAAAAAGCCTTGGAGGCTGGATAGTGCCGCACCAAGCATCGGCACCGATGAAGAACATGGTGCTGAACACAAGGAAGTTGGTGCCATCTGAAACAGCCCAGTACCCGGCGCCAACATAGGCCACAGTGCTGAAGGAGCCCATGGCACTGTAAACAGTGCCGACAGAGCCTCTGACGCGGCGCAGCACCTCCAAGAGCCCCTGGTGCCGTGTTCGCTAAGAGTCCCTGCGCCATGGACAGCGCCAAGTAAAGTCCCAAGGTTCTGAAAACTGCGATTGAGGGAAAAGAAGGAAATTGGCAGGAGATAGAGACATTGGTGTGGCCCCTGCGCCACAGCTATGTGAGATGGGGAAACACTCGAGCACAGGGTCGATGGCACTGAAGAAGGCGCCAGGTGACTAGGAATGTCCAACCCACTACCCGCTTCCCTCAAGCGCCCATAGGCCTCGGAATGACTGGATCAGGCAGCTGGACCAACCTCAAGCCCATTGTTCCATGAGCAGCCCACTGGTGAAACCGCTCATCAAGCCCCTCAAAATGGGGACGGGCTCCGATGTCGAAGTCGACCACGGAGACTGAAGCCCAGCGACTCCGAGACAGGAGGACGTCGACATCAGACATACCAGATGGGGACTCGGTGATGCCCTCTCTTTTCGACTTGTGTGCCAAAGAAAAGCTCAGGCCGAACAGTGCCAAGAATGGGACAGTTTGCTTTTTTATGCTTCTGGGGACCGCTGTTCTCCTAAGCATTGAACCATCTGTTGCTAGAACCACTCTCCCGGAGAGGGCAGCGACTGGACCCAGCCCGCTGACTTAACAGCTTTCATACGAAGTCTCCTACTGTCACCTGACCCGCTTCATGGTCGACTCCGTCAATGAAGGGCTGAAGACTTGTTTCTTATAATTGATAAATAAAATGTAATCGCACTTATTTGAAGATAAATTACAAAACAAACTGGAAACTATGCTGCTAGTTTGAAGTTTGACTCCCAGTGAGGAAAACAACGTCGTCACTGAAGTGCACTCGGCGGGCGGAAAAAGAACTAGAGGTGGTTGGAGGTTGGCGCCGGTGAGTCTTTACCTCATGAGCCAGGCTCGGGTGCCGCTTCGCTTTTTACCTCTCGCCGACCTCTTGAAAAAGTTTGCTCCCCGCTGATCCCCGCGCCCGCATAGATCCCACTAGTGTGAATGAGAGGTGGAGACTTTATGTCCAGGAAGATCAAAATATTAGGGATTCATTTTGGCAGAGGGGATATAGCCCAACAGAACTGGGAGACCATATCGCTCCAATGTGATGCAAAGGTACAGATCTGGAAGCTGTGGCAACAAATCAAACAAAAAAATGTAATGCTGGTTAAAACCTTTTTATTGCTTCAAGTACTGTATTGAGATACTGATGGACTCCTAAAAGCAACTTAGATAGCAGGATGGCCTACTGGTCTCTACTGTGCGATTCCCCTATGAAGAGCTTCAACCATTTGTTTAAGCGAATGCCAAAGGATATACTCATATTGAGAGAAATAGCCTTGGTAGCTGGCACTACGCATATCTAGGGTGGAAACAGCAAAGACTCTCTTACCTAAAGTGTCTATCTTACGAGATTCTTTGTTAATAGGTCGAGCTGTACTAGTCTGGGGAAGGACGACCTTATCAATCTCTGCTAAGACTACAATAGGATCTGCAAAGGCTTGGGATGCCAAAATGGGTCGATCTTTGGGAGCAGCATATTTCCTATCTATGGACTTAGCCACCGATGGAATGAGAGCAGGATTATTCCATACCATTTGAGACAGCGTCTCAAAGGAGGGCTGTACCGAGGAGTCAAATCCATAGGGATCTCTGGAACATGGAGGTATTAGAGTCTTAACAGTTTCCCAGGATCGATATCTGTAGTTTAGAGAGAAATAGTGAATTACGTTTTTCAGCAGAGACTTAAAAGACAGGTCCTCGACCACAGGCTCTGCAGCAGGAATAGATCCTGTTCCTTCCACATCACGCCAACCTAAGGTCTGGGTCAGGCTCAATGTCATCTCCTGACAGTCCAGGAGGGACTGTATGGACAGGAAAGGAGGAAATCAGTAGGAAATGAGGAAGGAAAAGGGTTAAAGAGGAGTCCTGAAGGCTGGATGATGTCCTAACATGCCTCGGCAGCTGAAGAAAGCGCGTGCGTAGAAAATCGCCGGGCGAGGTGCCTCGGCACCAAAAAGCCGGCGGCGCCAAAGACAGTGCCGAGGGCGTGGCTGGCGATGAAGCCACATGGCGCCGATGAAGCGGATAGCGCTGAGGACGGCACCGACAGACGTATCGGCGATGAAGACGGCGCCGAGCGTGCCATCGATGCCTAGGGCATCGAAAACATCCCAAGACTCTGAAAAACAGGATTTGAGGAGAAAGAAGGATGAATACCAGGAGATAAAGGCATCGGTGTGGCCCCCTGCGCCGCAGCCGTGTTGGGGGGGAACCTAAGCGTGGCGTCGACGGCACCGAAGATGGCGCCGTGCGACTAGGGAAGTTCAACCGCCCTACCTGATCTCCCAAGAAGCCCGAAGGCCCCTGAGTGACCAGGTCAGATAGCTGGACCAACCTCCGAGCCCATTGCTCAATAAGAGCAGCCCACTGATGAAACTGCTCATCTGAAGACCTACCAGAGGACGGCGTAGGGCTCCGATGTCGAAGACGTCGGCTACCAGAAACCGAAACTGGCGACTCTGAAGGAGAGTCCGGTAACACCCCAATAACTGACAGCTCGTGCAGACATATCAGAGGCGACCTCGGTGATGCCTTCTCTTTCTCGACCTGTGGGTGCAGAAGAGCTCATGATCGAGCGGTGCGAGGAAATGCGACTGTTTACTTTATGCTTTCGAGGACCACCCCCCTCGGGCATGGGACTGCCCTTGTCAGACCCCTCCGGAGAAAGGCGGCGGACCGACCCAGCCCGGCTAACTGAACAGCTTTCATATGAAGTCTCCCTACCGTCACCTGACCACGTGACGGTTGACTCCGTCCAATATAGGCTGAGACTTCTTCTTAGAATAAATAAACTAAGCGATACTTATTCGAGATATTACTACAAAACAATAAGAACTGAAAAACTAAGCTGCTAGTTTGAGGTTTGACTCCCAGTGGGCAAGCAACGTCGTCACTGAAATGTACTCGACGGGCGGGAAAAAGGAATTGAGGTGGTTGAGGGTCAACACCGAGATAGTCATTACCGCATGAGCTGAGGCTCACGGTGCCGCTTCCTCGCGGGCTCCATCTCCTGGCGCCGACCCTCTAGCAAAAAAGTTTGCTCCCGCTGGGTCCTAGTGCCTCAGCGCAGAACCCATTAGTGTGAATGAGTGGTGGAGACTTTATGTCCAGGAAGATCTGACCTCATCACATGCCAGCATCTAAAAATGAATCAGTGCCCACTGCCCAGTAGTTGCACTGCACTGTCCACACAGTGGACCAACACTTATTGCTCGGCTGCACATTCGGTTACTTATACTGACATTATTCCACACTTAGCCTTGCCCCCATGAAAATCAGAGTCAATCCCTACTGAGAAAAAGAAAAATACGAAGCCAAGCTGTAACTCCAGCATCTTGCAGTTCCACTGGCCGGCAGACGATCGTGAGAGTGCTTGAAGACTTCAGAAGTGCTGCACTTGCTGCCTGCTGCGCTCGCTCCTCACACTGCCTCAAAACAACAAGAACCCCATACATAGCCTTACCCCATGAAGTTCACAGTCAGTCCCTACTAAGAAAAAAATAACTAACAAAAATGAAACCAAGCCCGAACTTCAGCATCTTGCAGTTCCACCAGCCGGCAATCGTGAGAGCACATGCAGACTTCAAAAGAGCTGCGCTGGCTCCTCACACTCCCCGCTCCTCAAAACAACAGCCGCATTTTGAAGTCTAAGGAACAAAATAAAAATACGTGAGAAATAAACCGGACTGTGAAACGGCAATGTACACTACACATTAAAAAAGCAGTTGGCATCACATACATCACCTTCTCTTTCAGCCGCCCTGCAGCCTTGGTAACAAATTGAACTGAGCAGACAATCTGAATGTCAGTATACTTTTCCCAGTAGACAGCAACACAGTCTCACACTGTATCAGGAGAAACGTGAACATTTAGAAACAGGGGGAGGGACACACATGGGGGGACACACTGAAGAGAAGAAGTCAGCAATTGGGAGGAAGGGAGCACAGCAACAGCAGCACCCAGATATAGGACAACATTAACTACACTGCCACCTGTGGGACAAGACAGAAACTACTGGACTTTTTGGAAAGTAAGTCTCCCTCAAAAAAGTGGGAAAACATTATTTTTGACAAATTTTCCCCATTTTTCTTTTTCTAAATAAAGCATCCATTGTATAATAGCAATAAGGCGACAGGGTGTGTTGTGTAGGTCACTGCCTCTGGATGGTGGAAGCACTCTGCTTCACCTCTCGTGCTTCAACCCACCCCAGAGTGACGTTATTACACAATAACACACACCTGTTGTGCCTTATTGCTTAACTAATAATCTGCTGTTGGCATCTAGTGCCCACCCCAGATCCCTTAAGGATTCTATTCCTTATTCACAATTCCTAAGACTGAGGAATAATTGTAGTGATGTTGAGACATTCAGGGTTCAAGCAAAGGAGCTTGAACTAAAATTTTGAATAGCAGTTACAATGAACATATGTCTTGAAAAAGCAATGGAGAAAGCAATGTTACTTAACAGAGAAGATTTACTTACACCTGCAGTGAGGGGATTTAGCCAATAATCAGAGCAAGGTTAATTCTGTAACTAAGCTTAATCTCACAGCAGATCAGTTGGTCAAAATTTAACCAAATTCAGGCCTATACTTTTGAGTGACAAAACACTTGCGCACATATAGGAATTAAACCTAGAGCATCATTAGAAGAAGCAAGAATCGAGGGATGAATTGGTTCAAAGTCAGTTTTCTAGAAATTCAACAGATTCAATGCAGACATGGCTACCTGTCAAACCAAATGGCATGTTTAAATGCAGGCACTGCAATATATGCTCTCACTGCCAGCAAAGTAAAACTTTTGTGGCCCAGACAAATGGCAGAACAGTGAGAATTCAACAGTTTATCTCCTGTGTCACCATTTTTACAGTGTATGCACTTTGGTGTAATTGCACTAAATTATATGTGGGCAGGACTGTCTGCCAACTTAAGGTTAGGATTCAGGAACACGTCAGAGATATAAAGAATCTCAAAAATAATAGCCTGGTTGTCTTACATTTTGCAGAAAGTCACAACTGTGACCCAAAATGTCTCCGCTTCACTGGTCTGGAACAAGTGAAAGTAGGCAATAGAAGTGGGGCTAGACTATCCCAAAGGCAGACCTTTTGGATTTTTTCTTTGGAAGCTTTAGCACCAGAGGGCCTAAATTAAGAAATTGACTTTAGACCCTATCTATACTGGCCTACAATTGGTTTAAAATCTCCCTTTGCCGTTACAATCCAAAACACGCCCCCCCCCAAAAAAAAAAACTTTTTGTATAACAGGTATTACTGAATCTTGGAATGTTAATGCTTGCCTTACAATGTAATGTAACTCTGCACTGTTGTATAATCATGTCTGTGTCACTAATGTAATGTTATGCTTTATTTCTTTTTCAGTGGTACCATTTTGGAAGCGAGGAATCTCCTGCATACCACATCAGTTCAGCTGCACTGACTTGGCTTTGTGGATTTGCTCCCAGGTCCTCACTGTAAGACATAACAATTAGAAAGTCATATAGCTTAGATTCATACATTTAGTGTCATTTGAATTTTTAATTCATAAATGCAATTGTTTGAAAAATTTCTAAAATGCTAAAAAAGAAGCTTAGAAACCTTTATTAGATATACTTACAAAACTATGACTAAGAAATAGTAATATTAAATGCTCTTATTTAGTATTTACCACCTTTAGGTAATTTTGAGCTATCATATCTGTTTTTGAAAGTCTTTTTCAGTAATGATGTGCTAATTTAAGCAGTATAAAATGAGTCATTTATATGTGATTTACATGGACCAATGTTGTGGTTTCAGATGAGATCTTTAGATAAATATTTTTACCTTTGAAATATTTTCTGTTTAAAAAACGTTTTACTGGAACCTCCGGTGACGTCACCACCTAATGTAGATGCTTTCGGAGATGAGCTCTGCCTAACCCCCTGGCAAAAGATCTTTAAACTTACTTTTACTCCCTCGGTAAGCATGAGTCTCGCACTTAAATTAGCGCTAACAGTATGGCAACCCAAATAAACCACAGGTGGCTCCTGGAGGTGGAATGCACCAGCAAAACTTAGCTACCCCCAGAGTACTGGCTGTTACTCAGGAGGCCGCAAAGCCTACGGAAGAAGTGGCAGCGAGCTGGGAGAGCGATTCAGAGGAGGAAGAAGAGAACTTTACAATTATATCCCAGCAGCTGTGCCAGGAACTGTGCCGACTAAGTAATACTCTGATTCGCTTAAGGCAGATATCAAAGTAAATACTTCCAACATAACACAGCAGGGGAAGAAACTTCAGCAGATGGAAAAACATCTTACCAGCTACACAGAAACGACTGATCTTCACAATGAGGCAATCTTGCAGCTCCATGATCATTCACAACTCTTGATGGATAAGTCAGAGGACCTTGAGAATAGATCCCGCAGGGTGAACCTACGTATACACGGTCTCCCAGAATGTACGGAGACAAGTAATGTTCCTAAGCATGTGGAGGGGCTAATTAAGGAGCTGTTCGATTTAGATAAGGAGACACCACTGCAGATTATCCATACACCCTGTGCGCTATCAGCGCAACCAAAGGATCCCAAGGCAAGACCCCTCTCCCTTATCATGCCTTTCTCGATTACAGGACCAGAGAGAAGATCTTCAGGAAAGCATGGGCAAAGAAAGAGATCGTCTTTGGTGATACCTGGCTATTCTTTGAGCCAGATTACGCCACTATCACTATGCAATGTCGTAAGGCCTGGTTCCCAGTTATTAAAGCCCTGTGGGCCAAAGGACTGCAAGCTCGAGTGGACTTCCCTGCATGCCTGGGAGCAACTTTGGTTGGCGGTACCAAGATTTTTGACTCTTCCCCTGATGCAAAGAAATATTTAGCCACTCTGGGTTTGATTTTGGATGATCTGATACAACCGGGGCAGCTGAAGGAAATTGAGAAACGCCAGTGGTCTATGATGGGAAGCAGTGTTGGACAAGGAGCAAAACTGGACGCCATACGTAAACCCTATAGCCCTAATGCATGGTCCCGCTGCAAGATTGAGCTGTACTTCAAGCCCACTCTGTGGACTCTGTCGCCGAGCCTGGCCTGGCAACCTGAATTATTTCAGACTTTGTCTTGAAAGTGTTGGGAGGGTGGCTTAGGCCTATCGGGGCCTTTCACAACCACTGTAAATGTGCTGCGCTACAGCTTTGAGTTTGAACTCTGTTTATTACAAATGATTTATCTACTGAAGAAGGAAGTTCAGACCTTATGTTTAAGGGGTGTGGGGATGGATCATACCCCGAGGGAGAGACCCTTCTCCCCCACCTTTGATCCAGCAGCAATGCCGGGGAGGGAAGGCGGGAAAGGGATGTCTGCATTGGGTTTGGAGACCCCACTAAGGTTGTATATGTCCTCCAGTTTATGGACAGAGCAGCCGGGTGCTGGGTTTAACCTAGTACTTCCCACCCACACAGACACTAGCATGTGGTGGGGTTTATGTGGCACCTTGAAGCAAACCTTAGCTAAAACAGTTACAGAAATAAGTTTCCCGGTTGGGAGCTTACTGTTCATCCATTTCTGCATTGTTCATGTTACTGTTAAATGTTGTACCAGTTCTCTCTTGTTTGGTTATTTCATTTGAGCTCCCTTCTCCCCTCTTAGGCCCTCTGTCCGTGTTCTTTTAACCGTAATGTTTTGTGTGGACCACGTTGCAATGGGGGGGGGGCTTAACACAGTTTCGTACAATGTGCGAGGGATCAATCACCCGGCCAAAAGATCTAGAATTTTACAGGAGCTGGCCAACTTAAATGCCCATTTGGCCTTCCTACAACAGACTCATCTCACAGAAGTGGAACATAAAAAGTTCGCTCGTAGATGGGTGGGAATGGTGTACTCCTCTTATTTGCAGCATCCCCATAGATGCGGGGTTGCCATTCATGTACATAAGACCTGCCCTCCAGGTGTGGAGGTCCAGATGGATCCAGAAGAAAAAAATTACTCACCATAGTAATCTTGTTTCTTCAAAGGGATCACTCATTATGATTAAACTTAATGTAGTCAGCCTCCTGTGTTGAACTGCCCAGAGAGATAGAATTTTATGCAAATTATGGAACTCTCAGTTGACTCATGCCACTTTCAAACTGCTGCCCTAGCAACTGCTGCACTCTGAGTGCTTCAGATTCTTACGGAGCCTAACTGGGTAAAAGACCCACTAGCTAAGAATTAATCTTAAAAAATTATATTTTGTGCCCTTTTCAGGTCAAAACATCCTTAGCCAATAAACCTAAGAAACTTGAGACCACCTGGACACCAACTGGCTAAACAAAGTGAATCTCTAGCTTAACCTATATAGAGAAAAAGAAAACCCTAATGCAGGGATGCAGAGCAACTTCTATAGGCTCTAGTAGGGGTAGGAGGTTCTTTAATCATAATGAGTGATCCCTTGAAGAAACAAGATTATTATGGTGAGTAATTTTTTCTTCTAACCCCAGGAATCACTCATTATGATTAAACTTAATGCAGACTACCAAGCAGTACCTTTGGAGACTGGGCAGAGAATCTGTTTCGGAAACGAGCTCTGCAGTACTGTTGTACCAAACCTAGCACCACCTCTGGATTGCAAGTCCAGGTTGTAATGCTTTGTGAAGGTGTGTACTGTTTTCCATGTAGCTGCTTTACAGATTTCCAGTAGCGGAATTTTTCTTGAAGCTGCCAGTGAAGCAACTGGGCCCCTGGTGGAGTGTGCTCTCAGGCCCAGAGGTACCTGTTTACACACCTTACTATCACAAAACTGTATATATGCCACTATCCAGCGAGCAACTGTATGTTTTGTTGCAGCTCTGCCCTTACCAACTTCACCATATGTGAGAAAGAGCTGTGATTGACTTCTTCTGTAAGACTTGGTTCTGTCAATGTAGTGACTAAGAGCCCTTTTGACATCAAGGGAGTGAAGTCTCCTTTCTGGAGAACTGGAGTTGTCTGTAAAAAAGACAGGCAGAGTGATAGACTGATTCAAGTGAAAATCAGATACCACCTTGGGAAGGAATTTTCTATTAGTCCTAAGGACCACCTTGTCCCTGTGGAATGAGATGTAGTCCACATCTGTGCACAGGGCTTGTAATTCACTGATCCTTCTGGCTAAAGTAATGGCCACCAGGAAAACAGTTTTCCAAGTGACATACTTCAAACCTGCGGTTGCCATAAGTTCGAATGGTGCATCCATGAGTTTAGCAATGCAAATATTTAGATTCCAGGCTGGAACCGGTTCCCTTAGAGGAGGGTGCAGAAGATTAAGGCCTTTAAAATATTTTCCAAATACTGGATGAGAAGCCATAGATCTCTCCTTACCAACTGACAGGTAAGCAGAGACTGAAGCTAAGTGAACCTTGAGGGCGGAAGGCTTCAGGCCTCAGGAATGTAAATGTGTAAGGTAATCTAGAAGAATAGCCAAATCAGCCCGGGAAGGGCTCAAACCTTTACCTGTACACCATACTGTAAATCTTCTCCACTTAGAGGCATATGTCTTCTTAGTAGAAGACTTCCTGGAACCCCTAAGCACTGTCAGCACCTGTTCTGATAGATTAAGGTTAGCAAACTCTAAGTCCTCAAGAGCCACGCCTTGAGCCTCAGTGATTTGAGATTGGGGTACAGGATCCTGCCCTGAGAGGAGGTTAACAGGTTGTGCCTCCTGGGCAGATGGATTGGAGAAACCACTGACAGAGACAGCAGAAGAGAGTACCAATGCTGTCTCGCCCAATCCGGAGCCACTAGTATCATTTTTGCTGGTTGGGACCTCAATTTCAGTAGGGTCCTGAATATCATAGGAAAAGGAGGGAATGCATACAGAAATTTCCCTGTCCAATCCAGGACCAAGGCATCCAGGGTGACTGTACCCCCTAGAGGAGGCCTGCAACAGTACATTGGAAGCTGGTGGTTTTCTGGGGAGGCGAACAGATCTACCTCTGGAGTGCCCCATTTTCTGAAAACTGTACTGAGTACCTGAGTATTCAGGCACCACTCGTGGTGGTCCTGACTTATCCTGCTTAGAGATCTGCCAGCACATTGTCCTTCCCTAGAAGGTGTATGGCTGACAGGGATACTCCCATGGAGTATACCAGGGACCACAGTCTCATTGCTTCTGTGCACAGTAGGTGTGACCTGGTATTTCCTTGCTTGTTGATGTAATACATGGTTGTGGTGTTGTCTGTTCTGACTTGCACCACCCTGTTTTGCAGGTAAGGAGCAAATGTCTTCAAAGCCAGGTAAACAGCCCTGAGCTCCAAGAGATTTATGCGCAACAGAGACTCTTGGGGGGGACCATGTGCCACTTGCTGTGTGCTCTAACATGTGTGCCCCCCAGCCTAGAAGAGATGCATCTGTTGTGAGGATTACTGAAGGTTGTTCCCTTATAAAAGGCACACCCACCCTGAGGTTGTGCTCGTCCAGCCAGCACTGTAAGGCCTGGACTAAACTTTCTGTGACTGGAACCAGTTTGGACATAGGATCCGTCCTTTGAGACCAATACTATCTGAGATGGAACTGAATATCTCTCATTTGAAACCTGAGCCCATTACCACTGCCGTGGCAGATGCCATGTGGCCTAGTAACCTAAGAAATTCTCTGGCTGTTCTGGGTCTCCCAGACACAGAGGATTTTGCAATCTGCAGAATGCTTGTCCCCCTGTTCTGTGGCAGGAGGGCTCTGCCCTGTCTGGTATTTAGTTCTGCTTCAATAAACTCCAGCACAAGGAGTGGTACCAGTTGAGATTTTTCTTCGTTTATCAGAAATCCCAGGGACTCTAGTGTGGATTTTGTGAGCGGCAGTGACTGTACTGCATGCTGCAGAGACTGTCCTACTATTAACCAGTCGTCCAGGTAGGGGAAGACTGTTATACCTTGTTTTCTCAAAACCTCTACCACCACTGATAGGCACTTTGTAAAAACCCTTGGTGCCGAAGTTAGCCCAAAAGGGAGAGTTGCAAACTGATAATGGCCTGAAGCCAGCCTGAATCTCAAGAATTTTCTGTGAGATGATCTGATGGGAATATGGAAATAAGCATCCCTTAGATCTAGGGAGGCTAGCCAGTCTCCTTTTGCAATGAAGGAATGACTATGGAAGAGTGACCATTTTGAACTTTGTTTCAAAATGTGCTTGTTCAGAAGTCTTAGATCCAAAATAAGCCACCAATCCCTGTTTTTCTTCCTTATGAGGAAGTTCCTGAATAAAACCTTTTCCCTGTTTATTAGAGGCACTACCTCTACTGCTTTGATTGCTAGCAGATGTTTTACCTCTCCTTCCAACAGAATCCTGTGTGCAGCAGTTACCAGAGTAAAGGTTCTTGTTCTCAGCTTTGGGAATGATTTGAAACGGAGTGCCAAGCCCTGGCTCACTACCTCCAGCACCCACTTGTCTGTGGTGATGGACTGCCAAGCGTGAAGGTAATGAGCCAGTCTGGCACCTACTGATGGACCTGTAATAGGGGATGCGACCTGCACTAGCCTGTCAGGGACTCTGTGCAGGCTGTGCCTGAACCTGTGTGCAGGAGCTGCTCTTCTCATGGCTCTCCTACCCTTCCTCTAAAATAACCTCTAGCTTGTTGCTGAGGCTGGGAGGCTTGTGCCTGAAAGAAAGGTCTGGAGTAAAAACCCCTACCCCTACCTCCCCTACTCTGGGATCTATAAGAGATGAGGGGCCTATCCTTGGAATTGCTCAGATAGGTGGATTTATATTCCTCCACCTTCTTCATGTATGCCTCAGTTTTATCCCCAAACAAGGAGTTGTTCTCCAGGGGGAAATCCATTGCTTTGGCCTGGGTGTCTAAGGTTAGGTTGGTGGCTCTAAGCCATGCAAACCTTCCGAGTGTTACTGACAAAGTCATTAACCTGAATGCAGTATCACTGGCATCCACTGCCATATGAAATTGATACCTGGTAGCATCAAGTGCAGCCGTTGCTGTATCTTGTAAGTCTACAGCCACTTCATCTGGGACCCTATCAGCCAAAGCTAGAACAGTGTTCCATAGAGCTTTTTGGTACTGCACTGAATGTGCCATGTAACTGGCCTGCCGAACTAATAAAGAGGCAGCCATGTACCCCTTCTTTCCCATAGCATCCATTTTTCTTGAATCTTTGTCTGGTGGATGGGTATGTCACAAGCAGCAGCTTGGACTACTCCCTCAGAATCAGGATGCGTAAATAGAAAATCAGCTGTAGTTCTGCCCCGCTGGTATTTCTTGTCAGCTTTCTTATCCACACCAGGGGTAGAGGAAAACTGCCGACTGCAGGGACACCGACACATGGGAGGCCGGCCCAGCTTGAAATCCAGGGAACAGAGCCCTAGCTGGCGGGGTCCCTGAAATCAAACCAGGTCGCACTACGGTACCCTGGGGATGCAAACTCTGAAAGAGCCCAAAAGGGGAATCTCCCCTGTGATGCACCTGGGGCTGAATGGGTCCAGAAGGGCAACCCACGGTGGCGCTACCGGAAGGGTCCGCCGAGCCCAAGAGGGAGAGGCAGGATTCAGCGCTACGGCTCCGTCTCTCCCCCTCCCCGAGGGGTGGCAGGGGTGCTCACATCCTCACCCCACATCTCAACCCCTCAGACTCATAGGATGCCTCCTCCTCTACTCCAGCGATGGGGTCCGTCGATCCGACACCTCCCGAGGGGGTCCCAAAGACAGGATCCCCAATCCACCACTAGGAAGGAGCAGCAGCACCAGGGCTGGCAGCTGCCACAGCCCCTCTGGGGACAGCCCCTCCCTGACACCCAAGCCACCCTCCCACATACACTAGAGGCCACCCCAGCCTGGAAGTCCTCTGAGGAAGACTGCTGTGGAGACTCGGGAATGGGGCGCTGGGCCTTGACAACGCACCTCACAGAGAACTCTGATCAAGAGTTAGGGCGTGAGACCGGTCCACGTCCGAATCGCCTGCTTCCGGAGAACAGTCTACCAGAAGGACCTCGATGCTGGCAACCCGAAGAGTCTGCTGAGGCCGGTACACCACGAGCGGTGCCAGTGTCGCTGTAGCGCTGGCTGCTTCCAGCGCCTCGTGGCTCCAAGACCTGGCCCTGACCTGCCAACGGCACCGGTCGAATCACCGGCGCCATGCACGGACCCAGGATCCAACACGGCGCCACCAGTGGCATCGACCGGATGAACGGTGCCGCGAGCGGTGCCGAAAACCAAACTGGTGTCGCAAGGCACCGCCCCGATCACTGGCGCTGCGAAAGGTGGAGTCGCGGGTCCAACAGTGCTGGTCCCAGCAACCATGGGCCACGACACTGGGAGAGTCTTCACCTCCAAAGAGGTGACTGCCGAGGCGGTGTCTCCGATGCGACCCGGGAGGAGTCATGACGTTCAGCCGACACTGCAAAAGAGGCCTCCTCCATGGCAAGGCTTGAAGATGAGGAGGCCTCCTCCTCACCGGACCGTATAGGCCTGGGAGGGGACCTGGAGGAAGGGCCCAAGGTCCTGGCTTAGGAAACCAGAGACCAACACCATCCTCCAAAAGTCGGCAGAACCTTGCCATTTTTAAACGCGCAGACTTCAAGAACACGACGGTCCATCGAGAAGCAGGCGTCGGATCTATCCATGTCATGGTTAGGTCCCAGGCACCGAAGGCAGACATCAAGCCGGTCCATCACGGAAAATACCGCCACAGGAGCACCAATGCATGGGCGCATGGCCCGCTTTGGACTTTCCTTGGCTCCCGAACGGACATGATGCAAAACAATTAATAAAACACAGAAAAGTTCCTGGTGCTATCGAGTCATAAAATGAAACGGTCTTACCAGTTTTCAATGGTGTCGGGAAGTCAAACGGGATGAAGGAGCTGAGAAGGCGTCGAAAGACTACAATAACGGCCTAGTGGCGCAGAAACGAACTGCTCGTAGCAGGTGTAGCCTCGACGGCAGGAGAAACAGAACTGGGATGGAGGAGAAGTCTGCGGCGTGGCTGCCTCCCGTGAGTCGTCCTCTCAAGAGGCGGTGCTGTTGACTCCTTCCAAAAAAAAAATTCCTTAGCGGTGCTCGCCTCCGCTTACACTCAGCAGTATGAATGGTGAAGGCTGACAAGGGAAGATCTATAGTAGTCAGCTGGGTAACTAGCATTGCCCCAGAGGTGGAATGTATGGTAATGAGATTTATGAATTAGCCAATCAGATTGAAGCTATGAATGTGCTGAGTAGTGAGAGGAAGGAGGCTTCAGAATTTTTTCGAAGATAGGATGGGGAATGCCCACAGAAAAGGACCAATAGGAATAAAACCTTTATAATAGCTAGAATCATAATCATAAAAACTTTGCTCAAAATGCAGTTGAAAATTAAACATGTTGAAAATTTTAAAGGCAAAAGACAGCCTTCTTCTGAAGGTTATCTGGGGAGGATGGGTGGGAGCTTACTGATGTTAAAGGACACGTTGGAAGAAAGATTACTACAGTGAGAATTTTTTCTTCTTACCCCAGGGGTCCTTTAGCATCAGTAACTATAGCAGACTACAAAGCAGTGCTGATGGGAGGGGGTAGAGAACCTACTTAGGAAAAAGGCTCTGCAGGACCGCCCTACCAAAACTGGCATCAGATCTAGACTGCTCATCTAAGTAATAATGCTTAGTGAAAGTGTGCACAGTCTTACAGGTTGCTGCTCTGCAGACTTCCAGGAGGGGAATGTCTCTGGCTGCTGCCACCGAAGCAGAAGTAACCCTAGTACAGTGGGTTCCGAGGCCCTCAGGGGGCTGTTTGCCAGTCTTGTCGTAACAGAATCGAATGTAGGAGACTACCAAGTGAGAAACAGTTATCTTAGTGGCTGGACTTCCTCTACCTACCTCCCCATAGGTGAGGAACAGCTGTGTAGAAGAGCCCCTGCACTGCTTGGTGTGGTCCAAGTAATAGAGCAGGACTCTTCTGACATCCAGACCATGGAGCTTTTTCTCCCTAGGAATGGATTTTCCATGAAGAACACAGGTAATAAAATTACTCACCTTAGTAATGTTGTTTCTTCTAATGGAGTCTTGCTATATCATAGACATTAGCAGTTTGATCCAGCTCTAGAACTGCCCCGGAGTGAAATGGTTAAAACCATTCCAAAATAGAATTTTGGCACGAGAGCAGCTCTATCTGTGTCATTTCAAACTTGAACTGTCAGATCTTTACGAGCCAAACTCACTAAGGTCTGTGTGAAGCTGTAACCTACACTAGCCAAATGGCTACCTAAATAATAACAACCATTGATGGTCCCAACACCCAACACTCAAGTCAGGGGACCATTAATACTAACACCATTCTAATAATATGAAAATGGAACATAAGTATAATAAACACACACACGCTGCATACACACACACCCCCAAAGTCCCAAAGGGGACAAAATGCTAACAGGACATAAGTAGTGCCCACACTAAGTTGCCCGCACCCCACCAAGTAGAGGTTCTGAGAGGGGCAGGTTGGGGAGGTCTATAATATAGCAAGACTCCATTAGAAGAAACAACATTACTAAGGTGAGTAATTTTTTCTTCAAACAACATGAAGTCTTGCTATATTATAGACATTAGCAGAATACACAGCAGTACCTCCATGGAGGAGGGCAGATCCTACTTAGGAATAGGCTCTGAAGAACAGCTGTGCCAAACCGAGCATCTCCTGGCCTGGACATCCAGGGAGTAATGCTTGGTAAAAGTGTGTACCGTTTTCCAAGTAGCAGCCTGGCAAATCTCTAATAAAGGGATATCTCTGGCAACAGCTAGAGACGCAGCTGTACCCCTGGTAGAATGAGCCCTCAAACTGGGAGGGGGCTCTGCCCACTTTCTGATAACAAAATTGGATACAAGAGACAATCCACCTGGCTATTGATCTCTTAGTGGCAGGTTTGCCTTCCCAACTTCACCATAGGTAAGGAAAAGTTGGAGGGATCTCAACTCAGGACCTTTGGTACGCTCTATATAATAACTAAGAGCTCTCTTAACATCCAGGTTGTGCAACCTCCTCTCACCCGAAGAGGAGTGATCAGTGAAAAATACTGGAAGGGAGATAGATTGATTAAGATGGAAATCTGAAACCACCTTAGGCAAAACTTCTTATTAGTCCTAAGGACTACCTTATCCCTGTGGAAAGAAATAAAGTCAGTCTCCACTGACAAGGCTTGCAATTCATTTATGGTCTGGCAGAAGTGATAGCCACTAGAAAACAGTTTTCCAAGTTAGGTACTTAAGCTCTGCAGAAGACAGAGGTTCAAAGGGTTGCATTAACTGGGCAATGCAAACATTAAGGTCCCAAGCAGGGCCGGTTCCCTAAAGGGAGGATTAGTATGGAGTAATCCCTTAAAAACTTGGAAAACACAGGATGAGAGGAAAGAGGGATAACTTTCCTGTTGACACAAAAGCAGACACAGCTGCCAAATGAACTCTCAGGCTAGCTGGTCTGAGACCCAAGGAATTAAGATGTACCATGTAATCTAACAAAATGGGCAATTCAGCAGATTCTGGGAAATATTTTCCAGCACACCAAATGGAAAACCTTTCCATTTAGAACTATAAGTAGCTCTAGTGGAAGGCTTTCTGGAAGCCTTTAGGATCTCAAGAACACCCTGAGAGAGGTGTAAATCAGCAACTCTAACTCCTCAAGAGCCAGGCCTTGAGGTTGAGGGATTTGAGGTCCGATACCAAACCCTTCCTGGGCACAAGTCAACAGATTGTGATTCCTGGGAGGCACAGGGAAGATGGACTGTCAGAGACAGAAGGAGTGGGTACCAGGCTGCCTGGCTCAATCCAGGGCAATCAGAATCACCCTGCAAGGCTGAGATCTGATTTTGACTAGTACTTTGAACAGGAGAGGAAAGGGGGAAGCATAGAGGAACTTCTCCCAATCCAGAAGAAGGGCATCCAGGGAACTGAGCCCAGCACTGGAGGCCTGCAACAGAACAGAGGAAGTTTGTGATTGTCTGGGGCTGCAAAAGATCCATCTGAGGGATGCCCCACCTGGCAAAAACTATCCCCAGCACTTGAGGATCCAGGGACCATCTGTGAGGGCCCTGGGAAATCCTGCTGAGGGCATCCGCTAGGACATTGTCCTTCCCTGGAAGATGAACTGCTATGAGGGAAGTGTTCAGGAATAGGCCAGAGACCACAACTTATTGCCTCGTGCACAAGGTCAAGACCGAGTGCCCCTGCTTGTTGATGTACCACATTGTTGTGGTGTTGTCTGTTCTGACTTGTATCACCTTGTCGTGGACAGATGTAGAAAAGCTTGAAGAGCTAAAAGACAGCTCTGAGTTCCAGCAAATTGATGTGGAGCAGAGATTCCTGGGGACCAAACTCCTGAGTGGAAAGGTCGCCCATGTGGGCTCCCAACCCAGAAGGGAAGCATCTGTAGTGAGAGTCAAGTTGTGAGAAGGGGAAATGAAGGGGACCCTGCTTTAAATTGCTCTGATCCTGCCACCACTGGAGAGCTAGGATCAAGGTCTGAGTCACTGGGACCAACTTGAAAGGGGGTCTCTTCTCTGAGACCAAAAGGTTCTCAAGTGAAACTGAATGTCTCTCATCTGAAATCTGGCTCCTGCACAACAGCTGTGGATGCAGCCATGTGCCCCAGGAGCTGCAGAAAGTGTCTTGCTGGTCGAGAGACCTGCAGAGTGAAGGAAGAGGCCAGAGCCACTAAATTCCTTACCCTTTCTGGGGAAGAAAGGCTCTGGCTAGCATTTGTGTCCAAGTCTGCTCCTATAAAGGTGAGTACCTGGACTGGTTCCAGAACCGACTTTGGTAGGTTTAGCAGAAACCCAGGGAGGTGAGAAGCTGCTGGGTGACCTGCAGGTGAGATTTACCTGTTCTGGGGACTGGCCTACAATGAGCCAGTCGTCTAGATAGGGAAAACAGCAATCTCTGCCTCCTTAAGTGGGCCACTGCCACTGCTAGACACTTTGTGAATACCCTTGGAGCAGAGGTAAGGCCAAGGGCATTGCTTTGAACTGGTAATGACCTGAGGGCAGTTCGAATCTGAGGTACTTGATGGGATCTTCTGATTAGGACATGGAAATAGGCATCCTTGAGGTCCAGGGAGGCTAGCCAGTCCCCTGGCCTTAGGGAAGGTAAATTCATTGCCAGAGTTACCATTTTGAACTTTGGTTTCAAAAGATGCTTGTTCAGATATCTGAGATCTAAAATGGGCCGCCACTCTCCTATCTTTTTGGGGTAAGGAAGTATCTGAATACAGACCCCTGCCCTGATGCAGGGAGGAACCCTTTCACTGCTCTGAGAGCTAACAGGGATGAGACCTCTGTTTCCAGAGCTAGGGTCTCTGGAAGCACTTGTAGTAGAAAAGTCTGCTTCTCAACTTGGGAAACTTTTTGAAGCTGAGAACCAGACCCTGGCTTACTACTTCCAGAACCCACTTGTCTGAGGTTAAAGAAGCCCAATTCTGACCGAGTAAGCCAGCCTGCCCCCACTGGTACAGGAGAATGGCCTGGGCACCCCATCAGGGTGCCTGTTTCAGAGGAGTTTAGGCTGGGGGTGGGAGCAGGTCTGCCCACCCCTCGTCTGCCCCTGCCTCTGAAGAAGCCCCTCTGAGCATAGGCAGAGGAGGCCCGAGTCTGGTAGAAAGGCCTGTGAAAAGGCCTACCCCTACCCCTGGGGGCATGCCTTGACGAGTGGCTTGCTGCTCCTTAGCCTGGGCACTCTTGTAAGTAGTCCTATATTCATCCATCTTCTTCATGTAGTTCTCTGTCTGCTCTCCAGAGAATTTCCCACCACAGGAAAATCCATAGCCTTAGTCTGGGTATCCTGTGACAAACTAGTACACCTGAGCCAGGCCAACCTACTAAAAAGCTACAGATGTGGCCATGACCCTAGAGGAAACATCATTAACATCCACAGCAGCATGAAACTGAACCTTAGAGGCTTCAATGCCATCAGCAGCCACCTGTTCTAGTTCACTAGCCAGCTGGCCATGGGCCTGCTTGGCCAATTGCATAACAGTATCCCATCTAGATTTCTGATACCTAGCTACATAAGCCATATAATTTGCTTGCCTGAGTCCCAGAGAGGCTGCCATCTACTGTTTTTTTGCCATGGCATCAATCTTCCTGGAATCCTTGTCAGGAGGATGTGAAGCCAAGGGAATATTAGCTTTATCACAGGCAGCAGCCTGAACTACCCCAACATGACTGCATTGCTGAGAAAGGAATTCTGTATCAGGGCCTGACAATGTATACCTTCTGTCCATTTTTTTTATCTACAGGAGGCACAGAATTAGGAGCTTTTAAAATTTTAATTGTTTGTTTCCTAAAAGACTTATGTAAAGGAATAGACAATCTCCTAGACTCTGGAATATCCATCATTTCTACAAAATCAGGCTCCTCTTGCTCATCCACAACCTCTTCTAAAGGAAGCTGGAGGGTTTCAGCAACTTTTTTATAAAACATAAAATGAGATGGGGACTCAGACAGCATAGGGGGAGATTCTAAAGGTCTGTCTGGGGAGATGTCCGGTTCAATGGGCACACCCAGACCTTCCCAGCCACATTCATACTGTTCATAATCCTCCTCCCTCCTCTGGTTCATAAAATTCCTCAATATCATAATCCTGAACCACTGGGACCGGAAGAACCGACCTTTTACCAGATAGTGGTGGTTCGGACGGACCCTGAGACAGTGACTGGACAATTTGTATGGCTTTTGTTGTCTCTGCAGCAGTTGGGAAGGAATTTTGGACTCAGACCTGCTGATTTTCTTGTTTTCTTTACTGGAATTGGTTCCTCAGAACCAGCTTTTTCTTTGCCCGAGGAAGTCTGGCCCTGGTCAGAGGGCACTCCCTCTGGTTCGGTTGGCACCGAACCGGGCTGGCCATCCGGGTCAGCGGACTTTTTGGCCTCTCGTTCCCTGAGCCTGCCCAATCTTTTTCCAGGGTGGCTACAGGGAAATTCTTACATACCTGGCAGTCTGACTGGAGGTGGTCAAACCTCGACAATAAACACAGTGGTGTGGGTCAGCCTTGGCAAAGACTTCCCACAAACATCACAGTGTTGAAACCCAGTGGGCCCGGTTTTTCTTTGGGTTTCTCAGACATAATGCCAGCCTAACCAAAAACTTGCTCCTTTAACGCAGTGCCGTAGGCAAGACACCCTTATTGGTTCCAACTGTATCACTGGTATTGGAAAACGCAAAATCCGCTTTTTTTTAGAACCGATAAGAACCGGGAACCGCACTCTAAAATAGTAACTTTAGTTTTAAATGAGTTTTAAACCCACTGATTGGTTCAAACCGAACCGATAACTTACAAGTTCCACACAGACAAAACCTTCATTTACTTACGGTTACCACAGATAGAGCTTGAACCAACGGTTTTATGTTAAAATAAAACTATTCTCGGTTAAATCCAACCGAGAAAAACACTTTTTAAATCGAGAAATGAACCGAGCAGAAGGAGAAATCTCCGGAGCGACTGTTCACTGAGGCGGAGTAAAGAATCTGATAGTTCAAGTTTGAAATGACACAGATAGAGCTGCTCTCGTGCCAAAATTCTATTTTGGAATGGTTTTAACCATTTTACTCCGGGGCAGTTCTAGAGCTGGATCAAACTGCTAATGTCTATAATATAGCAAGACTTCATGTTGTTTGAAAGTGATGGATTGATTAAGGTGGCATTCAGAATCCACCTTAGGCAAGAACTTTCTGTTAGCCCTGAGCTCAATCTTGTCCCTGTGTGGGATGAAGTAGCTGGGCTCAGTGCAGAGGGCCTGCAACTCCGAAATCCTTCTAGCAGAGGTAATGGCCACTAAAAACATGGTTTTCCGGGTCACATACTTAATATGGGCTGTTGCCATGGGCTCAAAAGGAGGCTCCATAACTCTGGCAATACAGAGATTCAAACTCCAAGGAGGCACAGGTTCCCTTACTGGAGGCTGGGCATGAAGGAGACTTCTGAAAAACTATTTGAAAACCATCTGTGAATAGACCAACTTTGTCTTTCCCAAAGAAAGATACGCTGAAACAGCCGCCAGATGAAGCTTCAGGGAAGAAGGCTTCAAGCCTGAGTCCTGTAGGTATACCAGGTAATCCAAGGTGTTAGGATTTGAAGCCTTAAGGAGATTAATGTGCTTCCGTTTGCACCAGATAGAAAATATTTTCCATTTGGCTGCATAAGTTTTCTTTGTACTAGGCTTTTTGGACATCCTCAGGATCTTCAGCACTTGCTCCAAGTACTGAGAGTCAGGAAACTCTAGCTCCTCAAGAACCAAGCTTTGAGGTGAAGGAGTTTTAGATACAGATAAGACACCCCCTGTCCGGGGAAGAGGCAGAAGGGAGTGACTCAGAGGAAGACGAATAGGCTTGCTGCACGACATGGACATCAACAAGTGGTACTATGCCTGTCTTGGCAACTCTGGTGCCACCAGTATCATCATTGCAGGCTGATCTCTGAGCTTTAACAAAGTTATGAAAATTAGAGAAAAAGGAGGAATGGTATGAAGAAACCTTTTTGTCCAATCCAGTGCTTGGGCGTCTGTTGGAAAAGTTCCCAGTACTGGGGGCCTGCAGCAAAACAGAGGAAGTTGATGGTTCAGGTGGGAGGTGAACAGATCCCTTTCTGGTGTGCCCTACCTCCTGAACACTGTGGCCAAAACTTGTTTGTATAGGCACCACTCACTATACCCCTGGTTGATGTGACTGAGGGCATCTGCTAGGGTACTGTCTTTCCCAGGGAGATATATGGTTGAGAGACTGACTCCCAGGGAATAGGCTATGCCCCAAATCCTCATTATCTCCAGGCACAGGATGGTGGACCTTGTGCCACCCTGCTTGTTTAGTGTTGTCTGTTCTTATTTGAACTGTTAGTCCCTTTATCTGTGGAGCAAAAGCTTTGACAGCCAGATAAATGGCCCTGAATTCCAACAGACTGATATGGGATTGTGACTCTGACAGAACAGTCGTCCATGTGAGCTTCTCATCCAAGCAGAGAAGCATCTGTAATGATGATTTTCGAGGGGGGGAGGAAACCTGGAAGGGAACCCCTACTGATAGGTTGGTGGAATCCTTCCACCAGTCCAGTAACTGTAGCAAGTTTTTTTCTAACTGGAATCAATTTCAACAGGGAATCTTTGCTTTGGGACCAGTGAGACCTTAGGTAATGCTGAATGTCCCTCATTCTGAATTTGACCCCTGGGACCACCGCTGGCACAGATGTCATGTGGCCCAGTAGTTGCAGGAAATGCCTGTCTGACAGGAAATTTTAAATCCTTTCTAAAGGTAGGAAGGCTCTGTTGTGCAAAGTGTCCTGCTGTGCCCCTATGAAGGTGAGGAGTTGGGCTGGTGCTAACTGAGACTTCTTTAGATTTATAATGAAGCCCAGGATTGCAGTGTCCCCTTTGTTAAGGAAAGGGCCTGCTGCAGAAGTGAAGGAGACTCTGCTACTATTTATTTATTCAGGAATTTAGATACAACCTTTGAGCCGAGGCTCTTTTACAAAGGTTCCACATCATTTAACAGTAAACAGACAGAAAAACCATACAATACATGGGAATTTATCACTGAAAACATAGCAAGTTACAAAAATACTAATTATACAATGGGGTATGAAAATCTTGTAACCTCTTTGGTCAAAACAGATCACATGACTGTGGAAAATCCTCCAGTATACCCACTGTTAAAGTTTTATACCACTATAAACACACAAAAAAAAGTTGAACATTGTATAATAGCAATATGCCATGACAGGGAGTGGGTATATAGGTGGATTTACCACTTCTGGTGTGGTTAAGTCACTCGGCTATGCCTCGTGACCGAACCACACCAGGCATGGTAAATCCACCAATATACCCACTCCCTGTCGTGGTATATTGCTTAATTCTAAACTGTCACTGAATCTTGCAGTGGAGGCATCAGAGAAGTAGGAATGACTACAGTTTTAGCTGAAGTGCAAGGAGGGAACCTCCCCATGGTGTGCCCCAGGCCTGAGCAGGGAAATTGAGGAGACACCCATGAAGTGTGTGTGTGGGGGGAGGGTGAGGAGACAGTGAAGAGCAGCCAGAGCGGGCATTGTCGAAAAGCACACTTGGGGATATGGCATGGAGGCTGGGGAGACAGAAATAGGAGAAGGGCTGGTGTGGAGAGGCAGGATTGCAGGGAAGACTGGCTAGCCTACTGTAAGCTGTAGTCGTCTACGTATGGGTAAACTGATATACCCTTTTTTCTAGGTGAGATGCCACAGCTAGACAATTTGTAAATAACCTTGGGGCAGATGTCAGGCTGTAGGGCATGGCTGCAAACTGGTAATGCCCTGATGGACGTTTGAACCTTAGGAACTTCCTGTGAGCCAACCTGATGGGGATATGAAAGTAAGCATCTTTGAGATATAAGAAGGCAAGCCAGTCTCCCTGCTGCAAAGACTGAATCATTAAGTTCAGAGTGACCACCTTGAATTTCGGTTTCAGAAGGTGCCTGTTTAGGAACCTGAGGTCTAAAATAGGCCGCCACTCCCCGCTCTTCTTTTGGGTCAGGACGTACCTGAGCAGAGTCCTCTGTCCCTTTGATGGACAGGCACTCTCCACTACTTTGCTTCCAAAAGATGCTTTACTTCCAATTACAACAGAATTTTTCCTTTTTTTAAATTCAAAGTTTATTAGTTTTCACAATTACATTTAAGAGCAGCTCCATACTCGACTAATAGAAATACATGTATGAGATGTCCAAACACATGTTAAAGAGACTGCTCCCCCCAACCCCCGCCCCCCTACCCTACCCTCCCTCAGCACAGCTCAAATTATCTGAAGTATACACCAGCATAACTTGAACGATTACTTGGAAAGGTAGTCTAAACACAAAGCAGCGTATTGAAGGGTTCCCAAATTTGTTTGTATCTACTCAATCTATTATTTAAACTAGCCACCATTTTCTCCATCCTAAGATTGGCCAAAATCTCTTTAAGACACTCTGAAAAAGGAATGTCTTCATTGTCCTTCCAATGTCGAAGGACAACCTTTTTAACTGATAATGAAATTAAGGCCATATAATATCTTCTTGATGAGACTAGTATGGACGTGTAATCTCCCAACAGACACACCTCCGGCGTGAAAAGATCGGAAAGGCCCAAGAGGGGATCCATCCTCTGCTGGATGTCACCCCAGAGGATAGAGACTTTCGGGCATGACCAAAATATGTGATACAGCGTACCTTCCTCCTGCCCACATCTGGAACAGGGGGAGGAATCTGCAAGACCATACCTTAGATTTTTGGGAGTATATATATATTATGCAAGATATGATTGTGCCAATCACAATCTATCCTGCGTAATATATTTGTGAACATTTCCCCAAAGTGCAGCCCAATCTATTTCTAGTCTAGGGAAATACATTGCCCAATATGTCTTCGGTATGAATACTTCCGGATATTTGCAATTATATAAGCTTTTGTAAATATCGGATACCGAATGACGATGCCCCATCGATGATAACAGCATGTCCTGGAACCTTTTCCTGTCTTGAAGAGGAGGGACCGGTTCAAGCTCTTTTGCTAACAAGTGCTTTAGCTGGTAAACTTTAAAAACGGACTTAGTAGGTATATCAAATCTGCTCAAAATAGTAGCGACTGAGAGCCATGAGCCATCTTGCGCCACTAACTGAGCAAGTTTGACATTACCCAGTTGTGGGAGCCAATTGAGACTGATTGGCTTGTTACTAATTTTTATGTTGGGGTTACCCCCAACGGGTTGGGCCAAATCAGTCACCTGTCTGTATTCCATACTTGAACATATCTGGGCATGTACCTTAACCGAGATCGCCAATGGAGTAAGTTTCAACTGCGGGGGAAGGGCACTCGGTCTTATGTGAAGCAGCGATAATGGTGCCAAGCCACACTGCTTAATAGCAGTTAGCTCTATTCGCAGCCACATAGGGAGTCCGTCCTCTGGGTCAGGTTCACCCACAGTCTCCAACCATCTCAAGTATTTTACCATGTGACTTGCCCAGTAATAAAATATCAAAGATGGGAGGCGGAGACCTCCTTTATCCTTGGGGTCGGCCAGCTTGTAATATGCGATTCTGGGCTGTCTTCCGGCCCAGATAAAATTTGTTATTAATGCGTTGACTTTACGGAACCACGAGATGGGAATCCACATACTGAGCAGATTCAATAGGTAAAAAATTCTGGGAAAGAAATTCATCTTGATAAGGTTTACTCGACCCCAAAGTGAAATAGACAGTTTGGACCATCTATTTAAGTCCACCTCTAAGGTTTTAACTAGCTCATCCAAATTCAACTTTAAAAGCCGGGCTGGTTCTCTTACCACTTGAATACCCAAATATTTTAGGGAGTACGGTGCCCAAGACATGCCACATTGAGTGACTAACGACTTATCCACTCTGTAATTAAGCGGGAACACCAAAGATTTGTCAACATTCAACTTATAGTTAGAGAGCATAGCAAATTCCTGGACCACCTCCAGCAACACCGGTATCAAACTGTCTGGATCTGTCAACTGTAATAATAGGTCATCAGCATATGCTGATATTTTGACCTCGTGTCCCTGAACAATCACACCTTGGATCCGGGAAGAGTACTTTATCCGGCGGATAAGGGGTTCTAAATATAAACTGAAGAGCAAGGGTGAAAGGGACAGCCCTGCCTGGTGCCTGAATAAAGCAGAAACTTTTCAGAAATCGCTCCATTGACCATTATTCTAGCTGAAGGAGAACTGTAGAGAATTCTGATCCAATTCTGGAAGAGTTTCGGATCTTGTAAGCATTCAGGGCCTAAGTAAAAATTCAATTCACTCTGTCTGACGCCTTCTCCGCATCCAATGAGACTAAAACCGCTGGGTAAAGACTGTCTCTGGTTGCGTAGAACACATGACAGAGTTCTAAGATGGTCCAGCGAGAGCTCTTTTCATGAACCCCACTTGCTCTGGCCCGACCAAATTGGGTATCACTAATACCAGACGGTCCGCCAATATCTTAGCTAGTATTTTAATATTTTGATTCATCAGGGATATGGGGTGATAGCTTGCCGGCAATTCTGGATTCTTCCCAGGCTTCAAAATTAAAACTATTAGAGCCTCCCACAAGGCTGGATCCATTTGTGCACCGGATAATATATACTGAAATAGGGACATTAACACAGGAAGCAGTTGATTTAGAAATTTCTTATAAAAGTTGGCCGAGAACCCATCCGGACCAGGCGACCTGTCGGAGGGTAATGCCTTGACAACTCTAATAATTTCCTCCGCTGTTATTAGGAGATCAATCGGTCCTGTTGGAGCTCCAACAGAGAGATAGTCCGAAGCGCCCAGGTAACTGTCCATGCTGAATCAGATATCAATTTTTAGCACTATACAAATTAGCATAGTACATCTGAAACTCAAGACTACCTCCTCCGTTGTTGTCATTAGCATGTTGTTTGTTGGAGAACGATTGACAGAATGTGTCTATTCACCTCGATTTGCTTAATCCTCAATGCCAGCAGCCTCCCAGCTTTTTCACCCATATCTGAGTATGACGCTTTGGCCTTAAGGATCATGAAATTCTGCTTTGTCTCTCAGTAATTCAAGGTAGTCCTCCTTTAATTTGACCAACTCTGTTTTTCTAACTCAGAAAAGGATAGACCTACCTTGTTTCTTTATACTGAATGGCTCGTAATAACCCATTCAGCTTCTTATCTTCTTCTTTCTTCTTGTAAGTGGCTAAACTGATTAAAGTTCCTCTCATAAATGCTTTGAAAGCTCCCCAGAGCATATCTGGCCTAACAACAGAGCCGGAATTGGTTTCTGCAAATTGACGAATATGCTCACCAATTGTTTTGACAATTTTATCCTCTTTTATCATTTGGTTATTAATCTTCCACCTGAGAGATTTCTTAGGGAAAGAAGGTGGCGCTAACTGACATATGACCAGTGCATGGTCTGAGGGGGGACCTGGCTGCATGAGGGCTTCAACAACTCCGGGAAGGAGACTTTGAGAGAGGAATACATAATCAATACGAGATGCTGTATTGTGTACTGGGGATAAGAAGGTAAATTTCCTCTCTAAGGGGTGCAGTACTCTCCAAACATTGCAGAGGGCATACAGCTCCAAGAGTTCGGACAGAGCCCTTTGAGCTGGTGAGCGAACTCTACACGTGGAGGAGGAGCGGTCCATCGAGGAATCAACGGCAACGTTCATATCTCCTCCTATAACCATCGGCAGTGCTAAATATGGTTGTAATACCTCAATTAGTTTCACAAAAAAGTCAGGGGAATCTAAATTGGGCCCATACAAAGTTCCCAGAAGAAGCTCAGTAGCATACAGATGGCAGTGAATAAACAGGAATTGACCCTGTGGGTCCCTGAGTACTTGTTTCAATACGAAAGGAACCTTCCTGTTAATCATTACCAGGACCCCAGCACTATTAGTGGCCCCCAACAGAATTTTTTCTGTTGAGTTAAAGGTTTGGAAATCTGAGTTCTTTCTAGGGCTGGCATCTTTTTGAAGCCCTTTTCCACTACCTCCAGGACTCCCTTGCCTGTGGTAATATGGGTCCAGGACTGGAGGTAGTTGGAGAGTCTGACCCCTACAGGTAGGGGGAGGTGACCTGGGCTGAGGAGTCAGGGCTTCTACTGGGTGACAGGAGCAGGGGTAGAAGTAGACCTTCTCTGCCCCCGAACTGAGAGAGGTCAAACTGAGGAGGGAGGGAGGGAGGGAGTAAAACGGTTTGGGAAAGTAGCCCCCTACCTCTATTACCCCTATGCTGAGGTTTGTGGGCCCCCATGAGGCCTAGTCTTAGAGTGTTACCCTGATAGGTTGCCTTGTATTCATCAACTTTTTTCATATACTCCTCAGTCCTAGAATCAAAGAAAGAGAATACTTCTGTCGCAAGGGAAGTCCATAGCTTTGGACTGAGTGTCTTGTGACAGATTTGTAGACCTGAGCCAAGCAAAGCGCCTCGGGGAAATAGCCTGAGCCATAACCCTCGAGGCAGCATCATTGCTATCATCTGCCATGTGTAACTGGTATTTAGTGGCCTCAAGAGCTGTCCTAGCTGTTTCCGCTAAATCTCTGGCCATGGAATGTGAACCTTGTTTGACAATTGCCAACACTGAGTTCCACAGTGCCTTCTGATATTTGGCTGTATAAGCCATATAAGAGGCTAAGCTAAGGAGGAGAGAGGCTGAAGTGTATGTCTTCTTACTCATAAAATCTAGTCTCTTGAATCTTTTTCTGGTGGCTGAGAAGAAAGTGAAACCCCAGCTTTATCACATACTGCCTGTTGCACCTCTCCTCATGACTGGGTACACAAACAGAAATTCAGTATCAGTTTTTGAAAACTGGTATTTCTTGTCAGCCCTTTTCTCAACCCCTTGTACCGAAGCGGGGTTTTGAAGAATTTTCATAGTGTTCTTCCTGAGGGGTTTATAAACAGAGAGAACCAATTTCTTAGGAGGAGGAAGACCTTTCATCTCTCTATAGTCCTGGTCTTCCCCCTCATCTTGGCTGGACTCTTGAGAGGGGAGATCAAGAGTGTCTGCCATGTGTTGCAGCAAAGAAAACAGAGGAATGATCCTCCTGATCAGGAGAAGCCCCAAAATTTGGATCAGGAGACGCATCTGATTCTGGGGCCTTACTCTCAGAGGTGTCATCAGGAGGCTTATAACAGTCATCATCAGCCCCTACAGCAGAGGAACATGAGAAGGGGTCTGTCTAGGAAAATCAGAGGCACCAAAAATAGAACCTATGCCCTGGATAGTTTGATAAAGGTGCCAGGATTTGCCATATCCTCCATAGAGGGGAAGGCGCCCTTAAACATCTTGTGGGCCACTATCCTGGATTTCAATATTTTTTTATTTATTTTTATGCTTTTTTCCCCTTGCAGCCTCACGAATGGCATTGCCTGGAGGAGCAACAGGATTTTTTTCCTTCCATGTCTTTTTAGATGCCACTTCATCAGTGACTTGATCAGGTTTTCTTTTTGATTTAGGAATTTCATCAGCCCCTTTAGCCTTATTGCTTGAAAACACTTAATCGGTGCCAGGCTTAGTGTTCTTTGTTTTATAGGCACTTCATCAGCACCCGTACTAGACTTAGACTTCAAAGATGCCTCATCAGCACCGCATGATTTTTTATTTTTATAGGCCCCTCATCGGTAGCCTTGGGTCTCACGCTTGGGACCAGACAAAGACCCTTCTTCTGCCATTTCTCTAAGCCCTTTTGTTCTATTTATCAAAGTTTTGGAACAGAATTTAGAGCAAAGAACACAATAATCTGGACCCTAAACACATATCTTGACTATCAGCTTTAGCTAAAATTCTATGGCAGTTCAAACTATTTTTAAAACCTGTGCATCCAGTCCTTTTCTTTGGGGTTTCTAACATGCCCAATAAACAGAAAACCCCTGAAAAGAATGCTGAACCGTTTAAATCTAAGGTCCAACGGTTGGTTCCCTCAGAGTAAATAACCACAACTTTTCTGAGGTATAAAATATATAACACAGCCGGTTCCAGCTTAGAAAAGGGAACCGCGATAAAAATAAACAATAATAATACAGGGAACCACGGAAATACTAAATGTGATAACTTAAAACTTTTTAAAAATAAAGGAAAAAGGAAATGCAAGGAACTGCAGAACCAAGTGAAAAACTGTTGTTCCCGGGAACCGAGGAAAACTAAATAAAAATACTCAGCACACCAAAAATGATAAGAAAGTAATAAATACCTACCAGTCTCAAGAAAAAAACACGTTTTCTTGTCAGGAGAGAGTGCACACCAGAGGCAGTGTTGAAAAAGGCAGTAAGAAAGTGACAGAGTCGAGTAAACTGCGAAGCAGGTAGGCCTCAAAGTCGTCTTCTAGATTCCCACAAGGTGACCTCGATGGCGGGAGACAAAGAACTGGTGGGAGGGCGGAGTCGACAGTACCTAATGGCCAACCCACGAGCGCCACAAAGTGCGTCAGCCTCGTGGGCGGTGCCAATGGTGTGTCGGCTCCACCCATCCGGAAAAATAAAAAGTACCCTCGGGGTCATGACCTCCAGCCATATACCCAAAGGTGCTGAATGGTGAAGACCGACACAGATAAGATCAGCAAGTGAGGGTACAGAGATAGCGAGAGGCAAAGAACTGCGAGACTGTTGGGGTTATCAAGTCCTAGGTCTCACAAAGAAAATTTGTTGCACAACCAGATAGACAAGAGACCAGAAAAGAAAGAACAGACCCCTGCATTCAAATCATAACAACTGGGACAGGGTCCTATTCAACCCTGTCACATACAGTACACCCCCCTCCTTATGAGGGAACCTGTTTTATCAAACAGGTTTCCAAAATTTTCATTTTAATTCTCTAACATTAGCTTCTAACGTTCAGAAATTAAAAGCACATGTGCAGTATCCTTTTTTCCTATAACAGTACAGTAAAGTTTAAACTCATACATTTGTTTTTCAACCTTATGAACCCTCAATTCCTGATCCATATCTTGACAGAAAATCAGCACTGCTATTCTCTTTACCAGATCTGTGTATCACATTGAATTTATATGGCTGTAGTGCTATGTACCACCTTGTGATTATGGAATTTTATCTTTAATTTGGTTAAGCCAACAGAGAGGACTGTGATCTGTTACAAGTACAAAGTCAGTTCCTAGAAAATAAAATGTAAGGGACTCCATGACCCACCTTTTCAATGGTTGAGTACCTTTTCTCTCTGTCATGCAACTTCCTACTTATGTACAGAACAGGATGTTCCATCCCATCTATATTTTGACTCGAGACTGCACTGAGACCTAACTCTGATGCATCTGTTTGTAATAAAAATGGTTTCTCAAAGTCTGGGCTTCTTAAAACAGGGGCTAAGCATAATGCAGCCTTAATGGCTTGACAAGTTTCATCACACTCTGGGGTCCATTTCACATTATTTGGGTACCATTTTTTCTTCAGTTCAGTGAGGGGAGTAGCTAATTCAGCAAAGTTGGGAACAAATCTCCAATAATGACCAGCCAGTCCTAAAAATGACCCAAAATGTATGTCTGTTTTAGGGACAAGGCTGTTAGCTACGGCTTCTATTTTAGAAATTTTTGGCTAAACTTCTCCATTTCCCAACACATAGCCCAAATATATGGTTTCCTGCATGCCCAATACACACTTTGATAGGATTACTTGTCAGACCTGCTTTTTTGATCGATCGGATAACTGCTCGTGGGTGTTCCAGGTGGCTTTTCTATTTTGGACTGTACACCATGACATCATCCAGGTAAGACACAATAACCAGTATGAGAGGATAAAATTACATCCATGTACGCTGGAATGCAGGGTTTTAAATAATTGATTAGCAGTTTTTTTCCTGGGACAATGAAAACTGTACAGAAAGTATTTAAATAGGTTTTCTAGAAGTGTTATGTTTGTTAAACACAGTGAGGCAAGTGCTATGCATTTTCACAATGTTTTTGCACTTTTATGAGCAAAATGCTAATCAATTTTTGGAGTTAAATAAATCCCTGGAATGTAGCTGGTGCACCATGTAAACCAAATGTCTTGGTGGTGAACTGATGGAATCCAACAGGAGTGACAAATGCAGTTTTGTCTCTGGATTCTTCAGCTAAAGGGATTTGCCAGTAACCCTTGGTGAGATCTAAGGGTACTGATATACTTTGCACTCCCCAGTCTGTCCACCAAATCATCTTTTTTGGACATCAGATAACTGTCAAATTCTGACACTTGATTAAGTTTCCTAAAATCAAGACAGATTCTAACATCCCCTTCTTTTTTGATTATAATTACCACTGGAGATGACCAAGCACTCATCGACTCTTCTATGATACCCAATTCTTTCATTTTTTGTATTTCCTTAACCACATCAGCTCTTAACCGCTCTGGTAACCTGCATGTCATTTGCCTAATAGGGCGAGCATTTTTGGCATTATTACGTGCTTGACCCCTTTTGCTCGGCCTGTTACTGTGGTAAAAGTATTGTTGAACGTCTTTAGCACATTACAAATTTCTGCAATTTGTTCTGAGATTAAGGAAACATTCATCTTTACAGCATCAACAGTTAACAGTTTGTTCCAGTCTATTATAGGCTACATCAATATATTCTTTATCAGTTTCTTGTAAAACTAGCAAAGCAGCTTTTGGAATTTTTTCAACTCATTCTTGAGGAGGTTAGCATGGTATATCTTAATAGGATTTTTCCTGTCAGGGATCTCAGTCTCGTAGTTAACTGTGCCAGTACATCTAAGCACTCTGTAAGGCCCTTGCTATTTAGTTAATTTTCTGTTGTGGGTAACAGTAGCAAAACCTTTTCACCTAGCTCAGAAACTTTTTCTTTTACTCCATAGTCATAATATACCTTCTGCTGGTTTTGGGTCTCTTCCTGATTACTATGGGCAATGTCAACATACTTTGCCAGCTTCTTTCTTAGGGCACACATATAAGAGGTTATAGATTGTTTCTGAACGGGGTTATCGGCCCACATTTCTTTTATCACATCCAGTAGCCCTCTTGGCTGCCTACCATACAGCATTTCAAATGGTGAAAACCCTGTTGATGCCTGTGGCACTTCTCTGTAAGCAAAAAGTAGGTAAGGCAAGTATTGGTTCCAATCTTTCCCTTCCCCTTTTACAAACCTTTTTAACATGCATTTTAGGGTTTGGTTAAAACGCTCAATAAGACAGTCTGTCTGAGGGTGATGGGGGAGGTTCTTATGGCAGTGATACCTAGTAGTCTGTACAGCTCCTTAAGTAATGCATCACTAAAATTACTACCCTGATCAGTAATAATTTCTTTAAGTATGCCCACTCTGCTGAAAATATTTGCAAGCTCTGCTGCCACTTTTGAAGTTGTGACAGACGCACTGAACTGCTTTTAGTATCGAGTAGCATAGTTGCATGCTACCAGAATAAATCTATTACCCTTTTACTTTGTCTAAAGGACCAGACACAGCCATTGCAATTCTCTCAAAAGGCACATCTATCAAGGGATAGGGCACCTTGTCTTTTCTAGTGACTGGGGCTACTTTCTGACACTCAGCATAGGAATTACAGTAGATAGCAACATCTTCATGAATTCCAGGCCAGTAAAATCTGTATAGCAATCTAGCAAGGGTGTGATCCCTCCCTGAGTGACCAGCCATAGGACTATCATGTGCTATCTGTAACAACTGTTCAATACTTCTGTGGTATAACCAATTGTTCTGTCAGTTCCTGAGTCTGAGGTTTAACCCAAACTCTGTACAGTAACCCATTACATTTTATAAACAGTTCACCCTGTTTTGGTTTCACCCCCAGCTGCTTAAAATAACCCTGGAGAGAAACATCGTTAGTGTGTTCTGAAAGAAAATCACAATCAGTTATCAGCTTAGTTTCAGCATTTTCATATGTTAACCCCTTATGTCCATCAATCATTTGTTGCCAGTTTTTTCAGGCATCGTCCTTCTTACCTGGATTTCCAGATCTTGGAGCTGTGCTCAAACAAGTCCAAATCAAAGTCACTGAAAGGAAAAGTGTCCCCACTGTTTGCGATTTTCTTTGCCTGAGCTCGTTACCACTGTTGCTGAAACTGCAGGGTTCAGTTCCTCTAAGATTAACTCAGTAAATCCTGGACAGTCGTTTCCAATAATCATGGGCACAGGTAACTTAGGTACTACCCCCTTTCATTTGGTGCGACACACCCTTAATGGTCAGAGTTACTTGGGTGCTGTGATAGTATCGACTATCCCCATGGACGCAAATGACACCAGTACCTGGTCCTTTTGCACAGCATTTTCCCAGCACTTGAACATGCACTAGGGTCTGTCTGCTTCCCGAATCAATGATTCCCTTTACAGTTTTATCCCCCACCTTCACATCTGTTAAGTACTTGCCAAAATTTGCTAAGGACAAATCTGCTCCAGTGTCACTCTTCTTAAAGCAATTTCTTGCAGTATGACGTGGCTTATTACAGTTATAGTAAATAACGTCTTGAGCACAGATTTGTTACCCCCACCAGAGTTCTTATCAGACTTGGGAGTTTAAATGGGGGAAAGAGCGTCTTACCGGTGCTTGGCTGTAACCTTGCTGCTGTGGCATCTGTCTGGCCATTTGGTAGTCTTCAGCCAAAGAAACAGCCTTTTCCCCACTTTCAGGTCAGTGTTCTCCTTTACCCAAAGCTGCATGTCTGTAGACAGGATGTTGATGAACTGCTCCATGGCAAATGTGTCGATCTGTGGGACTGTTTGCCCTCTGGTTGGAGTCATTTTATCAGGAGTTCTGAGTCAGATGAAGGCTTCTTGAGGATTGTTGACCGAGTTGTGCAGAGATCGAAGCCTCCTGCCTGTAGGTCTCTCCTGAGATGTCGAATCTTTTCAGGATTTTGCTTTTCACCAGGTCATAGTTTTCTGACTGTGCAGTGTCCATATTGTTGTAGGTAAGTTAGGCGTCACTTGTCAGGTAAGGTACTAGCAGACTGCAGCAAACCTTTCAAAAGTTGTCAGGTATGCTTCAATATCATTGGTGGGACACAACTTTGTAATTTTAATGGATTTTAAGTTGCTTGTGTTTTGTTGCTCATCTGGATCTGTGCCAGATCCTCCGCCTTTGATAGTCTGCAAGGCACCCAGCCATCGCTGCTCCTGTCGCTGCATCTCTTCTCTCCTCTGCTGCTCTTGATGCTGCATCTCTTCTCTCCTCTGCTGCTCCTGATGCTGCTTCTCTTCTCTCCTCTGTGCTTCTGAACGTTGAATCTCTTTTTCTTTCTGCTTCTCCATCTCTTTTTGTTGTATAGCCCACCATTTGAAAAAGTCCATCAAGCTTTCAGATTATGTTACTGCCTGTTCTTTTTCCATAACTTGTGCAGGCTGTATAATCTCAGATTGGACTTCTGTCTCTGCTAGTTTGGCCGCCATTCTCCTGATAACCACTCCTGGACTTGCTGCTGCAGCATCCATATCTTTCTCTATGCTTCCTGGTACTACGTCCAGTACCCATGCACAAAACTCCTGGCTTAGCATATGACGGCATAAATCCCACTTAGGCTGACACCATCTGTTGTCGAGACACAGGTCAGGAAGCACAGGAAAATCAGGAGCAGTTGCAGAATTTGCAAAAAGTGTGTATTAGTAATAGAAGTAACATAAAATAAACTTGTTCAATATAACTAACAGAGAAGATCCATCTGAGTTTTCCTTCAATCTGTGTGTCTCTTGCAAAAAAATTGTAGCTCTGTATTTTTATAAGTCTTTGCAACCCGCCTTCTTAACAGGCACCCTGTTTTTTCTAAAATATTCTTGTATATTTCAGGCAGTTGCAGCCAGAACACAATGTCCCAGAACTGAGGCCCCTTCTCCACAGCTCTTCTGAAAAAAGGCTTAAAAAAAAAACTGCTCTCAGGTTAACCCTTTGAGTTCCCAATAGTTTTTTGCAATTACCTCAAACCATAATTATACACATTTAAACAGTAACACTATATAATTTCTAAACAAAGGGATCCCAATATCAGTTACATTTCCACATAATGGTTTTGCTTATATTTTTATACCAGCAGATATGCAAGGAAGGAAAAGAAAGAAAAAAGTGAGGGTACAGAGATAGTGAGAGGCAAAGAACTGTGAGACTGTCGGAGTGATCAAGTCCTAGGTCTCACAAGAAAATGTGGTTGCGCAACCAGACAGACGAGACAGGAAAGGAAAGAACAGAACAGATCCCTGCATTCAAACTCTCCTTAACAACTGGGGAAGGGTCCTATTCAACCCTGTCACAGGAGTAGAAACCTGTGTGCGCCGTTCTGCTTGTGGAACCATTTCTACTGCCCTGTTATTCAGAAGGCCCTGAATCTCAGAAGTAAGGTCTGACTGAGTGCTAGGCAGTTTGGGCTGTCGTTTGGGTGGATGATCTGGAGGGGTCTCTGAGAAATTTATAGAGTATCCCTTTCGAATTATCCTGAGTACCCATTTGTCCACTGTAACGGACTTCCACTGGTTGTAAAACTGTGTCAGACACCCCCCTACTGCTGAAGAGGAGTCCACCTCGGGCAGCTGAGGTGGGACATGGGGCCGGTTTTCAGAGGGTGGCACTGGGAGCCTTTGGGCCCTGTGCCTTCTGCTGCATTTTCTTTTGTGGCTGAAGGGCTTGGTTCTTGTTAAAAACCCCTAGGCCTTTACTACAAAAGGACCATCGGTCATGAAACTGTCGGCGGTTTCAGCCCCACTGAGGGGCGGCAGGGGCCAGTCTGATCGTCTTAATAGCAGTCCTAGATTTCTGATTGGCCTGCAGCGTCTCTTCCACCTGTGGGCCAAACAGATAAACACCATCAAATGGAAAATTCATGACTCTCTGTTGAGCATCATTAATGAATATGGAAGTCCTTAGCCATGAGTGACGTTGGGTGCATATCCCGCAGCTGCCACTCTAGAGGCAGTGTCAAAGGTGTTCATAGCAGCCTTAAGTTACTGGTTGTTGGACTCTATGCCCCTAGTAATGGTTTGGAGAAGTTCCTAGCTAACATCTGACTCGAAACAGCCTCCACAGGTTCTCTGACTGAATGCCAGAGGGTATACTCATACTGAGAGAAACAGCCCTGATAGCTAGCAATACGCATGCCTAGGGGTAGCAGTAGCAAACACTTGCTTCTCCAGAGTATCAGTTTTACAGGATTCTTTATTTACTAGATGGGCCAGATTCCTGGGAAGAACAGCTTTGTCGTTCTCTGCCAAGACCACTATGGCATCTGCAAAGGTCTGAGAGGCAAGGACTGGTCTATCCTTAGAAGGGGCATATTTCCTGTCTGCGGTCTTAACCACAGAAGGAATGAGCGCCGGACTGTCCCACACCATTTGTTAGTGGTGTCAATTCCACAGGAATTTCAGGAACATGCAGATATTGTAGGCACAAAAGCTTACCAGGATCCACCTCAGAAGTCTGAAGAGAAAGGGTGGAATTCATATTCTTCAGAAGAGACTTAAAAGAAAGGTCCTCGACCACAGGCTCTGTTGAACTGGAGGTCTTACTTTCCACTCCAAAGGATGAATCTTCATCCAGATCGTCTCAATCATAGATCAGGGTGAGATTCAATATCACCTCCTACTAACCCAGAAGGAATAGTACAGAAAGGAAAGGGAGGAGGAAGAGCAGAAGGAGGCACTCCTGAATCGGAGTCGAAAACCCAGCACCTGAGGTGGCACCAGGAGTGGCACCGCCAAGACCAGAGCTGAAGGCAGTGCCAGCCAAGCGCCTGGGGTCCCCAAACTAGACACTGAGGCACCCAAAGCTGCAGACCTGAAAGGAAGAGGAGTAGAAGAAAGCAGTACCTGTGCTGGCCCCTGCGCCGCAGCCACGTGAGGGGGGAAAAGCATGAGGAAGCGGCATCGATGGCACCGAAGGTGTCACTTGACCATGTTGACCCAACCGCTCTGCCCACGGGTCCACAGCCCCCAGGCCCGAAGACCCCAGGGTTGGGATCGCAGGCAAGGGCAGTTGGGATAACCGCCGGACCCACTGCTCCATAAGAGTTGCCCAATGATGAAACTGCTCACCGGAGGACCCCCCCAGGGAGAGGGAAGGGACTCCGGAGTCAAGGACCATGGCCACTAGGAACCGAGGCTGCAGGCGACCCCAATGGAGCCAGGGTTCGCTTCCTGTCCCCCACTACCGACGATCTCTGTGCAGACGTATCGAGAGTGACCTCGAGTGGTACCATTTTCTTCTTCGACCGTGGGACGAAGAAGAGCTTGAGGTCGAGCCCATTGGGTCCCCTGACCTTGATCGGGAATGGACCTACTCTTTTGTGCCTTTGGAAGACCGCCTTCCTCCCGAGCACTGGACTGCCCATGGTCAGACTCCCTCCAAGAGGGTGGCGGACCAGACCCAGCCTGCTGCTAAAATAGCTTTCAAAACGAAGTCTCCTTGTGGTCACCAGCCCCATTCATGGTCGACTTCATCGAAGGTGGGCTGAAGAAGACTTCTTTTTCTCTGTTGAAATGAATTAAAACTAAAACTTTTTTTTAAATAAATAAATCAATATACTAAAGACTAACCAAATACTAAACGACTATGCTGTTGTCGATAGACGTGAAGATTTGACTCCTAGCGGGTAAGCATCGTCACTGAAGCACACTCGACGGCAGGAAAAAAGGAACTGAGGCAGCTGGAGGGTTGACGCCAAGATAGCCTACATGGCGTGAGCTGGCCACGCATGCGTGGTCCTATCATAGCGCCAGCCATCCTTAATATTTTTTGCTCCCGCTGGGTCCTATTGCCTCCGGCGTAGTCCCACTAAGTGTGAATGAGTGGTGCAGACTTCATGTCCAGGAAGATCCTCCCTTTCCAGGAGAGGGACAACACGTCTCGTCAGAAAATTCCAGACCCTGGATCTATGCGGTAGTTTCGCACTGAGTGGGGATGCAAAAAAGGTCCAACTCTGGATGACCCCATCTTTCAAATATGTCTTCTGTGACCAAGGACAGCAGTTCCAATTCGTGTTTCCTGGACTGTGACCTGCTAGGCTGTCTGACAAGATGTTTTGCTCTCCTAGAACATGGATGAATGACTGCTCCAGGCTGTGGTCCAGATCCCAGTACCAGACTCTCATCGCTTCCCTGTACAGTGTATAAGAGTTTGTCTGCCTTGCTTGTTGATGTAATATACCACATTTGAGTTTGTCCAACTGCACCAGCAGAGGGCCTGGACAAGTGGTTCTGGAATGTCTGAAGGGCGACAGGACTGCTCTCCTATCTAGCATGTTTATGTGGAGGTTTATTTGGCAGTCCTAGTGGGGGTAGGAGGAAGTAAACTGTTGTTTAACTAGGATCTGCAGCTTATATGTTATGTAGGAAAATGGGCAGACTAGGTGAGCTAAGCGGTCCTTATCTGCCGTCAAATTCTATGTTTCTAGGTGAGTCACCACCGGAGACCAGGACCCTGATTCTGGAAGAGACCAAGGTCAACTCCCCACCACATGCCCAAGTCGACCGTGATAAGGATCTGCCCTGGAGAGGGAATGAAGAAAGGGACTCGTAGCAAAAGGTTGAGCAGGTACTGCTACCACTGCAGGACATTGCAGACCGAGGATGAAACAAGGATCAATTGATCCAAGTCATCAGAGCACGGAGGTTCCACTGGGGTATGCGCATATGAAGCACAGCTAGGGGTACAGTGGCTACAGCCACTGCAATTAGGCCCAAGACTATCAGATAGGTCCAGGCTGTGACATGCCTTTTTGGAGCCACTAGGGAGGTGTGAGCCATCAGACATTCTGCCCTGTCTTGGGGCAGGAAGGCCTTGTCCTGGGTCATGTCCAGAACCACGGTACAAATGCTGGGACAGAAAAATGACAGACCTGGGGAGACTAACTGTAATGCCCAGGGAATTAAACAACTGCAGAGTCCTGTGCAGCGTGATCAGCAAGAGATCCCTGGACGGGGCCTTTAGCAGTTAGTTGTCTAGATATGGGAACACAAAGGCCCTCTTGTGTGATGGCCACCACTAAGCACTTGCTAAAGACCTGCGGTGCAGAGAACAATCCAAAGGGCAAGACTCTGAACTGTTAATGTTCCCACTGGAACAGGAACCTGAGATATGGCGGCGCTTTTTGGGGGTCAGATTAAGTGTCCTGCATGTTCAGGGAACAAAGCCAGTCCCCCTGCTTGAACAGCGGCAGCAGGCCCTGCAGAGTGACCATACAGAACTGAAAATTACGTACGTACTATAATTCTTGATCTTTCTGTGTATCTTCACCATTTATCAATACTGGGTGTCAGCCAGAGGTGCAGAACCATGCAAAAGCTTTCCCACCCCAGGGGAGGAGCTAGTGCTGAGATGCCGCTGCCCTCGTGGTCGACATACTACATGGCGCTTGCAGGTTGGACAGCAATGGTCACCAACTCCTCCTCTGCCCCAGTTTTGCTTGCCAGAGAGAGAGAGAGAGGAAAAGGAGAAAAACTGAGGGCTGGCAAGGGAGCCCAAGGGACAGTCAAAGGAAAGGTTATAAAACTGAAAAAGAAACAAGTTAGCTAGAGGGCAGAGGAGGAGGATTTGAAGGTCTGGGCATGAACCCCAGCCTCTGGGCAGCTCACCAGGGAGACAAAGAGAGACAGAAAGAAGAAAGAATGGAAGGGGGAAAGAGGGACCCCACCATACCTCACATTCGGAAGCTGTACAGTCCTGGGAGAAGAAGCTGGCAAGTCATCTGAGAGGCTTAATGATCTTTCCACTCCAACCGGAGTCCACAGATAGCTGAGCAACTGTCAGACAGATCTCCTAGGCAGACTAAGCTCCTCCAGTTGAACGGTGTGAGAAGGGTCTCCCCCCACCTCAACACAGGGTGGTACAGCCACCCCAGAACAGGACCCTCTCAGCTACTGCCATCCCAAAAGGAAGAACCCAAGGGGTTCAGAGGGGGACCTGTTCAAGAAAACACTCCCGAACAGGAGGGAGAGTTGAGAATTTTGAAAAGAGGGAGAGAGTCCCCATAGACCCTCTCCCAGCTCAAATGAGATCCCTGCCACTAGGAGATGGACAACGGCTCAGGGTCTGGACCATCCTGGGGCTCTCCCCATGAGAGAGAACCCAAAACCCAAAGGAGTCCTCTCAGACCAGGGCGAGAAGCCCTACTTGTTCTCCCATTCAGGGTGGGTTCTCTGTCACTTTAGAAGGCACAGAGAGCTCAGAGGTACCAGTGGGACCTTGGTCACAATTGGCCTCAAGGTAGGGGAGGGCAAGCAGGGTGGAACCATTGCCCAGAAACTGAGGCCCAAGAGGGGAAGGTGGGTGGGATTCACTGATGAATGGTGAAGATACACAGGAAGATCAAGAATTACGGTAGGTACATAATTTTCATATCTTCCCTGTGTCAATCTTCACAATTCATCACTGTTGGGTGAGTAATGAGCCCCCCAAAGGGGGCCCAGCACCTCCCTGAGGGATGGAGTCCCTCAGCCTCTCATCAGGGGGAACCATGAGAGGAAGAGACCAATTAGAAGTGAGTTAGGTTTGTGACTGATCAGGGTGAGGAAGGGTCTCCTGTTGCCTGGGAGATGGAAGTCGCCCCTGAAGTTCCCACCTTGCTCTGCGAGAAAAAAGACGGATCCCCGGAAAGTGAAGGCAAGTATCCTATGCCGGGCCAAAGATAGCAACCATTACAGATGAAGCCATGCCGTCTACCTAATGCAGATCACAGTCCCTGCCAACCTGGAACCAACCTCACTGATGTCATAAGATGCCTTGCCTGGTGCCTCACTAGCTCCAGGCCCCAGGAGAGGGCAATGGCCTGTCTGGTTGCCTCTGAATCAGGCAGCATTCCAGCACCTGACCTAGCACTGACCACAGATGCCTGTTAAGGCAAGCGTGGTGAATCTGATCAGTGGCAATGCAGACCAAAACATGTACCGAGGAGAACACTCTGATCCCTCAATGGTCAACTCTGCAGAGTCCGTATCTGGGAGTCAGTCGACACCGGTGGTCTGTGCCCAGTAGGGGTGTCCAGTAACCTCACTCCTGAAGTGGGATGAGTCAGGGTACCTGGAGACCCCTGGGATGTGCAACACCTGCGCTGGCAGTCCACTGGGGCTGGGGCAGATGGATGCTGCCAGGTGCGGAACAATACCTCCTGGAAGGGGATCGGCCAGGAGGGGACCACCAGATGGTCAACACTGAATTTACTGAGGAAAACGCAAGTCGTCCACTCAGTATTGCGTCTTGCAATGTGGGACAGGTGCAGATCTTCGACCTGCCCCACAAGGAAACGCTAATACCCTGTCTGATCAGCGACTGAGGAGAGTTGGATGGAGGTATACACTTCCTCGATGGAGGAAGACAAGAAGGCCGATGAACCCGAAAAATCAGAGTCTGGCTGCTGAGGGAGAGACACAGGCGAAAGACCTGCTCGTCCATGGCCCTGATGTATCTGGGAAAGGTGGCAGCAGAGACTCTGAACTGTTCCCAGGACAAGGGCCCTGAAGGACCCACGTGGCTTGGGAAATGGGGGAGCAGATTCAAGGGGGGGACACATTAGACCGCATGTGAACAACCTCTGCCAGGGCTGGAAGACCTCACTTACGATCCAAGACCTCGAGGGGATCCACAGGTCTGAGCAGCTACTGGCTGCTCAACCAGCTCGAGGCAGTCAGGACTGAGCCCTGACGGGGAAACTCCCCTTTGAGGAGACCGGGGTCGCATTAAAAATCCAGAAGGTCAGTCCCCAACCCCACCCAATAAGGTGTCACTCGAAGAGGACGAGGGAGAGGAGGCTCAGCACTGTGACTCCTCCCTGAGGCCTGAAAGGCTGCAGCCCCTCACCCTGTCCCCTCAACCGCATCGACTCCAAGGCTGACCTCTTCCTCACTCCCATTGCCAGGGACTGCTCCAATGCCATGGGTCCACCAAGGCAGAATGCAGAAGAGGGAGTCCCTGTCCCGGCCACGGGAGGATGGACAACACCTGGAGAGGCAGCTCAGAGTGCCCCACCCTGAGACCGGAACCACCATCCCCCCAGACCGAAAGCCACTATCAACAGCCTCGCTCCTGGTGCCACCCACGGCGCGGGAGCTGGCGCTGACTGCACCCTTCGGGGCCGAGGGAAGGGATGCAGGGGAGGGCACAGGGGTACTGGGCTCCAGAGAGCCCTATGACTCTAAGGAGTCAAGCCACTAGCCCTTATCAGCCTCCCGACCATCCGGCTGTAGAGAGGAGGAAATCTAAAAGACCTCCAGACTAACGACCCCAGAGGTTCTCCCACCCTCTGCACCACTCAGTACCGCTCACGGCACCAGCTCGATCACCAGAGCCACGAACGGCTCTGGGATCCAGGACAGAACCAGCAGGCAGCGCAGAGGAGCCACCCATGCCAGGCCCAGCAGGCGTGGGCTGCGACACAGAGTGAGCCTGCACAGTGTGGTGCTCTCAGGCCCGAATGGGGCCAGATCATTCCACCGGCACCATGGAATAGGTCTCCTCTCTGGCAAGGCTAGAAGAGGAGGCGGCCCCCTCCTCTCCAGTCTGTATAGGACCAGGAGGGGACCCGGAGGAAAGGCGCAGAGACCTGCACTTGGAGTCCCTCGTACAATGCTGCTCTCTGAAAGTTGGCAGAGCACGGATGACTTTCAGCATGCAAAGCTCCAGTACTCTGCGGTCCATGGAGAAGTAAGCGGCACAACTATCCATATCGTGAGATGGCCCCAGGCAGGTAAGGCATCGGTCATGCCGGTCCATGACAGACATCTGCCGGCCGCAGAGACATCAATGCACAGGAGACTGGCCCGCCTTGGAAGAACGCTTTTTGTCCCCGGATGAACCCGACATGACTGTGGTAACTAAAATTAAAGCAAGAAACAGACTCAGTGGCGCTTAAGAAAAGGAAAAGTCTTACTAAATCCCTTAAGAAATGGCGCTGAGTAGGTTACTGGATGGCAGAATTGGTTCAGCAGTGAAAATGGCGTAAAATATCTAGGCTGCGGTGATGCAAATGAATTTCTTCTCAGCAAGCGAGGTGCTGTGCTCTAGATGATGGGAGAAGCAGAACTGTGGTGGAGGAGGAATCGTCGACTGCTGCTGACCAAACCATGAGCACCATGTAGTATGCTGGCCTAGAGGGTGGTGCCGCCTTGGCAGCGCCTCCTCCCCCATGGGGGGGGGGATCCTGGGGGGTGCTGCGCCTCCGGCTGACACCCAACAGTGATGAACGGTGAAGACTGACACAGGGAAGATCTTCCTGTACTGAATGTACTGGTTTAGCCACGATATCCAAAATGGGGCGCAGATCTCCTGTTCCTTTTGGAACTACAAAAATCTGGAGTAGAACCCCATGTTCCACTGACCCCATGGGACAGGCTCTAATGTTGCTTGCGCAACATGGAAAAAGCTTTGTTCCAGAGCACTGGAATGTGGTCTGGGAGTACAGGGATGAACAAGCTGAAAGTCTGGGGCTGTTCCTGAAGCTCTAGAGTGTGGCCCTGCTCTGTTATTTGTATGCCAAACATCGTGGCAACAGTCCTCCAATGCTTGAGATGGAGAAAAAACAACCTAATGACCCCTCACGGTGCCTCCAGGCTTGCAACAAGAGCACGGGGCCAGGCAAGGAGTCAGACTGAAGTGGTACAGGGACAGAGGCAATGCTGCTGGCTCTGTGGCTTTGGCTGAGGGGCCCATAGCTAAGGAAGGTAGGCAGAAAGAAGCCTGCTCTGCACTTCCCTTGAACACAGATGCCCGACCTAGCTTCTGGGAGATCTTTGGAAAGCCAGGGCTCAGACGACTTCTGGGTTGAGTATGATAAAGGGACTGGACCGACCTTATAGTCCTCCTTGAGCCCTGTAACTCATTAATAATGTCACTGCATGTTAGGGCCAAAGAGTTTGGAGCCCACACAGAGGGCATCCAGGACTTGTTGCTGCACATCTGCGGCAAACGCAGAAACATCGGAGCCAGGCAGCTGCCCTGGCCGAGGTACTAGACATGTCATAGATGGCTTGAGGTGTTTACTGATATCCTCCTGCCCGAAGAACCTTGAGAAGTTCCTGCTTTCTGAGATCCTTCAGGAGGCCTGGAGGCAGCCCTGCCTTCTTCCATAGGGTGTTCTAGTACTTAACCAGATGAGACAGTTTTGATACTGCGACCCAAAGAAGCAGAGGCAGATGTCCTCTTACGCACAAATCAAGCCTCTCTGTTCCTTATCAGGAGGCAGGGAGCTCAAGGTGTTTGGGCACCTTGGATTGGTCCTGGGCAGCCTTAATAACCACAGTCTCTGTTTCAGGCTCTGTGGAATAGAAGGGTTTCCCAATGGGAGCCTGCTACAATCAATCCGCCTTTCTAGTCATGGCAGGGACTGAATTAGGCCTGCGTTAAACAGCCTGGGCAGCATCATCCAGAGCTGGGAGTGAAGGAGGTATGACCTTGGGAGGGTGATTCAGGCATCTCCAGAAAATCCACCAAATTTCTCCTGGTGATGTCATCCTCTTCGGTCTGGAACTCCCATAGTGGACTGAAGCTGCTTCATAATGTCATAGAAGCTGAGGACTTTGGGGGATCTAGCGGTATTTTTCTCGGAGTCCTCACTCCTGCAAGAGGCAGTAGACCTATCAAAGGAGTAGGCCCCAACGTTGTCCTGTTCGTTTGGAAGGATGAGATCAGGGAGATATTCCTCCTCTACGCTGACCTGTTCTGAGACAGGAACTGATGGAGAAGACACCGACGCCTGCGAGGGCACGAAGTGAGATAGCCGAATTGGTGAGGAAGTGGAAGGAGGCCATGAGGAAGACTCAGATGGCGGGGAAGGCATAGGGATGAACTGACTGACCAGAGCCGACATGACAGAAGTCAGAATAGAATTCAGGTCGACGACTGGGTAAAGGATGGCAGTCATGACCAGGAGCAATGGCGAAGACATGAACCTCACCGCTGATGAACCCACTGGGACTGAATACAACAGCACTGGGAAAAAGCCATCCATGGCCCAGCAGTGGCAGAAAGCAACAGGGCTGAAGCACAGTCAACTGTCGACAACATGCTGTCCACGACGGGAGCAGCGTGGCCTGGCACCAGGGAGTCCTGCGAAGAAGCAAGCAGGGAAGGTGGGGTGGGGACCGACGACCCAGAGAGTGACCTAGTATCCTCTGATGCTGGGGAAGAACCCCTCCACCCAAATTGCCCTGGAAGACACAGAGGCCGGGGCATCGGAGGAAGTCGGCCCCCAGGGTGCTGGACAACAGAGTCAATGGAGGACTGGGAAGAGGCCAGGTCGGGATGGGAATGGTGACCTGGAGAGGTCTTTATGAAGGTCCATGTCCCTATGCTTCCATGAGATTTTGCCCAGGCCTTAGATCCCTGCGAGCCCGAGGAATGCGCTGGAGAGGGGGAAGAAGCCCCCGAGCCCCCCAGTAACATACTGGCTAACTTCTGCTCTATCAAAAATACCTTGAGGGCTCATTTTTGGCACCGCACAGTAGTGAGATTGAATTTCTGGCAGAGCTCATAGGCAAGGGCATTATGAGAAGGCCCGAGACAGCAGACACAGATTCCGTGCTTGTCCTCACGGTAAATCTTCTTTTCGCAGCAGCAGCGATGGAAGAAAGACAATAACTCAACAGTTCTAGACATAAAAATAATGAAAAGAAAAACTTTAGAAAGTTTTGGCAGTCGACTGTATGACAAAGTTTCCTATGGAGTCCATGCGAGAATGGTCGACGGTGGGAAAAGAACTGATGAAGGAGTGGGACCACCTATGCCTTTATATGGAGAGTGACGTCAGCAGTTGATGTTGGCATTGGTGGCCCATGATAGACTGCTATAGAACAATCTTCCATGGCATCATACTGCCTGTCAGCAAGTTCCATAGGTGTGACATGATGAAAGCACTATCCTTGAAGAAGATCGTGCAGTGATGCACACGCAGGCCTACTCATGTCACTAGCTCCCTCCAGCAAAGTTCTGGCTACTAGGGGATCCTATTGCCTCCGGTTCAGATCCATTAATCGAAATCTATGGAGAAAATTGATTCTCTGCAGACCAGCTATGCACTAGGGACTTGAGACAAGCAGCCCCAAACATTTTACTTCCTAGCATATGGTAATATCTTATACAAACCTCGGGTGAAAGTTCTACGGATTCTGGAACAGTTTCAGACTCTGTTATTTTCTCAAGCGCCACCATCGCCTCAGTGCAAGCTGCAGCAGTTAACCCCTGAAGAATAAGAAATGCAATATAGTAAACAAGTCCCAAAGTGCCAACTTATTTCCTGACTAAGTAGCCTTGATGGAAGCTCTAAATTCACTGAGAGTGACTTTCAATCAACTGCAATTATTTCTCATTTTAAAAATTCCTTAGTATTTATAACAAGCAGTAATATGTGACGCAAACCTCAACTGAAAGTGTAAAAGATCCCAGAACAGTTTCAGACTCTGTTATGTTCCCAAGCTCCACAATCTTCTCACTGCAATATGCAGTAACTGATCCCTGAAGGATACAAAATTATATACATTAAACATGTTGCAAACTACAAACTAATTCACAGACCAGGAAGCCTTGATAAAAGACAACTGTCAGTTTTCAAGTCGATGGACATTCAGAATAAACTGCAAACCAACAGCAAACTTTGCTGGTTGTACACACCTCATTAAGTATAAGAGATCCAAAATCAGTTTCAGGCTCAGATATATTCCCAAGTGCCTCAATCTCTTCACTACAAGCTGCAACAACTGATCCCTGAACAAGCAGAAATGAAACACAATAAACAGTCACAAAGTAGTAACTCATTCCTGACAGCTGACAAGCTAACTAGTGCGAGCTGTACTCGGGACTAACCGGCTAGCTAGTTTAGTTCACAGTACAGTCACATACAGTACAATGACTGAAAATTACGTACTCACCATAGACCTTGATCTTCTAGGAATATCTCCACCAATGATTCACACTAGTGGGTCTCAGACAGAGGTGCTAGGACCCAGCGGGAGCTGAACTTTACAGGAGGGCTCGCACTGAGGTAAGCTTGAGCAGAAGAGCTGACAAGAAATGAAAATAGTGTACCTACCGTAATTCTTGATCTTCCTGTGTATCTTCACCATTCATCACTGGTGGGGGATTGGCGAAATGCACCTCATGGAGCTTCTTTTTTCTAGGAGGGAGGAGCTAGCGCCGCCCACGAGGCCAACACACTGTGTGGCGCTTGCGGGTTAGCCAGAAACGGTTGTTGGCTCCTCCTCCACCTCAGTTCTGCAAGCCGGACAGACAGAGGAAAAAGAGGATCGAGAAAACGAGGATGGGGCAAGAGAGCCTGAGAGACAGTAAAAGGAAAGATATAAAAACTGAAAAAGTAATAGGCCGACCAGAGGACAAAGGAGGATGACAATGTGGGAGGGAATGGGCGGAAAGGTCCCAGTCCCTGGATGGCCTGTAAGGGTAGGAAAGGGAAAGAGGAGAGAAAGAGAAAACAAGGGGAGAAGGAAGGAGAGGAGGGAGCAACGTTCACACAGGACACTCAGATCTTCTGACTAGCAGTGCCTCCAGAGAGTCAGACAGCCCACCACAGGGCAGTTTCTGAGGCAGAAACTCTGCTTTACTGAATCCTGTAGGAAAAGTTAGAGAAGGTCCCTCCCTCTGGCCTCTAACCCCTGAGGGTGGAAACCACCCATTGGTGAGGATTCCCACCCCCCGTTACCGTTTTCCAAGGAAGAATCCACAGGGTTCGGGGAGAAAAGAGTGAGGATCCCCACCCATTAATGTCTCACTCCGAAGTGGAAGGGAGACAGGAAGAGGAAGGAAATAATAATAATAGGAGGAGGCGGAGGGGAGTCCCCGTCAGCTAGCCCCACAATCCCAGGGGACCAAGAGTGTCAGCACACCCTGACAGGTTGGGCTGACCCCAGAGATCATACCCAGGACAAGGGAGGGGGCTCACCAGAGTGTTCCCGTCAGTGGGCTAGTAGGAAAGCCTACTAGCCCTCCTCCCAAAGGTTTTCCATTCGCCTTCTAGGATAAGGAAGGCTCTAAGGAAAGGGGAACCTAACCGGACCCCCTGAGGAGGAGGACAAGCAGGGAGAGGCATCGCCCAGGGATTGAGGCCTTGTGAGGGGAGGTAGGGATTCACTGATGAATGATGAAGAGACACAGGAAGATCAAGACTTCACGATAAATCGTAATTTCATATCTTCCCTGTGTAATTCTTCACCATTCATCACTGGTAACTAATGCCGAGCCCCCAAGGAGGCCAGTAGCTCCCGGAGAAAAGCAACCCTCAGCCCCCATGAGAGGACCCTCCACCGGCCAGTTAGGCCTAGCACTGGTCAGGGTGAGCGGGATCCCTCATCCCTGGGGAAGGAAGGCACCCCTGCAGTTCCCATCTCGCCCTGCTGGAGAAAGGCAGGGTCCCCGGAGGAGGAGGTCATTACCCACACCAGGCCAAGGGTGACAACCGTGGTGAAGCCACGCTGTCCGCCACCTGCTTAATGCAGATCGCTGTCCCTGCAAGTTGTGAAGCCACTTCACTGGTGTTGTAAGATCCCGTGACTTGTGTCCTGGCGCATGCCGGCACTTCACATCAGTACTCCCGCGGCAAGAGACTGCCAGCAGCGGCGTGTGCGGCCGTGCTTTCGTCACAAATCATCTGATGTTTCGCCAGAAAAGCTTCCTCAAGCGGACTGTCTGGTGGCGGGAGCATTCATGTAAAGTGCCGGCGTGTGTTTGTTTGTAGTGGCATAGAATATGGCGTAATGTCGCGCCTTGATTATTTACTTGCACCTGCACTTTTAGTAAACTGCAACATTTAGTACTATTTTGCACAATAAAGAAATGAATCTGACAGCGAAGGTAAGCTGCGTTTTTTTCTATGAATTTGTGAAAGCAAACGTGCTTGTGGTTTGTGCAGTAGCAGTAGCAACCAGTGGAGTACTTTGTTACTCCTAGTTGTGCACTCGTTACATTTTTTTGCTACTGGCACCAAACTGGATATTCTGAAATGTGTTGAGCCCCACAATATTGGTTGTGTGTTGGCTTGACTGGTGTCTTGCCAGCTCCAGACCTATAGCAGAGAGGGCTATGGCTTGCTGGGTAGCCTTCGAATTGGGCAGCGATGTCAGTGCTTTGCCCAGCATTGCCCACAGATGCCTGCTGTAGCAGCATGGTGCGCTTGATGTGAGGCAATGGAATTTATAACTGTGGCAGAGGAGAACACTCTCCATCCAAGACGATCGAACTCAGCAGAATCAGGATCCGGGGTCCGGTGCGGACCGGATGTCTATGCCCAGTAGGGGTGTCCAGTCGCATTGATCCTGAAGTGGGATGAGGCAGAGCCTGAGACCCTGGGGTGCTAAATATCAATGCTGGCAATCCACGGGGGCTGGAAATGTGGCAGATGGAAGCTGCCAGGCATTGTACAATGCCTCCTGGAAGGGGATCGGTCAGGAGGGGACCACCTAATGGTGTGCCCCGAACTCGTCCAAAAAGACTTGCGTCGAAAGCTCGGTATTGCAACGGGCCAAATAAGAAATATGCAGATCCTTGACCAGTCTCGCCAAGAAGCATGGATACTGGGCTCAATCAGCATCAGGTGAACAGATGGCTCCTCTTCCTCAGAGGAGGAAGACGAGGAGGCCGAGGAACCTGCAGAGTCAGATTCCGACTGCAGAGGGGTAACTAGTTGAAAGACCTGTTTGTCGATGGTCCTAACGTACTGTGAGAAGTCCACAGACCGGTATCTGACCTGCTTCCAGGTCAAAGGCCCCAAAGGACCAACATGGCCTGGGAGAAGAGGAGCTGGACGCAAAGGAATGAGGGAACTGGCCACCGTATGTGGTGTGCCTCTGCCAGGGTTAGAAGACCCATCAGGTGATCCTGGATGCACAGGGAATCAGTAGGTCTGCAGAGTCACCATCCTGTGGAGTAAAGAAAAATGGTTGGGACTTTGCCCTGTAGGGGGAATCTTCCCTATGAGGGGACCGGGGCCGCATGGATCCAGAAGAGCGGTCCCCAGTCCCTCGAAGGAGGCAAGGGACAGAACTTGGGCTCTGCATTCCGGCTCCTCCCCAAGCCCTGGAAGGCCACAGAAGAGTGCTGCAGCCCCTCGTCCCATCCCCTCAAACCCACCGACTCAGAGGAAGACCTCTTCCTTGGATCCTGTGCCAAAGGACCCCCCAACTCTGCAGACTACCCAAGAAGAGTTGCAGAGGAGGGGGATTCGGTCTTGGTCTTGAGAGAGAGGGGGTGGCACCAGAGATGACAGCCGACTCCTTCCCCAAAGCATGGACCACTGCACCTGTAGCAACAGGGCCTCTGCCTGCACCTCCCCCCCTCGGAGCCGCCATCGGCTCAGGGGTTGGTGCCAGCTGCAGTCACTGGAGCCACAGGTGGGGGCACCTGGAGAGGCACAAGAGTGCTAGTCCAGGGAGAACCCTCAGACTCCAAAGAGTCAGGCTGCCAGTCTGGGTCAGCCTCCGGATCACCTGGCTCTGGAGAGGAGGAGATCTAGAAGAGCTCCGGCCCAGCGGCCCCGGGGGCTGTCCTGCTGACGGCTCTGCGGGCTGGTCCCACATCCCTTGTGGCGCCACCCCAATCACTGGAGCTACAAACAGCTCCAGGATCTGAGGCAGCGCCAACAGGTTGCGCCAAGTTCACACGGGCCCAGTAGCTGGGGCCCCGGACAATGGGGGAGCCTGCACCTCTGAAGAGGTGACTGCCAGGGTGATCCTCCGGCACAGCCCGTGTGGGGCCAGACGGACCTCCAGCACTACAGCAGAGACCTCCTCCATGGCAAGGCAGGAAGATGAGGAGGTCTCCTCTTCACTGGACCGTGTAGGCAGAAAGGACCCAGGACGAAGGGCCGGAGAGTCCTATGCTTGCACCCAACGAGCTTAATATTCTGAAAATCTGAGGAGCCCTGCTCTGACCTTCAACGCAGTGCTCCAAAACGCAGCGTCCTTAGAGAAGCAGGTATTGCAGGTGTCCTCCATGCCGTGCTAGGGTCCAAGGCAGGAGAGGCAAACATCAAGATGATCTATAGCGTAAATTTGCTGGCACGTGAGACACAGGCGCATAGAATACCGCCCGTTTGAGGCGTTTCTTGTCCCCAGATCTGGCATGATGCAACAGTAACTAAACTTCAAAATAGAAAAGAAGAATGGATGGCGCTGAGAAAGGAAGATCTTACTTCAATAACAGTACTGAGTGAATGGCAGAACAAAGGCGAGTCGAGCAGTGTCAGGAAAACTGATCAGAGGCATCGGAAAAACATCTCCAAGGAGCCACTCAGGCTTTAAGGTTGACACTGGCTAACTAGGCCTAATGGCATAGCAGAATTTGACTTGCTGTAGGCACTAGGCGAGTGCGGTCTCGGCAGGGAGAAGAAGAACTGAGGTGGAGGAGGAGCCAATGGCCGTCCTTGTGGGTGGTGCCGATGGTGCCAGCTCCTCCCTCCTACAAATGAGAAAGAAAAAAAAAGCTAAACTTAGGTACCTACCATATTTGATCTTTCTGTGCATCTTCACCATTCATCACTGGTGGGTTCTGGCTGGAAGAACAGGACCCTGTGGGAGCATTTTTTTTTTCTAACGTGAGAGGAGCCAGAGCTGTGGACTGCGCCGCCCTTGAGGCCGACGCACTGCGTAGCGCTCGCGGGTTGGTCAGTAACTGACACCGACTCCTCCTCTACTCCAGTTCTGCAAGCTGGAGAGTGAAATCAGGAACAGAGAAAGAAGAGGGTAGGGCAAGGAGCCAGAGAGATAGAAAAATGATACAAACATAAAAACAGGTTACTCACCTGTAACAGTAGTTCTAGGAGTGGTATATGTTGTTTATCCACACTTCTTGGCAGAATCCTTTCCTTTAAATCAGCTGGAAAGTCTTCAAGCTGGCTCCTCCCATCCAACCGGGTGGTATGACCTCGGCTCCACCCCATGACACCAGATCTCAGCCACTGGAACCCAGGTTTGTGCATCCGCATTGGAAGGGTCAGGAAGTCCGTGTGGATGAACCACATATACCACTCCTAAAACTACTGTTACAGGTGAGTAACCTGTTTTTCTAGGATTGTGAATGTGTTGTTCATCCACACTTTTAACGAACTCCTAGCAGTTCTCTGGGAGAAGGGAGGCAAGGCACATCCCTACTTGGGAAACAGAGATTGAGAGCTAAGGCCCCAAAACCAGCATCCTGGCATGACTCAAGACTGAAGTGGTAATGGGTAATGAGGTGTTTGCTGTCTTCCAGGTAGCAGCCGACAGGATTTCCTGGATAGGTGTCCCTGTAAGCAGCCACTGATGCAGCGGTATGGCGGGAAGAACAAGCTTTTATCCCTTTGGGAGGGTCCTTGCCCACCAACTCATAGCACAGACTAATGGAAGATGTAATCCATCGAGCAATCGTCCGCTTTGCTGCAGGTCTGCCAGAAACGGCTTCAGCGTAGGTGACAAACAGCTGGCGAACCTCTCCCCGAATCTCCGCTGTCCTCTCCTTAAAATAGGAGAGAGCTTATCTCAGGTCCAAAGTATGGAGCCTGTATTCAGCCTCTGAGGTGTAATTGGGGTAGTACATCAGCAGAGTCAACACCTGGTTAAGGTGAAACTCTGACACCACCTTCGGAAGCAATTTTGGGTAGGGGCACAGGACAACCTTGTCCCTGTGGAAGACCAGATAAGGGGAATCCAACGAGAGTGCCTGGAGCTCCCCTGTCCTTCTGGCAGACGTAATAGCCACCAGGAAGGCTGTCTTCGACAAGTGTAACAACTCACACTTGTGCATTGGTTTGAATGGCTTGCCCATGAGCTTTGCCAGTACCAGCAGTAGATCCCACCAGAGGGATATGTGATCCAGGCCTTTGAAAAGTGTCAGACCACTGTCTCCTGCACCAGCGTTGGCAGACCGGCCTGCGCCCGGTAAGCAGAGATGACTACCAGGTGCACCCTAAAGGTTGATGACCGAAGACACCCTTTGGACAGAGACCAAAGATAGTCGAGAATGTTAGCCACTAGACAGGACACAAGGTCCAGGCCCTTGCCCAGACACCAAATGGAAAACCTTTTCCATTTGAAGGTACAACACTTCCTAGTCGACTCCTTCCTGGATGCTTCCACTACTGTGAGGACATCCTCGGAGAGACCCAAAGCTTGGAACTCTAGCCGCTCAGGTACCAGGCTGTCAGGTGCAGGGATTAAAGGTCCAGATGGAATACCTTCCCCTGATTGAGATCAGGTCTGGGCATGTTGGAAGCCGCTCCTGGGGCCTGTTGCTGAGGCTGAGGAGATCTGAATACCAGAACTGGTGTGGCCAGTCTGGGGCTACCAGAATCACCTGCGCCTTGTCCCTCCTCACTTTGAGGAGCACCCTGTGGATCAAGGGAAACAGGAGGAAGGCACAGAAGAGGCCTGGAGTCCACAGCCTCGAGAAGGCATCCCCCTGCAGTGAGCCCTGCTGAGGGGCGCAGGCATGAAACAGCCTCAGCTTGGTGTTTTCCCGGGTGGCAAAAAGGTCCACCAATGGTTTGCCCCAGTGTAAGAACAGACTGTATGCTACCTCTGGATGGAGAGACCACTCATGGGATGTCTCACCTATACGGCTGAGAGCATCCGCCAGTTGGTTTGAGGCTCCTGCTACGTGGATCACGAGTGTCCTGATGCGGAGCGCTTCTCTGCATAGCAGGCGGGAATGCGTGCAGTCCTGTTTGTTGAGGTAGTACATGGTCGTGGTATTGTCCGTCTGGACTCGAACCACTTGATCCCGGAGCAGAGGAGCGAAAGCCAACAGTGCCGGTCTGACTGCTCTGAGCTCCAACAGGCTGATGTTATAACGAGACTCCTTGGGGGTCCAGAACCCATGGGCCTTGTTGTCCCCCATGTGGGCTCCCCAGCCCATGAGAGAGGAATCAGTCATAAGGACAGCCATTGGCTCAGGGTGGACAAACAGGATCCCTTCCTGCAAACGGTCTGGGTTGGTCCACCATTGGAGAGTATCCCACATCTTCTGGGTCACAGTAATCAGCTGGTCGAAATGACCATGGCACCAAGTCTACTGGGCGGCCAGCTCCCATTGGAGGGTGCGCATGTGCCACCGGGCCCAGCGGACCACAGAGGTGCACACCACCATGTAAACCCAGAAGGCGTAGAAAGTCCTGGGAAGGATGCAACTGCCCAACCAGAAATGACTGGGCAAAAGAGAGGAGGACCTCTGCCCTGTCCAACGGGAGCCGAGCTCTGGCTTGACGAGAGTTGAGCTCTGCCCCGATGAAGCACATCACCTGAGAAGGCACGAGCTCCGACGTTGATCAGGAGACCGTGTTGGGAGCAAGTCTGGAGGGCCAGGTCCCTGGACCTCTCCACCTCCTGCTGGGTGGAACCTACTAAGCGCCAATCGTCGAGGTAGGGGTAAATTCTGACACCCCTCCCGATGCCTGAGGTGGGCTGCCACCACTGCAGTGCATTTGGTGAAGACCCATGGGGCAGATGACAGGCTGAATGGCATGGCTTGGAACTCGGCTCTGAAGCGGAAAAACCGCTGGTGGGATGGACGGATTGGGACATGAAAGAACACATCCTGGAGATCCAGTGAGCAGAACCACATGTTTCGCTCCAGGGATGGTATGATCTGAGACAGAGTGACCTTCCAGAAGGTGCCTGACCTGAGATATTGATTCAGATCGTGCAGATCTAGAATGGGGCACCAGCCCCTGTCCGCTTGGAACCAGGAAGTACCTGGAAGCAAAGCCTGGGTCTGCCACTGGAGCTACTGCCTCCTGAGCAATGTCATCTCGGAGAGCCGACTGAGTGTGGGCAGATACCTTCTCCTACCGTGGGGTGCAGGCTCGGCTTGGAGGGTACTGCTCGAATTCCAGAAGCAGACCCCAGCCAACCACTTCCAAGACCTACCTGTCCGTGGTAACAGCGGACCAGGAGGAAAGAAAGTGGCGGAGCCGGCCCCCCAGGAGAGGACCCAGAGCTGGCATGATGGGAGTAGGGGTGGCAGTTCCACTCAGTCACAGGGTAGGCTTGGAGGCAGAGGATCCAGGGTCCGAACCCTGGTCTCCCATACAGGCCTGGGAGGATCCGGGCTTGGGCCAGGGGGTGCCAAGCTTGAGCCTGCTGCTGCTGACCTTGAAAGAACGATTGCAGGGCCACAGGGGAAGAGTGCCAAAAAGGCTTCTTCTGCTGCTGCTGCCTCTTGGGACCAGAAGAACCCTTAGCAGAAGTGGCGTCCAAGGTGGCACTGGACTGCCCAATGCACTGAAGGTGACCAGCCACACATGGGCCGAAGAGATCGGTGCCCAGGAAAGGCACATCAGCTAGTTTGTGCTGAGTATCCACTGGAAAGGAGGAGAGCCTCAGCCAAGCCCTGTGTTAGGAGCCAACTGCGGCTGCCAATGAACCGGCACGAGTCCCCGATGTCCAAAGCTTTCTGGAGCCGCGGTTTAGCAACAGCATAGCCTTGGTCCCGGACCTGCTTGACCGTGGTCTGCAAGTCCACGGGGAGATGTGGGAGGACTTTGTCCAAGGACCCCAAAAGGGCATGGGAGAAGTGTGCCATGACGACGGCCGAGCTTGCCTAACGATGAGGCCGCATAGATCTTCCAGGCAGAGTGATCCAAATATTTGGATTCCTTCTCAGGAGGTCTGTTGGTATTGGTAGAACTACCAGTATGTCTGAACACAGAGGCGGTCACAAGGCTCTCAGCTGAAGGGTGCTCTGTGAACCCTGCAAGGGACCCCATGGGCACCGCATGCTTGCGTGACATATGACGGCAGACATAGCTGGACAGGAGGCAGGTGCTGCCAAAGTTCTAAGCCAGGTCAACAATGGCCTCGGCCACAGGAAAGGCCTCCATTGGGGTATCCCTCTCTTGAGGATGTCAGTGAGAGGGTACTCTGCCTTTTCTGGATATATTCCAGGGGCATCCCTGTGGACTCAGAGATGTGTGAAGAATGCCCTGAAAGGACAAAGCACCTTCCTCCATCTCTATCCCACCACTGATTCATCATCCCTGGATGAGAATGGAGGCCAGTTTCATCAGTCCGAGGGTATCCGGATACAGTGGTCAACCGCAACACCACCCTCAACACGTCGGGGTAGTGACAGTGACTGAAAGACACTGGGGAAGCCCGGTGTCGGTCTAGCTTCCTAGAATGAGCCCCTTCCACAGGCTGCTTGGGCGGCGGTTCAGCCAAAATCGGTGGAGAGTCCAGTTTAGCCCGAACCAGAGGTTTTGCTGGCTCAGCGGGTGGAGGAACTGACTTAATCAGTTCCAGAGGAGTCGGCTTCAGTCTGGGAGGCGAAAGCCAATTAATGGCTGGGGTAGGTTTGTGCCAGGACAAAATCAGCTGTTGCCACATGAGGTCCTCGTGACGCTGACGGAGCTTCTGCCGGAGCCTCTCCTCATCCGAGGAGGAAGACAGATGGCGTCTCCTCTTTTTAGAGTGCTTATGGCCCTTCCTCAGCCTATCAGTTGAGAGGGTCCAAGACCTCGACCGAGATCAGGCGGGCTGACTTGGTCACTCGGGAGACACCGGTGAAACCGGTGACTTCCTGGGGTCAGGGACCACTTCCTCGGTGGGATTCACAGCGGGCTGGGTCTCCTCGTCGGGGAAAGCAAGGACCGGAGTCCAAATGAGGGAGCCAATCGACACTTCGGTTGACTGACTAGACAGCAAGGCCGAAAAGCCAGCGGCCGAAGAAGTGATTTTGACTGAGGTTGAAATGGCCGGTTCCTGGGACTGAGATCTCTCCCGATCCCAAGAGCGTCTCCATCGAGACAAAGACAGTCCCGGCTCCTTCTCCCGCTTATGGGACCGAGAGAAGTGCGTACCCACAGGACTCTCACCCTTAGTCAGGAGAGAGTGTCACAACTCTCGGAAGGAACCCGAGAAGGTGGAGCCCAAGTTGAGCAGAAAGAAGTTCTGAGAGGAAGATTCCGTGGCGCGAGCCACTTCCTCCTCAAGGCCTTGTCTTGCTCAATTGCTTGGCAGGAAACCGCCCACCAGGCCTCCTTGGATTTCACTGGCAGGCTCCATTTTGGGCCTCCCCAGCTCAAGGCGTCTTGAGACAGTCGTCAGGACATTAGGTTGGAATGCGAGGCAAAACTCGCACATCATGGTGTCATGGCCGACACCCAAACAGTAAACGAACGCGGCATGCGGGTTGGTGCACAACATTTTCTGGCCGCACAAGCACCGGTGAAAATAACCAAACGTTTTGAAGCCAGGGCCTACAAAAAGCCTAAAGCACAAACGAGGCAATCTGAATCTTCCAGTGGAAAGGAAGATCTGGCCATGGGGTGGAGCCGAGTCATACCACCCGGTGGTGGAGGAGCCAGCCTGGAAGACTTCACGCTGATTTAAAGGGAAAGGGACTCTGCCAAGAAGTTCATTTATTTATTTTATTGAAAAGTTTCACCAGGTAAGGTACACGGAACCCAGACTGATATTGTGTGAAAAAGTTTATGTCGGAGAGGTACAAAGACAGTTGGGCTAGGACTGATGAACAAGATAACCATGATCCTAGAAAGAGATAATGCTGGTCAAGAGGACAGAAGGGTGAACCTAGGGGTCTGGGACAGGGGCCCCAGCCTCAGGCCGGTGAAAAAAAGCAGGGGAGAGTAAGGGGGAGGAGGAAAGGATAGAAGAAGAGCAAGAAAGAGGAGAGGAGACTCCTGTTGACCGTCAGAGGTCAAAGGCCTCTCTGAGACTGAAGGGAGGGGCATTACTGTCTAAGTTACCTTTAACCTCTGAAGCTTATCCTGCTCAAGGAGGATGTGAAGAGTAACCCTCCTCTTTACTTCCCCATTTATATTATTTCTATCCCTCTCATGCTGGAATGATAGTGGATTCTGGGATATCGTTTGTTATATGTGCTGTCTTTTATGTTTAGTATGTTGGGCTGGCCCACTTTGTATTCTTTGTCTTGTTAAGTGTTTATCGTTTTATGTTTGTTTGTTTTTGTCCCAGTGTCCTTCTATCAAGCCCTCATAATCCAGGAGAGAGCTGAAGTAATAAAATAAAGGCGTCTGGACTATTGACCTTAATTATTATAATAATGCCCTGCATTTGATTATTTATGTACTTGGAGTCTTTTACTCCTGTTTCTCCTGTAAGAATTCATGTAAATTCCTAGTTGGAGCTGTATATGCTCCGTGGGGCTTTATTTCCTGTGTTTGCAGTCCATTCAGCCCCAGTTATAATACAAGTTACTCTGTGTGAGTATCCCATGTTTTGGGATTGCACCATAGCTCAAGGCTCCTTGTTCCTGAGCCAAGCCTCGGTTTTGCTCTCTGTAAAATCTGAGGACAATGCTCAGCGGTGAATTTATCTTTGAGCATTTCCCGTTATTAGAACCTTATTGTGAGCCCTAAAATAAAAAGACAGGTTCCCGTTTCTGCGTTTTAAGCAATAGGTTGCAACTGTGCGAAGGCGGCCTTGATGCGTGGTACCGGCTCGAATATGCGCACCAGTCGCAAAGTTGTTTAATTTCAAACCCCTAAAGGAGAAATTAAAAATAAATGCTTCGTTGCCTTCGCAACCTCAGGAGCTGAAACAGAGCTCTTTTGGGACTAACCTGGCACCTTTTTCAAGAGTGAGGATTTTCTAGCGTCAACCCAGTGTGTGCACCATTCTCTTCAAGGCAGCACTCCTTAAGAGCTGGCGGCCTCTAGCAATACACATTTATGCTGCCATTGAAGGGAGGTGCTTCTGGAAGCTGAATAAGTGACTTAAAAACTAACAAAAGACTAATTCACTTTTTGAACTATTTCTAAGTTAATGATGTGTCTTAAAGGGATCTCATTATTTTGAATATAATATTTGCAATTAAAATGTATATACAAAGTAAAGTATAGGGGTGGAGCTAGGTGATCACATGTCACATTTTGGGTATTTAAGGTACATTTAGGTTAGATAGACAGATAAGTTGGAGTGTTGCTACAGAGAACACTCTTGTATAGACTACAGCTTTGAATGGGGATGTGATGCTGTAAACTTCCCACAGCAGCTAGTAACTCTAGCTTTCTTTGGTGGTTATGCGACTTTTTGTTTTGTTTTGTCGTTTTCAGTCCATTTAATTATAAATAAATATTCGATTTCTCTGTTGCAATTTTGCTTCTGTGGTCCATCTGTTCCTTACCTACGACAGATGGTGTGAGAAGTGGGATACCTGTACTGAATTGCGCTCAAATTCTGAATGGCCCACATGCAAGAAGAGGCAGCAGCTGTAAATACAGGTTACTCACCTGTAACAGGAGTTCTAGGAATGGTATATGTTGTTCATCCACACCCATTGGCAAGTATCCTTGCCGCTTTAAATTTGCGGGCGTCTTCAAGCTTGCTCCTCCACCCACCGGGTGGTATAACTCGGCTCCACCCCATGGCCAGATCTGGCCCGCTGGAAGCTCAGGTTGTCGTCGAGCCGGAGGTCGGTGGGTCGTGTGGATGAACAACATATACCATTCCTAGAACTCCTGTTACAGGAGTAACCTGTATTTCTAGGGACATGGATATGTTGTTCATCCACACTCATTGGCAGACCTCTAGCAGTTCTCCGGGAGGAGGGAGGCAAGACGCACACCCCAATACTTACTTGGGAAAGAGAGACTGAGAACCGAGGCCAAACCAGCATCCCGGCGTGACTCAAGGTCGATGTGGTAATGGGTAATTAAGGTGTTTGCTGACTTCCAGGTAGCAGCCCTGCAGATTTCCTGGATAGGGACGTCCCTGGAAGCAGCCACCGTTGCAGCAGTATGGCGGGTAGAATGAGCTCTTATCCTCTGGGAGGCTCCATGCCCGCCAACTAACAGAGATCTATGCAGGAGGTTACCCACCTGCTTATCGTCGCTTGGCTGCAGGTCTGCCAGATCGCGGCTTCAGCGTGGGTGACAAACAGCTGGCCGAACTCTCCCCGAATTTCAGCCGTGCGCTCCTTATAATAAGCGAGCGCCCTTCTAGGGTCCAGAGTATGGAGCCTATATTCGGCCTCCGAGGTGTGATTGGGGTAGAACACCGGCAGAGTCAACACCTGGTTAAGGTGAAACTCCGACACCACCTTCGGAAGGAATTTCGGGTGAGAGGCCCAGGACAACCTTGTCCCTGTGGAAGACCAGGTAAGGAGACTCGATGGAAGCGCCTGGAGCTCTCCCATCCTTCTGGCTGCGTGATAGCCACCAAGAAGGCGGTCTTCACGACAGGTGAGAGAGAGCACACCTGTGCATAGGTTCGAATGGCTTGCCCATGAGCTTTGCCAGTACCAGCAGTAGATCACGGAGGTGGGGTTCCCGCACTGGAGGAAATGTGATCAAGGCCTTTGAAAAAGCGCCAGACCACCTTCTCCTGCGCCATCGACTGCTTCCCGGCCCGCCCTGCAAGCAGAGATGGCTGCCAGGTGCACCCTTGGGGTCGTCGACCCAAGCCCTTGACTAGAAAGGGACCATAAATAGTCCAAGATGCTTGCCAAGGAACAGGAGGAAGGGTCAAGCCCTTGCCCTGACACCAAATGGAAAACCTTTTCCATTTGAAGGCATAGCATTTTCTGGTCGACTCCTTACGGGACGCCTCAACTACATTGAGGACCTCGTCGGAAAGACCCAAGGCCTGGAACTCTAGCCACTCAGGAACCAGGCCGTCAGGTGCAGGGATTGAAGGTCCGGATGGAACACCTTCCCCTGATTGACTGAGAGCAGGTCCGGGCGAGCTGGAAGCTGCCGCGGAGTCCTGGAGCTGAGACTGAGGAGATCTGGGTACCAGAACTGGCGAGGCCAGTCTGGGGCTATCAGAATCACCTGCGCCTTGTCCCTCCTCGCCTTGAGAAGCACCTTGTGGATCAAGGGAAATGGGGAAGGCGAAAAGAGGCCCGGGGTCCACTGCCTCGAGAAGGCATCCCCCTGCAGCGAGCCCTGCTGAGGGGGCGGGCATGGAACAGACTCAGCTCCGTGCTCTCCCTGGAGGCAAACAGGTCCACCTGAGGTGTGCCCCAATGGGAGAACAGATGCTGTACTACCTCCGACAGGAGAGACCACTCGTGGGATGCAGCCCCTATCCGGCTCAGGGCATCGGCCAGGGTGTTGGAGGCTCCTGCCACGTGAATGGCTAGGAGATCCGCCTCCAGGCTGCGCACGAGTGACCAAATGCGGAGAGCTTCCTTGCATAGAAGCATGGAGCGCGTCCCGCCCTGGCGGTTTAGATAGTACATGGTCGTGGTATTGTCCGTCTGGACTCGGACCACTTGACCCCGGAGGAACGGAGAAAAGGCGGTGAGAGCTAGGCGGACCGCTCGGAGCTCCAGCAGGTTGATGTGGCATCGGGACTCCCGCGGGGACCAGAGGCCATGAGCCCGGTGTTCCCCCAGATGGGCACCCCAACCCATCAGAGAGGCATCGGTCGATAGAGAGACCGTCGGCTCGGGGCGGACGAACGGGATGCCCTCCTGCAAATGATCTGGAGCGGTCCACCACTGGAGGCGTTCCACATCCCTGTGTCACCGACACAAGCTGGTCCAAGGATCGCAGCGTTGTGACCACTGGCTGGCCAGTCCCACTGAAGGGGCGCATGTTCCAGCGGCCCCAACGGACCACGCTGGTGCAGGCCGCCATGAGACCCAGGGCGCAGGAAGTCCGGGCAGGCGCAGTTGCCCAACCAGAAATGATCGGGCAAGGAGGAAAGAACCTCGGCCCTGTCCACGGGGAGCCGCGCCTGGCTCGAAGAGAAATGAAAGGCGCTCATGAATAGAATCACCTGCTTCGGCCCAGGTTCCCGACTCTGGCCTCGCTGATAAGGAGGCCCAGTTGAGAGCAGACCTGGAGGGCCAGATCTCTGGACCACTCCGCCTCCTTCCTGGAGGGAGCTGCTATCAGCCAGTCGTCCAGGTAAGGTACACCGGACCCCTCGGGCGCGGGAATGCTGTCACCACTGCCATGCATTTGGTGAAGACCCTGGGAGCTGGAGACAAGCCGAAGGGCATGGCTTGGAACTCGAAGAGGATCCTTCCGCTCGGGCGAAGGAATCTCTGGTGGGGAGCGGACGGATAGGGACGTGAAAAATCGTCCTGCAAGTCCAGAGCAGAACCACCGCCGCGTTCCAAGGATGGTATTATCTGAGCCAGAGTGACCATCCTGAAGTGCGAGACCTTAGGAACTTGTTTAGGTCGTGTAGGTGGAGAATGGGCGCCAGCCCCGTCCGCCGGAACCAGGAAGTACCTGGACACAAACCCTGGGTCTGAAGGAGGGTCCACCACCTCTCTTATCACCTCCTTCTGGAGGAGGAGGCGATGTCGGCTCGGCGAGCGCCAGTGAGCTGGGGATCCCGAAGCCCCGAGGCGGCGGCTCTGAAGGTGGTGCCTGCTCAGATTCAGAGGCAGGCCTCTTCCACCACCTCCAAGACCCACCTGTCCGTGGAAACAGCGGACCAGGCGGAACGGAAGTGCGGAGCCGCCCCCACGGGGACCCAGGGGTAGGCAGACGGGAATGGGGCGACACCCCTCAGCCCGTCACTGGGCAGGCTTGGAGGAGGGACCGCCAGGGACCTCCTGGGCCTTTTCCTCCTGCCTCCTGTTAGAGGAAGCCGCGGCTTTGGGTTTGGGATGCCAAGGCCGAGCCTGCTGGCCCTGGACGTTGCTGGGCCGGGCCGGGGCACAGAAGGACTAAAGGGCTTAGGCTGTGGTTTGGGGCCTTGTCCTTCTGAGCGGAAGAGACCGAGTCCAAGGTAGCACTGGACTTCTCGATCCTCTGCAGGTGACCTTCCACCCCAGGGCGAAGAGGTCAGTCCCAAAAGGAACATCCGCCAACTTGTGCTGGGTATCCAGTAAAGGTGGATATCCTCAGCCAAGCCGCTTGACGCATAGCCACTGCGCCACCACCGATCTGGCACATGAGTCCCTATATCCAAACCAGTCTGGAGCTGCTGTTTGGCCACTGCCCTGCCCTGGTCCCGCACCTGCTTAACGAAGTCTGCAGATCGTGGGAAGATGAGGATGACCTCATCCAGGAGCCCAACAGGGCATGAGAAAAATGAGCCATGAGGGACGGCCGAGGCCTGGCCGAGAGCCGAGAGACGCAGCGTAGACTTTTCGCCGACATAGTCAATTTCTTGGACTCCTTGTCAGGAGGTTTGTCCACATCCCTGGCGTTGCCGTGCGCGGAAAACACTGTCGGTAACCAACCCCTCAGCAGAGGGGTGTTCAAAACCGGACAAGGAACCGTGAGACGCATACTTCCTGGCCATCCTGGCCGAGGCGCAGGGCAGGAAGCAGGCGCTGCCAAAGCTCCAGTGCCGACCCACTGTGGCCTCGGCCACCGGAAAGGCCTCCGTCAGAGAATCCTCGGTCCAGAATCTCCGTGAGGGATACCTGGCCCGTTGGAAGCAGGTTCGAGCTCCATCCGTGGACTCGAGATGAGCGAAGCAGTCCTAGGAAGGACGACGGGCTATCGTCCATTGACTGACCTCCTGAAGACTCCAAGTCCAGTCGCTTGGAGAAAAGGAGGAATCATCTTCGGACTCGGAAGAGTCCTCGAAAAACTGCTCTGGCCTGAGCCACCCTTCACCTGCCGAGGTCGGTCGGGAGTGAGGTAACTGACAACCGATGGGGTAGACCCTTAGCCGACCGAGAATCCTTGGTGGAGCCCCAGTGGTGGCTGTGGGCGGAGGTTCCACGAATCGGTGGAGCAGCTGGTTTGGCCGAACAACGGCCTGGGTATGAGCTCCTCGGATAAGTCGAGGGTTGTGTCGGCACTCGGTGACAGCCACTTAATGGCGGGGAAGGCGGCGGGGTCGGCTACTCCGGCCAGGAGCATATTGCAACATAAGGTCCTCGTACCGTCGGCGTAATTCGCCCGAAGCCTCCCTCATCCGAGGAGGGCGGCCCGAGGGCCAGCGGCTGGCTGCCGCTTACCGCGGTGCCGAGACCGAGACCGCCTATGACGGTGGGATCGGCTGGACCGCGAAGAGGTCCGAGACCGAGAGTCCCGGAATTTCCGAGGTCGGTGCGGCGAGGTGTCGGCCGGAACCGGCACTCCCTTGACTCGGATGGTCCATCCGAGGGCTCGAGAACGAGGCAGGCGAGCCAGGGATCTCAACTCCTCCCGGGGAACCGGGAGAGGATCTCGGCTGCTAAAGGCGACAGCCCGTCCAATGGGTCGAGAAAATCTCGACTTCATCGGTGGGAGTCTCGGTCAACTGACCTGGCCAGGGGACACCGTGAGGCCAGTGGCGAGCCGACGGTCGACGGCCGGGGAGGGACCTTTCCCGCTCCCAGAGCGTCGGCGGAGGGACTACCCGTCCCTCTTTTGGACCGAGAATAAGGTCCCGCAGGCGTAGCCCTTCTCCTTTAGTGGAGGGACAGACAAAGCTCCTTAAAAGAAGCCGTGTAAGAAGAGCCCAGAAGGCCGGGATAAATGCCGCTGGCCGAGGAAGATCTGGCCGCGCCGCCTCCTCTTCGAGGGCGACCATCCGCTCGAGCTGATCCGCCGAGCCCGCCGCCGCGGACACCGCCAACCGGGCCTCCTTGGACTTCACCGGAGGGAAACGCTTCTCGGGACGGCCCAGTTGCAATCGGGCAGCACGGTCTTCGAGGACGTAGGCCGAGAAAGATGAGCACAGGTCGCAAGCCTGCGGGTCGTGCTCAAGGCCTAAGCAGTAGACACACGTGGAGTGTGGATCCGTCCGAGACATCTTCTGCCCGCATGGGCATCTCCGAAATCCGGGAGTCGATTTGTCCATCGCAGCCGCGAGGGATCGAAGACTGAAGTCTTTTTGCAAAATTTTATTTTTAAATCCGCAAAGCGGAGAAATAGAACCAGTCTCAAACGCAGAGCGTTAAGGAGGGAACCTGAGCTTCCAAGCGGTAAGGAAGATCTGGCGCCATGGGGCGGAGCCGAGAGTTATACCACCCGGGTGGGTGGGAGGAGCAAGCTTGAAGACCTTCCGGCAAGATTTAAAGCGGCAAGGATACCTGCCAATGAGTGTGGATGAACAACATATCCATGTCCCTAGAACTGGTGCCACTACAAGGTCCATTGCAAAGAAGCTACAGTTGCCATTGCTGACCGGATTGGACCCTGTGGTATGGAGGAAAACGGACAGAAGACCTATGATGGAGAATCTACCATGGAGGACAAGAAACCTGTGAAAGGAGCCGGGCAGCCGAACTGGAGGTGGAAGAGCCACCTGAAGCACGCCAGGACTTGATCCGCTGGCTCTGTGTTAATCAGATGGAAATGGAGAGAGAGAGGAAGGGAGAGAACGAGAATCAAGCCCATTGGGAAGAAAACCAGGCTAGATGGGCAGATACTCAGAGCCATCAATCTATAGGTACCAGTAGACCTCTCTCACCGATGAATATACAGAGGACAACAAATTGGTAAAACTTGCTGTATCTGATGATATAGAAGCATTTTATTGACCTTTGAGAGGGTGGCGACGCTTGTGCCTGGCCAAGAGATCAATGGTGATCCGGTTGGCCCCATACTTGACTGATAAAGCTCAGCTTGCTTACAGCCATGTGGACATTATACATGCTAATGACTATGACCCGTAAAACAGGCTATTCTAAAAGGTATGATATCAGTACTGAGACATACAGACAACTATTTCGATCTTTTAAAGTTTCATCATACTCATAATCCACAAGATGCCTATACTCAGTTGAAGGATTTATGCAACAAATGGCTACAACCCACATACGGACAGTTACACAGACACTGGAGTATTATTTTAGAGTAATTTATTAAGATCTTGCCTCAGGACATCCAACTATGGGTCAAAGAACACACGCCCGAATCAACAGAGGTGGCCATTAGGTTGACGAGAGGACTATATAACATGCAGCCCCATAGACACCGACCATTGGGAAGTTCTATCACAGAGCCACCTATGGTAAGACAACCTTCATTTACATCTCATCCCTAGCCTAGTAATACCCTGGAGCAAAACAAAACATTAGATCTGGAAAGGGGTATAGTAAAGACATTGTTTGTCATCATTGCAGTGGGAAGGGACATATAGCAAGATTTTGCCCCTAAAGGAAATTTGATGACACCCTTAGCTTTAGCCAACTGGGGACATTACGTGAGTGCCAGTTCGGGTTGGAAGAAGGTGGTAACTGGACTGATAGATTGGAAGTAAACAAACCTTGAGTCATGCTTCCTATTGACACTCACACAAATATAAAGGTCCGACTACTGGGGTCATATGTGTCCATGGAGATGTACACCAATATCCATTGAAAGACACTACAATAGAGGTAGAGGGACATGCCCAGATGATGAAGGTGGGTGTGGTTCCTCACCTTCCTGTACCAATAGTTATTGGACATGACTTCTCCCATTTTGAAACTGTATTACTGTCCAATATCAGTGCTGTTACTACTAGAGCCCAAACCAAACAGGAAGAGATTTTAGGGCAGACATTTCCCTTTCAAAGATCTAGTACGAGACTGATGGTAAAGACAAGAAGTCAAAAAGCTAGAAAGAAAAGAAGAAATTATGGACTTGTAAATACAAATCAAATGATGTACTGGACATTAAAACTGATTCTATTTTGGATCACTTGTATACTAATAAAGGTCTAACTTTAAAAACACAGAAATACAGGTTACTCACCTGTAACAGGAGTTCTAGGAATGGTATATGTTGTTCATCCACACTTATTGGCGGGTTCTTGCCACTTTAAATCTTGCGGAAGGTCTTCAAGCTGGCTCCTCCACCCACCCACCGGTGGTAAAACTCTCGGCTCCACCCCAGGCCAGATCTGGCCCGCTGGAAGCTCAGGTTGTGTCGGAGCCGGAGGAGGTCGGGTGGGTCGTGTGGATGAACAACATATACCATTCCTAGAACTCCTATTTGCAGGTGAGTAACCTGCTATTTTAGTTTATGGATATGTTGTTCATCCACACTTATTGGCAGACTCCTAGCAGTTCGGGAGGAGGGAGGCAAGGTGCACACCCCTACTTAGGAATAAAGGCTGGAGAACCCGAGGCCCCAAAACCAGCATCCCGAGTGACTCAAGGTCGAGGTGGTAATGGGTAATAAGGTGTGTGCTGACTTCCAGGTAGCAGCCCTGCAGATTTCCTGGATAGGGCGTCCCTGGAAGCAGCCACCGATGCAGCAGTATGGTGGGTGCAATGGCTCTTATCCCTCTGGGAGGCTCCATGCCCGCCAACTTATAGCAGAGATCTATGCAGGAGATGACCCACCTGCCTATCGTCCGGCTTGGCTGCAGGTCTGCCAGGTCGTGACTTCAGCGTGGGTGACAAACAGCTGGTGAACCTCTCCCTGAATTTCAGCCGTCGCTCCTTATAATAAGGGCCCTTCTAGGTCAAAGTATGGAGCCTGTATTCGACCTCGAGGTGTGATTGGGGTAGAACACCGGCCAGAGTCAACACCTGGTTAAGGTGAAACTCCTGACACCACCTTCAGAAGGAATTTCAGTGGGGCGCAGGACAACCTTGTCCCTGTGGAAGACCAGGTAAGGAGACTCAGTCAGGCGCCTGGAGTTCTCCCATCCTTCTGGCTGGCGTGATAGCCACCAAGAGGCAGTCTTCCACGACAGGTGAGAGAGTTCAAACCTGTGCATTGGTTGAATGAGCATGCCCATGAGCTGCCAGTACCAGCAGTAAATCCCGGAGGTGGAGGTTCTCCACCGGAGGAAATGTGATCAAGGCCTTTGAAAAGAGCACACCACCTTCTCCTCGCCACCGACTGCTCCCGGCCCGCGCCAGTAAGCAGAGATGGCTGCCAGGTGCACCTTCAAGGGTCGACGCCTAAGCCCTTGACTAGAAAGGACCATAAATAGTCCAAAATGCTTGCCAAGGAACAGAAGGAAGGGTCCAAGCCTTACCCTGACACTAAATGGAAAACCTCTTCCATTTGAAGGCATAGCATTTCCTGGTCGACTCCTTACGGGACGCCTCAACAACATTGAGGACCTCGTCGGAAAGACCCAAGGCCTGGAACTCTAGCCGCTCAGGAACCAGGCCGTCAGGTGCAGGGATTGAAGGTCCGGATGGAACACCTTCCTGATTGACTGAGAGCAGGTCCGGGCGAGCTGGAAGCTGCCTCGGGAGCCTGGAGCTGAGGCTGAGGAGATCTGGGTACCAGAACTGGCGGGCCCAGTCTGGGGCTATCAGAATCACCTGCGCCTTGTCCCTCCTTGTCTTGAGAAGCACCTTGTGAATCAAGGGAAATGGGGGAAAGGCGTAAAAGAGGCCCAGGGTCCACAGCCTCGAGAAGGCATCCCCCTGCAGCGAGCCCTGCTGAGGGGGCCGGGCATGAAACAGCCTCAGCTTCACATTCTCCCTGGAGGCAAACAGGTCCACCTGAGGTGTGCCCCAGTGGGAGAACAGATCTAGTACTACCTCCGGCAGGAGAGACCACTCGTGAGATGCAGCCCCTATCCGGCTCAGGGCATCGGCCAGGGTGTTGGAGGCTCCTGCCACATGAATGGCTAGGAGATCCGCCTCTAGGCTGCACACGAGTGACCAAATGCATAGAAGCATGGAGCGCGTCCCGCCCTGGCGGTTCAGGTAGTACATGGTCGTGGTATTGTCCGTCTGGACTCGGACCACTTGACCCCGGAGAAACGGAGCAAAGGTGGTGAGAACTAGGCGGACCGCTCGGAGCTCCAGCAGGTTGATGTGGCATCGGGACTCCCGCGGGGACCAGAGGCCATGAGCCCGGTGTTCCCCAGATGGGCACCTAACCCATCAGAGAGGGCATCGGTCCGATAGAGACCGTCGGCTCGGAGGCGGACAAGCGGGATGCCCTCCTGCAGATGGGATGGAACGGTCCACCACTGGAGAGCGTTCCACATCTCCCGGGTCACTATCACTAGCTGGTCCAAAGGATCGCAGCGTTGTGACCACTGGCTGGCCAGTCCCCACTGAAGGGGGCGCATGTGCCAGCGTGCCCAACGGACCACGCTGGTACAGGCACCATGAGACCGAGGCCAGCGCAGGAAGTCCCGGGCAGGGCGCGATTGCCCAACCAGAAATGATTGGGCAAAGGAGGTAAGAACCTCGGCCCGTCCGCCGGAGCCGTGCTCTGGCTCGAAGAGAGTCGAGCTCTGCCCCGATGAACAGGATCACATAGCTTTGGCTCGAGTTCTGACTTGGCCTGGATTGATGAGAAGGCCGACTTGAGAGCAAACCTGGAGGCCAGATCTCTGGACCCCGCACACCTCCAGTCTGGGAGGGGCTGCTATCAGCCAATCGTCCAGGTAAGGGTACACCCGGACCCCTCGGCGCCGCAGGAATGCTGTCACCACTGCCATGCATTTGGTGAAGACCCTGGGAGCTGGAGATAAGCCGAAGGGCATGGCTCGGAACTCGAAGAGGGATCCCTCCGCTCGAAAGCGGAGGAATCTCCGATGTGACGGACGGATAGGGACGTGAAAGAACGCGTCCTGTAGGTCCAGAGAGCAGAACCACACGCCGTGTTCCAGAGATGGTATTATCTGCGCCAGAGTGACCATTCTGAAGGTCCGAGACCTTAGGAACTTGTTCAGGTCGTGTAGGTCGAGAATGGGGCGCCAGCCCCCCGTCGTTCGGAACCAGGAAATACCTGGACACGAACCCGGGTCTAAAGGGGGTCCTCTACACTCCGTGATCACCTCCTTTTGGGAGGAGGAAGCGTCTTGGCTCGACGAGCCGCCAGTGAACTGCGGACCCCGAGGCTCCCAGGTGCGACGGCTCTGAAGGGCGGGCCTGCTCGGATTCTAGAGGTAGGCCTTTTCCCACCACCTCCAGTACCCACCTGTCCGTGGTAACAGCGGACCAGGCGGAAAGGAAGTGTCTGCTGTCCCAGGGGAGACCAGGGGTGAGGTGACAGGGATGGGCGACACCTCAGCCGGTCACTGGGCAGGCTTTTAGGAGGACCGGCCGAGGGACCTCCTGGGCCTACTCCCTGCTTCCTGTTGGAGAGAAGCCGGCAGGTTTGGGATGCCAAGCTCGAGCCTGCTGGCCCTGACGCTGCTGGGCCGGGCGCGCTGTGGGCGCAGAAGGAGCGAAAAGGGCTTAGGCTGTGGCTTCTGCCTTTGTACTCTGAGCGGAAGAGACCGAGTCCAAGGTAGCATTGGACTTCTCGATCCTCTGCAGGTGACCTTCCACCCCAGGGCCGAAGAGGTCAGTCCCAAAAGGAACATCCGCCAACTTGTGCTGGATATCTGAGGTAAAGGTGGATATCCTCAGCCAAGCCCGACGACGCATGGCCACTGCGGCCGCCACAGACCTGGCACATGAGTCCCCGATGTCTAACGCAGTCTGGAGCTGCTGTTTGGCCACTGCCCTGCCCTGGTCCCGCACCTGCCTGACCGTAGTCTGCAGATCTGCGGGAAGATGAGGGACAACCTCATCCAGGGAGCCCAACAGGCGTGAGAAAATGTGCCATGAGGACGGCAACTGGCCTGGACGAAGGCCGAGAGAGGACGAGCATAGACTTTTCGCCCGGCATAATCCAATTTCTTGGATTCCTTGTCGGAGGTTTGTCCACATCCTGGCGTTCCCGGCACACGGAAGCTGTCGGTAACCAACCCCTCGTCCGAGGGGTGTTCCGAAAAACAGGACAGGGAACTGGTAGGGACCGCATACTTCCTGGCCATCCTGGCCGAAGGCGCAGGGCAGGAAGCAGGACGCTGCCAAAGTTCCAAGGCCGGACCCACTATGGCTTCGGCCACCGGAAAGGCCTCCGTAGGAGAATCCCCTCGGTCCAGAATCTCCGTGAGGGGATACCTGGCCCGTTTAGAAACGGGTTCGAGCTTCATCCCGGTGGACTCTGAGATGAGTCGAAGCAACCCTAAGAAGGACGAAGGGCTATCGTCCACTGACTGCCCTCCCGAGGACTCCAAGTTCATGCGCTTGGAGAAGAGGGAGGAACCATCATCGGACTCAGAAGAGTCCTCAAAGAGCTGCCTCGGGCCTGAGCCACCCTCCACCTGCCGAGGTTTATCGGGAGTGAGGGTGACAAACAGCCTATGGGGCAAACCCAAGGCTGACCGAGAATTTTTGGTCGGAGCCCCAACTCATGGCTGTGGAGGCGGAGGTTCCACCAGAATCGGTGGGGCAGCTGGAATTGGCCGAACAACCGGCCTGGGAACAGGCTCCTCAGCTACAACGAGGGGTTGTTTCGCTCCGTGACAGCCACTAATGGCCGGGAAGACGACTGGGTCGGCCTATTCCCGTCAAAAGGAGCTGTTACGAGTTCCTCGTACTTCCGACGCAACTTGCGCCGAAGCCTCCCCTCGTCAGAGGAAGAGCGGTGGCGCCGCTTGCTGCGGTGCCGAGACCGCCTATGGCGGCGGGATCGGTTGGACCGCGAGGATGTCCGAGACCGAGACCGAGAGTCTCGACTAGGCCGAGGAAGGCGAGGAGAAGTGTCGGAAATCGGCACTCCCCTCGGCTCGGACGATCCCACCGAAGGCTCCGGAACCGGAGGCACAGACGAGCCGACGGGATCCTCAACTCCCACCGGGGGAACCGGGGAGAGGGGATTCTCAGCTTCTCCAGCCGACAACCCGTCTAACGGGTCGAGAAAAATCTCGACCGCGTCGAGGAGTCTCGGTCAACTGGCCTGAAGCGCGGGACACCTGAAGCTGAGGTGCGACCGAAGTCGACTGTCGACAAGGGAGGAATCTTTCCCGCTCCCAAGAGCGTCGATGGAGACTTACTTTGCTCTTTTGGACCTGGAAAAGGTCCGAAGAAGTTGGACCCTCACCTTTACAGAGGGTCAGACAAAGCTCCTTAAAAGAAGCAGAAGTGCGAGGCACGAGAAGGCGGGACAAATGCGCGGCCGAGGTAGAAGCGGCCTCGCCGCCGCCTCTTCGAGGGGCGATCATCTGCTCGAGCTGGATCCGCCGAGCCCACCGCCGGACACCGCCAACCGGCCTCTTTAGATTTCACCGGTGGAATTCTTTTCTCGGGCACCCCAGTTGTAATCGGCAGCACGGTCTCTCAAGGACGAGGTCAAAAAGAAGAGCACAAGTCGCAGGCCCGCGTGGTCGTGGCTCAAGGCCCAGGCAGTAGACACACGTGAGTGCGGATCCGCTCCCTAGACATCTTCACCGCAAGGGCAATTCTCCGGAAAACCGGGAGTCGACGGTCCATCGCAGGCCGCGAGGAGAAGACGCATCAAGTCTTTTTAGCAAAAACTTTTGATTTCGAACTTTCAAAGAATTAGGAACCAATCTTAATCGCAGAGCGTTAAGGAGGAACCTGAGCTCCAAGCGGTAAGGAAGATCTGGCGTCATGGGGTGGAGCCGAGTTTTACCACCGGGTGGGTGGGAGGAGCCAACTGAAGACCTTCCGGCAAGATTTAAAGTGGCAAGGAACCTGCCAATAAGTGTGGATGAACAACATATCCATGTCCCTAGAAGATGATGATTCACTAACACCATTCTTTTACAGGTTGGAAAGGTCGATGGGTCCAAAGGTTGTGCTTTTGAACTCAACGATGAATTACTGTATAGGGTATGCACCAATGCGAAACAGGGGAGACAGTAGAGCAATTAATGGTGCCTCAAACATATAGAACCTAGTTACTTAACATAGCACATGATATTCCTATGGCTGGACATTTGGGTAGGGATCGAACTCTGAGTCGACTTCTACATCGCTTTTTCTGGCCTGGCATTCATGAGCAAGTAAAGTACTGTAGGAGTTGTGAAGAATGCCAAAGGGTGGTCAAAACTGGTCGTAAGGATAAAGTACCCAGTTACCTTTGCCATTGGTGTCTACCCCATTTGAACGAGTAGCAATGGATATTGTTGGTCCACTACCTAAAAGTTCAAAGGAAATAGGTTTATCTTAGTGGCAGTGGATTATGCTACAAGTATCCAGACGCTTATACCTATAAGGACCATTACAGCCCTAAAATAGCTGAGGAACTGATTAAAATTTTCAGTCGGGTGAAGTATACCCAGGAAATTTTAACAGACAAGGGAACACATTTCTGTTCTGCATTGCTTAAACAGTTATATCAAGCTTTGGGCATTGAAGCACTCTTTACTACACCTTACCATCCCCAAACAGATGGGTTAGTAGAGCACTTTAACCAAACAATGAAGCAGATGCTAAAAATTTGTGGTGGATGAAGGTAGGAATAGGATATATATTTACTGTACCTCATGTTTGCATATAGAGAGGTTCCACAACATCCACAGGTTTTCCCCATTTGAATTATTATCGGGCAGAACCCAGGGGACCCCTTGACATAATTAAAGAGGTGGGAAGACCACAAACAGACCAAAACAAATTTACCCTTACAATACTGGCAGCAATTACAGCAGCACTTAATGACCTATATACAGAAAGCCCATAGTACTAACCTACAACAACAAGTAAAGCAGAAAGAATATTATGATAAAGGGACTGGAATTTAGTGAAGGAGATAAGGTACTATTGTAGCTACTATCCTCTGATCAAAAGCTGTTGATGAAGTGGCAAAGGCCTTATGTAGTTACCCAAAGGACTGGTCCTGTGACTTATGAAATTGAGATGCCAGATAAAAAGAACAAAAAGCATTTATCACGTTAATCTGTTAAAGGCTTGAGTAGAAAGACCAACGTCTTTATCAGGTTGAAGTATTGCCTGAATCTGACAATGAATTGGAGACAGTTTATGAATGTTTGGAAACCGTGGGACAGATTACTGATATACAGATTAATCATAATCTAACTGAGGACCAGAGAAATGAGCTAGATAATATTGTAGACAGATTTAAGAATACTTTTACAGGTACACCAGGGAAGATCAAGCATGCTACTCATCACATAAGGGTATGAACACACAACCCTGAGACAAAACCTTACAGGCTTCCTGAAAGGGTGAGAAAAGATGTTATTCAGGAAGTAAGGAAAATGCAGGGAATGGGTATCATCGAACCATGACACAGTGAATGGTGTTTTCCCCTGGTAGTAGTAGACAAAAAGGAAGGAGGCATACGTATATGCCTAGACGTTAGGAGACTAAATGCAGTATCCCAATTTGACAGCTATCTGATGCCCCGCATCGATGATATCCTTGACCAGCTAGGGAGTGCCAGGTACATTAGTACCTTAGACTTAACAAAAGGTTATTGGCAGATACCTTTGGACCCAGTGGATAAGGAGAAAACTGCATTTAGTACTCCTTTAGGTCTCTTCCACTTTACAGTTATGCCATTTGGTCTTCATGGGGCCCCGGCCACATTTCAAAGGGTAATGGACACCTTACTAGCTCCTCACACTAATAAAAGCGCTGCCTACCTAGACGACGTTATTGTATTCAGTACTTCCTGGGAGGAACATATAAAACATCTGACGGATGTATTGACTACAATAACTGAAGCCGGGCTAACTATAAATCCTAAAAAGTGTGCCATAGCAATGCAGGAGACAAAATATCTCGGATTCCAGATTGGTAATGGAACCATAAAGCCGGAAATAAGTAAAGTAGTGGCAGTAGCAAGCAGCCCTAGACCCCTTACAAAAAAGATGTGCATTCCTTTCTAGGACTTGCTGGCTACTAGAAATTTATACCTAACTTTTCCACTTTAGCTGGACCATTAACTGATTTAGCTAAGAAAAGGAACAGAAAAGATTAAATGGTCAGATGAATGTGAGGATGCTTTTCAGACCATCAAAGCTAAGCTTTGCTCCTCCTATTTTAAGAACACCCGATTTTACAGCCTTTTATTCATCAAACTGGCGCATCTAACTGTGGAATAGGGGCTGTGCTAACTCAGATCACAGATGGAGAAGAACATCCTATCATTTACAGTATATAAGCCGTAAAATGCATGAGAGAGAAACACATTATTCAGTCATAGAAAGGAATGTTTGGCCATCAAATGGGCCATAGGCAGCCCTCAGTTTTACTTATGGGGTGCAGAATTGAGCTATGGACTGATCATAACCCGTTATGCTGGTTACATGTCATGATGGATAAGAACCCTCGCGTTATGCAATGGTATATTTCTTTACAACCGTATAGATTATAAAACATCGAAAAGGTACAGCACATAGTAATGCTGACTACATGTCCCGTTATGGGATGGAGAACATAGATACTTGTCATCAGACCTCAGGGTAATGTTTGTAATCGATCAAGAAGGGATATATCTTTCATGATAATATTTTTTTTTTGTTTTTAGTAGGGACCCTGAGGTGGAGCCCTGGGTGAGGGTGGGCTCTGGCTCCATCTCTCCTAGAGAGAGAGATCTGATGACAGGTATTCCCTCAGGAGAAAGTATGGCAAACCAAAATTGCTAGTTTGGTTTTGAGTGAGGAGGACTGTGAAAGAGTAACCCCCCCTCTTTACTTCTCCTTTTATATTATTTCTATCCCTCTCATGCTGGAATGATAGTGGAATTCTGGGATATACGTTTGTTATATGTGCTGTCTTTTATGTTTTGTATGTTGGGCTGGCCACCCACTTTGTATTCTTTGTCTTGTTAAGTGTTTATCGTTTTATGTTTTCTTTTTTTGTCCCGTGTCCTTCTATCAAGCCCTCGTAATCCAGGAGAGAGAGCTGAAATAATAAAATGGAGACGTCTGGACTGTTGTCCTTAATTATTATAATAATGCCCTGCGTTTGATTATTTATGTACTTGGAGTCTTTTACTCTTGTTTCTCCTGTAAGAATTCATGTAAATTCCTAGTTGGAGCTGTATATGCTCCGTGGGGCTTTATTTCCTGTGTTTGTAGTTCATTCAGCCCCTGTTGTAATACAAGTTACTCTGTGTGAGTATCCCATGTTTTGGGATTGCATCGCAAGCTCCAAGGCTCCTTGTTCCTGAGCCAAGCCTCGGTTTGCTCTCTTAAATCTGAGGACAATGCTCAGCAGTGAATTTATGCTTTGAGCATTTTCCCGTTGTTAGACCTTAATGTGAGCCCTAAAATAAAGACAGGTTCCAGTTTCTGCGTTTAAGCAATAGATGCGACTGCACGAGGCGGCGCCAGTACGCGGTATTACCGGCTCGAATGTGCGCACAGTCACGAAGTTGTTTATCTAATTTCCAAAGCCCTGAAAAGAAGAGATTAAAAAAATAAATGCTTCTTTGCGTTCTATTGCAACCTCAGGTGCTGAATCAGAGCTCTTTGGGCTAACATGACACCTTTTCAAGAGCGAGGATTTTCTGATGCCAACCCAGTGTGTGCACCATTCTCTTCAAGGCAGCTCCTTAAGAGCCGGACGGCCTCTAGCAATACACTTTTATGCCATTGAAGGGAGGTGCTTCTGGAAGCTGAACAAGTGACTTAAAAACTAACAAAAGACTGTAATTCACATTTTTCTAAGTTAATGATGTGTCTTAAAGGATCTCATTATTTGAATATAATATTTGCAACAATTAAAAATGTATATACACAGTAAAGTATAGGGGTGGAGCTAAGGGATCACATGTCACATTTTGGGTATTTAAGGTGCACATTTAAGTTAGACAGACAGATAAGTTTGAGTGTTGCTACAGAGAACACTCTTGTATAGACTACAGCTTTGAATGGGGATGTGATGCTGTAAACTTCCCCCCAGCAGCTAGTAACTCCTAGCTTTCTTTGGTTGATTTGTATGACTTATTTTTTTTGTTGTGTCATTTCAGTCCATTTAATTATAAATAAACATTTGATTTCTCTGTTGCAATTTTGCCCTGTGGTCCATCTGTTCACTTACCTACGACAGAGAAGCACAGAACAAAAGACACCCCTAGGTTTGAGATGGTTAGAAGAACAGCCACCAAGACTGGTTCAGCCTGACAGTGACAGCCAGGGCACCAGGCTGCGCCTCTCCTCTAGAGATGAAAGAAGGATGGGTAGTAAGGGTCTTCCACTCCTGTCGCTATGCTACACCCGGAGGGACAGAACCCACCCCACTGCAGAAAGACTCCTCATAAGAGCAACTAGAGATGGATATTGCTCTCTCTGGACTGAAGCCAAAAGAGAACAGGATGCCTGAAGACTTTTTTTTTTTTTTTTAACACAGACACATCCATGCTGGCTTAGAGGAGGACACTGCTACGGAGAACTGAGCTGGAAACCAGACAGGAAAAGGAGGCACAGTTCCCAAAGGGGGGGGGGGAGATAAGTGGACCCCAGGGCCCTCCCACTCTCATTCCATCCTGGCGAAGGTCCCACAAGGCAATGGCTGGAGAAGGCAACCTGTCCCCCAACACGGAGACAGATAAATCGCCTGAGGCAATGGAGCCCATTCCAGGAATGAGAGAGGAGGGTCCAGAGGAGAACCAATAGGAAAGGCAAGCGCCCGTTTTCCCTCCCACCAATGGTAGGTCCCTGATGCTTCAGAGAAGTGGCAGGAAAACTGGAGGTATCAGTGACACTTTTCCCACAATTGGTCTCAACTGGGGAGAAGACAAGCAGGAAGGAGGCACTTCCCAGAGTCTGAGGCCCAAGAGGGGAAGGAAGGCGGGAAGCAGTGATGAATGGTGAAGATACACAGAAAGATCAAGAATTAAGGTAGGTATGTAATTTTCATAACTTATCTGTGTCAATCTTCACCATTCATCACTGGTATGTGATTACCAAGACCCACAAAGGGGACCTAGTACCTTGCTGAGGAAGGAATGTCCCTCAGCTTCCTGCAGGGGAGACACAGGAGGGGAGAGATGCTTACAGGCCTAGTTAGGCCTGGGACTGGTGAGGCGAGTGGGGTCTCCCTCTGCCTGGGAGATGGAAGTCACCCCTGAAGTTCCCACCTCAGTCTGTGGGGGAAAAATGGTGGGTTCCCCGGAAGGAGGAGGCAATCACCCTATGCCAGGCCACAGGTGATAACCGAGAAAGATGAAGCCATGCTGTCCACCTGATGCAGATCGCTGTCCCTGCTAGCCTGGACGCCACCTCACTGGCATCATATGATGCCCCTGCTTGGTGCCTCACAAGTTCCAGACCACGTGCAGAGAGGGCAATGGCTTGTCTGGTTGCCTCCGTATTACGGCATAGATGCTAGGATTTGTCCTAGTAAAGACCATAGGTGCCTGTTACAGGCAGCATGATGGACCTGATGTGCTGCAATGGAAAGAGAGGCGTGCGAGAAAAGACTCTCCTCTCAAAGTCGAACTCACAGATCCACATCCGAGGGCGGTTGTACCTCGGCTGCTATGGCCGGAGGAATTTCAGGGCGTCACACCCAAAGATGGGTGAGGTAGGTCTCCTGGAGATCCCTGGGGTGCACAATACATGCGCCAGCAGTCCACTGGGGCTGGGGAGGGGACCGATGGAAGCTGCCAAAAGCAGTACGCATGCTCCCAAAAGGGGGAAGACCAGGCGGTCTGCACTGTATTCTCTTAAAAAAGCATGCGTCGCCCACTCAGAATTGCATCTTGCCAATCGCGAAATGTGGAGCTCATCGACCAATCTCAAAAGGAAATGCTGATGGGAGGTCTGATCAGCGTCTGAGGATAGGTGGACAGAAGGATCCTCTCCCTCATGTGAGGAAGACGAGGAGGCCAAGGAGTCAGAGTACGGCTGCAGCAGGGATAAGTGGTGAAACACCTGCTTGTCCATGGATCTGACATAAGCTGGGAAATTGGCAGCCATGGCTCTGAAATGCTCCCAGGTTAGAGGCCCCATAGGATCAGAGTGGCCTGGGAGAAAGGGAGGGGAAGGCAGAGGTAAAGGGGCCAAACGCCTCTGAGGAAGAAGACATCCTCTGCCAGGGTAGGGGACCATACAGGCAATCCAACACCCCGGAAGGATCCGACATTCGAGGCAGTCACTGACCATTCAACCATCCTGAAATGGTCAGAACTGAGCCCTTAAGGGGATCCCCCCCTGCAAGGCGACCAGGGCCATGGGATCCAGAAGGGCAGCCCCTATCCCTGGGAAACGAGATCCACCCCGGGAGACCTCAGGGGAGAAGACAGGGACGGTGCTGCAGCTCCTACCCGAACCCTTGTGGGCTACCAGGGAAGGGCACTGCTCCTGGTGCTGTCCCTCAACCCCTCAGACTCAGGAGGATCTCTTCCTCAGGACCAACGAGGAGGCTCCACCTCACATATCTCGGCTCCTGAAGGGCAGCGGTGAGGAAACGTCGCCCCGCCCTAAACATCTGAACAGGCCCAGAGTGGGCCCAGCCTGAATGTCTAAAATAGGCGGCTCACCTCCTCCAAGTCACAGGCCCTACCAGCTCGGTGAACCCTCCGGTGCGGTGCTGCCCCCAGCTCTGGAAGATCCACTGGCCCACACGGCTCTGACACTGGTGCTGACAGAAACCACCAGCTCCAAAGGAGAGGGTTGGACAGGCACAGAAGTGCTGGGCGGGGGAGAGTACCAGGATTCCGAAGAATTGGGAAGCCAGTCCGGATCTGCCTCCGAATCGTCATCCTCCAAGGAAGAGTGGATCCAGAAGACCTCCTGAACCTTCCCACTCCTGGCGCCACAAGCCGCACCGCAAGTCGGCCCAGCACCAGCCATGGCACCACCGTGAACAGCACTGGGATCAGAGGTAGCACTGACAGGCGTTGCCGAGGAAACCACCGGCTGTGACACCAGGGCAGCCTTCACCTCCAAGGAGGTGATTGCCAGAATGGTGCTGCTGGCCTGACCCCCGTAAGAGTTAAACCGAGCCTCCAGCACCATGAGATGGGCCCCCGTCACGGCAAGGCTAAGAGAGGTGGAAGCACCCTCCTCCACGGCCTGTACAGAACCGGAAGGAGACCCAGAGGAAGGGTCAAGGGACCAGAGTCTGGCATCCCTAGTGCACGACTGTCATCCAAAAGTCGGCGGTGTGTGGCCGACTTTAAATGAGCGGTGTTCCAATACTCTGCGATCCATGGAGAAACAGACATCACAACGGTCCATATCGTAGTTGGGGCCCAGGCAGGTCAGCCAATGATCATGCCAGTCCGAAATGGAATAAAGCCGGCCACAGGAACACTGTCACATCGGGGGCTGGCCCACCTTTGAAGATTTCTTCTTTTTGTCCCTGGGATGAGACATGATCGGATGGAAAAATCAATAAACAACACAGCAACCAGTCCCGGCGCCAAACAAAAATAATGAAAGGTCTTACCGGCAGAACGGCGGCGAGAATGCAATGGATCCTGCAGAACTAGGATGGACTCAGACGGACTAGGCCGAGATGTCGCAGTTTGAATCGTTCTCTCACGAGATCATGCTCACTCCAGGAGAAGCAGAACTCGGTAGAGGAGGAGTTGGTGCTGGTTACTGGCCAATCTGCGAATACCACGCGACCAGCGTCAGTTTTGAGGGTGGTGCCATCCATGGCACTGCCCTACTCTTTAGAGAAAAAATAAATAAAACGCTTCCCGCTTGGGTCCTTCTCTCCAGCCAGGACCCAACAGTGATGAATGGTGAAGACTGACACAGACGAGATGTACACAGCAGAGATGATTTATTTCATTTCAAACTTGCAGGGTTTGTATAAGTGTATGACAGAAGGGTACTGGATTAGGGTTTTTTGTGTTCTGTAATTCTTAGTAGCCAGGACAGGGGACTGCAGTATTTATCAGAACTGCTGCCCTTTTACCACTGTACTTGGGAATTTTGCTCTAACTCGTTTCTGTGGTTTCCCATAGATTTTTTTCTCCCTATCCAGGAACACACGAAACATCCACCCTCCCTTCCCAGGTCATTCACATTTATAGCCAACCTGAGCCTCCCACTTCCTGCAGGGACACAGGAAGGCAGACGCTGCATACTGTTTTCCTATTGTCCCTTGCACAGGACCTGCATTACATTTTGTGCACACTTCCTCCCAAACATAGAAGAACTATATAGTATTCCTCTATTGCACGGGACCTTCTAGTTCTATCATCCACACTTCCTGCAAAACAACAGGAGGCGACGCTAGATAACAGCTCTTGCACTGGACAGTACAGTTATGTAAGAACTTTCCATAACAGTAGATCTTCGAGGGGATCTCTTGCAGCAGGTAACACCTTTATGACTGAAGCTGGCAGGCACCAGGAGACCATGGAAAACTTCTAGCTAGCAATATACAGCAGGGGACCTACCCCAACGTCGGCCCACCCCCATCACATACAGTATAAAAGGAGCAGTCCCCCAGCCCATCCCCAGTTCTTCTGCGGAGACCAGTCAAGTAAATGAAAAGAAGAACCAAGGAGGATCCTGTAACAGAGGAAACAAAGGTATCTGATGGAGAAGCAGCTACCGGGGGAAGGTGGGAGGGAAATACAGTACCTACTGAGAGAGTTCCTCTCGAAGATCTACTTTTACGGTAAGTTCTTACATAACTGTACTATCTTATTTTGACGGGGCTCTTGCAGCAGGTAACACCTTTAGGACTGAGTCCCAAGCATTAAAGAAGAAACCCTGGTCAGAATGGTGGAGGTAGAAGTCTCCCTACAGCATTAAAACAGGAGGCCCTGTAGGACTGCTAGTCCCAAGTCTGCCCTATGCAGAATAAGCAATGTCAAGACTGTAGTGCTTGACAAAGGTGTGGACCGAACTCCAAGTGGCGGCCACACAAATATCGGCGGCAGACACACTTCTCAAGGAGGCAAAAGAACCAGCCATGCCCCTGGTAGAATAACCCTTTACGGAGCCCAGTATAGGTATGTCATACTTACTGTAGCAGAAAACAATGTAATTAACCAACCATCTGAATAAACACTGTTTAGAAACAGGAGCCCCTTCCATCCTGGTGGCAAAAGAAACAAACAACTGATCAGACATTCTAATGGTCAGTGTGTACTTCAAATAATAACGAGCACCCACGAACATCTAGAGTATGTAATAATGGTCCCCAGTTTGAATATTCTGGTAGTTGACAGGAAGGTGGCTGTCCTGATTCAAAGTAAACTCTGACACGATCTTTGGAAGAAATTTGGGATTAGTCTTCATGGACACCGTGTCCTTGTGAAACAAATAAGGCTCCTTACACAACAGGGCCCTGAAGCTTGGAAATCCTCTGAGCACAAGTAATGGCAACTAAACAGAATGCTTTCCATGACAGAAGGCACAGGCGCACAACTTGCAGCAAGTTCAAAGGGAGGCAATGTGAACTTTCAAAACAAAACAAAATATCCCATAGTGGGACGGGTCCCGCATGGGAGGCTTCATGTGCAGAATGCCCCATAGGAATGTATGGGAAGGTCCAGCTGGGAAAGAGTTTTGCCTCAATAGGCACATGGTAGGCTGAAATGGCAGACAAGTGCACTTTGAGCAAAGAGTAGCTGAGAACTGCGCAGATAAGGAAAGGAGGTACTCAAGGATCAAATTCACCGGGCAGGTGAAAGGGTCTAAATGTTGAGTGGTGGCCCAGATGCTGAACTGCTTTCATTTCATTACATAGGTTGCCCCAGTAGAGTTTTTCCAGGTGACCACAAGGACATCTGCTACCCTAGGAGATACCCCAAACCTGGAGACAGCTAGATCTGCAGCAGCCATGCATGGAGGTGCAGAGATTCGAGATCCAGATGGACCAGGGTTCCCTGCTCCTGGAACAGCAAGTCTGAGCGCAGGGGAGGGAGACTGGAGGTTCCACTGCAAGTTGCTGAAGCAGCGGAAACCAAATCTGGCGCTGCCAGAAGGGTACCACCAGAATCATTTCTTCTCCCTTGGACTGCAGCTTAAGAACTCGCTGCAGTAGAGGGAAGGGAGGGAATGCATAAAGAAACCTCCCTGTCCAGGACAGGGACGTGTGTCACCAGTAAACACCAGGCCCTAGATCTAGCAAGCAAAAACTGGGCAGTTTTACTTTGGATGGGGAGGCAAACAAATCCAGTTCTGGATGAACCTATTTGTCGAAGAGATCTTCTGCCACTGAAGGACGAAGTTCCCATTTGTGGACCCTGGACTGAGACTGGCCTAGGCTGTTGGCCAGGGTGATTTGTACACCTGGAACATGGACTGCTGACAAGTCTAGGTGATGGTCCACTGCCAATGCCCGTACTGCATGGCCTCCTTGCAGAGGGGATAGCGTGAGTCTCGCCCCGGTGCTTGATGATATAAAGATCACTGACATGTTGTTGGTCTGGATCAACAGGGGCCAGGAGTCAGAATGTCTGGAAGGCCTGAAGAGCATACAGAATCATCCTCATCTCCAAGATACTGATATGGAGATGAAGCTCGTGCTGGCCCAGTACCACTGAGTCTGGCAAGCTCCCAAGTGGGTCCCTCAGCCTTGGCCCGATGCGTCTGTGGTCAGGATCTGCCTCAGAGACTCCTTCCATAGAAAGACTCCTCTGGAAAGGTTGGCGGAATTCAACCATTATGTCAATGCTTGTCTGACAGAGTTCGACACAAAGAGCAAATGCTCTAGGTTGTCTGAACACTGATCCATTGAACTCTCAAGTTCCACTGGATCACCCTCATGTATAGTCTGTCCAGGGGTACCGTGGCGATGGCGGCTGCCATGTGTTCCAAAAGTCTGGCCAGGACCTAATAAGCAGAGATCTGCTGAGCGTGCATCTGAAGTCGCTCTGCTATGTCATGAGGGAGGAAGGCTTTGCCTTGTGCCGTGTCCAAAATTGCCCCTATATATTGTATTCGCTGACTTGGCCAAGGGGAGGACTTGGGGAAATTTAAGGTAACCCCTGGGCCCTGAAACAGGGAGAAAGTAGTCCGCAGGGAATGGAGTGACCAGTCCCTGGTGGGAACGGTTAGCAACCAATTATTGAGGTAGGGGAAGACATAATGCCCCTGCTTCTGAGAGCTGAGGCCACTACTGTGAGACTGTACAGGGTTGAATAGGACCCTGTCCCAGTTGTTATGGAGAGTCTGAATGCAGGGATCTGTTCTGTTCTTTCCTATCTCTTGTCTGTCTGGTTGCGCAACCAAATTTTCTGTGAGACCTAGGATTTGATCACCCTGACAGTCTCACAATTCTTTGCCGCTCACTGTTTCTCAGTCTTCCCTTGCTATTTCTTTTTCCTCACTTGCATATCTGTTGGTATAAAAATATATGTAAATCATTATATGGAAATGTAACTGATATTGGGGTCCCTTTGTTTAGAAACTATATAGTGTTACTGTTGAAATGTACATAATTATAGTCTGAAATGATTGCAAAAAGCTATTGGGAACTCAAAGGGTTAACCTGCCAGCAGTTTTTAAGCCCTTTCTCAGAAGCTGTGGAGAAGGGGCCTCAGTTCTGGTACATTGTGTTCTCGCTGCACCTGCCTGACACTTATAAAAACACTGGAAATTTACAAGAACATTTTAGAAAAAAACAGGATGCTTGTTAAGGAGGGGGCTTGCAAGGACTTATAACACTGAGCTGCAATTTCTTGCAAGAGACACACGGAGATTGAAGGAAAACTCAGATGGATCTTCTCTGTTTGGTCTTTGTAAACAGTTATACTGAACAAGTTTTTTTTCTTACGTTACTGCTAGTACTAATAAACATTTTTTGCAAATTCTACAACTGCTCCTGGTTTTTTCTATGCTTCCTGACCTGTACCTCAATGACACTTGCCCACTGGAAGCAGAGGGTTATGCGTCAAAGCCGGGTAGGTTCGTGTGCATGAACATATACCACTCCCAGAACTACTGTTACAGGTGAGTAACTTGTTTTTCTAGGCTCACGGATATGTTGTTCTATCCACACTAGCTGGCAAACTCCTAGCAGTTCTCCAGAAGGACAGAGACAAGGTGCACACCCCCTAATTGAGAAACTTAGACTGGAGAACTGAGGCCCCCAGCATCCCGGCGTGACTCTAGGTTGATGTGGTAATGGGAAATGAAGGTGTTTGCTGACTTCCAGATAGCAGCCCTGCAGATATCCTGGATAGGGACATCCCTAGAAGCAGCCACTGACGCAGCAGTATGGCAGGTAGAATGAACTCTTATCCCTACAGGAGGCTCCTTGCCCGCCAACTGATAGCAGAGATCAATTCAAGATGTAATCCATCTGCCAATCATCCGCTTGCTAAAGGTTGGCTAAAGGTCTACCAGATGCAGCTTCAGCGTAGGTGACAAACAGCTGGCAAACCTCTCCTCGAACTTCAGCCGTACACTCCTTATAATAAGAGAGCGCCCATCTCAGGTCCAAAGTATGGAGCCTGTACTCGTCCTCCGAGATGTAATTAGGATAGTACACCGGCAGAGTCATCACCTGGCTCAGGTGAAACTCCGATATAACCTTCAGAAGGAACTTCGGGTTGGGTTGCCTGACAACCTTGTCCCTGGGAAAAACCAAATACGGAGACTCGACAGAGCGTCTGGAGCTCCCCAGTCCTTCTGGCTGATGTAATAGCCACCAGGAAGGCAGTCCTCCATGACAACATCTCATGCCTGTGCATTGGTTCGTATGGCTTGCCTATTAGTTTTGCCAATTCCAGCAGTAGATCCCACAGTGGTGGTGGTGGTGGTTCATGCACTGGAGGGGAAATGTGGTCGAGGCCCTTGAAAAAGCGCCAGACCACCTTCTCTGGTGCCACTGCTTGCTGACTGGCTTGCACCCGATAAGCAGAGATGGCTGCCAGGTGTACCTTAAGAGTCATAGACCGAAGGTCTCCTTTGGAGAGACACCAAAGATAGTCGAGGATGCTAGCCACCAGACAGGAGGAAGGGTCCAGTACCTTGCCCCGACACCAAATGGAGAATCTTTTCCATTTGAATGCACAGCACGTCCTGGACAACTCCTTCCTAGATGCCTCAACTACACTGAGTACATCATCGGAGAGACCAAAAGCCTGGAACTCTAGCTGCTCAGGAACCAGGCTGTCAGGTGCAGGGATTGAAGGTCTGAATGGAATACCTTCCCTGACTGATGGAGGCAGGTCCGGCATGCTGAAAGATGCTTCAGGAGTCTGATGCTGAGGCTGAGGAGATCTGGATAAAGAACTGGCAGGGCCAGTTGGGAGCGACCAGGATCACCTGTGCCTTGACCCTCCTGACCTTGACAAACACCTTGTGGTCCAAGGGAAGGCACAGAAGAGGCCTGGGGATCAGCGGCCTCGAGAAGGCATCCCCCTGCAGCAAGCCCTCCTGAGGGGGGGGTGGGCATGGAACAGTCTCAGCTTTGTGTTCTCCCTGGAGGCAAACAGGTCCACCTGAGGGGTGCCCCACTGGGAGAACAGACTGTGCACTATCTCTGGATGGAGAAGCCACTCGTGAGATGCCTGGCCCACATGGCTGATGGCATCCGCCAGCTGATTCGAGATGCCTGTCACATGAATGGCTATGAGATCCACCTCCAGTCGGCTCATGAGGGTCCAGATGCAGAGCACTTCCCTGCACAAAGGCCGGGAGTTCGTGCTGCTGTTTGTTGAGAAAGTACATGGTCGTGGTGGTGTCCATCTGGACCTGAACCACCTAACCCCAAATGAACAGAGCGAATGCAGTCAGAGCCAGCTGAACTGCTCGGAGCTCCAGCAGGTTGATGTGGCATCGATCCTCCGAATTACCACAGCCTGTGGACTCTGTTGTCCCCCACGTGGGCAACCCAGCCTGTGAGAGAGACGTCGGTCGTCAAGATGATTGTCGGCGGAGGGAGGACAAATGGGATCCCTTCCTGCACATATTCTAGGACGGTCCACCACTGGAGAGCGTCCCACATCTTCTGGGTCACAGTGACCAGCTGGTTGAAATGACCTAATCGCTACATCCACTGGCTGGCCAGCTCCCATTCAAGGGGGTGCATATGCCACCGGGCCCACTGGACAACAGAGATGCAGGCAGCCATGTAACCCAGAAGTCGCAGGATGTCTCGGGCAGGGTACAACTGCCCAACCAGAAATGATCAGGCAAAGGAGGAGAGAACCTCCGCCCTATCCGCCGGGAGCCTGGCTCTGGCTCGGCAAGAGTCAAGCTCTGCCCCGATGAAGCATATCACCTGCGAGGGCACGAGTTCCGACTTGGCCTCGTTGATCACGAGGCCAAGGTTGAGGAAGGTTTGGAGGGCCAGATCCTTGGACCTCTCTACCTCCAGTCCTCTACCTACTCTCTATGACCACCTAGGAAACCCTGACTGGAGCCCACTAAGACTCCTAACTACCCTAGAAGAAGCTCTGGACTACTTCCAGAAAATGTTCACAAAGACAGCTAACCTCTTTGCACCCCTGAAAACCCTCCATGCAAAAGGGGGCTGCTACAAGTGGATCACCCCATCTCTCAAGAAACTAATGGTCAGTCGTGACAAGGCCTGAAAAAAGTACAGGCACTCCTTACTTCCCGGGGATCTCATGGCATACAAAACCCTTAGAAACAAATGTAAAAAGGCAATTAAACTGGCCAAAAGGGAATATGTCATGCACCTCCCGGAATCCAACCTAGGCAACCCCAGACTATTCTGGTCCAATATCAATGAACTGATCAAGGGGAAAAGCATGTCAGTTCCTGGCCCCATTGAGGTCAATGGACAACCGCTGAATGACGACCTCCTAATCGCCTCATCTTTCAACCACCACTTCACAAACCTGGACGCATACAAGACCGGACTTCCGCCCCAAAACTTGGAGCCCTGCACACTGAAGTCTCCCTGCCTCGACCGCACGGCATTCCACCTGCAGCTGGTCAAGGTTAAAGAGGTCCTCTTCCTCCTGAAGTCCCTGAAACCAAAGGGAATAGGAGGACCTGATGGTTTAAACCCCAGGCTGCTTACGGTGGGAGCCCCTGCCCTCTCCAGACTCTCAACCTGGCTCATTAACCGATCCCTTCTGGAGGGTGTTGTCCCAGACCTGTGGAAACAGGCCCATGTAGTCCCTATTCACAAGGGTGGCCCTCGACAACTGATTGGCAACTACTGGCCTATCTCCCTGTTCCGTATCCTAGCGAAGATACAGGAAAAGCTGGTATACGGACAAATCAGGGACTATCTTGAGACACATCAGCTTCTCGCTTCTACCCAGCACAGCTTCAGAACAAACCACAGCACAGACACAGCTCTGATGAAGTTCACAAGCTGGTATACGGACAAATCAGGGACTATCTTGAGACACATCAGCTTCTCGCTTCTACCCAGCACAGCTTCAGAACAAACCACAGCACAGACACAGCTCTGATGAAGTTCACAGGCTGATGTACTCTGCGCCACTGATAAAGGGGTTCCCACGGGAGCGGTCTTCATCGACCTCTCTAAGGCCTTCGACCTAGTCAATCACAAACTCCTGCTGACAAAGCTGGGCAGGCTAGGCCTTGATCCCCATGCTCTCAAATGGTTTGAGAGCTACTAAACAGGGCACACGCAGAGAGTCATGTGGAGGAGTGCAGTTTCTGACCCGCTTCCCTAAAAGAGGGAGTACCGCAAGGATCAATAATCAGCCCGCTCTTATTCTCCCTCTTCACAAATGACTTAAGTGGGCACTGTGGAAGTAGTTCTGTGGTCCAGTATGCTGACGATGCAGTCACCTATTGCTCCCTGGACAACTTGGCTGACCTCAGCCACCTCCTCCAATCTGACATATCATCACTGGAGGCCTGGCTAAGAGAGAACAAAATGGTCCTCAACACTGCTAAAACCAAGGCCATGCTGTTTGGATCAAGATCCCTTGGCCATGACAGAACTCTAGACCTACAACTCACCTCGTCTTCTGGCAATGCAAATGAAGTGGTGGCCTCTCTCAAATACCTAGGCCTCACACTTGACCAAGGCTTCACCCTAAAAAAACATGTTGACCAAGTTGCTAAAACCATTCATAGCAAACTTGGTTCCCTTTACCGTCTCAAGGACCAGCTCATCCCTCAAGCCAGGATCTCGATTGCCCAAAGTGTGCTCCTACCTACACTGACAAATGCCACCCCCGTCATCCACGGTTTAGGTATGCTCAAGATCAACAGACTGCTGGTCTTGTATAATAAGGTGTCTCGCTTTGCTACAATGGCTCGCTCCAGAAGTCACCACTGTGACATCCTAAACTCTCTAAACTGGCCCCCTCTGTAGATCCGACTCCAGTACCAGGTGCTCATCCTTGCACAGAAGCTTCTGAGCCCATTCTCTCCAACCAGTCTCACTGGACTCACTGTCCCCAAGCAAAACCACGGGACCTCCGGACCTCTAATAGAACCCTCCTCAAGGTACCTAGAGTGAGGAACAAGGCTGGTGGTAAGTCCTTCATCTACATGGCCTCACTCCTATGGAACAAACTTCCCTCCACGGTACAGGAAGCACCCAACAAAAACCTTCCATACTAGACTCAAGGCCCACATGCTTGCACCCAGCATATGCCACTGCCACGGCACCAGATATCTCTCCCCTACCCCAACACCAAAGCAACCTAATCCAGGGTTGTCTTTCCATATCCCAGCACTTCACCCACTCCTCCATCTCTCCCTACTCCCAAAAATGGGTGCCTATATCACAGCACTATGTGGCAGTTTGACATGGTCTTGAAAAATTTACAAATGATAACTGCTTGCAACTGTGAAGTATCTTCCGGAGTCCCAAGATGGGTGCCAATATCGTATCACTAAGAGCCTCTTTTGACAGTCTTGTATAATTTACAACAGTAATCCATCTGTAAGTGTGATGTATCTACTACGCACTGCATAATCTTGTGTTGCTGATTTATCTACGTACCGTATAATCCTGTGTTGAATTTCACCCAATATTGCTACCTGGTCGCTCCTGAAAAAACTCGGACTCCTTGATGCCGAAGATGGGCTGCCACCACTGCTATGCATTTGGTGAAGACCCTGGGGGCCAATGACAGGCCGAACGGCATGGCTTGGAACTCGTAGAAGGTTCCCCCTCCACCCTGAAGCGGAGGAACCTTTGGTGAGACGGACGGATCAGGACATGAAAGAAAGTGTCTTGCAGAACCACATGTTCAGCTCGAGGGATGGTATGATCTGGGACAGAGTTACCATCCTGAAGATGCGAGACCTGAGAAATTGATTCAGGTTGTGCAGATCTATAATGGGGCACCAGCCCCCCGTCCGTTTCGGGACCAGGAAGTACTTGAAAAACGAACCCTAGGTCAACAAGGGGATCCGCGACTATGACCACTACCTCCTTATGGAGAAGTTGGGCAATGTTATCTTGGAAAGCCGACTGAGTGTGCACGGAAACCATTTCCTTCCATGGGGTGTGGGCTTGGCTTGGTGGGTACTGCTTGAACTCCAGAGGCAGTCCATGGCCGACCACTTCCAAGACCCACCTGTCCATTGTGACAGCAGATCAGGTGGAAAGGAAGTAGTGCAGTCATCCCACCATGGGAGGACCCAGAGTGGGCATGACTGGTATGGGGTTAGCAACACCCATCCCACCACTGTGCAGGCTTGGAGGAGGAGGATCCGGCCTGGGGACTGCTGGGATCTACCCCTCCAGGCTTATGAGCTGCTGGGGCCACTGGCTTGGGCCGGGAGCGCCACCACCGAGCCTGCTGCTTCCCCAGGTACTGCTTGGCCGCAGGAGCAGAAGGCCAAAAGAGCTTTCTCTTCTGCTTTTTGGAACCCTGGGATTCCTTCTGGGCAGAAGTAACAGAGTCCAAGGTGGCACTGGACTTCTCTGTGCGCTGGAGGTGACCGTCCACTCCAGGACCAAAAAAAAAAAATCGGTGCCTAAGAAGGGAACATCAATCAATTTGTGCTGAGTGTCCATCGTGAAGGCCGAGACCCTCAGTCTAGCCCTGTGGTGTATGGCGACCTTGGCCGCCACCAAGCGGGCGCAAGAATCCCTGATGTCCAGAGCCGTCTGGAGTTGCTGTTTAGCAACCACCCGACCCCGGTCGCAGACTTGCCTGACCGTGGTCTGGAGGTCCGTGGGAAGATGAGGAAGAACGTCATCCAGAGAGCATAAGAGAGCATGAGAAATGCGCCATGATGACGGCCGACCTCACCTGACGAAGACCGAGAGAAGAGGCAGCACAGACCTTCCTGGCCGAATGGTCCAGTTTCTGGGGGTCTATTGGTACCTCCCAAATTACCCAAGTGTAGAAATACAGATTCGGTCACCAACCCCTTGGCCGAGGTGTGTTCTGTGAATCCCAAAAAGGGAGCCGATGGGAACCGCGTACTTGCGGGCCATCCAGGCTGAGGACGCCGGGCAGGAGGCTGGGTGGGTGCTGATACAGCTCCAAGGCAGGGCCAACAATGGCTTCGGCCACAGGGAAGGACTCTGTCGGAGAATCCCCTCTTTTGAGGATATTAGTGAGGGGACGTGGGACCTTCCTCCATCAAGACACTCCCGACAGATTCCTTGTTCAAGGGACGAGAATGCAAGTTGGAGTCCCTGGACTCCGGATAGACCGGCTCACCACTCATGTCACCTTTGACCTGCCAGGGACAGTCAGGAGTGAGGGTGACAGACAGCCTATGAGGAAAGCCCTTGATGGGCCGAGACTCCTTGGTAAAAGCCTTGGAGGAAGACTGCTTAGGTGGCGGCTCCACCTGAACTGGTGGAGAGGCCAGTTTGGGCCGAACCGCCGGGGGGGGGGGGTCTTTATCACTCCGCAGGTGGAGGGTTGATGTTGTCCAGCACCTGGGGAGTTGGCGTCTGCCTGGATGGTGACAGCCAAGTGATGGCTGGTGAGGAAGCCAAAGTCAACTTCGGACCAGCGATAATCAGCTGTTGCCACATTAAGTCCTTGTAGCGTCAAGCAGCCTGTGTCGAAACCTCTCCTCTTAAGAGGAGGATGAGGATGAATGGCGGCGACATCGCTTCTTGGAACACATGCGATCTCTTCGCCTGTCGGCCTAACGTAATCTGAGACCTCGACTTTGACCATTGGGGGTGCTCGGAAGTAGACAGGTAGAACCGAGGCTCCTCCAGGTCAGGGACAGGGACCGTAAAGAGGTTCCCAGCGGGCTGGGTCTCCTCTTCAGCGGGTCTGGTCCAGACCAGGGTCCTGGATAAGGAATTGTTGGCCTCATCAAGCGACAATGGGTCGAATGGGTCGATCACAATCTCGACCGGGTCATCGTCCCGAGTCTGAGCTGGCTGGCCTGATTTGGGTACCATGAAGCCAGCGGCTCAGGCCGTAATCTCAACCGAAGTCGAGACAGCAGATTCCTGGGACCTAGATCTCTCGATCCCAAGAACGCTGTCAATGAGACAAACCTTCTCTCGACTCCTTATCCTTTTTGGCAGCAAGAGACGAAGCACCCTAAGGGGCCCTCTGCTTTGGTTGGGAGAGACTGGCACATCTCCTTGAAGGAGCCCAAAAGGTGGAGCCCAAATTGAGTGGGACAAAGACCGACAAAGAAGAGGACCGATCATTGGCTCAAGCCATCTCCTCCTCGCAGGCCTTCATCTGCTCCAGTTGCTCAGCGGACCCCACAGCCACACGAGACTGCCCAACGGGCCTCTTTTAATTTGATCTGCGGGTTTCCACTTCTCCGGTTGGCCTAGCTGAAGTGCGAAACAATTGTCCAAGACATTAGGTTGGAATGCACAACAAAAAATTGCAGGCCTGGGTGTTGTGGGCATGGCCCAGGCAGTAGATGAACGAGGCATGAGGGTCAGTGCGAGACATCTTCTGCCTGCACAGGCACCAGTGGAATCTGGGTGAGGACTTATCCTCCATCATGGTCGTGATCGAGAAGTGATGTGGATAAACCCGAACAAATTTAATTTTAGGAAAATCCAAAGATTTGTGTGCCAGGGCCTACTATAACACGGGAGCGGGTATGGAACCTGAATTTTCCAAAGGAAAGGAAGATCTGGCATCAAGAGACGGAGCCAAGGGATATACCACCAAGGTGGGTGGGAGGAGTCAGCTTTGAGACCTTCCGGCAAGATTCTTAAAGGGAAAGGACATGCCAACCAGTGTGGATAGAAGATCTCAATGATCCTAGAAACTTTAATAATGGAGTAAATGGAAAGTACAGTTACGTAAGAACTTACTGTAACAGTAGATCTTCAAGAAGAGCTCTTGCAGCAGGTAATACCATTAGGATTATGCCACCAGGAACTAGGATCCCACGGAGAAATTCTATAGCAGTCTAAGGTGAGGGCCCACCCCCCGACGCCAGCCCCGCCCTCAACGTCACCAATGGTATAAAGGGGCGGTCCCCCGGCACCACCTCAGTTCACCCACCAGAGACCCAGCTAACAGAAAGGATGGGGAATTGAGGAGGTTCTCACATTCCCCAGAGAGAAAAAAAGTACAGTTATGCAAGAACTTACCATAACAGTAGACCTTCGAGAGAGGCTCTTGCAGTAGATGCTAACAGGTAGGACTGAAGAAGTCAGGCTCAGGACCACCACGAAAACAGCTCAGTTAGCTTAGCGTCTGGTGGGGACCGCCACCCTGTGTCACGCATTGACTGACGTCAGCGTGGCGCTATATAGTGAGTGGTCCCCACACCGGCCCTCCAGTTCTCCCGCCGTAGACCTAGTAAGGTGCGACAGGAGCATGGCCGGCCCACTGGCGCAGAGGCAGGGTGTCTACCTGTGGCCCGAGACGTCAGAGGGCCAGCCGGGGGGAGAAAGACTGAACGTCTGACGACTGCTCTCCTTTTCCGGAGGGAGGGGGTAGTGTGTTCGGCGCAATGCGGACACCTAGCGGAGGCTGGGTGTAGCGCATGCGCCAACACCAAAAAGCAAGCTCAGGGGCGGGATGGACGCTGGATGTCATTACACGTCCGCACCCCTCTACACCGGGAAAAACAAGGCTGCCTGCAGCCCTAGATGAAGCCCGCCTCTGCTTCAATCAGCCTCCAGGATGGCCCTTCAACCTATCCTGTCGCCTGCGGCTAAGTTGAGGGTCGGCGCCAAGCCTACTTGTTACGGTAAGTTGTTTTTTTCTATATACATTTTTCTCGCTTTTTGTGCCCAGATCCGGGACCCCGGCAGAAACGTACATGTACACTGGGCACCGGCTCGACCCCTTCCACCCCACCCCTGGCATTTTTGCCGCCGCTCCCCCTCATCTATGCTTCCCACCAGACTTCCAACCGGTGTCAACGGAACTACGGGGGGAACGGACAACCACCCCCGGGAGGGGAGGGCTGTCTACCGCAGCTCAATCTCGCTCCGATCTTCCACCACATGCTGGCTCCCTGGCGACCCAAGATAGTTTCCGAACCCAGGTCGCCGGCGTAGCGTGAGGTAAGGCATCCAGTGCCTCAGTGCCATCGGGCCGGCCTATGGTAAGTTCTTATGTAACTGTACTATTTTACTTCGAGAGGGCTCTTGCAGTACGAACTAACAGGTAGGACTGATTCCCAAGCAGTCAAAGTCAGACAAGTCTGAGACATGGGAGGTAGGAACAAGTCTGCAGTAAAACAGGGATCCTAGGACAAGAGTCCCTGAAGAACAGCTAGGCCAAAGCCTGCTCTGCACCTAGAAGCAATGTCCAAACTGTAATGTTTAGTGAAGGTGTGGACAGAACCCCAAGTGGCAGCCACACAAATATCTGCAGCGGAGACATTCCTGAAACAAGCAAGAGAAGCAGCCACACCTCTGGCTGAATACCTTTAACCTCCCGAAGAAGGCTTGTTATATTTCTGATAACAAAAGGTAATGCAGTTTGCCAACCATTTGGAAAAGCACAGTTTTGAGACTGCAGCACTCTCTCTTTAGGTGCAAAGGAAATGAACACTTGGTCAGTTTTGTGGACTAGTTTTGTCCAGTTTGTGGAATAACAAAAATTCTATCTACATCTAGTGTATGCAGACTTGCTTCTCCCGACGAGAATGTTCAGGGTAGTACAATGGCAATTGAAGAGTCTGATTTAATGTGGACTCAGAAACCACCTTAGGCAAGAATTTAGGATTTGTATGTACAGCCACCTGGTCTCTGTAAAAATCAAATAAGGCTCTTACACATCAGGGCCTGAAGCTCTGAAATCCTTCAAGCTAAAGTAACAACAACCAAAAGAGTGCTTTCCAAGACAGGTAGTGCATGTCACAACTGTACGTTGGTTCGAAAGGAAGCAGCATGAGTTTTCAATATAAAATTCAGGTCCTAGGGAGAAGCAGGGCTCCTGACTGGGGTCTCAAAAACAGGTTACTCACCTGTAACAGTAGTTCTAGGAGTGGTATATGTTGTTCATCCACACTTCTTGGCAGGTACCTTGCTGCTTAAAGATGTGCCGGAAAGTCTTCAAGCTGGCTCCTGCCACCCACCTGGGTCGTATAACCCTTGGCTCCACCCCATGACGCCAGATCTTGGCCCGCTGGAAGCCAGGTTGTACATCGAAGCCTGGGAGGACGGGTGGGTCAGTGTGGATGAACAACATATACCACTCCTAGAACTACTGATACAGGTGAGTAACCTGTTTTTCTTGGATCGTGGATATGTTGTTCCATCCACACTTCTTGGCAGACTCCTAGCAGTTCTCCGGGAGGAGGGAGGCAAAACACAAACCCCCTACTTAGGAAAGAGGGACTGGACAACTGAAGCTCCCAAACCAGCATCCGAGAGTGACTCAAGGTCGATTTCCTGGATAGGGACGTTCCTAGAAAAAGCCACCGACGCAGCGGTATGGCAGATGGAATGAGCCTTAAGCCCTACGGGAGGCTCCCTACCCGCCAACCTATAACAGAGGTCAATGCAAGATATAATCCATCGAGCTATTGTCCGCTTAGCTGCAAGTCTGCTAGGTGTGGCTTCAGCGTAGGTGACAAAGAGCTGGCAAACTTCTCCCCGAATTTCTGCCATTTGCTCTTTGTAGTAGGCAAGTGTTTGTCTCAGGTCCAAAGTATGGAGCCTGTATTTGGCCTCCGAGGTGTGACTGGGGTAGAACACCGGCAGAGTAATCACCTGGTTAAGGTGAAACTCCGACACCACCTTCGGAAGGAATTTCGTGGGGCGCAGACAAGCCTGTCCTTGTGGAAGACCAGGTAAGGAGACTCAATAGTGAGCACCTGTAACTCCCCAGTCATTCTGGCTGACATAATACCCACCAAGAAGGCGGTCTTCCATGACAAATGTGAGATGTCACATTTGTGCATCAGTTCGAATGGCTTGCTCATGAGCATTGCCAAAACCAGCAGCAGATCTGAACGGAGGTGGAGGTTCAAGCACCGCAGAGGATATGTGATCTAGGCCTTTGAAGAAGCGCCAGACCACCTTCTCCTGCGCCACTGACTGCTGACTGGCCCGCGCCCAGTAAGCAGAGATGGCTGCCAGGTGCACCTTTAGGGTCATCGACCGAAGTTCCTGCTTGGAGAGGGACCAAAGATGGTCCAAAATGCTAGCCACTGGACAGGACGATGGGTCCAGCCCTTTGCCCTGATACCAGATGGAGAATCTTTTCCATTTAAAGGCATAGCATTTTCTAGTCGATTCCTTACGGGAAGCCTCAACAACGTTGAGGACCTCGTCAGAGAGACCCAAGGCATGGAATTCTATCCGCTCAGGAACCAGGTAGTCAGATGCAGGGATTGAAGGTCCGGATGGAATACCTTCCCCTGAATGACAGAGAGCAGGTTCGGGCGTGCTGGAAGCCGCCTCGGGAGCCTGGAGCCGAAGCTGAGGAGATTCGGATACCAGAACCGATGTGGCCAGTCTGGGCCTACCAGAATCACCTGTGTCCTGTCCCTCCTGACCTTGATGAGCACTTTGTGAATCAAGGGAAGGGGCGGGAAGGCGTAGAAGAGGCCTGGGGTCCACGGCCTCGAGAAGGCATCCCCCTGCTGCGAACCCTGCTGAGAAGGGCGGGCATGATACAGCCTCAGCTTCGCTTTCTCCCTGGATATGAACAGGTCCTCCTGAGGGGTGCCCCAGTGGGAGAACAGATCTTGTTCTACCTCCTGGTGGACAGAGCACTCGTGAGATGCCCCCCCATCTGACTGAGGGCATCAGCCAGCTGAGTCGAGGCTCCTGCCAGATGAATGGCTAGGAGATCTGCCTCCAGGCTGAGCACAGATGGACCAAATGTGGACAGCTTCCTTGCAGAAGGGTAAGGAGCGCATCCCACCCTGCCTGTTGAAATAGTACATGGTCATGGTGTTGTCCATCTGGAGCCAGTTCACTTGACCCGAACAAACAAAGCGAATGCGGTCAGGGCTAGCCGAACCGCTCGAAGCTCCAGCAGGTTGATGTGGTATAGGGACTGCTGGGGGACCAGAACCCGTGGGCTCTGTGCTCCCTCAGATGGGCACCCCAACACATCAGAGAGGAGTCAGTTTTCAGGATGACCGTCGCCTCGGGGCAGACAAACTGGATCCCTCCCTGTAGGTGGGATGGGAAGAGTCACCACTGGAGGCCGTCCCACATCCTCTGGGTCACAGAGACCAGTCGGTCGAGATGACCTGAGCGCTGAGACCACTGGCTGGCCAGTTCCCACTGGAGGGAACGCATATACCAGCATGCCCATCTGACCATGCTGGTGCAGGCCGCCACGTAGCCCAGAAGATGCAGGAAGTCCCAGGCAGGGCGCAATTGCCCAACCAGAAATGACTGGGCAAAGGAGGAGAGAACCTCTACCCTGTCCACCAGGAGCCGAGCTCTGGCTCGGGAGGAATCGAGCTCTGCCCCAGTGAACTGAATCACCTGCGAAGGAACGAGATCTGACTTTGCCTCCTTGATCAGGAGGCCAAGGTTGAGGCAAGTCTGGAGGGTTGGATCCCTGGACCACTCCACCTCCTGCCTGGAGGAACCTAGCAGCCACTCATCCAGGTAAGGGTACACCTGGACCCCTCGGTGCCTCAGGTAAGCCACCACCACTACCATGCATTTGGTGAAGATCCTGGGGGGGGGCTGAAGACAGGCCGAAGGGCATGGCTTGTAACTCTTAAAGGGTTCCCTCGGCTTAGATGTGGAGGAACCGTCGATGGCACGGACGGATCGGGATGTGAAAGAAAGTGTCCTGAAGGTCTAGAAAGCAGAACCACATACCTTGCTCAAGGGATGGAATAATCTGAGCCAGAATTACCATCCGGAAGGTGCGGGACCTGAGAAACTTGCTCAGGTTGTACAGATCTAGAATGGGGCGCCATCCCACCATTCGTTTTGGCACCAGGAGGTACCTGGAAATGAACCCTGGGACTGAAGGCAGGTCCACTACTCTGCACAACACATCTTTGAGAAGGAGCTGAGCCAAGTCGTCTTGGAGAGCCGACTGAGAAGCTGCGGACACCAGATCCCACCACAGGACGAAGGCTCGATATGGAGGGGCCTGTTCAAATTCCAGAGGCAGGCCTCGACTGACCACTTCTAGAACCCAAACGGTCCGTAGTGATAGTGGAACAAGCAGAAAGGAAGTGGCTGAGCTGGCCCCCCACGGGAGATCCCAGAGGAGGTGTGACGGGATTGAGGGAGGCGCCCCTAACTCAGAACTGGGCAGGCTTGAGGAGGAAGCCATGGAGCCACTGGGACTGCCCCCGGCTTCATGAACGAGGGAGGCCAAGGACGTGGCCCGAGGACCCCAAGATTAAGCCTGCTGGCCCTGCTGCTGGACTGGTCTGGCCGAAGGAGTGGACAAATGAAAGGACCTATGGTTCTGACGCTTGGGGCCCTTGTCCTTCTGGGCAGATGTGGTTGAGTCCAAGGTGGCACTGGACTTCTCTATATGTTGGAGGTGGCCCTCCATGCCGGGCCTGAACAGGTCAGTGCCCAAGAAGGGGACATCTGCTAGCCTGTGTTGCATATCAGCTTTAAAAGTCGAGATGCACAACCAAGCCCTGCGGCGCATGGCCACTGCGGCCGCTACTGAATGGGCACAGGAGTCATGAATGTCCAGAGCTGTCTGGAGTTGTTGCTTTGTCACTGCCCTACCCTAGTCCCCAACCTGCTTGATCGTGGTCTAGAGGTTAGCCGGGAGATGAGGGATCACCTCATTCAGGGAGCCCAAGAGGGAATGGGAGAAATGTGCCATGATAACAGCTGAAATGACCTGACGAAAGCCAAAGGAGGAGGCTACATAGACCTTCTTCCCGGAATGGTCCAGTTGTTTAGATTCCTTGTCCGGGGATTTATCCAAATCTCCTTTGTTGCCTGAGCACTGAAAGACTGAGTTGGCCACCAACCAGAGGGATGTTCCGAAAACCCAGAAGGGGACCCCATAGGGACCGCATACTTGCAGGCCATGTGGGCAGAAGGTGCAGGGCAAGATGCAGGATGCTGCCACAGCTCCAAGGCTGGGCCCACAATGGCCTCACCCACCAGAAAGGCCTCCATCGGAGTATCCCTTGTCCAGAATCTCTGTGAGGGATACGTGGTCCATTTCTGCACAGGTTCGAGCTCCATTCCCGTGGACTCGAAATGAGCCAACAAATACCCATCAGCGAGGTAGGGCCCTTGTTGGAGAGACTCTCAAGAGATTTGGCTGACAGGACGGGAGACCATGGAGGAATCTTTTGACCGAGGAGTCCTCGTAGCAGGCGACCACCTGTGTCACTTCCCAACCCGCCTTGGGTCGGGAGCAAGAGTGACAGACAATCGATGGGGCAGGCCTTGGCCAAAAAGGAGTCCTTGGTTGGAGCCCTGACTTTGGTTGTTACGGGGTTGTTCCACCGATCGGTGAAGTAGCCGCTCGCTGAGCCGGTAGGGTCTTAACCGGCACCGCGGTGACAGTGGCTGTGGTAGAAACCAGAATCAGTTTTGACCCGGACAGGACCAACTGCTGCCACATTAGGTCTTTGTAGCGCCGATGCAACTTGCGCTGGAACCTCTCCTCACCTGAGGAGGACAAAGACGAGGAGCAGTGCCACCACTTACCATGGTGTTGTGAGCGAGATTGCCGATGAGGGCGAGTCTTTTCCGATGTTGAAGTCGAGGAACAAGACCGAGACCTCGACCGTCAGCGGTGGACCTCAGAAGGCATTGGGGAAACCCACGGCTCCACCTGGTCAGGTTCCTTGGGGGACGGGTCCCGCCCAGCGGGCTGAGCCAACCCATCTGAGGGCACCAGATGCACTGGCATCCGAAATAAAGAGTCGTCGGCTAGATTGGGTGACAACACACCGATCGGCTTGAGAAAAATCTTGGCCGCATCGATAGGCGTCTCAGCCGACTGGTCTGACGGGGTTACTGTGAAACCAGCGGCCTTGGCTGCGACTTCGACTGAAATCAAAAATGAAAATTACATACCTATCATAATTTGATCTTTCTGTGTATCTTCACCATTGGCTGGAGGTCATGACCCTGGAGCCCTCTTTACTGGGGATGGGCGTGACAGGTCATTACGCCACCCACCTAGGCTGACGACCGCGTGGCGCCTGTTAAGGTTAGGTGTTGTTGACCCACCCTCCCGCCAGTTCTGAGTCGCTGCAGAGGTGAGGAAGAGGCTTGGGAAGGTGGGACAAGGAAGTCCAAGGGAGAGACAAAGGAAAAGATATATAAACTAAAAGGAGAGATAAACGACTGAGGATGACAGAAAAAGCTTGAAAGACTAAGGGGATTGGGTAGGAGCCCCAATCTCTGGAAACAGAAAAGAGAAGGGAGGGTGGGTTAAGGATTTTAGAATAAGGATGAGAGTGGGGAATGGAAAATATACCCTGAACCTTGACCTGTCTCCATTGTATAGGAACTGCAGGAGTAGCCAAGAGGCTAACTGCCACAACTCAAGGCACAGAATCACTGGCAATAACTCCAACAAAAGCAGAATCTGCTATTCTGAAGAAAAGACGGGCTATAGGATATCCTCAAAAGGAAATTTTTGGGTAAGAAACCTAGATTCTTAAATTAATTGAGGTTATGTCTAAGGACAAGGAAATCAAAGGACTGACGGGGAGAAGGAAAGAAAGGAGGGCAACTGCCAACTCCCACCCACAAGGGGGGGAGCCAAAGCACTGAAGAAAGAGTGCCCCCCCTTCCTGACCACTCTCCCCCCTGAAGAATTATCCCCCTATGTGTCCAAAGTTATCCCACTCCTGACTGACAGAAAGGAGAGGGCAGAGAGAGGGAGAGGGACCCAGAGACTGAGGCCCCAGGGAGATGGAGGGTGGGATTGTGATGAATGGTGAAGATACACAGAAAGATCAGAATTACGGTACATACTAATTTTCTATATCTTATCTGTGTCAGTCTTCACCATTCATCACCTTTTGGTAAGTGCCGAGCCCTCTCAAGGTGGTTTAAACCATAAGGGACCGAGTCCTTCTGCTCTCAGTGGGTGACACACTAAGAGGGAGAACCTTCACAGGTCTGGAGAGGCCCAGAAGTGGGAAGAGCGAGACGGGGACTCCCTGGTAGGGGTAGGAAGTTGGCCCAACAGACGCTGTCTCACGCTACGGGAGAAAAGATAGGTTCTCTGGTGAGTGGAGTTAATCACCCTACGCCGGGCCAAGGGTGACAACCAGGAGAGATGCAGCCATGCCATCTGCCTAGTGCAGATCACTGTCCCTGACCCTGGTAGCTACCTTACTGGCATCATCGATGGCCTTGCTTGGTGCCATGCTAGCTCCAGGCCATGTGCAGAGAGTGCAATGGCTTGTCTGGTTTCCTCCATGTCAGCCATCGAGGCTACGAGTTGACCTAGCCTGGACCACAGGAAACTATCACAGGTAGCATAGTGGGCCTGATGTGCTGCAGTAGAGAGCAGCAACTGTGCCGAGTAGAACGTCTTCCTTCCCCAGAAGTCAAAATCCATGGAATCTTGATCTCGGGGCCGGTCAAGGCTAAGGGGCGCAAAGTCCATCAGGAGAATCCAGTCGCGTCAATCCTGACTGGGGATGAGGCATGGAACCTGGAGACTCGGGGAAGGGGGTCACACTACCACTGGCAGAGATCCCTAGAGGCTGGGACTCCAGAAAAGGGTCTCTTCCAGGAACGCAACAAAGCCTCCCGAAAGGGAGCAGGCCAGGGGGGCACCACAAGGGTGTCCGCACTGAAATCGCCTAAAAAGGTGCGCACCGAGTGCTCCGGATTGTGTTAAGTGGGTGGGGTGATGTGCAGGTCCTCAAACATCCTCATGAGGAATCGCTGATACTCCACGAGATCAGTAGCTGCAGAGATGTGGACAGACTGCTCCTCTCCCCTAGAAGAGGGGGATGAGGAGTCAGAGGACCTCAAGTGTTCGGAAGCTAGCTGCTCAGGTGGAGGTTGAAAACCGTGTGTCCGTAGTCCTAACATAAGAGGGAAACTGAGCAGCCACCGCCTGAACGCTCATAGGAGAATGGACCGCTAGGACCAAGAATACCGGGAGCTCTGAGAATGTAACAGAGGAGTGGGGGCATAGCCGACAACAGGAATCGGATGACCTCCGCCTGGGTTAGGGAGCGCACCAGGACCCTTAAGGAAAGGAGCAACTCCGGAAAACTCCACAGCCGACAGCTGATCAACCAAATTGGAACTGCCTAGGCTGTGCCCTAAAGAATCCTCCCCTGTGAGGTGACCGAAGCCATGAAAGTACAGAAGGATGGTCCCCTACCCCTAAAGAATGGGACCCTCTTGAGGAAACTGAAAGGGAAGGGCGGAGATCTGCGCTACGACTTCTCCCAGAGCCCGGGTGGGCTCCAGAAAAAGGCCACTGCACAGACCCCTATACCCCTCAGAATCCAAAAGCACCCTCCTACTCGAGAGAGCCAGCCTAGGCAGCCGGCAGCCCTGGTCGGCCTCCGAAGGGGCTATCCAGGCACACCACCTAAGGGGGTACCACCACTGAGGGGTCAGAGAACCCTCCAAGTCCAGGCTGCAGAGCAATGGTGGCCTGCACCACTGCCTGCTTGTCAGCACCCCTGACCCTGGCAGTCACTGTCTGCTCCTCAGAGGGGGGGCTGGTTTCGGCCTGTCGAGGACACTACCAAGGTGTCCATGTGAGCAGCCAACTCCAAAGAGTCAGACTGCCTGTCCGACTCAGAGTCCGATTCCCCCGCCGAAGAGGTGGAGATCGGAGTTCTGTGCCAAACAGTGTGTGGACTCCCGCTACCATCACGACTGAAAAGGGCACCAGATATAGAGACTGCACCAGAGTCGGCACCGACGTCCCCAACCGCACCGTGAATGGTGCATGAAGAGGACATGGCTCCAACAATGGCAGCAGCCTCGGAGCCGGAGCCTATCACGGTGCCGTCCCGACTGCCAGAGATGGCACCGACGATGGCTCCAACCGCACTCTGGTCGGAAACCTCCACAGCGTTGACCTGCCCCACGGTGCCGTGAGCAGTGCTGAGGACAGAGACGGCGCCGACGATGGCCCAGATATCCGAAACCCCCATGGCGCTGTGTCCTCGCCCGGAACCATGAGTGGCTCCAGAGCTTGACATGGCACCATGCTCAACCACGGCACCGTGGATGGCGCCAGGGTGAGAGACAGTCAAGGACAGAGCCTTAGCGCCTCCCATGGTGCCACGAGCACCATCGGTGCCACAAGTGGAGCCAACAGTAGCAACGGGCGCCAAGTGACGGACTGGCCGATGATGGCGCCTATCAGGACCTATGGCACTGCTGAATGGCGCCAAGGCCCAAGATGGTGCCGAGAGAAGGCGTGAAAACGCACCGACCCAGGCCTTCGAGCCAAGGGCGTGACATCGGGGAGCCTTCAGACTGGGCCTCCTGCACTGCAGAAGGGCTTCTGCCACAGCTAGGCTAAGAGAAGCAGAAGCCCCCCCTCCTCTGTCCGTGATAGAACTGGAGGGGACCCAGAGGAAAGGCCAAGAGAACACAGCTTGGCCAGACCAGTGTGCACACCTGTCCCCGGAAAGTCGGCGGAGCTCGTCCTACTTTCCATGCACGTTGTACGATGACAATGGTCCATGGAGAAGCAGGCATCGCATGAATCCATGTCGTGAAGCGAGCCAAGGCACACGAGGAAACGGTCATGATGGTTGGTGATGGAATACTTACAGCCGCACGGGCACCGACGCATAGGAGGCCGTCCTGTCTTCACAGAGTTCTTGCCCCCGACCGAGACATGGCCTATGGAAAAAACAACAACAAAGAAGACCAGACGTCTAATAAAGAAAAAAGGAACAATCTTACTTTAATTTCTCAGGCGATTCGAGTGGGCTAAAAGAACCGGGTAGAAAATGAATGGAGTCGACGGACTCAACGAGCTGAAGGCTTCAGAAATTTACAGACCTCTCAGCAGCAGAGCTTGCATGAGGTGACCTAGACGGCAAGAGACGAAAAACTGGCGGGATGGCGGAGTCAACAGCACCTAACGGCCAACTCGCGAGCGCCACACAGTGTGTCAGTCTCAAGGGTGGCGCCGATGGTGCGTCGACTCCACCCATCCCCAACCAAAAAAAAGAGCTCCCTTGGGGTCATGACCTGCGGCCAGTACCCAAAGGTGATGAATGGTGAAGACAGACTCAGATAAGATCAGGGGTTTCCTATGAGTGGGACTGCTCCCGGCCCCAAGAGCGCCAACGTTACGACTTGTCCTTTTTCGACTCCTTCTTCCAAAAGCGCAAAACATGCAACCCCAAAGGGCCCTCTCCTTTGGTAGAGAGAGAGAGAGAGACTGACACAACTCCCTGAAGGAAGCCGAATAGGAGGATCCCAGTTGTAGCGGAATGAAGGCCAAAGCTGAGGAGGAGCCTGCCACAGCCTGAGCCGCCTCCTCCTCGAAGGCCTTAAGCTGTTTCAACTGCTCAGTGGACCCCGCGAGCCACAGAGACCATCCAAGCGGACATCCTTGGATTTAATCTGTGGTAACGCTTCCAGTTGCCCCAGCTGAAGTTAGCAGCGGGTCTTCCAGAACCGGGAAGGTAAAAAGGACTGACAGTGATTGCAAGTCCGCGGATCGTGGCTGTGTTCCAGGCAGCAGACGCACTGCATGTGGATCAGCGACATCTCTGACCGCAGGGGCACCAAGATCAGTGATCTGATTTGTCTTCCACTGCAGTAGTGAGAGAAGAAGATGAAGATGAAACTTGAGAGAGTTTTAAACTAAGTTTTGGAAGTGAATCCGAAGATTCTAGAGCCAGGGCCTACTACACGCAGGCGCGCTAAGGAGAGAACCTGAACCTTCCAGCGGAAAGGAAGATCTGGCATCTTGGGCTGGAGCAGAGGGTTATACCACCCGGGTGGGTGGGAGGAGCCAGCTTGAAAACTTTCCGGCACATCTTAAAGCGGCAAGGTACCTGCCAAGAAGTGTGGATAGAAAGTATGATTACATAGGAACCTACCGCAACAGTAGATCTTCGAGAGAGGTTCCTTCAGTAGGTCATTACATATAGAACTGGCGCCACCTGGCGTTGGGCCGCACAGCAGACTTTTCTAGCAATCCCTAACAGGGGACCGCCCACCCGACGTCAGGTGACCAACATCAGCATGGCCTTATATAGTGAGCAGTCCACACACCCGCCCTCCAGTTCTCCTGCCAGAGCAAGAAGAGGCCTAACAGCAGGAGCAAACAGGATTTGGAGTGTCTGTGTAAGAAATAAAATGAGGGGAAGGAGGGAGGGAAAAACATGACCTACTGAAAGAACCCTCTCGAAGATATGAAAATTACGTACTCTACCCTAGAATTCCTGATCTTTCTGTGTATCTTCACCATTCATCATATTTGGGTTCTGGCAGAGGTCACGACCCAGGGACTTTTATTTGGAGGGGTGGTGGGGTCGACACACCGATGGCGCCGCCCTCGAGGCTGGCGCGCATGTGCCGCTCGCTGGTAGGCGTTAGGTGTTGTGGACCTCACCCTCTCGCCAGTTCTGAGTCACCGAGAGTAAGAAAGGGTTGGGAGGGAGGGACAAGGAAGTCCAGGGACAGACACAGAAAAGATATACAAACTAAAAGGAGAAATAAACGACTGAGAGGATGGAAGGAGATTAAGAACAACTAAGGGATTGGGAAGGAGCCCCAATCTCTGGAAGCAGAAAAGGAGAGGGAAGAAAAATTACTCACCATAGTAATGTTGTTTCTTCTAATGGAGTCTTACTGTATTCAGACATAATGCAGTTAGCCCCAGCACTTGAACTGCCCTGGAGAGGAAAGAGTTAACTCTCATGCAGAAGCATGAGCGTTGAGCTCAAGCTCGAGTTTTCAAACCTCTGTCTGTGGTACTTCCCAGTGTAACCGTCAGATTCTTACGAGCTAACTAACTAGTAACTAAAGTATGGAAATTGTTCAAAATATAGCCAAAGGGCAAAATATATCTTCTTGGGCCCCAAAAGACTCAAGTTGAGAACCCAAGAAGGAAAGGTAGTAACACTATTTAGTAAAACACCAGAAAAATTAACAACAACAACATCTACCCCACCCAAGAGGGAGGGTACAAGGTACACCCCTGAGGTGCAACATCAGTGCACCTGCCAGCCCACTTCCCAAAACCAGGTTCCTGAGAGGGAGGGAGGGAATTAACACAGCAAGACTCCATTAGAAGAAACAACATTACTATGGTGAGTAATTTTTTCTTCAAACAACATGAAGTCTTGCTGTATTTAGACATAATGCAGACTACCAAGCAGTTCCCTATGGAGAAGGGAATGCAGAACCTACTTTGGAAGAGGCTCTGCAGTACTGTTGTGCATTAAACCTAGCATCACTCCTAGCCTGGATGTCCAGGGAGTAATGCTTGGTGAAAGTATGTACCGTTTCCAGGTGGCTGCTTTACAGATCTCTAACAAGGTAGATATCTCTGGCTACAGCTAGAGAAGCAGCTGTACCCTGGTTGAGTGAGCCCTCAGCCTGAAAGGCGTCCTACCCAACTTGTCATAACAAAATTGTATATAAGAAACAATCCACCAGGCAATAGTTCTCCTAGTGTAGGCTTATCTTTTCCTGCTTCACCATAAGTGAGAAACAATTGAAGATAGTCATTTCTATGTGCCTCAGTATGCTCAATGTAGTAGCTAAGGGCCCTCTTAACGTCCAGATCGTGTAACCTTCTTTCACCTGAAGAAGAATGGTCAGTGAAAAACACAGGGAGAGATATAGACTGGTTCAGATGAAAATCTGAAACCACTTTGGGAAAGAACCTCCTATTAGTTCTGAGGACTACTATGTCCCTATGGAAGGAGATGAACTCAGGTTCCACTGACAGAGCCTGTAACTCACTAATCCGCCTGGCAGAAGTAATAGCTACCAGGAACACAGTTTTCCAGGTCAAGTACTTCAATTCGGCTGAAGCCAGAGTTTCAAAGGGTGGCTGCATTAGCTGAGTTACGCAATCAGTAAGATCCCAAGGTGGAGTGGGCTCCTAAAGGAGGTGCATGTGAACCAGACCTTGAAAACTTTATGAAAACAGGATGAGATGCCAGGAAGAGCCCTTCCCTGCTGAGAGAGAATGCAGAGACAGCTGCTAGATAAACCTTCAAAGTGGCAGGCATAAGACCTAAACCATTGAGATGAACTAGGTAGTCTAAGGTTGTGGAAAGGTCTGCAGAATGAGGCAGGATTCCTATCTGACAGCACCAAATACTGAACCTTTTCCATTTGGAGTTGTAAGTTTTTCTAGTGGAAGGTTTCCTAGAGACCTTCAGAATATCCAGAACTCCATGAGAAAGATGTACAGCTGCATATTCTAACTCTTCAAGAGCCAGGCCTTGAGATGGAGAGACTGGAGATTGGAGTACCGGATCTGCCCCTGGGGAGGAGGACAGGAGATTGTATGTCCTGGGCAGAGACAGGGGACATGACACTGACAAGGACAGCAGTAGAGGATACCAAGGCTGTCTGGCCCAATCTGGAGCCACCAGTAGCACTGTGAGTAGCACTGTGCAGGGTTGAGTCCTGATCTTGATTAGAACTCTGAACAGCAGAGGGAAGGGAGGGAAGGCATAGAGAAACCTGCCCTTCTAGTCCAAAAAGAGAGCATCCTGGGGAACCGTCCTCAGGACTGGAGGTCTGCAATAAAACAAAGGAAGTTGATGATTGTCCGGTGCTGTAAAGAGATCTATCTCTGGAGTGCCCCACCTGGAGAAGATGACCTTCAGTATGTGAGGATCCAGGGACCATTCGTGGTGTCCCTGTGAAATTCTTCTCAGAGCATCTGCTAGTATGTTGTCCTTCCCTGGAAGGTGAACTGCTACCAGAGAAGTCTGAAGAGAATAGGCCAGAGACCACAGCTTCATGGCTTCTGTGCAGAACGAGGACTTAGTGCCTCCTGCTTGTTGATGTACCACATTGTGGTGGTGTTGTCCATTCTGACTGACCACCTTGCCCTTGACTGAATTCAGGAAGCTCTGCAGGGCAGGAAAACCGCCCTGAGTTCCAGGAATTGATATGATGGAGAGACTCCTGTGGAGACCAGAGCCCTTGAGCTGTCAGGGCTCCCAGGTGGGCTCCCCACCCTAGGAGGGAAGCATCTATAGTTAAAACTACTGATGGGACTTGAGGGAGAAATGGAACCCCCTGTCTGAGGTTGTCCTGGTCTAGTCACCACTGGAGAGCTTGGACCAGAGTCTGAGTCACTGGAATCAGTTTGGTAAGTGAATCCTTCTTTTGAGACCAAAAAGACCTCAGATGAAACTGAATGTCCCTCATCTGGAACCTTGCTCCTGCACCACTGCCATGGAAGCTGCCATGTGGCCCAGGAGCTGGAGGAACTGTCTTGCTGGGCGGGAGACCTGAGGTCGAAAGGAGGAAGCGAGATCCACTAGGGCCTTTACCCTTGCCAGGGGAAGGAAGGCGTTTACTTGTACAGTGTCCAACTCTATGCCTATAAAGGTGAGAAGTTGAACTGGTTCAAGTACAGACTTTGGAAGATTAAGAAGAAAACCCAAGGAGCTGAGTAGGTCCTGGGTAGCTAGAAGAGCTGACTTGACCTATAAATGAGACTGACCCACTAAAAGCCAGTCGTCCAGATACGGAAAGATGGTGATACCCTGTCTTCTGAGGTAAGCCATCACTACTGCAAGGCACTTTGTGAACATCCTTGGAGCTGATGTTAGACCGAATGGCATGGCTCTGAATTGGTAATGGCCTGAAGGCAACTTGAACCTGTGGTATTTTCTGTGGGAGCACCTGATGGGAATATGGAAGTAGGCATCCTTGAGGTCCAGAGATGCAAGCCAATCCCCTGGCCTTAGAGAGGGAAGGATTATTCCCAGACTTACCATTTTGAATTTAGGCTTTGAAATGTGTTTGTTCAGTTACCTTAGGTCTAGGATGGGTCGCCACTCCCGTTTTCTTTTGGGGGTAAGGAAGTACCTGGAATACAGTCCTTTTCCCTTGTGCTGAGTAGGAACCTTCTCTATAGCTCAGAGCTAGAAGAGAGGAAACCTCTGCCTCTAGAGCAAGGGTTTCTGAGACTGATGCAGGTGGAAAAGACTTAGCCCTTCTTTTTCGAAATTTTTTGAAATTGAGGGCCAGTCCCTGGCTTACTACTTCCAGGACCCACTTATCTGAGGTCACAGACTTCCAGGCCTGGAAGTAGTAAGCCAGCCTGCCTCCTACTGGAAATGGGGAGTCGAACCGGGCTGACACATCAGGGTGTCTGCTTGGCAGGAGCTTTAGACTGAGAGGAGGAGGGAGCAGCCCTGCTCATCCCCCTCCTACCCCTCTCTCTGAAGAACCCCTCTGTGGGAAGGGAGAGGAGGCCTTGGTAAAAAGGCCTTTGAAAGGGCCTGCCCCTGCCCCTAGACTGCTGCCTGTGCGGAGCGGCCTACGTTTCCTTGGCCTGTGCATTCCTGTACGTGGTCCTATATTCATCCATTTTCTTCATGTAAGCCTCTGACTGCTCCCCAAACAGAGAGTTACCTACTACAGGAAAATCCATGGCCTTAGTCTGGGTATCCTGTAAAAGGCTAGTACATCTGAGCCAAGCATGTCTTCTGAGAGACACAGATGTAGCCATGACTCTAGATGCCACATTACTGGAGTCCACAGCAGCATGAAATTGCATTCTGGATGCCTCAATTCCATCAGCAGCCACCACCTCCAGCTCCTTGGCTAGCTGGGGAGAGGCCTGTTTAGCCAGCTCCAGAACCGTGTCTCATCTGGATTTCTGGTACCTGGCTGTTTAGGCCAGATAAGTTAGCCTGCCTGAGTCCCAAAGAGGATGCCAAATACTGTTTTTTGGCCATGGCATCCACTTTCCTGGAGTCCTTATCCGGGGTGTGTGAAGCCAAAGGAATGTTAGCCCTGTCACAGGCTGCAGCCTGCACTACCCCAATATGGCTGCAATGACTATAAAGGAACTCCGCAGCTGAGCCTGATAACGAATACTTCCTGTCCATTCTCTTATCCACAGGAGGTACTGAATTAGGGGTTTGTAAAATTTTGTGTGTCTGTTTCCCAAAGATTTATGAAGAGGGATAGACAGCTTTTTGAACTCTGGGATGTCCATCATTTCCACAAAATCAGGCTCTTCATCCTCCTCAGCTGCTTCAACCAAGGGAAGCTGCAGGGTTTGTGCCACCTTTTGTAGAACAAAAAGTGAAGGGACCAGAGAGCCTGGGAGGAGAGACACCTGAGGGCCTGTCTGGGGAGATGTCCGGTTCAACGGGCACATCCAGACCCCCTTCATCATCATAGTCATCACCGGGATAGTCTTCATCTCCCTCCCACTCATCATAATTAGCATCTGGGTCATAATCTGGAGGAGACAGATCCGACTGAACGCCGAACCGGCGGTATCGGTTCAGACGGAACCGGTCTAAGCGACTGGACAATACTAATCGCTTTGGCTATTTCGTCCGCGGTTGGAGAGTGGGATACAGGATCCAAACTGGCACACTTGCGCTTCTTCTTTGATGGAAGGGGCTCTCCTTTTTCCTGAGGTGGTATCGCCTCAGTCAGTAGGTACCTCCTCAGGTTCGGCCGCAACCGAACCGGGCTGGCTATCCGGATCTACGGACTTCTTGGCCTCCCTTTCCTTCAGCCTACTTGGTCTTCTATCTAAAGTGGTTTTAGGAAAGTTCTTACAGATTTGGCAGTCTGACTTGCAGTGCTCAAACCCCAGACAATAAACACAGATGGGGTGGAGGTCGGCCTTAGCAAAGGCCTCCCACACTCAGTACAGTGTTGAAACCCAGTGGGACCGGTTTCTTCTTGGGTTTCTAGACATGGCCAACCTAACAAATTACCCTATAGAAGCTTTAAGCCAGGTAATAAAGCAACCGATCGGTTACAAACCGTGTCACAGGTTTTTTAAAAGAACCAGCAAAAGTCTGGTTCTTTTGAAACCGATCGATACTGAACAACAACACTAATCTCAGAAAGAGAGAAACATTTACAAAGTCGGTTCCAAATTGGACCGACCGGAAAGAAACTGAAGAAAGACAATTTCACTATTTTTAACAAAATAAAACACAGTCACTACCTATCTACATACTACCTGTACCATAGACAGAGGCTGGAAATTCGAAAATAACAAAAATATGCAGTTAAACCGAATGCTTTATTTTCTTTTACCGAACCGAGCAGAGGAAATCTCTGGAGCGACTTCACTGTTAGAGTGGAGTAAAGAATCTGATGGTTACACTGAGAAGTACCACAGACAGAGGTTGGAAAACCGAGCTCGAGCTCAACGTTCTAAGCTTCTGCATAGAGTTAACTCTTTCTCCAGGGGCAGTTCAAGTGCTGGGGCTAACTGCATTATGTCTGAATACAGCAAGACTTCATGTTGTTTGAAAACAAGAAATGGGAGGGGTAGGACATACCCTGGACTGTTGACTGTCTCCAGATTGTATAGGAACTGCGAAGGAGTAGCCAGAAGGTCGAGTTGCCAGAATTCAAGGCACAGAATCATTGACAAGAACTCCAGCATGAGCAGAAGTGGCGATTCTGGAAGAAAGGGACAGGAACAGGGTTGTCCTGCCCCGAAACCACACATCTGGAAGGAGAGAACAATGAGTCTCCTAAATTAAATTGAGGGATGAGTCCCTAAGGACAAGAACGGAGAGGACAGAGGGAGACAGAGAGAAAGAAAAGAAGAGAGGGCAACCACAAACCCCCGCCCCAAAAGGGTGGAGCCGAGGCATTGAGGATAGAAGTGCCCTCTCCCCGATCTCTCTCTCCCTCCTGTCAGAAGGTAAAAATCCCTGTGTGCCCGAGGTCACCCCGATCCTGACCAGTGGAAAGGAGGGGGCACACAGAGGAAGGGGGACCCAGAGACTGAGGCCCCAGGGGATGGTGGGTGGGATTCATGGTGAAGATACACAGAAAGATCAGGAATTACAGCACTTTTCATATCTTATCAGTATCAATCTTTACCATTCATCACATTTGGATGAGTACTGAGCCCCCCGCCCTAGACCCTAAAGGACTAAGTCCCTTAGCTCCAGTGGGGAAAACCACAGAGGAGAACCTTTATGGGCCTGGCGTGCCGAGACAGGGGCGGTGAGATGGGGACCACCCGGAGGGACGGGAGGCTGCCCCAACAGACACCGCCACACCCTACGGGAGAAAAGGTGGGTTTCCGGACGCTGGAGGAAATCACCCCATGCCAGGCCAAGGGTGACAACCAGGAAAGATGCAGCCATGCCATCCGCCTAGTGCAGATTGCTGTTCCTACGACCATGGAAGCTATCTCGATATGGCCATAAGATGCCCTCACTTGGTGTCATGCTAGCTCCAGGCCACGTGCAGAGTATGCAATGGCTTGTCTGGTTACCTCAGAATCAGGCATAGAGGCTAGGAGTTGACCTAGCCTGGACCACAGAAACCTATCATAGGTAGCATAGTGTGCCTGATGAGCAGAAATAGAAAGAGGCAACCATGCCGAGTAGAGGTCCTCCTCCTCCCCATAAGTCAAAATTCATTGAATCTTGATCTGGGGGCAGGTCACGGTAGAAGGCATGAAGCCCATCAGGAGTGTCCAGCTCGTCAGTCCTGACTGAGGATGAGGCATAATTCCTGGAGACTCGGGGTTGGCAAAATACCTCTGGCTCAGATTGCTAGGGGCTGGGACTCGGGAAAGGGTCTTTGCCAGAACCGCAATGACGCTCCTGGAAAGGAGCAGGCTAGGTGGACACCCAAGGGTGTCTGCACTGAAATCGCTTAGGAAGGCACACATTGAATGCTCTGGATTGTGCTGAATGGGTGGGTGACATGCCTGTCTTCCATCATCCTCACGAGGAAACGCTGATACTCTGCAAGATCAGCAGCAGGGGAGATGTGGACGGTGGGCTCCTCTCCTCCCAAAGAGGAGGATGAGGAAGCAGAAGACCTCGGAGATCCAGAGGTTGGCTGCTCAGAGGGAGGGTGGAACACCCGCTTGTCCATGACCCTGATGTACGTAGGGAAGTGAGCAGCCGCACCCTGAATTGCTCCCAGGAGAGAGGTCCCTTAGGACCAAGAATGCCTGGGAGAGCAGGAGATGGAGACAGAGGAGTGGGGGCTACGTCAACAACAGAAGGTGACCGTCCTCTGTCCGGGCAAGAGAGCACACCAGGAGCTCTGGAAAAACCCAGCAGCTGACAGCCAATCAACCACGCTGGAACCACCTAGGCTGTGCCCTGAAGAATCCCCCATCTGAGGTGACAGGGACCATGGAATTCCAAAAGGACGGTCCCTTCCCTCCAAAGACCAGGGCCCTCTCGAGGAGACCGAGAAGGAAGGACCTTAGTCCGTGCTACGACTCCTTCCCAAACCCGGGTGGGTCCCAGAAAAGGGTCGCTGCATCAAACCTCGACCCCTCGGAATCCGAAAGAGCCCTCCTCCTTGCAAACACCAACCTAGGCAGCTGACAACCCTAGTCAGTTCCCGAGGAGACCACCCAGGGAGTAGCACCCTCTCTGCTCCTGTGGGTGCTCTGGCTTGGCCTTAAGTTGGGCGATCCAGGCACACCACCTGAGGGTAACCAAAGCGAGAGGGCAGAAAACCCTCTGAGACAAAGCTGCAGGCAATAGTGACCTGCACTACCACCTGCTGGTCAGCACCCTTGACCCCAGACTCGGGGTTACTGCAACCCTCAGAGGGAGGCTGGCTCCGGGCAGCCGAGGAAACTACCAAGGTGTCCACATGAGCCACCAGCTCCAAAGAGTTGGACAGCTGGTCTGAACCAGACTCCGAGTCTGTCTTCGTGAGAGTAGAGACTGAAGTCCAGTGACAGACGGATGTGGACACCTGATCCTGTCTGGACCAAAGAAGGCACCAGTCCTGGTGTCCGCACCAGAGCCAGCACTGAACTCCCCAAGGGCACAGTGAATGGTGCCCGAAGAGACGGCACCGGAGTCAGGGATGGCGCAGACACTGACAGCTCCCTCGGTGCCGCAACACCTCCTACAGCGTCGTGTCCTCATTCGGTGCCACAAGCAGCACCAGAGCTAGACATGGCGCCGTCCCCAGCTTCGGTGCCACGAATGGCACCGAGGCGAGAAACGGTCAAAGACGGCACCGTAGAACCTCCCACACCACAAACTGCGTCAACAGCAGAGATGGCACAGACCACGGCACCATTAGGGCCCACAGCACCACGAATGGCACCGAGGCCCAAGACGGCACCGACAGATGGCATTGAGGATGGTGCTGACCCAGGCTTCCCAGCCCAAGGAAACGAAACCGGGGGAGCCTTCACCCCCGAAGGGGCGACTGCCAGAGCAGTGCCTCCCGCCCGCTCCCCAGGGGGAATGGACTGGGCTTCCTGCACCGTGGTAGGGGCTTCTGTGATGGCGAGGCTACTAGAAGCAGAAGCACCCTCCTCCACAGTCCGTGAGAGAACAGGTAGGGGACCTGGAGAAAGTACAAGAGACCGGGTTTGGCCTGACGAAAAAGCGCCCCGCTAAAAGTCCACAGAGCTTGTCCAACTTTCCATGCTCGATGACACGATGGTCCATGGAGAAGCAGGTGTCGCATGAATCCATGTCATGAAGTGGGCCAAGACACACAAGACAACGATCATACCGGTCGGTAACAGAGTACTTGCGGCCGCACGTGCACTAACGCATAGGGGGCCGCCCCGCTTTTAGCTATTTCTTGTCCTCCAACTGAGACATGATGAATGGAAAAACAATTCAAAGACTCGACATCACTGGAAATTAATAAATGGAACAGTTTTACCACAGCGGCGTCGAGTAGGGTGAAACAGAATCAGCAGGTAACTTTTTCTGCGTCGAAGACTCAAGAGTCGAAAACACAAGAAGGCCTTGACAACAGCGCCACACAAGGTGTGACCTCTACAGCAGAAAACGAAGAACTGGTTGGAGGGCGGGGTCAACGACACCTAATGGCCAACCCGCGAGCACCACGCAGTGCGTCGGCCTTGAGGGCGGCACTGTCGGTGTGTCGACTCCGCCCATCCCCCCCAAAAAAAAACCACGCTCCCGCAGGGTCATGAGTTCCGGCCAGAACCCAAATGTGATGAATGGTGAAGATTGACACAGCTAAGATCTACTGTTACGGTAAGTTCCTACGCAACTGTATTATCTTACTTCGAGAGGGTTCCTTCAGTAGATCATTACATATAGGACCGAGTCCCAAGCAATCCCTCCAAAGAGAGACCGAGAGAAACAAGGGAGGAGGAGAAAATAACTCCAACAGAAACTGGGAACAAGAATGGACCCAGCCTAGAACAGAAGGCCCTGCAAGACAGCTAGGCTGAAGCCTGCCCCGCCTAGAAGCAATGTTCAGACTGTAGTGTTTAGTAAAGGTGTGGACAGAACTCCAAGTGGCTGCAGCACAGATATCAGCCACAGAGACGTTCCGCAAAAAAGCAGTGGAAGCAGCCATGCCCCTAGTAGAATGATCTCTAGTGGAACCTGGCAGAGGTTTTTCGTACTTTTGTTAACAATACTGAATACAGTTGCCTAACCAATTGGAAAGGCACTGCTTCAAAACCACTTTGCCCTTTGACCTGGGGGCAAAAGAAACAAAAAGAAGATCACAGCCATGGAAATCCTTAGTTTGGTGTGCGTAGCACCTAAGGATCTGATGGACATCCATGGTGTGCAGGAGTGCCTCACCTCTGTTCGAAGGGGATGGAAAGTAAACCGGAAGCTCTACTGATTGGTTCAGTGTGGCTTCTGACACCACCTTGGATAAAAACTTAGGATTTGTCCTGAGGACCGCCCGGTCCTTGTGGAAAATAAGATAAGGCTCTTTACAAACCAGAGCGTGAAGCTCCGAAATCCTTCGAGCTGACGTAATGGCAACTAAAAATACCGTCTTCCAGGAAAGGAAGTGCAAATCACAGCTCATCGCCAGTTCAAATGGGGGGAGAGTGAGCTTCTCCAACACAAAGTTCCAATCCCAAGATGGGACTGAGCTGCAGATGAGGGATTTCAGATGGAGAATCCCTTTCAGAAAGGTTTTTGAGACTTCCAACTGAGCCATGAGTTCACCATCCACCAGCTCGTGGTACTCCGAAACTGCCGCAAGGTGGCCCTTCAAGGAAGAATATGACAGACCTGAATCTGACAGATGAAGGAGGTATTCCATGACTTGTGAGGCAGAACAAGAAAAGGGGTTCCACTTCTTGGAAGTTGCCCAGATGGAAAAACGTTTCCACTTCATGGCATTAAGTGGAATGAGAGGAGGGTTTTCTAGCCTCTAAAAGAACCTGAGCTACTTGAGAGGACACCCAAAGTGAGAAATCGCTATGTCTGCAGGAGCCACGCATGAAGATGCAGAGTCCTGAGCCACGGATGGACAAGGCGACCTTGATCCTGAGTCAAGAGGTCGTGAGTCACTGGAAGTGGAACCAGTTATTCCCTCGATAGCTGTTGTAGCAGCGAGAACCAAATTTGTCTCGGCCAGAGAGGGGCGATGAGGATCATGCGCGCCTTCTCTGCCTGAAGCTCGAGAAGGACCCTCTGGAGAATGGGAAACGGAGGTAATGCATAAAAAAATTTCCCTGTCCAGGAGAGAGACAGTGTGTCATGCCAGAAAGCACCATGCCCTGGAACGAGCGAGCAAAAATTGGGAAGTTTTGCGTTGTATTGGGAGGCGAAAAGATCGATTTCCGGATGCCCCCATTTTAGGAAGAGAGATTCTGGCACTTCCTAATTTAATTCCCATCCGTTAGGGTCCGAGACCTGCTAAGACTGTCCGCCAGGACATTTTGAATGCCTGGAACATGCATGGCTACTAGGCCAGATCGTGCTGGACCACCCAGTTCCACACCCGTCGCCTTCCTCGCACAGGCGGTACAAGCAAGTTCCTCCTTGTTTGTTGAGGTACCAAACTACTGACACTGTCTGTTTGACCCAGCAGCGATCCCTTGCGAAGGAGGGTCTGGAAGGCCTGTAAGGCATACAAGTCCGCCCTCATCTCCAGAACGTTGATGTGTAATGATGATTCCAAGCTGGACCACAGACTTTGAGCTTGGTGCTTCCCTAGATGTGCTCCCCATGCCATGTTCAATGCATCTGTAGTTAGGGATGCCAAAGGAGCTGGGCTCCTGAAAGGGAGACCTAAGGAAAGGTTGCAGGGGTCCCTCCACCAAAGCAATTCTTTCTGAACTGCTGAGGGCACCAGTACCGGATGATCCAGGCCGTCCAGGAGTTGGTCCCACTGCACCCGCAAGGACCACTGAGTAACTCATGTGGAGCCTCGTCAGGGGAACAGTAATGATGGAGGCTGCCACCAGGCCAAGATGGCAGAGGATCTCCCGAGCTGGGATGATCCTGGACGAAGACCCCCGTGAAGCCCAACGGATCAGGGTCTCCACCCTGTCTGGAGAAAGGAAGGCTCTGCATTGGACCGTATCCAAAACCACTCCAATGAACTATAGTCTCTGGGATGGGATCGTGGATGACTTGGGAATACCGACTGTAATTCTTAGTCTGGCAAAGTTTTCCAGGGTAAAGGAGAGAGCCTCCATTAAGGAGTCCCTGGACGGGGCTGAAATCAACCAACTGTCCAGGTAAGGGAAAACTGCAATACCCTGGCGGCGTAAAGAGGCCGCCATCAACGCCAGACACTTGGTAAACACCCGAGGTGCCGAGGACAGACCAAAAGGGAGCACCTGAAACTGGAAATGTTCCCCCTTGGAACTGGAACCGCAGGAAACGGCAGTGGCTGGGGAAGACCGGGATGTGCAGGTAAGCATCCTGCATGTCCAGAGCACACAACCAATGATTCTCCAGAAGGCGTGGGAGATGACTCTGGAGCATCAGTATCCGGAACATTTTGTACTGACAAATCGATTGAGGCTGCTCAAGTCAAGAATGGGTCTGAAGTCTCCAGTCTTTTTGGAACCAGGAAAAATGGAAGTAAAACCCTGCCCCTTTGCCGAGGGGAACACGCTTACTGCTACCTTGAGCAAAGGCTTTGAACTTCTTCTTGAACAAGAAGAGCCTGATCCCTGGAGTAAGATTACCTTTTGGCGGAGATTCTGGAGGAATTTCCAGAAGCTCTATAGTGTATCCGACAGACACCAGTTGCAGGATCCATGCATCGGAGGTTATTGCCTTGCATTCTTGCGCATGCCGGAGCCAGAGGCTGGGGTAGACCACTGGACCCTGGTTGAGGGAGAGTCGTCGGAGGTTCTGGTGTTGGAACTGGTATTGCCGGCTCAAACGGTGGGATCAGGACATTCGTCGGGTCCATAGGGATCACACTTAGAGGAGGAGGGGCCTCCACTGTAAAGCCAGACGGCTGAGGAGGAGCCTCCTTCCCCGAGACCCCATCAGGGGAGCGCAGGACTGACCCCTGAGGAATGGTCTACGACGTTGAGGGGTCCTGCACTATCTTCGCCTGAGGTACCCGCCTGAGAAGGGGAGGGTATAGGCGAGGAAGGAGGGGGGAAGAGGGCATTCTCCCCCTGGTTCTGCCGGATGTTGGGTGAGGCGCCGTTAGGCCCCGATGGGAGAAGCCCGCCTGAGCGGCCATCAGAGACAGACATCTTACCAGACTGAGCTGGGTGGGTGGGGGAGGAGCCCACAGCCGACTTATCGGCTGGTGCCAGGCAGGTCCCCGAAGGCTGGGGAGCCATCTTACCGGTGGCCAGGCAGTCCCTAGAGGAGCTAGGGGCCGACTTAGTGGCCATAGCAGTGTGGCCGTCGGAGGAGCCGACGGTTGACTGACCCGTAGAAGATTTTTCAGCCTTACCATCTGAAGCCTTCTTAGGCGGCAGCTGAGAGGTGGCCTTGCTCGTCAAGGGCCGCGAGGCCTCAGGTTGGTCTGTGGAGCACTCCCACTCTTGAGATTTCTACTTGTGGTGTTTCTTGGAGGGAGAAGATTTTTTCGGAAGGGGAGACTCTGATGCGGTCCATTTGCTTCGCCAATGAAGCAAGGCGGACTTTTAGAAGGTGAGCATCCAAAGCCTGCTGTCTCCGCTTTTTGGTGACCTGATTAAATGTTTGGCACTCCAAGCAGGATGAGACAGGATGGTCTGGGCCCAGACAGATAACTCACTTCAGATGACCGTCCTTATGAGGAATCTGCGTGCCACAGGACAAGCACTTCTTCTTAGGAGAAGACATAAGCGAGAATTAGGAAAGAAAATGATGAAGGAAATCCGACGCAAGTACTAACACAACGATCGCTACTGGAAGTCTGCTATGCGACTGACATGAGGTGACATCGGGAAAGAACTGGAGGGCAGGTGTGGGGACCGCCCACTGTATACGGCTACGCTGACGTCTGTCACGTGATGTCGGGTGGGTGGGTGGTCCCCCATCAGGGATTGCTTGAAAAGTCTGCTGTGCAGCCCGACACCGGGTGGTGCCAATCCTATATGTAATGACCTACTGAAGGAACCCTCTCGAGGTAAGATCAACATATCCATGATCCTAGAATGAAGAATCCCTTTCAAGAGAGTTTTGGATACTTCTAGCTGAGCCAAAGATTTACCACCCACTGGAATGTGGTAGGCAGAAATGGCCGATAAGCAGACCTTCAAGGACGAATAACTGAGTCCCAGGTCAAACAGGTGCAAGACATACTCCAAGACCTGCAGAACTGGGCAGGAGAAGAATTCCCACTCCTTGGACGTGGCCCATATGGAAAATCTTTTCCATTTCGTGGCATAGGTGGATCTAGTGGACGGCTTTCTGGCCTCCACTAGAACTTGTGCTACTCTAGGGGAAACCCCAAATCGAGTGGCAGCTATGTCAGAAGGTGCCACGCATGTAGGTGAAGGGACCGTAGATCTGGATGAACCAGGGTGCCCTGTTCCTGGGTCAAAAGATCCTAACAAATGGGCATGGAAGCCGGGGGCTCCACTGACAGTTGTTGAAGCAGAGAGAACCAGATATGTTGCAGTTAAAAGGGTGCAATTAGAATCATTCATGTTCCTTCTGCCTGTAGTTTCAATAGAACTCTCTGCATTAGCGGAAGTGGAGGGAAGGCATACATGAACCTCTCCTTCCAACATATAGACAGTGCGTCTCGCCAGAAAACACCACACCCTGGAGCGAGCAGAAAGTGATAGTTTTGCGTTGGATGGTGATAAAAACAGATCCAGGTCTGGCCTTCCCCATCTTTCGAAGATGTTGTCTACCACTGACTGTCTCAATTCCCACTCATGGGTCCTGGCCCGAGTGCGTCTGAGTACGTCCACTAGTACGTTTTGTACTCCTGGAACGTACACCGCTGTAAAGTGAAGATGGTGTTGCACTGCCCAGTACCATACTCTCATTGCTTCTCGACAGAGGGGGTACGAGCAAGTTTCTCCTTGTTTATGTACCAGATGAGACACATATTGTCTATCTGGATCATGACCGGTCCCTGCTAAACTAGGTGTTGGAAAGCCTGTAAGGCATTCAGCACTGCTCTCATCTCTAGCACACTGATGTGCCGTGAGAGATCACTGGTGGACCAAAAGCCTTGGGTCCTGTGAACCCCGAGGTGTGCTCCCCAACCGATTCCGGAGGCATCTTTCGTTAGGGTCTGGGTGGGGAGCTCTGAGCAGAATGGTACACCCCGTAGGAGGTTGTCCAGGTCCTGCCACCACAACAGGTCCCGAGCCATCGGGTTTGAGACCAGAATCTCATGATTTAAATCACTGGATCTCTGGTCCCACTGTACTCTGAGAGTCCACTGTGTGACCCTCATATGAAGTCTGGCCAGGGGCACCGTAGGGATGGCTGCTTCCATAAAGCTGAGAAGACTGAGTACCGTTCTGGCTGAGATACTTCTCTGAGAGGCCACAAGTGTACCTGTTGCTGAGGAGTCTCCATCCTGCCTGATGGTAGGAAGGCTCTCCCCTGGACTGTGTCCAACACTGCCTCAATAAATTGTAGGTGCTGGGTTGGAGAAAAGTGGAACCTGGGGTAGCTGACCATAATGCTCACCCATCTGAAAAGGTACAGAGTCACAGCAAGAGCTTGGGCTACGCTGTCCCTTGACAGGACCAAAAGGACCCAATCGTCGAGGTAAGGGAACACCAGCACCCCCCTGACTGCGTAAAGCTGCTGCCACCTCCGCTAGGCACTTCATGAACACTCTTGGTGCTGACGACAGGCCAAAGGGTGGAGCTCTGAACTGAAAATGCTCTTCTTGAAAACAGAATCTGAGGAACCTGTGGCGGGGCGGGAAAACTGGGATGTGCAGGTAAGCATCCTGCATGTCCAGTGCACACAACCAGTGGTCCTTCTGCAAGAGTGGAATCAGACCCGGAAGGGGAAAGCATTCTGAACCTCTTGTATTCCACGAAGAGGTTCAAAGTGCCTTAGGTCCAGTATTGGTCTGAGATCAATCATCTTCATGAGAACCAGGAAGAAGTGCGAGCAGAATCCCCTTCATATTTGATCTGGAGGAACCAGTCCTATTGCTGCTTTTGCCAGCAGAGAGTCTATTTCCTCTCTTACTAGAGGGGACGGGACTTGGGGGATAGTAAGAGTGACCTGGAGGGTTTGCTGGAGGTCTCTCTGTAAACTCTATTGTGTGGCCTTGGGCCACCAGCTGGAGCACCCACGTGTCTGTGGTTATTGCCTCCCATCCTGGCAGGTGGCTGGCAAATCTGCACCCTACCGGTTCCCCTGGGACTTGATCCAGAGGAGGGAGGGGTCCCAGCAAGTCAGGAAGCGGTGGGGAGGGTGGTGGAAGCAGATCCCGAGACTCTATGCAATCTGGCCGGGGGAGCTGTTCCTGCAGAAGGGGCCAGACGTTTGTTCTGACGTCGGTTTTGCTGCTGCCTCTGTTGGCGGCATTGCTGCTGAAAAAAGGGCTGCTTGGGTTTTTGTGGATGCTTGCCATAAACTGGCCAGAGCGCAAGGCTTTGCCCTTGTCCTGCCCTTGTCCTGTAAGTCTGTAATGATGTCTTTGACATCTCCTCCAAACAAGACTGGACCTCTAAAGGGAGCATCTTGGATTGCTGTCTGTACCTCAGGTACAAGGTCTGAAATCCTCAGCCATGCATGCCTCCTGAGGCTGACTGCAGTGGCTGCTCCCCTCGCTGAGGCATCCACAGCATCAGAAGTGGCCCTCAGAGTGTGTCGGCTAGCTGATCTAGCCGATCTGACCACACCCGCCATTTCTTCTTTCAACTCTGAGTCAGGGAGTTTATCTATCTTGGACTCCAGTTGACCTAAAATGGATTTCTGGTAGACTACCATGTGAGCAGTATAGTTCAGCGCCTTAATAGCCAAGGTTGAAGAAGAGTAGACCTTTTCCCCAAATTGGTCAATGACCTTAGATTCCTTGTCTGGAGGAGAGGTACTAAGGTGCTTAGGCTTTGCTGAATGGTTGTGGGCAGCACTGATGACCACGGAATCTGCTTTAGGGTGAACACTGAGGTGGTCTTTACTTTCAGGCGTCTGGTATAAACGGTCCGCTTTTCTGGCCACAGGTGCCAGTGAAGCTGGTTGTTTCCAGACTGTGGAAGCCAAATCCTCATGAGGCCCTATCCAGGGTGGTATGAGTGTAGGCGATAAATCCAAGCGTTCCTGATGTTCTTCCAATCTCTGGCATTGGGGATCTTGAGCCACAGTATGCCAATCAAAGCACACCTGGATTTTCCTGAGGAGCTCTGTAAAACAGAGATCTTCAAGAGGAGATTTTGGAGACTCCTAGGCTTTGGTTCATCTGGAGTAGGTGACGTACAGTGAGATGAGTGAGCCGAGTCACTATCTGAATCCGATATAAAGGGCATTGTTGGGTGTGCTTAGTCTCGGTAGAGCGATCCCCATGGGTCCCGAGAGGTCTGCGGCTCGTGAACTCTATGGGCCACTGGGGTTGTGGAGGTGGCGCCACTGTACTGCCCGATGTCGAAAGCCTAGGCCCAACGATGGGGGGTGTCTGATGTGTGGTTTTCTAGTGGCTGGTGTCAGGTCTGGTGGAGGCTGACGCTTTTCCAACTCTAATGTGAGTCACGATTTTGCATCACACCTGGAGCACAACATCGCCTGTAAGTCCACCTGAGGTTGAGGCGGAGGTGGCCGATCCCAATTTCCTGGTGCTGGATACCCTGTGAAGTAGGGTATCATGGTGTGGGAATACCTGCCTTTCGGGAAGGATACCCAGGTGTCGGGTACCCCGGCGTACGGTATTGTGGCGCTGGATACCCCAGAGGGTACTGCGGTGTCGGGTATCTTGGTGGAATGTCCGAGGGACCCAGTGTTGGTCCGGAAGGTGGGGCCGATGGCTCTGGTGTTGGCCCAAATGGTGGAGCCAGAGGCTCAGGAACAGGCCCTGTCAGGAGGGTTCGGAGCTGTGGGGCCTTGAGGGACTGGCGCGGCTTTCACCAGGTCCGGCGGAACCTCAGGCATGGGTGGGTCCGGCAATGGGATGGGCACTGTCCCAGATGGCGGACGTTCTCCCTCCTCCGTGTCCCCGGTAGGTGGGGACACCGGAGGGACCACCTCTACGAGTGGAGGGGGAGAAACCGAAGGGGACTCCAGTGTCAGTTGCAGCTCAGACATCAGCTGATCCAGCTCCTCAATGTCAGGCCTATTATCGTGGACTTGCCGGAGGAGTTGGGGCTGCGCAGCTAGTTCTTTGAGAGCACCGGAGGAGCCGGTGTTCATCTTACCGGACTCACCACTTTCACTAGACTTCTTAATCTTGAGGGGCCAAGGGGTAGTGCGTGCCTCCTTTGCTCTGGCGACTCCAGTTGGGGCTGAACCTGACGGGGGGAGGGGGGCAGACGGCTGCTCTGTAGCCACAGAGACGGCCGTGGAAGAGGCGACTTTCCCTGGAGGGAAAAGTACCTCCTTGGCGGGGGCCACGGGCTTGAAGGAGACTGTTCCCGGTCCTGATGTCTCTCCTTGTCCTTTTTCTTATGATGTCCATCAGGGGAAGAAGACGTGTTCCTGAGTTTCTTCAGTTCCTTCTCCATGGATGCCATTTTTAGTTTTAAAAGGTGGACTTTCAGGGACTGCTGACGGCCCTTTCACGTGGCCTGGTTAAAGCTTTGGCAGACCTCACACTCCTCGACCTTCTGGTCTGGGCCCAGACAAAAGAGGCAGAGGAAATGGCCATCCTTGTGAGGGAGCAGAGTACCGCAGGCGTCGCACTTATTTTTATGCAACTCAGAAGACATCGGAGATGACATGCACGACTTAGCTGTATAAAACACAATGTGCGAGAAAAATACTGTTTTCGATGAAACTATAAATGAGATATATTCATGCCACATGACTCTGACAAAAGCAATGTTCTCTGTGAGGTCTGATGTGTGCAGGTTAATGCCGGGAAACAACTGGAGGACGGGCGTGGGGACTGCTCACTATATTGCGCCAAGCTGATGTCAATCACGTGACGCCAGGTGGGTGGTCCCCTGCCAGATACTGCTAGCTGAGGCTTCAGTCCTACCTGTTAGTTCCTACTGCAACACAGCCGCCTCAAGTAAGATCTGATATAACCACAGGGAAGGAGGGAGGGAAAGCATACCTGCTGAAAGAGCTCTTCCAAGACCTACTGTTATGTTAAGTTGTGATATAACTGTACCATCTCACTCTGAGATACAGCTCTGCAGCAGTAACACCATTAGGACTGAGTCCCAAGCAGTACAAAGATAGAATCCAAGTCAGAAGGATGTTGGTCATAGATGGAATTAAACCACTGGTACTCTTAAGAAAGTAGTACCTGGAAGAAGGCAAGGCCAGAGTCTGCCCTCCTCCTTGAAGCAATGTCCAGACTGTAGTGCTTTACGAAGGTGTGGACTGAACTCCAAGCAGAAGCTGCACAGAGATCCACTGCCAAGACATTCCTTAGGGATGCAAACGAAATGGCAACACCCCTAGTGGAGTGACCTTTAACTGGTCCCAGTAAAGTTTTGTCGTACTTTTGATAGCAGAAAAATGAAAATTACATACCTACCGTAATTCTTGATCTTCCTATGTATCTTCACCATTCATCACTGGTGGGTATCAGCCGAAGGCGCAGCACCCCGCAGGAGCTTCCCCCCCCCATTCGCCTCCGGGGAGGAGTCCACACATCTGTGCCGCCACGAGTGGATGCACAGTGTCACGCCAAGGGTTGGCTATATTTCTGGCGCTGGCCTTCCCCGCCTCAGTTCTGCACGCCCAGTGAGAGGAAAAAGGGTGACAGAGAATTGAAGGCTAGGGTAAGAGAGCCCAAGGGACAGAAAAAAGAAAGGAATGAACCTAAAAGGAATATATCTGGCCAGAGTACAGAGGCAGAGGAGGACCTGTGGGTGAGACTGACCCCAGCCCCTGGACAGCAGGCCAGAGCGCTGAAAGAAGAGAAGAGAAAACAGAGAAGAAGAGAGAGAAAAAGGAGGCCGGGTGGGGACCAAGCGGGTACCCTGCCTCCCTGTACAGGGAGCCAAGGAGATCCAGGTTAAGTTGTCTGACAGAGAACCTGGCCCCGCCACACTGGTGGTGTGAGCCTCAAACCCTTTTGGAGCTCCAGACAGAACAGCTGCCTCTGGATCATAACTTTAAGGCACAGCCATGGTCCCCCTTCCCTTAATGGTAAAGAGAAAACATCCTTAGACAGGCCCCTCTGGATGCTCTCTCTCCTGAGACTCAAGGGAGAAAGAGAGAGGTGCCCTGTCCAATGGACCATGTCTCCGTCTCCCTCGGGGGAGTAGAGAAAAGAGACAAAGAAGGACAGATAGGAAGGGGGGAATCCCCCCCTCCCCCCAAGAGGTCAGCCTGAACCCAGTGGATCCAGGCCAAACCGGGGGAGGAGAAAGACCCCGCCACAAGGCAGGAGCAAAAGGGGAAGGGGGGTTATGGAGGAGACCCCCCAAGGCCAGGGTGCAGAGCTCACTCACCCTCCTCCCAGCATGAGCCCTTCAGCTTTCTGAAGGGTCCAAACTGAGAAGAGAAAGCTCCACCTAGCGGAGGGAGGAGGGTGAGCAGGGAGGAGGACTGCACAGAGACTGAGGCCTTGAGGGATAGGAGGGTGGGATTCAGTGGTAAATGGTGAAGATACACAGGAAAATCAAGAATTACGGTACGTACATAATTTTCATATCTTCCCTGTGTCAGTCTCCACCATTCATCACTGGTGGGTGAATACCAAGCCCCCTGAAGGGGACCCAGCATTTCCCTGAGGGACGTGAATCCCTCAGACCCTCCTTAGGAGAAGACTACAGAGCGGAGAGGACCCGTCACAGGCCATTTAGGCCTCTGACTGATCAGAGTGAGGAGGGGTCTCCCAATGGCTGGGAGAAGCGAGGCACCCCTGAAGTGCCCTCCTCATCAGCGGGAAAACAGACAGTCCCCCAGAAAGTGGAAGCAAGCACCCTACGCCGGGCCAAGGGTGATAACCATGATAGATGAAGCCACGCCGTCCGCTTGATGCAGATCGCTGTCCCTGCTAGTCCGGGAGCCACCTCACTGGCGTCTTAAGACACACTTGCCTGGTGCTTTGCAAGCTCCAGACCCTGAGCAGAGAGGGTAATGGCTTGTCTGGTCACCTCCGAATCACGCAGCTGAGCCAGCACCTGGCCGAGCAGAGACCACAAATGCCTGTTATAGGCAGTGTGGTGAGTGCATGATGAGAGGAGATGCACAGCATAATGGATGCCTAGGAGAAAACTCTCCATCCCCAGCGGTCGAACTCTGCAGAATCCTGCATCTTGGGGGGGGGGGGGTCATGCACTGGGTGTCTATGCCCAGAGGGAGTGTCCAGGATCTCAACCCCATGAAGCAGGGCGAGACATAGCTCCTGGAGATACCTGGGGTGCACAATACTTGCACTGGCAGTCCCTGGAGAAGAAGGACACTGCCAGGTAGGGAATGACTCTTCCTGGAAAGGCACTGGCCAAGGGGGGACCACGAGGTGATCCATGCTGAATTTGCTAGGAATGCTCGAGTCGCCCGCTCAGGTTTGCGCCTTGCCAGATGGGATAGGGTCAAGCTTGTCCACCAGCCTCGCAAGGAAGTGCCAATACCCAATATCTGGTCAGCATCAGAGGACAAATGGACTGTGGATTCCATTTCCTCAGGGAAGGATGGTGAGGAGGCAAACAAGCCAGATGACTCAGTGTCCGACTGCTGCAGAGGAGAAAGGCAGAAGATCCTCTCATCCATGGCATGCACATAACGGGGAAAGCAGCAGCAGTGGCCTGAACTGTTCCAAAGTTAAAGGCCCGTGGGACTAACGTTACCTGGGAGCTGAGGGGGTGGATGCAGAGACAAGGGGAAAGGCATCTCTGCACACAGCCTCTGCCAGGGCCTGGAGACCTAGCAGGTGATCTCACACCCCTTGGAGGTCCGCGGGTCTGCATAACCACTGGCTGCCAAACTATATGGAAGCATTCGAGGCTGAGCCCTGAAGGGGAAACTCCCCTCTGAGACTGGGGCCACATAGGTCCAGAAGGGCTGTCCCCAGCCCCACCCAATTAGGTCTCCCCCAAAAGAGACGAGGGAAAGAAACTGGGCTCAAGGCTTCTGCTCCACCCCAAGCCCTGATGGGCCCCACGGGGGAACCATTGCCCCGTACCCCGTTCCCTAAACCCCGTCAACTCAGAGGCCGACCTCTCCCTCACTGCCAGAGACGGGGGCACTTCTAACCCATAAGGCCCCCTGAAAGGAATCTAGGGAGAGGACATCCCTGTCCTTATCCCTACCTCAGAAGGCCGGGCAGCACCAACACCAGGGTCAGCAATCACCCGGGACTCCAAGGCTGGGACCACCACCTCCTACAGTCCTGGAATCGCCGTCAGCCACTAGTGACCCGGCACCTACCCCTGTGCCAGGACTGGAACCAACTGTAACAGCCAAGGCCCCCGGGGGGGAAAGAGAGGACGATGGGACCTGGGAGGGCGTGGTGGCACCGAGCATGGGAGGGCCCTCAGACTCTGAAGAGTCAGGCTGCCAGTCTGGGTCCGCCACCGGATCATCTGGCTACGGAGAGCTGGAGATGAAGTAGATCTCCACCCTAGCAAACCTGGGGGCCCTTCCACACACAGCGCTGCTTGGAAGGCCCAGTGCTGCTCGGGGCAGTCCCTAAGGAGCCACCTGTGCTGGGCCCAGCGGCCAAGGGCAACACCGGTAGAGCCTTCACCTCAGAGGAGATGACTGCCGATGCGGAGCTCTCGGCCCAGCCCCGAACAGAGCCAGACTGACCCTCTGGCACCGTGGAAGAAGGACCCCTCCTCCGCGGCCTGTACAGAGCCAGGAGGGACCCGGACGAAGGGCAAAGGACCTGTGCTTGGCATCCCTGGTGCGAGGGCATCCTAAAGTCGAAGGGTGGTGTAACAAGGGATAAAGAAATGTGTCCCAATATTGCAGGCAAACCTCATTTTGGTCTAAAACATAATGTGTTTGTGTAACAAATATTGACCTATGAAGCTGGATCATATAAAACTTGTAAAGCTACAAGACAGACTAAGCCACTAGTTGTACTATTCAAGTGTCTTTTGATATTCGTACTGACCATGTAAGTAATGGAAAACAGGTGTCTTAAGTGTCTGCAAGACAGAAACACAGGGATAGAGTTCAAATTATCCTTTGACTGTCTTTAGTGTTTGTTATTAGGACAGACTAAAAAGCTTGTGTGCACATTCCTAAGTGCAAACCTATTTCTTCCTCCTAAGATCTTGGTAACTGGTAATGACAATTGTTATTAGCCTTATATAGTAATATAATTTACACTATCAATACATTTGTGCTGTAACTACATTAGCCAAAAGATTGCCTTTTAAGTTGATGTTTGTAATTGTCTTGGACCAACTATAGACAACCATAGAAATTGAGAATACTGTCTTCCACTATATAAGCAAGCCACTATACATTGTTAGTTTGAAGAATGAAGAATGAAGGATGTACCACTTGTAATCTCTCGCTGTGATTATTGTTATAATCATTAAATTCTTCCGCCATCAGCCTCATCTCCGTTCGTCTCCTTTCTAGGTATTTGTAATAGATAATTTACTAAATGGTAATTTTTTTGCCCACTGTTACAGGTGGCCAACTTTAAACGCACAGTATTCCAAAACTCTTCGGCCCATCGATAAACATGTGTCGCACCGATCCATATCATGCTGTGGACCCAGGCAGGTTAGACAATGGTCATGTAGATCCGAAGCAGACACCTGTCGGCTGCAGGGACACCGGCGCATAGAGGCCCGACCCACTTTTTAACATTTCTTCGCCACTGGACAGACTGGACATGACCGACGGCAACCAAACACAAAAAGACTGCGCTGATTAAAAAAAAGGGAATATCTTTCCGTAATTCTAAAATAGCCGAGTAGCTTGGCAGATGGCAGAACTGAGATGATGCTGAAGGCTGGTGTCGAAAAACAGGCTGTACTAGGCTGTGATGATGCACTTAGCAAGAGCTGGAGAGCTGGTGAGGTGCTGCACTTTCAATGGCGGGAGAAGTAGAACTGAGGTGGGGAGGAACCGGTACCAGTTATGGCCAACCCTCTAGCCTGGCGCCATGCATCCGCCTTGTGGGTGGCATCGTGGTGCTGACTCCACCCCCTGAGGGAAATGCAAAAAAAAAAAAACACTCCCTCGGGGTGCTGCGCCTCTGGCTGACACCCACCAGTGATGAATGGTGAATACTGACACAGGGAAGATCTATACAACTGACCAACCATTTGGCCAATGTCTGCTTAGTCACTGGTGTCCCTAACATTCTTTGGGAAAACAACTGATCTGTCTTCCTAGAAGACTGAGTACGATCTATGTAGAAATGAAGAATCCTGTGAACATCCAACAGGTCCTCCCCTTTATTTGAGTACTCTGGGTAATAGACTAGAAGTTGAATGTCCTGATTTAGCATGAACTCTGATACTACCTTCCGGAGAAACTTAGGATTAGTAAGCAGGGATACATAGTCCATGTGAAAAATCAAATAAGGCCCTTTACACAACAAAGCCTGAAGCTTGGGAATCCTCCGGGAAGAAGTAATAGCAACTAAAAAGAACACTTTACAAGAAAGGAAGCGTAGCTCGCAATGTGTGGCTGGCTCAAAAGGAGGCAACGTAAGTTTTTCAGACATGAATAAAACATCCCAAGGGGAAATAGGGTCCCTCCTGGGAGGCTTGATATGCATAATCCTGCGCAAGGAGGTCTTGGAAAACGTCAATAATGCCAGGGTCCTGCCATTCAATGATGCATGATAAGCTGACAGTGCAGAAAGGTGTACCTTTATGGACGAATCGCTGAGGCCTGCATCAGATAGGGAAAGAAGGTACTCCAGGATTGAATCCACTGGCAGGTGAATGGATCCCACAGGCTGAAACATTTCCATGTCATGGTATATGTGGCCCTGGTCAAGGATTTCCTAGCGGCCACTAGGACCTCTGCTACCCTTTAGGACACCCCATATCTGTTCCTAACTAGGTCTGCAGGAGCCATGCATGCAAGTGCAGAGACTGAAGATTCGGGTGTACTAGAGTTCCTTGCTCCTGGGAGAGCAACCATGGAGACAGGGGCAAAGGAATTGGGGGTTCCAATGCCAATAGTTGGAGCAACGGGAATCAAATCTGTTGAGGACAAAATGGCGCTATGAGAATCACGATAGCTTGGTGCACTTGTAGCTTGAGCAGTATTCTCTGAAGTAGTGGGAAGGGAGAGAAGGCATACAGGAACTTCCCTGCCCAAGAGAGGGACAATGCGCCTCACCAGAAAACACCAGACTCTGGATCTAGCAAGCAGAAATTGGACAGCTTGGCACTGAGTGGGGATGCAAAGAGGTCCAGGTCTGGAAGCCCCCAACTTGAGAAATGGTCATCTGCTATGTCCTGTAGTAGCTCTCATTCGTGAGCCTGAGACCGACATCTGCAGGTGCTGTCGGCAAGAGTGTTTTGAACTCCTGGAAAATGAACTGCTGTGAGTTCCTGGTTGTGCTCCACTGCCCAGTACCAGACTCTCATGGCTTCTCTGCAGAGGGGGTAAAAGCGTCTTCCTCCTTGCTTGCTTGATGTAGAAGACCACTGGCATGTTGTCTGACTGATCTGTAGGGGCTCTGGAAGAAGAATCGTCTTAAACACCTGCAAGGCATACAGAATGGCTCTCCTCTCCAACAGGTTGATGTGCAGATTGTGTTCCAAGGAGGTCCACGTCCCTCTTATCTGATGGTCTCTAAAATGTGCACCCCACCCTAGTCCTGACGCATCCATTGTCAAGATCTGGCGAGGACTGGGACATTGAAAGGGGGCCCCGAATTCTAGCTGGGAAGGGGTGAGCCACCATTCCAGAGTCTGACACACTGCTTTGGAGATCCAGACTGGTTGTTTGCGAGCGTTCAAGCACTGGTCCCATTGAACCCTGATGTTCCACTGGAGAACCCTCATGTGCAGGTTAGCTAAGGGGACTGTTACAATGGCATGCCACATGGCCTAGCAGCTGCACTACCATTCTGGTTAGCATCTGTTTTGTGGAGATGACCATCCAAGCCAGTGCTCTTAGTCGATCTGCCCTGTCTGAGGGAAGAAAGGCTCTTCCCTGGACTGTGTCCAAGACGGCCCTATATATTGTAACCGCCGGGTGGACCAGGGGATAACATGGCAAGATTCAAGGTAACCCCAGATCTTGAACAACTGGAAGGTGTCTTCCAGTAAGCAACACAGCTGTTGCCTTATGGGAGCTGTCAAGAGGCAGTAGTTGAGGTAGGGGTAGTGTCGTCGAGGCACAGGTCAGGAAGCACAGAAAAACCAGGAGCAACTGTAGAATTCACGAAAAATATTTATTTACAGTAGCAGTAATATAAAAAAAATTGTTCATAATAACTGTACAAAGGAGAAAAAACATTAGTTTTCTTTGAGTCTGTGTTCCCTTTTCTTCTAATCTTTCTTGCAGTTGCAGCTTAGCTCTTCAAGTCCTTTCAACACCCATCCTTAGCAAGCATACTGTTTTTGTAACCATCAGGCAGGAGCTACTGCTAGAACACAGTCTGCTTGAGCTGAGAGGCCCCATTTCCACAGTTTTTGCAAGAAGGCCTACAATTTGAACTCCGGTAACCTCTGAAGTTCCCAATAGCTTTCTGCAGTCATGTCAAAATACAATCATATACATCTCAACAGTAACACTATATATTTTCTAAACAAAAGGGATCCCAATATCAGTTACATTTCCATACAATCATTTGCACATATTTTTATACTAGTAGCTATATAAGGGAGGAAAAACAGACAGCAAGGGAGGGCTGAGAGGCAGTGAGAGGCAAAGAAATGGAAATTACATACCTACCGTAATTCTTGATCTTCTTGGACGAAGTCTCCACCACTCATTCACACTGATGGGATCTACGCCGGAGGCGCTAGGACCCAGCGGAAGCAAACTTTTTGCAGGAGGGTCAGCACCAGAGATGGAGCCACGAGGAGCGGTGCCGAGAACCTCGGCTCGTGCAGCAATGACTATCCCGGGCCAACCTCCAACCTGCCTCAGTACCTTTTTTCCGAGGAGGTGCAGCGTAACTAACCCAGAAGGATAGCCTAACAGAAACGGACATAAGATAGTCTGAAGACCCGTATAAGAAGGGTTGAAGAAAGAAGTCTTCACAGCCTAAAGATTGAGGGAGGAAGACCAACAACAGAGGTGAGCTCGGGGATGGTGGGATGTGTGAATGAGTGATGGAGACTTTGTCCAAGAAGATCAAGAATTATGGTAGGTACGTAATTTCCATATCTTCCTGGACATACAGTCTCCACCACTCATTCACAATGATGGAGAGTACCAAGCTAATCCCCCGAGAGGGCGGGAGGAGAGACCAAGAGCTCACAAATTTAGGACAGAAGTCCATTAAGGATGGTTCTGCCAAATGAAAAATGTCGCCTGGCATGGACATCCAGGGCATAGTGCTTGACGAAAGTATGCACTGAGCTCCAGGAAACCGAATTGCAAATATCTGCAATGGGCACATTGCGGATTTCCGCCAGGGATGCTGCGAACTGCTCTAGTACAGTGAGCGTACACTCTGCCCTCCAGCTTAACCTGTGCTATGGAATAACAGTGGCGAAGGCATGCCACCAGCCAGGCTAAGATGCATCTGATAGCAACAGGTTGAGCCAGGAGGGTCTCGCTGAAGGAAACAAACAGTTTTTGAGCTTTGCGAATTTCTTTTGTTCTATCTAAACAGAAATGCAGAGCTCTTCTGACATCCTAAGAATGAAGGTACGCCTCCTTCATTTTGGAAGTTGCTAAGTAGCAGGACCAAAGGTTGGTTTAGATGGAATTCTGAAACAACCTTAGGGAGAAACTTAAGGATGGAGCCTAAGAACCACTCTGTCCTTATGAAACACAGTATACGGAGGTCTGTGACCAAGGCATGTATCTCAGAAACCCTGCGGGCCGAGGTAATGGCCACCAGAAAGGCCGTTTTCCAAGTGAGAAATTTCAGCTCACAGGTAGCTAAAGACTCGAAAGGCTTTCGAGTGAGCATGTCTAGTACAAGATTAATGTCCCAGGCTGCGATTGGATGTCTGATAGGAGGTCTGGTATTCAGAATTCCTTTAGAAACCTCTTAACTCAGGTAACTGAGCCAGTGACAAGGAAAGTACTGGCTCATGATAAGCTGAAATGGTACAAAGGTGAACTTTGACTGTATAGTATTGCAGACCTGAATTTGAGAGGTCTAAAAGGTACTTTGGAACTTTATTGGGTGGGTAGGAAAAAGGATTCAAAGAGGATTGTGCACACCAGAGAGAAAAACGCTTCCATTTGGCTGTGTAAGTTTTTCTATTGGCTGGCTTGCGCGCAGCCAGAAGAATATCTGAAACTCTGCGAGAGACATTGAACCTGTTCACTTCTATCTCTTCAGGAGCCAAGTGTGAAGGTGAAGCGATCTCAGATTGGGATGGACCACAGGCCCGAGTCAGAAGGTTCATCTGAAGGGGAAGTGCTTTCAGAGGGGTTTCCGACATACTGCTGAGTAACGGAAACCATATTTGTCGAGGCCAGAGGGAAGCAATGAGGATCATTTTATCCCACTGGGACTCGAACTTGAGAAGTACCCTCTGAATTAGAGGAAGAGGAGGAAAGGCGTATAGAAAGCGTTTTGTCCACAGCAGCCTGAACGCATCCTGACAGAAAATGCCCAGCCCTGGATTTCTGGAGCAGAAGAGAGGCAGTTTTATGTTGAATGGGGATGCAAAAAGGTCCAGGTCTGGAGTTCCCCACTCTGCAATTAGTGACTGAACTACAGTTGAGTCGAGAGACCATTCATGAGGATCTGTCTCTGTTCTGCTAAGACAGTCTGCCAGTTTGTTCTGCACTCCCGGCAGGTAGACCGCCTGAATTAGAGCCTTGTGCTCCAAGCACCTTTCCCACACCCTCAACGCTTCCCTGCATAAAGGGTAAGAGTGAGCACCGCCGTGCTTGTTGATGTAATATATCACTGCTTTGTTGTCCATTTGAAGGAGAATGTTCTTGTGACAGAGAATGTCCTTCAAAGCCTGGACTGCATAAAGGATGGCTCTCATTTCTAGGACATTTATATGAAGCTGGGACACGTCTTGAGTCCACGTACCTTGGGTGTGGAGATCCTGATAATGGGCTCCCCACCCCACCCCACCAGGGACGTGTCCGTGGTAATGGAGATCTGGTGATCCAGGGGAGCAAATGGATACCCTTCCAGAAGGTTGTCCTCTTGCGACCACCAGATGAGCGATCTCTTCAGAGGTTCGGTTACCTTGATGAGAAAGGACTGAGGGTGAGTGGTTTGGGACCACTGAGTACTGAGCATCCATTGAGAGGTCCTCATGTGAGATGAGTTAGTACAGTGAACACCGAGGATGCCATGAGACCCAGCATCTGCTGCATCAGAATAACTCGAACTGAGCTGTTCTTCCTGATGTATTGGGCCATCTGTAGGATATCGCTCCTTCTGACTTCTGGAAGAAAGACTTTCACACAAGAGGTGTCCAGAAGAGTTCCTATAAAAAGGAGCTTCTGGGAGGGCTGCAGCTGAGATTTTTGAGATGTAGCAGAACTCCCATGGTCGTGAGAAAGTCTGAGGCCATGGATACGGCGTCGAGAGTTCCTTGGCTGGAAGGACTTGCTAGAAGCCAGTCGTCCAGATACGGGAACACTTGTATTCCGATCTTTCTGAGGTGCGCTACGAGAACTGCACAACACTTTGTAAAAACTTGCGGTGCCAAGGATAGCTCAAAGGGCAGGACTCTGAACTGATAATGCTGGCCCAAAGCCACGAACCTTAGGTATTTGTGATGCCTTGGGTGAACAGGAATATGTTGGCAAGCATCCTGCATGTCCAGGGAGGCTAACCAGTTGTGCTGATGAAGCAAAGGTAAGAGGGTTGCTAGCGATATCATTTTGAACTTCTCCTTGGGAAGAAATCTGTTAAATTTTCTGAGGTCCAAAATGGGGCGCATGCTCCCGGTTTTCTTTGGAACTAGAAAGTAATGGGAGTAGAACCCTGTGTTCCGTTGATCCAACGGAACTATTTCTACTGCCCTGTTGTTCAGAAGGCCTTGTATCTCGGAGGCGAGAAGTTCTGACTGAAGTACTGACAGCCTGGGCTGCCATTTGGAGGGACAGTCCGTTGGGGTCTCCAAAAGATTGAGGAATACCCCTCGCGGATTATCCGGAGGACCCATTTGTCCAATGTTATGGACTTCCACTGGTTGTAGAATTGAGTCAGACGACCTCCCACTGCTAAAGAGGAGTCCCCCTCGGGCAGCCCAGAAACTCAGAAGGTGGCACTGGGCGCTTTGGGCCCTTGTGCTTTCTGTTGCGTTTTCTTTTGAGGCTGAGGGGCTTGGTTTTTATCAAAACCTCCCCTGCCTCTGCCTCGAAAGGACTGATGGTTGTGAAACTTGTGCTTATTAACACCCCACTGAGAAGGGGCGGGAACAGGTCGAGCCAATTTAATGGCCGATCTGGTCTTTTGTGTAGCCTCTACAGTTAGTTCTACTTGAGGACCGAAGAGATACACACCGTTGAAGGGCAATGCCATGACCTGTTGCTGGGCATCATTTGTGAAGCCTGAAGTGCGCAGCCAGGAATGACGGCGGGTACAAAGGCCCGCCGTCGCTGCTCGAGAGGCAGTATCGAAAGCGTCCATAGGCGCTTTAACCGGTTGGTTGTTGGACATGATATCCCTGGTTATGGTTTGATGAAGCTCTGAATTAGTGTCCGACTCTGGTAGAGCTTCAACCATTTGTTTGAATGAATGCCAAAGAATATACTCATATTGAGAGAAATAGCCCTGGTAGCTGGTGATACGCATACCCAGGGTGGATGCAGAAAAGGTTCTCTTACCTAAAGTATCTATCTTACGAGGTTCTTTGTTTATAGGTCGAGCTGTAGTAGTCTGAGGAAGGACAACCTTAACATTCCCTGCCAAGACTATAATAGGGTCCGCAAAGGCTCGAGAGGCCAAAATAGGTCGATCCTTGGGAGCAGTGTACTTCCTATCTATGGACTTAGCCACAGAAGGAATGACAGCAGGATTATTCCATACCATTTGAGAAAGCGTCTCAAAGGAGGGCTGTACCGGGGGAGTTAAATCCATAGGGATGTCCGGAACATGAAGGTATTGGGAGTCTTAAAAGCTTCCCAGGACTGACATCTATAGTCTGAAGAGAAAGAGTGGAATTCAAATTTTTCAGCAGAGACTTAAATGACAGGTCCTCGACCACAGGCTCTGCAGCAGGATTAGATCCGTTCCTTCCACATCATCCACCCAGCCTAAGGTCTGGTTCAGGCTCAATATCACCTCCTGACAGCCCAGGAGGGACAGTATGGATAGGAAAGGAGTAAAATCAGAAGGACAATAGGAGGAAAAGGGTTGAGTCAAGGAGCCCTGAAGACTGGAAGACTTCTCACCAAGTCTCGGCGCCGAAGAAGAGCAGGCACCCTGGCCCAGCACAGCGCATGGCGCCGACAGAGCCCTCGGTGCCAAAAAGCCGCACGGCACCGAGGGCAGCGCCGAAAAGCCCAACGGCGCAGACAATCCCAATGGCGCCGAGGACGGCGCCAGATGCACAGATGCCAACAGCGCCAAAACCAAAGCAGGGCCCGGAAAACTAAGATTTGAGGAAACAGAAGGAAAAATACCAGGAGATAGAGGTATCGGTGTGGCCCCCTGTGCCACAGCAATGTGAGGGGGGAAAACACTTGAGTGCGGAGTTGATGGCGCTGAAGAAGGTGCCGTGCGTCTAGGGAGGCCCAACCACCCTACCCGATCCCCTGAAGGGTCCGAGGGCCCCCGAGTGACCAGGCCAGGCAGTTGGACCAACCTCCAAGCCCACTGCTCCATCAGAGCAGCCCACTGATGAAACTGCTCATCTGAAGCCCTACCAGAAGGCGGGGAAGGGCTCCGATGTCGAAGAGGTCAGAGACCCGAGACAGAAACCAGCAACTCCAGAGGAGACCGGCAATTGACCCCAATGACCGACTGTTGACACACAGACATACCAGAAGGCGACCTTGAGTAATGCCTTCTCTTTCTTGACCTACGGATCGAAGAAGAGCTCAAGGCTGAACGGTGCCGAGAGTGAGACTGTTTTCTTTTATGCTTCCGGGGGGACCGCCCCTTCCCTCGGCATTGGACTGTCTGTTGTCAGACCCCCACTCGAGAGGGCGGAGGACCAGACCCAGCCCGGCTGACTGAACAACTTTCATAAGAAGTCTCCCTACCATCACCTGACCGGCTCATGATCGACTCCATCAAAGTAGGCTGAGACTTCTTTCTTGTAATAATTATAATAGCGGAACTTTATTCAAGAAATACTACAAAATAAAAAAAACCAGAAAACTATGCTGCTAGTTTGAAATTTGACTCAATGAGGCGACTGACGTCGTCACTGTGGCACTTCGGCAGAGCGGGAAAAAAGGAACTGAGGCGGTTGGGAGGGTCAACGCCGAGATAGTCATTATCACACTAGCCAAGGCTCACGGCTCCATCTCTGGCGCCGGCCCTCCTGCAAAACGTTTGCTCCCACTGGGTCCTAGCACCTCCGGCGTACATTCCATCAGTATGAACGAGTGGTGGCGACTTTATGTCCAGGAAGATCTGTGAGCCTGTTGGGTAGATCAAGTTCGAAGTCTCTGAGGAAAATTTGGTTGCGCAACCAGACAGAAGAGACAGAAAAGGAAAGATACTTGCATTTAAACACTTTCTCCATGGGCAGCAACCCGGACAGTGTAACCATCCTGAACCTTTTGTATTCAATGAAAGTGTTCAGATGACTTAGGTCCAGGATGGGATGAAGGTCCCCTGTCTTTTTCAGGACTAGGAAGATGTGGGAGTAATATCCCCTTCCTCTTTAAGCTGGTGGCACTGCTTGGATCGCTTTCTTGCTCAAGAGGGCTTGGATTTCTGCTTGGATGAGTCCTGCATGGGGTAGGAAGCAATGGGAGGGAATTGGTGGGTTGTCTGGTGGAATTTGGGTGAATTCCAGTGCGTAACCCCTTTCTATGATCTAGACTACCCACTGATCTGCAGTGATATTGGACCAGTCGCTCAGGTAAAGGGAGAATCTTCTTTCTACTGCCTCCCCCTGCAACTCCGCCGAAGGAGGGGTGGCAGGCAAGGAGTCATGCTGAGGTTGTTGTAGTGGGCAAGGGAACTCTGGTGTGCTTAGGTCCCTGTGCTCCTGAAGACAGGAGGGTACCTTTTCTTTTGTAACCCCCTCTTTGCTGTTGTCACCTACCCCGTTGGCCCTGATGCCTGTGAAATGAGCGATGCCTAGTCGTGACTGATTTGAAGTTATACATTTTGTGGACTTCAGAAACTGCCTTTCCTGAGTCCTGCAAACCAGTTATTAGCTTTTCAGCCTACTGGCCGAAAAGAGGAGTCTAGTATGGTGTCGCAAATCCTGGGAAACCCAAGAACCTCAGCCAGGAGTGGTGCCTTAGGCATATCCCTGTAGCCACTGCTCTAGTGGCAATGTCTGCCAAGTTGTATGAGCACCTAAGGACATGCTTTCCAATGTCAGCACCGGATTGGAGAACTGCTAACTGCTCAGACTTGTTGGCTGAGTCAGGCTGTGACCGAGCTACGTCCATGGCCTTATTCCATAGGGATTTCTGATACATCATCATATGCGCCAGAAAATTAGGTGGCCGAGGAATACACCTTGCAGCCCAAATGATCCAATTTCATGGACTCCTTATTCGGTGGTTGGGAACTCATGTGCTTTGATTGTTGAGTCCTCCCGTGAGCAGCAGTGAAGATCATAGAGACTGCCTTGGGCTGCTCGTTCAAGTGTGGTTCTCCCATTGGGATCCTATACAAGCGATCAGCCTTTTTAGGGACCGCTGAGGTCGTGGAAAGGTGCTTCTAGCCTACTTTCATAAGGGGAGAGCTATGAACTGAAAGTATTTCCCCTGGGAGGAAAACCTGAGGAAGCGGTGGTGGGCCGGGAAGACAAGGATATTCAGATATGTATCCTGCATATCCAGAGTGCAAAACCAGTGTCCCTGTTGAAGCAGTGGCTGTAGACCTGGGAGAGTTAGCACACGGAATCTCTTGTACTCTACGTACAGACAGAGTCCGCTGAGGTCCAGTACTGGTTGAAGGTCTCTCGTCTTTCTGGGCACCAGGAAGAAGTGGGAGTAATACCTCCTTCTGACTTGGCCCTGAAGAACAGACTCTATGGCTGACTTTTCGTGCATAGCCTCAATCTCTTTTCTGATGAGCAGGATACGAGCTTTCGGGTAGTGAGAGTGACCTGGGGAATTTTCCGGTGGTCTCTCTACAAATTCCAATGTGTGACCTTCAGCTATGAGCTGAAGGACCCATGATTCGGCCGTGATCGCCTCCCATCCGGGTAGGTGACTAGTGAATTTGCCCCTTACTGGCTCCTCCGGAACTAGGGGTGGAGGAAGGGGTGCAGTCCACAAGTCAAGAGGGAGGGTTGGCAAGTGCCCCCCAGAGGCCCACTGGGACTTGGCTGGGGCCCGCTGAGGGAGCCTGACGTTTGTCCCGATGCCAGGGCTTAGCACTGGGTCGGTACAGCAACTTCACAGAGCGGAGGGCTTTACCACTCTCTTGCAATTCCCTCAGTATATCACTGATGTCCCTTCCAAAGAGAACCAAGTCTTGAAAGGGAGCGTCCAGAATGGAGGCTTGAACATCCTGGGCGAATCCAGACACCCGCAACCAGGAGTGTCTATGTAAACAGATACCACGTCAGTGCTGCGAGCAGAAGCACTTGAAGAAGCATCATGGCGTCAGAGGTCGCTGTAAGATATGACGTGTGATCACCGCCGTTTCTAACCGCCTGCTCCATCTTGGTCTTGGCCTCAGAATCTGGTAAGGCCTCGAACTCATATTTGAGCGGGCCCAGGACAGCCTTCTGGTAGCATACCATGTGGGCTACGTAATTCAGGGCCCTCAGTGCCAATGTGGAGGACAAGTAAACTTTATGTCCATACTGGTCCAGCTGCTTAGGCTTAGCTCAGCAGTCGTGAACTGCATTAATGACCAGCGAATCAGCTTTAGGGTGGGCGCTAAGGTGGTCTTTACCCTCTGGGGCATGGTATAATCTGTCTGCCTTCTTAGCAACAGCTCCTACAGACAGCTGTTGCCAAATGGTGTTGGCTAAATTGTCATGTGGCCCCATCCACAGGGAATGAGGAGCGGAGTCAGCTCTGGTAAACTGAGGTGCTCTGCCAGTCTTCTATGCGGAGGATCTTGGTCCTCTGTCTTCCATCCATTGGCCTCCTATATTTTCTTCAGGATTTCCGTAAAAAGGCTCCTCTGTGGAGACTTGTGTCTCTCTTTTGGTATAGGAGCCTCTGATGGAGGGATTCTTAGTCGAGGCGTGTTGAACCTTGGCCCTGTTCCACCAGGACTGAAAAGGGCTTCACAATCTACCTGCGGCTGGGGAGAGCTGGAAGGCAGGTGGGTACCCTGGCATCCAGTACCCCTGGTGTGGGGTACCCTGGCGACAGTTATCCTGGCGTTAGGTACACTGGCGTAGGGTAGACCAGTGTTTGGCCAACCTGGTGAAGGGCAGACCGGGCAGGGCTGAGGGACCTGGCGGGCAGACCACAGGTGGTACCAGATGAGCTAGGCTGCAGGGGAGCCAGCGACGAACCCGTGGGAGGATCCGCGTCAGCCTTCCAGATTCTAGAACTGAGAAAGTAGTCCAGACGGAGGAGGTTTACCTGGACCATTTCCAGGGGTCCGGGAAGTGCTGCCGCGCTGGCCGATCGGGTCAGCGGGTGGTAGCTCCTCCGCTCCAGGTGGATGGGGAGGAAGGGCCTAATGGAGGTGATGAAGGAGTGTCCCAAGAGGGGAACTCCTCCTGGCAAATGCAGCCGAAGCGGCAGCGGCGCGTCTGGAGGACTGACGCTGGACCTCAAGGTGGAGTCCGATGTGAGCACCGGGGCTGTGCAGACGTTGGTAGAACTGGGGTCTGACTTACCAGCCGAATCACTCTATTAGACCTGGAAAGTATGAAGGGCCTAAGAGTGGTGGAAGCCTTTCAATCCCTGGAGGTCCCCCCGCCTTGACCATAACTAGCTCAGGCCAAGGGCTATCCCGAAGAGGTGGGGGAAGGTTTGTTCGGAGGAGCGATATCCTTGCTGAAGGAAGACTGCTCGTCAGTCCTGGTGCTTCTCCTTGTCCTTTTTCTTCTGCTTGTGAGAGCCAGAAGATCCTCCCAGTGAAGACGAAGAGCTCCGCGCCTGCTGCAGCTCCTTCTCCATGGAAGCCAGTTTTTGCTCGAGAAGGTGGGCTTCCAAGGCTTACTACCGACGCTTCTGTGTGGCCTGGTTTAACTTTTTCTTTCCGTAAGTAGATTTACATACTTTTTTCTCCCTGATCCCGACCCCCCACCTTGACGCTGCTCTGTGTAGAGGCATGCGACACTGCATCTCAAGGTGCCCTCCCTTCGTGTCGACCCCGCTGCCCATGCTAACCACCGGACCTCCACCTAGTGGCAGCGAGACTACTGGGGGGGGGGGTGGCGACCACTCCAAAGAAAGGAGAACTGCCTTCCAGTTGCTCAATCCTGCTCCGACCCTCCCCCCCCACAACGGCACCCCAACAACCAGAATCCGTTCCCGAACCCAAGTGGCCGGCGTACTGTAGCACGAGCTAAGGCATCCAGCGCCTCAGCCCTCAACACCACCAATCCGGCACCTGGTGAACTTCTGGTAGGCCTCACAGTCTCCGGTGCTGTGGTCAGACCCAAGGCACAGGAGACACGAGGTATGGTCATCCTTCTCAGGAATCTGCTTGCCGCAGGTGCACTTGTTCTTCCGTGATTCGGAAGGAGATGGAGAAGATATGCAATCCGACAACAAATTACAGGATGTTTTGAAGAAAATAAGAAAACTCAATAGTGTACACTTATCGAAAATGGCGGTTGACAGTAGCAGCATTCTATGAGGTCCGACGTGCGCAGGTCGATGGTGGGAAATAACTGGAGGGCGGGGATGGAGACCTCCCACTATATAGCGCCGGACCATCATCGGTCACGTGACACTGGGTGGGCATTCCCCCACAAGACACTGCTGGCTAAGTTTTCCGTGTGGTCCTGGCACCTAATTGCTCAGTCCTAATGGTTATTGCCTACTGCAAAAGCCCTCTCAAAGCAAGATCCTGAAATACCACCAGCACTTGGGGGGGGGAGGGGGATTAAGATAAGTGCCCTACATGTTCAGGGAACAAAGGCAGCCCCCTTCTTGAGCAGTGGCAGCAGGCCGTGCAGAGTGACCATACAGAACTTCTTGTACTGAATGTACTGGTTTAGCCCTGTGAGATCCAAAATGTGGTGCAGAGCTTCTGTTCTTTTTGGAACAAGTAAAAACCTGGAGTAGAACCCAGTGTTCTGCTGACTCCGTGGACAGGCTCTAATGCCTGCTTGTGCAAAGGGAAAAGACTCTGCCCCACAGCACTGGAATGTGGTCCAGAGGATACAGGGATGGATTAAGGGGAAAGTCTGGGGACTGTTCCAGAAGCTATAGAGTGTGGCCCTGCTCTGTTATTTGCAGAATACAAGCATCTCTGGTAGCAGTCCTCCACTGCTTGAGATGGAGCTAAAAACGACCCCCTACCACCACCACCTGGCTTGGAACAAGAGGAGGGGGGCCAGGCAAGGAGTCAGCCTGAGGTGGGGCCAGGGGAAGAGGCAATGTTGCTGGCTCTGGGGCCCTTGGCTGAGGAACAGGCAGGCAGGGAGGTGCCAGCTCTGCACGTCTTGAACACAGATGCCTGACCCTAGCTTCTGGGAAGATCTTTAGAAAGGAAGGTCTCGGACAACTTCTGGGTTGAGTATGATAAAGGGAATGGACCGACCCTATGGCCCCTCCTTGAGGCCTGCAACTCATAAATAATGTCCTGCATGTCAGGGCAAAATGTCTGGAGCCCACAAACGGGCATCTGGGACTTGCTGCTGCACATCCACAGCAAACCAATAAACACAGAGCCAGGAGTGCCTCCTTAGGCAAATGCCTGTGGCAGCTGCACTGACGAGGTATCGGACATGTCACAGATGGCTCGGAGGTGTTCACTGCCTGAAGAACCTTGAGAAGTTCCTGCTTTGAGATCCTTCCGAGAGCCTGGATGGGAGCCCTGCCCTTCTTCCATAGGGTGTTCTGGTACTTAACCAGATGAGACAGGTAGTTTGAGATCCTGAGGCCCAAAGGAGCTGAGGTACCCCACAGATCAAGCCTCCTGGATTCAGGTCTGGTACGACTGCCCAACTCTTAACTGGCCGATGCACAACTGCCAGACTCTGACTTCAATCTTCCCGCTCAGGACTTTCGCCCCACTCCAACTTCCCCAACCTGTACTGTCAATCGTCTCTCAGTCTGTCTGCAAAGGCAACTTTCCCCAACCAGGAAACATGTTTAACAGTTGTTTTTTTTTTTTTTTTTTACAGGTTTGCTAACCGGGCGCCTAGAACAGGATTGTAACACGGAGCTTGACGGGCTAAAAGCTAAAACAAGCACAACCGACTTAGCGTCTGACTTATTCTTTGCCCTCCCGCATCAGCACACAATTCACACACCATTACAGTTGTAAAAGTAGGTTTAACAGTAAACCTGTGTGCACATACCTGCTTTGTCCATGCCAGCTAATCCCAGATTCTCTCATGTAGCGCACAGCAACCGCATTCTTATAATTAATAGAACTGTAATGCTGCATGAATTCAGTGCTACAAAAAAGTCCAGGATGGGGATTGTGTTGAAGGCTCTGTGCTCCATGTCCTAACATGAAGGTGCTGCCTCTGTTCGATTCATAATCATATTCCCCGGTTAGTGAAGTGTTGCTGCTGCTTGTTCCCCTCCTATGTGCGGGGTATGTTTGTGGACTTCATTCCCCCTCGCTTTTCCCCTCCCCATAGTGGTCACGTTCACCCGGTTAGTGAAGGTCTGCTGCTATTTTTTTCCCTCCTCTGTGCAGGCGTGTTTGCGGACTTCATTCACCTTTTCCCCTCCCATAACAATCGGGCAAATGATAGTCAGCAAGTCATACCTGATGGGCACTCGATGTCAGGATTATTATTGTCTGGAATTTGTATATCGGGCAGTCGTACTGATCCCCTGGATTCCTTATCTGGAGGCAGGGAGCTAAGGTGTTTGGGGACCTTGAATCAGTCACGGGAAGCCTTAATGACCACAGAGTCCATTTCAGGCTCAGCGGAATAGATGGGTTTCCCAAGGAGAGCCTGATACTGTCTATCCATCTTTCTAGGCACGAATTAGGCCTGCGCCAAACAGCCTGGGCAGCATCATCCAGAGGTGGGAGTAAAGAAGGCATGTGGGTGGTAATTTAGGCATCTCCAGAAAATCCACCAGATTTCTCCTGGTGATGTCATCCTCTTCAGTCTGAAACCCCATAGTAGACTGAAGTTGCTTCATGATGTTATGGGGGGGGGGGGAGAGGGATATAGGGGTATTTTTGTCAGAGTCCTCACTCCTGGAAGAGGCAGTGGACCTATCAGAAGAGTAGGCCCCAACGTCTTCCTCCTTCTCTGGAAATATAAGACCAGGGTGATATACCTCCTCTATGTTGACCTTTTCTGAGACAGGGACTGACTGAGCAAATGCCAACGATGCCTGGGAGGGCGCGAAGTGAGATGGCCGGATCGGCCAGGAGGTGATGCCAATGGTGGGCCAGGCATAGTGGTGAACTGCCTGACCAGAGTCGACATGATAGAAATCAGCTTAGAATTAAAGTCGACGATTGGGTAAGGGATGGCAGTTGTAACCAGGAGCAATGGCGAAGGCACAAAGCCAACCGCCGGCGACCCCGCTTGGACTCAAAGGCGACAGCACGGGGGAAAACTCAGACATCCATGGCCCAGCAGTGGCAGAAAGGGATGGAGCCGAAGCACGGCCAACCGTTGATGACCTGCTGTCCACAATGGGAGCAGTGGGGCTCGGCACCAGGGAGCCCTGCTTAGAAGCAAGCAGGGAAGGTGGGGCGGGGACCTACATATCAGAGGTTGATGGCCTAGTATCCTCTGATGCTGGAGAAGGACCCCCTGCCTAAACTGCCTTGGAAGATGAGGCCGAGGCAAAAGAGGACGTCGGCCTCGAGGACACCAACAATAGAGTCCTGGAGGACTGGGGAGAGGAAAGCAGGGACCGGGACTGGTGACCTGGAGAGCAGTCTTCGTGACTGTCCATGTCCCTATGCTTTCACAAGGATGTTTTCCTGGACCTGGACGCCTGCGAGCCCAAGGAATGCACCGGAGAGGGGGAACAAGAAGCCCCCCAAGCCCCCCCAGTAACATACCATTTAACTTCTGCTCCATCAAAAATACCTTGAGGGTCCATTTTCAGCACCGCATAATAGTGAGAATTTCTGGCAGCGCTCACAGGCAAGGGCATTATGAGAAGACCCGAGACAGCAGATATAGATTCTGTGCTCATCCTCAAGGCAAAGCTTTCCGCAGCAGCAGTGATGGAAGAGAGAGGATAACTCAACACTTCTAGACATATAAATAAAATGAAATACTTCAGAAAATTTTGGTGGTCAACTGAACAACGTTTGCTATGCAGTACCATGTGAGAATGGTCGATGGTGGAAAAGAACTGATGAGGGAGGGGCTGCCTCACGCTTTAATATGGAGAGTGACGCCAGCAGATAACGCTGGTGTTCGTGGCCTTTGACAGACTGCTACAGAAAAGCTTTCATGGCATCCTACTGCCAGACAGCTAAGTTCCATAGGTGTGACCTGACAAAGTGATATCCCCAGGAAGATTGTGCAGTGATGCACATGCAGGCCTACTTATGTCACCAGCTCCCTTCAGCAAAGTTCTGGCTACTGTGGGATCCTATCACCTCTGGTTCACATTTATTAATCGGAATCTATGGAGAAAATTGATTCTTTTGCAGACCACCTAGACATGGAGGCACTGAGGCAGTATAGCACAGTGGGTTAAGGCTCTGAGCTGCAGATCTGAAACCTGGATTTGAATCCCACAGCTGCCTAGGTGCATACTGTGTGATCCTGAATGAGTCACTTAACTTCCTTGTGCTCCCAGGTCGCATCTGGAAACAAGCTTCGGCTTAGTGTGCCACTCCTGGTTAAACAATGTTCCCTTTCCTTCCCCTTCCACTAAGGACTTGAGACAAACAGCCCCAAACATTTTTTTGCCTAAGAAGTTGTAATATCTTAAACAAATCTCAGGTGAAAGTTCTACGGATTCTGGAACTATTTCAGACTCTATTTTCTCAAGCTCCACCATCGCCTCAGTGCAAGCTGCAGCTCTTAACCCCTGAGGAATGAGAAATGCAATACAATAAACAAGTCCCAAAGTGACAACTTATTCCCTGACTAGGTAGCTTTGATGGAATGTAACAGTCAGAGTTTCCAAGTAGCTCTAAATTCATTGAGAGTGAATTTCAATCAACTGCAATTATTTCTAGTTTTAAAAATTCCTTAGCTTTTATAACAAGCAGTAATATGTGACACAAACCTCAACTGAAAGTGCAACAGATCCCAGAGCAGTTTCAGACTCTGTTATGTTCCCAAGCTCACAATCTTCTCGCTGCAATATGCAGCAACTGATCCCTGAAGGATACAAAATGAAATACATTAAACATGTCGCGAACTACAAACTAATTCACAGACCCGGGAGCCTCGATAAAAGACAATCGTCAGTTTTCAATTTATGCATATTCAGAATAAATTACAAATCAACAGCGAATTTTGCTGGTTGTACACACACACCTCATGAAGTGTGACAGATCCAAAATCAGTTTCAGGCTCCAATATATTCTCAAGTGCCACGTTCTCTTCACTACAAGCTGCAGCAACTGATCCCTGAACAAGAAGAAATGAAACACAATGAACAGTCACAAAGTAGTAACTCATTCCTGACAGCTGAAAAGCCAACTTGTGCTAGCTGTACTTGTGACTGACCAGCTAGCTAGTTTAGTTCACAGTAGAGTAACATACAGTACAATGACTGAAAATTACATACTCACCATAGACCTTGATCTTCTAGGAATATCTTCACCGTTGATTCACACTAGTGGGTCTGAGCCAGAGGTGCTACGTCCCGGCAGGAACTGGAACTTTTCAGGAGGGCTGGCAACGAGGTCAATATGCAACGCGCATTAGAGAGAGTTCACGAGCATAGGCTTACCTCAGCACCAGCCCTCAACCGCTTCAGTACCCTTTATACTGAGGAGGTTCAGCATAACCCAACAAGTACTTATATACTTAATCTAAGGGCGTAAGATAGCCCTGGGGACCCATGTAAATAAAACAAACCACTAATACAGTGTCTTTACAGCCCAACCAAAAACATGGGTGAAACCCAAACAAACTACTGATGTGAGCACACGGGGGATGGTGTGTGGGTGTGTGAATCAATGGTGAAGATATTTATAGAAATTTTACTTTAGGCTGAAAAATAAATTAAGATTTAAAAGGATTTTAAATGCTGTTCTGCTAAGGCGGGAACTGCATTTCAATAGAGGTTTCTCAGGTCCTTGGAACAGCAAGGGAACTGACAAAATACCCTAAACCTAATACAGAGCATCGAAAATGGACCAAAACGAAATAAACGGTGACATCAACAAAGAAATTAACCAGGATGTTGGCACTCTTGGGGCATTGCTTCCTTTCAGGAGAGAACTGAATCTGCCATTACAGGGCAGGGAGAGCATGACTACAGCAAAGTATTGAATTTCATTCTGCAGTTCTCTAGCATAAAATTCTAGGCACTGGGTAGCTCATTCAAGGGGAATAATTGCAGTTGTCTAATGACAGTGAGGGATTCCTAGGGTCTGAAACAGTCACAAACCCACTCCTGAGGTTCAAGGCCACTGCTCACAGTGCCCACACCTAAGTGCAATCCGTGACAGGGAGGGAGGGAAACAGGAAGACCCACCCTGTGTGTTTTTAGAATACTCGCCCAGGTCACGACTAAACACTCACCACAAGGTTCCAAGGAAACCCTCTTTACTTCTGGGTAGGGTATAATACCAGTCTCGAGTTTGTAGCCAAGAAGAACCCTTTCTTAGTTATTACACAAGGGAGGAGATCCGGTGTTACAAACCAAACTCTTCGGTGCTGCGTTGTAACACTGATTTTGCTTTCTCCCACAAGGCGTGGGAGGAAATCTTTTTTAACAAAATTTTTTTTTTTTTGCTGTAAATTTTGCAGTAATTGGACATTATAAGAATTTATTAGTAATATAAAAATAAGATTCTGTTTTTGTATTCTGTACTGCTGTTTATGTAATCTCTCCCAGATTGCTGTATTTGGACCCTGAATGTGTACTGGTGAAACTGGTCTTGTAAAAATAAGCATAAAAACTGTTATTTTTGTTTCCTTTTCTGCTCATCTGATGTAAGGATTTGATATGAATATGATATAACAGTAGTTAAGTTTCATGTTACTATAAAATAATAACTGGTGACCCCCGTTATCAACCCATTTTCGAGTGCTGTTAAAAGTCGTATCAACCTGCAGGTTGATATGAAAAAACTGACTTTCACAGACTCGTGCTAAGAAGCCTGATTTCATATACCCTTCAAACGCCGTAACTGAGTAGCTGTAAGTCACTTCTCACTTACACTGTACGTGATGATCATCTTCACTTTTCTCCAACACAGTAGCATGGCCGAGCAGTGTTCGCTAAATTACATGCCCCATAATCCACAAAAAGAGAAGTGCCTTGTATAGAATAATTTTAACTTGTAGGTGATAAGCTAATTTTTTTCTCAGTTTTGAGAAACAGAAGCCGTTGAGTATAGAACGAAGAGAGCGAGTGACTTGGCGGCTTCAGTAGGCTAGATTCAACCGTGAATGAGTGTTGCTATAGCAACACTCGTTCACGCTTGAATCTCGCCTTCTGAAGCCGCCGAGTAACTCGCTCTCGTCAATCTACACTTGGTGGCTTTTGCATCTTAAAACGGAAAAAAAATTAACTCAGCACCCACAGGTTAGAATGTTTTCATATGAGCCACTTCTCTTTTGTGGATTTTGGGGCATAAAATTTATCAAATCAAATACTGCTCAGCCATGCTCTCTCTCTTGCCCAAATACATTTACACCAAAAGTCCATGCACCAGTTATTATAAAAAAATGATGAGTTGTTAGATAGCTAGTTTTTATACATACCGTGTGATACTAGGAAAACCTCTCTAGCCGCCGCCTTGAGGTTTCTCTAATATCACACACCTTGGGTTTGTAAAAACTGCGTATCAACCCCTACATATGCATTATTCTCTATATATTAATCAGCTAAGTGTAAATATGGCACCATAGTGTTTGCGTTTTTAATAATAAAACATGTTTTCTGTAACCTTTTTTCGTGTCTGCAGTCCACCCAGATCAGCAGTGATGTCAGTATGCAATTCAGGAACTTTCCGATTAAATAAATACTGCATCACTAAGGAGAGCAGAACTGGATGGAGTGCATTCATTTTAGGAAGCACTACAAGCACTGAATGTCACCTTAAATAACTACAGCACATTATTGATGGCACCTGGTTGATTATATATTTAAACCACTTGATTAGCAGCTTGGTCATGCCTCCTGAAGAATGGGAGTTAGTACCCCCAAAGCGCAGAGGCTGGATGTGGGTGGAGGTGGAAAATTTATTTTGGACATCTGTGTTTTACTTTGTATGCTTACAATTGTAAGTAACTTTCAATTTTTATAACAAATAAAATACCTTCAATGAATTTTGTGGCTGAGTCTGGAGTGCTGGATATTAATTTTTTTGTTGCATCTCCGTTTTTTCCAGCACCCACTGATTCCTGTGAGCGCAGCTTGTAGATTGTTTCACTGTTACGATTATCACTTTTTGGCTGTTGATCGGGGGCATTTTTACCTTAAGTATGACTCATCCATTTGCCGTGATGGCTCACCTCCACCCAGAAGAATACTGAACACCAAGTTAAAAACGGACAATTTGCTCTGAGTTTTCTTCCCTTGAGCAAGTCTAAAGAAATAAGTATTAAACCAAAGAGGATGACGTTTTCTCTTTCTGGCCGAGCTTGGCCAGTCATTGGACTCATATGGACTTAAACACTGAAGCTGTCACTACTTTAACTAATGAACAAGGAAAATCTCAAGAAGGCAAAATCAAATCTTAGTAGAGAAAGCAATATTAAAGGAAATTACACTTCATTACATGATCTCTTTATAAAAATATACTGGAAAAAGTGGGTCACAAGAGGTTTACATTTAAATAAATTACCTGCCTGTGGTTTAGAAAAAATGCATTATAGACAAAGATGGGAGAACAATTTACATAAGTGTTCCACACAAATGGTGCAAATACAAATTGATGAAGATATCTATAACAGAAATGAAGAGTTAAAAGAAAGTGAGAGTCTGCATGAACAACTTGAGGAAATCGGAGGTGCCCCTTTAATGAAAGAATTGCACAGTTAGCTTACTAGAAAGGCCAAAAAACTTGAAAATGACCCAACTGAACGTAAGAAAAAGTTAATAAGAGATGAAAAAGATTATTTAAGTGGGCAAATTTACAAATGGGAAAATAAGCCAAGAATTAGATCAAGGGGCAGATTTAAAAATACTAATGCACAGTCAAGTTAGAATTTATCATCGGCTTCATCCAACAAAAGTGCACAATCTTCTGACTCTGTACCCATGGATAGTGGACGGAACACCATTCCAGCCGCACAAAAAGGAAAAAAAGGACCAGAAGGGGACAACAAGGAAGAAGAGGAAGTAAATGGATTGACTGTGGGACTGTTAGGCAAAACATTGCAATTAATGATGTGCCCATTAATAATTTGACTGTGATCAATTTGTCTAATCAGGCTTTGTCCAATGATCAATTAAGTTTATCGTCCGGACGCTTATCATTTGTACCTGTGCACTCACTTAATGATTAGTGAATGTTCAGATATGTTAGAAACAAGTGTCTCTTTGATTATTTTTCTGAAGGGGAATTAACTTGTGAGTTACAATTAGCAGCTATTAATTTGGAAGGTTCTGATGATTCCAATGTATCCAATGGCCAGGAATATATGCCTGCACATTTGAACTCATCAGACTCACGCTGTACTGCTACCAAACCTTCTTTTAAAAACCCTTCTCCCTTTTTGCCCCCAGCCCCAAGCAGTGAGGCTATCAAAGTATTTCAGGAACTTGTTCTGCATGACGTACTGTAGAAGGGAACATTAAAAAATTAAAATCAAGGTATAACTGGGATAACGTCTATGCGGGTGAACGGCAGGTCATATCTGAGATTCAGAAAATTAAAGATATAATTATTAAACTCTCCCACAAAGGGGGGGACTATTGTAGTTCTTGATAGGGAATATTCTATGAAGGAAGCCTTGTGACAACTTAAGGACACACTAACATATAAAAAATTGAACTAGAACCCCTTGAGTACAGGGAGCAGTTGGTAGAGTTTGTCACGTTTTCCCTAGAACAAGGATGGATCACCAGTAGTGATTTTGATTTCCTTAAATGCAATTTCCGTAGAATTCCCGTGTTCTATCATATTCCAAAAATCCATAAACATAGCACTGAGCCACCGGGATGCCAGATAGTTTCGGGTTGTGGTTCCCTGCTGGAACTTTTGGCACTTTTTGTTGACAGTTATTTAAAACAAGAATTAGTAAAACTGAAATCATATTTGAAAGATACATGTTCAGTTTTAAACAAAATGAATTTGGTAGTATGGAATTACTCTTTCTGGTGGCTCACTACAGATGTCTCGTCTTTATATACACGAGTATCTCCCATGATTTGTCTCTTTGCTGTGAAAACTATTCTAGAAAAATCTACACTCTCGTACCCAGCAGAATTTATTCTTATGGCAGTGGATTTAATCCTGAATAGTAATTTTTTTGTATTTGATGGGTGCTTTTTCAAACAGGAGAGGGGGGTGGCAATGGGTTCCCCCAGCTGCTCCTTCATACGCCAACCTGTTTATAGGGTGGTGGGGGCAATCAAGGATCTGACCCTGAATCCATTTTACACTCATATCATCATGTTAAGTGTTACCACTGACGATTTGCTTATTATTTGGGAAGGTTCTGAGAATACCATTAAAGATTTTGTACATTATTTAAATAACGACGTTGGCCTGGAATTTGTAGCTAATTATCACAACAAAGAAATTATTTTTTTAGTCTTGCAACTCCAGGATGTGCCACGCAAAAAAGTTGGAACCGAAGTATTTCAAAAACCAACTGCAGGAAATGAAAATTACGTACCTACCGTAATTCTTGATCTTCTCTTGTATCTTCACCATTCATTACTTACTGGGTGTATACCAGCGGGCGCATCCGTCACGAGAGCCTTTTTTTTTTTTTTTTAAAGCTTTGACTAACGAGCACCACTCGAGTGGCGCTCATGCGCCATCTTGGGCGGCCGTTAGTAGCGATCGAATTCCTCCTCCAACTCAGTTCTTAGCCGAGAGGCAAAAAGCGAAAGCAGAGAAATAGAGATAGTGAGGCAAGATAGCCAAGGGATAGCAAAGTAAGGAAGAATGAACTGAAAAAGGAATAAGCCGATGGAGGAAGGACAGAGGAGATAAGAGTATCCCTAACCTAGGGACCGCAGGGCCTCCTTACCTGGGCGACTCTAGGAGGAGAGAGAAGGAAGGTAATAAGGAAGAAGAAGAAGAAGAAGAAGAGAAGAGAAAGATGGGATGTTGAAGGGACCAGAATGCCTAACGAGCATAGTTAGCTGATAGCTTAAGGTCGATAAACAGGGAGCAAGAATCCCGGAGACAGAGCTGAAGAGAAGGTTCACCAACCCGCTAGATAGACTCAGGAGGGCATAGTCCCTATCTTCAACATGCCATGGTTCTTGATCCCACTTCGGGCTCCTGGCCGAGGAAAGGCCTTTAACTGGAGGACACCCGAGGAGGGAAGGATAAATCCCAGGCAGCATGTGAGAGCTGCTCAAGGGTTTAGAAATGGAAAATCTAAGCCTTTCAGGCGTTTATAGGTATAGAAATGGGACTCAGTTGGACTTGCCAAGGCAGGCCAGAGGCTTAGGCTGGCGAGGATTGGTCATGGTCAGCACTGCTTCTCTGTAAAACTGTCCAGGAGGACACTTGAAAGGAAAAACCAATCATCAAAATCTTACAAGAAGGATTTTGTTTGCCCTTGTATTTCCCCTTTTCTTTTTTTTTTTTACAGATAACTTGCAGGCTTAGGAGCATGACTTTAAATTCAGAGAATGCCTATAGCAGTCGGAGAGAGTTCCCTCAGTTTTTCCTTTTTTCTTTTTTTTAAAGAAAAAATAGTTGTACCCGTTCCTCCGCTCTGCAAGGCAAGAATTAGAGAAGGGGGGGTTGCGATTCTAGGGCTTAACAGCTGGTAGCATGGGATTGCAGGATCAAACTGAATAGCCAGAGCCAGGCTAAAACCCCAGAAGTATCTCGCCAAGGAATGGCAAGAGATAGTTGCGCAGTTTGATCGCCATATGCAATTCCATGAAACGGCCCAAGAATCTTAGAGTAAATAATTTTTCTGGATAGAAATAAGGCCCCCCTTAAGATATAGATTTTTTTTTTGGAAAATTGGAGTAATTCTTCCTCCTTTTTTTTTTTTTTTTTTTTTTATTTTTATTTTGCAGAGAGAGGAAGGAGACGGAGGTGGAGAAGCCACAGGAGGAGGCCACTGAGGGGATGGTGGGGAGGAGTAATGAATGGTGAAGATACAAGAGAAGACCAAGAATTACGGTAGGTATGTAATTTTCATATCTTCCCTTGTCAATCTTCACCATTCATTACTTCCTGGGTGAGTACCAAGCTCCTCTTCCCGGGGGGGGGGGGAAGAGGCAATACCCTGAGGGAACAAGACCCCCAGCCTTCTGCTGGTGAGAAACAGAAGGAGAAGACCCTGGCTTATTCAGAAAACCTAAGTGGGAGAACAGCTAGGAGGTGCCTCCCGAGGACGAGGAGACGGAGGGAGCCCCTGTAAAAGTCTCCTAGCTCTAGAGGAGAAAAGACGGGTCCCCCGGAAGGCGGAGCGAATCACCCTACGCCGGGCCAGGGGTGACAACCTACAGAGACGAAGCCATGCCGTCCGCCTGATGCAGATCGCTGTCCCCGCAAGCCTGGAAGCCACCTCATTGGCGTCGTAAGATGCCCTTGCTTGTGTCTTGCCAGCTCCAGGCCTACCGCTGAGAGGGCAACGGCTTGTCTGGTTTGCTCCGTGTCAGGCATAGATGCCAACAGCTGGGACATCATCGACCACAAATGCCGGTTGTAGGCAGCGTGGTGAGCCTGATGAGATGCAATACAGGCAATCGCACGAGAAGAAGAGAACACTCTTCGCCCCCAACGGTCGAACTGGAGAGAGTCCGGATCCGGTGGGCAGTCGTGCGCCAGGCAGCGGCGCCCAGAAGGAGTGTCTAGGTAGACCAAACCAGAGGGGGGGTTGGGAAGGGTACCTAGAGACTCTGAGGGTGCACAATACCTATGCTGACAGTCAGCCGGGGCTGGAGAAGAAGCGGCTGGGGACTGCGAGGACCGGATAGACGCCTCCTGGAAGGGGATAGGCCAGGAAGGTACCACCAAATGCTGGGCACTGAATTCACCAAGGAATTCTCGTGTCTCCTGCTTGGTATTGTCTCCGAACATAGGAAATCCGAAGATCCCTCACCATCCTCGAAAGGAAACGCTGATATTCCGTGAAATCAGCATCGAAGGAAAGAGGAGCAGGGGGTTCCTCTACCTCAGAGGAGGGAGACGAGGATGATGGGGAGCTGGAATGTCCAGAGGATTCCTGCGGCGGTGGGGAGAGTCGAAAGACCCGCTCATGCATGTATCTAACATATGAGGGGAAGGCCACCGCAGAACCCCTGAACTGCTCCCAGGATAATGGACCCGTAGGACCGACATGGCCTGGGAGCGGGGGTGGTGAAGGCAGAGAGATGGGAGAGGGGCACCTCCGAGGAGGCAACTGCTCTCTGCCAGGGCTCTGGAATCCGGGGAACGGAGCCCTAGTTGGAGGGATCCCGAGACAGACCAGGCCGCAGAACGGAACTCTGGGGAAGCGGAGCCTGGAAGAGCCCAGGGAGAACCTCCTGTGGACGCTGGACTGCATGGATCCAGAAGGGCAATCCAAGACGGTCGCCGCCGAGGGCACCTAGAGCCGGAGGGAGGGGGGGGTTCTGCACTACGGCTCCTGGCCACCCCCGAGGTGGCTAAAGAAGACCGAGCGCCAGACCCTCTGCCTCAACCCCTCGGACTCTGAGAGGCCTCCTCCTCGACAGCAGTGTCCCCTATCCCTAGAGGGGCAACAGCACCCTGGGGGTAGCTGTCACCGGCCCTCCAGAGAGGGGAGCCTCCCCTCCATCACCCTGCCCCGCCACCCCAGCCGGGAGCCCTCAGGAGACAACGGAAGGGGAGACAGAGGGAGGGGCCCGCTGCACCGCCTGGTACCTCTAGCCACAGGGGACCCAGACCTCGAAGAGTGGGGGTGCCAGGATGGGTCCACGTCCGAGTCATTGTCCTCCGAGGAGGACGAGACCAGCTGGACCTCAATGCTGGCCACCCCAGGGGTCCCTGAGGCCACGGTGCCGCGAACGGCCCCGGTACCAAGGGGCGACGCCCGCCACTCTAACGCCGCAGCAGCCAGGCTCAACTCCGGTCCCCCACAGCGCCGGCAGGCCCGCACCGCAAGGAGGTGGACTAGGCCCACGGCGCGCCGGGCGGCGCTGAGGCGGCGGCACCGCTGACGGTGCCGCCATGACCATCAGAGCCGCAAACGGCGCCGAGGTTCAAAGCGGCACCGCCAACGGCGCCGCCGATCGATCACCGGCACCGCGAACGGCACGATCCAAAGCGGCGCCGCCAACGTACCATCCTGATCACCGCACCGCAAACGGCGCTGATCCAAAACGGCGCTGAACGGCGCTGCTTTATCACCGCACCGCGAACATTGCCGGACAAACAGCGCCAAAGGCGGCTGCCGAGGTCCACCCAGCCAGGCCCAAAAGTCGAAGGCCTCACATCGGGGAGCCCACCTCCGAGGAGGTGATCTGCCGAGGCGGTGTTGGCGCCGCTGCCCCGGGGACTACGACGCCCCCAACACCGCAGAAGGGGCCTCCTCCTCGGCAAGAAAGACAAGGAGACCCCTCCTCCTCCGGATCGTATAGGCCCGGAGGAGACCTGGAAGGGCCTAGAGATCCTGCCCGAGAATCCTTTGAGCCTACATCGCCCTCAAGGTCGGCGGGCTTTGCCGAGCTTAAACGACGGATTTCGAGGACACGGCGGTCCATCGAGAAACAGGCGTCGCACGAATCCATGTCATGGTTGGGTCCCAGGCAACGAAGGCAAATGTCATGCCGGTCCGAGACGGAGAAATGCCGGCCACAGGAGCACCGACATATAGGGGAGCGGCCCGTCTTGGAAGAACGCTAGCTCGGAACCGGACATAACGCGAAACTATCGAGAAAAATAAGTAGGAAACACACCCGGCACCGCTTTTAGAAAGAAAAGGAACAGTCTTACGGTTGGCGTCGAGTGTGTGGAAAAACGAGGAGTCGTACGCAGTAGCAATTCAGAGCGCTTCGCGACAGGTGCTGCCTCGACAGCGGGAGAAACAGAACTGAGTTGGAGGAGGAGTCGGTCGCTACTAACGGCCGCCCCTTGCGCATGACGTCACTCTCGAGGGCGGTGCCGTTAGTCAAAGCTTTTGGAAAAAAAAAAAAAAAAAGGCTCCCGTGACGGGTGCGCGCCTCCGGCTTACACCCAGTAAGTAATGAATGGTGAAGATTGACAAGGGAAGATATTCTGTTCTGCATGGACAAAGTTCCCATCCTAGATCCACAACAGAAGCACTACCTTATGGACAGCTACTTCGCTTAAAGCGAAATTGCTCTGAACCAGAGGATTAATAGAACAGCAAAGTCAGATTTATTTGGTAGATTGAAAGAGCAGTTATTCTGCACAAATCCTGGATAAAGCAGCCATTAGGGCTGATCAGGTGGATAGAAAGGAAGGAAAAATTACTCACCATAGTAATCTTGTTTCTTCCAAGGGAATCTTACTGTATTCCAACTTATGCAGTATGATCTCACCACAGGACTGCCCCGGAGCCGAAATGGTTAATAGAACCTGAGCAAATGATGAAATGCTAGGATTGAGCTCGTTTTTCAAACCACTGTCCCTGGTAAATAGTTCTAAACTGTCAGATTCTTATGAAGCACGTACTAACAGTTATATAATTAGGCACAATTATAACTATTAATAATTAATACCCTATATTAATAATAATAATACCCTTTCTTACCCCCTTAAAGGTTTGAACTGGCACCACTAAGACTCAAGTCCCAGATGCCCAAGAGAAAAAAGATACCCCCAGGTTTGCAACATACTAGTACAGCCGGAGTGCAGTGACCCTAGGTTCATAGAAGGGGAGGAAGGGAGGGTGCTCACAATACAGTAAGATTCCCTTGGAAGAAACAAGATTACTATGGTGAGTAATTTTTCTTCAAACCCCAGGAAATCTTGCTGTATTCTGACCTATGCAGACTACCCAAACAGTACCTTTGAGGTGGGTAAGAACCTCGAGGAAATAGGTTCTAAGACTGCTGTGCCAAACCTGGCATCCCTCTGGTTCGGACATCCAAGCAATAATGCTTGGTGAAGGTATGGACTTTTTTCCAGGTAGCTGCTTTGCATATATCAGTTAGAAGAATATCCCTACCAGCTGCCAAAGAAGCTGCTGTGCCCCTAGTGGAGTGGGCCTTGAGGACTGCTGGTGGCTGCCTGCCCACTTTGCTGTAGCGTATCTGTATACAGGCTACTATCCATCTTGCAATGGATCTTTCTGTGGCTGATTTCCCTTTTCCCACCTCTCCACAGGTGAGTAAGAGTTGAGATTGATCTTGCCTATAAGGCTTTGTGTGGTCAAGATAGTAGCTAATTGCCCTTTTCACATCCAGGCTATGTAAATACAGATTACTCACCTGTAACAGGAGTTCTAGGAATGGTATATGTTGTTCATCCACACTGTCTGGCAGGTTCCTTGCCACTTTAAATCTTGCGGAAGGTCTTCAAGCTGGCTCCTCCCACCCACCACCCAGGTGGTAAAACTTTCGGCTCCATCCCATGGCGTCAGATCTAGCCCGCTCTCTCCCATCCTTCTGGCTGACGTGATAGCCACCAAGAAGGCGGTCTTCCACGACAGGTGAGAGATGTCACACTCAGTCATCAGTTCTAATGTACTGCCCATAGCTTAGCCAGTACCAGCAGTAGATCCCATGGATGTGGAGTTCTCGCATCGAGGGATATGTGATCAAGGCTTTTGAAAACATATAGAAACAAAGAATTTGACGCAGATAAGGAACGCTGGCCCACCCAGTCTGCCCATTTCCCTACCTAATGGATAAGCTGCAGATCCTAGTGAACCAGCAGCCTATGTCTTCCTACCCCCACCACCTAGAATTGCCTTATGACTGACCCATGCATGCTTGAATTCCACCACTGTTTTTGACTCCACAACCTCCTCCGGAAGGCCGTTCCAAGCATTCACAACCCTCTTTGTGAAAAAATACTTCCTTAAATTACCTCTGAGCTGCCCCCTCCATCTTCAAATTGTGCCCCCTTGTTCTTGCACACCTCTTTTTTTGAAAGATGCTACCCTCTTGGACTTTGTTGATTCCCTTGAGGTACCTGGAAAGTTTCTATCATGTTCCCCTTCTCGAGGCTATACATATTAAGCTCCTTAAGTCTCTCTTCATATGTCTTCTGGTGCAGACCCTGCACCATTTTAGTTGCCCTCCTCTGACAGCTTTCATCCTGTTTATGTCTTTGTGGAGACTGGGTCTCCAGAACTGCTCGAAGTACTCCAGATGGGGTCTCACCAGCTGTCTGTACAGAGGGATAACAACTTCCTGTTTTCTACTGGTGATGCCTCTCCCTATGCATCCCAGTATCCCCCAACCCCTCCTTGCTACCCTCTCACATTGCTTGCCCACCTTTAGGTCATCTGATATAATTACCCCAGCTCCTTTCCATTTTGTTGTTGTTAGTATCTCACCCCTATTATGTACTCTTCCCTGGTTTTTGTTTCCCAGGTGCATTACCTGCACTTTAGCATTGAATCTAAGCTGCCATACATTTGACCATTCCTCTAACCTTGCCAAGTCCCTTCTCATCCTTTCCACCCACCTCGTGCATCAGCTCTGTTGCAGATCTTTGTGTCATCTGCAAAGAGACATACTTTCCTTCCAGTCCCTCTGCAATGTAACATAAAGACATTGAAGAGGACTGGTCTATTACTGAACCCTGCGGTACCCCCACTAGTAATCCCCCTTCTTCAGAGTGTACTCCATTTACTATTATCCCTGATCTACTACTTTTGGTCACCCAGTCAAAGAAACTATCAGATTGCCTTGGCATGACCTTCCCACTGTGAATCCATGCTGCCTTGGGTCCTGTGCCCTCTGACCTCTAGATACTCAACAATTCTTTCCTTCAGAAGTGATTCCATCATTTTCCCTATCACTGAGGTTAAACTAACAGGTCTGTAGTTTCCTGCTTCTGCCTTGCTCCCACTTTTGTGAAGGGGAATCACATCTGCCCTCCGTCAGTCCTCGGGTACCACCCCATCCTCCCATGATTTGTTAAAGAGGGTAGTCAGTGGCGTCACTAGTTCTACCCTTAGTTCTTTTAGAATTCTGGGATGAATCCCATCAGGCCCCATTGCTTTGTCCACCTTCAGTTTTGAGAGTTCTTTCAGAACCTTTCTTCATCCACACTGTCTGCCAGACTCCTAGTAGTTCTCCGGGAGGAGGGAGGCAAGGCGCACACCCCCTACTTAGGGAATAAGGACAGGAGAACCGAGGTCCCAAAACCAGCATCCCGGCGTGACTCAAGGTCTATGTGGTAATGGGTAATAAAGGTGTGTGCTGACTTCCAGGTAGCAGCCCTGCATATTTCCTGGATAGGGACCACCCTGGAAGCAGCCACCGATGCAGTGGAATGGGAGGCTCCATGCCCGCCAACCTATATAGCAGAGATCTATGCAGGGAGGTGACCCACCTGCCTATCGCCTGCTTGGCTGCAAGTCTGCCAGGTAGCGGCTTCAGCGTAGGGTGACAAACAGCTCGGAACTCTCCACGAACTTCAGCCGCCTGCTCCTTATAATAAGAGAGCGCCTTCTAGGGTCCAGAGTAGGAGCCTATATCTGCCTCTGAGGTGTGATTGGGGTAGAACACCGACAGAGTCAACACCTGGTTAAGGTGAAACTCCGACACCACCTTGGAAGGAATTTGGTAGGGGTGCAGGACAACTTTGTCCCTGTGGAAGACCAGATAAAAGACTCAATGGAAAGCCCTGAGCTCTCCCATCTTTCTGGCTGACGCTATAGCCACCAAAAGCAGTCTTCCACGACAGGTGAGAGATGTCACACCTGTGCATCAGTTCGAATAGTTGCCATTAGCTTAGCCAGTACCAGCAGTAGATTCCCGGAGGTGGAGGTTCTCACATCGGAGGAGTATGTGATCAAGGCCTTTGAAAAAGTGCCCCACCACCTTCTCCTGCGTTACTGACTGCTTCCCGCCTGCGCCCAGTAAGCAGATATAGCAGCCAGGTGCACCTTAAGGATCGCCGACTGAAGCCCTAACTGAGAAAGGGACCACAGGTAGTCCAGAATGCTTGCCAAGGAACAGGAGGAAGGGTCCAGCCCCTTGCCCTGACACCAAATGGAGAATATCTTCCATTTAAAGGCATAGCATTTCCTGGTCGACTCCTTATGGGATGCCTCAACGACGTTGAGGACCTCGTCGGAAAGACCCAAGTCCTGGAACTCTAGCTGCTCGGGAATCAGGTCATCAGGTGCAGGGATTGAAGATCCGGGTAGAGTACCTTCCTCTGGTTGACTGAGTTCAGGTCCGGGCGAGCTGGAAGCTGCCTCGGGAGCCTGGAGCTGAGGCTGAGGAGATCTGGATACCAGAACTGGCAGGGCCAGTCTGGGGCTACCAGAATCACCTGCGCCTTGTCCCTCCTCGCGTTGAGAAGCACCTTGTGGGTCAAGGGAAATGGGGGAAAGGCGTAGAAGAGGCCTGGGGTCCACGGCCTCGAGAAGGCATCCCCCTGCAGCGAGCCCTGCTGAGGGGCGGGCAGCAAAAGAGCCTCAGCTTCGCATTCTCCCTGGAGGCAAACAGGTCCACCTGAGGCGTGCCCAGTGGGAGAACAGATCTTGTACTACCTCTGGCAGGAGAGACCATTAGGTGGGACGGCTCCTATCCAGCTTAGGGCATCGGCCAGAATGTTGGAGGCTCCTGCCACATGGATGGCAAGGAGATCCGCCTCCAGGCTGCGCTCGGGGACCAAGTGCGGAGAGTTCCTACAGAGAGGCATGGAGCACATCCCGCCCTGGCAGTTTAGGTAGTACATGGTCATGGTATTGTCCATCTGGACCTGGACCACTTGACCCCGTACAAATGGCACGAGGGCGGTGAGGGCTAGATGAACCGCTCGAAGCTCCAGCAGGTTGATGTGGCATCGGGACTCCCGAGGGGACCAGAGGCCGTGCGCTCTGTGCTCCTCCAGATGGGCACCCCAACCTATCAGAGAGGCGTCGGCTCGGGGCAGACAAACGGGATGCCCACCTGCAGATGAGCTGGAATGATCCACCACTGGAAGCGTTCCACATCTGCTGGGTCACTGCCACTGGCTGGTCCAAGGGACCAGAGTGCTGTGACCACAGGATGGCCAGTCCCCGTGGGGGCGCATGTGCCAAAGGACCCATTGGACCACTCTGGTGCAGGCCGCCATGAGGCCCAGGAGGTGCAGAAAGTCCCAGGCAGTGCACAGTGCCCAACCTGAAATGACTGGGCAAAGGAGGAAAGAACCTTGGCCCTGTCCGCCGGGAGCCGAGCTCTGCCTCGATGAATTGGATCACCTGCTTTGGCACGAGTTCCAACTTGGCCTCGTTGATGAGGAGGCCAACCTGAGAGCAAATCTGGAGGGCCAGATCCCTGGACCGCTCTACCTCCGGTCTGAAGGAGGCTGCAATCAGCCAGTCGTCCAGGTAAGGTTACACCCAGACCCTTCGGCACCGCAGGAATGCTGTCACCACTGCCATGCATTTGGTGAAGACGCTGGGAGCTAGAGAGAGGCCGAAGGGCATGGCCCAGAACTCGTAAAGGGACCCCTCTGCTCTGAAGTGGAGGAATCGCTGGTGGGACAGATGGACTGGGACGTGAAAGAACGCATCCTGGAGGTCCAAAGAACAGAACCACACGCCTCATTCCAGGAATGGAATGATCTGAGCCAGAGTGACCATCCTGAAGGTTCGAGTCCTTAGGAACCTGTTCAGGTCATGCAGGTCTACAATGGGGCGCCGGCCCCCCCGTCCGTTTTGGGACCAGGAAATACCTGGACACAAACCCTGGGTCTGGTGGAGGATCCGCCACCTTCCTGATAACCTAGTTCTGGAGGAGCAGGGCAATGTCGGCTCGACGGGCCGACAGAGAGGCTGCGGACCCCGTAGCCCCCCGTGGGGTGACGGCTCGGAAGGGCGGGGCCTGCTCGAACTCCAGAGGCAGACCCTTTCCTACCACTTCCAACACCCAGCGGTCCGTCGTAATAGCACACCAGGCGGAAAGAAAGTGGCGGAGCCATCCCCCCACAGGGGGGAACCCAGGGGGAAGCGACGCGGCTGGGGGTGACACCCCTCAACCCGTCACTGGGCAGGCTTGGAGGAAGGACCAACCGAGGGACCTCCTGGACCTTTTCCTCCCAGCTTCCTGCTGAAGGAAGCTGCAGGCTTGGCTTCGGGGTGCCAAGTGCGGGCCTGCTGGCGCTGATGCTGGTGTTGTTGGACCAGACGTGCCGCAGGGGCAGAAGGGCGAAAGGGCTTATTCTGCTGCCAGCGGCCTTTGTCCTTCTGGGCAGACGTGACCGAGTCCAAGGTGGCACTGGACTTTTCAATCCTATGGAGGTGGCCTTCCACCCCAGGCCCGAACAAGTCGGTACCCAGGAAGGGGATGTCTGCCAGCTTGTGCTGGGTATCCGCCGTGAAGGTGCAGATCCGCAGCCAAGCTCTGCGGCGCATGGCCACTGCGGCCGCTACTGACTGGGCACAGGAGTCTCCAATATCGAGAGCCATTTGGAGCTGCTGCTTCGCCACTGCCCTTCCCTGATCCCACACCTGCTTGACCGTAGTCTGGAGGTCACCCGGGAGATGAGGGATCACCCTTATCCAGGGAGGCCATAAGAGCATGGGAGAAGTGTGCCATCAGTATGGCCGAAGGAGGACGCAGCGTACACTTAACCCCCGGCATAGTCCAGCTTTTTGGACTCTGTCGGGGGGCTTGTCCACGTCCCTGGTGTTTCCAGAACGCCAGAAAACACTATCGGTAACCAGCCCCTCCGCAGAGGGGTGCTCAGAGAAACCGTGTGGGGACCGCATACTTCCTGGCCATCCTGGCCGAAGGAGCAGGACAAGAAGCCGGCCGCTGCCATAACTCCAAGGCTGGGCCAACAATGGCTTCAGCCACCGGAAAAGCCTCAGTGGGAGAATCCCCTTGGTCCAATATCTCTGTGAGGGGATACTTGGCCCGCTTGGATACGGGCTCGAGCTGCATAACAGTAGATTCTGAGATGAGCCGAAGCAAACCCATGAACGAGGATGGGCTCTCATCCATCGACTGTCCCCCAGAGGACTCCAGGTCAAGCGACCTGGAGAACAGGGAAGAGTCATCATCAGACTCTGAGGAATCTGCGAATAGCTGCCTAGGGCCTGAGCCACCCTCCACCTGTCGAGGACAGTCGGGAGTGAGGGTGACCGACAACCGGTGGGGCAGTGCCTGACCCGACCGAGAATCCTTGATTGGAGCTCCAGATTTAGGTTGTGGAGGTGGGGGTTCCACTACAATCGGTGGGGCAGCTGGTTTTGGTGAACAACCAGCACCAGTTTGGGCTCCTCGACCACCGCGAGGATTGTTCCACCTTTCAGGTGAAATCCACTTAATGGCGGAGAGGATGGCGTCAGCTTGTTCCCGTCAGAAGGAGCTGCTGCCACATTAAGTCCTCGATAGCGTTACGCAATTTGGCGTCAAGCCTTCCTCCGAGGAGGAAGACGACGAGGTTGAGCGACGCCACCACTTCCCTTGGTGCCGAGACCAAGACCACCGTGTCGGCGGGATCGGCTGAACCGAGAAGAGGTCTGAGACCGTTGGTGTTTCGAGTGGGTCTGGGGAGGGGCGGAAACCCGTTCCTCCCTCAGCTCGGGAGCCTTAACGGGGACCCGGCACAGGAAGCGCAAGCAAGTTCTCCGTTTCCACCAGGGGAACCGGTGAAGAAGGGTTGTCGGCTTCTCCAGTTGACAGCCCGTCCGACGGGTCGAGAAAGATTTCGACTGTGTCGACGGGTGTCTTAGCGGGCTAACCTGACGGGGACACCGTGAAGGCAGCGGCCTTAGCCGCTACCTCGACCGGAGTCGAAAGTCGACTGTCCGGTGAAGGAACATCCCACGCCCACGAACGCCGATGGTGGGACTTACCCTTCGAGTCCTTGTTCTTGGACCAAGAGGAGTGTCCGATGTACCCTCACCTTTGTGGAGAGGGACTGGCAAAAGCTCCTTAAAAGAAGCCTTACAGGAGGAGGCCCAAGGAGGCCGGGATAAATACATGACCAAGGCGAATGTTGGCCTAGGCCGCCTCCTCCTAGAGGCGATCATCGGTTCAGGTTGCGCAGCCGAGCCCGCCGCCGCGGAAACCGCCCAACGAGCCTCCTTTGACTTCACCGGCGGAACACGTCTCTCGGGGCACCCAAGTTGGAGCCTGGCAGCACGGTCTTCGAGGACATTTGCAGAGAAGAACTTGCACAAATCGCAGGCCTGTGTATTGTGGTCAAGCCTGAGGCAGTAGACGCACGTGGAGTGCGGATCGGTCCGAGACATCTTCTGCCCGCATGGGCACCCCGAAAACCAGGAGTCGATTTATCCATCGCAGCCACGAAGGAAGAAACAAACCGAAGTCTTGTAAACTTTAAAATTAGTTTCGGGTTAACCGAAGAGTTTGGATCCAGTCTAAACGCAGAGCGCCAAGGAGGGAACCTGAGCTTCCAAGCGGTAAGGAAGATCAGGCGTCATGGGGCGGAGTCGAGAGTTTTACCACCCGGGTGGGTGGGAGGAGCCAACTTGAAGACCTTCCGGCAAGATTTAAAGTGGCAAGGAACCTTCCAGACAGTGTGGATAGAACAACATATCCATGTCCCTAGAACCTACGTTCACCTGGATTAGAGTGATCAGTGATAAAGACAGGGAGTCTGGTGGACTGGTTGAGGTGAAACTCTGATACCACCTTAGGTATAAATTTTCTACTAGTCCTCAGGACCACTTTGTCCCTAGGATAGCAATGTAACCAGGCTCTGTAGACAAGGCCTGAATCTCACTCATCCTTCTAGCAGAAATCATGGCAACCAGAAATGCTGTCTTCCAAATCACATACTTGAGGTCTGCCGAAAACATGGTTTCAAAAGGGGGCTACATGAGCTGGGCAATGCAAATAATAAGGGTCAACATGGGGGTAGGTTCTCTATCTGGGGGGTGCAAATGCAGCAAAAACATAAATAATTTTTTAAATATTGGGTTAGAGGCTAGGGAGAACCTCTTACCTGCAGACTAATAAGCTGAGACAGCTGCCAAGTGCACTCTCAGAGTAGAAACCTTTAAGCCAGACGAATGGAGATGTGCTAAATAATCCAGAACTAGAGGTAGACCAGCTTGGTTGTAATCCAAGCTCTTGCCCTGGCACCAAATAGAGAATCTTTTCCATTTGGAAGAATAAGTCTTTCTAGTGGAAGGTTTTCTGAAAACTTTCTTTTTCATGACCCCTGCTGATAAATGCAGATCAGCATATTCTAAGTCTTCAAGAGCCAGGCCCAGTATTTCTTGTCCACTTTCTTTTCTATAGGGGGCACAGAAGTGGGTGTCTGCAAGACCTTAAGTGTCTGTTTCTTAAGGGATTTATGGAGTGGCAGCATTAATCTCTTTGATGCTGGCACATCTATCCTCTCTCCTCATCCTCAGTGGATTCCTGAGTAGGGAGGCCAAGAGTCTGCATAATTTGCTTCACATATGTAAAATATGAAGTAAAATCTTCAGTTCCCTTGTCAGGTGAATCTGATCTATGGGGATCCCGGGAAACCTCTGGATCAACTGGTTCCCCAAATTCCTCCTCCTCCTCTTCTACTTCCAAATGTTCCCCACCAAGGTCTGTTAAACTGAGGCTTGGTTTGAACCAAGTTTGAACCATTACGGTTGTGGTTGCTTCAACTGGAACCGAATTTGCAGAGACTGTATAATCTGAATCGCGTTAGTTATGTTCTGGAAGTGAGCCATAGTTCTCTGTTGTGGTTTCTGGTGTTTTTCTTTCTTCTTAACCACAATGGCTGGTTCAAACGCCACGCTCCGGTTCTTTTCTGAGTGGAAGAACTATCGCCCCTTTCAGAAGCAGCTTCTCTGGTTCGTTTTGAGGAGGAATGATTTTTCAATGGCTGGGTCAGCAGCCTTTTCTGACATTTTTTCTTGCAGTCTCGTCAACCGTCTTATCAATCGTGGACTGAGGAAACTGCTTGCAGATCTAACAGTCTGTCTAGAGGTGTTCAAACCCCAGACAAAAAACACAAATTAAATGTGGGTCTGCCTTGACAAAGGGTTCCCCGCACTTGGTACAGTGCTGGAAGCCTGTAGGTCCCGTTCTCTTCTTGGCTTTCTGTGACATAACCCAGAAGAAATCTCCACTACAAAGAAAAACTCTCTAAACGTTTTGATTTTCTTTCTCGGTTATGCTAACTGATAGAGACTGGCGGTTACCCTGGTTAAATTTTTACTCAAAAAAATGACTATACTGAGTCAGTACAATACAATTTAAATAAACAAAAATTTAAAGTAAGGGAGGGATAAAAACCCAAAGAAAATGCTGGTTTCCTCTTGGTTAACAATGAGGGGAGAAAAAAATGGATACTTACCCCTCCTACACTAAAATCTAAACAATTTCTACGTGAAAACCAAGGGCAGTGCTTTAAACACCAAATACAATAACTTTTACTGAGAAAAGATGAAAATAAAGAATTTCATGGATGAAGAGAGCTATCTGGAGCGTCTTACTGAGGGCAAGCGGAGTAATGAATCTTATGGTTTAAAACCGTTTCTCAAGGACAGTGGTTTGAAATCTGAGCTCGAGCCTAGCATTCCATCATTTGCATAGGTTCTATTAACCACTTGGCTCGGGGCAGTCCTATGGTGAGACCATACTGCATAAGTCAGAATACAGTGAGATTTTCTGGGGTTTGAATTATTAAAATAAAGACAGAAATCTAATGATAATGAAAGAATTGTTTTTACCAAGGAATGTGGACGTGGCTTCATGGAACTGAGGGCTATAGTTAAAATACAATGGCCAGTCCTGGGGATGGATAAAGACCTAAAGGGAATTGCAGAGGGGCCCAAATAGCTTTTAAGAGAGGTCGGAGGCTTAGGGATCTTTTAGTAAAAAGTGAGTTTAAAACGCCCCCTTTCCTTAGTACGTGGTTGGGCAGCAAACTACAGGGCTTTTACCCTTGCAGACATTGCAAGACCTGCAGATCAGCTGTGCAGTGAAGGGTGTTCGCTATCCAGGAAGACAAGGAGAGAGAGAGAGAGAGAGAAGTTCAGATCAGGCAATTTATCACCTGTACCGCACCATTTGTGGTTTATGCCTTGTGGTGCTCCTGTGGTAAAGTATGCACAGGTGAAACAACAAGGACACTTAAGGAGCGAATACAGGAGCACTTCAGGGCCATACAAAAACAGGATCCAGATCATCCCTTAGGAAAGCATATGTTGGAACAAGGACATTTGAATCAACAGGATTTGGTACAGTGGTATAGATCATGCCCCCTTTAATTTAACAGGTGGTGATAGAAATTTGGCGTTAGAAAAAAGAATCAATGTGGATCATTAGGCTGAAAACTTTGAAGCCTCTTGGTTTTAATGACCAGATGAACTAGTGTCCACACATACATCAAAATAATGTACTAGAAACTAATGGATTCTGATATGAAAAATTAATATAAAAATTGAAACTAGTGAGGGTTTTGGTTAGTGTGTTGGATCCGCCAGTTAAATTTATTTTATTAAGGAGATTTTGATCATATTACAAAGAAAAGGGGAGGAAATTTTTTTGCAAAAATTTTTTTGCAGTAATTGGACATTATGAGAATTTTTTAGCAATATAAAAATAAGGTATTCTGTATTGCTGTTTATTTAATCACTCTCCAATTGCTCTATTTGGACCCTGAATATGTACTGGTGATCCTGGTCTTGTAACAATAAGCATAAAAATGAAAATTAGCGAACCTACTGTAATTCCTGATCTTCTCTTGTATTTTCACCATTCATTACTGCTGGGTAAGTGCTAGAGATGCTTTTTTTTTGGGGGGGGGTCAGCACCATCCGCACTGCGTGGCACATGAGGGTTGGCCGTTAGGCACCATAGACTCCTCCTCCATCCCAGTTCTGTTTAGCCGGAGAGGATGAAAACAGGAGATAGAGAAAAATAAGGTGAGGCAAGAGAGCCAAGGGAAAGGATCAGGAAGGATATAAACCGAAAAAGGTATAAGACAGAGGGAACAGATTCTTACCCTAAGTGGCCATAGGGCCCCAATCCTTGGGCGGTCTCACAGAAGAAGCGAGAGAGAAAAGAGATGAGTAAGGGATAAAAGGGGAAGGAAGAAGGGCTCACCACCACATTAAATTGGAAGACCACTGGCTTGTAACAGCTTCAAAATCCTGAGGAAAGGATGGCCTGGTGGCGCTGAGGGTTGAGGCACTGGACACCACACCTCGCTCCACACTGGTGACCCGGGTTTGGGAACAAGCCAGGGTCGTCGGGGGTCGGTAGGGAAGGACTAGGATTGAGTGTCCGATGACAGCTCTCCTAGTCCTGGGGAAGGGGTGGGTGCACGTCGTGCACTGGTGGTCCCTGGGGACGCCCGGAGGAACTGCAGCTGTGCAGGTGCTCAGTGGGGGGCAGCACGGCAGACGTCTGCACGTAGTGCGCGGACATCATTGCACATCTGTGCTCCCACTGGGAGAAAAAAGGGGAAAGCAGCATAGTCCATGGCAGCTTGATGGCCGCTCGCTTCACCGGCCGATGATGCCTGAATTAGGCGTGTGCTGGTAGTGGATCCTTGCTGGGCACAGGGGCTGAAGGGAGAGCCCCTCTCGACGGTCATAGCTGCATATGCCAGCTGGGCACGTCTGCTTCAGGGTCGTAGGTGAAGGTAGGAGCGGTGGCTGGATGAATAGCAGGACTGTGGCTGCAAGGAGAAAAAATATAGTGATAAAAAAAAAAAAAAAAAATCCTGAGGAAATTAAGACAAGGGAGCAAGGATCCCACCAGTTCAAGAGGCTACTGTACCAAGGCCCAGAGGGAAATAGGGATGGCCTTGGAAAGCACTGTCGGAGACTGATCTCTCTTCCTACCCTTTATCCGTATATGTTTTGAAAATCTTGAGAGCATGGACCTCCACAGATTGTCCTTTGGGTAAGTACAGCAGTCCTGATTATAGGAGGAGTGTGTCCAGATTAACATCGAAAAGAAGGAGTACGAGGTAGGAAAATCCAGCCACAGGTTTTCCCATGAGGGTGCTGATGTAGTCCCCACTTCAGGAGGACAGAATCACGGGACATCTGTGCCACACGGAAAAAAACAGGAAGGAGGGAAGAAAATCCCACAGACTCTCCCAAGAATGCACTGAAGCAGCTAACTGCCACAGAAGATTACATAATCAAGAGAATTATCCAAGTCAAAAAATGGGGACACCCCAATGCATTGTGAAGAGAATCCCAGGGAGTTCCCTCAGAGATTAGGGCAAAGACCCTACTCGCCATCCTCCCAGTTGAACACTCTGACAGAGAAGGAAACAGAGAGCTCTGAGGTACCAGGGAGACTCTGCCTTCAACTGGCCTTGAAGAGGGGGAAGGCGAGCAGGGTGGCGGCGACGCCCCAGAACTGCGGCCCATGAGGGGAAGGTGGTTAGGAATCAGTAATGAATGGTGAAGACAGAAGAGAAGATCAAGAATTACAGTAGGTATGTAATTTTCATATCTTCCCTTGTCAATCTTTACCATTCATTACTGCTGGGTGAGTACCAAGCCCCCTGGATGGAACCTGGCATAGCCCTGAGGGAACAGATTCCCTCAGCCTCCTGCAGGTGAGACGCAGGAGGGGGAGACCCTGTAGCTGTATTAGACCAAGCAAGGTCTAAGGCTGGTCAGGACAAGGAGGTATCCCCTGTGGCTGGGGAGGGGGGGTGCAGAAAGCACCCCTGTAAAGTCCTCCTTGCCCTGCAGGGAAAAAAAGACGGGTCCCCCGGAAAATGGAGGAAATTACCCCATGCCGGGCAATGGGAAACAATCTGGACAGACAATGCCACGCCATCCGCCTGATGCAGACCGCTGTCCCTGCTAGTCTGGACACCACCTCACTGGCATCATAAGATGCCCTTGCCTGGTGCCTTGCAAGCTCCAGACCGTGTGCAGAGAGGGCGATGGCCTGTCTAGATTCCTACGAATCAGGCAGGGATACGAACACCTGTGCTAGCATCGACCACAGATGCTTGTTGTAGGCAGCATGGTGAGCCTGATGAGAACCTATGTAAAGCAACGCATGACCTGAAGAGAACACCCTTCTACCCCACCAGTCGAGCTCCGTGGAATCTGGATCCGGGGGCCAGTCATGCGCCAGGTGCTGTAACCCTGAAGGAGTATCTAAGGACGCCAGCCCTGAAGGTGGGTAAGGTAGAGAACCCAGAGACTCCTGGGGAGTGCATTACCTCCTCCTGCAGTCTACCGGGGATGGAGAAGAGGTGGTTGGAGACTGCCAGGTGCGTAGAGATGCTTCCTGGAATGGGATGGGCCAGGACAGCACCAGCAGATGGTGAGCACTGAACTCGCTCAAGTATGAGCATGTCTCCCGCTGGGTACTGCTCTCTATTTTGTGAGAAATATGTAGCTCCTGCACTAGCCTCAAGAGGAACCACTGATATTCCATGGCATCAGCATCGGAGGACAGGTGGACGGATCGCTCCTCTTCCCCAGAGGAGGAAGATGAGAATGTAGAAGAAAGTACAGTTATGTAAGAATTTACCGTAACAGTAAATCTTCAAGAACAGCTCTTGCAGCAGGCTACACCATTAGGACTGAAGCCAGCAGGCGCCAGGACCCCACAGAAATGTTCTAGCTAGCAGTATTCAGCGGGGACCGCCCCAGACGGTCCCTCCCCGACATCAGGCATAGTATATAAGGGCGCGGCCCCCCAGAATCCCCAGTTCTCCCGCCGGAGACTCCCGCCGCTGGATGACATCAGAAAAGGAGACTGAGGATCCGCCATCAAATGACAATCAGAGTGGTGTTGAGAACACCTGATCCTAGGAGAAGGATATCGAACAAATCTACCTCCAGTGGGGATGGTGGTGGTGGTGGGGTACTTGCTGCAAGAGCTGTTCTCGAAGATCTACTGTTACGGTAAGTTCTTACGGAACTGTACTATCTTACTGAAAAACAGCTCTTGCAGCAGGTTACACTATTAGGACCGATTCCAAGCAATACTGGAAATCAATCACCATTGGGAGGAGGGAAGGTAGAAATCACTAGTAGAACCAAAACCTAGGACAGGAGTCCTTGAAGGACGCTAGACCAAAATCTGCTCTCCGCCTCGATGAGACATCCAGGCTATAATGCCTGATGAAGGAGTATAAAGTGTTCCAAGTAGCTGCTACCCAGATGGCTGAGGTGGACACATTCTTTAAGGCCGCAAAGGAGGTAGCCACCCCCCTTGTAAAATGACCCTTGACTGAGCCCGGTAAGGGTTTGTTACGTTCTGGTAACAGAATGTGATACAATGTATGAGCCACCTGGACAGCGATGGTTTGGAAATGGGAGCTCCCATCATCCTGTGGGTGAAGGAGACAAAAAGCTGGTCAGATTTTTGGTGGTGTTTGGTTCTGGTCACGTAGTATCGAAGACATCTATGCACATCTAAAGTGTGCAACAGGGCCTCTCCTCGATTAGAATATTTAGAAAAGTACACTGGTAGATCGATGTCCTGATTTAAGAGTGAGAGCTGAGACCACCTTAGGTAGAAACTTCAGAATAGTCTGTAGGGATACCCTGTCCTGGTGAAAAACCAAATAAGGTTCTTTGCACATCAGTGCGTGAAGTTCAGAAATTCTTCTGGCAGAAGTAACGGCAACTAAAAACAACATCTTCCATGTAAGCTTCCGCAGCTGGTTCAAAAGGTGGCGGCGTAGGCTGCTCCAGGACAAAGGGGAAAATACCATGGAGGAACAGGATCCTTAATCGGAGGTCTAAGGTGGAGAACACCTCTCAGGAAGGCTCGTGCCGTGTCCAACTGAGATATGGGATGTTGGCCTATAGGAGTGTGATAGGCTGAGATGGCACAAAGGTGTACTTTTATCGAGGAGTAGGCCAAGCCTGTCTGAAAAAGAGACAGGAGGTAGTCCAGGACCGACCTTTCTGGACAATCCATTGGCAAAACCCCGGCGCCTGAGGCAGAGGCAAAATCTGTGCCATTTCATGGCGTAAGTAGCATGAGTGGCCAGTTTTCTAGCAGCCGCTAGAACGTCTGCTACCTCTTTCGAGACCCCGTATCGCATAATGGCTATGTCTCTAGGAGCCAGGCATGCAGGTTCAGCGAACGAAAGCCCAGATGGACCAAGGAGCCCGCCTCCTGAGACAGTAAGTGAGGGCTGATTGGCAGAGGCACTGGAGGTTCCCGGGATAGCTGATGTAGTAGAGGGAACCAGATCTGTCTGGGCCAAAACAGCGCAATAAGTATCACTGTCGCTTGCTCTCTGCGAAATTTCAAAAGGACCCTCTGGATCAACGGGAAGGGGGGAAACGCATAGAGCAATCTGCCCGCCCAGGAGATGGACAACGCATCTTGCCAGAAAACACCAGGCCCTGGATCTAGCGAGCAAAAATTGGGCAGTTCTGCGTTGTATGGGGACGCGAAGAGGTCCAACTCTGGTGTACCCCATCTATGAAACAGATCCTCTACTACCTCCTGGAGTAGTTCCCACTCGTGGACTCTGGCCTGAGAGTGACTCAGGCTGTCTGCGATGATGTCCACTCCTGGGACATGAACAGCAATGAGGTTTGTGCCGTGTTGTAGAACCCAATCCCACACCCTCATGGCCTCCCTGCAAAGCGGGTAGGAATGGGTGCCTCCTTGTTTGTTGAGGTAATACATCACCGCGGAACTGTCTGTAACAGAAGAGTACCCGGTGGGATCTCCGACTCGAAAGCCTGCAGGGTGTAAAGAATTGCTCTCATTTCCAGGATATTTATGTGGAGATGAGCTTCTTGGGCTGTCTACAGGCCCTGAGACCTGACACCGTCGAGGTGTGCTCCCAACCCGAGCCCTGAGGCATCTGTGGAGAGTGTCACAAACGGAGATGGCGCAATGAAGAGGACCCCCGCTAATAGGTTCTTTGAATCTAGCCACCATTGCCAATCCCAGATTATGGCATTCGTGATCCGAATTGGAAGCTGCAGATGGTCTTGCTTCTGATCCCATTGGACCGTAACATCCACTGGGTCACCCGCATGTGGAGACGGGCTAGCGGGACTTTGCAATGGCCGCAGCCATATGTCCGAGCAGGCAAAGGACCAGCCTGGCTGGGATGGTCCTCTTTGATAAAAAGTCCCTGATGAGGGATCTGATGTGTTCCGTTCATTCCCAGGGTAGAAAAGCTTTCCCCTGGATGGTGTCCAGAACTGCGCCTATGAACTGCAGAATCTGTGACGGAACCAGGTGTGACTTCTCCTGATTGATAATGATGCCCAACGTCTCGAACAGAGACGGAGTACAATGAATGGCGGGCATCGGGCCTCCCGAGAGGGCGCCATGAGAAACCAGTTGTCCAGGTAGGGGAACACGTAGTAGCCTTGTCTCCTCAGAGTCGCCGCCATGACCGCCATGCACTTCGTGAATACTCGAGGTGCCGATGACAGTCTGAAAGGGAGGGCCCGGAACTGATAATGGCGACCTTGAAACTCGAAGCGCAGAAACTTCCTGTGCGCTTGAGCGATGGGTATGTGCAGGTAAGTATCCTGCATGTCTAAGGACGCTAGGAAGGCGCCCTGCTTGAGCACGGGTATCAGACCTGGAAGGGTCACCATGCGGAAGCATTTGTAGAGGACCAAAGCGCTGAGGTCGCTGAGATCCAGTATTGGACGGAGGTCCCCTGTTTTCTTGGGAACCAGAAAGAAGTGAGAATAATAACCTGCACCTCTCTGGTTCCGTGGTACGTGCTCTATAGCTTCTTTTCCAAGAAGCGCGAGCACCTCCTGCTGTATGAGCAGGGCATGCTGACCCGAATAACGGGAAAGCAGGGGAGGTCTTGACGGTGGGTGGTCGAAATTTGATGAAGTGACCTCTCTTGACCATTTGAAGAACCCACCAGTCGGTCGATAATTGACTGCCACCCTGAAAAGTGGCGGCGATGTGACCCCAGACCTTTTGTGCCCGTTGATCTTTGGGGTGTGCCGGAAGGAGTCATGCTGTGGCAGCGCTGGTTCCTGCAGGCTGGGCCGGTTTGGTGTAACGCTGGCCTCTGCCTGGGGAAGATTTAGCTCGGGCTTTACGATGAAAAGTGCCCTTTGTTGCTGGCCGGAACGTGGCTGCTGCCATTGTTGCTGGCTGCGAAAATGGTTCTGGTTCCTACCAGGCCTTGATCTGTACATGGCTTGTACGGATCTAACTGCCTTCCCGGCATCCCGGAGCTTGGTGCTAACCTTCTCCGAGTGTTCACCAAACAAGACTTCGCCATTGTATGGGAGGTCAAGAATGTTTTTCTGTACATCTGGGGTAAAGCCGGTGACATGGAGCCAGGAGTGTCTCTGGAGACAGACGCCCGAAGCTGCAGCTCTGGCAGATGAGTCCGCAGAATCATATGTGGCTCGTAGCACTTAGGTTCCCACATCAGACCCTGTGCGGAAGAGGTTTAGGAGCTCCGCCTTCTGATCGCCATCCAGTAATTTGTCGACAAGGTCCTGACCCTGTTCCCACAGGGCATTCTGGAACTGAACCATGTGAGATAGGTAGTTCGGGGACCTGATGGAGCATTTAGCAGCCACATACATGCGCTTCCCCAGGGCATCCAACTGTTTGGATTCCTGGTCCGGTGGCTGTGTGCTCATATGCCGCGGTCGTTGGGACCGGTCATGAGAGGCCACAATGACCAGGGAGTCAGCCAGAGGTTGTTGTGCCAAGTATTGGTCCTCTTTTGGGGCCTTGTACAGGCGGTCAGCTTTCATCGGCACAGTGGGGGTGGAATGCGGACGCCTCCACGCAGCCCTGGTGACGTCCGCGAAAGTGTCCACCAAGAGTGGTACTACCACAGGCTTAGGATCTTTCTGCTGAAGGTAACGGGCAAGGCGCTGTCTCTCGGGGTCTAGATCTTCATAATCCCATCCCATGTTCTCCTGGATGTGCCTCATAATCTCAGAGCAGGAGGGATCATCCGGAGATGACCTGGGTAGTCCTGTGGGACAGGCAATAGGATGCTGAGTGGAGAAGGAGATCTGGAGATTTCAGAGGTATCCGATCTAGAATCCTCCCCTGATGGAGTGTATCGACAACGTCTGGGTCGCTTGGGGCTGGGAGACCCTGAGGGAGATCTTGAGGGATGCCTTCTCTGTTTCTTAGATCTTCCCCCTAGGAGGTGGAGTGTGCTCCTTAGGGTTTGGTGGTCATCCTGCTGGCCCCTGTGGTGGAGGAGGGGAAGCAGGAGGTGAAGGAGTAGGAGGAGGAGGTTTTACGGGGATCACATCTTTCTGGATTGTGTCCCACCAGAAAGTGAAGAGATCCTTGACCTCTTGTATGTTCATGCCCAACAACGGGCCTGGTGCTGGTGGTCTGTCGCCGGGGTCGGGCGTCGGGTCCGCAGGTGTCTCTGGGGTGGGTGAAGGTTCCCTTGGAAGCCCGGCATCCTCTGTGTCGCCTGCCTGGTCCTCAGGCAATGTAGTGTCCTCCTCCATGGAGTCCTGGCAATGGGGGGGGGGGGCGCCAGTCTTCGCCGGCGAGTGTGAGGCTGATGTCGGTCGCTTGGCTGACGTCTTTGGTCTGACAAACGCCTGGCCGACGTCTGGTGTTTGGCCGATGTCCTCAGCTCCGGCTAACGCCTGGCTGACTTCAGGTGCTTGGCCAACGTCGGGTCAGTCATCCGCTTCAGGGACGTCGGGTCTTTTGTTTTCCTGGGTGGGGGATCCAGACCCCTGGGAGGCTGGGAGACCGATCTGGAGACGGGGTCCCAGCATCAGACAGAAGAGGAAGACTTACTCTGGTGACGGTCAGAAGACTTCGATGAGGCCCAGAAGGGAGTGGAGGAAGCCGAAGAACCACCTGTAGCCTTAACCTTGACCGGAGGGGGCTGAGAACGAGCCCTGGAGGGAGACCGGTCAGAGCGTGTGGAGCCTGAGCTACGCGAGTCCGAGGCCTGGTTAGGGATCTGGACCTTCTCTTCTCCCAGTGCTTGTCCCGGTGTTTGTGGGCTTTTGAGGAAGATTCACCTCTGGAGGAGGGTTCCTTGCCAATTCTGCTAAGTTTTTCTTCCAAAAGGTACCCCTGAAGTGCCTTCTGACGTCGGATCCTGGTGTGGATGTTGAACCCCTGACAGAAGGAGCAGGCCTTGGTGTCGTGGTCCGGGCCTAAGCACCGCAGGCAGGACAAATGAGGATCCTTGAAGGGGATCTGTTTGCCACAGGCACACTTGGAAGGGTGTCCCTCTGAAGGAGTTGGAGATGCAGACATTAGTTTGGTAAAACTACTGAGAGAAGTTCTTAGTGTCTCGTGTGCTAGAGTAGGACCGAGGCCGCCAATGCTGGCGGTCATGACAGAGAATAGAGATTCTGAGGTTACTCTTTATGTACTATGCCTGACGCCAGGGGCGGACCGACGCCGGGCAGTCCCCGCAGAATACTGCTAGCTAGAAAATTTCCGTGGGTCCTGGCGCTGCCGGCTTCAGTCCTAATGGTGTAACCTGCTGCAAGAGCGGTTTCTCTAAGTAAGATCTTAAGTGTTCTGGGTCCTCCTCATGCGGGGGGAGACAGGCGGAAGACCCGTTCGTCCATGGCTCTCGCATACCTAGGGAAGGCTGCTGCAGTGGCCCTTAACGTCTCCCAAGTTAAGAGACCCACAGGACCCACATAGCCTGGGAGTGGTGCAGATGTCTGCAGAGGGGCACCTGACTGAATGCGCCCTGCCTCTGCCAGGGCTCTTAGACCCAGTCACAGGCCCCGCCAGGTGGGGGAACCCAGGGCTCGAACCAGGCAGCAAAGGCTGTAAATGTTAAAACAAACCTAGAATGAGCCCTGAGGGAGAATCTCCCCTGTGGCATGACTGGGGTTGCATGGATCCAGAAGGGCAACCCTCTACGCTGCCAAGTAAGGGAGCCCCAGAGACCTCAGAGGGAGAGGGAGGAGTTCAGCGCTCTCGCTCCCACTCCCGAAAAGGAAGTGGCAGGGGACCTATGCGCCTCACCCCTGCCCTCAGCCCTTCGGACTCAGAGTTGCTCTCTTTCTCCTACCCAGTGATCACGGGTCCCTAATTCCACAGCCCCTAAGGAGGCTGCAGAAGAGGGGTCCCTGTCTCACTGGGGGCTCGCTGGCAGCACCAGAGATGGCAGCTGCCATGCCCCCCCAGGAGAACTGACAACACCCAGTCCCCTCCTAAGCTGCTGTCCCACGCAGACCCAATGCCGGCCATGGCGTGAGGAGCCGTCAGGACTACGGGCTCTGGGGAGTCCGGGAGAGGAATGCTGGGCCGCCTGGTGCAACATCCCAGAGGGCTCTGTGACTCCGAGGAGTCGTGTTGCCAGTCCAGGTCTGCCTGCGGGTCATTCTCCTCTGACGAAGAAGAGACCAGGCAGACTGTCAAGCTAGCGACCCCAGGAGAGCCCTTGGTGATGGCGCCACAAGTGGCACCGCTGCAGGACACGGCACCGCCCATGGTGCCGAGGGTCCGCCAGTACCTGGCCCAGCAGCCACGGGCTGCAACACTGGGGGAGCCTGCACCTCCATGGAGGTGACTACCATGGTGGTACCAACAACCCAGCTCTGCATGGAACCAAGTTGTTCCTTCAGCACAGCAGAAGAAACCTCCTCAACAGCAAGGCAGGAATCCGAGAAAGCTTCCTCCTCACCGGGCCGTATAGATCCAAGAGGGGACCTGGAGGAGGGTCGAGAAGATCTGGCCTTGGCGACCAGCGATGCCATCCTCAAAAGTTGGGCAGAGCCCCTGCCACTTGAGCGGGTTTACAAGATACGGTGGTCCATGGAGAAGCAAGGCGTCGCAGTTGCCCATGTCGTGATTGGCCGCAGGCATCGCATGCAGATGAAATGTCAGTCCGAAATGGAAAAATGCCGGCCACACGGGTACTGATGCATGGGGGCAGGGTCCGTTTTGGATTTCTTCTTAGCCCCTGAACCAGACATGACGCAAAAATAACAGCAAATTTACAGAAAAAAGATTCGATATTGTCTAGTGAAAATAGTGGAAAGGTCTTACCGGTGATAACAGTGCAGAGTGGGCTTGAACCGGAATGGAGAGATGCGGCGTCGAAAACAGGCTGGATGACACAGGCGGAAACTAGTCACTTGTGCAGCAAGTACTACCTTGACTGCCGGAGAAACAGAACTGGGATGGAGGAGGCGCCTAATGGCCAATGCTCGTGTACCATGCAGTTAGTCGGCCATGTAGGCGGCGCCAACTCCCCCCTCCCCAAAAAAGAGCTCCTATGGCCGATGCCCACCTCCGGCACTTACCCAGCAGTAATGAATGGTGAAGACTAACAAGGAAAGATATGGTATTTTTGTTTCTCTTCTGCTCACTTGATATAAGGATTTGATTATTTTAAGTTTCATGTTACTATAAAGTATTCATCAACTAAGTGTATAAACAACTATGACTCCATAGTTTTTGAGTTTTTAATAGTAAAGTGTTTTTTTGTAACCTTTCTTGTGTCTGCAGTCCACCCAGCTCAGCAGTGATGTCAGTATGCAATTCAGGAACTTTCCGTTTAAATAAATACTGCATCACTAAGGAGAGCAGAACTGGATGGAGTGCATTCATTTTAGGAAGCACTACAAGCACTTAATGTCACTTTAAATAACTACAGCATATTATTGATGGCACCTGTTTGATTATATATTTAAACCACTTGATTAGCAGCTTGGTCACGCCTACTAAAAAAGGGTAGTTAGTGCCCCGAAGCATCAAGGCTGGATGTGGGTGGATGGAGGTGGAAAATTTATTTTGCACATATCTGTGTTTTACTTTGTATGCTTACAATTGTAACTTTCAATTTTTATAACAAATAAAATACCTTCATTGAATTTTGTGGCTGAGTCTGGACTGCTGGATATTCATTTTTTTGGCATACAACAACCTGGTTCAAATTCCCACAGACCCTCCTTTGAGACTTTCATATTTCCCCCATCTTTATACAGCCTTTTCCCCTGTTACGGACCCTTGATTTGGTAACTGTGGACGACACCTCTTTGGCAACAACAGTTTAGTCCCAGATTATTTATAACCTTCTACAGTCTCTCTCACACACACACACACACAAACACAGTCAAATTCTCTCAAGGTAAGTTTTCTTAACAAAACAAATGTTTTTCACTAAAATAATTATTAATAACACATTTACAACTAAAAGATTTTTAACCTCGGCAAATTTGTCACAGAATAAACAGAAAAGTAAAAAGTGGAACATGTACAAAAAGAAAATGCCTCAAAACTGTTAGCCTAGTTCTACCTTAGATGTGAAGATTTCAAAGTCCAGAGAATCACTGGTTTGCAAAATATTTCAGTCTTTCTGTAGCAGCCTTTGGTTCTTAGGCAGTCTCCATGCTGGCAATTGTTCTCTTGTGTTCAGGGGAGAGTCCAAGCAAAAATGACCTTTTTCAGGCCACCGGGTATCACTCCTGCGCCTTCCCCAATAGTCTTACCACAGGACACATACCTTCCTTCCTGGCACTTAGTAAAAAAAAAATACCAGTGTACTTTGGGAACCTTTTTCTGTCATCTCTTGTCCAAGACCATTTCCATTTTGATCTTAAAGGTTTAAGACTGGGGAAATAGCTTCTCATCCTGGGATTTTATTATACCAATTAGCTAAGCAGGGAGCTCCAACCCTTTGAAGAGGTACTTGTCAGTTCCTGTTGGTAGACTGTTCTTAGATGTGAAATAAACAATTTCCCTAGGAGGCTGTACTTTTCAACTTCCTGATTAAATTAGGAATGTCACACATCTAGCAAGCCTTTCTCTCATTTCCTGGGGCTTTTCAGTTACCCTGTGCACTCGTTTTTAAAAAAAAAAAAAAAAAAACTGAAAACTACACAACTATCATAATTGTTGATCTTTCTGTGTATCTTCACCATTCATCGCTGGTGAGGTTATGGCCGGAGGATCAGGACCTCGCGGGAGCATTTTAAATTTTTTTGAGGGGGAGGAGCTGGTGCTGTAACGGCACTGCCATTGAGGCAGACACACAGCATAGTGCTCTAGGGTTGGCCAGTAAACAACGCCGATTCCTCCCTCACCTCAGTTTTGCGTACGCCAGAGACTGAAGAAATTAGAGAGAGAGAAAAGAAGAGGGCGAGGCAAGGGGCCCAAAAGACAGACAAAGGATAGGATATAAACAGAAAAAGAGATATTGCAGAGTGAGAGAACAGGCATTACCCTATGGTTCTGGAACAGAGGGCCCATCATCTGGGCAACTAAGAAAAAATTAGTTACCATACTAATGTTATTTCTTCCAAGAGAATTTTACTGTATTCTGACATATGCAGTATGGTTTCACCATAAGACTGCCCCAGAGCTGAAATGGTTAACAGAACCTATGCTAATGATGGAATGCTAAGCTCGAGCTTGGTTTTCAAACCACTGTCCCTGGAATACACCCTGCAATAGTCAGATTCTTATGAAGCATGCATAACAACACTCTATCTAAACTATACTAATAAATAATTAACTAATTAACAACACCCAAAATAAATAATCCCTTTATTTAAAAATGTGGACAACACTAAAGACTCAAGTCACTAATGCCCAACAAAGAAACACTCATAGGTTTCAAACAGCATGGGCAGCTGTGCTGCAGTGCCCATATATTCTAGTAGGGGAGATAGGGTGGGAGCTCGGAATACAATAAGATTGCCTTGGAAGAAACAAAATTACTATGATAAGTAATTTTTTCTTCAAACCCCAGGAAATCTTACTGCATTCTGACATATGCAGACTACCCAAGCAGTATCTTTGGAGGAGTGTAGAGAACCTATTTAGGAAACAAGCTCTGCAATATTGCTGTGCCAAACCTGGCATCACTTCTAGCCTGGGTATCCAGGCTGTAGTGTTTGGTAAAGGTGTGAACTGTTTTCCAGGTAGCTGCTTTACATATTTCCAACAGAGGAATATCTCTTGCAGCTGCTATTGCAGCAGCTGTACCCCTTGTAGAATGGGCCCTAAGGCCTACAGGGGGCTCTTTACCTACTTTGCTGTAGCAGAACTGAATACAGGCAACAATCCAGCAGCAATTGACCTCTCTGAGGCAGGTTTGTCCTTCTCCATAGGTTAGGAAAAGCTGAGTGCTATGCTGCCTGTGGCCCTCTGCGTGATCCAAGTAGTAATTTATAGCTCTCTTGACATCAAGGCTATGCAGACTATGTTCCCCTGAACTGGAGTGGTCAGTGAAAAAGACTGGCAAAGTGATGGACTGATTCAGGTAAAAGTCCAAGATCACCTTAGGGAGAAAAGTACAGTTAAGTAAGAACTTACCGTAACAGCAGATCTTCGAGAAGAGCTCTTACAGCAGGTAACACTATTTGGACTATGCCGCCAAGCACTAGGACCCCATGGAAAAATTCTAGCTACCAGTGTAAGGCAGGGGACCGCCCCCCCCCACGCCAGCCCCACCCGCGTCACCATGGTATAAAGGTCCCTCGGCACCACCTCAGTTCGCCCACCTGAGACCCAGCTAGCATAAAGGATGGGTAACTGAGGAGGTTCTCATATCCCCCAGAAACAAGGACAGTTACATAACCCCAAGGGTAAGTGTGAGGGAAAGCATACCTACTGCAAGAGCTAGTCTCAAAGATCTACTGTTACGATAAGTTCTTACGCAACTGTATTGTCTCACTTCGAGATAGAGCTCCTGCAGCAGGTAACACCATTAGGATTGAGTCCCAAGCATTACAAGGACATAATCCAGGTCAGAAGGGTGGTGGTTATAAAAGTCGGTAAACCACTGGTACTCCTAAGAGAGTAGTCCCTGAAGGATAGCAAGGCCAAAGCCTGCCCTCCTCCTTGAAGCAATGTCCAGACTGTAGTGTTTTATGAAGGTGTGGACTGAACTCCAGGTAGCAGCTGCGTAAAGATCCGCTGCCGAGACATTCCTTAGGGATGCAAATGAAGTGGCAACACCCCTAGTGAAGTGACCTTTAACCGGTTACAGTACAGATTTGTCGTATTTCGGGTAGCCAAAAAAAAAAAAAACACTGCTAGGAGTCTGCAAAGAAGTGTAGATGAACAACATATTCATGATCCTAGAAAAACAGGTTCAAACAACATGAAGTCTTGCTATATTATGACATATGCAGTTTGTCCCAGCCTTAGAACTGCTCCGGAGGTGAAAGAGTTAACTTTCCATGCCAGGCATGGAATCTTGAGCGCGAGCTCGGTTGAAAACTCTGTCTGTTGTTCTTCAAACTCAAACTGTCAGATTCTTTACTCCGGCTCACTGAACAGTCGCTCCGGAGATTTCTCCTTCTGCTCGGTTCATTTTGTCGGTTAAAAAGTGTAATTTCTCGGTTTTTTTAAACCGCATGTGTCTTATTTTAACCGCAACTGGTCTGTTCAAGCTCTGTCTGTGGTATCGTAAGTAATAGATAGGTTTTACATTTTCTCTGTGTGGAACTTGCAAACGTTATTATCGGTTCGGTTTGAACCGATTAGGTTGTTGTTAAACTTAATTAAATTGCATTTAGAGTGCGGTTCCCGGTTCTTATCGGTTCTAAAAAACAGATTTCATTACGTTTTTTTCCACGACCCGTGACACGGTTGGGAACTGATAGGGGTGTCTTGCTTGGCGATTTGGCGTAAAGGGCAAGTTTTGGTTAGCTGACATTATGTCAAAGAAACCCAAAAGAAAAACCGGGCCCTGGGTTTCAGCACTGTAGTGTCTGTGGGAAGCCTTTGCCAAGGCTGACCCACACCACATGTGTTTTTGTCTGGGGTTTGACCACCTCAATGCAGACTGCCAGATTTGCAAGAATTTCCCTGCAGCTACCCTGGATAAAAGAGTTGGTAGGCTCAGGGAACGAGAGGCCAAAAAGTCCGCTGACTCGGATGGCCAGCCCGGTTCGGTGCCAACCGAACCGGAGGGAGTGCCCTCTGACCAGGGCGAGACTTCCTCGGGCAAACGAAGAGCTGACTCGGAGGAGCCAGTTCCAGCAAAGAGGACTAGAAAATCAGCAGGTGTGGAGCCAAATTTCTTCTCCAACCGCTGCAGAGATAGCCAAAGTGATCCAAATTGTCCAGTCACTTTCCGGTTCCGACCGAACCGGCACCATCAGATGGCGGTCGGTTCCACCAGTTCAAGAATATGATATAGGAATTTTATGAACCGGAGGAGGGAGGAGGATTATGAAGAGAGTGAATGTGATTTTGAAAGTCTGGATGTGCCCATTGACCGGACATCTCCCCAGACAGACCTTCAAGTGTCTCCCCTAGGCTTTCTGAGTCCCTTCTCATTTTATGTTTTATAAAAGTTGCTGAAACCCTCCAGCTCCTTTTGGAAGAAGCTGTGGATGAACAGGAGGAGCCTGACTATGTGGAAATGATGGATATCCCAGAGTCCAGGAGATTGTCTATTCCTTTACATAAATCTTTTAGAAACAGACAATAAAATTTTAAAAGCTCCTAACACTATACCTCTGTGGATAAAAAAATGGACAAGAGGTACACATTGTCAGGCTCTGATACGGAGTTCCTTTCACAACAATGCAGCCATGTTGGGGTAGTGCAAGCTGCAGCCTGTGATAAGGCAAATATTCCCTTGGCTTCACACCCCCCTGACAAGGACTCCAGAAGGATTGATGCCATAGCAAAGAAACAATACATGGCAGCATCCTTGGGACTCAGACAGGCAAATTATATGGCCTATGTTGCAAGATACCAGAAATCCAGATGGGATACTGTTATGGCTTTAGCGAAACAGGTCCCTGGCCAGCTTGCCAAGGAGCTGGAGCAGGTGGCTGCTGATGGTATTGAGGCATCCAAGGTGCCATTCTTCAAGAGTCATGGCTACATCTGTGGCTTTTCGCAGAATGGCTTGGCTCAGGTGTACTAGCCTGTCACAGGATACCCAAGCTAAGGCCATGGATTTTTCCTGTTGTGGGTAATTCTCTGTTTGGGGAGCAGACAGAGAATACATGAAGAAAAATGGATGAGTATAGGACCACTTATAGAGTTGCACAGGCCAAGGAGGCAAGCCACTCCTCAGAGGCAGCTTTCCAGGGGCAGGGGCAGGCCTTTTCACTGGCCTTTTACCAAGCCCAGGCCTCCTCTTCAGCTTATGCCCAGAGGGGTTCTTCAGAGAGAGAGGCAGGCGGGGTGAGCAGACCTGCTCCCACCCCTCAGCCTAAAGCCCCTGCCAAACAGGCACCTGATGGGATGCCCAGGGGCAAGGACTGTACTCCAGGTACTTCCTTACCCCAAAAAAGACAGGAGAATGGCGGCCCATCCTGGATCTCAGATACCTAAACAAGCACCTTTTAAAACCAAAATTCAAAATGGTGACTCTGGGAATTACTTTACCCTCCCTAAGGCCAGGGGACTGGATTGCGTCCTGGACCTCAAGGATGCCTACTTCCATGTTCTCATCAGAAGCTCCCACGAAAGTACCTCAGATTTGAACTGCCCCTCAGGCCATTACCAGTTAAGAGCAATGCCCTTGGCCTCACCTCTGCCCCAAGGGTATTCACAAATGCCTGGCAGTAGCAGTTGCTCACTTAAGGAGGCAAAAGATTGCCATCTTTCCTTACCTGGACGACTGGCTCATAGTGGGTCAGTCTCCAGACCAAGTCAAATTACACCTTCAGGTTACCCAGCAGCTGCTTACATCTCTAGGTTTTCTTCTCAATCTTCCAAAGTCAGTTCTAGAGCCTGTTCAGCTACTCACCTTCATAGGCGCAGAACTGGACACAAAGCAGCCAGAGCTTTCTTCCTCTAGAAAGAGTAAAGACCCTGGTGGCTCTGGCCTCCTCCTTCACTCTGCAGGTCTCGACCAGCAAGGCACTTTCTACAGCTCCTAGAGCACATGGCTGCTTCCACAGCTGTAGTGCAAGAGCAAGATTTCAGATGAGGGACATTCACTTCCATTTGAGCCTTCTGTCTCAAAGGAGAATCCTCTAACCAAATTGATCCCAGTAGCTCAGACCTGATCCAGGCCCTGCAGTGGTGGCAGGATCAGAGCAATCTGAGACAGGGGCCTTTCATCCCTCAATCTCACTCCCTTGACCCTTACTACAGATCGTCCCTCTTGGGATGGGGAGCTCACATGGGCAACCTCACCACCCAGGGATTGTGGTCCCTCAGGAATCTCTGTTCCACATCAATCTGTTGGAACTCAGAGCTGTTTTCTAGCACTTCAGGTTTTTCTGCATCTGTTCAGAACAAAGTGGTACAGGTCAGAACAGACAACACCACTACAATGTGGTACATCAACAAACAAGGGGGCACTCGGTTTTTGGCCTTGTGCACCGAGGCAATGAAGTTGTGGTCTCTGGCTTATTCCCTTAACACTTCCCTCATGGCAGTTCACCTCCCAGGCAAGGACAATGTCCTGGCAGATGCTCTCAGCAGGATTTCCTAGGGCCATCACGAATGGTCACTGGATCCCCTAGTACTGGAGTTAGTATTTGCTAGGTGGGGCACCCCTCAGATAGATCTTTTTGCAGCCCCAGACAATCACCAACTTCCGCTTTTTTGTTGCAGGCCCCCAGTGTTGGGCTCAGTCCCTCTGGATGCCTTCCTTCTCGACTGGGAAGGGAAGTTCCTCTATGCCTTTCCCCTTCCCTCTCTTGTTCAAGGTGCTAGTCAAAATCAGATCTCAACCTTGTAAGATGATTCTGATTGCTCCAGATTGGGCCAGACAGCCCTGGTATCCACTCCTTCTGTCCTTAGCAGTCCACCTTCCCCTGTGTCTTCCCAGGAATCACAATCTGTTAACTGTGCCCAGGGAGAGTTTGGTATCTGAATCTCAAATCCCTCAACCTCAAGGCCTGGCTCTTGAAGAGTTAGAGTTGCTGACCTACACCTTTCTCAAGGTGTACTGATATCTTGAAAGCGTCTAGGAAAGCCTTCCACCAGGGCTACTTATAATTCTAAATGGAAAAGAGTTTTCCATATGGTGCTCTGAAGCATATTTCCCAGAATCTGCTGATTTGCCCACAGTCCTGGATTATATGGTCCATCTAAATACTTTGGGGCTGAGGCCAGCTACCCTGAAAGTGCATTTGGCAGCTGTCTCTGCTTTTATTTCAGCAGGAAGCCCTCTTCTCTTTCTGCTCACCCTGTATTCTCCAAGTTTTCAAGGAGTTGCTTCACACCAACCCTTCATTCAGGGACTCTGCTCCTGCCTGGGATCTAATGTTTGCATTGCTCAGCTAATGCAACCCCTTGAGCCTTTGTCTTCAGCAGAGCTTAAGTACTTGACTTGGAAAACTGTGTTTCTAGTAGCCATCACTTCTTACCAGGCACATAAGGAATTACAAGCTTTGTCAGTGCAGCCTGATTTTATCTCCTTTCACAGAGATAAGGTAGTCTCAGGACTAACCGAAGTTCTGCCTAAGGTGGTTTCAGATTTCCACCTTAATCAATCTATATCTCTTCCAGTGTACTTCACTGACCATTCCTCCTCTGGTGAGAGGAGGCTGCACAGTTTAGATGTAAAGAGAGCCCTTAGTTACTACATAGAGCGTACCAAGGGTCACAGGTTTGAATCCCTCCAACTGTTTCTCACTTATGGTGAGGTTGGTAAAGGGAAACCTGCCACTAAAAGATCCATTGCCAGGTGGATTGTCTCTTGTATCCAATTTTGTTATCAAAAACTGGGTAAGGTTCCCCCTTCAGGCCTGAGGGCTCACTCTACCAGAGGTAGCAAGTGCCCTAGCTGCAGCCAGGGCATCCTATCTTAAGAGATATGTCAAGCAGCTACCTGGAAAACAGTACACACTTTCACCAAGCATTACTCCTGGACATCCAGGCTAGAGTGATGCTCGGTCTTGGCACAGCTGTGCTTCAGAGCCTATTTCCTGCAGGTTCTGTCCTCCTCCATGTAGGTACTGCTGTATAGTTCAGATATAAATATAATATAGCAAGACTTCATGTTGTTTGAAGAAAAATTACTCACCTTAGTAATGTTGTTTCTTCAATGGAGTCTGCTATATTATGACCTCCCCTGCTGCCCCTCTCAGAACCTCTGTCTTGGGATGTGGGTGGGCAGTGCAGTGTTGGCACTTAGTGATGCCCACTTTGTGTTTTCACCCTCCTTTTGGGGTGTTTGGGTGTTGTATTTTATTTTATTTTTGGGATCCCTGACTTGAGCCTTTGTTTTGGGACCAAAAAATGTGTTAATATTTTAGTAGCCAGTTGGCTAGTGTAGGTTTACAGCTTCCACACAGAATCTTTGTGAGTTTTGCTCAAAGATCTGACAGTTTGAGTTTGAAGAACAACAGACAGTTTTCAACCGAGCTCAAGACTCAAGATTCCATGCCTGGCATGGAAAGTTAACTCTTTCATCTCCGGAGCAGTTCTAAGGCTGGGACAAACTGCATATGTCATAATATAGCAAGACTCCATTAGAAGAAACAACATTACTAAGGTGAGTAATTTTTTTTTACACACCTGTAACAGTAATTCTGGGAGTGGTATATGTTGTACATCCACACTTCTTGGCAGTGTCCCTTTCCCTTTAAATCAGCCGAAAAGTCTTCAAGCTGGCTCCTCCCAGCCACCCGGGTGGTATAACCCTCGGCTCCACCCCATGACACCAGATCTCAGCCCGCTGGAAGCCAGGTTTGTGCATCCGCAGCTGGGAAGGTTGGGTGGGTCCGTGTGGATGAACAACATATACCACTCCTAGAACTACTGTTACAGGTGAGTAACCTGTTTTTCTAGGATCGTGGATATGTTGTTCATCTACACTTCTTTGCAGACTCCTAGCAGTTCTCCGGGAGGAGGAAGGGAAGGCGCACACCCACTACTTGGGAAACAAGAGACTGGAGAACTGAGGCCCAAACCAGCATCTCGGCATGACTCAAGGTCGATGTGGTAATGAAGGTGTTTGCTGTCTTCCAGGTAGCAGCACAACAGATTTCCTGGAAAGGGATGTCCCTTGAAGCAGCCACCGATGCAGTGGTATGGCAGGTAGAAATTGCTCTTTTCCCTTTGGGAGGCTCCTTGCCCGCCAACTTGTAGCACCGACTAATGCAAGGTGCAATCCATCAAGCAATCGTCTACTTTGCTGCAGGTCTGCCAGAAGCGGTATCAGTGTAGGTGACAAACAGCTGGCAAACCTCTCCCCGAATCTCTGCCGTCCTTTCCTAATAACAGGAGAGAGGTTGTCTCAGGTCCAAGTATGGAGCCTGTATTCAGCCTCTGAGGTGTAACTGGTAGTATGCACAGTCAACATGTTTGCTTGCTGGCGTGGCATTGATAGTGTAGGAGTTAGAGATGCATTATAGGAATGGCAGTGAAGTATTGAACTGAAGTGAACCCCACCACCACCCTGCAGAGACTGACAGGCATTGGGGTGTGCCTTTGGATCATCAGGCATAACAGCAATGCCATTTCACCACACCTACCTGCAGACACTGACCAAGGTATCCTTGGTGTCTGCCTTGAGTCTTTGGGCCTTATGCTCACCACATTCCATAAGGAATAATAATGAGATAGGTGCAGTATAGAGAAAGCCTGTATGAACTTTGGGGCTGAAGAGTCCAAGGCACACCTCAATGCCTGTCACTGGCTGCAGGGTGAGGTGGGGTGCACTGGCATGAGCATTACAGGCGACAATCCCAAGTCACACCCCTAATGCCTGTAGTCTCTACAGGGTGGGGTGTGATGGCCGAAAACCCTAACACCCTAGACGTTCGTTGGTATTTTCACTCCAAATTTTCAACATGGGTTTTTTGTGACCCCCACCTCATGAACAGTGGCAATATCAGTTCGTTAGCCGAAAGCTGATTTTGCACAGCAACTACACCATTTGGTACCACAGATGCAAACAGACATTTCGAACAGGATATGAAAAATGACAGCTGTACTGTTCATGAGGAAGTGTAAAAAAATGGCAATGCTGAAAATCTGGAGTGAAAATATTAAAAACTGGTGAAGTCACAAATGTGCGTAGAAACTGCGCACGCACACCCGTAATGTAATTCGTTTGGGGATTATTTACAAAAGATTGTCATCGCATGCATTTTGGGACCACCGCTCATGAACAGTGTCACTGTGATTTTCTTAATCTGTTCCGAACACTGATTTCCCACAGTGACCACGCATTTCTGCGCCAGAAGTGCGAACACTCATTTTGGCCAGGGTGTGAAAAATGACAGCTGTACTGTTCATAAGGAGGTGTGGAAAAATGCCAGTGTAGAAAATCTGGACTGAAAATATTATGAATTCATGAACTTACGAGGATGTGAAACTGCTCAATGCACGTTCGTAACACAGTCATTTTATGGACTTTTGTCACCAAATTTTCAACATAGCCATTTTAGACTTCCGCTCATGAACAGTGTCACTGTGATTTTCTTAATCTGTCCTGAACATTGATTTCACACCAACCTCACCATTTACGCTACATGCACAAAAACACATTTTGGGCAAGATATGAAAAATGACAGCTATACTGCTCATAAGGAGGTGTGGTAAAATGGCAATGTTGAAAATCTGGAGTGAAAATATTACAAATTGGCGAAGTTACGGCGTGTATAGGAACTGTGCAAAGCACACTCGTAAAACAGTCATTTTTGGAATTTTTTGCAAATTTTCAACATAGGGTTCTGGGGGGCCTACCTCATGAACTGTGACACTGTCATTTCATTACTCAGTCCCAAAAAGTGGTTCCACGCAGTGAAATCACCTTTCATGTCGAATAACAAATGACAGTGACTGAGTTCATGAGTTGGGGCCCCAAGAACTATGTTGAAAATTTGTGAAAAATTCACCAAAATAGCCAAGATATGCACAAAGTTGAAAAAAATGTATGCCATTATACAGCTTACTGGCATTTCTTCAGTTCACAGTCGGCTTTGAAGTGTGCAGAGTTCCCGGTCCACTGAAGATCATTGGCTGGGCTCCAGCGGCAAATATGGGGTGGAGGTGGGGGCGCATGTTGGGGAAGGGGGGTAAGAGTCAACGAGGGACCTTTTCTTTTGTTCAGAGTGTTTTTTTTTTTTCTTTTTAGAAGATGACGCGGGGCTTTTGCCATGCTGGGGTGGGCTCCCAGTGTGGCAGCTGGAATTTTTTTTGGGGGGGGGCAGTGGAGCCAATGAGGGATTGGTCACCCCCATTCGCCATTCGGATGTTTGCCACGCTGGGGTGGGCTCCCAGTGTGGCAACTGAAAGTCAGCTTTTTGAGGTGGGTACAGTGGAGCCGGCGGGGATTGGGCACCATCGCCATATGGAATTTTGCACGCTGGGGTGGGCTCCCAGCGTGGCACCTGGATGGAAGACTGTTTGGGGTGGCAGTGGAGTCAACGGGGGATTGGGCACCCCCATCGGCCATACATTGTGCGCGGGGGGGGGGAGCACATGAGCACGCTGGGGTGGGCTCTCAGCATGCTACATAGGTGTTAGTGGGGGGAGGCACGAATTGTCTATGACAGTGTCTATATCTATGGCTCCATTTTGGGCCCACTCCTTTTTAATATTTACATGAATAATCTTCCAGATCAGCTTGTGAACAGTGAGGTTTGACTGTATGTGGATGATATAGTATTGGTACCCTCTGCATACCTCCACATGCAGTCGAACCGGACTAAACCACAGACTACAGCTGAACCTTAATATGATGGAAAGGTGGTTTGTTATTTCAGGCCTTCTGTTAATAAATAAAACTGCGACAAAAACACAGCTTCAATCAAGGAGCAAACAAAAATAAGAATCTGGTTTTAGACCTTGTGTTTGAAAATGAACAAAAAGTGAAAAACACTAATAGTTATAAATACTTGGGTGTTTTGATAGACAGCAAATTGTCCTTTGTTGAGCATATTAACATATTGGTGTCTCTCCATAGACTGGACCCTTGCTGGATGAGTGACTCAAGAGTCAAAACTGTCCTCCTGCACAAGAGCAGCAGTGAGGAGGAGGCTGGCAAGGTCAAAGTCAGGAATGTTATTTCCTAGGCTCCTTACACTGGCACACATGACTCTCCACTCCCTTTGGCTCTCCCTGCCTATACTTTGCCTCCCACTCCAGAGTTCATCCTTCACTCGTCCACTGTCCTGGTGCTGTTCTCTCCTTTTTTAATCTATGTCCACCATTCTTAAATTTTTTCACAGCCTCAGAACCACCTCCAGACCATACACCCACCTTGCCCTAGGCCCCTCTACCCCAGGGAAATGTATTTCCTTTGACTTCTCCTCTCTGGTGTTCCATTTTCTGGAGAGGCATTCACTGCCTCCCTCTTTATTTCTGTCCCCCTTGGCTAATTTAAATGCCTACTGAAGTAGTATTTAAATCTTCCACCCAGGGCTGCCATTCCCCCAGTATGGATAGAGGCCATCTCCCTTGTACAATTGGACCCCAGTCCCCAATGTAGCCAAACTCTTCTTCCTCATAGCAAGCCTTCAACCAGGTGTGATGTTCCCCTGCTTCTCCCTTACCATAACACAGGTAGCACCTCAGTGAAGGCCATCATGCAAGCTACCTGCTTCAGGCCCTTCCCCAACTTCCCAAACCTAACCTGCACTGCTCCTGCTGTGTCCCTTGTCAGGTCATTACTCCCTAAATGGACAATAACATCCAGGTCCTCCTCTTGCTCCTAGGGATTGGCTCCCCATCCCTTTGTGCCGAGGCAGAAGATGAGGCATCTTACCTCCCCATCTGCATTCCACCCCATCCTGTTCTCAAAGCTACCACCTAACAACTCAGGCCCCACCAGATACTGCTTCCTCTTCTGCTGGGGGAATGTGTTTCAATCCCCCATGCTCCCTGGGCCTAGTTTGTTTAGTGTTTTCAAGAATGATCTAGCTGATATTTTGCATAGGTCTGAATCTGCATTATCACATACGTGAGTGATATTGCTTTGTACAGAATGGTATCTAATGTCTTGCCATGTATGTGCTTACATCAGGAATAAATCCTTATTTTTGCAGTAAGCAAGGACTCTGTATTTATTACCACCTTCACTGGAGGATACTAGTTCTCCTAGCTCCGGAGTGAGTGGTGTTTTTTGTTTTTGATTAAAACTAAGTACTGTATATGCTGCTGCTTTTGGAACAAAACAAAATTAAAGGCTTTACTCCCTCTGACTTAATTCAAGATTTTTTGGCACCTTTGGTGAGACAATGGATAGTTTCAAGTATCTCTATTTTACTACAGACCAGACAAACTCTCTCATTTAAAGAACATGTTTCCATACTGGTAAAGTCAGTACAGACTGCCTCTATCAAGCGTTATGATAATTGTTTGTGCATCACGCTAAGATAGTCTTGGCTCAGTCCCTACTACTGTCGTTAGTGGTCTGTGGGCTTCCAGTCTGTGCCACTGCTAATGTCACTGACTTGCAGAGATAACATTCTATACAATTACATATGTAGATTTGCTGCCTTCAGGGTCCAGCCCGGGTTTTCTCATCTTTGCACTCTTTACAAACACCTTGGCTGGCCTTTTGAGTCATGCATTGTTTATTTTACCCTCATCAGTGTTAGCTGTTTCCTAAAAGGCTGGATTCGGGCCTTTTTTCATATGTTTATGGCTGATGCTAGCCCCACTGCTGGCTCCCTGAGTATTAGATCTAAAGATACTCCTTTACAGAAGACCCTGAAATTGAACAACTTTATATCACTAACATCCTTTAAACATCTATACCTAAGTCTCTTCCAAGAAAAATGCAATTGCTTCCACAAGCATTAGTATATTCATATTCCTAACCTTCCCCTCCTCAGGCAGCCAATACTTGGTGTCAATACACCTCCACAGTATCTCAACCCCTCAGACTCCGTGCATCCTGCCCATAGTCATCTCCCATTACTTCCTGGCACATATCTTAGCCCTTATCCCAACCATCTATCTTCTAGTGCAGGCCCCAGCCCTTGTTCAGGCCACTTTTATACTATCCTACCAAGACACCTATCACAGTCTATGATCACCATCATACAGACATTCTATCCTCGTCTCCTTTGTCCACTATGACCTTACACTTGAACATTGAAATATTGATTGCTTTAATTAGGATATATACCAAGACAATTCTAATGTTGATATGTATATATTAGATTAGAACCTTGACCTTATCAGGTCCATCTTGCAAATGAGCTGTGCTCAATGATGTTCGCCTGAATAAATAAAGATTTTGATTGATAAGACCCCCACTCTTCCAGTTCTCCCGGTGCCAATGTTCTTTTATTTATAAAACCATTACATTCTGGAATACTTTACCTGCTGCATTACACTCTACTAGTTTGGGTATACATTTAAAACAGTGCTAAAAATACTGTATGGACTTGTTTATGTGCAAATGTAATGTTACGGAGTACACAGATGTACTGCATAGTTATTCTGTATTTTGCTCTTGCTCTTGTTTACATCTCCAGGCCCCCCTTGAAAATGGGCATTTAACGATCTTGGGTCCTTTCTGGTTAAATTACAAATAAACAATAAAAATAAATAATTTTCATCTTTATTCAAGGATATTGGTCTATTGTTATCTCATTCATGGCTTCGTCACTCATGAGATATGAACAGACCAATACCCTCTTATGAAGATAAAATTAATATCTTAAATCAGGCCTTGTTCTATCCTTTATTTCTCCTTTTATGATAACATCAATTACGGCAGAGTTGGTCAGCTCTGACACTATATAGGCCAACTAGCCTGCAATACAACAGAGGTGTGCAAGCCAGGAATGATCTGACTCTACAAGTCAAACCACATGTCAAGCCATCCCTTTTACAGGTTGCCCTCTACATTACTGAAAGTGTGCCTAATGACCTGCACAAAAGGAGTTTATTTCAAATGATTTACCAGGAAAAACATACCAAGCTGAAATAGTTCATTTCCAGATGCATGGGGGGGGGGAGAGAAGAAAGCAGAGCACAACAATAAGTTAGAGCAAACAGGTTGCAATATGCAAAACAGTACAAATTAATAGCAACAAAACAAACCGCACAATAATGAACAGGTGGGAGTAAAACTGCAGTGAGAACAAGACACTAGGAAGCTGTACGTTTTAGTCGCTGTGCTAACCACTCCGGATGAAAAAATGCTTGCTTTTTTAATAACTTGCTTGGCTCGCCCTTGGCTCTCAGTTGCTTATAGAGACTGAGCCGAGCTGGGCAGTAGGCTTGAGCCATACTCGAGCCTGTTCTGGCTTGCCAACCTGTACAATGGCATGACTCAATGGTAAACACTAAGAGGGTAGTATTCAGAAGGTATAAGGAGATGCAGAGGGAAGAAGATACAGAAGTGTACCGGGGGAAACATGGGAAAGCAGGGAGTGCAGTAAAGAGTTCAAAGGTGCAAACAGAAGAGAGAATAGCCCCAGGCAGTAATGAAAGGGGACAAGACTTTTTTAGTCATGTAAACACAAAGAGAAATACCAGGGGTGGGATTGCAGAGTTAAAAAGGGACTGGGCAGAGGAGGACCAGGAAAAGGCACACAGCTGAACAGCAATTTTTGTTCCATGTTCACAGCGGAAGGAGAAGGGGAGGATCCACAAAAAGATAATAGCAGCATTAGAGGGAGGTGGACACTAGTCCATTCTCAGAAGAAAGAGTCCTGAATGGGCTCGCTAATGTGAAACTGAGCAAAGCATTAATGTGAAAGTGAGCAAAGCAATCGGGCCAGACAGGGTGCATCCAAGGGTATTGAGGGAATTAAGGGAAGTACTAACTGCAGTTCTGACAGTCTTTTTTAACAGCTGATTGGAAACAGGCATGGTTCTGGAGGACTGGAGGAGGGTGGATGTAGTCCCACTATACAAAAGTGGTAGCAAGGAAGAGGCTGGCACTTGTTGGCCAGTCAGCCTGACATTGGTGGTGGAAAACTTAATGGAATCACTGCTGAAGGAATGAACTGTGGAATATCTTGAATCCAGTAGGTTGCAGGACCCAAGACAGCATGGATTCAAGGAGGGGGTAGGTCATGTCAAAAAAAAAAAAACACACACCGAATAACACAGCAAGTCATGATCGACAGTGGATATATGTAAGTGCCAGCCAGAGCTATAAAAAAATGCATGATTCAGAAATTTTACAAAAGGAGTATTCCAAATGAACTACAAGTTTAGAGCTACTGGCACTGTACACAAAACATATTGTTTAGGGAAAAGTAAGGAGTTGAGACCACTTACAAAGATGCTCCAATTCACATCAGTTTATTTAGCATTTTTGGCCAGGAAAGGTACACTATGTTAAAGTCTGTTTCTAGGAGTGGCACAGGAGCACAGTGAGGTTAAGTGAATTAGTCAGGGACACACTGCAGAATACCAGTGGCAGCTGTAAGATTCAAACCTACCCAAGTCTGCTAGGTCTCCAGCTTCAGAGTCCACTGCTCTCAGGGTATACAGCCTCCCAAGTAATAACAATTAGAATCAATCAATTAGCATACTGTGTTTGGTGAAAAGCAATTTTCCCAAAAGCTTGGTTGATGTCTGAGTCAGAGCCCACTTGGAGTCCATCAAGTTCAGTAACAGTCACCTCCTAGCTTTAACCACTCTGCCGGAAGTGGTATTAAATCACGAGAGAGAGAGAGAACACTTTTGACAAGGAGAGGGGAGGAGCTTAAACTGGCTTTGGCAGGGTGAGGGGCGTGCTTGGCAAGGCTCTTTGATTAGCGCGAGTTAATCGGGTTTAGTACCACTGACAGCCAAAGGCAGGAAGCATAATTCTGTGCAGAGGGTTACAGGGAAATGTTGGCTTAACCTGCACGTCATGGCATTGATGGGGAACATGAGCTTTGGAAAGAAGGTACAGTGGTAGGATAGCAAGTTGTTTCAGGGTAGACGCTGGGGTCACTCTGTTGTGCTACGTTGGAACAAACGCTGCTGCTGCGAACTTTCTCCTGGGTCGCATGTAGCAATTTGCATTACAGTACATGAGAGAACAGTCCCCCACCTCCTCAGTGAAGTCTGTTTTATTCCCAACAAAAGCCACACGATAGTTTCTGAGCTCAGGATAGTAGACACGCAGTTTAAATAATCAAGTAGTTGCCGATCTGTGATTTTAGTGTACAGACTGGCACAAACCTGCGCGTTGTTGCGGGGAAACCCAGTAAAACTGTCTAGAAAAAAATAATGATAAAATGAAAAGCAAATTCTCTTTTCTCCCCCTTGCCGTTCTTTGCTGCTAGTCTTTTAAAAATGTTCACATCATCGAGTTGTGAACGGCGCTGCCTTTAATAAAGGCTTCTTAAATGCCCTTCGACTTATTTCAACATTTCAGCCTCTTAAAGTGAGCTTCAAAGAAATTCAACTTAGTGGAGTTAGGTTTCACTCATCGGTGTTTCTTTGGAGGCACCCTAGCTCATAACCTTGTGCATCAGTGCATTTTTCATTGCTGTCTCTTCAGATTGCATTAGGGGGCTGGGCTCACTTGCTTGGCTGGCAGCTCTGCCCTGCTATAATGTAACATCAAGGTATTAGCTCAACTCATCAAAAGTAAAACTTTCAAAGGAGCTCAGACACAGACTGCTTTCCTGGTTTGTTTTCTTTGCTATTTGTATAAGAGTCGGCTCATAACTTTTCGCTGTTAAGTGCATAATGCCAGTGGATGTAAAGTTCATTCAGTTAAAGTTTTTATGTCGGCATTCTGTGTGAAGCTATACGGTAACTATCTGAGTTGAAGATTATTGTGGGGGGAAGGGAAGAGAGCGCTTCAGTTATCGGATTGTGCTCACTGAAGCGGCTCTCTCCCTTTCAACTGTACGGCACTGCATTTTCAACTGCTGTCATAGACAGCTGCAGCATTCATTGGCAAACTGTGGCCACGCCTGCAAACACAGTGAGGGGATTGGAAGACAGGGTGCCACACCTCCAGAAACTCGGATGATGGCACTATGTTTCCTGCACATGCGTGCAAGCAAACATAACAAAAGATCAGGAAATACCATGGGTCCTCTACTGAGCCTTGATGGCTCAGTAGTAAATAGCAACAAGGAAATGGCAGAAATTCAAAATGAACATTTTTCAACAGTATTTAGTACAACAAAAGACCAGGGAAGTAATGGATTTATAAAATGTAATATTTCTCAGATTCTAAAACAAATTAAGGAAGCAAATGTAAGCAGAAAACTTAGCACTTTAAACCCTTATAAGTCTCCTGGACCAGACTATTTCTACCCAAGACTGCTCAAAGAACAAGCAGAAGAACTAGCACCGCCAATTATCTATTTACTTCAGTGTTCACTGGACAAAGGGGAGGTTGTAAATTCATGGAGGGAGGCAGCTGTGATCCCACTGTATAAACAAGCATTTGTCAATGCCGAATGTTTGCTTGCTGGCATTGGTGGGGTCTGCCTTTGGGTTGTCAGGCATAACATCCACGCCATTTCCCCACGGCCTACCCTGCAGACACCAACAAGTGTTACGGTGTGCCTCGGGATCTTTGGCCCTTATGCTCACCCCATTCCATCAGGAAATATGGTGAGATGGGTGAGTATAGGAGAATGGGGTGAACTTTGGGTCCGAAGAGTCCAAGGCACACCCCGATGCCTCTCACTGGCTGCAGGGTGTGGGTGGGGGTGGAATGGTATGAGCATTACAGGTGACAATCACAAGTCACACCCATAATGACTGTCAGTCTCTACAGAGTGGGGCGTGTTGGTATTTTCACTCCAAATTTTCAACATGGGTTTTTTGAGACCCCCACCTTATGAACAGTGGTAATATCAGTTTGTTAGCAGCTGATTTTGCACAGTGACTACGGCATTTAGCACCACGATTAACAGCTTATTCGAATAGGATGTGGTAACAGCTGTACTGTTCATGGGAGGTGTAAAAATGGCAATGTTGAAAATCTGCAGGAAAATAGTAAAAAAAAACTGTGAAGTCACGAAAGTGCGTGCTAGAAACCGCGCAACGCACACCTTAATGTAATTACTTTGGGGATTTTTTTACAGCAGATTGTCAACATAGGCATTTTGGGACCTCCGTTCATGAACTGCGTCACTGTCATTTTCTTAATCTGTTCTGAACAATGATTTCCCACAGCGACCACGCATTTCTGCTCAGAAAGTGTGAAAGCACATTTCAGCCAAGTTGTGAAAAATTTATAGGTGTACTGTTCATAAGGAAGTGTGGAAAAATGTCAGTGGTGAAAATCTGGACTGAAAATATTACAAATTCATGAACTTAAGAGGGTGCGTAGAAACTGTGCAATGCTCGCTCGTAACAGTCATTTTATGGACTTTTGTCACCAAATTTTCAGCACAGCCATTTAAGACCTCTGCTCATGAACAGTGTCACTGTGATTTTCTTAATCTGTCCCAAAGATTGATTTGGCACACTGACTGCGCCACTCTGCACTACATGCTCCGAAAAACATTTTGGAGGAGATGTGAAAAATGACAGCTGTACTGCTCATAAGGAGGTGTGGTAAAATAGCTATGTTGAAAATCTGGAGTGCAAATATTAAAATTCAAGAACTTCTGGCGTGCACGGAACTGCATAGCGGCTACGCTTCATAAACAGTCATTTTGGGAATTTGTTCCCCAAATTTTCAACAAAGGGTTTTGGGCCCTACCCGAAATGTGACACTGTCATTTTAGTACATCGGTCCCAAGGTGGTTTTGCACAGTGACTGCGAAATCACCTTTAGGGACGAATAACAAAATGACAGTGCAAATTCATGAGGTGGGGTCCCAAAACCCCATGCTAATTTGGTGAAAAAATTCCCCAAAATGCCTGAGATATGCATCAAAGTTGAAAAAACCCTATTCATTTCATTATACAGCTTACAGGCATTTCCTCAGTTTTGCGGTCGGCTTTGAAGAGTGCAGAGCGTGTTCCCGGTCCACCAAAGATCACCACGCCGGACTCGAGGTAAGTATGGGGTGGGGTGTGAGGAGGCACGCTGTGCAGAGGTGGTGCAGGCGGAGGAGGTCAAGACAGTCAACAGGGAACATTTTTCTTTGTAGGTTTTCTTTTAGGAAGACAGCTGGGACATTGCCATGCTGGGGTGGGCTCCCAGCATGGCAACAGGAAATTTTTAGAGGGCAGCAGAGCGGGACGGGATTAAGGCACCCCGTTGGCCATAGAGAGGTACTGGGGTGGGCTTCCAGCATGGCACCTGGAAGTGTGTTTTTGGGGGTAACAGGCGGACGTTTGCCACGCTGGGGTGGGCCACCAGTGTGGCACCTGGAAACTGCTGGGGGGAGTACAGCGAAGCCGATGGGGATTGGGCACCCCGGACATACTGTGTGTGTTGGGGGGAGCAGCGTGTGTTGGGCTCCCAGCGTGTTACTGTTTGGGGGAGGAGCTGTCTATGACAGATCTTTCAGTGCAGTGCCGACGTGTAGGCACTTTGCATACTGCACGTTGGCAGTATGCAAATTACCTGCGGCACAAAGTGCCTTTCTTTGAACTGTATGCTGCTGCATTTGCAAAAGCTGTCATAGACAGCTCCTACATTCATTGGCGCGGTGGGGCTGCACCTGCAAAAGGCAGCAGGGCATTGGAAGTAAGGAGGCACACCTCCGAATTCTCGTATGGTGGCACTATGTTTCTTCCACATGCGTGCAAGCAAACATAAAAAGGCGATAAAAAAAGTCCATCAAACTACAGGCCAGTCGGCCTGACAAGTACCATGTGCAAAATTCTGGAAGGGATAATTAAGGATTATATAACCGACTTCATAACCAAAGAACAGTTAAGTGATGACTCACAACATGAATTCAAGAAAGGAAGATCCTGCCAGACAAATACACTAGAGTTCTACAACAGGGTCAGCAAGAATCTAGATGTAGGCACAGCAGTGGATATAGTTTTTTTTTTTTTAAGACGTCACAAAAGCTTTTGACAAACTATCTCATCAAGAGCTAATTCAGGCACTAAAATATATGCGTATACATGAAAATTTAGTTGCTTGGTTTTATTCATGGCTTAAAAACAGTAAACAGTGAGTTAGCATCTGGGGGCTCTATCTAATTGGTCCGATGTAACAAGCGGAGTTCCACAGTGCTCAGTATTAGGGCCGTGCCTCTTTAACATCTATGTGTCAACGCTAAAATGTAATCAAAATAATGTATGGATGATCAAGTTTGCAGACGACTGCAGACTGGGGGTGGAAATTAAATAGGATGGGGATCATGATACATTGCAGGAGGCTCTAATTTACATACGAGTGGTGCAGGATTTATAAACTCCCCCTAAACCCAGACAAATGCAGGGTAATCAATTTAGGCAGAAAAAACACCAATCAGATATACAGCATAGGAAGCACTACCCTTAGAATGGTAACAGAAGAGAAAGACCTAGGCATAATTATCACAAATGACTTTCAATTCAAGGCTCACTGTAACATATGCAAAAAAGCAAACAGAGTATTGAATTGCATTTTAAGACATACAGCAAGTAGAAACAAAGAGGGTATTGTCCCCTTGTACAGCTCCCTGGTAAGGCCTATTCTTAAATATGGAGATCGGTTGTGGCCACCATACCACCAAAATGAGACTGGTATGCTTGAGAAGGTACAAAGGAGAGCTACACATTATATAGGGGGATTGGCAGCCAAGAATTATGTTACTAGGTTGGGAGAACAATTTATTTCCTCTGGAGTACAGGAGATGGAAAGGGGACATGTGCTTGATGTTCAAAGCATCAACTGATCATGACCTGTGGGAGAAGCTGGGACTGGAATTTAAAGATCAACCATTAAATACCAGAGTTCATACATTACAGTTCAGGGGCGGAAACTGCAGAACATGGAATTGTAAAATGTGTATTGACCTATGATAAAAAGCAAACTTTTCACCCAAAAAAAAAAAAAAAAAAAAGAGGCATCCATGGAGCCGATGTATGCGACTTGACGACAGGAAAAGAACTGAGGTGACGACGGACACCGCCTCCCTTTATGGCATGCATGACACTGGGGGTTGACCATCCCCGCTCAGTACTGCTGGCTAGAAGTTTTCCATGGGGTCCTGGCACCTGCCAGCTTCAGCCCTACCAGTGTTACCTGCTGTGAGAGCGGACTCTTGAAGTAAGATCCTGAGATACCACCAGCACGGGGGGGCAAGATATGCAGTTAAGTGCTATGCATGTTCGGGGAACAAAGCCAGTCCCCCTGCTTGAGCAGTGGCAGCAGGCTCTACAGAGTTACCATATGGAATTTCTTGTATGGTGTGTATTGGTTTAGCCCCTTGAGATCCAAAATAAGGCACACAGCTCCTGTTCTCTTTGAAACTAGGAAAAACCTGGAGTAGAACCCCATGTTCCGCTGACTCCATGGACAGGCTCTAATGCTTGCTTGCACAACAGGGAAAGAACTTTGTCCTGAAGCACTGGAATGTGGTCTGGAGGGTACAGAGATGGAATAAGTGGAAGGTCTGGGGATGTTCCAGAAGCTCTAAGTGTGGCCCCACTCTGTTATTTGCAGACTCCAAGCATCTGTGGTAACAGTCCTCCACTGCTTGAGATAGAGGGAAAAACGACCCCCTACCACCGCCTCCTGGCTTGGAACAAGAAGAAGGGGGCCAGGCAAGGAGTCAGCCTGAAGTGGGGCCAGGGGCAGAGGCAATGGCGCTTGCTCTGGGTCTTTTCGCTGAGGGGCCCATGGCTGAGGAAAAGGTAGGCAGAGAGGAGCCAGCTCTGCACTTCCCTTGAACACAGGTGCCCGACCCTAGCTTCTGGAAGACCTTTGGAAAGGAAGGTCTTGGACGACTTCAGGGTTGTGTATGACAAAAGGACTGGACTGACCCTATGGCCCCTCCCTGAGGCCTGCAACTCATTAATAATGTCATGCATGTCAAGGCCAAAGAGTTTGGAGCCCACAAAGAGGGCATCTGGGACTTGCTGCTGCACATCCACAGCAAACCAAGAAACATGGAGCCAGGAGTGCCTCCTCAGGCAAATGCCTGTGGTAGCCGCCCTGGCAGAGGTATCACTTATGTCACAGATGGCTCAGAGATGTTTACTAACATCCTCTGCTGCCTGAAAAGTTCCTGCTTCTGAGATCCTTCAGGGAGGGCCTGGACAGCAGCCCTGCCCTTCCCCTTCAATAGGATGTTCTGGTACTTAACCAGATGAGACAGGTAGTTTCAGATCTTGAGGCCCAAAGGAGCTGGGGGAAGGTCCTCTTACCACAAATCAAGCTTCCTGGATTCCTTATCTGGAGGCAGGGAGCTAAGGTGATTGAGCATCTTGGATCAGTCGTGGGCACCCATAATGACCACAGAGTCTGTTTCAGGCTCAGTGGAATAGAAGGGCTTCCCATGGAGAGCCTGATATATTCTGCATTTCTAGGCATTGCAGGGACTGAATTAGGCATGTGCCAAACAGCCTGGGCATTATCATTCAGAGCTGGGAGTAAAGGAGGTATGACACTGGGGGGTGATTCAGGTATCTCCAGAAAATCCACCAGATTTCTCCTGGTGATGTCCTCCTCTTCAGTCTGGAACCCCACAGTGGACTGAAGCTGCTTCATAATGTTATAGAAGCTGGGGGTCTTCAGGGGGGCATCTACGGATATTTTTTCTCAGAGTTCACACTCCTGCAAGAGGCAGGCCCCAATGTCTTCCTCTTCAAGGATGAGAGCAGGGTGATATTTCTCCTTTACGTTGACCAGTTCTGAGACAGGGACCGACGGAGCAAACACCGACAACGCCTGGGAGGGCGCAGAGTGAGATGGCTGGATCAGCCAGGAAGTGGAAGGAGGCCCTAGAGGAGACACAGATGGTGGAGCAGGCACAGGGGTGAGCTGCCTGAACAGAGCCGACACAATAAAAATCAGAACAGAACTAAGGTCGACGACTGGGTAAGGGATGACAGTCGTGACCTGGAGCAACGGCGGAGGTACAAAGTTCAATGCCGATGATCCCGCTAGGACTGAAGGCGACAACGCTGGGGGAAAACTCAGTCATCCATGGCCCAAAAGTGGCAGAAAGCATCAGGGCCAAAGCAAGGCCAACCGTCGATGACCTGCTGTCCACAATGGGAGCAGCGGGGACCAGCGCCAAGAAACCCTACGAAGAAGCAAGCAGGGAAGGTGTACTGGGGACAGGCAACCCAGAGGTTGATGGCCTAGTATCTTCTGATGCTGGAGAAGGACCCCCTGCTTGAACTGCCCCAGGAAGACAACGAGCCGAGGCAGTGGAGGAAGTCAGCCTGAGGGTAATAATGACAGACTACCCGAGGACTGGGGAGAACGGACTGGTGAACTGAGAGCGGGTCATTACAATGGTCCAAGTCCCTCAAGCCACAGGATTTTGTCCACACCTTGGACGTCTGCGAGGCCAAGGAATGCACCGGAGAGGGGGAAGAAGTCCTCGAGCCCCCTTCTGGCTCCATCAAAAATACCTTGAGGGACCATTTTTGGCACCACACTGTAGTCAGGCTAAATTTCTGGCAGAGCTCACAGGCAAGGGCAATATGAGAAGGCCCGAGACAGCAGACACAGATTTCATACTCATCCTCACGGTAAATCCTTCTGCAGCAGCAGCGATGGAAGAGAGAGGATAACTCAACAGTTCCAGACATAAAAATAACTAAAAGAAAAACTCCAGAGAGTTCTGGTTGACTGAACAACAAACTTTCCCACGGAGTCCATGTGAGAATGGTCAACAGCGGGAAAAGAATCAATGAGAGAGTGGGGCCGCCTACGTCTTAATATGGAGAATAAGGTCAGCAGGTGATGGCAATGGCCACTGATAAGACTGCTACAGAAAAAGCTTCCATGGCATCCTAGTGCCTTATGGCTAAGTTCCATAGGTGTAACCTGATGAAAATAATATCCCCGAAGAAGATCGTGCAGTGATGCAGTCGAGGGACTACTCATGTCACCAGCTCCCTCCACCAAAGTTCTAGCTACTGTGGGATCTTAACGCCTCCAGTTCAGATCCATTAATAGGAATTTATGGAGAAAATTTATTCTTTGCAGACCAGATAGATACTAGGGACTTTAGACAAGTAGCTCCAAACATTTTATTTCTTAACAAGTGGTAATATCTTACACAAACCTCGGGCGAAAGTTTTATGGATTCTGGAACAGTTTCAGACTCTGTTATTTTCTCAAGTTCCACCATCACTTCAGTGCAAGCTGCAGTAGTTAACCCCTGAGGAATAAGAAATGCAATACTATAAACAAGTCTCAAAGTGACAACTTATTCTCTGACTAGGTAGCCTTGATGGAATATAACCGTCACAGTTTCTAAGTAGCTCTAAATTCATTGGGAGTGAATTTCAATCAACTGCAATTATTTTTAGTTTTAAAAATTCCTTAGCATTTATAACAAGGAGTAATATGTGACGCAAACCTCAACTGAAAGTGCAACAGATCCCAGAACAGTTTCAGACTCTGTTATGTCCCCAAGCTCCACAGTCTTCTCACTGCAATATGCAGCAACTGATCCCTGAAGGATACAAAATGAAATGCATTAAACATGTTGCAAACTACAAACTAATTCACAGACCAGGGAGCCTCAATAAAAGACAATTGTCAGTTTTCAAGTCGATGAACATTCAGAATAAATTACAAATCAACAGCTAACACTGCTGGTTGTACACACACCTCATTAAGTGTGAGAGATCCAAAATCAGCTTCAAGTTCTGATATATTCTCAAGTGCCACATTCTCTTCACTACAAGCTGCAGCAACTGATCCCTGAACAAGAAGAAATGAAACACAATAAAGAGTCACAAAGTAGTAACTCATTCCTGACAGCTGAAAAGTTAACTAGTGCTAGCTGTACTCAGGACTGACCGGCTAGCTAGTTTAGTTCACAGTAGAGTTACATACAGTAAAATAAACTTATGTACTCATCACAATCTTTGATCTTCTAGGCATATCTTCACCACTGATTTCACACTCACTGTCATGAACCTACTCCTGAGGGTCAGGTCCACTGAGCTCACAGTGCCCACCCCTAAGTGGGATCTGTGACAGGGAGGGGGAAAACAGGGATACCCCTTCCTTTGTCCTTCTAGAATACTCTCCGTGGTCATGACTGAAAACCTGCCACAAGGCCCCAGGGCTCCTTCTTTACTCCGGATAAGGGTACAATACGGGTCTCCAGTCACTATGACTGTTATCTAAAGTTCTACCTTAAGTTTGTAGTAAATTGTAGTCTGGAAGAATAAGTGAAGTCTGAAAACCCCTTTCTTCCTAATCAGCTACTGGCAGGTTGTTCTGTGTCTCATCAGGAGAGTGTCCAAAGTGCATTGAAATGAACTTCTGTTTACAGGAGGTTTTTTATAGTTAGTCCCTCTGGTAATCTGAAAAATAAACCTTTCTGGTTTATAGCTGGTGGCCTTCTCTCTAGGCTAGCAGGTGTCTCTCTTGCCCTTTCCAGATTTTAAGGTGTAATCCCTTGGTGGCACTATCCCAAGGGCTATTACCCCTGCCTGCTTGGCTAGTAGCAGGTTAAGGGGTCTGGGTAATGAAACGGGTGCCTCCACCCGGAGGTAAGGGTTGTTAGTGGTCAAGCTAACCTGGGCACAGCCCTCCAGGACACTGTAACCCCCCTCTTTCCCTTCTAGTGGCCTGAACAATATACAATAATTACTTTCACAATAACACTTGTTCACCAGGCAATTACCCACACAGTTTGCACTTACCACCAGGACTGGTTCCTCTAGCTTGACCCTGGGGAACCCCTGTAAAACAAGGTTAAGCACAGCAAATAGCAACAGTACAATACTTTTGGCACAAACTGGAAGCACAGTCAGGTTAAATGCAAACAAAGTTAAATCTGATTTATTCAGAGGACTTGAACAAGGGAGGGGCGTAATCAAGTTGATTTGCTTAAAAGTTATATTAATCAGACAGTTATGAACGCAGTTTAGAGTCCTTACACAGTCACACACCCTGGGTACCCGGGTAGGAAAACGGTGGGCTAGCCAGAAACACTACAGCTGGTTGGGGCCCTGTGATGGAAGAAAGCAACATGCACAACACACACCATTTGTAATCTGAAGCCGGAGGGTTCAGTTCGTAAAAGAAAAGGCAACAAGACAATCAGATGGCAACACTTTTAGATTTAGCTGTTGTTGCAGGGAGCTACCCTGATGTTTACTCACGATACCCAATACTGGACACTGGCAAGACGAAATCGAGACTGCAGGCTGTTGAGCTGGAGTGCCCGGAGAAGCATGGCCCACACAAATCACGGCGGCATCATTCCTGTTCAAGGTGTTGAGCAAGGGGCTGATCCCCAGGCCAGTGTCTCGTTGATGACTTTCTCTGAGTAGCAGGTATTTTGGCTGGGCCAGTGTAGCAGGGCCCAGGCAAACAGAAATGGATACAGATTCAGTCTGTGGAGCTGGATACAGCCTCCAGCAAGCAAAACACAGTTCAGACACACAGTGGGGAACCAAATCACGATCCACTATGAGCACACAGCACATTTACATGTAAGGAAATTCCACTGTGCCAGGCAAATGGCTCTCCGGTCACAATTACAGTCTCGCTGCACAATCCGGGAGTCCAGAGGCAGCTGGAAATCCTGACAGGCGGATCGCATTCAGCAAATCTTCGGTCTTCTTCAGGTTAAAGCCTGGTCACAATTCAGTGGCTTAATTCACTCTCCAAATTCGGATTCAGTCTGAAAAAAAAGCACCCTCTCAGGAACAGCAGGCAGGCATGCAGGCCAAACTCGGGCCTTTCCACAGTTCTCCCATGCAAATCCACTATGGATTGCTGCTTGAACTATCTCGAGCTGTTACTTCTTCACTTCCCAACTCAGATCTAACAAACTGCAAGCAGTGTGGGACTTTCCCCAAGATCCAAAAGGTTCGGTTGGCTGATCTGTCAGACACAACATGGGCTCCCCCTCCAGGTTATTTTAGGCACCAAAAGCCCAAAACTACAATTCCTACAAGTTTTGGTCCCACCAAGCCCTGTAGGCAGGCTCCATTTTAGAGTCCCAAATGTACTGATTGGCCCATTCTGCAGTCCAGGACCAAGATGATGGAAACAAACAGAACTGTCCATGCTGCAAAGAAGACAGGTTAGAACAAACTGCAATATTATTACTACTCTAACAAATGATCAGCAAACAAGTACATCTTCTAACAGAGCTCCCTCTCAGATTAATTATGACTGCAATCCAGGCTATAGGCACTCTCTGGCAATACATTTAAACTGCTAAAACGCAGAACACCAGCCTGGCAGTGGGCATTTAAGCAAGCTCACAAAAGACTTTTGGGGAACCCCCATTTGTAGGGGGGTTACACCCTTCCCTGCCTGGAGAAAACTTGGCGTCTGTGTCAAGTCTGTACCATCACATCATCAAAAATGTAATATAAACGAGACATGTATTATTAGCCTGTTACATCACTATACCTTTCAATACACTTCGCATTACTACATCCATATTGACAATACTTGTGCATGTTTCATACAGGTAATGTTGATTCCACTATGATTAACACATTAGTAACATCACAATACTGCTTCAGGTAATTTCTTGCACATTAAACAATGTGAGAGGGGGCACTTCCCTATCAGCTAACTTGGGGCCGGATAGGCAGGGGCACCATGGTGAGAGGGAAAAACAAGCAACCTGGAACTGTCCGTCAAGCTCAGTTTGGTCAGTGAGCTTGGAGAGACGTAAACACCTTTGTGAACCACACAGAGGCAAATCCACCGGCCTCCAGGGGAATCATAACTAAAGCATAGTACTGGCTTGACAGCTTAGCCAGTCTTTCTAGGGGGAGCAGCCACAGTCTCTGTACTTTCAGCACTAACTGTGGAGCGTTCGTCACTTGTGAGGGGTGCCTCTGCATGGATGGGAATGTTCAAACCGGGAGCACTGTCAGCTGCTTGCTGTGTAGACTCTGTTTCTACAACACTTTGCTCATTATTATCCTCTGACATAGGCCCAGGTTGCTCATTTTTAGGAGGCTCTTGCACAATAAGGCACTGCGGCACTGAAGGGGGGCTGTCAACACTCTCACATTCTTCTTCAGGTTCTGGTGTGTCACCAGGGAGACTCAGACCATCAGCTCCTTCTTCGGGCAATTCACACAGTTCCACAAAACAGAGACCTCAGATGTGATGCTTTGCACCTCACTTTCAGGGAGCATTAGCTCCAAGGATGAACCTGAGGGGACAGGCAGTCCAGAAGGCCCAGCTTCATCCCCACAATTAGTCATATAGTTACCTCGAAATAGCTGACTCAGTTCACAGAAGAGATAATAAGCACGGCCACACTCACTATCGTCAGAGGTGGACTGACAGTCACTATCATTCTGGGCCTGCTGCAGGGGAACCCTTAACTCTAACTACTGGGGTAGGTTGACTGTCTCTTTTTTGCAGCAGCATAAGTCACTGGCCCAGGGGAGGCAATGTCTGCTGGCTCAGCTTCAATAAGAACTTGGCCAATAGGCAGCAAGTGGTTACGGTGCATGGTCCTGACAGCTTTGGAGTTGTTCTCTGGGCGTACCTTGTATACAGGTAGATCATCCAACTTTCCAACTACTACATGAGGAAGATGGAGCCACCTATCAGCAATTTTGTGCTTGCCATGTAGTCCCAAATTGCGTAACAACACACGGTCTCCGGCCCATAGCTCTTACATAGACAGTGTCAGCAGATAAGGGCCTATGGCTCACCCAGTCTGACCATTTGAGCTTGTAAGTTCAGTTTATGTTTTCCTAGAATTCTGTTGCCCCTTACCCCTGACCTCCAGAATTCCTTTATGTCTATCCCATGCATTCTTAAATCCCGTGATTGTTTCAGCCCCTACCACTTCCTCTGGCAGGGTGTTCCACTTGCCCACCACCCATTCTGTGAAGAAATTCTTCCTCACGTTTCCTCTCTGAATCGTCCTCCCTCCAACTTCATCCCATGCCCTCTAGTCCTGGAACATCTTATTTCGCTTAAAAATAGTGTATTCCTGCACCCTGTTCCTCCCTGTAAGATACTCATATGTCTCTATCATGTCCCCTCTCTCTCCCTCCTCTCCTCTAGGGAGTACATATTCAATTCCTTCAAACTGTCTTCATAGGACTTGTGATGCAATCCATGTACCATCTTTGTTGCCCTCCTCTGAACCTTCTCTACTCTGGCTATGTCCTTACGTAGGTAAGGTCTCCAGAACTGTACACTGTACTCCAGGTGGGGCCTCACTAGTGTCTTGTATAGTGGAATTATGACCTCCCTTTTCCTGCTGGTGATGCCCCTGCCTATGCATCCCAGCATCCTATTTGCTTTACCTGCTGCCTTGTCACACTGTTTCCCTACCTTGAGGTCATCAGACATGATAACCCCATGATCAACTTTCCTGCTTGGTGCATGCTATATCCTCACACCCCAACTGATATATTGTGCCAGGGTTTTTTTTGCCCCAAATGCATTATCTTGCACTTCTTTACATTGAATTTCAACTGCCAATCCCCCTGACCATTCCTCAAGTTTCTGCAGGTCCCTTCTCATTCTGTCTATACCCTCTGGTGTGTCTACTCTGTTACAGAGCTTTGTGTCATCAGCGAACAGTGAAATTCTGCCTTCTAGGTCCTGTGCAATGTCACTGATGAAGATGTTGAATAGGACCGGTCCCAGCACTGATCCCTGTGGTACCCACTGGTCACTCTTTCCTCTGTGGGTGACAGCCATTTACCACCACCCTCTGTGTCCTGCTGCCCAGCCAGTTACCTACCCACCGCTTTTCTGTCCTGCCCACACCCATATTCCCCAGTTTGTGTAACAGTCTTCTATGTGGCACAGTGTCAAAGGCCTTGCTGAAGTCCAGCTAGGCCATGTCCACTGCCTTCCCCTGATCCACCTCCCTAGTCACCCAGTCAAAAAATTCAACGAGGCTGGTCTGACATGACCTCCACCTGGTGAAACAATGCTGCCTTGGGTCCTGTAGTCCATTGACAACCAGATGTTCCACCAATCTCTCCTTCAGTAGTGCTTCCATGATCTTCCCCACTACCGAGGTGAGGCTGACTGGTCTGTAGTTCCCCGCTTCCTCTTTGTTCCCACTTCTGTATAAGGGGACTATATCTGCTGTCCTCCAGTCTTTGGATACCTCCCGTTTCCAGTGATTGGCTAAACAGGATTGCCAGAGGTTCAGCCACCACCTCTCTTAGTTCTTTAATGACCCTGGGGTGCACCCCATCTGACCCCGTTGCTTTATCAACTCCAGTTCCTTCAAGAACCTTTCTCATGTAAAAAAGACTTGTGTCCATTTCTGCACCATTTTCACCCCTTGTACTCCCTTCAGACTGATTACCCTCCTCTTCCTCAGTAAAGATTGAGCAGAAATACCTGTTCAATATGTCAGCCTTACTGTTGTCATCCTCCACGTGGCCCCCATTCTCCCCCTTCAGTCTCACTATCCCTCCCTTTGCCTTTCTTTTTTCACTTATGTACCTGTAAAAGGTTTTGTCCCCTCTACCCACTGATTTTGCAATGTGCTCTTCTGTCTGAGCTTTGGCTTCCCTTACTGACCTCCCTGCTTCCCTTTGCTTCTCCTGGTACTTCTCTCGATCCCCTTCTGCCTGTGTCTTTTTTTGCTGCCTGAATGCAATCTTTTTGGCTTTCACTTTCTTTGTTCCCCTCTTTGGAAAACCATAATGGTCTCCTCTTGCTAACCTGCTTAATGCATAATTCTGTTGCTCTTGTAATCCCCATTTTAAATACTGCCCACTGTTCCTCAACAAGATTCCTGCCCCATTCCCCATATGCCTCTTTCAAGTATCTCCCCATTTTCCCGAAGTCTGCCCCCCCTCAAATCCAGGATACGTGTTTTTGTGTGGTTTTGTTCTGCTCCTTCTGTGATTTCAAACCACAATGACTGGTGGTCACTGTTCCCCAGGTGCTTCCCCACTGTTACCCCATTACACTGCCCCTGTCTGTGAGCACAAGGTCCAGTATTGCCTTCGGCAGAGTTGGTTCCATGACCAGTTGCTTGAGGAAGGCACCCTGAAGGGAGTCCAGGATAAATCTGCTCCTAGTTGATGCCGCTGCTGGGATGCTCCAGTCCATGTCTGGAATACTGAGGTCTCCAACCAGTACTACCTCATCCTTTGGATGGCTAGCATCAGCTCCCTATCTGTTTCTTCCACCTGGGCTGGTGGTCTATAGACTACACCTGTGTGGATGGCTGGCCCCATTTTCCTTTCCAGCCTTTACTTTCTTGTTGTGCATCTCTTTGCTGGAGAGATTTCTATTAGCGGCCATTGTCTGGGCCACTTCATATACATGGTTCAACTGAGCTTTCAGTTTCTGTACATACTGCAGGTAGTTTTCAGCTTAGACCCCATCTGGAGACCCCAAACCAGACATCAACTGGCAGGTGGCCTCCTCCCAAACATGAGGCGGTGGGGAGGAGAACCCAGTAGCGCCATTTTTGGTGCAGTTGTACGCGCGTACCAAGGTGTTAATCCGCTGGCTCCACTTATGCTCTTCTTTTGGGTGAAGGGTACCCAGCATATCTAGAAGGGTGCAGTTAAAATGTTCTGGTTGAGGGTCCCTCTGAGGGTGATAGGGGGTGGTTCTTGACTTCCGCACCCCCACAGAGAGAGCATTTCTTTGATTAGTCGACTTTCAAAGTCTCTGCCTTGGTCAGAGTGGACCCGCTGGGAGGCACCACAGTGGACAAAGAAATTTTCCACTAGCACCTTGGCTACGGTAGAGGCCTTTTGATCTTTAGGTGGAAAAGCTCGTGAATACCACTTGAAATTATCCATAACCACTAACACATTGCCAATATTCCGCTGATCAGGTTCTAAACACAAAAAGTCTATGCAGACCAGTTCCACGGGGGTGCTGGTAGTAATATTGACACGGGGGGGAAGGGCTTTCCTTGCAGGCAACAACTGCAGGTCTTCACATGGTGCTCAACATCAGCCCCCATCTTGGGCCAGTAGAATCGAGATTGTACCAGGTCGAGAGTTCTGTCAATACTGAGGTGCTCCATGTGATTGTGGAGGGCCCTCAGTACCAAATCTTTAAAGGCCGTGGGCAGGACCAATTGTTGCTTTGTCTACTCAAGCCACTCAGTCCACTTTCTCTGTGAACAACTGATTGTGTAACTTCAACCTGGGGCCTTCTTTAAACAATAGGGCAGTTCGCCAAGTCAGGAAGCACAACTGGGACACATCTTTCCCCGCATGCAAGACATCAAGTGCTGGCTCAACCATAGGAACTTGAGACTGAGCCCACTGGATGCTGTCATTGTCAAACTGAGGTAGTGCACTAATATCTAGAGCAGAGAAATGGCAATGGGCAGCTGGTATCAGGAGGGCCCAAGCAATCTACTAAACAGTCCACTGCGTCCATAGACATCTGTTCATCTCTATCAAACTTTTGGCACAATGCTCGGATGTCAGGTTCAGACAACCTGACCTAATCACTCTTAGAGACTGGCCTTTGTGACAGGGAGTCAGCATCAATATGGTTCAGTCCTTGCCTGCATTCGACAGCATAATCATAGGTTGATAAAACAGAGAGCCACCAGTACCCAGTGGAGTCCAACTTAGCTGAAGTCTGTACATAGGTTAACGGGTTATTGTCGGTCTTCACCAATATCTTCGCCCCACAGAGGTACTCAAGGAACTGGTCAACAATGGCCCATTTTAGAGTAAGGAACTCTAGCTTGTGCACAGGATAGTTTCGTTATGACGGGGTCAAGCTCCTGCTGGCAAAAACCACTTGTCTCAAACCATCCTCATGGTCTTGATACAGCACAGCTCCTAGGCCCTGCAGACTAGCGTCCATATGCAGCACACAGGGCTTGGTAGGGTCAGCACAGGCGAGGATGGGGCGTGGGTGGGCTGGTATATGACTTTGTGGAAGGCTGCTTCACATTTGGGTGTCCAGTGGGGCCCAAAAGGTTCACCTGTTTGGAAGTATACTTTCTCAGGTTCTTTGACAGCACCTTTCTTTTACTCACGGTTGATAGGGGGGTAACCCTGGGTAAGATTCAGGAACAGGCGAAATCACCTTGGAATAGTCTTATGAACTTGCGGTAGTAGCCACAGAACCCCAGGAAATATAGTTCTTTCAAGTTATGGGGCTGGGGCCAAGTAGTCAGTGACTCGACCTTACTGGGACCGGTCTCTGTCACTTCTGCAGATACTATGTGCCCCACATACTTCACAGAGGTTTGAAAAAACTGGCATTTGTCAATGGACAGCTTGAGGCCGAAGTCTTCCAATTGGTCTAGGACTTTAAACAGTCAGGTCTCATGCTCCTCTAATGTGCATCCGAACACAATGACATCATCTAGGTATACTAGGCATTCCAGCAAGTTCATATCTCCAACCGCACATTCATAAGTAAACTAAGGTGGTCAGAACTTGAGAAATCCCCTGTGGCATTCTCAGGAATTTGTAGATCCCCAAAGGACAGATGAAGGCTGTTTTCTCACGGTCCTCCGTGGCCATAGAAATCTGGTAATATCCACTGTGAAGATCCAATACTGAGAACCATTTGCTCCCATTCAAGCAATCCAGGGCATCTTGTATACGGGGCATGGTGTATTGATCTGGGATGGTCCACCGGTTCAGGGTTCGGTAATCAACACATCCTCACTGACCCACTCTTCTTATGCACAACTACAATGGGAGAGGCATATGGATTCCTTGATTACTGTATCATGCCAGCAGCGAGCATTTCCTGCAGGTGTCTCCTCACATCATCTATGTCAGCTGGGGCAAGGCGTCGGGATCTCTCTCGAAATGGCCTCTCATCATACTGGCAATTGTGATGCTCTGCACTCTGGACTCACCCAAAGTCCCATTCTTTTAACAAAAACACTTGGTCTCTCTGGTCGAGTTTCTTGCTAATCCCAGCCTTCCATTCAGCTGGCAGCGGGGAATCACCAAAGTCAAATACGTCTGGGGTCACTCTCTCCTTTTGGCCAGAGTACTTGTTATTGGGCAATACTGCAGTGTCTGCGCAGTATACTATAGCTAGAGTGCACCCTCTGTTCACCTGGACCTCCCGATCTGATACACTTCTTGTCGTGCATGGGCAGGCAAGATGCTGTGTTTAACCAATAATCCTTCTGGCAACTTTCCATCACCTGGTGCATCCAGCATTAATATTTTGTTTTTACATTTCTCTTTAGGTGGACTTCTCCATGGATTGTGCATTGGGGGGTTAATACCAAGGAGTCAGGTTCCTTTTTCTACACTATCCCCACTGGCTCATCTGGGTCTTATTCATTGGGTTTCTATTGTAAGTCATATGCCCTTTTTACTAAGGCTGGAATTCTTAGGGCCTGTCCAGTCAGTTGCCCTTGTTTCTCATTGCAGAGTTGTGCTAGTCTCCCAAACATGTGGGTGTTTGTTCCAATTAAAGGGGGAACCCCATCATACAGTCCGGTGGGGGGACACACTAGGGCCACTATCTCTACTTGCTCCTCTACACCAGTTACAGCTGCAGGAAAAGACAACCAGAGGCGGCCATATCCTAGGTAAGGATAAGACCTGGCGCTCAGCCCCCACACAAGTAAGCCTTCCAGGGATTGTAATGGCATATCAGATAAGTGTTTGTCATACCAGTCCTGAAATATAATGGTCACTTGCGACCCACTGTCAAACACAGCCCGAGTAGGAATACCATTCACAGCCACAGTAGTCTTTACTGAAGGGCCCACTATTTTGGACCAGTCTGGAGGGACAACAGCAGGGGCCTGGACAGACTATTTAGTCACAGAGGGGTTTGACTTAGGATGGCCGAAGCCTTCACTGCGGTCATTTCATGCACCCTTTGACCACTGACTCGTTTTCGGAAGCTCTCCTTGAAGCCGGTTCACCACTTTCTCTAAGTCCTTCTGAGACCGAGATTCCCTCTTCATATGGCCATCCTTGCTGCAGTTGTGACAAATGACAGGCTCTCGGGACATCCTTAGGGAAAACATAGCAGGGGATGTTGGAGCATCGAAGGGAGATTGTGATCCGACTTCTGCTGGCAGTGTACCATGTCTCAAAAGTTCTTTTAGGGTGGCAGTCAATTCCTTGAGCTCAGCAGAGAAGCCACCCTCAGTAGAGGATGCCCGAGGGTGCACCCCAACCCCCATAACAGTCACGTCCTAACAGGGGCCAGGGTCTCTGTCAACAGGGGATACCTCAGCGAATACAACCGGTTGTACTTTTCGGACTTCCTTCAGCAACTCCTCCCCCCACCATTTATCCCACGGCAGAACACTCATAGTAGTCTCCATTTATGAAGGGCCTTTCGGTGCCATGATCACTAGGGCTGCACTCATCCCATAATTACAATCTCCCTCTTCACTTTCTACCTCCCAGAGTTCTTTTATCAAGTCACAGTAGTCAGGTGGGCTGCCTCTCCTATCCTGGAGCCTTAACTGGATGATCTGCAGTTTAGAATGCTTGGCATGTTGCACTATGTGCCCCAGTCTCACACGGTTCAAATCATTGGCGGCTACCCCACCTTTCCGGTAAGCTTTCTGCAGAGCTCTTTCTAGGTGAGTAACATACACAGACAAACTCATCCCCTTCCATTGTTTGGTACATTGGAATTTCCACATCAAAGTCTCCCCTGACTCAATGCTCCCAAAACTGCCTTCAAGTAAAGATAGGTACTTCTGAGCAAATGCACCAGGGTTCATGGACCGCAAAAATTTAATGGCTTCAAGGCTGGGGCCCCTCAAACGTTCTAGGATTCTTTTTGGCTTCTCAGCCTCCACACACTGCCACTCGGGTACCAAGGGGGCAACATAGTTGATCCAAGTCTCCCAGTCATCCTCCCCCTGGGGGGTGGGGAGGGTGCCCGAGAAGATTCTCAGCCTTCGGCAGGAGTCGTGACTAATGGCAGGTACAGATATAGGAGCCAGCATTGGCACGGGCACAGAAGGCTGGGCAGTAACAGGTGCTGGAGTGGGAGGGGGTGTTGGGGAAGGAACACCCCTAGGCGGCAGGAATAGTTTCTTAGAAGTCCTCAAAGGTTTTCCCTTCCTCCAGCAACAACTTAGCAAATTTCTCCTCAAAAGTCTCAGATAATGGTGGGAGCTCATCCTCCCAAGGGTCTTTACTGTCTTTTGTTACCGCTCTCCAGGCAGCTAGGACCCCTTCTGAGGCAATAGTCTGTGGCACTTTACAGCTGTCCACGAGGTCACTACACTCCATCAAGGCTATGGAAGTTTGGGCAATCAAATCAGCCTGTCGACCCACCACCACAGGGTTTTTTAAACATTCAACTTTGGAGAGTGCTCTCTCTACAGTGTCTTTCCTGGTGCCAAGGGGAATATCCAGTATAAGCAAAGCATTTTGGGGGTCTATCTCCTGCCCAGTACACCACCCCACCAACTGGTGTACAGCCATTTCTACTGGGGTAGCCATTAATCTTTAACAATTATTTGTCATTTTTTGCCACTAGAAGGCACAAAATCGCAGCGTGAGACTCCCAAGATGTAACCCCTAGGTGGCGCTACCCCAAGGGCTACTACCCCTGCCTGCTTGGCTAGTAGCAGGTTAACGGGCCTGGGTAATGAAACGGGTGTCTCCACCGGACGTCAGGGTTGTTAGTGGTCAAGCTAACCTGGGCACAGCCCTCCGGGACACTGTAGCCCCCCTCTTTCCCTTTTAGTGACCTGAACAATATACAATAATTACTTTCACAATGACCCTTGTTCACCAGGCAATTACCCACACGGTTTGCACTTACCACCAGGGCTGGTTCCTCTAGCTTGACCCTGGGGAACCCCTGTAAAACAAGGTTAAGCACAGCAAATAGCAACAGTACAATACTTTTGGCACAAACTGGAACCACAGTCAGGTTAAATGCTACAAAGTTAAATCTGATTTATTCAGAGGACTTGAACAAGGGAGGGGCATAATCAGGTTGATTTGCTAAAAAGCTATATTAATCAGACAGTTATGCAAGCAGTTGGAGTCCCTACACAGTCACACACCCTGGGTACCCGGGTAGGAAAATGGTGGGCTAGCCAGGAACGTTGCAGCTGGTTGGGGCCCTGTGATGGAAGAAAGCTACATGCACAACACACACCATTTGTAATCTGGAGCCGGAGGGTTCAGTTCGTGAAAGAAAAGGCAACAAGACAATCAGATGACAACACTTTTAGATTTAGCTGTTGTTGCAGGGAGCTACCCTGAGTTTACTCATGATACCCAATACTGGACACTGGCAGAATGAAATCGAGACTGCAGGCTGTTGAGCTGGAATGCCCAGAGAAGCAGCGCCCACACAAATCACCGCAGCATCGTTCCTGTTCAAGGTGTTGAGCAAGGGGCTGATCCCCAGGCTGGTGTCTCGTTGATGACTTTCTCTGAGTAGCAGGTATTCTGGCTGGGCCAGTGTAACAGGGCCCAGGCAAATGGAAATGGATACGGATTCAGTCTGTGGAGCGGGATACAGCCTTCAGCAAGCAAAATACAGTTCAGACACACAGTGGGGAACCAAATCACGACCCACTATGAGCACACAGCACATTTACATGTAAGGAAATTCCACTGTGCCAGGCAAATGGTTCTCTGGTCGCAATTACAGTCTCGCTGCACAATCTGGGAGTTCAGAGGTAACTGGAAGTCCTGACAGGCGGATCGCATTCAGCAAATCTTCGGTCTTCTTCAGGTTAAAGCCTGGTCACAATTCAGTGGCTTAATTCACTCTCCAAATTTGGATTCAGCCCAAAAAAAGCATAAGTTCCCGCTCAGGAACAGCAGGCAGGCACTATGGATTGCTACTTGAACTATCTCGAGCTGTTACTTCTTCACTTCCCAACTCAGATCTAACAAACTGCAAGCAGTGTGGGACTTTCCCAAAGATCCAAAAGGTTCAGTTGGCTGATCTGTCAGACATAACAAGGGCTCCTCCTGCAGGTTATTTTAGGCACCAAAAGCCCAAAACTACAATTCCTACAAGTTTTGGCCCCACCAAGCCCCCGTAGGCAGACTCCATTTTAGAGTCCAAAATTTACTGATTGGCACATTCTGCAGTCCAGGACCAAGATGATGGAAACAAACAAAACTGTCCATGCTGCAAAGAAGGCAGGTTAGAACAAACTGCAATATTATTACTACTCTAACAAATGATCAGCAATCAAGTACATCTTCTAACAGAGCTCCCTCTCAGATTACTATGACTGCAATCCAGGCAGCTCTTAAAGAGACAGTACACAATGGCTATACAGGCACTCTCTGGCAATACATTTAAACTGCTAAAATGCAGAACACCAGCCTGGCAGTGAATATTTAGGCAAGCTCAAGGAAGATTTTTCGGGAACTCCCATTTGTAGGAGGGGTTACACCGGAAATACTGGTTACTCACCTATAACAGGAGGTCTAGGAATGGTATATGTTGTTCATCCACACTTACTGGAAGGTTCCTTGCCAGTTTAAATCTTGCCGGAAGGTCTTCAAGCTGGATCCTCCCACCCACCCAGGTGGTAAAACTCTCAGCTCCGCCCATGATGCCAGATCTAGCCGCTGGAGGAAGCCAGGTTCTTGGCGTCCCGAGCTGGGGGAGTGCAGCGGGTGGAGTTGTCTTGGATGAACAACATATCCATTCCTAGAACTCCTAGTACAAGTGATAAAACAGGTTACTCACCTGTAACAGCAGTTCTAGAGTGGTATATGTTGCTCATCCACACTGTCTGGCATTGTCCCTTTCCCTTTAAATCTTACTGGAAGTCTTCAAGCTGGCTCCTCCACCCACCCAAGTGGTAAATACCTCGGCTCAGCCCCCATGGCCTTCCAGATCTAGCCTGCTAGAAGCAAGGTTATCACGCTTAAGCGCGGGAGGTCGGGTAGGTGCGTGGATGAACAACATAACCACTCCTAGAACTACTGTTACAGATGAGTAACCTGTTTTCTAAGAGTGTGATCGTTGTTCATCCACGCTGTCTGGCAGACTCCTAGCAGTTCTCCGGGAGGAGGGAGGCAAGGAGCACACCCCCTATTTAGGAAAAAGAGATTGGACAACTGAGGCCCCAAAACCAGTATCATGTCGTGACTCAAGGTCGATGTGGTAATGGGTAATAAAGGTGTTAGCTGACTTCCAGGTAGCAGCCCGACAGATTTCCTGGACAGGGATGTCCCTGGAAGCAGCAGTATGGCTGGTAGAATGACCTCTTATCCCTCTGGGAGGCTCCTAGCCCGCCATTTCATAACACAGACTTATGCATGATGTGATCCATCTTGCAATAGTCCGCTTGGCTGCAGGTCTGCCAGAAGCAGCTTCAGTGTAAGTGACAAACAGTTGGCGAAACTCTCCCCGAATTTCCGCCGTACTCTCCTTATAGTAGGAGAGAGCATGTCTGAGGTCCAGAGTATGGAGCCTGTACTTCGCATTCGAGGTGTAGTTAGGGTAATATACTGGCAGAGTCAACACCTGGTTAAGGAGAAACTCTGACACCACCTTCAGAAGGAATTTCGGGTGGGGGTGCAGGACAACCTTGTCCCTGTAAAGACCAGATGAGGGAGTCCACAGGCGCCTGGAGCTCCCCTGTCCTTCTGGCTGGCGCGATAGCCACCAGGAAAGACAATGCTTCACGACAAATGCAAGAGCTCACACTTGTGCATGGGTTTGAATAAAGCATGCACATGAGCTTTACCAAAACCAGCAAGAGATACCACAATTGGAGGTTCACGCACCAGAGGATATATGATCCAGGCCTTCGAGAAAAAGTGCCACAGACCACTGTCTCCTGTGCCAATGTCGACTGACGGCCCATGCCCAGTAAGTAGAGATGGCTGCCAGGTGCACCCTAAAGGTCGATGACCAAGACCCCCTTTGGAGAGGGACCAAAGGTAGACTAGAATGTTAGCCTACAACGCAGGACAAAGGGTCAGGCTCTTTCCCCAACACCAAATGGAAAACCTTTCCAATTGAGAGCATCTTTATTCCTGGTCACCATTCTTCGAGATGCTTCCACCACGGTGTAGACATCCTCGAAAGATCCAGAGCCTGGAACTCTATCTGCTCAGGAACCAGGCGTGAGGTGCAGGGATTGAAGGTCCAGGTGGAAGACCTTCCCCTGGTTCAACGATATCAGGTCAGCGTGTACAAAAGCCGCTCTCCGGAGGTCCTGCAGCTGAGCCGAGGAGATCTGGATATCAGGAACTGGCGTAACCAATCTGGGGCTACCATCACATTCGCCTTGTCCTCCTCACCTGGGTACCACCTTGTGGATCAAGGAAATGGAGGAAGGAGTGAAGGCCTGGGGTCCACGGTCTCGAGCATCCCCCTGCAGCGAGCCCTGCTGAGGCTGGTGGGCATGGTAGAGCCTCAGCTTGGGGTTCTCCCTGGAGGCGAACAGGTCCAGCAATGGTTTGCCCCAATGGGAGAACAGATCGTAAGCTACCTCTGGATGGAGAGACCACTCGTGGGATGTCTGGCCTATGTGGCTGAGAGCATCTGCCAGTTGGTTCGAGACTCCTGTCACATGGATGGCTAGGAGATCCGCCTCCAGCAGTCTGACAAAGGTCCAGATCTGGAGCGCCTCCTTGCATGGCAGACGGGAGTGTGTGCCGCCCTATTTGTTGAGGTAGTACATGGTCGTGGTATTGTCTGTCTGGACTTGAACCACTTGACCCGGGGCTGAGGAGGCGGCTGACAGTGCCAGTCTGACTGCTCTGAGCTCCAACAGGTTGATGTGGCAGCCGGGACTCCTCGGGGTCCAGAACGTGAACTCTGCTGTCCCCATGTGGGCTCCCCAGCCCATGAGAAGCATCGGTCGTAAGGATGACCATCGGCGGGCGGACAAGCAGGATTCCTTCCCGCAAATGACTAGGGACGGTCCACCATTGGAGAGCATCCCACATCCTCTGGGTGACAGTGACCAGCTGGTCGAAGAGACCTGACGCTACGAGACCACTAGCGGCCAGCTCCCATTGAAGGGGCGCATGTGCAATCTGGCCCCAATGGACCACTGAGGTGCACCCGCCATATAACCAGGGCGCGGAAGTCCCGGGCAGGGCACTGGTGCCCAACCAAATGACTGGGCAAGGAGGACAGAACCTCCGCCCTGTCCACGGGAGCCAAGCTCTGGCTTGCGAGAGTGAGCCTGCCCGATGAAGCCCATCACCTGAGAGGCACGGTTCGAGTTGGCCTCGTTGATTAGGAGGCCCAGGTGGGAGGACGGAGGGTCAGGTCCCTGGACCTCTCCACCTCCTGTAGGGAGGAACCCGCTAGGAGCCAATCATCTAGATAAGGTTAAATACGAACCCCTTGATGCCGTAGATGGGCTGCTACCACTGCGATGCATTTGGTGAAGACCCATGGGACTGATGACAGGCCGCACGGCATGGCTCTGAACTCGTACAGGGTCCCTTCAACCCTGAAGCGGAGGAACCGCTGATGGGACAGATGGATTGGGACGTGGTGAGAACGTCCTGAAGATCCAGTGAACAGAACCACATGTTTCGCTCCAGAGATGGTATGATCTCGGTTCAGAGTTACCACCATCGGAGGTGCGAGACCAGAGCCTCGATTCAGGTCGTGGAGATCTAGGATGGGCACCAACCCCCCATCACTTGGGCACAGGAAATACCTGGAGATGAAGCCTGGGTCTGAAGGAGGATCCAGCACTGGAGCTACCGCCTCCTTGAGGAGGAGCTGAGCAATGTCATCCAGAAGGGCCGACTGAGCGCCAACCCAGGATCCTTTCTCCCGTGGGGCACGGGCCCGCTGGGGAGGGGTGCTGCTCGAACTCTAGAGCAGTCCCTGCTAACCACTTCCAGAACCCACCTGTCCAAGTGAGAAATGCGGACCAGGCAGAAAGAAGTGGTGAGCGGGCCCCCAAGGAGGACCCAGAACTGGCGTGATGGGTGTGGGGAGGCCACCCCCGACCCATCACTGTGCAGGCTTGGAAGAAGAGGAGGCACCTGGACCAGCACCTCGGCCTCCTTTGCGGGGCTGTTGGGGACCTTTCTTGGGCCTAGGGCGCCAAGCTGGAGCCTGCTGCTGTTGCTGACCTCCCTGGAAGGAGGGCTGTCTAACCACAGGGGAAGAATGCCGAAAGGACTTCTTCTTGCGCTTCTGCTGGTTCTTGCCCAAAGAACCCTTAGCAGAGGTGGCATCTGAGGTGGCATTAGAATACTCAATGCGCTGTAGATGACCTGCCACTGCCGGATCGAAGAGGTCGGTGCCAAGGAAGGGCATGTCAGCTAGCTTGTGCTGAGTATCCGCGGGAAGGGAGGATAACCTCAGCCAAGCCTTGCGGTGAGTGGCTACCGCGGCAGCTAGTGAACAGGCACAGGAATCACCAATGTCCAGAGCAGACTGGAGCTGTTGTTTAGCAACAGCACGGCCCTGGTCCTGGACCTGCTTGACCGTGGTGTGCATGTCTGCTGGGAGATGAGGGAGGACTTCATCAAGCGACCCCAGAAGGGCGTGAGAAAAGTGTGCCACGATCACTGCTGAGCTAGCCTGAGGAAGGCCTAGGGATGATGCTGCGAAACCTTCCGGACGAATGGTCCATGTTTTGGACTCCTTGTCCGAGAGGGTCAGTATCCATGAGAGCTGCCCATGCGCCTAAACACTGAGGCAGTCTAAGGCTCTCGGCGAGGATGCTCAGTGAAGCCAAGGACCCCATGGGCACGGCGTGCTTGCACAGGCCACCATCCCGGGCAGATTAGGCCGGACAAGAGGCAGGGCGCTGCCAAAGTTCCAGTGCCAGGCCAACTATGGCTTCGGCCACTGGGAAGGCCTCCATCAGGGTATCCCCCTCTTGAGAATATCCGTAAGAGGATATTCCACCTTCTTTTGTATGGGCTGCAAAGGCAGACCTGTGGACTCCAAAATGAGTCGAAGGATGCCCTAGAAGGAAGAAGGGCCTTCCTACAGGCCTGTCACTGACAGCTCATCATGTGAGTGAAAGCTGGTAGTACCCAAATCCAAGGAATCTGGATACAAGGGTCTCCCACCTAAGTCCCCTCAATGCGCCTACGGTGATCAGGAGTGACAGTAATGGACAACCTATGGGGCAAGCCCATAGTTGTTTGATCCTCCTTAGTGGGAGCCCCTCCCTGAGGCTGTTTGGGTGGTGGTTCCACCAAAACTGGTGGGGAGCCCGTAACAGGCCGAGCCGAAATACGCACCGGTCCCACTGGAGGGAGAACCAGAGTCCTCGGAACCGAGGGAGTCGGTCCAGCCGGCTGAAGAGCTGGGGCCAAGTAATGCTGGTACAGCGGAGCAGATGGCTTCCTGACCGTCAAAAGATTGCTGCCACATGAGGGTCCTCATGCAACGTCGACGGGCTTCCGTCTAAGTCTCTCCTCGTCCGAGGAGGATGAGGAACGGTGGCGGCACCTCTTCCGGGAGTGTTTGTGACCCTTTCTCAGTTTACTGACCGACGGGGTCCTACTCCTCGATCGAGACAGACGGCGTCAGCTCTGTCGGTCGGGAGAAGCTGGATTTGGTGAAAACCGAGGTTCCGGCTCTTGTCCCTCAATCGGGATGCCCGAAGGACGGGTCTCCTCATCGGGGAAGGAGAGAATGGGAGTCCTCTCCAAACAGTCGTCAACAGGCGTCGGCGACAATGGCTCGATCGGGTCGAGAGAAATCTCAGCCAGTTCTGCCATATCCCCGGCTTCGGTGCCCTGGCCTGATGGAAGGTCCGAAAAGCCAGCAGCCGAGGTAGCGATCTCAACTGTGGCTGAGACTGCCTGCTCCTGAGTGTCAGACCGCTCTCGGTCCCAGGAATGTCTTCTTCGGGTAGAAGATGATGATTTTGGATCCTATCTTCTTCTTGGATTGGGAGGTGAGCCGAGGCGCCTCTCACCTCAGTAGGGAGAGACTGGCACAACTCCCGGAAGGATCCTGTGAAGGTGGAGCCCAGGTTGAGTGGCACGAAGAAGCTTCCATTGGCTGAAGCTTTGGGCAGTTCCTCTTACAAGGCCACATCTGATCGAGCTGCTTGGCGGATCCCGCAGCCGCGGAAACTGCCCACCTGGCCTCCTTCGATTTCACCGGTGGATTGCGAAGCTCCGGTCTCCCCAACTTAAGGTGGGCCTTGCAGTCCTCCAGAATGGTGGGATGGAAGGCCAAACAGATGGTGCAAGCCAAAGTATCATGCACTGCGCCTAGGCAGTAGACGCACGAGAGGTGGGGATTGTTGTGAGACATTTTTTGTCCACAAGGACACCGGTGAAACCCGGGGCACGACTTGTCCTCCATATCCGAAGCGGTCAGATCCAAATCGTAAACTCTGATGAGTTTTAAAGCGAGTAAGTGTGGCGAAAATCGTCGATTTGACTCCAGGGCCTATGGTACTTGCAAAGTAGCACGAGGGAACCTGTATCTTCCAGTGGAAAGATCTGGCATCATGGGGCGGAGCCGAGGTATTTACCACCCGAGTGGGTGGAAGGAGCCAGCTTGAAGACTTCCAGCAAGATTTAAAGGGGAAAGGGACAATGCCAGACAGTGTGGATGAACAACATATCCACTCCTGAGAACCTGATGTTCTAGGGACATGGATATGTTGTTCAATCCACTCTACTGGCAGACTCCTAGCAGCTCTCCGGAGGAGGAGGCAAGCACCAAGACCCCTACTTGGGGAAACGAGGACTGAAGAACCGAGGTCCCAAACCAGCATCCCAAGCGTGACTCAAGGTCGATGTGGTAGTGGGTAATGAAGGTGTGCTGACTTCCAGGTAGCAGCCCTGCAGATTTCCTGGATAGGGACGACCCTGGAAGCAGCCACCGAAGCAGCGGTATGGCAGGTAGAATGAGCTCTTATCCCTTTGGGAGGCTCCATGCCTGCCAACCTATAACAGAGATCTATGCAGGAGTTGACCCACCTGCCTATCGTCCACTTGGCTGCAGGTCTGCTAGGTGACAAACAGCTGGCGAACCTCTCCCCGAACTTCAGCCGTCCGCTCCTTATAATAAGAGAGCGCTCTTCTAGGGTCCAAAGTATGAAGCCTATATTTGGCCTCCGAGGTGTGACTGGGGTAGAACATTGGCAGAGTCAACACCTGGTTAAGGTGAAACTCCGACACCACCTTCGGAAGGAATTTCGGGTGGGGGCGCAGCACAACCTTGTCCCTGTGGAAAACCAGATAAGGAGACTCGACGGAAAGTGCCTGGAGCTCTCCCATCCTTCTGGCTGATGCAACAGCCACCAAGAAGGTGGTCTTCCACGACAAGTGGGAGATATCGCACCTGTGCATCGGTTTGAATGGCTTGCCCATGAGCTTAGCCAATACCAGCAGTAGATCCCACGGAGGTGGAGGTTCTCGCACCGAAGGGGATATGTGATCAAGGCCTTTGAAAAAATGCCCGACCACCTTTTCCTGCACCAACTGCTTTCCGGCCCACACCCGGTAAGCAGAGATGACTGCCAGTTGCACCGTAAGGGTCATCGGCCGAAGCCCTAGCTGAGAAGGGACCATAGGTTGTGCAGAATGCTGGCCAAGGAACAGGAGGAAGGGTCCAACCCTTTATCTTGACACCAAATGGTGAATCTCTTCCATTTGAAGGCATAGCATTTTCTGGTTGACTCCTTACGGGATGCCTCAACAACGCTGAGGACCTCATCGGAAAGACCCAAGGCCTGGAACTCTAGCCACTCAGGAACCAGGCCGTCAGGTGCAGGGATTGAAGGTCCGACTGGAGTACCTTCCCCTGGTTGACTGAAATCAGGTCCGGGTGGGCTGGAAGCTGCCTCAGGAGCCTGGAGCTGAGGCTGAGGAGATCTGGATACCAGAACTGGCGGGGCCAGTCTGGGGCTACCAGAATCACCTGCACCTTGTCCCTCTTCGTCTTGAGAAGCATCTTGTGGATCAAGGGAAATGGGGGAAAGGCGTAGAAGAGGCCTGGGGTCCACGGCCTCAAGAAGGCATCCCCCTGCAGCGAGCCCTGCTGAGGGGGGCGGGCATGAAACAGCCTCAGCCTCGCATTCTCCCTGGAGGCAAACAGGTCCACCTGAGGTGTGCCCTAGTGGGAGAACAAATCGTGTACTACCTCCGGCAGGAGAGACCACTCGTGAGATGCAGCACCTGTCCAGCTTAGGGCATTGGCCAGAGTCTTGGAGGCTCCTGCCACATGGATGGCTAGCAGATCCGCCTCCAGGCTGATCACGGGAGACCAAGTGCGGAGAGCCTCCTTGCACTGAGGCAAGGAGTGCGTCCCGCCCTGGCGGTTTAGGTAGTTCATGGTCGTGGTGTTGTCCATCTGGACATGGACCACTTGACCCAGTACAAACGGAGCAAAGGCGGTGAGGGCTAGTCGGACCTCTCAAAGCTCCAGCAGGTTGATGTAGCATCGAGACTCCTGATGGGACCAGAGGCCGTGCGCTCTGAGCTCCCCCAGATGGGCACCCCAACCCATCTCCTGGATCACTATCACTGGCTGGTCCAGAGGACTGGAGCACTGTGACTACTGGCGGGCCAGCCCCCATTGCAGGGGACGCATATGCCAGCAGACCCAATGGACCACACTGATGCAGGCTGCCATGAGGCCCAGGAGGCGCAGGAAGTCCCGGGCAGGGTGCAATTGCCCAACCAGTAATGACTGGGCAAAGGAGGAAAGAACCTCGGCCCTATCCACCAGGAGCTGTGCTCTGGCTCGAAGAGAGTCGAGCTCTGCCCTGATGAATTGAATCACCTGCGTTGGCATGAGTTCCGATTTGGCCTCGTTGATGAGGAGGCCAATCTGAGAGCAGACCTGAGGGCTAGATCCCCGGACCGCCTGCGGCCCAGCCTGAGGTGGGGCTGCAATCAGCCAGTCATCCAGGTAAGGGTACACCTGGACCCTTCAGTGCCACAGGAATGCTGTCACCACTGCCATGCATTAGGTGAAGACCCTGGGAGCTGGAGAGAGGCCAAAGGGCATGGCTTGGAACTTGTAAAAGGATCCCTCTGTCCTGAAGTGGAGGAATCACTGGTGAGACGGACAAATTGGGATGTGAAAGAACACGTCCTGGAGGTCCAGAGAGCAGAACCACATGCCTCGTTCCAAGGATGGAATGATCTGAGCCAGAGTGACCATCCTGAAGGTATGAGACCTTAGGAACTTGTTCAGGTCGTGTAGGTCTAGAATGGGGCGCCAGCCCCCCGTCCGTTTTGGGACCAGGAAGTACCTGGACACAAACCCTGGGTCTGGTGGAGGATCCGCCACTCCTGATCACCTCCTTCTGGAGGAGCAGGACAATGTCGGCTCAGCAGGCAGACAGAGCTACGGACCCTAGAAGCCCCCAGTGGGGCGCACGCTCGACAGGATGGGGACTGCTCAATTCCAGATGCAGACCCTTTCCTATAACTTCCAGCAACCAGCGGTCCGTGGTGATATCAGACCAGGCAGAAAGGAAGTGGCGGAGCCATCCCCCCATGGGGGGAACCCAGGGAGGAGTGACGAGGTTGGGGGCGACACCCCTCAACCCGTCACTGGGCAGGCTTGGAGGAAGGGCCAGCCGAGGGGCCTCCTGGACCTTTCCCTCCCGGCTTCCTGCTGGAGGAAGCTGCAGGCTTGGCTTTGGGATGCCAAGTGCGAGCCTGCTGTCCCTGATGCTGGTGTTGCTGGGCCAGACGTGCCGCAGGGGCTGAAGGCCAAAAGGGCTTACGCTGCTGCTGGCGGCCTTTGTCCTTCTGGGCAGACGTGACCGAATCCAAGGTGGCACTGGACTTCTCGATCCTTTGCAGATGACCCTCCACCCTGGGAAGAACAAGTCGGTACCCAAGAAGGGAACGTCTGGCAGCTTGTGCTGGGTATCCGTTGTAAAAATGGAGATCCGCAGCCAAGCTCTGCGGCGCATGGCCACTGCGGCCGCTACTGATCTGGCACATGAGTCAGCTATGTCCAAGGAAGTTTGGAGTTGCTGTTTGGCCACTGCCCTTCCCTGATCCCGCTCCTACTTGACCATTGTCTGGATGTCAGCCAGAGATGAGGAATCACCTCATCCAGGGAGCCCAAAAGGGCGTGTGAAAAGTGTGCCATCAGAACAGCTGAGCTGGCATGACGAAGGCCTAGGGAGGAAGCAGCATAGACTTTCCGCCCGGAGTAGTCCAGTTTCTTGGACTCTTTATCAGGTGGCTTGTCCACATCCCGAGCATTTCCAGAGCACCGGAAAACGCTGTCGGTCACCAGCCCCTCTGCAGAGGGTTGCTCTGGGAAACCGGAGAGTGAACCAGTGGGAACGGCATACTTTTGAGCCATCCTGGCCGAAGGTGCTGGACATGAAGCTGGCCGCTGCCATAGCTCCAGGGCCGGGCCAACAATGACTTCAGCCACCAGGAAGGCCTCCAGGGGGGAATCCCCTCAGTCCAGTATCTCCGTGAGGGGATACTTGGCCCACTTTGAAATGGGTTCGAGCTTCATCCGAGTGGACTCTGAGATGAGCCGAAGCATTCCGAGGAACAAGGATGGGCTCTCGCCCACCGACTGACCCCAGTGGACTCCAGGTCGAGGGCCTGGAGAACAGGGAAGAGTCATCATCAGACTCAGAGTCTGCAAACAGCTGCAGAGGGCCTGAGCCACCCTCCATCTGCGAGGCCAATGGAGTCAGGGTGACCGAAAACCGGGGGCAAGCCCTGACCCGACCGAGAATCCTTGGTCGGGGCCCCAAATTAGGTTGTGGAGGTGGGGTTCCACCACAAAAAAATTACTCACCTTAGTAATTGCTTTCTTCTCATGGAGTCTTGCTATATTATGACTTAATGCAGTTAGCCACTGCACTTGAACTGCCCCGAGAGGAAAGAGTTAACCCAGGAGTCTGAGTTCTACATGGAGCGCTATACAAAGTCTATCTGGGCAGTTTCAAATGAAACTGTCAGATCTTTACGAAGCTAACACTAAGCAACAAGTCTGTGTGGAAAGCTCTACACTAGCCAAATGGCTACCTACTAGTAGAAATAACAACAATATAAACAACAATAACAATAATAACAATGAATAATACTATTATTAGTTACCCCGATAAGCACCATTAGGACCCCTTCCCCAAAAGGCTCAAGTCCAGGAAGGGGCCAATATACTCCTAAATAAAAATAACCTAGTTTCCTAACCCTAAATAAAAGAAGGTAAGGAAAAAACTACAATGGCATGACACAGTGCTTGCACTAATTTGCCACCCTACCCAAGTAGAAGTTCTGAGAGGAGCAGGAGGAGGTGGTCATAATAGCAAGACTCCATGAGAAAAAAGCAATTACTAAGGTGAGTAATTTTTCTTCAAACACCATGAAATCTTGCTATATTATGACTAATACAGATACACAGCAGTACCTCCATGGAGGAGGTCAGAACCTACTTAGGAAATAGGCTCTGAAGCACAGCTCAGCCAAACGAGCATCTCTCCTGGACTGAATATCCAGGAATAATGCTTAGTAAAGTGTGAACTGTTTTCCAAGTAGCAGCTTGACAGATTTCCAGAATGGAAATATCTCTAGCAACCGCTAGAGATGCAGCTGTACCCTAGTGGAGTGAGCCCTCAGTCCTGAGGGGTTCTCTAACTAGTTTTTGATAACAAAATGGATACAAGAGACAATCCACCTTGCAATTGTCCTCTTAGTGGCAGGTTTCCTTGCCAACCTCACCGCATAGGTAAGAAGAGTTGGAGGGATTGAGACCTGTGACCCTTAGTGCGTTCAAATAGTAGCTTAAGGCTTTTGGCGTCAAGCTGCACGAGTCTCCTCTCACCTGAGGAAGAATGCTCAGTGAAAAATACTGGAAGAGAGATGGATTGGTTCAGGTGGAAATCTGAAACCACTTTAGGCAAAAACTTTCTGTTAGTCCTGAGGACTACCTTATCTCTGTGGAAAGAGATAAAATCTTCTTCCACTGACAGGGCCTGTAGTTCACTTATGCGCCTGGCAGAAGTGATAGCCACTAGGAAAACAGTTTTCCAAGTTAGAAACTTGAGCTCTGCTGAGGACAGAGGCTCAAAGGGGTTGCATTAACTGAGCAATGCAAACATTCAGGTCCCAGGCGGGAGCTGGTTCTCAAAAGGAGGTTAGTGTGAAGTAACCCTTAAAAACTTGGAAAACACAGGGTGAGAAGAAGGGAAGCAGGCTTCCTGCTGACACAAAAGCAGAGACAGCTGCCAGATGAACCTTCAAGGTAGCTGGCCTAAGGAATTTAAATGGACCAAATAGTCCAGTAAAATGGGCAGATCAGCAGATTCTGGGATAATCTGCTTCTCAGAGCACCAGATGGAAAACCTTTTCCACTTAGCATTATAAGTGGTCTAGTGGAAGGCTTCCTTGAAGCCTTTAAAATATCCAGAACACCTTGAGAAAGGTGTAAGTCAGCAAATTTAACTCCTCAAGAGCCATGCCTTGAGATGGAGGGATTTGAGGTCCGGATACCACACTCTCCCTGTGCACAGGCCAGCAAGTCGTGGACTCTGGGCAAGCTCAGGCAGGGTGAACTGTCAAGGACAGAAGCAGTGGGTACCAGGGCTGTCTGGCCCAATCTGGGGCAATCAGAATCACTTTGCAGGCTGAGATCTGATTTTTACTAGTACCCTGAAAAGAAGAGGAAAGGGGAAAGGCATACAGGAACTTCCTTTTCCAATCCAACCGAAAGGCGTCCAAGGGGACTGAGGCCCAGCACTGGAGCCTACAACAAAACAGAGGAAGTTGGTGGTTGTCTGGGGCTGCAAAAGATCTATCTGAGGGTGCCCCATCTGGCAAGACCAACCCAGCACCTGAGGATTCAGAGCCCATTCGTGATGGCCCTGAGAAATCCTGCTGAGGGCATCCGCCAGGACATTGTCCTTCCTGGAAGGTGAACTGCTATCAGGAGGTGTTCAGGAGTAAGCCAGAGACCACAACTTCATTGCTTCTGTGCACAAGGCTGATGACCGAGTGCCCCCTTGCTTGTTGATGTACCACATTGTTGTGGTGTTGTCTGTCCTGATTTGAACTACTTTGTTCTGGACAGAAGCTGAAAACGCCTAAAGAGCAAGAAAGACAGCTCTGAGTTCCAAAAGGTTGATGTGGAGCAGAGATTCCTGAGGAGACCACACTCCCTGAGTGGACAGGTCAGGCGTGAGCTCCCCACCCTAACAGGGAGGCATCCGTGGTGAGGGTGAGGGAGGAAAGGAATGAAGGGAACCCTTGTTTTAGATTGTTTTGATCCTGCCACCAGTGGAGAGCCAGGATCAGAGTTTGGGTCACTGGAACCAATTTGGAAAGGGGTCCCTCCTTTGAGACCAATAGGCCCTCAAATGGAACTGAATGTCCTCATCTGGAATCTTGCTCCTTGCACTACAGCTGTGGAAGCAGCCATGTGCCCCAGGAGTTGCAGAAAATGCCTTGCTGGTCGAGAGACCCACAGGGTAAAGAAGGAATGCCGGGCAATGAGTCTGTCTACCCTTTCCGAGGGAAGAATGCCCTGGCTAACTTTGTGTTCAATTCTGCACCTAAAAGTTAGTAGCTGAACTGGTTCCAGAACTGACTTTGGTAAATTCAGCAGGAATCCCAGGAAGTGAGAAGCTGCTGGGTGACTTGCAAGTGGGATTTTACCTGATCTGGGGACTGACCCACTATGAGCCAGTCGTCCAGGTAGGGAAACACAGCAACCCCTTGCCTTCTTAAATGAGCCACTACCACAGCTAGACATTTTGTGAATACCCTTGGCGCAGAGGTAAGGCCGAAAGGCATTGCCCTGAACTGGTAGTGGCCTGAGGGCAGTTCGAACCTGAGGTACTTTCGGTGAGAAGGCCTGATCAGAACATGAAAACAGGCATCTTTGAGGTCCAGGGAAGCTAGCCAGTCCCCTGGCCTCAGGGAAGGCAAAATCATTGCCAGAGTTAACATTTTGAACTTTGGTTTCAAAAGATGCTTGTTCAGGTACCTTAAATCTAGAATGGGCCGCCATTCTCCTGTCTTTTGGGGTAAGAAAGTATCTTGAGTACAGCCCTTGCCCTGATGGCAAGGAGGAACCTTCCACTGCTTTGCAGTCCAGAAGAGAAGAAACCTCTGCTTCCAAAGCAAGGGCTTCTGTAGGATTTGCAGGAGGAAAATGTCTGGCTCTCATCTTTGGAAACTGTTTGAGCTGAGAACCAGACCTGACTTATACCTCCAGAACCCATCTGTCCGAAGTTAGGGACACCCAGTTCTGGCTGAAATAAGCCAACCTGCCCCCCACTGGTACAGGAGAATCGGCCCTGGGCACCCCATCAGGGTGCCTGCTTGGCAGCAGCCTTAGGCTGAGGGAAGGGGGACGGTTTACTTGTGCCCCGTCTACCTCTGCCTCTGAAGAAACCCCTCTGTGCAAATGCAGAGGAGGCCTGAGATTGGTAAAAAGGCCTGTGGAAAGGCCTGCCCCTACCTCTGGGAGCGTGCCTCTGTGGAGTGGCATGCCTCTCCTTAGCCTGGGCACTTTTGTAGGTAGTTCTGTATTCATCCATCTTTTTCATATAGTTTTCTGTTTGTTCCCCAAACAGAGAATTACCCACTACAGGAAAATCCATAGCCTTTGACTGAGTATCTTGGGACAGATTAGTGCATCTGAGCCATGCCAACCTACGGAAAGCTACAGAAGTGGCCATGACCCTAGAGGAAACATCATTAACATCAACAGCAGTATGAAATTGAACTTTAGAGGCTTCAATGCCATCAGCAGCCACCTGTTCCAACTCACTAGCCAGCTGGCCATGGGCCTGCTTGGCTAACTGCAATCTGTGTCCCATCTAGATTTCTGATATCACTTACATAAACCATATAATTTGCCTGCCTGAGTCCCAAAAGAAGCTGCCATATACCGTTTTTTCGCCATGGCATCAATCTTCCTGGAATCCTTATCAGGAGGATGTGAGGCCAGGGAATATTAGCCTTGTCACAGGCTGCAGCCTGTACCACACCTACATGACCTACACTGCTCAGTGAGGAAGTCTGTATCAGAGCCTGACAAAGTACACCTTCTGTCCATTTTTTATCTACAGGAGGGACAGAATGAGGATTTTTAAAATCTTTGTTGTTTGCTTCCTAAATGACTTATGCAAAGGAATAGACAACCTCCTAGACTCTGGTATATCCATCATTTCTACATAATCAGGCTCCTCTTGCTCATCCACAGCCTCCTCTAAAGGAAGCTGGAGGTTTCTGCAACCTTTTGTAAAACATAAAATGAGAAGGGGACTCAGACAGAATAGGAGGAGATTCTAAAGGTCTGTCTGGAGAAATGTCCGTTCAATGGGCACGTCCAGACCTCCCAGCCACACATATATTGATCAAATTCCTCCTCCCTCCTGTGGTTCATAAAATTCCTCAACATCATACTCCTGAACCACTGGAACCGAGCAGACAACCTTTTACCAACTGTTGGTGGTTCAACAGGACCCTGAGACAGTGACTGGACAATCTGTATGGCTTTAGCTATTTCTGCAGCAGTTGGAGAGACAATTTTGGACTCCAAACCTACTGATTCCTTTGTCTTTTTCACTGGGACTGGTTCCTCTGAACCAGCCTTCCTTTTGTCCGAGGAAGTCTCACCCTGGTCAGAGGGCACTCCCTCCGGTCCAGTGGGTGCTGGACCGGGCTGGACATCCGGGTCAGCGGACTTTTTGGCCTCTCGTTCCCTGAGCCTGCCCAATCTCTTTTCCAGGGTGGCTGCAGGGAAATTTATACACACCTGGCAGTCTGACAGGAGGTGGTCAGCCCCCAGACAATAAACACAAGTGGTGTGTGGGTCAGCCTTGGCAAAGAGCTTCCCCACAGACATCCCGATGTTGAAACCCAAGTGGCGGTTTTTCTTTAGGTTCTCCAGACATAATGCCAGACTAACCAAAAACTTGCCCTTTGATGGCAGTGCCAGGCAAGACACCCTTATCGGTTCCTAACCGTGTCACGGGTATTTGAAAAACCTAATTTTAAAGCAAGGTTTTTAGGACCGATAAGAACGGGAACACGCCTCTAAAGCCCAACCAACACTTTAAAAGCGTTAATTTCAAGAAACCGATGGGTTCAAAACCGAACCGATAATTGAATTTCCACACAGACTTTAATTTTGTACTTACGGTTTAACAGATAGAGCTTTAACCGAAATGCAGTAAAAAATACTTTTTGCCGGTTCAAATGAACCGAAAATACTCGCTTGAACCGAGAAATGAACCGAGCTGAAGAAGCTGATCTCCGGAGCGACTGTTCAGTGAAGCGGAGTAAAGAATCTGACAGTTTCATTTGAAACTGCCCAGATAGAGCTTTGGCATAAGCGCTCTCGCGCTGTAGAACTCCAGACTCCCTGGAGTTAACTCTTTCCTCTCCGGGGCAGTTCAAGTGCAGTGGCTAACTGCATTAAGTCATAATACAGCAAGACTTCATGGTGTTTGAATGGGTGACACAGCCGGTTTCAGAAGAACAACCGGTGCCGGCTTCGGCTCCTCGATTACAATGAGGGGTCGTTTCAGCCGCTCTGGTGACTGCCACTTAATGGCCAGGGAAGGCGACGGAGTCGGCTTATTCCTGGTCAAAAGGAGCTGCTGCAACATCAGATCCTCGTAGTACCGCAGTCTGCGCCGGAGACTATCCTCCAAAGAGGACGAAGATGAGGATGAGCGGTGCCACTGTTTTCCACGGTGCCGAGACTGAGACCGCCGATGTTGGTGGGATCGGCTGGACCGGAAAGTGTGCTGAGACCAAGACCTTCAGTGTTTCTGAGGGTGGGTCTCAGAGGGGCCGGGGGAAACCCGCTCCTCCCTCGGTTCAGGGACCTTAACCGGGGACTCCGGCACAGGAGGCACAGACAAGTCCTCGGTTTCCACCGGGGGAACCAGTGAAGAAGGGTTGTTGGCTTCTCCAGTCGACAGCCCGTCCGAAGGGTAGAGAAAAAGCTCGACTGCATCGACGGATGTCTCGGCTGGCTGACCTGATGGGGACACCGTGAAGCCAGCAGCCTTAGCCGCAACCTCAACCAAAGTCGAGAGTCGACTATCCGGGAAAGGGGACCTCTACCGCTCCCACGAACGTCGATGGTGGGACTTACCCTTGGAGTCCTTCTTCTTGAACAGAGAGGAATGTCCCAAAGGCCCCTCTCCCCTGGTGGAGAGGGACTGACATAGCTCTTTGAACGAAGCTGTGTAGGAGGAGCCCAAAGAGAGCGGGATAAATGCAGCGACCGAAGATGATGATGATGCGGCCTGGGCCGCTTCCTCCTCGAGGGCGATCATTTGTTTGAGATGTTCAGCTGAGCCCACCGCCTCAGACACCGCCTTGGGCCTCCTTCAACTTGACCTGAGGATAACGTTTCAGGCATGGGTGCACAATCTGGCAGTGTGATTCTCTAAGACCATGGCTGAAAAGGACTTGCACAAGTCGCAGGCCCGCGAATCGTGCTCAAGCCCAAGGCAGTACGCCACGTGGAGTCACGGATCAGTCAGGACATCTTCTGCCCACGGGCACCGGCCAAAATCCAGAGTCAATTTGTCCACTCCTAGTACGAGGAAGATAAAGACGAAGCCTTGTAAATTTTAAGATTAGTTTCGGGTAAACCAAAGAGTTTGGATCCAGGCGTAAAACGCAGGGTGCAAAGGAGGGAACCTGAGCTGCCAAGCGGTAAGGAAGATGGGGCGGAGCCGAGAGTTTTACCATCTGGGTGAGTGGGAGGAGCCAGCCTGAAGACCTTCCAGCAAGATTTAAAGCGGCAAGGAACCTGCCAGTAAGTGTGGATTGAACAACATATCCATGTCCCTAGAATTATTTATTTCCTTATTTGGGTTCTCATAACACCACTTCCTGGCACTACTAAAAGAAATGTAATCAGACTGTGGTAACCTTGCTGACATCTCCTGTCTAAAACCATTTCTCCTTTTGATCTTAAAGGTTTACGACAGGGGAAAGAGATTCTCTCATCGTGAGACTTTATTACACCAATTAGCTAACCAGGGACTTCCATCCCTTTCGAAAATGTAATTTTCAGCTTCCTGGCTAGTAGCTGTTTTCCTGGGTCACATACTGCAGGAAACTCACATATTTTGCAATACCTTTTCTCTCTTCTGTGACCTTTCAGTAACCTTGGGCATTTTCTTGTGGTGTTTAACACACACTAAATCACATAAAACAACATGACAGAAAAACACCTGCAAATAATTACTGGCAGTTGGCTAGCTCACCACATCCATCATAATCTTTGATCTTCTAGTGGTATATTCACCATTGATTCTCACACTAGTGGGTCTGAGTCAGAGGTGCTAGTACCGGATCTGGCGGGAGCCAGAACTTTTCAGGAGGGATGGCACCGAGGTAAGCTTGTGCATGTGCAATGCCATATGAGAGAGAGAGAGAGAGAGAGAGTTCACGGTCTTAGGCTTACCTTGGCACCAGCCCTCAACCACCTCAGTGCCCTTTATACTGAGGAGGTTCACCGTAACTCGTCAAGTACTTATAGACCTAATCTAAGGACATAAGATAGCACTGGTGACACATGTAAGAAGGGTCAACAAACCACTAATAGTGACTTCACAATCCAACCAAGAACAAGAGGTAAAACCCAATCAAACTACTGGTATGAGCACACGGCGGATAGTGGGCAGGTATGTGAATCGATGGTGAAGATATTCATAGAAATTTTACTTCAGGCTGAAAAATAAATGATTTAAAAGGATTTTAAATGCTGTTTCGCTAAGGTGGGAACTGCATTTCAATAGAAGTTTCTCTGTTCCCTGGAACCGCAAGGGAACCGAGAAAAAAGGGTACATGACAATTCGCTCCCGACAACTCGTACTGCGACTACTCGCTCCCAACAATACACTCCACCGTCATCCTGCTCCTACGTCAATTCTTGTTATGCCACTTAGCTCCCTCTATCTTTTAAAATACAGTTCTGCTGAATAAAAAATATGTCGGTGCCTGTCTACATCATTCCGCCAGTACGATTACCTACAGAACAACATAGTCATTGTAAATTGTTGTATGCTCGCTCCTTTCACTTTTAAAAAAGTATGTTGCCAATAGACGTAACTGCTTGCCCGATGCTATTCGCAAATCACAGTTCACCTTGTAACTAATCATGATTGATGGTTGCCAAGACTAAAAATTTGCTGGTCAGTGATTGTGGGTAATTAGGAAATCTTTAAGTTTAGTTTATCGCTAGCCCCAGGATTTGCTCCTCAGTAATCACAGAAATCAGAACAGAATGACTTGCTGCTTCATTTTGTCAGCGAGAGAGAACAAAAAGCTTGTAGATGATTTAAACTTCATCTACACATTTCTCAAATTAGGACACATGAATAAGGCAATTTGGCAGTGTGAGCTAGCTGTCCATAAAACAAAGCTGTGCAATGCAAGAGTACACACTAAAGGATTTCAGGACCAAACAATAATGCATCGTTTTTCATTTCATTCTCATGCACACGATGTTTGTGCAGTGGAATAAGCCACTGCTGTCAATGCGGCCAAAGACAGAGCTGCAGCAACACAAGATACCACAGCACAGGTTCTCATTCACTCAAAGGCTAATATTTCTCTTGCATCACAGGGAAAAATTTGTGATAAAAATCTTAAACGAACCATCCAACGGGTGAGTCCACGGTGCTCACGAACCCTAAGGACCTCATTGAACTGGTAATACTAAACGAATACAAAATGTATAAAGCTACAGATTCATAGATACATACATAGATACATAGAAAGTGTCGGCAGATAAGGGCCACCCAGTCTGACCATTTGAGCTTGTAAGTTCAGTTTATGTTTTCCAAGAAGTCTGTTGCCCCTTACCCCTGACCTCCAGAATTCCTTTATGTCTATCCCATGCATTCTTAAATCCCGTGATTGTTTCAGCCCCCACCACTTCCTCTGGCAGGTGTTCCACCTGTCCACCACCTGTTCTGTGAAAAATTCTTCCTCACGTTTCCTCTGAATCGTCCTCCCTCCAACTTCATCCCATGCCCTCTAGTCCTGGAACATCTTTTTCGCTTAAAAATAGTGTATTCCTGCATCCTGTTCCTCCCTGTAAGATACTTGTATGTCTCTATCATATCCCCCTCTCCCTCCTCTCCTCCTGGCAGTACATGTTCAGTTCCTTCAACCTGTCCTCATAGGACTTGTGATTCAGGTGAGACTGTCCCACTCTTGTTGCACGATAGTGGTCCTGGACATAACAGTATGGAAATTTATTGACGGGCTGAGGGGGGTGCAAAGAAAAAGGGATTCAGAAGTGGAGCAGACAATAGCCGGGATTCCACCTGCAGCTTCGTGGAGAGTTTACAAAGACAATGTTGCCCGGCTCACCTGTATTCTGTAGAAATGTGCAGATCGTACTACTGAGGAGATTTTATATGGAGTAGCACACAGTTTCGAATATATGAATTAAATGTAAACAGAACGGACTGCATCGCTTTTAATGTTTTTGAATAAAGTTTTGTCTTTTAACATGAAAATGAACTGAACTGGGTAAACATGACTACTTGGTATGGACGTCAGACACCTTACAACGTCACAAGTTGAGCTGGCTGAGAGAACTGAACTGCACACTGAATCGGGTAACAGACACGCTGAGACTGGTAAGAGACATTAAAATTTAAAAAGATTCTGGGAGTGAATTGTCGTAGGCAAGTGAATGTCGGAGAAGTGAATTAGCGTTGGGGTGAATTGTTGGGAGCGAGTTGACGCGGGTAGAACTGTCAGGAGCGAGTTGTCGTGTTTCTGAGAAAAAATGTTTAGTAACAAGAAAAATACCCTAAACCTGATACAGAGTATCGAAAATGGACTAAAACCAAATAAACTGTGAAATCAATGAAGAAATAAACCAGGATGCTGGCACTCTGAAGAACGACTTCGGGGTATTACTTCCTTTCAGGCAGAGAAATAAATCTGCCATTAGAGAGCAGGGGAGAGTATGACCACAGCAGAGTTCTGAATTCCATTCTAAAAATCTCTAATTAGCATAACATTCTAGCCTCTGAAATAGTTCATTCAAGGGGAATAACTGCAGTTGTCTAATTATAGTGAGGGATTCCTGGGGTTTGAAACTCCTGTAAGAGCAAGAATTACATAGTCTATGTAATTTTCACATTTTATAGCAATTAATCTTCACCATTGACTCCCACTAGTGGGTCAGAGTCCCAAACTCAGACAAAAAAAAACTTCAACTAGGGCAGTAAGAGCCAAGGGCTCACTCAGGATAATAATCCATTCAGGACTGTCCTGCCAAAGGTGGCATGCTGCCTGGCATGGACAACCAGAGAATAGTTCTTAGCAAAAGTATGCATTGTGCTCCAAGTTGCAACTCTGCAAATAACACCAACAGGCACAAAGCAAATTTCTGCCAGGGATGTGGCAACTGCTCCCGTGGAGTGGGCTTGTACCTGGCCCTCCAGCTGGACCTGCACCATGGCAAAGCCACGACACAAGCAGTTTATAATCCAGGCAGAAATGCACTTGACTATAACAGGATGACCCTTCCGATTGGGATCAAAGGAGACAAAAAGCTATTTGCATTCCATGAAGTCCTTAGTTCTGTCAAGGTAACATGTAAAGACCCATTTATCATTCAGAAAATGGAAAATGCACTATCCTTCATTCTGGAATTTCCAAACTCTCCATGAGGGAGACAGGAGATATGATAGAGACCTTAAAGTTCCTTAAATGAATTAACAAGGTAAACCGCTGGAATTATTTACCCTGAATACCAACTCGAGGCCATGATTGGAAATTAACAGGAGGGCAGTTCAGAAGGGATCTGAATAAGTACTTCTGTACAGAAAGGGTGGTGGAACCTTGGAGCAGTCTGTCAGCTGAGGGTATGTGTGCAAACACAGTTTCTGGACTCAGGCAGGCATGGGATGGGATGGAATGAAGGGAATAGTGATCACCCAGGGTGACAAGACTGAGAAGGAGAACAGGGATAGAGCAGGAAGAGTTAGTATCCTACAAGAACAATAGGTTCCAGGGATTATATGGAATATGGGCAGACTAGATGAACCTCTGGTCTTTTTCTGCCGTCCTGGTCTGCTTCTATATTAAGTAGGTAGCCAGCACTAGCGGCTGGTTAACATGGAACTTCGACACCACTTTAGGGAGAAACTTGGGGTGTGTGTAGAGAAAGTACAGTTACGTAAGAACTTACTGTAACTGTAGATCTTCGAGAGGAGCTTTATTTTTTTATTGAAAACTAGCATTACAACTCAAAAGTGTATACTTATCGAAAATGGTGGTCGACAGTATCAGTGTTCTGCGAGGTCTGACGTGCACAGGTTGACGGCGGGAAAGAACTGGAGGCCAGGCATGGGGACTGCCTAGTAAACAGCGCTGGATCGACATCGGTCACATGACACAGGGTGGGCGGTCCCCTGCCAGACACTGCTAGCTAAAGTTTTCTGTGTGGTCCTAGCACCTAGCGGCTTAGTCCTAATGTTTATTACCTACTGCAAGAGCCCTCTCGAAGTAAGATCTAGGATTACAAATACCTTTGAAAAAGGGGTTCTTTCACAAAGGTTCCGCGTTAAAGCAAGGACAAGTACAATAATAAAACAGGGGCACAAACCAAGGTGGTTACAATGCAGTATGTTTACAAATACAAGCATGTTACAAACTAACAAAAACAGGGCAACCTGAAAGTGCTCAGTGTAGCAAATATAGCAATCAGAGCATAACCAACTCAAATAAGTGCAAGTACTGCAAATTAGAGGAAAGGTTTAGAGGTGGAAGGCAAGGGGGACTGGCAACTTAGGAGCCTATAGCACATATGGGTGGGGGAACAGGGAGAGAGAGAAGGGCAGAATGAAGGGAGGTGAAGAGGATGAAAGGGAGGGGGAGAGGAAGGCATGAGGGAGGAAAGAGGGGACAGGGACATGGGGAAGGTAGGGAGGCAATGAAAAGAGGGAGGATAAAGGGGAGGGACAGGGACATAGGAAGGGGATGTAGGCATAGTGAAAGAGGAGGGGTTAAAAGGAGTGAAGAAGACAGGGCCACGAGGACAGAGGGGGAGAACAACAAGAGGTAGGGAAGGAGGGATGTGAGGGGGGGCAGAGGACCAGTAGCCAAGCTAGGCGGAACAATCACAATTACTTTATGCAAGTAGGTGTTGTCACAGTTTGAAAGAACCAAGTTTTGGTTCAGTAGTGACGTCCGGTGGGATGCATCTGAGCCAAGTGGGCGTTCTGTGGCCGAAAGTCCGCTGTGCATGCGAAGTCCTGAAGAAGGGGACGAGGTATGTCTACTTAGAGGTACATGTATAGCGGGGTTTTGGCGTCGGCATTATAAGGGTTTCAGTGACAGGGGGAGTGAGGCCTAGGCGGATCTTTTATGCGTGTAAGCACGTCTGGTAGGAGACCCTCCCCTTCAGAGAAGGTAGTTAGTCCTTTTGTAAAGTTCACAAGTGTAGGTGTGCTTGCCAGCCCCGTAGACTAGTCTGCAGGACTTATTCAGTGCTACAGTTATTCTACTAAGGGTTGTGTCAGAAGCAGCACCATAAATAACTAGCCCACAGTCAATTATTTAAAAGGACTGAGCTGGCTACAGCCAATCTCAGAGCCTCAGTGGTCATACAGTGGCGATAACGACAGAAGATCCCAATCCTGGAGTTAATGACCTTGGCAATTTGGTTAACATGCAGACTGTAGAAGAGAGCAGTATCACGTGCTATGCCGAGGTATTTAAATTCCTATACTTGTTCAAGAGGTTGGTTTGGGTTGTTATGGATAACTAAGCTTGCAGCTTTGTATTTATTTTGAGGGTAGGAGAAGAGCATGACCTTAGTTTTCTTGTAATTCAGGAGCAGTCTGTGTTGCCCAAACCAGGTCTCAATCACCTTAAAGTTGGATTGAAGGTCAGCAGTTAGGAGGAGTGGAACTGGGTGGCTAGAAAAAAGGACGGTGTCATCCGCATAAAGGACCATGTTACTGTTACAGGCTTTAGTGAACTTACTGATAAATGGACTAAAATTTAAGGGTCCAAGGATGGATCTTTGTGGCACACTGGAAACGCAGCAGAATGCTGTTGGAAAAGAGTATCACAAATCATCACTTGCTGGGTTCTAGCAATAAGGTAGCTTTTCAACCAGCTGGTGACCTTGGCTGAGAACCCAACAGCAGCAAGAGTGTGAAGCAGGAGGGAGTGGTTGACGGTATCAAATGCCTTAGTTAGGTCAATGTAAATTGACCCAACTAGGTGGCCACAATCCAAGGCCCTGTGTATGTTGTCTGTATACTCAAGTAGGGCAGTGGCTGTGCTGTGTGACTTTCTAGAGCCATGCTGCTGAAGGCACTGAATGTTATATTTGACAAGGAACTCAGTTAGCTGGTCGGAGACGATGCGCTCGAGGACTTTGGGTAGGGAGGGGTATGAGGCGATAGTTGTTACGTTGCATCCTGTCACCGCTTTTGTGGACAGGTGTGACTATAGCTGCTTTCCATTGGTTGGTAAATTGTCTGAGGGAGAGAGAGATAAGTTAAGCAGTCTGGAAAGGGGTGCAATGATAACATCAAGGGAGATGTTCAGAAGTTTAAAAATCCAGGGAGTCACTACTGAACCTGGATTTACCAAGGACCCTTAGTAGGTATTTTTTGGACTCAGCCAGTGTATTACGCCTAAATTAGAAGGGAGGGGTAGTTGGAGGAGGTCAATAAGAACTCATACCACCAAATGGTCAATTCTTGCTTAAAACTTACAGTGCCTTCAGAAAGTATTCACCCCCTTGCATTTTGTCACATTTTGTGATGTTGCAAACTCAAATTAAAATACATTTATATGGGATATTTTTGTCACATATCTACACAAACTACTCTATAATGTCAAAGTGGAATGAAACTTCTGGAATTTTTTGTACATGTAATTTAAAATAAAAACCTGGAATGTCTTGATTTGACAAGTATTCACCCCCTTTGCTATGACACTCCAAATTGAGCTCAGGTGCATCCAAATTCCTTGTGAGAGCACTCTAAAACATGAATGGAGTCCACCTGTGGTCAGTTCAAATGGTTGACATGATTTCAGAGGAAATACACCCGTCTATATAAGGTCCCACTGTTGACAGTGCATGTCAGAGCAGAAACTCTACCATGAAGACCAAGGAGCTGTCTGTAGAACTCTGTGATAGAATTGTGAGGAGGAGTATAAAAACATTTCTAGGGTGTTGAAAGTTCCCAGGAGCACAGTCAAGTCCATCATACAAAATGGAAAGATTACGGAACCACCCAGACTCTTCCTAGACCAGGCTGTCCTCCCAAACTGAGCAACCGGGCAAGAAGGACCTTGGTCAGGGAAGTGACCAAGAACCCATTGACCACCCTGACAGAACTACAGAGTTCCATGGCTGAGATGGGAGAACCTGTCAGAGGACAACAATCTCTGCAGCACTTCACAGATGTAGCCTCTATGGGAGAGTAGCTAGACGGAAGCCACTCCTGAGAAAGGCCACATAATAGCATGCCTGGAGTTTGCAAGAAGGCACGTGGCAGACTCTGAGACCATGTGGCAAAAGATTCTCTGGTCTGTCGAAACAAAAATTGAACTCTTTGGCCTGAATGCAAAGCGCTATGCCTGGCGCAAACCAAACACAGCTCAGCACCCGTATAACACCATCCCTACCATGAAGCTTGGTGGTGGCAGCATCATGTTATGGGGCTGCTTTTCAGTGGCAGGGACTGGGGCACTTGTCAGGATAGAGGGAACAATGAATGGAGCCAAATACAGGCACATCCTTGAGGAGAACCTGCATCTGTCTGCAATAGACCTTGGACTGGGGAGAAGATTTACATTCCAACAGGACAATGACCCCAAGCATACAGCCAAAGCAACACTGGAGTGGCTTCAGAACAAGACGGTGAATATTCTTGAGTGGCCCAGCCAAAGCCCAGACTTGAATCCCATTGAGAATCTGTGGAAAGACTTAAACATTGCGGTTCACCGACGCTCCCCATCCAACTTGACAGAGCTTGAGCAAATCTGCAAGGAAGAATGGGCGAAAATCCCCAAATCCAGATGTGCAAAGCTGATACAGACATACCCAAGAAGACTCAAAGCTGTAATTGCTGCCAAAGGCTCTTCTACAAAGTATTGACTCAGGGGGGTGAATACTTAAGTAAACAAGATATTTCAGTTTTTAATGTTTCATAAATTTTTGTTACACAATAAAAATATTTTTGCCCCTTTAAATTGTTGAGTATGCTGTGTGAATCAAGGGGAAAAAACATTTCAATGCATTACAAATTCTGGTAGTAACACAACAAAATGTGACAAAATCCAAGGGGGGGTGAATACTTTCTGAAGGCACTGTATTTACTCTGAAAGATATATAGGCACAGCAAAAACATCTGCCATACAGGTACCCCTGGCACTTCGCCAATTAAGGCTTCATCCTTCTTGATCTTCACTGGGGAAATGAAAATTACATACCTACTGTAATTCTTGATCTTCTTTTATATCTTCACCATTCATCACTGGTGGGTTATACACCAGAGGCGCTATGACCCTACGGGAGCTTATAGCTTAGAAATTTTTCTCGTGGGAGGTGTCCATGCCAGGAATGGTGCTGCCCATGAGGACAACACACAGCATGCTGCTCAAGCATTAGCCAGTAACCGACGCAGACTCCTCCCTCACCTCAGTTCTGCCCGCCAGAGAGTGTGAAAAAAGATACAGAGAATAAAGAAGGGCAGGGAAAGGGAGCCCGACATAATAAAAGGAAAGTACATACATAGAAAAGCGAATAAGCAGACACAAGAGAAGAGGGAGGCTACCTGCGGGGGTGGCACAGGGAAGCCCCAACTACTGGGCAGTCCTAGGGGATAGAGAAGTGAAGGGGTAGGGGAAAAAAAAGAAATAAGAAGAGGAGGAGGAGAATAAAGAAATGAGAAAAGTAATGAGAGACCCATCAGCACCCCAATCCCCCAGTGAGTTAGGAACAACTAGGTATGAAGGGAGGCACCCACCTCTATACCCCCCCCCAGTCACTCCAAAAGGAGGAGAGACAGGACCGTTTGACATCCAAACCGAGTCCGAACCATGAGAGCAAAACAGACCCCAAAGGGAGAAGCTGGGGGTTGAGGCAAAGGGGATGCCCCCTAATTACCCCAGGAAGTAGGGTGCCAGGGTCTCTACAGTCCAAAGGAAAAAAAGGTGGGGAAAGGACCCACCCCAGGACAGAACCCCTTATCGACAGCCCAAGACTTAGACGTTGTTACATCAGTTAACTCATCCTGAGCCAGTGGTGAGGGAAGAGGAGCCTTGGGAAAAGGGAAGCTGCCACAAAGTTAACCAGACCGGTTAAAATGAGAAGACGACAGGTCCCTGGATCCCCCAGACTCCTCCAGGATCTGCAATGGACACGATCATGACATCAAACCGGACCCCTGACCCAGCTACAAGAGGCAGAATGGAGTCCAGAAGGGGTCCCAAGGAGCCCTTATCAAAAGAGGGCAAACAACCCCGCGTGTCCTCCCCCCCCCCAAGGAGGGTCACTGACAACTTTAATTAAAGGATCAGCGGATCCAGAGAAGTCAGAAGGCCTCTGCCCACAAGGGTCTCGGTGGAGGGGAGAGCAAGCAGGGAGGAGGTACTGCTCAGAGGTTGAGGCACCAGAGGGGATGGTGGGCGGGAAGCAGTGATGAATGGTGAAGATATACAAGATCATCAAGAATTACGGTAGGTACATAATTTACCATATCTTCACATTTCATCACTGGTGGGTAAGTACCAAGCACCCCGAAGGGGACCTGGCATTTCTCTGAGGGAAGAGACTTCCTCAGCCCCTTGTGGGGGAGAACCACAGGGGGAAGAAGCCCCCTATGGGTCCGGAGAGGCCCGCGAATGATCAAAGCGAGATGGGCACTCTTGTGACCTGGGAGAAGGAAGGCGCCACGATAATTAATAAAAAAATGGGCTCCTTGGAAAGGGGAGGCAATCACCCTACACCAGGCCAAGGGCGATAACCTGGAAAGGCAAAGCTGTGCTGCCAGTCTTATACAGACTGTAGATCCTGCCAGCATAGAAGCTACCTCATTAGTGTCGTACGATGCTCTTGAGAGATGCCTCGCTAGCTCTAGGCTAGAAGCAGAAAGGCAGATGGCCTGCCTGTTTGCCTCAGAGTCAGGCAGAGTGGCTAGGATCTGTCCTAGTGCCATCCATAAGTGCCTAGCATAACCAGCCATATGGGCCTGATGGTCTGAAATGCAGAATAGGAGACGCATCGAGGAGAAAATCCTTCTCCCCCAGTGGTTAAATTCAGCTGAGTCGAACTCCGTAGGGGGAGGCTATCATGTCTCAGGCGACGATGCCCAGAGGGGGTATCCAGTAGCTCTATCCTCAAAGTGGAGTGAGGCATGGAACCTGAGGACCCCTGGGGAGCACAATACCTGCGGTGGCAGTCCCTTGGGGCAGGAGAGGGGGCAGAGGGGTTCTGCCAGACCTGATGAGATGCGTCCTGAAATGGCAAAGGCCACGGAGGAATGACGATATTCTCCAAGGAGAACTCCACAAAGAGAGCACACGTCAAGAGCAGGATCGTGACTGGCAAAGCGAGATATGTGGAGCTCCTCCAACAACCTCAGCAAGAACCGCTGATAGCTGGTGATATCAGCATCCACGGACAGGTGGACTGAAGAGTCTTCTTCTTCAGGGGAGAAAGATGAAGAAACGGAAGAGCTCTATGCAGACTGAGGATCAGCAGAGGTTTCTGGTCTAAAAATGACCAGTTCCACAGCTCTTAATTAGCGAAGGAAAGCTACAGTAGTGGAATTGGACCAAAAGGCCCTAGGACCCAAAATCCCCGGGACAGCAGAAGGGCGAGGCAGAGGAGGATCCCTGTTAGGGCTTCGGGAGCATTCATGCAACCCCTCCAGAAGGGTGGGGCTTCGCAGAGTCCGCAGTAAGTCACACAAACATACAGGCACCACCTAAGTGGTGCTCCAAGGAGAAAGCCCCACGGTGAAGAGATCAGGACCAGTCTGGCCCTTGAGGGAGGTCCCTAACCCCACCTGATGCAGATGCCCCCCCACCAGCAGCCCTGGGAGAAACTTCTGAACCACCCAAGTCCTCCCCTCAGAGAGACCTGCCCTTGTCCGTCCCTGAGGTATCGACAGAGGCAACACGGAAGAGTTACAGACATCTCTGCAAGCCTCCCATGGCCATCCCCATGTTAACCCCTGATCCGGGAACAAAAATGGCACCACTCTCAGCTTCAACAGAGGTGCCGACCTCTGACTCGTCCTCGGGTGTGGTGCCGCTCCCAGACCCGGCACCGCCTCCCAACCCAGATCCGCCATCAGCAGCGTCCTTCCCCACAGCGCCATAAGAGTCTCTGGCACTGGAAGACTCAGAAAAGGCGGCCCCAGGGGCAGACCCAGTGAGGGAGGTATGTGACAGGGTTGACTAGGACCTTGTCCCAGTTGTTATGGAGAGTTTGAATGCAGAGATCTGTTCTGTTCTTTCCTGTGTCTAATCTGTCTGGTTGCACAGCCAAATGTTTCTGTGAGATCTAGGATTTGATCACCCCAACAGCCTTGCAATTCTTTGCCTCTCATTGTCTCTCAGTCTTCCTTTCTGTTTGTCTTTTCCTCCCTTGCATATCTGCTGGTATAAAAATATATGCAAATCATTATGTAGAAACGTAACTGATATTGGGATTCCTATCTTTAGAAATTATACGATGTTACTGTTGAAATGTATATAATTATAGCTTGAGATGATCGCAACAAGCTTTGGGAACTCAAGGGGTTAACCTGAGGGCAGTTTTTAAGCCCATTTTCAGAAGCTGTGGAGAAGGGGCCTCAGTTCTGGATACTGTACACTTGCTGCACCTGCATGAAACTGACAAGAACATTTTAGAAAAACCAGGATGCTTGTTAAGGGGGGGGGGGGGTTTGCAAAGACTTGTAAGAGAGAGCTGTAATGTTTTTGGAAACACAGAGATTGAAGGAAAACTCAGATGGAGCTTCTCTGTTTATTTTGCCTTTCTAAATAGTTATACTGAACAAGTTTATTTTTTTATGTCACTGCTAGTACTAATAAACACTTTTTGCGAATTCTTCAACTGCTCCTGGTTTTTCCTATGCTTCATTACCTGTGCCTCGACGACAGATGGTGTCAGCATAAGTGGAATTTACACTGTGTATATTCTAAGCCAGGAGATTTGTACGTGGGTACTGGACCTATTACCAGGGAAGCATAGAGAAAGGTATGTATTCTGCAGCAGCAAGTCCAGGAGTGGTTACCAGGAGAATGGGAGCCAAACTAGCAGAGACAGAAGTCCAAGCTGAGATTGTACAGCCAGCACAAGTTATGGAAAAACAACAGGCAGTGACAGAACCTGAAAGCCTGATGGGACTTTTTCAAATGATGGGCTATACATCAAAAAGAGACAGAGAAGCAGAGAGAGAAAAAGTGATTCAATGTTGAGAAGCAGAGAGGAGAGAAGAGATGCAGCAACAGGAGCAGCAGAGGAGAGAAAAGATGCAGCAATGGCTGGATGCCTTGCAAGCTGTCAAAGGCAGAGGATCCGGCACACATCCAGATGAGCAACAAAACAAGCCAACTTAAAAGCCATTAAACTTACTAAGTTGTGTCCTTCAAATTATATCAAGGCATACCTGACAACTTTTGAAAGACTTGCCACAGCCTGCCAATGGCCAAAGTAGCAATGGACAATCAGCCTGGTACCCTAATGGACAGGTAAAGCCCTACTTGCCTACAGCAGTATGGACCACTGCACAGTCAGAAAACTATGACCTAGTGAAAAAGAAATTCTGAAAAGACATGACATCGTAGGAGAGTTCTGCAGGCAAAGATTGGTGGTCCCTGAAGTACAATGCATTTGACAACCGCCGAGACACCTTTGCCCGACTCAGAAAGCTCCTTATGAAATGGCTCCAACCAGATGGTAAAACAGTCCCACAGATCATCGATACATTTGCAATGGAGCAATTCATCAACATCCTGCCTACAGATGTGCAACTCTGGGTGAAAGAACACCGACCAGAAAGTGGGAAAAGGCTGTTTCTTTTGCCGAGGACTACCAAATAGCCAGACAAACGCCACAGCAGCGAGGTAACAGCCAAGCACCGGTAAGACCCTCTTTTTCCCATCAAAACTCAAAGTCTGATAAGAACTCTGGTGGGGGTAACAAATTTGCCTCCAAAGACTATTTGTTGTAACTGTAACAAGCCAGACCACACTGCAAGAAACTGCCATAGTAAGGAGAGTGGCACTGGAATGGATTTGTCCTTGTTAAATTGGGGCAAGTACTTAACAGATGTGAAAGTGGGGATAAGACTGTAAAGGGACTCATTGATTCAGGAAGCAGACAGACCCTAGTGCATGTTGAAGTGCTGGGAAAACACTGTGCAAAAGGACCAGGTACTGGTGTCATCTGCATCCACGGGGACACTCGATACCATCCCACACCCAAGTGACTCTGACCATTAAGGGTGTATCACACCAAATGAAAGTGGGGGTAGTACCTAAGTTACCTGTACCCATGATTATTGGAAATGACTGTCAGAAGTTTACGCGTTAATCTCAGAGGAATTGAACCCTGCAGTTTCAGCAGCAGTGGTAACAAAGCTCACATAAGAAAATCTCAAAATGGGGGGGGACACTTTTCCTTTCAGTGATTTTGATTTGAACTTGTATGAGCACAACTCCATGATCCGGAAATCAAGGAAAGAAAGACGATGCCTGAAGAAACTGTGGCAACAAATGACAGGTGGTCATAGAGGGTTAACATATGAAAATGCTGACACTAAGCTGATAACCGTTGGTGATTTTCATTCAGAGCAAGCTAATCATGTTTCTCTCCAGGGTCATTTTAAGCAGCAGGAGGTGAAACCAAAACAGGGTGGAGCAATGTTTAAACAATGTAATGGGTTACTGTACAGAGTTTGGGTTAAACCTCAGATATAGGAACAGACAGAATAACTGGTTATACAACAGAAAAATAGAACAGAGTTGTTATGGATAGCACATGATAGTCCTATGGCTGGTCACTCAGGGAGGGATCGCACCCTTGCCAGATTGCTGTATAGATTTTACTGGCCTGGAATTCATGAAGATGTTGCTACCTATTGTAATTCCTGTGCTGAGTGCAAGAAAGTAGCCCCAGTCACTAGAAAAGACAAGGTGTCCCTGGTGCTCCCAACCCTTGATTGATGTGCCTTTTGAGAGAATTGCAATGGATGTGATTTGCCCTCTAGACAAAAGTAAAAAGGGTAATAGACTTATCCTGGTAGCATGAGACTATGCTACTCAATACCCAGAAGCAGTTCTAATGCGTACTGTCACAGCTTCAAAAATGGCAGCAGGGCTTGCAAACATTTTCAGCAGAGTGGGCACACCTAAAGAAATTATTACTGATCAAGGTAATAATTGGGTGCTGCATTACTTGAGGAGCTGTACACTGCCATACGAACCTCCGTCTATCACTCTCAGACAAACTGTCTTGTTAAGTGTTTCAACCAAACCCTAAAACACATGTGAAAAAGGTTTGTGGAGGGGAAAGACTGGGACCAATACTTGCCTTACCTACTTTTTGCTTACACAGAAGTGCCACGGGCATCAACAGGGTTTTCACCATTTGAAATGCTATATGGTAGGCAGCCAAAAGAGCCAGTGGATGTGATAAAAGAAATGTGGGAAGAGAACCCCACTCAGAAACAATCTGTAATGTCTTGTATATGTGACCTAAGAAAGAAGCTGGCAAAATATGTTGAAATTGCCCATAGTAATCAAGAAGAGGCCCGAAACCAGCAGAAGGTATATTATGACCATGGGGTAAAAGAAAACGTTTTTGAGCCAGTTGAAAAGGTTTTGCTACTGTTCCCCACAACAGAAAATAAATAAGGTTAGGGTACTTGAACATATACGTGCAATAAATAAACAGGATTTGACGTATGCGACTTCAGTACATATAATGGTAAATAGAAACAAAGAAGAAATCCATGAATTTAAATTTATGGGCATTGAAAAGGTGTTTTTTGGCCCTAGAGGTGGTAATTTTCATAACAAAATCTTAAGGAAAGAAAACAAATGGATTTTGCGATTAAAAGCTTACCAAAAACCCGGTATTAATGCTCATTTAGAACTTAGACCTTATTTGGAATATAGATAAATATTTTTAAGTAACTGTTTATTAGATGTTATATTAATTTCTATTTTAGAATTGCTATAGTTTTTATTTCTGTGTATGTGAGCACTGTATGCTTAAATGGTGTTGGTTTTTTATTTAATTGGTTCACCAATCAGATGGTTTATGTGATTATGATGTCATTTTATTTCTGTATTTAAGTTGTATGTGTTTTCTGTGATGCAGCTTTTGATAAAGGACCTTTAGTCCGAAACGCGTCAAGTGCATCTGGGTGCTAAATAAATTGGATTTTAATGGAAAAGCTCCGTGTCCGACTTCTTATGGGTGAGCGTGTGCTTTAGCTTTTGAGAAATTAGAAAATAAACTGCTAATGAAGTGGCAGGGGCCTTATAGAGAGTGCTTAGACATACTGGCACCGTTAACTACGAGATTGAGACCCCTGACAGGAAAAATCCTACCAAGATATACCATGCTAACCTCCTCAAGAAATGGGATGAAAAAATGCCAAAAGCTGCTTTGCTAGTTTTACCAGAAACTAATAAAGAAGATATTGATGCAGCTTATGATAGATTGGAACAAACTGTAACTGCTGATGCTGTAAAGGTGAATGGTTCCTTAACCTCAGAAATTTGTAATGTGCTAAAGACATTCAACAGTACTTTTACTACAGTACCAGGCCGAGCAAAAGGGGTCGAGCACGTAATAGTGACAAGGAATGTTTGCCCTGTTAGGCAAAAGACATACAGGTTACCAGAGAGGTGAAGAGCTGACGTGGTTAAGGAAATACAAAAAAAAATTAAAGAATTGGGTATCACAGAAGAGTCGAGGAGTGCTTAGTCATCTCCAATGGTAACTGTAAACAAAAAAGAAGAGGATGTTTGAATCTGCCTTGATTTTAGGAAACTTAATCAAGTGTCAGAATTTGACAGTTATCCTATGCCTAGGATAGATGATTTGGTGGACAGACTGGGCAGTGCAAAGTATATCAGTACCCTTGATCTCATCAAAGGTTACTGGCAAATCCCTTTAGCTAAAGAATCCAGAGACAAAACCGCATTTGCAACTCCTGTTGGATTCTATCAGTTCACCACCATGCCATTTGGTTTACATGGTGTGCCAGCTACATTCCAGCGGTACTTGGATGTCACCTTATCACCTCAGACTGGTTATTGTGCTGCGTACCCTGATGATGTCATGGTGTACAGTGCAGACTGGAAAAGCCACCTGGAACACCTACGAGCAGTTATCCAAGCTATCAAAAATGCAGATCTGACTATTAATCCTACCAAACGTGCACTGGGCATGCAGGAAACCAGATATTTGGGCTATGTTTGGGGAAATGGAGAAGTCAAGTCTGAGGTTTCTAAGATAGAAGCTGTAGCTAACAACCCTGGTCCCCAAAACCAGGAAACATGTCAGGTAATTTTTAGGGCTGGCTAGTTATTATCGGAGACGTGTTCCTTACTTTGCTGAGTTAGCTACTCTCCTCACTGAACTCACGAAAAAACGGTACCCAGATAATGTGATATAGACCCCAAGTGTGATGAATCTTTTCAAGCCATTAAGGCTGCATTATGTTCAGCCCATTTTAAGAAGCCCAGATTTTGAGAAACTATTTTTGTTACAAACAGATGCATCAGAGGTAGGCCTGGGTGCAGTTCTGAGTCAAAATATAGATGGAACGGAACATCCTATTCTGTACATAAGTAGGAAGTTGCATAACAGAGAGAAAAGGTACTCCACCATTGAAAATGAATGTTTAGCAGCAAAGTGGGCCATGGAATCCCTCAAGTTTTATTTGCTAGTAACTGACACTGTACTTATAACAGATCACAATCCTCTCTGTTGGCTTAACCAAATGAAAGATAAAAATTCCAGAATCACAAGGTGCTACCTGGCACTACAGTCATTTAAATTCAAGGTGATACACAAATTTCATAAAGAGAATAACAATGCTGATTTTCTGTCAAGATATGCATCAGGAATTGAGGGTTCTGAAGGTTGAAAAAAATGGAAATTACATACTTACCGTAATTGTTGATCTTCTTGGACAGTCTCCATCTCTCATTCACAGTAATGGGATAGCTCCAGAGGTGTTAGGACCAAGCAGGAGCCAAAATTTTTCAGAAGGGTCGACGCCGAGACAGGACCACGCATGCGGTGCACAGCCGCAGACTAGCCTCGCGCCTGTGTGGCTATCTCGTGTCGACTCCCTCCAACCGCCTCAGTACCTTTTCGGCTCAAGGAGGTGCAGCGTAACTAATGAAAATAACTTATCCTGAGTTTCTGGGCCTGAGAGGGCCCAGATGGCCCTTGCAAGAAGGGTCAAAGAACAATGTCTTCACAGCCTGAACCACAGGACCATGAAGACCAGGAAAGAAAATGAGTGAACCCAGGGTATAGCGGGTGGGCGTGTGAATGAGTGATGGAGACTGTCCAAAAAGATCAACAATTAACGGTACGAACGTAATTTTCATATCTTCCTGGACTAAGTCTCCATCACTCATTCACACTATTGGGAGAGTACCGAGCTAAATCAACAACCGGCAGGGTGGAGGAGATAGGTTCACTCAGAAAGGACGGTCAAGGACTGTCCTGCTAATAAAAAGAAACCCGTCTTGGAAAGGGCATCTAGAATATAGTGCTTACAAGATAAGCGCTTGAGTTGTAACTCACCACTTTGCAGATGACTGAAATGAACCCAAAATGAAACTCTGCCAGGAAGCCGCCACCACTCTAGGAGGCGGCGAGAACCTAGCCTCACAATTTGTATAGGACCAAAATTACTAGTGTCAAAGACATGAACTAATCTAATATAAAAGGACCTCAGAAACTGAAAGAGCCAGAGGTAAAGTCTACTGGTTCAGGCTAGACCGAAAAGCGCAGATGGAACCCCCACTACCAAGTATGGCTGACCTGCAAACAGGTCCAGGAGCACTTGAACCCATTACTTGGTGAGCAAAGAAGGTCCAGGTGGGGTTAGCCCATCAAGGAGAATGGTTTCCACTTAGTCACTGAAACCTTCCTGATGGAAGGCAGAGAACGACTTAGAAGCCTCTTGTGGTGGTCTAGTAGAACCAGATCCTACCCACTGCATATTCCAAAAAGGAATCATCCTGCCCCTGGGTGTACAACTGTAGTAGCAGTCTCTGAACCCAGGAAAGAAAGGAAAAGTGTACAGGAGGATATGTACACTGCGGAAAAAACATTCCAACAGAAAAAAATGGGCTGGATTTCTAAGGCAAATAGAGGCAGATGTGCGTCGAGGAGGGACACAGCAGGACCAATGTTAGGGCTAACCCATTCATTGAAAGTGACTGAATAGCAACAGAAGTGACTCAGTGCGGTGAGGCACCACTCACTCCGGCCTCCCTGAAGGGAATAGGAAGGACTCTAGTTTGCTTTGCTGAAAAAGCAACATCGCAGCTCCGTCACGCACTCAGAGGGGATGGCTTCGTATGCGACTGGCACAGAACCAGTGCGCGGGAACCGAAGGTGTGAGTATTTGAGAAGCCATCTCAGAAAAAGACCTACTTGACCTACAGTCAAGAAAGGAGCATGTCTGTTAAGTTGAAGCAAGCAAGGAAGTAGGAACCTAAGTTTCGACTCGCTGAAGAGTCACTTCTCTTGCTGCGAGGCTTTGATCAAGAGAAGAAAGCCTGATAAAAAAGGGGGACCAGACTGGTCAGTCGCCTAGGTCCAAGAAATATCTCAGAATAAGAGAAATCTCTCTTCAAGAAAAGAGATGACCCATACCTCCGCTGGATCGGACTCCCCCTAGGGAAGAAGAACTCAGGTACTCTTTACTGTAGTTTAGAGATGACTGCCTCAGGGGCTGAGGCGGAACCTGACCAAATCCAAAAGTGTGGTATCGGGTAATTTCAGCTAGGTCCTGTGCCGTTATAATTGTAACTTTTTTTTTTTTTTACCATTAGTGTGAGCCTGACAAGGTTTCAGGCTGCTATCTTGCAAGGATTGCCTGGTACAAAAATGATGAAGATGTCAACCCTCTGAGGGGCAGGAGGAGCATGAGCATCCATAACTGAAACTGTGACTGGACTAATAATCACAGTTAAAGAGATGTTAACCACCTGCAGAAGAAGCCACCGAAGGGGCAGTATCAGAAGGGGCATATATACCCCTATCAAAGGAGTGGAAGAGTCTGTGTGGCTCCCAACAATTGAATAAGAATGTTCCACAGAGTGTAATTGTCTTGCCGACTGAAAGAGTCTGGACACAGAGGTGTATGGTCCATGGATGCAGTCTGAATACAATGGTGGACCCCATCATTGAGGAACTACTAAAAAGATTTTCCATCACGGAGTCTGATGACAGAGAGGGCGTGCCCTTCAGTATATAAAATGAGTCATCTGCTGTATCACTGACCAGAAGGGCAGGGAGAGACTCATCTAGATGCACTTCTACCCCAGAAGGACCCCTAAGGGAGGTCTAGGTAAGAGCCACTAGAGACTCCGCCACCAGGAAGGATGTCGAGGAGCTCGGCCCCACATAGGGAACCGAGAAAGTACTGAGCGGAATGAGAGATTCCGCTGGCAGGACAGTACAGAAGAGTTCCATCGTGGAAAACCACTGGATGTCACAAGATCCCACGCAGACTGCCACTCACTAAGATGTGTGGAAAAATAATCTGCAGAACAAAAGTTAATTCTGTGGAAAACATCTTGCCACAAGTTCCGCGGAAGAAGAGGTCTGCAGAAGGAAATCCGTCACTAGTTCTTCCTTGACAGCACCAACTGGCACCTCTGGCACCAGCATCACTCATGGCACAGGCAGGCACCAAGCAGTGCCTATGCCAACCTGGGTGACACCCAAGGGCACCAGCGGCGGTACCCACAGGTACCCCTGGCACCCATGGCAGCTGTGGCACCCAAGGGCACCCCGACACCCATGGCACCCATGATACTCGTGGTACCCATGGCAGCACTGGCACCCGAGGACTCATGATACTCATGGCACCCATGGGTGCCCGGCACCACCTGCAGGTGCCCGCAGTGCCACGAGACACCTGCGGCATCGCCAGTGGTGCTGGCAACCAATGCCACCAACAACAGCACCCGCAGCACTGCACAAAGTGACGGTGCCGAGCCATGGTGCTGACCATGGCACCAACCCCCAGTGCCGACTCAAACACCAGTGGTGCCGCCCACACCACCGATGCCAAAACCAGCGGCCACGTGCCAGACCCGTGGCGTCAGGCATGGATTCAGGACACCACCACCATAGGAATGCCAATGGAGAACCCTGAGAAGGGGAGAAGGAAAAAGGTAGTGCCCGTGCCGGCCCCTGCATGGAAAGAGAGAGGGAATAGGCATGAGGGGTCGACACAATGGTGTAGGCACCAAGAGGGCACCACGCTCATCCTGATCCAATCGACCCAGCCCCAGTCCAGCGGTTCTGAAGCCTGGAGGCCCTGAAATCAGGAACAGAGGCCAGGAAAACTGGATAGAAGTCGAACCCCCTGCTCCACAGGAGCGGCTCAGAGGTGAAACTGCTAACCGGAGCTCCAATGAGGACAGAGATGGAGTCTGGAGTTGAAGAATGCGGCCGTTAGGCGTGGGGCCAAGGGGAACCCTCCAAAGTCAGTTCAGGCCTATCGCCCCTCCCGACTAACAATCATCGTGCAGATGTACCAGAGGGCAACCTCGAGTGGCACCGATTCTTCTTCCCCCAACAAGGAAGAAGAGCTCGAGGCTAAGTGGAGCCAGATCCCCAGAACCACTAATTCATGCTTCAGAGGACTGCCCTTCCCCCTTCCCCAAGCACAGGACTGTCCATAGTCAGACACCCCCATTTATCAAATGGTGGCGGACTGGACACAGACCCTCTGCCATAACAACTTTCAAATGAAGTCTTCCTACCATCACTGCTACCGTCTAAGGACATCTCCGTTGACGGCAGGTGAGAATTTCTTTTTCTTCTTCATAATCTTTTTTTCTTGTTCATAAAATAAAAAATTAATACAACTAAAATGTTAAATTAAACACTAAAAGCTGCTGTCGTATAGACGCAAGCTCCTGGCCCTGATACCAAAGGGAAAACTACTTCCAGTTGAAGGCATAACAATGTTGAGTCGACTTTTTCAGAGAAGCCTCCATCACATGGAGAACATTTTCCGACAGACCAAAAGCCTGGAACTCCAGTCACTCAGGAAGCAGACTGTGAGGTGCAGGGATTGAAGGTCAGGGTGCCTTCCCCTGTTGCTGGGTCACCAGATCCAGGCAAAGAGGCAACTGCCACAGGGGACTACTGCTGAAGCTGAAGAGATCCAGTTATCAGAACTGTCAGGGCCAGTCCAAAGCTGTGAGGATCACCTGCGTCTTGTCCCTCTGTACCTTGACCACCACATTGTGGATCAGAGGAAAGGGAAGGAAGGTGTACAGGAGGCCTGTGGTCCAGAGACTCATGAAGGCATCCCGCACCGGTGTCCTGGACTGTGGGGGCCGGGCGCAGAACAGCCTCAGTTTTGTGTTCTCCCAAGAGGCAACCAGTGCCATCAGAGAGGTGCCCCCACAGGAAGAAAGAACAGTTATGCAAGAACTTACCGTAACATTAGCTCTTCAAGGGAATCTCTCTATTCAGGTCACACCTATGGAACACAGCTCTCAGGCATTAGAATCCCATGGAAGTTTTTTTCTGTAGCAGTCTATCAGGAGCTGCCTATGCCAATGTCACTCTCCATAAAAAGGCGGAGGCAGCCCCACTTCCTCCTCAGTTCCCCACTGAAGACCATTCTCGCCTGGCTACTCCTGGGAACCAAGGAGACAGAGAGAGAGAGAGAGAGTGCCTAGCTCTGTCAAGACTGGAGCATAGACAAGGCAGTCTGGAAACAGAAGGTAACTCCAAAGGGGGGTGGAAGGAGGAACGGCATGACCAGACGAAAAGTAATTCCCTCGAAGTGGTACGTTCTTACGTAACTGTTCTATCTTCTTTAGGGATATCTCTGTCATCAGGTCGAACCTATGGAACGAGTCCCAAGCAGTACTGACAGTTAGACCCATGAGGGTGGGAGGAAGCTCAAAAGCCTAAGAAAGGATGTCCTGAAGCATGGCGAGAAGCAATGTCCAAGCTGTAGTGTTTGGTGAAAGTGTGAAGAAGGGACATGTATGGCCCCAAAAACTTGTATATAATTTCATCTTTGTACAAGACACTTGTTGGTCCAATAAAAGGTATCAAACTTTCCATCTTCTCCTGTTTTGCAAGGACCAATACAGCAAGAATCTCTTTTTGGAAAATTAAATAAAACTGCTTACACATGAGAGCTGCAGCTTTGAAATCCTTCAAGAGAAGTTACAGCAATTAGAAATAACACTTTCCATGAAAGAAAGTGCAGCTCACTACATAAAATTCAAGTCCCATGGAGGGACAGGATTATGAATCAGGGGCTTCAAGTGAAGGATGCCCTGCAGAAACGTACATGCCACATCCAACTAGAGTACCATAGGCCTTCGACAGGCACACAGAAGGCTGAAATAGTAGACAGGTGCACCCTGATGGAGGAATATCTTAGTCCCAAGACTGAAAGGAACAGAAGATACTTAAAGACCTTGTTCACTGGACAGGTGAAAGGGTCCAAGTGACCGGCAGATGTCCAAATGGCAAAACGCTTCCATTTCATTGATATGTGGGTCTGGGAGATGGTTTCCTAGGAGTCACTGAGACACCAGCCACTCTCCGAGACACCCCGAAACATTCCATGGCTACGTCCTCAGGAGCCAAGCAAGCAGCCGAAAGGATTTGAGGTCCGGATGGACCAAAGTCTGCTGGGCCTGCATCAACAAGTCCCTGCAAAGAGGCAATGGAAAGTTCAGTTACACAAAAACTTACTGTAATACTAGACCTTCGAGAGGAGCTCTTGCAGCAGGCAACATAGGTAGGACTGAAGCCACCAGGACCCAACGGAAACATCTAGCTTGCAGTCTATAGCAGAGGACCACCCCCGCCGACGTCAGCAGGCTGATGTCTGGCTATCCTATAAAGGGGGCGGCCCCCCCAGACCTACCTCAGTTCTCCCACTGAGACCCCGGCAAAATGCAAGGAATGGAGAACCAAGGCAGTTCCTCAGAACCAAGGAAAAGGCAGAGAAGTAGAAACAAGTATCAGGGAAAAGAAGGAAGGGGAAAGCAGCACAAGCTGCAAGAGCTCCTCTCGAAGATCTACTGTTACAGTAAGTTCTTGCGTAGCTGTACTATCTTTTTCGAGGGGGCTCTTGCAGCAGGCAACACCAGTAGGACTGCATCCTAAGCAGTACCGAAATCAACCCAGCGGTCAGTCAGGAGGAGGCAACAAGAAAGAACAGGAAGCTCAGGAGAGAAGGCCCTGAAGGACAGCTAGTCCTAAGTTGACCCTCCATCTGGAGGCAACATCCAGACTGTAATGCCTAACAAAGTTATGCACTGAACTCCAAGTAGCTGCAGAACAGATGTCTGCTGCAGAAACATTCCAAAAACAGTTGGTAGAGGTAGCCATGCCCCTGGTGGAGTGGCCTTTAATTGCCCCCTGGCAAAGGTTTGTTGTACTTCCAGTAGCAGTACAGAATACAATCTGTCTAGCACTTAGACAAACACTATTTCGAAACTGGAGCCCCCTCTTGCTTAGGGGCAAACGAAACAAATAACTGATCATTTTTCCTCATTCACCGGGTGCAATTTGTATAATGAAACACCCTGTGAACATCGAAAGTATGCAACAAGGCCTCCCCCTGACTGAAATACTGAGGGACATAAACTGGCAGGTGGATGGATTGGTTCAGGGTAAACTCAGACACCACCTTTGGATGAAATTTAGGATTAGTGTGCAAAGACACCCTGCCTTTGTGAAAAACTAAACAGGGCTCTTTACACATCAGAGCCTGAAGCTCGAAAATCCTCCAAGCAGAAGTAACAGCAACTAAAAACAATGCTTTCCACGACAGAAAGCACAGCTACCAGGTAACGGCTGACTCAAAGGGAGGCAAAGTAAGCTTGCCAAGCAAGAACAAAAGGTCCCAAGGAGGGACGGGGTCACGAATGGGAGGCTTCAAGTGTAAGATACCCTGCAGAAAGGTGCAAGATACCATCAACTAGGCAACAGCCTTGCCCTCAATAAGTGCATGGCACGCAGAGATGGCTGAAAGGTGCACCTTAACAGAAGAGTACCCCGGGCCTGAATCTAAGAGAGAAAACAGGTACTCCAAAATGAGATTCGCTGGGCAGGTAAAGGGATCCAAGTAGTGAGCAGCAGCCCATAGGGAGAAGCCACTTCATGGCATAAGTGGCTCTAGTGGAAGGCTTTCTAGTTGCCACTAGGACATCAGCAACCCTGGAAGAAACCCCAAAGCAAGCGATAGCTAGGTCTGTAGGAGCCACATATGGAGATGCAGAGATTTCAGGTCTGGATGGACCAGGGTGCCCTTTTCATGGGAGAGCAAGTCGGAGCACAGGGGCAAGGGCAGAGGAGGTTCCACCCCTAGCTGCTGTAACAGGGGGAAACAAACTTGACGAGGCCAGCAGGGGACTATGAGAATCATCTCTGCCCCCTCCGACTGCAGCTTTAAGAGAACCCTCTGCAGGAGCGGGAAGGGAGGGAAGGCGTACAGGAAGAAAAAATGATTTACTACAGTAATTTTGTTTCTTCAATGGGATCAGTTATTATAATTAGACTTATGTAGTCAACCTCCTGTGTTGAACTGCCCGGAGAGACAACGGAATTTAGAACTATATGTAAATGATGGAACTCTCATTGGCTCATGCCAATTTCAAACTGCTACCCTAGTAACTGCTGCACTCTAGGTGCTTCAGATTCTTTGCGAAGCCTAATGGGGGTAAGACCCTCTAGCTAATCTTATCACTAAAAGTAAATTAAGCCACCCCCAAAATCACATTTCCCTGAAGACCAAAACCCAAAAGGTGAGTTCACTAAGGACACCAACTGGTTCAAATGTGTGAATCTCAGAAGTGGCTTATGCTAAAGCAAAGATGCAAAACAAGAAAAAAAAAAAAAGAATCCCTCTACTTATTGTAAACACTTTTTTTTTTTTTTAAAGGTTCTGGTAGGGGAGGCAGGGTGGGCGTTCTAATCATAACTGATTCCACTGAAGAAAGATTATTATGGCAAGTATTTTTTTTTTTCTAACCCCTGGAATCAGTTATTATGATTAGACTTATGCAGACTACCAAGCGGTACCTTTGGTGGTTGGGCAGAGAGCCTATTTCGAAAACAGGTTCTGCAGAACGGCTGTGACAAACCTGGCATCGCTTCTGGATTGCAGATCCAGGCTGTAGTGCTTTGTAAAGGTTTGCACGGTTTCCCAGGTAGCTGCCTTGCAGATTTCCAACATTGAGATACCCCTTGATGTTGCCACTGTTGCAGCTGTGCCCCTGGTGAATTGAGCCCCAAGGCCCAGGGGAGCTTGTTTACCCAATTTATTGCAACAAAACTGCATGCATGTCACTATCTAGCGAGCAATGGTACATTTTTAGACAGCTCTTCCTTTGCCCACTTCACCATAAGTGAGGAAGAGCAGAGTCTGTTCTGGTCTGTATGCCTTGGTTCTGTCAATATGGTGGCCGAGTGCCCTTCTGACATTCAGGCAGTGAAGCACCTTTTCAGGAGAACTAGTGTTCTCTGTGAAGACAACAGGTAGAGTCATAGTCTTATTCAGATAGAAGTCAGATACCACCTTAGGAAGAAATTTCCTGTTAGTCCTGAGGACCACCTTGTCCATGTGGAATGAAATGTAATCCACATCTGCGCACAGGGCCTGTAATTCACTGATCCTCCTGGCAGAGGTGATGGCCACTAGGAAATAGCAGTTACGTAAGAACTTACCATAACAGTAGATCTTCGAGAGAGGTTCCTGCAGTTCTTCACATATAGGACTGCGCCCCCTCACGTCCAGATCAGACGGCAAACTTGTTGATAGCAATCACCATCAGGACTACCCCAGCGTCCAGACGGCGCTGACACCAGCCCGACCATAAGAGGCGGTCCCGCCTGCTCTCCAGTTCTTTTCCAACGGAGATCTATAGAAAGGTTAGAATAAGACCAAAGTAAAAACTCCTCAGACCCTGCTTCCACTCTAGTTCCGAAGGACTAGATAGGATGGAAAATAAAGATAAAACATCCAGAAACTGGGGGAAGGAGGGTGGGAAACTAGACCTACTGCAGGAACCTCTCGAAGATCTACTGTTACGCTAAGTTCTTACGTAACTGCTATATCTACTGGAGAGGGTTCCTGCAGTAGGTCTTCACATATAGGACTGAATACCAAGCAGTCACTGAGAAAAAACAAAACATAGGTGCATCCGGAGGAGGAGAAGTCACCTTAAGAAATCATGACAGGAGGCCTTGCAAGACTGCAAGACCAAAGCCAGTTCTGCGCCTAGAGGCAATGACCAGACTGTAATGCTCAGTGAAGGTGTGAACAGATGACTACGTGGCCGCTGCACAGATCTCTGCCATGGACACATTCCTAGAAAAGGCAGTAGAGGTCACCACACTGCGGGTGGAGTGGCCTTTAAATGCCCCCGAAGGGGACGTCCCATATTTCGTGTACGAACAATGGATGCAGTTAGCTAGCCATCGAGAGATGGTTTGCTTGGATATAGCCTTGCCTTGGCACTGTGGAGCAAAAGCTACGAACAAGTTGATTGGATTTTCGAACCTCCTTAGTTCGGTTCGTGTAGTACCTCAGGATCCGATGCACATCAAGGGTGTGCAAAAGGTATTCCCCTCCCTGTTGGAATACTGTGGATAGTATACTGGTAATTCCACGCTCTGATTTAAAGTGGTTTTCAAAACCACTTTAGGTAGGAAAGAAGGGTTAGTCCGAAGGACTACTCTGTCCTTTTGAAAAATAAAACAGGGTTCCGCACAGAGGAAGGCCTGTAATTTGAGACCCTTCTGGCTGAAGTAACTGCGACAAAAAACAAAGTCTTCCAGGACAGGAAGTGCAAGTCACAGGAAGAAGCTGGTTCGAACAGGGGTAAGGTCAGCTTCTCAAGCATGAAATTCAGGTCCCAGGGAGGACAAGGATTCCGGATCGGAGGTTTCAAATGAAGGATGCCTTTCAAAAAGGTTTTGGCAACCTCCAGCTGAGCCAAGGTTTTGCCCTCCACCAGCAGATGGTAGGTCGACACCACACATAGGTGGACCTTAATGGAGGAGTAGCTAAGGCCCGCCTCAGACAGATGTGTGAGGTACTCTAGAACCTGGGAAGCTGAGCACGAAAATGGGTCCCAGTGTCTTGCTTGGGCCCAAATCGTGAATCTTTTCCAGTTTATGGCGTAAGTGGATCCAGTGGAGGGTTTCCTAGCCTCCACTAGAATTTGTACAACCTGCGAAGACACCCCATAATGAGAAATTGCTATGTCCACAAGTGCCACGCATGAAGATGGAGAGACTGAAGTCTCGGATGCACCAAGGTGCCCTGCTCCTGAGTCAGAAGGTCATGGAAAATGGGCAAGAGAACCGGAGGTTCCAGTGCCAATTTGTTGTAGCAGAGGATACCAAATTTGGCACAGCCAAAGTGGAGCAATAATAATAGCGTGAGCTCCCTCCTGCTGTAGTTTCACCAAGACCTTCTGAATGAGAGGAAAGGTGTAAAGAAACCTCCCTGTCCATGACACAGACAGCGCATCTCACCAAAAAGCACCATGCCCGGGAACGAGCGAGCAAGAGACGGGTAGTTTTGCATTGTATGGGGAGGCGAACAGATCCATCTCTGGCCGACCCCATCGAAGAAAGAGTTCTTCGATGGGGTTCCCACTCGTGGGCCCTGGCCACTGATCGACAGACTGTCTGCCAGGACATTGCTTATGCCTGGGAACGTGGACCGCTGTCAAGTAAAGGCTGTGCTGAATCGCCCAGTACCATACCCTCATTACTTCTCTGCAAAGAAGATATGATCGGGTTCCTCCCTGTTTGTTTAGGTACCAGACTGTGGACATGTTTATCTGGACTAGAAGTGATCCCGGAACCAGGAGAGACTGGAATGCCTGGAGTGCGTAAAGAACCACCCTGGTCTCCAGAACATTGCTGTGAAGCATAAGCTCCTGGTCGGACCAAGACCCCTGTGTCTTGTGAGTCCCCAGATGGGCTCCCCAGCTCAGATCTGAGGCGTCCGTGGTGAGGATTTGGGTTGGAACTTAAGGATGAAATGAAATTCCCTTCAATAGGTTTGAGAGATCCTGCCAACAACGAAGATCTCTCTGCAGACTGTTGGAGATCATGACCTTTTGGTTCATGTCGTCCGTCCTCTGGTCCCATTGGACTCGAAGAGACCACTGGCTGACCCTCATGTGAAGCCTGGACATGGGAACTGTCGAAACGGCGGCCGCCATCAGTCCCAATAGACGGAGCACAGAGTGTGCCAGGATCCATCGGTCCTGGGCCACGAGAGTGGCCTGAGAAGCTAAGGTCTCGTCCCAATCCGATGACAGAAAAGCCTTGCCCTGAATTGTGTCTAGTACAGCTCCGATGAGCTGGAGTCTCTGGGATGGTACTAGCTGGGACTTGGGAAAACTGACAGTTACCGCCCAGGAAACCAAACAAGTTCAGAGTGAAATAGAGAGACTCTTTCAGGCTGGTAGGAGAGGGTGCTGCGAGGAGCCAGTTATCCAGGTACGGGAAGACATAAATGCCCTGACGGCGTAAGAACACCGCCACTACCACTAGGCATTTGGTGAACACTCTGGGGGCCGAAGAGAGGCCAAAGGGGAGTGCTTGAAATTGGAAATTGTTCTCCATAAAAACAGAACAGAGAAGGCTGCGGTGGGCCGGAGGATAGGAATATGCAGGTAAGCATCCTGCATGTCCACGGAGCACAGCCACAAGTTCGGTGGAGCAGGGGAAGAAGCCCTGAAGAGTCAACATACGAAACTTCTTGTACTCGACGAAGATGTTTAGTGTGCCGAGGTCCAGGACTGGTCTCAGGTCACCCATTTTCTTCGGTACCAGGAAGAAGTAGGAGTAGAATTCCCTTCCTATTTGGTTCGATGGGACAGGTTCTATGGCCCTCTTTAGAAGAACAGCCTGAAATTCCTGAGAGACAATGGGGACCTGATCCCAAGGATAGAGGGACCCTCCCGGTGGTAGAGGGGCTGGAATCGCTGAATTCTATCGCGTGACCTCGCTGGATGAGCTGAAGCACCCAAGCATCTACGGTGATGTACCTCTAACCGTCCAGGTGGAGGCCGAACCTCTCTCTAACCGGTTCCTCCTGTGTTACTGGAGGAGCGGAAGGAGGGGAAGGAGTCAGGATGCCGAGGGGAGGGGAGCTTTTGCCCCAGGGACCTGTTTAGGAAATTTGGCCTGTGGGGTTTGAGCTTCAGAGCCAGGGGCGCGTTGCTTTGCTTGGTGCTTAGCCTAAGATTTGTTCCACCTTCCTTGGTGGCAAAAAGGCTGCTTTTTCTGGCCCGTCTTATACAAGGAGAGGACGACCCACAAGGAATGTCCGCTCTCCTGCAGCCCTGTAATGAAATCCCTGGCATCACCGACAAAGAGGACAAAACCCCTAAAGGGGGCATCTAAAAGGGAGGACTGCACATCCTGCGCCAGGCCTGCTATGCGAAGCCAGAAGAGGCGATGGAGACAGATCCCCGAGGCTGCCGCTCTAGTCACAGAGTCCACAGAGTCGTAAGTAGCCCATAGAGCATGACGACACGATGATTTCCCCATCCTAACTTTATCCAATAACTTCTTTCTCAGGGTTTCATCCTGAACCTCTTGGAGGTCTCTTTCCAGATCCAAAAGGGAGGCTTTTTGGAAAGCAACCATATGCGATACGTAATTAAGGGATCATATTGCACATGAGGAAGAACAACAGATTTTACACCCAAACTGATCTAGCTAGCACGAGTCCTTGTTAGGAGGCGAAGAGCTCAAGTGTTTGGGCTGGGCTGAACGGTCGTGAGCGGACGTAATGACCACAGAGTCAGCCTTAGGATGGGAATTAAGATGGAGATCCTTTCCGGGGTATAGGTGCGGTCTGCTTTGCAGAGACCACGGGTATAGAGGACGGATGTTGCCAAATCGTGGTCGCTAGGTCCTCATGAGGCCCCATCCACGGGGGAATGGGGATAGGATCAGAAGTGGTCATATCCAGGTGTTCCACAAGTTGTTTTCTTTGTGGGTCTACCTCTTTGGTCGGCCAGCTGCCTGAATGGAACGCAGCAAGTCTCCGAAAGAGGGGTCCTCTGGTGGAGACTTAGGAGAGTCTTTAGGGGGAAGCTCTACAGGAGACCCGGGGTCAGACGAATCCGAGTCAGACTCGGTGTCAGAGGGCTTGGAACCACTGGGAACTGATGGGTCTGCTTCCATGGTGCCAAAAGTTAAAGAGCCCGAAACTCTGGTCTCAGGAGGCGGCGGAAAGATGACCCTGGGAGTGGGTGCCTCTCCCACCGACTGTCTAATCTTTGACAGAAGTTGCGTTCTGGCATCCTTCCACCAAAGGGGGATGGACTCGCGGTCCAGTACCGGAGGTGGCAGAGGAGGGGGCTGGAAGCTTGGCTACCCCGGATACTAAGGGTACTGCCAAGAAGGATAGTAACAGGAGTACCTGGGATAACCTGGCGTGGGGTGTCCTGGGGTAGGATACCCCGGCATCGGATATGACGGAGTCGGGTAACCTGGCATCGGAGGCACATGGCCTGGCGTCGGGTAGTGAGTGGTCGACTGAGGGCCGCCCAGAGGCGGGAAGGAGGGTTCAGGTTCTGGGAACCCAGCTGAAGGGCCTGCGGGGGGCAGTGCCACAGCGCCAGCAGATGATGCAGGATCCGGGAGCATGCCCAAAATACTGGAGAGTGGAGGCTCCATGGCAGGATCCCCAGCCGGCGACAGACTCCTGTCTGGGGATGGTGGAAGGCCTGGCCAGGGAGGGGGACCCAAGGGCACCCAAAGGCAGGTTAGAATGCAATCTAGCTAGTGCAAAAGCAGAGGATCGGGTGGAGAGTTCCTGGGATGAAGAACCCTAGGGGATGACGGGTCGACTTGTCCCTCACTCTGTCCAGCGTTGAGGGCCAAACTGGAGCCCGACGGGAGAGTGGATGGATCCAGGCGGACGTCGGAGGAGACGGCGTCCGACACAGCAGATCCGGCTGGGCTAGAGGCAGCTGGAAGACCACCACTAGACTGATCAGCAGGGGCCGCGCGCCCTTCACTAGAAGCGAGGGGTGTCTTGCCAGCAAGACAAGGTGAAGAAATTAACCTCCAGAGAGGCTACCCCTGGCTGCCCGCTCACCTCGGCAGGAGGGGGAGAAGGCGCTCGGCCCAAATAAGTGGACGGGGTACCCGAAGCAGTACTCACAGTTGCAGGCCTCTTGTGTGGCGACGGACTCCGGTCCCGGTGCTTCTCTTTGCTTTTCTTCTTTTTCGGGGCTGGCGATGATGACCTTTCCCTCAGTTTTTGGAGCTCCTTTTCCATAGACGTCAAGTGTCATGTCAGAAGATGGGCCTTGAGGGACCATTTACGCCTGGTTGAAGGCCTGGCAGATGAAACACTCCTGGACGTCGTGTTCAGAACCAAGGCAAAGGAGGCAGCGGGAATGGTCATCCCCGAGCACTTTTTCTTCTGTCTAGAAGACATCAAATTGAAGAAAATTTATTTTGAGAAAATATTAACAAGAGGCAAAGAAAACTTAGACAAAAATCAACGCGGACATTGGACTGCTGTTCAAACACGAGCCGAACGTACGGAGGCGACTGAGGGAAAGAACTGGACAGCGGGTGCAGGACCGCCCCTTTTATAGTTGGGCTGATGTCACGCCGCCTGACGTCGGGGGGCGGTCCCCACTGATGACTGCTATCTACAAGTTTGCCGTTCGGATCTGACACCAGGGGGCGCAGTCCTATATGTGAAGACCTACGGCAGGAACCCTCTCGAAGTAAGATCACAGTTCTCTAAGTGACCTACTACAAATCTGCAGTGGCAATGGGCTCGAATGGAGGCTCCATGAGCTTGGCAATGCAGATATTTAGATTCCAAGCAGAGACTGGCTCCCTCAAAGGAGGATGCAGGTGATTCAGTCCTTAAAATATTTTCTGAATACTGGATGAGAGTCCATGGACCTCTCTTTGACAGCCAATAGGTATGCTAAGCCTGCAGACAAGTGTACTCCTTAAGGGTGGATGGCCTCAGGCTCAGTGTGTGCAAATGTGTCAGGTAGTCCAGAAGGACAGACAGGTCAGATTTGGATGGGTCAGTATCCTTGCTTGAACACCATATGGAAAACCTCTTCCATTTAGAGAAATATGTTTTCTTAGTGGAAGGTTTCCTAGAGCCTCTAAGCACAGTCAGTACCTCTCCTGACAGCTTAAGGATAGCAAATTCTAGGTCCTCAAGAGCCAGGCCTTGAGCCTCAGGGACTTGAGGTTCGGTTACAGGATCCTGCCCTGGGAGGCTGTCAACAGGTTGTGCCTGCTGGGTAGGTAAATTGGCGGGGCTACCGACAGAGTTAGCAGAAAGGAGTACCAAGGCTGTCTAGCCCAGTCTGGTGCCACCAGAATCACTGCAGCTGGTTGGGACCTTAGTTTCACTAGGGTCTTGAGCATCACTGGGAATGGAGGAAAAGCATATAGGAAATTCCCTGTCCACTCCAAGGCCATTGCATCCAGAGGGATTATCCCCTTGTGTAGTGGCCTGCAACAGAACAGGGGCAACTGGTGGTTTCTGCGGAGGCCAACAAATCCACCTCTGGGGTGCGCCATGTTCTGAAAACTGAACTGAACACTAGGGGATTCAGTGAACCTTCGTGATGGTCTTGACTGATCCTGCTTAGTGAGTCTGCCAAAACACCGTTCTTCCCCGGAAGGTGCATGGCTGTTAGTATTACCTGCCTAGAGTATGCCAGAGACCACAGTCTCATTGCTTCTGAGCATAGAGGAGTGGCTACCTTGTTTTGCAGATGGGGAGAAAAGGCTAGCAGGGCTAAATACACTGCCCTTAGCTCCAGTAGACTGATGTGCATCAGTGATTCTTGGGAGGACCATGTCCACTTGCTGTGTGATCCAACACGTGTGCCCCCCAGCCCAGTAGTGAAGCATCTGTTGTAAGAACCAGGGAGGGCTGGCTTATTAAGGAAGTGCATGCCTACCCCGAGGTTGTCTAGATCCAGCCACCAATGCAGTGCCTGTATCAGGCTGTGAGTGACTGAAATCAGTTTGGACAGTGGGTCTGTCCTTTGTGACCAGTACTGTCCTAAGTGAAACTGAATGTCTTGCATTTGGAATCTGGATCCTGGGACTACTGTGGTAGCAGCTGCCAAGTGTCCCAGTAGCCTGAGGAATTCTCTGGCAGGTCTGGGCCTATCCAGGATAAAAGAGTTTGCTACCTGTAGGATGCTGTCCACCCTGTCCTGAGGCAGGAAAGCTCTGCCTAGACTGGTGTCTAGATCTGCTCCAATAAAGTTCAGTACCTGTACTGGTTCCTGCTGTGACTTCTGCTCGTTTATGAGGAAGTCCAGAGACTCCAGAGTAGACCTTGTGAGGGCTAGTGACTGCTTTGCATACTGGCAGGATCGACCTACGACTAGCCAGTCGTCTACAGGGGAACACTTAGTGGCCTGAGGCCAATCTGAACCTCAGGTACATTTTGTAGGTTGACTTGATAGGAATGTGGAAATAGGCATCCCTGAGAGCCAGGGTTGTCAACCAATCCCCTTTTTGTAGCGTGGGGATAATTACTGACAGTGTCACCATTTTGAATTTTGACTTCAGAATGTGTTTAAGAGCCTGAGATCCAGGATAGGTCGCCAGTCCCCATTTTTCTTTTTGGCAAGAAAGTATCTTGAGTAGAAACATTTGCCTCTTTGCACAAGGAATACAGTCACCACTGAGTTGATTGCTAGGATGTGTTTTACCTCTGTCTCCAGGAAGATCCTGTCTGCAGAGGTGACTGGGGCAAAGTTTCTTGCTCTCAGCTTGGGTGGTGATTTGATGCTGAGTGTCAGTCCCAGGCTCACTACCTCCAGGACCCATTTGTCTGTGGTGATGGAGTTTCAACTTGGAGGTAATGAGCCAGTCTGCCACCTATGGGGTGTTGGTGGTAAAAGGGAGGCGACCTGGACCAGCCCATCAGGGGTTCTGTGTAGGCCGGGACTGAGCTTGTGTGGAGGGAGATGGCACTGTCATGGACCATCTGTCCCTCCCGCTGAGATAACCTCTCTGTGGCTGGTAGGGTTGTGTAGCCTGAGCCTGAAAGAAAGACCTGGGTTATGAACCCCTACCCCTGCCTCCCCTGTACTGGGACCTGTAGTAGAAAGAAGGCCTTTCCCTGGAATTACTTCTACAGGTAGCCTTGCATTCCTCCCCTTTTTTCATGTAGGCTCTAAATAATGAGTTTCCCTCATAGTCCATAGCCTTAGCCTGGGTGTCTGGGGTCAAGTTTGCAGCCCTCAGCTAGGCAAATCTTCTTGGTGAAACAGAAAGGCCATAAGCCTTGTTGCTGAGTCGTTTGCATCCACTGCCATGTGAAACTGATACTTGGTGGCATCCAGTGTAGCCCATGGCAGTTTCCTGTAAATCTACTGCCACTTCACTCTGGATTCTGTCTGACACAGCCAAAACAGAATTCCAAAGGGATTTCTAGTACTGTATGGAACAGGACATGTAGTTTGCCTGCCTCACACGGAGTGAGGGAGCCATATACCTTCCCCCCCCCATCCCATCCATTTTCCTAGAGTCCTTATTGGGGGGTGGGGGGGAGATGTCAGGGGTATTCTGGCCTTTTCACATGTTGCAGCCTGTACCACACCTTCGTGGTCAGGATGGGCAAGAAAGAAAATCAGCAGTGGTTCTATCCAGCTGATATTTCTTGTCAATGTTCTTGTCTACACCAGGCACAGTGGTTGGGGGTCTTCAAGATTTGCAAAACAGATTTCCTTAGGGTCTTATGCATAGGCAGTAGCAGATGCGTTGCTGGGGCTAGCCGCATCATTTCCATAAAATCTGCTTCCTCCTTCTCTGTCTCTTGGAGTGGGAGGTTTGTGTCAACCATATTTTTGACTAAGGCATAATGTGAGGTGTAATCCTCAGGAGCCCTAGGAGGAGAGTCAAACACCTGCTCTACGGAAACGTCTGACTCTATGGGTTCCCCACTTCCTTTTCTTCAACCTCAGTGTCCTCGTAAGTAAGTTGAGGCACCTGGGGTGCTGGGACCTGGGCTGGAACCGGACCCACAGCCTGCGAGGCTTGTAAAATTCGTAGTGCCTTGGCAATGTCCTCTGCTGAGGGCATATTTTGCGGTTTGTCTGCTGGGAGCTCCTTAGCCTTGTCGGCCAGAGGCACAGAGACATGCTTATATATATATATATATATATATATATATATATTTTTTTTTTCAAGGGACAGTCTCAGCCACTGTCTCCACAGCCCTTTTTGTCCTATGATCAGGCTTATTAGGACCCTTGTCCAAATCTTTAGACTTGGCCTTTTTGGACACAGAGGGAGAGGGAGCTTCAACTGATACATTAGCAGAAGTAGATGCCATTTCTTCCAATTTTTCAGACCGCTTTTTAAGTGTCTTGGCATAGAAAGTCTTACAATCACACAGGGAATGCTTGTCAGCTTTAGTAAATAACCTGGCCACGAGACTCAATATTTAACCCCTGTGGGTCCAGTGTGTTTTTTTTAGGTATAGCACTAGGGACCTCTGACATTGAGTAGGCTACAGTAAATCACTAAAATAAAACAATCAGTTCCCTGGAACCAGCAATTTTAAATAAAAACAACCACCATCAGTTCCGTGAACAGTGTGTCAATCAATTCCCTGAAAAAAAAGGGAACTGCAAAAACACTAAAAAATGTTTAAAATATAATCAGAAGACAGAACCGTAAGGGAATCGTCAAATAACGTCATTTTTAAACAAAACCTGAGGTAAAAACCTCTCAGAAATAGTGGATCCCCCTCCGTGGAAGCGCGAGGGAACCGCTGAAAAATGATAAAAACAAACGCACTAAACTAGTCTAACTAAACTTATAAGGGCAGCCATTCAAAATATATATAATTTAAACAGTATTTACTGACCAAATTAAGGTTTCAGAAGTAAGCTGAAGAAGAGCTCTCCGGGACGTCTTCACTAGCAGGCGGAGTAAAGAATCTGAAGCACCTAGAGTGCAGCAGTTTGAAACTGGCATGAGCCAATGAGAGTTCCATCATTTATATATAGTTCTAAATTCCATTCTCTCTCTCTGCGCAGTTCAACACAGGAGGTTGACTGCATAAGTCTAATCACAATTACCGATTCCAGGGGTTAGAAGAAAAAATAACTCACCGTAGTAATCTTCTTTCTTCAAAGGTGTTCTTTAGCATCAGCAACTGTAACAGTCAGCTGGATAGCTGGCACTGCCCCGGAGGTGGAATGTATGGTAATGAGATTTATGAATTAGCCAATCAGATTGAAGCTATGGAATGTGCTGAGCAGTGAGAGGGAAGGAGGCTTCAGAATTTTTTTGAAACTAGGATGGGCAAATGCCCACAGGAAAGGACCAACAGGAATAAAAACGTTTATAATAACCAGAATCATAACCATAAAAACTTTGCTCAAAATGCAATTTGAAGTTAAACATACTGAAAATGTTTAAGGCAAAAGACAGAGCCTTCTTCTGAAAGTTATCTGGGGAGGATGGGTGGGAGCTTACTGATGCTAAAGGACACCTTAGAAGAAAAACGATTATTACAGTGAGACATTTTTTCTTCTTACCCTGGGGTCCTTTAGCATCAGTAACTATAGCAGACTACAAAGCAGTGCTGATGGGAGATGGGTAGAGAACCTACTTAGGAAAAAGGCTCTGCAGGACTGCCCTACTGAAACTGGCATCAGATCTAGACTGCACATCTAAGCAATAATGCTTAGTGAAAGTGTGTACAGTCTTCCAGGTTGCTGCTCTGCAGACCTCCAAGAAGGGAATGTCTAGCCGCTGCCACCGAAGCAGAAGTACCCCTAGTAGAGTGGGCTCTGAGGCCCTCAGGGGGCTGCTTGCCAGCCTTGTCGTAACAGAATCGAATGCAGGAGACTATCCAGTGAGAGATAGTTCTCTTAGTAGCTGGTCTTCCTCTACCTACCTCCCCACAAGTGAGGAACAGCTGTGTAGAAGAGCCCCTGGACTGCTTGGTGTGGCTCAAGTAGTAGAGCAGGATCCTTCTGACATCCAGACCGTGGAGCTTTTGCTCCCCTGGAGTGGATTTTTCTGTGAACACCACAGATAAAGTGATGAACTGATTAAAGTGGAATTCAGACACCATCTTAGGCAAGAACTTTCTGTTAGTCCTAAACTCAATCTTGTCCCTGTGTGGGATGAAGTAGTTGGGTTCAGTGCAGAGGGCCTGCAACTCTGAAATCCTTCTAGCAGAGGTAATGGCCACTTAAAACACAGTTTTCCAGGTCACATACTACTTAATATAGGCCATAGCCATGGGCTCAAAAGGAGGCCCCATAAGTTTGGCAATACAGAGATTCAAACACCAAGGAGGCACAGGTTCCCTTATTGGAGGCTGGGCATGAAGGAAACCTCTGAAAAACTGCTTGAAAACCACTTGTGAATAGACAGACTGTCTTCCCTACAGAAAGATGGGCTGAAACAGCAGCCAGATGAAGCTTCACAGAAGAGGGCTTCAAGCCAGAGTCCTGTAGGTATACCAGGTAATCCAAGATATTAGGAGTCAAAGCCTTTAGGGGATTATTGTGATTCTGTTTGCACCAGATAGAAAATATTTTCCATTTGGCTGCATAAGTCTTCTTTGTACTAGGCTTTTTTGGACATCCTCAGGATCTTCAGCACTTGCTTGGAGTACTGAGAATCAGGAAACTCTAGCTCCACAAGAACCACGCTTTGAGGTGAAGAGGTTTTAGATCTGCATAAGACACCCCTGTCTGAGGAAGAGACAGAAGGGAGTGACTCAGAGGAAGGCGAATAGGCTCGCTGCACGACACTGACATCAGCAAAGGGTACAATGCCTGTCTCGGCCAGTCTGGTGCCACCAGTATCATCGTTGCAGGCTGGTCTCTGAGCTTTAACAAAGTTATGAAAATTAGAGAAAAAGGAGGAAAGGCATAAAGAAACCTTTCTGTTCAATCCAGTGCTAGGGCGTCTGTTGGAAGAGTTCCCAGTACTGGGGGCCTGCAGCAAAACAGAGGAAGATGGTGGTTCAGATGGGAGGTGAACAGATCCACTTCTGGTGTGCCCCACCTCCTGAACACTGTGGCCAACACGTGTCTGTTTAGGCACCATTCGCTGTGCTCTTGGTTGATGCAACTCAGGGCATCTGCCAGGGTACTGTCTTTCCCTGGGAGATGTATGGCTGAGAGACTGACTCCCAGGAAATAGGATGGGCCCCAAATCCTCATGGCCTCCAGGCATAGGATGGTGGACCTTGTACCACCTTGCTTGTTTATGTAAAACATAGCAGTGGTGTAGTCTGTTCTTATTTGAGCTGTTAGTCCCTTTATCTGTGGAGCAAAAGCTTTGAGAGCCAGATAAATGGTCTCAGTTTCAGCAGATTGATGTGGTATTGTGACTCTTGGAGAGTCCAGGAGCCACTGACAGAACAGTCATCCATGTGAGCTCCCCATCCAAGCAGAGAAGCATCTGTAGTGATGATTTATGAGGGGGAGGAAACCTGGAAGGGAACCCCGACTGACAGGTTGGTGGAATCCTTCCACCAGTCTAGCAACTGCAGCAAGCTTTTTGTAACTGGAATCAGTTTGGACAGGGAATCTTTGCTCTGGGACCAGCAAGACCTTAGGAAATGCTGAACGTCCCTCATTCTGAATCTGACCCCGGGACCACCGCTGACATTGATGCCATGTGGCCCAGTAGCTGCAGGAAATGCCTGGCTGGCCTGGGCTGACCCAGGACAAAGAAGTCTGCCACTGATAGGAAATGTTGAATCCTTTCCAAAGGTAAAGAGGCTCTGCTGTGCCCCTATGAAGGTGAGGAGTTGGGCTGGTGCTAACTGGGACTTCTTTAGATTTATAATGAAGCCCAAAGATTGCAATGTCTCCTTTGTTAAGGGAAGGGCCTGTTGCAGGAGACTTTGCTACTATAAGCCAGTCGTCCAAGTATGGGTAAACTGATATCCCCTTTTTCCTGAGGTGAGCTGCCACTACAGCTCGACATTCTATAAATACCCTTGGGGCAGATGCCAGGCCGAAAGGCATGGCTGCAAACTGGTAGTGCCTTGATGGAAGTTTGAACTTTACGAATTTCCTGCGAGCCATCCTGATGGGGATATGAAAGTAAGTGTCTCTGAGACCTAAGGAGGCTAGCCAGTCTCCCTGCTGCAAAGACTGAATCACTAAGTTCAGAGTGACCATCCTGAATTTCAGTTACAGAAGGTGCCTGTTTAGGAACCTGAGGTCTAAAATAGGCCGTCACTCCCCGTTCTTCTTTTGGGTCAGGAAGTACCCAGCATAGTGTCCATTGTCCCTTTCATGGACAGGCACTCTTTCCACTATTTTTGCTTCCAAAAGATGCTTTACTTCCAATTCCAACAGAATTTTTTCTGGCATCTTTTTGAACTGAAGGGACAGACCCTTTTCCACTACCTCCAGAATCCACTTGTCTGTGGTAATAACGGTCCAGGACTGGAAGCAGTGGGAGAGCCTACCCCCTTACAGGCAGAGGGGAGGCAACCTGAGCTGAGGAGTCATGGCTTCTGCTGGGTAGCAGGAGCAGGTGTAGAAGTAGATCTTCTATGACCCCTCCTGTTTCTACCTCTGTAGTAACCCTGAACTGAGAGAGATCAAACTGAGGAGGAAGGGAGTAAAAAAGTTTGGGAAAGTATCCCCTACCTCTATTACCCCTATGTTGAGGTTTGTGGGCCCCCTGAGGCCTAGTCTTAGTAGTGTTACTCTGATAGGTTGCCTTTTATTTGTCAACTTTTTTCATATACTCCTCAGTCCTGGAATCAAAGAGAAGATTTCTGTCACAAGGGAAGTCCATAGCTTTGGTCTGAGTGTCTTGTGACAGATTTGTAGACCTGAGCCAAGCAAAGCATCTCATGGAAATAGCCTGAGCCATAACCCTCGAGGCAGCATCATTGCTATCATCTGCCATGTGGAACTGGTATTTAGTGGCCTCCAGAGCTGTCTTAGCTGTTTCCACTAAATCTTTGGCCATGGAATCTGAACCTCGTTTGACAATTGCCAACACTGAGTTCCACAGAGCCTTCTGATATTTGGCTGTATAAGCTATACTACAGGCTAGGCAAAGGAGGAGAGAGAGGCTGAAGTATATGTGTTCTTACCCATAAAATCCAGTCTCTTGGAATCTTTTTCTGGTGGCTGGGGAGAAAGTTGAACCCTAGCTTTATCACATGCTGCCCACTGCACCACCCCCTCGTGACTGGGGTGCACAAACAGAAATTCAGTATCAGTTTTTGAAAACTGGTATTTGTCAGCCCTTTTCTTGACCCCTTGTGCCGAAGTGGGGTTTTGAAGAATTTTTATAATCTTCTTCCTGAAGGGTTTATACATAGACAGAACCAATTCATTGGGGGGGGGAGGGGACCTTTCAACTCTCTATAGTCCTGGTCTTCCTCCTGATCTCGGCTGGACTCTTGAGAAGGGAAATCTGGCATGTGTTGCAGGAAAGAAAACATAAGAGGAATTACCCTCCTGGTCAGGAGAAGCCCCAAAATTTGGATCAGGAGACTCATCGGGTTCTGGGGCCTTACCCTCAGAGGTGTCGTCAGGGGGCTCATAACAGTCATAATCAGCATCCCCTTCATCAGCCCCTACAGCAGAGGGAGCATGAGAAGGGGTTTGTCTAGAAAAATCAGAAGCACCAAAAATAGAACCCATGCCCTGGATAGTTTGATAAAGGTGCCAGGCTTTTGCCATATCCTCCACAGAGGGAAGCCCCCCCCCACTTTGAAAATCTTGTGGGCCACCCTCCTGGATTCAATATGTTTTGATTTATCTTTATGCTTTTTTCCCCCCTTGCAGCCTCACGAATGGCATTGCCTGGAGGAGCAACAGGATTTTTTTCCTTCCATGTCTTTTTAAATGCCACTTCATCAGTGACTTGATCAGGTTTTCTTTTTGATTTAGGAACTTCATCAGCCCCTTTAGCCTTATTTTTTGAAGACATTTCATCAGTGCAAGGCTTAGTGTTCTTTGTTTTTAAAGGCACTTCAGCACCTGTACTAGGCTTAGACTTCAAAGATGCCTCATCATGGCCGACCTGGTGGCGCTGGACGCCACACCTCGCGCCATGCCGATGACCCGGGTGGAGCAACCTCGGGTCTCAGAGGGTCGGGCGGGGAGGGGAGGGGAGAGCACTGAGCATCCCAGGGACTGCTCTCCTCCTCCAGGGAGGGTGGGATTACCACGGATGTGCTGGCTCCTGGTGGTGACTGAAAGTCGGTGCAGGCAGGCGGTTCACTGTGGGGATGGCACAAATGGCATCGGATGTGCAGTGCGTGGATGCGCACACGGCAGCATCATTAATGCCTTGCACGTCCGTGCTGTGGGGTGGGGAACCAACTCAATGTACACAAAATCCTCTGGCATGCCTAATGATGTCCGGTCCATCTGCGCCGCACCACTTCGACTCAAAACTGCTCCTCCTGGATCCAGACCCTCAGCTTTCCATGGTGGTGGGGTAAGTACCTGCCATGAAGCAGCCAGTGAGAGGAATGGAGGATGGGGTCGAGCTCAGATACTGGGAGTGGTGCAGGGCCGTGGATCACACAGATAGGGGGAGAACCATAGGTAACCTCCCCCCCACCAGCAGCTGAGGAGGGATTAAAGAAAGCATCTTAAAAAAAAAAAAGATGCCTCATCAGCACCTGCATTATTTTTATTTTTTATAGGCCCCTCATCGGTAGCTTTGGGTCTATACTTGGGACCAGATGAAGACCCTTCTGCCATTTCACTAAGCCTTTCTGCTCTATTTCTCAAAGTTCTGTAACAGAATTTGGAGCAAAGAACACATAATGATCTAGACCTAAACACTTTAAACACAGGTCATGAGTATCAGCTTTAGCTAAAATTCTATGGCAATGCAAGCAATGTTTAAAACCTATGGGTTCAGTCCTTTTCTTTGGGGTTTCTGACATGCCGAATAAACAGAAAACCCCTGAAAAGAATGTTGAGCCATTTAAATAAGGTGCAACGGTCGGTTCCCTTGCAGTAAATAACCATGACTTTTCTGAGGCAAAAAAATACATAAAACAGTTGGTTTCTGCTTAAAAAAGGGAACCACGATAAAAATAAACAATAATAATACAGGGGACCGCAAAAATATTATACACGATAACGTAAAACTTTTTTAAAATAAAGAAAAAGGGAACCGCGAGGAATCGAGAAAAACGTGGTTCCTGGAACCAGAGGGGAACCGCGAAAACTAAATAAAAATACACAGCACACTCAAAATTATAAGAAGTAACAAAATTACCAGTCTCAAGAAAACACTTTTTCTTGTCAGGACAGAGAGCACATCAGAGGCAGTATTGCTCAGTCCAGCGGAAAAAAAATTCTGAAGCCTCCTTCCCTCTCACTGCTCAGTGCACTCCATACCTCCAATCTGATTGGCTAATTCATAAAGCTCATTACCATACGTTCCACCTCAAGGGCAGTGATAGCTATCCAGCTGAATGCTATAGTTACTGATGTTAGAGGACCCCTGGGGTAAGAACCTCCCTTTCCAGGAGAGGATCATGTCTCGCCAGAAAACTCTAGGCCCCGAATCGAGCAAGCAGAAAAGCAACAGTTTTGTGTTGAGTCGGGAAGCAAAAGGGTCCAACTCTGGACGTCCCCACCTGTCAAAGAGATCTGTGACCACTGAGAACAGAAGCTTCTGCTCGTGTGCCCTTGACCGAGATCAATTCAAACGGCCGACCAGGGCTTTTTGGATACCCGGAACATGGACGGCTAACAGTTCCAGGTTGTGTTCGATGGCCCAGTACCAGACTCTTGTGGCTTCCTTGCAGAGGGGATAGGAATGAGTACCCCGTTTGTTGATGTATAACACAAAAGAGAGGTTTGTCTGTCTGGAACAACAATGGGCCGGGAAGGAGATGAGTCTGGAAGGCTTGTAGAACGCACAAAACTACCTGCGTCTCCAGCACATTGATGTGGAGATGCTGCTTTACTTCGGACCAAGTCCCACGGGTCTGGCTGTCAGCCAAATGAACACCCCAGCCGAGACCTGAGGCATCAGTAGTGAGAATCTGCTGAGGGTGCATGGCCTGAAAGAGGACACCTTGTAGGAGGAGATTTTCCGGGGTCTGCCACCAAGCGAAGGTCTTCCGGACAGTGTTGGAGACCATCATCTTCTGGTCTATATCATCGGACTGCTGATCCCACTGAACAACTCTCATGTGCAAGCGGACCCGGGGGACCATGGCTATGGCCACTGCCATGTTACCCAGCAGGCAAAGAAACGTTCTGGCTGGTATCTGGCTGCTGGAGGATACCAGTCGGGCTTGCTCCATCAAGCGCTCCATCCTATTCATTGGCAGGAAGGCCCTTCCTTGAGAGAAGTCCAGAACTGTTCCAATATACTGAAGATGCTGGTAAGGGGAGAGACAAGACTTGGCCAGGTTGACTGTAATCCCCATGGACTGGAAGAATCGAAAGGTGTCTTCCAGGGTCTGCAACAAGAGATTTCTGGAGAGAGCTGTCAACAGCCAATCATCCAGATATGGGAACTCATAGTGACCCAGTCTCCTCAGAGTCGCGGCTACCACCACCAGGAACTTGGTAAATACCCGAGGACAGGCCAAAAGGAAGGACCCTGAACTGGAAATTACCCCCCTGGAAGCAGAAATGGAGGAAGTGCCGGTGGGTCGGGATAATCTGAATATGTAGGTAAGTATCCTACATATCCAGAGAACAAAGCCAACCTCCCTGCTGCAGAAGGGGCAGGCGCCCCTGCAGAGTGACCATCCGGAATCTCTTGTATTCTATGTAAAGATTCGGGTGACTGAGATCCAAGATTGGCCGTAAGTTCCCTATCTTACTGGGAATGAGGAAGAAATGGGAATAGAATCCCTTTCCCTTTGAGACCAAGGGATGGGCTTTATGGCCCTTTTACGCAGAAGTGCCCGAATCTCTTCTCTGATGAGAGCGACAATAGCCAGATAGTAATGAGAGAGCAAGGGAGGAATTTCCGGAGGGGGCTCCAGGAACTCAAGGTTGTGGCCCTTTTCAATGAGTTGGAGCACCCACTGATCTGAGGTCAGTGCTCGCCACTCACTGAGGTACAGGGAGAACCGACCCCCCAACCACCTCCCCCAAAGCTTCTGCGGGGCAAGGAGTCAGGCCACGGATCCAGGGGTGGGAAAAGTGGCTGTTGGCCCTAGGGGCAGCTGCTCCAGCAGGAGGGGTGTTTGCATCATATTTGTAGGAGCCTTTGCGCTGCTGGCCCTTGGAAGACTGGCAAGAGGGCCGACAAAAGGGATGATGCTGGGCAGACCGCTGTTGGGAATGGTACACAGAGTGTACTGACCTCAAGGCCTTACCCGATTCCTGAAGTTGGGAGATGATGTCTTGGGCATCATCCCCAAACAAGTTGAACCCCCTAAAAGGGGCATCTAGGATCTTAGCCTGCACATCAGGTGTGAAGCCAGAAACCCTCAGCCAAGAGTGGCAGCAAAGGCAGATGCCTGCTGCCACCCCACGCCCAGAGGAGTCAACGGTGTCGTAGGCCACTCTCAGGAAATGGCAGCCCACATCCGAATCAGATTGGAGGAGCTGGGCCAGCTGAGTCTTGATAGCATCCTCAGGGAGAGATTGGACCAAGTCCCTCACCTGGTCCCAGAGGGCGTTCTGGTACTGGACCACATGGGCCAGACAATTCTGCGCCCTTATAGCCAGGGTAGCAGAGGAAAAACATTCTCTTGCCAAGCTGGTCCAGCTGGCGAGACTCCAGATCAGGAGGGTGGGTGCTAAGGTGTTTTGGTTTCTTTGTGCAGTCATAAGCCACATTCATAACCACAGAATCCGCAGTGGGTTGTTCCCAAAAGGGCTTACCTAGTGGTACATAATAGAGGTGATCCACCTTCTTGGCCAAATCTGGGTGGAGGAAGGTTGCTTCCATGTCACCTTAGTCACATCCTCACACGCGTCAATAAGAGGAGGGACCAGCAGGGGGAGGGTCTCCTTCTTCTGGAGATATATGGCCAGACAGCGGCACTCCGGATCAAGTTCCTCAGTTTCCCACTCTCTTAGAGACTGGATAAGATGCATCACATCAAGGAAGGATGGGTCATCCGGGGGGATTTGGGGGTCTCCTTCGGCTGCTCTGGGCCAGTGGAGGAATTCCTGGAAACTTCAGACAAGCCTGATGAAAAAGAGGATGAATCATCGTCAGAGTGGCCACTATCCAGGGTCAGTGTAGGCAGACGACACCTAACCGAGCGATGGGTAGCTCCTCCCGAACGTTCCCAGTAGCACCCGTAGAGCGGGATTGGCTAGGACACGCCCTATCCTCATCCCGGGAAGTGGGGATTCTGGCGGTGCGGGCAGGAGGAGGAGAGGAAGGGCGCCTCAGTGGGTCCTTGTGCTGCATAAAGGACCACCAGACATTAATCAAGGCGTTCTAATCCACTGAAGGTGGATTATAAGGAACGTACGGGTATTGAGGTGGAGGATACCTATACAGATATGTTGGTGGAGAAGGTACTGTCTAGTACACCTGTGTCAGTCCAGCAGACGCTGACTGAAGGTTCCCAAGGGGCAAGCCGCCACAGGCGGGGACGAAGGCTGTGGTGGAGGAGATGTCAGTTGTTGCACTGTCGGCAGAGATGTCGGTCCCTCGGTCATCTGCCTGGAAGGTGAAGCTGACGCTGGTCTGGAGAGGTAGCGGACGTCGACCCTAGAGGTGAAGACGGCATCTCAATGGGGGGGAGGGACTCACAATTGAAGGAGCAGAGGTGACGCCTGGTAAAGGAGGAGGCGAGTGCTTGCTCCAGGCAAAGGCTAGAAGGACAAGCACCATCCCTGGAAACTGGGACCAACGCAGGCAATGCCAGGAATTGGGGGCAATGGGTGAAGGCCTGTCAGCAAGTGCTATACCCGGCAGCCTGGCTGGCAAACCTGGAGGAATCTAGGGCCACAGAATCGGGGTGGGGCAGGGGACTAAGTCCACTGCCCTGAAGAACCGCCACCCAAGACACAAATGAGAGTGGTTGTTTGCACCATCAGAAGCCCAGAAGGACAGAGGGCTGCTGAGGAAGGAGAGGCCGACCTCCTGTGCGAGGAAGGCCCAGAAGCAGACGCCTGTTTGTGTGGCACCCGGGAGCGGGAGGCAGACCACGGGCAATCCCGATGCTTATCGCTGTGTCTGTGCTTCCCGCTCAACGACTTCTCCTTCTGGGACAAAAATGCCCCTGAAGACTGAGCTAGGGAGGAGGAAGAGACATTTTTTTATATTTTATGTATTTGTTATTTATTTGTAAGGAATGAAGTTCTCCACCGCTGCTAGTTTTTGCTTCAAAAGATAGCTTTCAATGGTCTTCAAGCAGCATCTCCGTATGGCCTGGCTGAAGTCCTGGTAATGCTAGCAGGCCTTGGTGTTGTGGTCAGGGCCTAAGCAGAGCAGGCAAGAAAAGTGACTGTCCTTGGTGGGTATTTGCTTGCTGCAGGCACACTTTGTATACCGGTCAGAGGATGAAGCTGGAGGAGAAGACAGCACAAAATAATCAAAAAAACACCACCTTTTTTGCTGTTATTAAGAAGAGGAAAATAAAGCGTGAGAAATCACTATCAAAATGGTGGTCGACTGAAGCAGGTGTCCGTGAAATTCTGACATGCATAGGTCGATGGCGGGAAAAGAACTAAGGTAGATCTGGGGGACTGCCCCCTTGATAGGATAGGTGGATGTCAGCATGCTGACATTGGCTAGGGTGGTCCCCTACACTGCTAGCTAGAAGTTTTTCATGGGGTCCCAGCTTCTGGCGACTTCAGTTCTACCGGTGCGGCCTGCTGTAAGAGCCCCTTTGAAGCAAGATTTGGCGGATGCTGGTTGTCATTGCACGCCCCCACCCCCGATTGCCACAAAAAACCAAAAATTACTAGTCCCCTGGGTTGTTTCCTTCTGCCACGAGTACGCGGGGAGGGTAAGCCATGGCAAGCTACTCAGTGACTGTAGGGAGGCAAGCCTGGGCATGTGGGGATGGGCATGGGCTGACCTCCTTAAGGAGCGGAGGGGCCAGACTAAAAAAAAATAACCACAGAGCCAGGAGTGCCTCCTAAGGCAAATGCCTGTGGCAGCAGCTCTGGCTGTGGTATTTGACATGTCACAGATGGCTTGGAGAAGGTGTTTACTGTCGTCCTCTGCATGGAGAACTTTAAGAAGCTCCTGCTTTGGAGACCCTTCTGGGAGGGCCTAGGCATCTGCCCCACCCTACTTCCACAGGGTGTTCTGGTACTTAACCAGATGAGACAGACAGTTTGAGAACCAAAGGCCCTAGGTAGCCAAAGCAAAGGTCCTTTACCCCACAAATCAAACCTCCAGGACTCCTTATCAGAAGGAAGGGAGCGAAGGAGTTTGGGCATCTTAGATCGGTCATGTCAAGCCTTAATGACCACTGATTCTGTTTCAGGCTGGGCAGAATAGAAAGGCTTCACAAGGGAAGCCTGACACAGTCTTATCTGTCTTTCTAGGCACGGAAGGGACAGAGTTTGGTATGCGCCAAACAGCATTAGCAACATCAACCAGGGCAGGAAACAATGGAGGAAAGACCTTGGGAGGGGACTCAGGGATCTCTAGAAAATCCACCAGATTTCTCCTGGTAATTTCATCCTCTTCAGTCTGGATCATCATAGTAGACTGAAGTCTATTCATGTTGTTATAGAAGCTGGGGTCCTCTGGGGGGATATAGGGGTTATTTTTCTCGGAGTCCCCACTCATTGAAGAGACTGTGGACCTATCAGAAGAGTAGGCTCCAACATCCTCCTCTTCCTCTGGGAGGATATCAGGGCAGTACTCCTCTTCTATGCCAACCTGTTTTGAGACAGGGACTGATGGAAGACGCCCAGGAGGGTGCAGGGCGAGAAGGGCTTATCGGTGAATAAGTAGGAGTCGCCTCTGAAGGAGCCGTCGACAGTGGGTAAGCATAGGGGTGAACTGCCTGACCAGAGCCGATGTGATAGAAGTCAAAATAGAATTAAGGTTGACAGCCGGAAGGGGGGATGGCGGTCATGAGCAATGGCGAAGGCGCGGAACCCACCGCCGGACCCACCGGGAGTGAGGGTGACTGCGCTGGGGAAAACAGCCACTGATGGTCCAGCACCAGAGGAGAGCAATGGGGCCGAAGCTAGACCAGCCAGTTGAGGAGCAGCAGAGCCCTGCGAAACGGGCAGGGTCGGTGAGGCAGGGACTGCTGACCTGGAGGTTGACGGCCTAGTATCTTCAGATGCTGAAGAAAGACCCCCTGCCCGGATTGGCCTGAAAGAAACCAAGGCTGAGACTACTGAGGAAGTCGGCTCCGAAGGCGGCAATGACAGAGTCCCGGAAGACTGGGGAGAAGCCAGAGGGGACCTGAATCAGTGACCAGGGAAGCAGTCCTTGCAAAAGTCCTTGTCACTATGTTTCCCAAAGGATTCTTCTCGGCCTTAGATGGTTATGAGCTTGAGGAACATGCTGGAAAGGGGGGGAAGAAGAAGCCTCTGAACTCCTCTGTTCCATACTGGTCAAGTTTTGCTCCATTAAAATACCTTGAGGGCTAGTTTTCAGAACCCCACAGTAGTGAGGTTGAATTTCTGGCAGAGCTTGCATGCGAGGACATTGTGAGAAGGCCGAGACAACAGACACAGAGTTTGTGCTCATTCTCCTGATAAATCTTTCCGCAGTGGCAGTGACGGAAGATGGAGGACGACTCAACAGTCCTAAACATAAAAATAATGAAAATAAAAACTTTTAGCGGTCGAGTGAATGATGAAGCTTCCTACGGAGTCCATGTGAGAATGGTCGACAGCAGGAAAAGAACTGAAAAGGGAGTGAGCCACCTACGCCTTTATATGGAGAGCGATGTCGGTGGATGACGTCTGCATAGACGGCCCCCTGATAGGCTGCTACAGAAAAAGCTTCCGTGGGATCCTAGTGCCTGACAGCTAACTTACATAGGTGTGACCTGATGAAAGAGATATCCCCGAAGATCAGGTGGGTTTCGCACCTCATGATAAAGGGACCACACATGCAAAGTCTCACCCACCTGGCTGAGAGCGTCTGTCATGTGATTGTCTGCTCTTGTGACATTAACCGTTGGGAGATCTACACCCAGGTTGTGCAAGAGGGTCCAGGTGCAGATGGCCTCCTGACACATTGGGAGGGAGTGCATTCCGCCCTGCCTGTTCAGGTAAAACACGGCTGTGTTTTCCATCTGGGACTTGCACAACCTAACCCCTGACAAGAGGAGCAAATTCTGTCAAGAGCTAGCTGCACTGCATGGAGCTCCAGCAGGATGATGTGGTGAAAGAGTCCAGGGGCGACTGAAAATCCGTGAGTCCAGCGGTTATCTAGGTGCCTTCCCCCAAGAAACACGTCTGTCATGAAAATGATGGTCAGTTCGAGGAAGACAAATGAGACCTCTTCCTCCAGATGTTCTGGGATCAGCCACCACTGGATGGTATCCCACATCAGCTGGATTACTGTCCCCAGCTGGTCCAGGTGTCCTTACATACTGGAACACTGACAACCCAACTTCCACTGCAGGTGCTGCATCTGCCAGTGCATCCACTGGACCACACTGATGCAAGATGCCATGTACCCCAGCAGCCACAGGAAGTCCTGGGTAGGGTGCAAGTGCCCAACCTGAAATGAACAGACAAAGGAGGTAAGATCTGATATTAGGTCTGCAGGGAGACAGGTCTTGGCCTGAAAGGATTCTAGCTCTACCCTGATGAAATTAATCACCTTCGAGTGGGTGAGTACAAACTTGGCCGGGTTGACCAAGAGGCCCAAGACTCTGCAGTTCGGAAGGGCCAGGTCCCTGGACCACTCCACTGCTTCCTGGATGGCCCGGCAATCAGCCAGTCATCCAGGCAGGGATGAACTATGATGCCCTGCTGCCAGGTTGCTACCACTGCAATACACTTGATGAAAATCCTGGGTGCAGAGGACAGGATGAATGGCATCACCTGGGAACTGATGGAGCACTCCTTCTGCACAGAACCAGAGGTACCGCCAGTGGGAAGGATGGACTGAAAGAAAAAATTACTCACCTTAGTAATTATATTTCTTCTAATGGAGTCTTGCTGTATTCTGACAATTGTAGTGATTCCCAACCTTTGAACTGCCCCGGAGAACAAACAGTTAACTTCCTATGCAGGGCACAGAATGCTGAGTTCAAGCTTGGTTGAAGTCTCTGTCTGGAGTGTTTTGAACTTCAACCGTCAGATTCTTATGAGCCCAACTAAACTAAAAATTCCATGTGGAAATTGTAAAAATTCTTACTAGCCAACTGGCTGAAAAAAGTTTTGGATTCCGAAGGAAGACTCAAGTCAGGAAACCCAGAAACAAAACCCAAAGTACTAAATATAACAATAATAAATAAGCACCCAAACAAAAAGAAGGAGGGTGCAAGAAAAAACACCCTTGGGGTGCAACACCTGCCCACCCACTTCCCAAAAACAGGTTCTGAGAGGGAGGCAGGGGGGGAGGTCAGAATACAGCAAGACTCCATTAGAAGAAATATAATTACTAAGGTGAGTAATTTTTTCTTCAAACAACATGAAGTCTTGCTGTATTCTGACAATTGCAGACTACCAAGCAGTACCTCCAAGGAGGAAGGACAGAACCTACTTTGGGAATAGGCTATGAAGTACTGCTGTGCCAAACCGAGCATCACTCCTAGCCTGGATATCCAGAGAGTAATGCTTGGTAAAGGTATGGACTGTTTTCCAGGTGACTGCTTGACAAATTTCTAACAGAGGGATATCCCTGGCAGCAGCCAGGGAAGCAGCTGTACCTCTTGTGGAATGAGCCCTCAGGCCTGAGGGTGGAGTTTTTCCCAGTTTTCCACAGCAGAACTGTATACAAGACACAATCCACCTGGCAATAGATCTTTTGGTGGCAGGTTTGCCCTTTCCACTTCTCCATAAGTGAGGAACAACAGGAGGAGTCAAACCTGTGACCCTCGTGTACGCTCTATGTAGTAACTAATGGCTCTTTTGACATCTAAACTGTGTAGTCTCCTCTCTCCTGAGGAAGAATGATCAGTGAAGAAAACAGGGAGACACACAGACTGGTTTAAATGGAAGACTGAAACCACTTTGGGCAAGAACCTTCTATTGGTTCTAAGGACTACTTTATCCCTGTGAAATGAGATAAAATCAGGTTCCACTGACAGGGCTTGCAATTCACTGATACGCCTGGCAGAGGTAATGGCTACCAGGAACACAGTTTTCCAAGTCAAGTACTTAAGCTCTGCTGAAGACACAGGCTCAGAGGGGGGCTGCATAAGTTGAGCAATGCAGATATTCAAATCCTAGGCAGGGGCAAGGTCTCTAAAAGGAGGATTGGTGTGCAGCAATCCTTTAAAACATTTACAGAACATAGGATGGGAAGATAGTGAGGAAGGCTTCCCCACAGACAAACATGCAGAAACAGCTGACAAGTGTACCTTGAGAGTAGCTGGTCTGAGGCCTAGGCAATTAAGATGGACCATATAATCCAGAACCGTGAGGCAATTCAACAGTGTCTGGAGAAATATGTTCTTAGAACACCAAATGATGAATCTTTTCCATTTGGAGTTGTAAGTCTTTCTGGTGGAGGGCTCCGAGAAGCCTTGAGGATATCCAGAAACTCTTGGGAAAGATGCAGATCTGCAAACCCTAACTCTTCAAAGAGCTATGCTTTGAGATTGAGAGACTGAAGATTGGGGTACCAAATTCTTCCCTGAGAGGATGTCAACAGGTTGTAATTCCTGGGAAGAGACAGGGAAGATGGACTGCTAGGGACAGCAACAGTGGGTACCAGGCTGTCTGGCCCAATCTGGAGCAATCAGAATCACCTTGCATGGTTGAGACCTTACTTTACCAAAACTTTCAACAGGAGTGGAAAGGGGAAAGGCATACAGAAACTTACCCTCCCAATTCAGAATCAGGGCATCCAGAGGAACTGAGCCCAGGACTGGAGGTCTGCAACAAAGAGAGGAGTTGGTGATTGTCCAGGGCTGCAAAGATCTATCTCTGGGTGCCCCACCTTGAAAAAATCACTTTAACACCTGAGGGTCCAGGGACCATTCTTGATGACCCTGAGAAATCCTGCTCAGTGCATCTGCTAGCACATTGTCCTTGCCTGGAAGGTGAACTGCTTCAAGAGAGGTTTGCAGGGAATAAGCCAGGAACCACAACTTCATGGCTTCCGTGCACAAGGCCGTGGACAGAGTGCCTCCCTGCTTGTTGAGGTACCACATGGTGGTGGTGTTGTCTGTTCTGACTTGAACCACCTTGTTCTGTACTGACTGTGAGAATGCTTTTAGAGCCAGAAAAACTGCCCTGAGCTCTAGAAGACTGATGTGGAGAAGGGATTCTTGGGGGGACCACAGTCCCTGGGCAGTAAGGGACCCCAGGTGGGCTCCCCAGCTCAGGAGAGAAGCATCTGTGGTAAGGACCACTGAACAAGGCTGAGCAACAAAAGGAACACCTTGTCTTAGATTGTCCGGATCCTGCCACCACTGGAGGGCTTGGATCAAGGTCAGAGTCACTGGGATCAGTTTGGTAAGGGAATCCTTCTTCTGAGACCAGAAAGCTCTCAGGTGGAACTAAATAGTCCTCATCTGGAATCTTGCCCCTTGGACCACTGCTGTTTTATTTATTTATTTATTTATTGAACATAATCGGAATTACAATCCTTTGAGTCACAGACTCTTTTGCAAAGGCTCCATGTCAGTTACAGGGGGTGGAGGGAGAACAAAATACAAGGAAACATACATAAACAAGCAGTATTCACAAACAGTACTGGCAGTGCAGTCCAGGCTTTAACTTAGTTTACCAGAGACAGTGGTATGCAGCTTCTGGATATCACTTGTCAGAGACGGTAGGATGCTGATTCATGGGGTCTAGAGAGACCCTGTGTCAGTTATTAGGAGGGTTTGGGAGCACACAAGGTGGGCAGGGTTAGCCACAGTCACAATTTGCAGACTCAAGTAGGTAAGCTTTGAGGCCTGTTTTGAATAGGGAGATGCTATGGGTCTGAGAGAGCTGGGGAAGTAACATATTGAGCCAAAGAGGGGCACGGTAGCGGAAGGATCTTTGCCCAAGTGATGTTGAAGCTGCCATGTGGCCCAAGAACTGGAGGAAATGCCTTGCTGGTCGAGATACCGGAAGGCTGAAGGAAGAAGCTAGTTCAATACTCTGCTCCCCAAACAGAGAATTACCTACTACAGGAAAATCCATGGCCTTAGCCTGGGTGTCCTGCGAGAGGCTAGTACATCTGAGCCCTTGCCCTTCCTAGAGGAAGAAAGGCTCTTGCTCTGACTGTGTCCAGTTCTGCCCCTATAAAGGTAAGAAGCTGGACTGGTTCAAGAACTGACTTGGGAAGGTTGAGAAGAAATCCTAGAGAAGTGAGCATTTGCTAGGTCACTTGTAGGTGAGACTTGACTTGGTCTGGAGACTGACCCACTAATAGCCAATCGTCCAGATAAGGAAATATGGAAATCTTTTGCCTTCTTAGAAAGGCAACTACTACTGCCAGGCACTTTATGAAAACCCTTGGGGCTGAAGTAAGGCCAAAGGGCATTGCTCTGAACTGATAGTGGCCTGAGGGCAACTCGAACCCGAGGTACTTTCTGTGGGAGCACCTGATGGGAACGTGAAAGGAGGCATCTTTGAGGTCCAGGGAGGCTAGCCAGTCCCCTGGCCTTAGAGAGGGAAGGATTATTCCTAGAGTTATCATCTTGAACTTTGGTTTTAAAAGATGTTTGTTTAGATATCTTAGGTCTAGGATGGGTCGCCACTCCCCTGTCTTTTTGGGGGTCAGGAAGTACCTAGAGTACAGTCCTTCGCCCCAGTGTAGGGTAGGTACTCTCTCTCTAGCTTTTAAAGCTAGGAGAGAAGAAACCTCTGCCTCTAGGGCAAGGTTTCTGAGAGATTTGCAGGTGGAAAAGATCTGGCTCTCATCTTTGGAAATTTTTTGAAGCTGAGAACCAGTCCCTGGCTTACTACTTCCAGGACCCACTTGTCTGATGTAACAGACATCCAGTCCTGGACAAAGTAAGCCAGCCTGCCCCCTACTGGAATAGGAGGGTCGACCTGGGGAGGCCCATCAGGGTGTCTGCTTGGCAGGAGCTTTAGGCTGAGGAGAGGATGCAGCCCTGCTCATCCCCCATCTGCCTCTCCCTCTGAAGAACCCCTTCTGAGAAAAGGAAGAGGAGGCCTGTGCTTGGTAAAAAGGCCTATGAAAAGGCCTGCCCCTAGACTGCTGCCTTTGAGGAGTTGCTTGCCTTTCCTTGGCCTGAGCACTCCTGCAAGTGGTCCTGTACTCATCCATTTTCTTCATGTAATTCTCTGTCTGCTCCCCAAACAGAGAATTACCTACTACAGGAAAATCCATGGCCTTAGCCTGGGTGTCCTGCGAGAGGCTAGTACATCTGAGCCAAGCCATCCTCCAAAGAGCCACAGATGTAGCCATGACTCTTTATGACACATCATTAGAGTCCACAGCAGCATGAAACTGAACTTTAGATGCCTCAGTCCCATCTGCAGCCACCACCTCCAGCTCCTTGGCTAGCTGGGGGGAGGGCTGTTTAGCCAGTGCCAGTACAGTGTCCCACCTGGATTTCTGGTACCTGACTGTATAGGCCATGTAATTCGCCTGCCTGAGTCCCAAAGAAGATGCCATGTACTGCTTCTTTGCCATGGCATCAATCTTCCTGGAGCGCTTGTCAGTGGGGTGTGAAGCCAAGGGAATATTTGCCTTGTCACAGACAGCAGCCTGCACTACCCCAACACGGCTGCATTGCTGATATAAGAACTCCGTATCTGAGCCTGAAAGTGTATACCTCTTGTCCATTCTTCTATCCACAGGAGATATAGTGTTAGGAGACTAAGATTTTTTGTGTCCGTTTCCCAAAAGATTTATGGAGGGCAATAGACAGTCTACTGGACTCTGGGATGTCCATCATCTCTACATAATCAGGCTCCTCTTGATCTTCCACAGCCTCTTCCATAGGAAGCTGGAGGGTTTCAGCTGCCTTTCTGTAAAACATAAAGCGAGAAGGGGACTCAGATAGCCTAGGAGGGGAAACACCTGAAGCTCTGTCTGGGGAGATGTCCGGTTCCACAGGCACATCCAGGCCCCCACTTACATCATCATCCTCAAATTCCCCTTCCTCTTCAAATTCCGGTTCATAAAAATCTTCAAGGGCACAATCTTGAACCGGGGGAACCAACTGAACCAAACCCCTGCCAGAAGGAGCCAGATCGGTCGGAACCGGACGGAGCGATTCCATAATCTGAATGGCTCTGGCTATCTCTTCGGCGGTCAGAACATGAACCTCTGGATCCGAACCGGTCGATTTATCTTTGCGTTTTCTTTTTGTCGGAACTGATCCCTCAGAATCAGCTCTCCTTTTACCCGAAGAAGTATCGCCCTGGTCAGAGGGCACTCTTTCTGGTTTGGTCGAAACAGAACCAGGCTGGCCATTCGGGTCAGAGGACTTCTCGGCCTCCTTTTCCCTCAGTCTACCTAATCTCTTATCAAGGGTAGATTTGGGAAAGTTTTTACATATTTGGCAGTCTGAATCGAGGTGGTCAAACCCCAGACAAACACAGGTGGCGTGGGGATCGGCCTTATGAAAGACCTCCCCACACTCACTGTAGTGCTGAAACCCAGTGGGCGGTTTTTTTTTCTTGGGTTTCTCAGACATGGCCAACCTAACCAAACTTACCCTTTTTTCGGCAACCGCCAGGCAAGACTCCCTTATCGGTTCCTAACCGTGTCACGGGTATTGGAAAAAAACGGTTCAAAACACTTTTTCTTTTTTAGAACCGATAAGAACCGGTAACCACACACTAAGTAAACACACAAATTTCACTAACAAATGGCCGGTTCAGCCGAACCGAGCCGCACTTTTACAAGTTCCACACAGAAACACAGAACAATTCCTATCTAGTACTCATGGCACCACAGACAGAGACTGAACCAACTATGCGGATACTTTTTTCGGTTTAAAACCGACGAAAACTGAAAACTTTAACCGACTTTCGAACCGAGCTGAAGGAGAAATCTCCGGAGCGACCATTCAGTGAGGCGGAGTAAAGAATCTGATGGTTTAAGTTCAAAACACTCCAGACAGAGACTTCAACAGAGCTCGAGCTCAGCATTCTATGCCCTACATAGAAAGTTAACTCTGGTTCTCGGGCAGTTCAAAGGTTGGGAATCACTGCAATTGTCAGAATACAGCAAGACTTCATGCTGTTTGAATGTGGAAGAACAAGTCAGAAGATTCAAGGATCAGAACCACATGCCCTTCTCAGGGAGTGATACTGTCTAAGAGCTTCTTCAGACCTGGCACCAGTCAGTTACTTGGAACCCTGATGGCGGAGGTGGCGACCACCAAATATTACTTACTTTACAGAGCTGGCATAGAGTAGGCCTCTCCTTCATATTCCAGATATTAGACACGTAGGGCCGATTTCCTTTAGTACCTTGCAGGAAAGATATGGTCTACTCCAGAATGACTATTATGCCTACTCCCATATTAGGAACCTCCTTATGTGCTGCTCCCCAGACAAGCAGATGTTGCCCAACCCTTTACCTCTATTGTTAAATATAATAATGACTAGTTTTGGGGGGGGGGGGGGTCACATTTATCCTCACATTAATTGGCAGCTATATAGGTGGGTTACAGGCACTAACAAGGGAATTCACTGAGGGCATTCTGGAGGTGTGGAACAAAGAACTCCCGGTTCCAGTTTCTGAAGAGGACTGGCTAAAATATATTAAACCCTCTTTAGGCATCTCCGGCTCACCGTACTGGCAGGAGTTTGCCTGGAAGGTAAGAAACAGATACTTCAATACCACGGCCAAATTGGCCTACTTTTTAGGCAGCCCTAAGGAGAGATGCTGGAGAGAATGCGGGGAGACTAGGGCAGGCCATGCCCATGTTATGTGGTCCTGCATATGACTGAAGCAATATTGGTGGAGGATCTCTGGGGCTCTAGAGGAGCTGTTGGTGGACGAGGCAGTGTTAACCCCTGAGCTGGTACTCCTTTTCCATCCCCCCACCCGGGACCTGTGCATCCCAAGGGTTCCTTCTAGTCACTTACCTGATTGCAGCAAAAAGCGATCACTCGCCTCTGGGGACAGAATTCCCACCATCCCTTCAAGACTGGTTTAATGTCATGGGTGGAACTTTGTACTATGGAACGAATGATAGCCGGGGACAGGGAAGGACCCTTTGAAATTAAATGGTGTAAATGGGTGTTATACATTTCAATGTAAGATCCTTCATTTGTACCATGATGGAGCCCCCAGTGCCCCAGTTAGACAGGATGAAGTCACCCCCAGGATATACAACTGAAACCTATTTTGCTTTATATTATAAATCCATGTGTGTTTTGAGTACCATGTTATTACCCATCACATTGGAAAGGAAGCTGGCAGCCCTCATGCAACCTCGGGCGCTGAATCTGCAGTTATTTGGACTATAAATGGACTCTGATTGTTCATCCAATGATACTGCCGTGTTGTAAATGTTATGAAATGTGTCTCATGATAAGTGTTCTGTATTTCTTTTCAACAAAAATTAATCGACGTGGAACCTTTGTAAACGAGCAGTTCCTGCTCAAAGGTATTTGTAATCCTAAATTTCAATAAAATAAAAAAATAAAATAAAACAATAAAAATTATAATTTAAAAAAAAAAAAAAAAACATGCCCTGCTCAAGAGATGATATGATCTGGTTCAGTGTGACCAACCTGAACTTGCACTTCCTTGGGTACTGGTTCAGATCCTGAAGATCTAGTATGGGGCACCAACCCCTGTCCGTTTCAGGACCAGGAGGTACCAGGATACATACCCTTGACTTGTCAGGGCATCTGGGACACAGGCTCCCCCGCCATGTCACTGCGCAGCTTTGAGGGGCCACTGGCCACTGAGGCTGGAGGGCACCACTTCCCCATACCCTCGCCTTTTTTGGTCTGCTGGCCAGAAAATTTGGCCTTGGAGCGCCTGGCTTGAAACTGCCACTATTATGGCTGTTGCTGCCAAGACTACTGTAGCTGAAAGGGCAGAAACTGAAAGGCCTTTTTTTGATTCTGACCTTTCAGATCCTTTTGGGATGAAGTCACAGAACCCAGGGTGGCTCTGGATGTCTCGATTCTTCCGAGATGCCCATCCATCTCTGGACCAAAGAGAATGGTGCCCAGCAAAAGGACACCAGCTAAAATGTGCTGAACATCCACCGTGAAGGTGGAGAATTTCAGCCAGACCCTGCAACGCATCACGACAGCCACTGCTATGCCACAGGCACAAGAATCGCCAATATTCAAAATCATCTGGAGCTGGTGTTTAGCCACCCCTTGACCCTGGTCTCACATGAACCTTACTGGGAGCTGCCTATTGGCAGGCAGGCAGGAAAGGATGGTATCAAGCTCTCACAACAAGGAGTGGCCAAAGTGGGCCATCACCAAGGTGTTACTCATGTGGCAGAGACCAATGGAGAACACAACATAGACTTTAACAGTATGGTCAAGCTTCTTTGACTCCTTGTCAGGGGGGCTTGTCTACATCCCCAGTATTGCTGGACTTCTGGAAAACGGAATCGAACACCAGGCCCTCAGCAAAGGGGTGGTTGGACAATCCAGACAATGTGCTGGTAGGGACATGCATTTAAGGACCATACTGGCTGAGGGTGCCAAGCAGAAGGCTGGATTCTGTCAAAGCTCCAGAGGCAGTCCTAAAACAGCCTCAGCAATGGGAAAGGCAACCCAGGATTCATCCTTGTGCAAGCTGTCAGTGAAAGAGTATTTAGCCCTCTTTTGAACCGACTCCAAAGGAATGTTCATGGACTCCAACATAAGTTGGAAGAAAGCCCAAAACCACACTGGCCCGTGGTCAGCTCCTTCACCGATCCCCAGTTAAACATATGCATCCTTGACTGCATGGAGGACTGATCAGAGTCATTTGAGGACCTAACAAAGATTGCCCTTGACCACTGCTTACCACCATGGATCACCCTGGAGTCATCTGAGTGGGTAACTTCCACCAATATCCAGCCTGGCAAGCAGATTCCTGGATGGGAGTCCTCCAAAGGAGCACCCCACATGGGCTGTTGTGAAGACTGTTCCACCAACAAGGGTGGGGAGACGTATATGAGAACTGTTTTGACTGACCAGTATGGGCTTGACTGGCATCGGCCAGCTGACCACAGCGGTCCAGGGTAGAGCCCTACCAGACCTTGCTGAGGCCCACTGCACCCAGAGGAGCTCCTCACAGAGCCACCACATTCGCTGGCGGAGACTCTCCTCATCAGAACATGAAGAGGAGAAGAAGCATCGACAGCAATACCTCTCGGTCAAGTGGACCGTGAATTTGAAGGAGCCCCTCAACCCATGACTTAAACCACAGAACTGGGAGCCAATGTCAAGGAGACAGCCAGACATACAGTGTAAATCAACTGCATTGTTTCTGACTGCTTGACATTCCATGGTAGGCTGATCTCCAGCAGGGATACAGACTGCTCAGTGTCTTCCTGAGTGAGGCCCAGGATAACCAAGGTCATGGAGAGCGACTCATCGTCAGCCTCCTCTGACAACGGGTAGAAGGGGTCGAGAAATATCTCAACCACCCGACTGACCAATGTCGAGGTCGCAATAGCCCGACATGGGTACCATGCAGCTAGCAACCCACCACTCGCCCATATGTGGCTCAGCCAAAGTGGAGCACTCAACAACCATAGTGTGGTTAGGGGAGTCGAGGGAGCAGTTGAAGTGTGATCCCTCCTGGTTCCATGACTGATGTTTCTTGCTTTTGTGCTCCTTACTGTGGCATGCAGGGCTCTCCCCTAAGGTCTCGAGTGCCCAACATATTTCACAGGAACTTCCACGTGATGGACGCTTTGATAATGGCCCCAGCCAGGAACAGCACAGAAGCCAATGAGGTGCCAACCACAGTCTTCACCACCACCTCTTTCATAGCTGCTAGTTAGGCCGTGGACCCCATTGCAGCACAGGCTGCCTTGCGACCACCCTTGGACCACAATATAGGATCTCAGTCAGCCAGCTGAGAAGGCTACCTTCCTTTCTTCAAGTGAGGATGGGAGGCACTGTCTGGCAGAGGCTGCAGATGGCAACATCATGTGTCGTCCCAAGGCAGTTCAGGTTCAAAATGTATGGATCTGTCAGCAACATCATCTGCCAGCATGTGACTTACTGTTTAAAGCAAGAAGCAGCCTTCGCTTCCTCAAGTTCCATATTTTTGATCAAGTGTTGACAGCAGGACTGATGAATATACTGAATATCAAAAAGTAGAGAAAAGTAACTAAGTTTGCCAATGGTGCACTTAATAGACCATGCAATACGCACAGCAACAAAGGAAGAGACCAAACTCTTCCAGTGGAAAAGATCTGATGTCATAGGACAGAGCTGAAGGATATACCACCCGGGTGGTGGGAGAAACTTTGCTTAAAGACATTACGGTGAATCGGCTCTTAAGGAAGAACTGCCATCGTGTGGATATGTGGACCATGTTTATGCCCCTAGAAACAGCTTTTCAGCAACTTTCAGGCAGGAATAGTTCTGGCAATGTCATGTAATCTTAAAACATTTTGGTGCCAATCAAGTGTTAATAGACACACACACCTCAGGTAAAAGTTCAACAGGTCCCAATACAGTTTCAGACTGTTTTATTCTCAAGCTCCACAATCTCTTCACTGTGAACTGTAGCAATTGATCCCTGAAAGAAACTAAATCCATCAAGTCAAAAAGTACTCATTAATTTACAGACCATGGAGTCTTGACGGAATACAGCAGTCACAGTTTTTTAAGTGGGTCCAAATTAACATGGAATAAACTCCAAATCAACAACAAACATAGATCGTATTCACCCTTTCATAAGGACTAGTCTAACACACACCTCAGGTGGAAGTACAACAGATTCAAAGAGAGTTTCAGGCTCCGATATATTCTTGAGCTCCACAATCTCCTTGCTGAAGGCTGCAGAAATTGATCCCTGAAGCATAAGAAATATACATTAAACAAATCACAAAGTACCAACTAAGTCACTGACCAGAGAACCTTGAGAGAGTATAGCACAGTGGATCCAAATTTATTTGGTGTTAATTCCAATCAATTGTAAATATTTCTGGTTGTATTTTTTCCCTTCATATTAATAATAAGTGCTCATACTTGACACAAACCTTAGGTGAAAGTGCAACAGATCCAAGAACTATTCCAGGCTCCAATATATTCTCAAGTTGGGAAATGGCTAGGATAGTGCGGGGGTTTAGAGCTGGAGATGGGTCTTAGGTAGCACACTCAGTGGCATTCTCTGAGGTGCTTCCCATCTGTAACAGGGGAAAGGCAGGATCTACCCACCAGAGGTTTCAACTCATGGCTGAAGGAATGGTGCAAGAGGAGTTTGGATACATCGGGGACTCTGGACCCATCTGGAAGGATAAGGGCCTATACAAGGGTGATGGCCTGCATCCAACTGCGTAGGGAACCACAGTCCTTAGAGGATGGTTTAAGTGTTTCTTTGATGAACATTTAAACTAGTCAGAGGGGTTGGGGGGGTGGCGGAAGAGATCCGAAAGCAGAAACTGCACCCCCCAAATAAAAAAGGCTGAAGTAGAGAGTAGGGAAGACCCAAGAGGTGTGGAAACCTCCAGGTGAATCAAAGATGAAAACTAGTTCCTGGAACATCAATGCTTTCCAAGAGAGAAAGCGTAGGGCATAAGTCATGGCCAGCTCAAAAGGAGCTAAACTAACCTTTTCCAACTCAAAATTCAAATCCTAAACAAGGACTAGATTACAGATAGTAGGCTTCAAGTGCGTAATGCCTCTCAAAACTGTATGGGCCAACTTCAGCAGGGCAACATTTGACAATCAACAGGCAAATGGAAAGCTGAGATAGCAGCCAAGTGCCCTTTAATAGAGGAATTATACAGTAGGCCTGCATTGAACAAGGACAGCAGATACTCCAGAACCTGATTTATTGGACAGGTAAAAGGGCCTAAGTGATGAGAAGCAGCCTACAAGGCAAACTGCTTCCACTTCATGGAAAAAGTGGTTCAGGTAGAAGGCTTTCTATTAGCCACCAAGACATCAGCCAGCTTTTGGGAGACCTCAAATGTAGCAATGGCTATGTTTTCAGGAGCCATGCATGGAGGTGAAATGATCTGAAGACAGACAGATCAGGGTTCCCTGCTCCTGTGACAGAAGTCCCTTCAGAAGGGCAGAGGTACTGGCGATTCCACTGCCAGCTGCTGCAGTAAGGGGAGAAAGATCTGTCGAGGCCATAGGGAAGTAATGAAGATTAAGAAAAAATTACTCACCTTAGTAATGTTGTTTCTTCTAATGGAGTCTTGCTGTATTCTGACATATGCAGTTAGGTCCTGCCTTTCAACTGCCCCAGAGAACAAAGAGTTAAACTTTCCATGGTCAGCATGGAATGTTCACCATGAGCTCGGTTGAAGTCCCTGTCTGCTGTTGTTTAAACTGCAACCATCAGATCTTTATGAGCAATACTCACTAGAAGTTGTGTGTGGAAACTGTAAAACTCAAACTAGCCAACTGGCAACTATATCTATATAAAAGGGTTTTTGGTTTCAAAAGGAAGACTCAAGTCAGGAAACCCAAAACAAAACACATCCAAAACACAACCACTCACCCAAACTAAAGAGGGTGAAAAAGGACACCCTACGGTGCCAACACTGCTCCTGCCCACCCACATCCCAAAATCTAGGTTCTGAAAGGGAGTCGGAGTCAGAATACAGCAAGACTCCATTAGAAGAAACATTACTAAAATGAGTAATTTTTCTTCAAACAACATGAAGTCTTGCTGTATTCTGACATGAGACTACTAAAGCAGTACCTCCATGGAGGAGGACAGAACCTACTTTGAAACAGGCTCTGAAGTACTGCTGTGCCAAACCGATCATCACTCCTAGCCTGGATATCCAGAGAGTAATGCTTGGTGAAAGTGTGGACTGTTTTCCAGATGGCTGCTTGACAAATTTCAAAGAGGAATATCCCTGGCAGCAGCCATGGAAGCAGCTGTACCTCTAGTGGAATGAGCCCTCAGGCCTGAGGGTGGAGTTCTACCCAGTTTTTCATAGCAGAACTGTATACAAGAAACAATCCACCTGGCAATAGATCTCTTAGTGGCAGGTTTGCCCTTACCAACTTCTCCATACGTGAGGAACAACTAGAGGGATTCAAACCTGTTACCCTTGGTACGCTCTATGTAGTAGCTAAGGGCTCTTTTAACATCCAAGCTGTGTAGCCTCCACTCTCCAGAGGAGGAATGGTCAGTGAAGAAAACAGGGAGAGATATAGACTGGTCCAGGTGGAAATCTGAAACCACTTTAGGTAAGAACTTTCTGTTAGTTCTTAGGACCACTTTATCCCTATGGAAAGAGATTAAATCAGATTCCACTGACAGGGCTTGCAATTCACTGATACGCCTGGCAGAAGTAATGGCTACCAAAAATACAGTTTTCCAAGTCAAGTACTTAAGCTCTGCTGAGGACAAAGGCTCAAAGGGGGGTTGCATAAGCTGAGCAATGCAAACATTAAGGTCCCAAGCAGGAGCAGGATCCCTAAAGGGGATTGGTGTGAAGCAATCCCTTGAAAACACAAAAACAGATGGGAAGACAGAGAGAAAGGCTTGCCTACTGACAAGAAAGCAGAAACAGCTGGCAAGTGTACTTTAAGAGTAGTTGGTCTGAGGCCTAGGCCATTAAGATGGACCATATAGTCCAGAACCGTAGGCAACTCAGCAGAGTCTGGAGAAATATTCTTCTTAGAACACCAAATGCTGAATCTTTTCCATTTGGAGTTGTAAGTCTTTCTGGTGTAAGGCTTTCGAGAAGCCTTAAGGATATCCAGAACCCCTTGGGAAAGATGCAGATCTGCAAACTAACTCTTCAAGAGCCGTGCCTTGAGATTGAGAGACCGAAGATTCGTGTACCAAATCCTCCCCTGAGAGGATGTCAACAGGTTGTAATTCCTGGGAAGAGACAGGGGAAGGTGGACTGCTAGGGACAGCAACAGGGGGTACCACGGCTGTCTGGCCCAGTCTGGAGCAATCAGAATCACTTTGCATGGTTGTGACCTTATCTTGACTAACACCCTGAACAGGAGAGGGAAGGGGGAGAAAGCAAAATTTCCCTTCCCAGTTCAGAATCAGAGCATCCAGGGGGACTGAGCCCAAGACTGGGGGTCTGCAACAAAAGAGAGGAAGTTGGTGATTGTCTGGGGCTGCAAAAAGATCTATCTCTGGTGTGCCCCATCTCGAGAAAAATCACTTTCAAAACTAGAGTATCTAGGGTCCATTCATGATGGCCCTGGGATATTCTGCTCAGTGCATCTGCTAGGACATTGTCCTTCCCTGGGAGGTGAACTGCTATCAGAGAGGTTTGCAGGGAATAGGCCAGGGACCACAACTTCATTGCTTCTGTGCACAAGGCCGGAGACGGAGTGCCTCCTTGCTTGTTGATGTACCACATGGTGGTGGTGTTGTCTGTTCTGACCTGGACCACCTTGTTCTGTACAGATCTGGAAAAAGTTTGCAGTGCCAGAAACACTGCTCTGAGTTCCAAGAGATTGATGTGAAGCAGCGATTCCCAAGGTGACCACAGTCCTTGGGTGGTAAGATCCCCCAAATGAGCTCCCCAGCCCAGCAGGGAAGCATCTGTGGTGAGTATCACTGAATGAGACTGAGTGACAAAAGGAACCCCTTGTCTCAAATTGTCCTGATCCTGCCACCATTGCAAGGCTTGGATTAGGGTTGAATCACTGGGACTAGTTTGGAAGGAATCCTTTCTTTGGGACCAGAAGGCTTTTAAGTGGAACTGAATGTCCCTCATCTGGAATCTTGCCCCTTGGACCACTGCTGTGGAAGCTGCCATGAGGACCAGTAGCTGAAGGAAATGCCTTGCTGGTCGAGACACCTGAAGGGTGAATGAAGAGGCCAGTTCCATGAGGGTCCTTGCCCTTTCCAGGGGAAGGAAGGCTCTTGCCTTTACTATATCCAGTTCTGCACCTATGAAGGTGAGGAGCTGTACTGATTCAAGAACTGACTTTGGAAGGTTGAGAAGGAATCCTAAGGAAGTGAGCACTTGCTGAGTCACTTGCAAATGTGACTTGACTTGGTCTGGAGACTGACCTACTATGAGCCAGTCGTCCAAGTATGGGAAGATGGAGATCTTTTTTTCTTCTTAGGAAAGCAACAACTACTGCCAGGCACTTTGTGAAAACCCTTGGGGCTGATGTTAGGCCAAAGGGCATTGCTCTGAATTGATAGCGGCCTGAGGGCAACTCGAACCTGAGGTACTTTCTGTGGAAGCACCTGATGAGAATGTGAAAGTAGGCATCTTTGAGGTCCAGGGAGGCTAGCCAGTCCACTGGCCTTACAGAGGGAAGGATAATTCCCAGAGTCACCATTCTGAACTTTGGCTTTAAAAGGTGTTTGTTCAGATATCTTAGATCCAGGATGGGCCGCCATTTCCTGTCTTTTTGAGGGTTAGGAAGTACCTGGAGTACAATCCTTTGCCTTTGTGTAGGGTGGGAACCCTCTCTACAGCTCTGAGAGCTAGGAGAGAAGAAACCTCTGCCTCTAGGGCAAGGGTCTCTGAGAGATTTGCAGGTGGAGAGGATCTGGTTCTCATCTTGGGAAATTTTTCGAAGCCGAGAACCAGTCCCTGGCTTACTACTTCCAGGACCCACTTGTCTGATGTTAGAGACTTCCAGTCCTGGACAAAGTAAACCAGCCTGCCCCCTACTGGTATGGGAGAATCGGCCCAGGCAGACCCATCAGGGTGTCTGCTTGGCAGGGGCTTTAGGCTGAGGGGTGGATGCAGGCCTGCTCATCCCCTGTCTGCCTCTCCCTCTAAAGAACCCCCTCTGTGAAAAAGAAGAGGAGGCCTGAGCTTGGTAAAAAGGCCTTTGGAAAGGCCTACCCCTGCCCCTGGACTGCTGCCTTTCAGGGGTTGCTTGCCTTTCTTTGGCCTGACCACTCCTGTAAGTGGTCCTGTACTCATCCATCTTTTTTATGTAGTTCTCTGTCTGCTCCCCAAACAGAGAATTACCAATTACAGGAAAATCCATGGCCTTAGCCTGGGTATCCTGTGAGAGGCTAGTACATCTGAGCCAAGCCATCTTCCGAAGTGCCACAGATGTAGCCATGACTCTTGATGAAACATCACTGGAGTCCACAGCAGCATGAAACTGTACTTTAGATGCCTCAATCCCATCTGCAGCCACCTGCTCCAGCTCCTTGGCAAGCTGGTCAGGGGCCTGTTTAGCCACAGCCAGCACAGTGTCCCACCTGGACTTCTGGTATCTAGCTGTATAGGCCATATAGTTAGCCTGCCTGAGTCCCAAAGATGCCATGTATTGTTTCTTGCCATGGCATCAATCTTCCTGGAGTCCTTGTCTGGGGTGTGATGCCAAGGGAATATTTGCCTTATCACAGGCTGCAGCCTGCACTACCCCAACATGGCTGCATTGCTCGAAAAGGAACTCCGTGTCTGAGCCTGAGAGATTGTACCTCTTGTCCATTCGTCTGTCCACAGGAGGTATAGAATTAGGAGACTTAAGAATTTTATGTGCGTTTCCCAAAGGATTTGTGGAGGGGAATAGACAGTCTCCTGGACTCTGGGATGTCCATCATCTCGACATAATCAGGCTCCTCCTGATCCTCTAATGCTTCCTCCACAGGAAGCTGGAGGGTCTCAGCCACTTTTTTGTAAAACATATATTGAGAAGGGGACTCAAAAAGCCTCGGAGGAGAAACACCTGAAGGTCTGTCTGGGGAGATGTCCGGGTCAACAGGCACATCCAGATTTTCACCATCACCATAATCATCCTCATACTCTCCTTCCTCCTCCTCCTCCGGTTCATAAAATTCTTCCAAAGTATAATCCGGAACCGGGGGAACCGACCGAACCGAACCCCAGCCAGATGGTGCCGGTTCATTTGGAACCAAACTAAGCGATTGCACTATCCTTATCGGCTTGGCTATCTCATCGGCGGTCGGAGTATGAATTTCGGGGCCCGAACCAGACAATTTATCTTTTCTCTTTCTTTTCACCGGAACAGACTCCTCAGAATCGGCTCTCCTTTTGCCTGAAGTATCGCCCTGGTCAGAGGGCACTCCTTCTGGTTCGGTCGGAACCAAACCGGACTGGCCATCTGGGTCAGCAGACTTCTCGGCCTCCCTTTCCCTCAGTCTACCTAATCTCTTTTCCAGGGTAGATTTGGGAAAATTCTTGCAAATTTGGCAGTCTGAATTGAGGTGGTCAAACCCCAGACAATAAACACAGGTGGTGTGGGGATCAGCCTTGGCAAAGACTTCCCCACACACACTGCAGTGTTGAAACCCAGTGGGCCCGGTTTTTTTCTTGGGTTTCTCAGACATGGCCAATCCTATCCAAAACTTACCCTTTTTTGGCAATCCGCCAGGCAAGACTCCTCTATCAGTTCCTGATCGTGTCACGGGTCTTGGAAAAAAAGTAATAAAATCCGTTTTTTTTTTTAGAACTGATACGGACCAGTTACCACACTCTAAATCAAGCACAAGCTTTTTTATCTCAAACTGATCGATTCAGGCGAACCGATCCACAATTTACAAGTTCCACACAGAAACAAAACAAAAAACCTATCTAGTACTCACGGTACCACAGACAGAGACTTGAACCGATTAAGCGGCAACAGCAATTCGGTAGAAACCGACCGAAAAAATGACACTTCAACCAACTTTTTTGAACCGAGCAACAGGAGAAATCTCCGGAGCGACTGTTCAGTGAGTCGGAGTAAAGAATCTGACGGTTGCAGTTTAAACAACAGCAGACAGGGTCATCAACTGAGCTCGTGGTGAACATTCCATGCTGGCCATGCAAAGTTTAACTCTTTGTTCTCCGGGGCAGTTAAACGGCAGGACCTAACTGCATATGTCAGAATACAGCAAGACTTCATGTTATTTGAAAGCAGCCCTCTCCATCTGAAGTTTGAGTAGTACCCTCTGAATTAGAAAAAAGGGAGGAAAGGTGTACAGGAAAAACAGGTTACTCACCTGTAACACTAGTTCTAGAAGTGGTATATGATGTTCATCTACACTTTCTGGCAGTTGTCTTTCCCTTTAAGACTGGCCAGAAACGTCTTCAAGTTAGCTCCTACCACCCACCTGGGTGGTAACTACCTCAGCTCCACCCCATAAAACCAGATCTAGCCTGCTGGAAGCATGTTGTCGCAAAGCCAAGGAGGGTCGGGGTCCGTAGGATGATCATCATATACCACTCCTAGAACTACTGTTACAGGTGAGTAACCTGTTTTCTAGGGACGTGGATATGATGTTCTAACCACACTTTCTGGCAGACTCCTAGCAGTTCTCCGAGGGGGGGGGGGCAATGAGCACACCACCCATTTAGGGAACAGAGATTGGAGAACTGAGGACCCAAAACCAGCATCCTGGTGTGACTGTAAGCCAATGTGGTAATGGGAAAAGAATGTGTGTGCCGACCTCCAGGTAGCAGCCCTGCACATTTCCTGAATAGAGACGTCCCTGGAAGCAGCCACAGACGCAGCGATATGGCAGTTGGAATGAGCCCTAAGCCCTACGGGAGGCTCCCTACCCACCAACCTATAGCACAGATCTATGCAGGAGGTGACCCACCTGCCAATCATCCACTTGGCTGCAGAACTGCCAGTGCGGCTTCAGCATAGGTGACAAACTGCTGGTGAACCTCTCCCCGAACTTCAGCCATCCGCTCCTTATAATAAGAGAGCGCTCTTCTAGGGTCCAAAGTATGGAGCCTATATTCAGCCTCTGAGGTGTGACTGGGGTAGAACACTGGCACAGCCAACACCTGGTTAAGGTGAAACTCCGACACCACCTTCGGAAGGAATTTCGGGCGGGGGCGCAGGACAACCTTGTCCCTGTGGAAGACTAGATAAGGAGACTCGATGGAAAGCACCTGGAGTTCTCCCATCCTTCTGGCTGACATGATAGCCACCAAGAAGTCGGTCTTCCACGACAGGTGAGAGATGTCACACCTGTGCGTTGGTTCAAATGGCTTGCCCATGAGCTTAGCCAATACCAGCAGTAGATCCCACGGAGGTGGAGATTCTCGCACTGGAGGGGATATGTGATCAAGGCCTTTGAAAAAGCGCCCGACCACCTTCTCCTGCGCCACCGACTGCTTTCCAGCCCGCGCCCGGTAAGCAGAGTTGGCTGCCAGGTGCACCTTAAGGGTCGTCGACCAAAGCCCTTGCTGAGAAAGGGACCATAGGTAGTCCAGAATGCTGGCCAAGAAGCAGGAGGAAGGGTCCAACCCCTTATCCTGACAACAAATGGAGAATCTCTTCCATTTGAGGACATAGCATTTTCTGGTCGACTCCTTACGGGATGCGTCAACAACGTTGAGGACCTCATCATAAAGACCCAAGGCCTGGAACTCTAGCCGCTCAGGAACCAGGCCGTCAGGTGCAGGGATTGAAGGTCCGGGTGGAGTATCTTCCCCTGGTTGACCGAGATCAGGTCCGGGCGGGCTGGAAGCCGCCTCGGGAGCCTGGAGTGGAGGCTGAGGAGATCTGGATACCAGAACTGGCGGGGCCAGTCTGGTGCTACCAGAATCACCTGCGCCTTGTCCCTCCTCGCCTTGAGAAGCACCTTGTGGATCAAGGGAAATGGGGGAAAGGCGTAGAAGAGGCCCTCGGTCCACGGCCTCGAGAAGGCATCCCCCTGCAGCGAGCCCTACTGAGGGGGGTGGGCATGAAACAGCCTCAGCTTCACACTCTCCCTGGAGGCAAACAGGTCCACCTGAGGAGTGCCTCAGTGGGAGAATAGATCGTGTACTACCTCCGGCAGGAGAGAACACTCATGAGATGCAGCACCTATCCGGCGCAGGGCATCGGCCAGAGTGTTGGAGGCTCCCACCACATGGATGGCTAGGAGATCCGCCTCCAGTCTGCTCACGAGGGACCAAGTGCGGAGAGCTTCCTTGCAAAGGGGCAAGGAGTGCGTCCCACCCTGGCGGTTTAGGTAGTACATGGTCGTGGTATTGTCTGCCTGAACCTGGACCACTTGACCCCGTACAAATGGAGCGAAGGTGATGAGGGCTAGTCGGACCGCCCGAAGCTCCAGCAGGTTGATGTGGCATCGAGACTCCTGAGGGGACCAGAGGCCATGCGCTCTGTGCTCCCCCAGATGGGCACCCCAACCCATCACTCGATAGAATGACCGTTGGCTCGGGGCAGACAAACGGGATGCCCTCCTGCAGATGAGCTGGAACGATCCACCACTGGAGAGCATTCCACATCTCCTGGGTCACCACCACTGGCTGGTCCAGAGGACCGGAGCGCTGTGACTATTGGCAGGCCAGCCCCCACTGAAGGGGACGCATGTGCCAGCGGGCACAAAATGGACCATGCTGGTGCAGGCCGCCAGGAGGTGCAGGAAGTCCTGGGCAGGGCGCAATTCCCCAACCAGAAATGACTGGGCAAAGGAGGAGAGAACCTCGGCCCTGTCCGCCGGGAGCCGTGCTCTGGCTCTAAGAGAGTCGAGCTCTGCCCCGATTAACTGAATCACCTGTGTTGGCACGAGGTCCAATTTGGCCTCGTTGATGAGGAGGCCAATCTGAGAGCAGACCTGGAGGGCCAGATCCCCGGACCGCTCCACCTCCAGCCTGGAGGGGGCTGCAATCAGCCAGTCGTCCAGGTAAGGGTATACCCGGACCCTTCGGTGCCGCAGGAATGCTGTCACCACTGCCATCCATTTGGTGAAGACCCTGGGAGAAAGGCCGAAGGGCATGGCCCGGAACTCATAGAGGGACCCCTCAGCTCTGAAGCGAAGGAATCGCTGGTGGGACGGACAGATTGGGACGTGAAAGAATGCGTCCTGGAGGTCCAGAGAACAGAACCACATGCCTCGCTCCAAGGATGGAATGATCTGCACCAGAGTGACCATCCTGAAGGTTCCAGACCTTAGGAACTTGTTTAGGTCATGTAGGTCTAGAATGGGAGCCAGTCCCCCGTTTTGGGACCAGGAAATACCTGGACACAAACCCTGGGACTGGAGGAGGATCTGCTACCTCCCTGATCACCTCCTTTGGAGGAGCAGAGCAATGTTGGCTCGACGAGCAGACAGAGAGGCTGTGGACCTCATAGCCCCCCGTGGGGCGACGGCCCGATAGGGTGAGGCCTGCTCGAATTCCAGAGGCAGACCTTTCCCTACCACTTCCAACTCCCAGCGGTGATAGCGGACCAGGCGGAAAAGAAGTGGCGTAGCCGTCCCCCCCACGGGGGGAACCGGGGAGGGGTGACAAGGCTGGGGGCGACACCACTCAACCCGTCACTGGGCAGGCTTGGAGGAAGGACCGGCCGAGGGACCTCCTGGGCCTTTTCCTCCAGGCTTCCTGCTGGAGGAAGCTGTAGGCTTGGCTTTGGGGTGCCAAGTGCGTGCCTGCTGGCCCTGATGTTGGTGTTGCTGGGCCGGACGTGCAGCAGGGGCAGAAGACCAAAAGGGCTTACGCTGCTGCTGGCGGCCTTTGTCCTTCTGGGCAGACGTGACAGAGTCCAAGGTGGCACTGGACTTCTCGATCCTCTGGAGATGGCCTTCCACCCTGGGCCCGAACAAGTTGATACCCAGGAAGGGAACATCTGCCAGCTTGTGCTGGGTATCTGCCCGAAGGTGGAGATCCGCAGCCAAGCTCTGCAGCACATGGCCACTGCGGCCGCTACTGACCGGGCACAAGAGTCTCCAATGTCGAGAGCAGTTTGAGCTGTTGCTTTGCCACCGCCCTTCCCTAATCCCGCACCTGCTTGACCGTAGTCTGGAGGTCAGCCGGAGATGAGAATCACCTCATCCAGGGAGCCTAAAAGAGCGTGGGAAAAGTGTGCCATCAGAATGGCTGTACTGGCCTGACGAAGGCCTAAGGAGGACGATGCGTAAACTTTACACCCGGAGTAGTCCAGTTTCTTGGACTCTTTATCCGGTGGCTTGTCCACGTCCCGAGCGTTTCTGGAGCCCCGGAAAACGCTGTTGGTCACCAACCCCTCTGCAGAGGGGTGCTCCAAGAATCCGGAGAGTGAGCCGGTGGGAACGGCATATTTCCCGGCCATCCTGGCCGAGGGAGTTGGACAAGAAGCCGGCTACTGCCATAACTCCAGGACCAGGCCAACAATGGCTTCAGCCACAGGAAAGGCCTCCGTAGGAGAATCCCCTCGGTCCAGTATCTCCGTGAGGAGATACTTAGCCCGCTTTGACATGGGTTCGAGCTTCATCCCAGTAGATTCTGAGATGAGCCGAAGTAATCCCATGAACGAGGATGGGCTCTCGTCCACCGACTGTCCCCCAGAGGACTCCAGGTTGAGAGGCCTGGACAGAGAAGAGTCATTGTCAGACTCCAAGGAGTCTGCAAACAGCTGCCGAGGGCCTGAGCCACCCTCCACCTGCCGAGGGCTATCGGGAGTGAGGGTGACCGACAACCAATGGGCCAATCCATGACCCGACCAAGAATCCTTGGTCGGAGCCCCAGTTATTGGTTGTGGAGGTGGGGGTTCCACCATAATGGGTGGCGCAGTTGGTTTCAGCCGAACAACTGGCGCCGGCTTCGGCTCCTCGATGACCACGAGGGGTTGTTTCAGTCGCTCAGGTGACAGCCACTTAATGGCCGGGAAGGCAACGGGGTCGGCTTGTTCCCGGTCAGAAGGAGCTGCTGCCACATCAAGTCTTTGTAGCGTCGGCGCAAGTTGCGTCGAAGCCTTTCCTCCGAGGAGAAAGAAGATGAGGATGAGCAGCGCCGCCGCTTTCCTCGGTGCCGAGACCGAGACCGCCGGTGTCGGCAGGATCGGCTGGACCGAGAAGAGGTCTGAGACCGAGACCGTCGGTGTTTCCAAGGGTGGGTCAAAGAGGGAGCAGTGGAAACCCGTTCCTCCCTAGGCTCGGGAACCTTAACCGGGAACTCCGGCACAGGAGGCGCAGGCAAGTCCTTGGTTTCCACCGGGGGAACCGGTGAAGAAGGGTTGTCGGCTTCTCCAGTCGACAGCCCGTCCGATGGGTCGAGAAAAATCTCGACCGCGTCGACAGGTGTCTCAGCCGGCTGACCTGACGGGAACACCGTGAAGTCAGCGGCCTTAGCCGCAACCTCGACCGAAGTCGAGTGTCGACTGTCCGGGGAAGGGGATCTCCCCTGCTCCCACGAACGTCGACAGTGGGACTTACCCAGAGTCCTTCTTCTTGGACCGAGAGGAATGTCCCGATGGACCCTCACCTTTTGTAGAGAGGGACTGACAAAGCTCCTTAAAAGAAGCCGTGTAGGAGGAGCCCAAGGAGAGTGGGATAAATGCCGTGGCCGAGGAAGACAAAGATGCGGCCTGGGCCGCCTCCTCCTCGAGGGCGATCATCTGCTCAAGTTGCTCAGCCGAGCCCGCTGCCAGACACCGCCCAACGGGCCTCCTATGACTCCATCAGAGGAGCACGTCTCTCTGGGCGCCCAAGTTGGAGTCTGGCAGCACAGTCTTCAAGGACGTTGACCGAGGACAACTTGCACAATTCGCAGGCCTGCGGATCATGATCGAGCCCAAGGCAATAGACGCACGTGGAGTGCGGATCGGTCAGAGACATTTTCTGCCCGCATGGGCACCGCCAAAATCTAGGAGTCGACTTATCCATTGCAGCCGCGAAGGAAGAAACAGAACGAAGTCTTGTAAACTTTAAAATTAGTTTCAGGTTAACCGAAGAGTTTGGATCCAGGCCTAAAACGCAGAGCGCTAAGGAGGGAACCTGAGCTTCCAAGCGGTAAAGAAGATCTGGGATCATGGGGCAGAGCCGAGAGTTTTACCACCCGGGTGGGTGGAGGAGCCAGCTTGAAGACTTTCCGCAAGATTTAAAGCGGCAAGGAACCTGCCAGTAAGTGTGGATAGAACAACATATCCATGTCCCTAGAACCTCCCATTCCATGAGTGGGAAAATGCCTCTCGCTAGAAAATTCCAGGCCCTGGACAAGTGAGCAGAAAAGTGGAAGTTTTGTGTTCTGTGGGGATGCAAAAAGGTCCAACTCAACATGACCCCATCTGTTGAGCAGATCTTCCACTACTGAGGTCAGCAGTTCCCATTCGTACATTCTAGATTGTGACTGGCTAAGTCTGTCTCCCAAGATGTTTTGGGCACGTGGACCATGTACTGCTGACAATTCTAGACCACATTCTAGAGCCCAATACCATACTTTCACTACTTCCCCTGCACAAGGAGTAAGAAAGCAGTCCTTTGTTTGTTGATGTAATGTATCACAGTAACATTTTCAGTCTGTATTAACACAGAACCAAAGGGCAGGTGAGCCTGGAAGGCCTGTAGGTCATACAGGACAGCTTTTATTTCTACAACATTTATATGCAGGGTGCTCTCTACCTTGGTCCATACACCCTGCATTTGATGGGGCCTTAAATGTGCCCCATCCCAGCCCATCCTGAAGTCATCTATGGCTAAAATCTGGCAAGGAGAAGGGATCAGGAAAGGAACTCCCTTTAGCAGGTTGCGGAGTTCCGTCACTTCAGCACCTTGCATATAGGAGAGGTACTAGAACCCTCTGTTCTAGATCGACTGTGAGTTGATCACACTGGACTCTCAAGGTCCACTGAGGAATCCTCATGTATCATCTGGCCAAAGGTACTGTGACAATGACCACTGCTATTAGGCCCAGAAGCCAAAGGAATGTTCTGGCTGTGACATATCAGCTGTCGTGGACCTGTGTAATCAGATGTTCTGCCCTGTATGAAGGCAGAAAGGCTGAGTCTTGGGCTATGTTCAAAACTCCCTATATACTGCAGACACCAGCAAGAGGCCAGGACAGACCTTGGCACACTGACAAGTGATTCCCAGAGCATCGAACAGTTGACTTGTTTCAGCTAGGGTGTGCAGGAGTTGCTCCCTGGAGTGAGCTTCTGGTAGCCAGCCGTCCAGTTAGGGAAAATACATAAAGGCCTTCCCTGTGAAGGGCTGCTGCTACCACTGCCAAGCATTTGGTAAAGACCTGTGGTGCAGATGACAAGCCAAACAGCAACACTCTTAACTGGTAGTATTCCCACGAAACAGGAACTTCAGATGTTGCCTGTGAGGTTTTCAAATTCTGATATGAAGGTAGGCATCCTTCATGACTATTGCACAGATCCAATCCTCTACCTGCAGTAGTGGGAGTAGGCACTGCAGGGTAACTATTCTAAACTTTTTGTTCTCTGTAAAAAAGTTTAGATCCCTGAGATGCAAAATAGGCCTCAGATCCCTGATCTATTTTGGAACTAGGAAATACTGAGAAAAGAATCCTGTTTCTCTGTTCTACAGATACATGTGCTATTGCTCTTTTCTAAAGGAAGGTGTGGACTTTTTCTACAAGCAGCGGGATGTGATCTGGAGGATAATGTGCAGCCATGGTGGATGATCTGTAGGTAGTTGTAAAAGTTCCAGAGCATGTCCCAGTGCTACTATTTCCAGGATCCAGGTATCTGAGATCACCTCCTTCCACTGGTCCAGGTAGAGGGAGAGACAACTCCCCCAACAACCACCTCTGGAGGTAATGATGTTTGAGGGGTATAAAAGGAGTCTGATGCAACCAGATGCAGTTCCTTACACACTGCCACCTCTAGGGACTTTTGAGTGGGCATCTGAGTGGCTGCTGGGGTAGGCAGGATTCCTGCTCCTTTACCCTTACCTGACTGTCTGCTATATGTCTAGCACCAGCGAGCAAAAAGCATCCTCTGTCTGCTCCTTGGCTGCATATGACAGAGGGAGTGTACTGATTTAAGGGTTCTGCCTGAGGCCTGCAAACTAGACAGGATATCTTGAACATCTACACCAATCAACTTCTATCCTCTAAAGGTGGTATTGAAAATGGACTACTGGATGTCATTCGCAAAGCCAGCCATATCATACGGCATTTTCCTACATCAGTCCCAGTCGTTAAAGCTTTAAGAGGCTCCTGTTTTTGTACACCTTCTAGGAAGCCTGAGCAGCTGATCTGGCTTTCCTCCAGAGTGTATTCCGGTATTTGACCATATGGGCCTAGTAATTTGCAAGTCTCTAGCCCAAACAGGCTGAGGCATAGGTTATTTTACCCATTACATCTAGCTTATCGGACTCATTATCAGGAGGAAAAGAGATGAGACGTTTTGATGCTTTAATCCATCGTGGGCAGCATTTATGACCACAGAATCTGCTTCATGTTGACCTGCAAAGAAACACCTACCTGAGGGTGTTAACTTGTGAACACTGAGAACATGTTTGCAAACCATCTGTTTTGAAGTGGAACCTTTGTAAATGGGTGTGACAGGGTTGAATAAGGCCCTGCCCCATTTGTTATGCATGAAGAGTTAAATGCAAGAATCTGTTCTATCCTTTTCTGTCTCTTGTCTGTCTGGTTTATGAGCAAATTTTCTTCCGAGCCCTAGGACTGATTACTCTGATGGTTCCACAATTCTCCGCCTCTCACCATCTCTCTTCCTTCCCTTGCTATTTCTATCTTTTCTTCCCCCTTGCATATCTGTGAGTATAAAGATATATGTGAATCTTTATGTGGAAATTTCACTGATACAGGGATACCAGTTTAAAACTGTATGTAGTTTTACTCTTGAACTGACTGCAGAAAACTATTTGGAACTCAAAGGGTTAACCTGAGATGCAGTTTTTAAGCCCTTTGCAGAGCTGTGAACAAGAGGTCAGTTCTGGGACACCACGTACTTGTTTCTTGCAGCTACAAGGAATTAAACTTATAAGAACATTCTGTAAACTTACAAGAACATTCTGTGAGAAGCAGGCTCTCTTAACGTGTTCCCAAACAGACATACAAAAAGAGCAGCAAAGCTTTTGCTAGAGAGAGGAAGGGAGCAAGAGACTGGTTTGTCGAGGCATAGGTCAGGAAGCATAGGAAACACGAGAAACAGTTGTAGAATTCACCAAAATATTTATTTAGAGTAGCAGTAACAAAAAATAAACTTGTTCATAATAACTACGTACAGAGGAGAAATGAAATTGTTTTTCAAACAACAAGAAGTCTTGCTGTATTCTGACATATGCAGTTAGCCCCAGCACTTGAACTGTCCCAGAGGAAAGGTTAACTCTATGCACAGGCTAGAATATTGAGCTCAAGTTCGGTTTTCAAACCTCTGTCTGTGGTGCTGAGTGTAACCGTCAGATTCTTTACTCCGCCTAACTGTGAAGTCGCTCCGGAAGTTGCTCCTTCACTTTGGTAAAGTTTAAAAACGCGCCAGTTTTTCAACCAATTTATTTTCGGTTTTGGGCCTCTGTCTACGGTACAGTAAATGTTGCAGATAGGTAGTGAACTGTGTTTTAATATTTTCTTTGTGAAAATTGTAAATCTCGGTTCCTTCTCAGTCAGTCCGTTGGGAACTTTTTGTGTGTGCATATTTAATTTCAGGGATTTAGTAGTGGTGCCAGTTTCTATTGGTTAAAAAAAAATACCGGTTTCTTTCACAACCCGTGACATGGTTGGTAACCGATAGAGTGCATTACCTGGCTAAAAGCTGTAAAGGGTAATTTGTTTAGTCTGGCCATGTCTGAGAAACCCAAGAAAATAACGGTCCACTTGGTTTCAACACTATACGAGGTGTGGGGAGGCCTTTGCTAAGGCCGACCCCCCCTATCTTGTGTGTACTATCTGAGGTTTGACCACCTCAAAACAGACTTCCAAATCTGCAAAAATGTTCCTAAGGCCACTCTGGAAAAAAGACTGAGCAGGCTAAAGGAAAAGGGGGCCGAGAAGTCCGCTGACCCGGATGGTCAGCCTGGTTCGGTTCCAACCGGAACCTGAGAAGGTGCCCACTGACCTGGGTGATACATCCGCAGGCAAAAGGAGAGCCGACCCTGACAGGTTGATTCTGTCAAAAAGGCGCAAGAAGTCAGCTGGTTCGGATCCAGCATCCCTTACTCAACCGCTGAAGAACTAGCCAAAGCGATTAGTAATGTTTTAATCCACTTCACCAGGTTCCATCCGAACCAGCGCCAATGGTTAGGCGCTCGGTTCGGTCGGATCCGATGTCATTGGCTTATCATCCGGATGCTTATTATGAACTGGAGTGGGAGGGGGACGAAGAGTTACCGGATGATGATGATGGCAATGATTATGAAGGTCTGGATGTGCCCACTGAACCGGACATCTCCCCAGACAGACCCTCTAATGTTTCCCCTCCAAGGCTTTCCAAGTCCTCATCTCACTACTTGTTTTACAAAAAAGTGGCTGAAACCCGCCAGCTCCCTATGGTTGAAGATATTGAGGAGAAAAGAGTAGCCTGATTTGGGGAAATGATGGACATCCAGAGTCCAAGAGGTTGTCCATTCCCTCCATAAATCCCTGGGAAACAGACACAAAGATTTTACAAACACCAAATTCTTTACCTCCTTTGGATAAGAGAATGGACAGGAGGTATATGCTATCGGGCTCAGATGCGGAGTTTCTGTTCAATCATTGCAACCATGTTGGGGTGAGTGCAGGCTGTAGCCTGTGACAGGGCTAACATACCTTTGGCTTCACACACCCCCAGATAAAGACTCCAGGAATGTGGATGCCATGGCCAAGAAACAGAATCTGACATCCTCCTTGGGACACAGGCAGGCAAATTATATGGCCTACACAGCCAGATACCAGAAGTCCAGGTGGGACACAGTTCTGAAACTGGCTAAACAGGCTTCCCCCCAGCTAGCCAAAGAGATGGAGGAGGTGGCGCTGATGGGACTGAGGCATGCAAAGTGTAATTTCATGCTGCTGTGGACTCCAATGATGTGGCATCGAGAGTCATGGCTACATCTGTCTCTCTCAGGAGATTTGCTTGGCTCAGATACAATAGCCTTTCTCAGAACACCCAGGCTAAGGCCATGGATTTCCCTGTGGTGGTTAACTCTCTGTTTTGGGAGAAGAAGCCACATAAAGAAAATGGATGAGTACAGGACCCTTACAGGAGTGCACAAGCCAAAGAAAGGCAAGCCACTCCTCAAATGCAGCAGTCCAGGGCAGGCCTTTTACCAAGCCCAGGTCTCTCTCCTTCCCACAGAGGGGTTCTTCCAAGGAGAGGCAGGAGGGGATGAGTAGGGCTCCATCCTCTTCCTAGTCCAAGGCTCCTGCCAAGCAGACACCCTGATGTGTCAGCCGGTCGACTCCCCAATTCCAGTAGGAGGCAGGCTAGCTTACTATTATCAGGCCTGAAGTCTGTCACCTCAGACAAGTGGGTCCTGGAGCTAGGTAGTAAGCCAGGAACTGGCCCTCAGTTTCAAAAAGTTTCCAAAAATGAGGTCAGGTCTTTTCCACCTGCAAACATCTTCAAACCATTGCTCTGGAAGCAGAGGTTTCCTTTCTGCTGGCAATCTGAGCCATAGAGAGAGTTCCCACTCTACAGAGGGGCAAGGTATGTACTCCAGATATTTCCTTACCCAAAAAAGACAGGGAGTGGTGACTAATCTTAGACTTAAGGTATTTGAACAAACACATCTTAAAACCAAAGTTCAAATGGTTACTCTGGGAGTAATTCTTCCCTCTCTAAGGCCAGGGGACTGGTTAGCATCCCTGGACCTCAAGGATGCCTATTTCCATATTCCTGTCAGGTGCTCCCACAGAAAGTACTTCAGGTTAGAGTTGCCTTCAGGCCATTATTAGTTCAGAGCCATGCCTTTCAACCTAACATCAGCTCCAAGGGTGTTTACAAAGTGCCTTGCAGTAGTAGTGGCCCTCCTCAGAAGGGAGGGGATTTCTCTATTCCCATACCTGGATGACTGGCTCATTGTAGGACAGTCTTCCAACCAGGTCAAGTCAGCTCTACAGGTCACTCAAGATCTGCTCAGTTTCTTGGGATTCCTTCTCAACCTGCCAAAGTCAGTTCTCAAACCAGTACAGCTCCTCACCTTTATAGGGATAGACTTAGATACTGTTCAAGCGAAGGCCTTCCTCCCACTAGCAAGAGTTCAGGCCCTTACAAATCTCACTTGCTCTTTTCATCCTCTGGTTTCTCGTCCAGCAGGACATTTTCTTCAGCTCTTAGGCCACATGGCAGCTTCCACTGCAGTGCTGCAAGAAGCCAGGTTCCAGATGAGGGACATTCAATTCCACCCAAGGTCCTTTTGGTCTCAGAAGAAAGATTCTCTTACCGAGCTGATTCCAGTGACTCAGACTCTGGCTCAAGCTCTCCAGTGGTGGCTAGACCAGGACAATCTCAGACAAGGTGTCCCATTTCTCAGTCAAACTCCTTCAGTGGTCCTTACCACAGATGCTTCTCTCCTGGGCTGGGGAGCCCTACCTGGGAGCCCTCACAGTACAGGGGGTTTGGTCTCCACAAGAGTCTCTCCTTCATATCAATCTTCTGGAACTCAGGGCAGTATTCTTGACCCTTCAAGTTTTCGCTGACTCAGTAGGAACAAAGGTGGTTCAGGTCAGGACAGACAACACCACCACCACACCACCATGTGGTACATCAACAAGCAAGGGGCACTCGGTCCATGGCCTTATGCACAGAGGCCATGAAAGTATGGTCTCTGACCTACTCCCTACAAACTTCCTAATAGCAGTCTACCTCCCATGGAAGGATAATGTGCTAGCAGATGCTCTGAGCAGAATCTCCCAGGGCCATCACGAATGGACCTTGGATCCTCTCATCCTGAAAGTAATCTTCACCAGGTGGGGCACTCCAGAGATAGATCTCATCGCAGTCCCAATCAACTTCCCCAGTTCTGCTGCAGACCTCCAGTCCTAGGGACTGTTCCCCTGGATGCTCTGATATTGGATTGGGAAGGAAAGTGGTTCCTTTATGCCCTTCCTCCCTTTCCCATGTTGTTCAGGGTTCTAGTCAAGATCAGGTCACAACCCTGCACAGTGATTCTAGTTGCTCCACACTGCGCCAGGCAACCGTGGTATCCTCTGTTGTTGTCCTTAGCAGTCTCACTTCCCAAGAGACACAATCTCTTACCCTCCTCTCAGGGGAGGATCTGGCACCCCAATCTCCAGTCTCAATCTCAAAGCCCGGCTCTTGAAGAGTTAGAATACGCAGGCCTGCATCTTTCCCAGGGAGTTTTGGACATCCTTAAGGTTTCTCAGAAACCTTCTACCAGGAAAACGTACAACTCCAAATGAAAAAGATTCAGCATTTGGTGTTCACACAGGGATATTCTGCCAGATACTGCTGGTATTGCCACAGTTTTAGATTACCTGGTTCACCTTAATGGCTTAGGCCTTAGGCCAGCCACTTTAAAAGTGCATCTAGCAGCTGTCTCTGCATTCCTGTCAGCAGGGAAGGGCTCTTCTCTGGCATCTCACCCTGTCTTTGGTAAATTCTTTAAAGGTCTGGTTCATATCAACCCTCTTTTTAGAGAGTTTACTCCGGCTTGGGATCTCAATATCTGAATTGCTCAGCTTATGCAACCACCCTTTGAACCTCTTGCTTCAACCGAGTTTAAGTACTTGACCTGGAAAACTGCGTTTCTGGTAACTATCACTTCTGTTAGGTGAATTAGTGAATTACAGGCCCTGTCAGTTGAACCTGATTTTATCTGAAGTACCACGAGACAAGGTGGTCCTCAGAACTAATAGAAGGTTCTTACCAAGCTGGTCTCAAACTTCCATCTGAACCAGTCCATATCTCTTCCTGTGTTTTCACTGATCATTCATCTTCAGGAGAAAAGAAGCTTACACCGTTTGGATGTTAAAGGGCACTTAGCTATTACATAGAGGCATACTAAGGCACATAGGAATGACTGTCTTCAATTGTTTCTCACTTATGGTGAAGTGGGAAAAAGGTAGGCCTGCTACTAAAAGAACTATTGCCAGGAGGATTGTAGCTTGTATACAATTCCACTATACCAAGCTAGGTAAATCACCTCCATCAGGCCTGAGGGCCCACTCGACTAGGGGTACAGCTGCTTCTCTGGCAACTGCCAGAGATATACCTTTACTAGATATCAGCAAAGCAGCCACCTGGAAAACAGTCCATACATTGACCAAGCATTACTCTCTGTATATCCAGGCTAGGAGTGATGCTAGGTTACTGCAGTACTGCAGAGCCTATTCCTAAAATAGGTTTGGTACCCTACTCCACAGAGGTACTGCTTGGTAGTCTGCGTATGTCAGAATACAGCAAGACTTTATGTTGTTTGAAGAAAAAATTACTCAACTCAGTAATTGTGTTTCTTCTAATGGAGTCTTGCTGTATTCTGCCCCCCCCCGCCTCCCCTCTCAGAACCTAGTTTTTGGGAAGTGGGCTGGCAGGTACAGTGCTGCACCTCAGGGGTGTACCTTACACCCCTCCTCTTCAGGGTGGGGTGGTGGTGATGATGTTTTAGATTTATACACATCTCGTTCACTACCTGTTTTTTTTTTTTTTTTATCTTGGGTTCTCGATTAGAGTCTTTTGGGACCCAAATAGTTGCCTGTTGGTATATTTTTTTTTTACAATATCCACACTGGAAATGTAGTTAGTTGCTCGTAAGAATCTGATGATTACACTCTGAAGAACCACAGACAGAGGTTTGAAAACCGAGCTCGAGCTCAACATTCTATGCCTGTGCATAGAGTTAACCCTTTCTTCTCCGGGGCAGTTCAAGTGCTGGGGCTAAAAGCACATGTCAGAATACAGCAAGACTCCATTAGAAGAAACACAATTACTAAGGAGAGTAATTTTTTCTTCTTTCAGTCTCTGTGTCCCTTTTTCTTCTAATTTTTCATGCAGTTGCAGCTTAGCTTTTACAAGTTCTTTCAACCCCATCCTTAGCAAGCATCCTGTTGTTGTAAATATCAGGTAGAAGCTGCTAGAACACAGTGTGCTTCTTGAGTTGAGGCCCTCCTTTTGCACAGCCTTTGCAAAGGCTCAAGAACTACCTCAAGTAACCTCGAGTTTTCCATAGCTCTCTGCAGTCATCTCAAAATATAATTATATACATTTCAACAGTAACACTATATATTTTCTAAACAAGAGATCCCAGTCATATTTCCACATATTGATTTGCACATATTTTTTATAACAACAGATCTAGATATGCAAGGAGAAAAACAGACAGCAAAGAGAAAACTGAGGCAGTGAGAGGCAAAGAACTGAGGCCGCACCTGGAGTACACTGTGCAGTTCTGGAGACCTTACCTACGTAAGGACATAGACAGGGTAGAGAAGGTTCAGAGGAGGGCAACAAAGATGATGCATGGATTGCATCACAAGTCCTATAGAGGACAGGCTGAAGGCACTGAACATGTACTCCCTGGAGGAGAGGAGGAGAGAGGGATAAGATAGAGACATACAAGTATCTTACAGGGAGGAACAGGGTGCAGGAATGCACTATTTTTAAGCGAAAAAAGATGTTCCAGGACTAGAGGGCATGGGATGAAGTTGGAGGGAGGACAATTCAGAGGAAGCGTGAGGAAGAATTTCTTCACAGAGAGGTGGTGGACAAGTGGAACACCCTGCCAGAGGAAGTGGTGGGGGCTGAAACAATCACGGGATTTAAGAATGCATGGGATAGACATAAAGGAATTCTGGAGGTCAGGGGTAAGGGGCAACAGACTTCTTGGAAAACATAAACTGAACTTAGAAACTTAAATGGGCAGACTGGGTGGGCCATAGGCCCTTATCTGCCGACACTGTCTATGTATCTATGTAACTGAGAGCCTGTCGGGTTGCTCAAGTCTGAAGTCTCGCAGGAAAATTTGGTTGTGCAAACAGACAGAGAAGAGACAGAAAAACAAAGATCCTTGTGTTTAAACACTTTCTCCATAACAAATGGGACAGGGTCCAAGTCAACCCTGTCACATACACCCCCCCCCTTTCCTTAAGGGAGAACCTGTTTTATTAAACAGGTTTCCAAAACTATTTATTCTCTAATAACATTTGCTGCTTTCAGACATTAAGCACAGGTACATCATCTATTTTTTTTTTTTTTTTACAACAGTACAGTTCACACCCATACGTTTGTTTTTCAACCTCCAGAATCCTTAATTCCGAGCTATATCATGACAGAAAATCAGCATTACTATTCTCTTTACCAGATCTGTGATCACTGTAAATTTAAATGGCTGTAGTGCCAGGTACCACCTTGTGATTCTGGAATTTTTATCTTTCATCTGGTTAAGCCAACAGAGAGGATTGTGATCAGTTACAAGAACAAAATCAGTTCCTAGCAAATAAAACTTTAGGGACTCCATGGCCCACTTTGCTGCTAGACATTCCTTTCAACAATGAGTACACCTTCTCTCTTTCATGCAATTTCCTACTTATGTACAGAATAAGATGTTCTGTCCCATCTACATTCTGACTTAGGACAGCACCTAGGCCTACCTCAGATGCATCTGTTTGTAGCAAAAAATGGTTTCTGCGAGTCTGGGCTTCTTAAAACAGGGGCAGAACATAATGCAGCCTTAATGGCTTGAAAAGCTTCATCACACACTGGGGTCCATTTCGCATTATTTGGGTACTGTTTTTCATGAGTTCAGTAAGGGGAGTAGCTAATTCAGCAATGTTAGGAACAAATCTCCAATAATAACCAGCTAGCCCTAAAAATGACTTGACATGTTTTCTTGTTTTAGGTACAGGGCTGTTAGCTCGTCGGAGATGTCATACCTTTTCAGGATTTCGCTTTTTACCAGGTCATAGTTTTCGGACTGTGCAGTGTCCAGACTGCTAAAGGTAAGCTGGGCTTTCCCTGTAAAGTAGGGTACCAGTCTGACTGTCCATTGGTGATTTGGCCTTTGGCAGGCTGTGGCGACTCTTTCAAAATTTGTGAGGTATGCCTGAATATCATCTGAGGGACACAACTTAGTAAGTTTAGTGGCTTTTACGTTGCTTGCATTTTGTTGCTTGTCTGGATATGTGCTGGATCCTCTGCCTTTGATGGCTTGCAAGGCATCTAGCCATCGCTACTCCCGTTGCTGCAACTCTTCTTTCATTTGCTGCTCCTGTCGCTGCATCTCTCCTCTCCTCCGCATTTTTAAACATTAAATCTCTTTCTCTCTGCTTCTCAGTCGTTTTGTTGTGTAGCCCACCATTTGAAAAAGTCCATCAGGTTTTTAGGTTCTGTCACTGCCTTTTCTTTTTCCTTAATTTGTGCTGGCTGTACAATCTCAGACTGGACTTCTGTCTCTGCTAGTTTGGCTGCCATTCTCCTGGTAACCACTCCTGGACTTGCTGCTGCAGAATCCATACCTTCCTCTGTGCTTCTAGGTCCAGTACCCATGCACAAAACTCCTGTCTTAGGGTATGCACGACTTAAATCCCACTTCTCACACCACCTGTCATCGAGGGACAGGTCAGGAAGCATAGGAAACACCAGGAGCAGTTGTAGAATTCACCAAAAATAGTTATTTACAGTAACAAAAAATACAGGTTACTCACCTGTAACAGGAGTTCTAGGAATGGTATATGTTGTTCATCCACACTGTCTGGCAGGTTCCTTGCCACTTTAAATCTTGCCGGAAGGTCTTCAAGCTCGCTCCTCCCACCCACCCGGGTGGTAAAACTCTCGGCTCCGCCCCATGACGTACGATCTAGCCCGCTGGAATCCAGGTTGTGCGTCAAAGCCGAGGAGGCAGGGTGAGTCATGTGGATGACAACATATACCATTCCTAGAACTCCTGTTACAGGTGAGTAACCTGTATTTCTAGGGACATGGATATGTGTTCATCCACACTGTCTGGCAGACTCTAGCAGTTCTCCGGGAGGGAGGAGGCAAGCGCACACGCTCTAGTTAGGAAATAATGACTGGAGAACCGGCCCCAAAACCAGCATCCGGTGTGACTCAAGGTCGATGTGGCAGTGGGTGATGAAGGTGTGTGCTGACTTCCAGGTAGCAGCCCTGCAGATTTCCTAGATAGGGACATCCCTGGAAGCAGCCACCGATGCAGCGGTATGGCGGGTAGAATGAGCTCTTATCCATCTGGGAGGCTCCATGTCCGCCAACCTATAGAGATCTATGCAGGAGGTGGCCCAAGTGGCTATCATCCACTTGGCTGCAGGTCTGCCAGTGCAGCTTCAGCGTAGGTGACAAACAGCTGGCGAACCTCTCCCGAACTTCAGCCGTCCACTCCTTATAGTAAGCGAACGCTCTTCTAGGGTCAAAGTATGGAGCCTATATTCAGCCTCGAGTGTGATTGGAGTAAAACACGGCAGCGTCAACACCTGGTTAAGGTGAAACTCCGACACCACCTTCAGAAGGAATTTTGGGTGAGGGCGGAGGACAACCTTGTCCCTGTGGGAGACCAGATAAGGAGACTCAAAGGAAAGCGCCTGGAGCTCTCCCATCCTTCTGGCTGACGTGATAGCCACCAAGAAGGTGGTCTTCCATGACAGGTGAGAGATGCCACACCTGTGCATCGGTTCGAATGGCTTGCCCATGAGCTTAGCCAATACCAGCAGTAGATACCATGGAGGTGGAGGTTCTCGCACCAGAGGGGATATGTGATCAAGGCCTTTGAAAAAGCGCCCAACCAACTTCTCCTGTGCCACCGACTGCTCCCAGCCCGCGCCCGGTAAGCAGAGATGGCTGCCAGGTGCACCTTAAGGGTCGTCGACCAAAGCCCTTGCTGAGAAAGGGACCACAGGTAGTACAGAATGCTTGCCAAGGAACAGGAGGAAGGGTCCAGGCCCTTACCCTGACACCAAATGGAGAATCTCTTCCATTTGAAGGCATAGCATTTCCTGGTCGACTCCTTACGGGATGCCTCAACAACGTTGAGGACCTCATCGGAAAGACCCAAGGCCTGGAACTCTAGCCGCTCAGGAACCAGGCCGTCAGGTACAGGGACTGAAGGTCCGGATGGAATACCTTCCCCTAATTGACTGAGATTAGGTCCGGGCGGGCTGGAAGCTGCCTCGGGAGCCTGGAGCTGAGACCGAGGAGATCTTTGATACCAGAACAGGTGGGGCCAGTCTGGGGCTACCAGAATTGCCTGCGTCTTGTCCTTCCTCACCTTGAGAAGCACCTTGTGGATCAAGAGAAATGGGGGAAAGGTGTAGAAGAGGCCCGGGGTCCTCGGCCTCGAGAAGGCATCCCCCTGCAGTGAGCCCTGCTGAGGGGGGTGGGCATGAAACAGTCTCAGCTTTGCATTCTCCCTGGAGGCAAACAAGTCCACCTGAGGCATGCCCCAGTGCGAGAACAGATCTTGTACTACCTCCGGCAGGAGAGACCACTCGTGGGACGCAGCCCCTATCCGGCTTAGGGCATTGGGCAGAATGTTGAAAGCTCCTGCCACATGGATGGCAATGAGATCCGCCTCCAGGCTGCGCAAGAGTGACCAAAAGCGGAGAGCTTCCCTGCACAGAGGCATGGAGCGCGTTCAGCCCAGGCGGATTAGGTAGTACATGGTCGTATTGTCTGTCTGGACCTGGACCACTTGACCCGTGAAGCGGGAGCGAAGAAGGTGAGGGCTAGGCAGACCGCTCAAAGCTCCAGCAGGTTGATGTGACATCGGGACTCCCGAGGGGACCAGAGGCCGTGCGCTCTGTGCTCTCCCAGATGGGCACCCCAACCCATCACAGAGGCATCGGTCGATAGAGAGACCGTCGGCTCGAGGTGGACGAATGGGATGCCCTCCTGCAGATGTGCTGGAGCATGGTACACCACTGGAGGGCATTCCACATTCCCTGGGTCACTGTCACTAGCTGATCCAAGGGATCGGAGTGCTGTGACCATTGGTGGGCCAGCCCCCACTGAAGGGGATGCATGTACCAACGGGCCCAACGGACCACGCTGGTGCAGGCCGCCATGAGGCCCAGGAGGCGCAGGAAGTCCCGAGCAGGGCACAGTGCCCAACCAGAAATGACTGGGCAAAGGAGGAAAGAACCTCAGCCCTGTCCGCGGGAGCGTGCTCTGGCTCGTACAGAGTCGAGCTCTGCCCCGATGAATTGTATCACCTGCTTTGGCACGAGTTCCGATTTGGCCTCATAGATGAGGCGGCCAACCTGAGAGCAAACCTGAAGGGCCAGATCTCTGGACCGCTCCACCTCCATTCTGGAGGAGGCTACAATCAGCCAGTCGTCCAGGTAGGGGTACACCCGGACCCTTAGGCGCCGCAGGAATGCTGTCACCACTACCATCCATTTGGTGAAGACCCTGGGAGCTAAGGAAAGGCCAAAGGGCATGGCCCGGAACTCGTAGAGGGATTCCTCTGCCCTGAAGTGGAGGAATCTCTGGTGGGACGGACGGATTGGGATGTGAAAGAACGCGTCCTGGAGGTCCAGAGAACAGAACTACACACCTTGTTCCAAGGATGGAATTATCTGAGCCAGAGTGACCATCCTGAAGGTTCGAGACCTTAGGAACCTGTTCGGGTCGTGCAGGTCTAGAATGCGGCGCCAGCCCCCCTTCCGTTTCGGGGCCAGGAAGTACCTGGACACAAACCCTGGGTCTGATGGAGGATCCACCACCTTCCTGATCACCTCTTTTTCGAGGAGCAGGGCGATGTCAGCTCGGCGAGCCGACAGAGAGGCTGCAGACCCAGTAGCCCCCACCAGGGGCGATGGCTCGGAAGGGCGGGCCTGCTCAAACTCAGGGCAGGCCCTTCCTACCACCTCCAACACCCAGCGGTCCGTGGTGATAGCAGACCAGGCGAAAGGAAGTGGCGGACCTTCCCACAGGGGAACCCAGGGGAGTGACGAGGCTGGGGGCGACACCCCTCAACCCCTCACTGGGCAGGCTTGGAGGAGGGACCGGCCAAGGGACCTCCTGGGCCTTTTCCTCCCTGCTTCCTGTTAGAGGAAGCTGCAGGCTTGGCTTTGGGATGCCAAGCGCGAGCCTGCTGGCCCTGATGCTGGTGCTGTTGGGCCGGACGTGCCGCAGAAGGGCGAAAGGACTTACCTTGTTGACGACGGCCCTTGTCCTTCTGGGCGGAGGTGACCCAGTCCAGGGTAGCATTGGACTTTTCGATCCGCTGGAGGTGGCCTTCCACTCCAGGGCCAAACAGGTCAGTCCCCAGGAAGGGGACATCCGCCAGTTTATGCTGGGTATCCGCCGTGAAGGTGGATATCCTCAGCCATGCTCTGCGGCGCATGGCCACTGCAGCCGCAACTGATCTGGCACAGGAGTCTCCAATGTCCAGAGCCATTTGGAGCTGCTGTTTTGCCACCGCCCTTCCTGATCCTGCACCTGCTGACCGTGGCCTGCAGGTCGGCCGGAGATGAGGGATCATCTCATCCAGGGAGCCCATGAGGGCGTGGGAGAAGTGTGCCATCAGCATGGCCGAGCTGGCCTGGCGGAGGCCTAGGGAGGGCGCAGCGTACACCTTGCGCCTGGCATAGTCCAGCTTTTGGACTCCTTGTCGGGGGGCTTATCCACATCCCTAGCATTCCCGGAGCGCTGGAAAACACTATCGGTGACCAACCCCTCCGCCAGAGGTGCTCTGAAAAACGGACAAGAGCCAGTAGGGACCGCATACTTCCTGGCCATCCTGGCTGAAGGCGCAGGACAGGAAGCGGCCGCTACAAAGCTCAAGGCTGGGCCAACAATGGCTTCAGCCACCGGAAAAGCCTCCGTGGCGGAGTCCCCGGTCCAGCATCTCCGTCAGGGGATACTTGGCCTGCTTGGATACAGGCTCGAGCTGCATCCCCCAGTGGACTCCGAGATGAGCCGTAGCAGACCCATGAAAGACGATAGGCTCTCATCCATCGACTGCCCCAGAACTCCAATTCAAGGGGCCTGGAAAACAGGGAGGAGTCGTCGTCAGACTCCGAGGAGTCCACAAAGAGCTGCTTGGGGCCTGGGCCACCCTCCACCTGCCGAGGACAGTCGGGAGTGAGGGTGACCGACAACCTGTGGGGCAGACCCTGACCCGACCGAGAGTCCTTGGTCGGCGCCTCCGATTTCGGTTGTGGCAGCGGAGGTTCCACCACAATCGGTGGGGCAGCTGGTTTCGGCCGAACAACCGGCCCAGGCTTGGGCACCTCGACTACAGCGGTGGTTTAAAGCCGTTGGGTGACAGCCACTTGATGGCGGGGGCGGCGGGCGTTGGCTTGTTCCCAGACAAAAGTAACTGCTGCCACATTAGGTCCTCGTAGCGTCGACGCAATTTGCGCCGAAGCCTCTCCTCTTCCGAGGAGGAAGACGAGGACGAGCGTCACCGCTGCTTACTTTGGTGCCAAGACCGAGACCGCCGATGCCGGTGGGATCGGCTAGACCGAGACGAGGTCCGAGACTGAGACCCTTGGTGTTTCCGAGGGCGGGTCTGGGAAGGGGCGGGGACACCGCTCTTCCCTCAGCTCGGGAGCCTTGACCAGGGACTCCGGCATGGGAGGCAGAGCAGTCCTCGGTCTCACTGGGGAACGGTGAAGAAGGGTTATCGGCTTCACCAGTCAACAGCCGTCTGATGGGTCGAAAAAATCTGTTCGGCGTCGGCAGATGTGTCTCGACGACTGACCCGGCCAGGGACACCGTGAAGCCAGCGGCCTAGTCAGTAACCTCGGACCAAGTCGGAGGACGACCAGTCAGGGAAGGGACCTCTCCGCTCCCTCACGAATGCCGACAGTGGGACTTACCTTTGAGTCCTTCTTTTGGACAGAAGTGTGTCCCGATGGCCCCTCTCTTCGTGGAAAGGGACTGCAAAGCTCCTTAAAAGAAGCTGTGTAGGAGGATCCCAGAGAGCAGGATAAATGCCACGACAGAGGAAGATGAAAATGCAGCCTGGGCTGCCTCCTCCTCCTGGCGATCATCTGCTCGAGGTTGCTCAGCGAGCCAGCCGCCAAGGACGCGCGATCAATGGGCCTCCTTGGACTTCACCGGTGGGTGGCGCTTACTGGGCCCAAGCTGCTTCAACCGGGCAGCCAGCGGTCTTCCAGGACGTTGGCGGAAAATGAACGGCATAACTCGCAGGCCTGTGGGTCATGATCTAGGCCGAGGCAGTAGACGCATGTGGAGTGCGGATCCGTCCTGGACATTTTCTGCACATATGGGCACCGCCAAAATCCAGGAGTCGATTTGTCCATCGCAGCCGAGAGGGAGTAATTAGACCGAAGTCTTGAAAACTTAAGAATTAGTTTCGGGCGAACCGAAGAATTAGGATCCAGTCTATATGCAGAGCGTTAAAGGGGGAGCCTGAGCTTCCAAGCGGTAAGGAAGATCTAGCGTCATGGGGCAGAGCCGAGAGTTTTACCACCCGGGTGGGTGGGAGGAGCCAGCTTAAAGACCTTCCGGCAAGATTTAAAGCGGCAAGGAACCTGCCAGACAGTGTGGATGAACAACATATCCATGTCCTAGAATTAAACTTGTTCATAATAACTATGTACAGAGGAGAAATTAAATAGTTTTTTCTTTCAGTCTGTGTGTCCCTTTTTCTTCTAATCTTTCACACAGTTTTAGCTTAGCTTTCGTGTAAGTTCTTTCAAACTGTATCCTTAGAAAGCATCATGTTTTTGTAAATATCAGGCAGGAGCTGCTAGAATACAGCGTGCTTCTTGAGTTGAGGCCCCCCTTTTGCACAGCTTATGCAAAAGGCTCAAACACTACACTCAAGTAACCTCTGGAGTTTTCCACAGCTCTCTGCAATCATCTCAAAATATAATTATATACATTTAAACAGTAACACTATATATTTTCTAAACAAGAGAGATCACATCAGTTACATTTCCACATATTGATTTGCATATTTTTATATCAGCGGATCTAGATATGCAAGGGGAGAAAAACAGACAGCAAGAGAAAACAGAGTAAGAGGCAAAGAAAGTACAGTTAAGTAACAACTTACCGTAACAGTAGATCTTCGAGAGAGGCTTTTGCAGTAGGTAATTACATATAGGACTGACGTTGGCAGGACCCCACAGAAAAATGTCTAGATAGCAGTCCCTGACAAGGAACCGCCCCCACGTCAGGTGACCGGCGTCAGGAGACGTCGATAGAAAGGGGCGGTCCCTGACGCCCGCCTTCCAGTTCTTTCCCACCACAGGCCAGAAAGGCCGGATGAGAGAGGAGCGGATACTTTCCTCACTGGAAAAGGAGCTGAAAAAGCCTAGTGGGGTGGAGGGCGGGAAGGTATTACCCTACTGCAAGAGACTCTCTCGAAGATCTACTGTTACGGTAAGTTCTTACGTAACTGTACTATCTAACTTCGAGAGGGCTCTTGCAGTAGGTAATTACATATAGGACTGAATCCCAAGCAGTCTGGAACAAAGAGAGGCACCGGAAGAGGACAACTACTTCAAGAAGCAGTTCTAGCTGTGCAAGCCTCAAGATAAGAGGCCTTGCAGAACAGCCAGCCAAGCCTGCTCTACGCGAAGGCAACATCTAAACTGTAGTGTTTAGTAAAGGTATGAATGGAAGTCCAGGTGGCGGCAGCGCAGATGTCTGCCCAGACACATTTTGAAACAAGCAGCTGAGGCAGCTACTCCTCTGGTGGAGTGCCTCTTACCTGACCGGGAGGGTCTTGTTGTATTGTCATAACAGAAAGTGATGCAATGAGCCAACCACTTAGATAGGCATTGCTTAGAAACCGCATTGCCTTCCCTTTTGTGAGCAAAAGAGATGAACAATTGATCGGTCTTTTTGAGATCCTTCGTCCTATTGGTGTAGTATCTCAGAATCCGGTGAACATCCATAGTATGGAGTAAGTACTCCCCTTGATTAGAGTACTACGTGAAAAAGGCGGGTAACTCTATGGATTGATTTAGAGTAGACTCTGCTACTACTTTAGGGAGAAACTTAGGATTCGTGTGAAGAGCAACCCGTTCCTTGTGAAAAATCAAGTATGGAATTTTACACATCAGGGCCTGGAGCTCGGAAATTCTCCGAGCGGAAGTAATGGCCACCAGGAAGAGAGTCTTCCACGAAAGGAACTTCAAATCTGCAGAAGCTGCCAGTTCGAAGGGAGGCAGAGTAAGTTTCTCGAGAACAAAGTTTAAGTCCCAAGGGGGAGCAGTACAGGATAGGGGGTCTCAGATGGAGGACCCCTCTGAGAAAGGTCTTAGAGACCTCCAATTGAGCGAAAGTTTTGTCTGCAAAGGGGACATGGTAGGCCGAGATAGCCGCCATGTGTATCTTCAGAGAAGAATGACTAAGACCCAGGTCAAACAGATGACATAGATACTCCAGCAGAAGCCCCGCTGAGCAGGAGAAAGGTTCTCCGTTCTTGGAAGCGGTCCAGATAGAGAATCTTTTCCACTTCATGGCGTAAGTAGATCTAGTGGAGGGTTTTCTGGCCTCTACTAAAATCTCCGCCACTTGGGGAGACACCCCAAGACGGGATTGAGCTAAGTCTGCAGGAGCCATGCGTGCAGCTGAAGGGATCTGAGGCCTGGATGGACCAGGGTTCCCTGATCCTGGGTCAGTAAACCTCGAGATAGAGGAAGAGGAAGAGGAAGAACCTTTGAATATTGTTGTAGAAGAGAGAACCAAATTTGCCTGGGCCAGAAAGGAGCAATCAGAATCATCCATGCTCCTTCTGAAGCTAGTTTCTGCAAGACTCGTGGGATAAGTGAAATTGGGGGAAAGACATCGACGAATCTGTCCTTCCAGTCCAGAGACAGAGCATCTCTCCAGAAAGCGCCTCACTCTGGAACGAGCGAGCAGAAGACTGGAAGTTTTGCGTTTAGAGGAGATGCTAACAGGTCGCACCTGTGGTGTTCCCTAAAGTCGGAAGATACTGTCTAGGACCCTTGGTCCAGTCCCCACTGGTGAGTCAGAGCAGCAGAGCGTCTTAGCTTGTCTGCCAGGGTGTTGTCGACTCCCGGAATGTGAATTGCCTGAGGTGAAGGCGTGGTTGTGTTGCCCAATCCCAAACCTTCATTGCCTCCCTGCAAAGAGGGTAGGACAGAGTCCCTCCTGTTTGTTGATGTACCAAACCACGCACTTGTTGTCCATCTGGACGGCTAAGTGGCAGGAAGGATGTATTGGTGAAGGGCTTGCAGAGCATACAACACTGCCGAGCTCGAGCACAATGATGTGGAGAGCTTGTTCGAGCTTGGACCAGGAGCCCTGGGTCCGATGAGGGCCTAGATGGGCTCCTCAACCTTCGCCCGAGGCATCTGTGGTTAGAGTCTGGGAGGGGGAGGACGAAAGAAAGGATCTTCCCAAAACAGGTTCTCTTGCACCATCCACCACTGCAAGTCTCGAAGCATCGGCGAGGAGACCAGAACTGGGTGATCAAGGTCATCCACTAACTGATCCCATTGGAAGTGTAGAGTCCAGAGAGACTCATGTGGATTCGAGCACGAGGAACTGTCGGGATAGCAGCCGCCATGAGCCTGACAAGGCGAAGGACCGACCTTGCAGAGACCCGCCTGCGGCCAGACAGCAGACTTATTTGAGTCTGGAGGGTGGACGCCCTGTCCGGTGGCAGGAAGGCCCTGCCCCGTGCTCATCTTGAGAATCGCCCCAATAAACTGTAGTCTCTTCGATGGGATCAGGTGAGACTTGGAATGGTTGATGGTAATACCCAGGCAGGCAAAAACCTGCTGGGTAAGGGAGAGGCAGCGCAGGAGTTCCTCCCTGGACGAGGCCGCCAAGAGCCAATCATCCAGGTATGGGAAAACCTGCATCCCCCTGGTACGCAGGTGGGCCGCCACCACTGCCAGGCATTTGATAAATACTCGGGGTGCCAAGGATAGGCCAAACGGAAGTGCCTTGAATTGGTAGTGGTCCCCTGGAACGCAAAACGAAGGTATCTGCGGTGAGACGGGCGAATGGAAATGTGCAGGTAAGCATCCTGCATATCCAGGGCACACAGCCATTGACCCGGCCGGAGGAGGGCAGAAGGCTTTACAAACAGAGCATCCTGAACCTTTTGTATTCCACAAAAAGATTCAGGGAACTGAGATCCAGAATTGGTCTGAGATCTCCTGTCTTCTTTGGGACCAGGAAGAAATGGGAATAGTAACCCATCCCTTGCAGATGAAGGGATACGGGTTCTATTGCCTGTTTCAGCAGTAGAGCTGAAATTTCCTCCTGGACCAAGAGAAGATGTTCCCTTGAATACGACGACTTCAGAGGTGGGTGGCGAGGTGGTTTCTGAAGAAACTCTATCGAGTGTCCTTCTGCGATGAGCTGGAGCACCCAGGAATCTGTTGTTATCCTCTCCCGGCCCAGAAGGTGGAGGGAAAACCTCCCTCCTACCGGTTCCTCCGGGGAGTCTGGAGACTGTGGGAGAGGGAAGGAGTCAGGTGGTGTGGGGCAGCGCCACAGCTGAAGCACCCGCTGCTTTTTTGGGCGGGGGGGGCTTAGCAGCTGTGGGGGCCCGGCGTTTTGTGGCCCGCCTTCCCTGGGGTTTCACCTTGGGCCGATTCTGTCTGTGAAAGGGATGGCGCTGCTGCTGATGGGGGCGGTACATGGAATCGACAGACTTCAGTGCCATCCCCTTCTCTGCAAATCGGTGATGATGTCCTTGACATCACCCCGGAAAAGCACCGACCCCCGGAAGGGCGCTTCCTGGATAGCGGATTGCACTTCCGGGACCAACCCTGACACGCGGAGCCAAGCATGATGACGTAGGCCTACGGCAAAAGCTGAGCTCCGTCCAGCAGTGTCCACTGCATCATATGTCGCACGAAGCATGTGTCAACTGGCCGAACGTGCAGAGCGGACAAGATCAGCCAACTCCTGCTTGACTTGGGAGTCTGGCAGGGAGTCCAATTTGGCTTCCACCTGAGTCAGAATGGCCTTCTGGTTGTCCGACATAATTCAGGGCCCTAATCCCCAGCGTGGAGGAAGCAAAGATCTTCTTCCCATACTGGTCCAGAAGGCGGGATTCTTTGTCAGGTGGCGACGAGCTGAGGTGTTTTGGGTTGGCCGACTGGCCGTGAGCGGCACTAATCACAACCGAGTCGGCACGAGGGTGAGAATCTAGGAAATCAATGCCCTTGGGAGCCTGATATAGCCTATTTGACTTCCTTGGAAGTGGGGCTAAAGCCGACGGCGGTTTCCATATGGTGGTGACGAGGTTGGCATGAGGCTCTATCCAGGGTGGCACCAAGGCAGGAGCTGTCACGGGCAGATCCAGATGTTCAGTGAGTTTCAGACGCTGAGGATCTGGTTCCAAGGAGTGCCACTGATGAACCTCCTAGATTTTCCTTAGCAACTCCGTAAAGAAGGATCTTCGGAGGAGACTTCGGAGGAGTCCTTGGCCTGGGCTCGACAGAGGCGTGGCTGCGTCGTCCCTTCGAACAACCGTCGGAGGAATCTGAGGAGTCAGAGGGTGAAGAGGAGGAGGAAGAAAAAAAAGACTGCCTTTCCCGACCATGGGGAGGAACGGACCCCTTGAGTAGCCCCTGGGGAAGCGTGTCCTGCCCCTCTCTGGACCCAGATGGAAGAGCCCTGGAGTCTAGAGGTGGTGAGGGAGTGTGCCGCCTCGGACGTACGGGAACCTGAGACGGCACCATCGTCGGTAGGCGGCTCTCGACCTCCCTGGTGAGCTAAGCCTTGGCCTCAGCCCACCAGTAGGCCAGAGTCTACTGCAAGTCCACCGGCGGCTGTGGGGGCGGTGGAGGAGGAGGAGGCAGAGGATAAGGATACGGGTTGTACCCGTATGGAGAGTATCCAAAACCCAGCTGCGGAAAGCCTGGCGTCGGAAAGACCGGTATCGGGTACTGCGGCGCTGGATACTGTGGTCCCGGGTACGTCGGCGTCGGATAGGACGGAGGGTACCCGGGAACCGGGGGAGCTGCCGGAGCAGACGGCCCGGCCGGCAGCCTCATGGGCAGATCCACGTTGGAGGGCCCGAAGGGTGAAGGACAGGGGGGACATCCGGAAGTGGGATGTCGGCCGGAGTCGGTAGAGCCGGCGTCGGAGGTACCGGCGTTGGGGCCGGCATCCGGGGAGCCGACATCGGATCCGGCGCCCCTACAGGGGGACGTTCTGACAGAGAAAGGTCTCCAGCATCGCCCAGGGATGGAGGAGAAAAATCCCCGGGATCGGGCTGGGGGGACTCTGGGTCCCTGGACGTCAGCAAAGGCTGCGGAGAACCGGGAACAACGGACATAGGGGGAACCGTCATCGGTTCCGTCGCCGACTGGGTGTCGGACAAACCGACGTGTGGCTTTACAGCGAGCTCCCAGCAGGCGACGGAGGAGCTGGCATCCGGCTTATGGCAGCCTTCACCGGAGGCAGACCGAGGAGAAGGATCGGCCTGGTCCAATGGAAGAGAGGCCGCGCGCCGCCCCGAAGGGTCGTGCGTCTTACCGGCCTTCTCCGCGCGGACGTCTGAGGCCGACCCAACTTACTAGAGTCGCCCACGCCCAGTAGGTCATGAGCCTGTGGCCAAGCCGCGGAGGCCTCCATTTGCCCGGAGGTGCCCGAAAGGCCCAAGCATGAGCCAGACAGGCGGGCCGACGCCCCCTCGGAAACCTCCGAGGTGGCCGTCGAGGAGTGGTCTCCCGGAGGGGACGTTACCTGTGTCCCAGTGGCTCCCAAGGGAGACACGGTAGAGGAGCTCTTGTCCCGGTGCCTCTCCTTATCCTTCTTCCGATGGCCTTCGGGGGAAGTGGACACCTGCCTCAGTTTTTTGAGCTCCTTCTCCATCTAACTCATCTTTTTCTTCAAAATATGGGCTTCCAGGGATTGCTGCCACCTTTTCCGGGTAGCCGCGCTGAAGCTGAGGCAGTGCTGGCACTTCTCGACCAGGTGATCGGGGCCTAGGCAGAACAGGCACAGGGAATGGCAGTCCTTGTAGCGGTAGTTGAGCTGCCACCTAATCGCACTTATTTTTGTGCTCGGAGGGTGTAGGGGACTACATAAACTGACGATGGTACCCAGACGAAATTTAAAAACACATTGCTTCAGTAAAACCCCACGAAAAATTGGGCTGACGGCGACAAACTTTTCCGCGAGGCGCTGCACAAGCTAACGGCGGGAAAGAACTGGAAGGTGGTGTCAGAGACCACCCCTTTATACAGATGTCTCCTGATGCCGGTCACCTGACGTGGGGGCGGTCCCACGCCAGGGACTGCTAGCTAGAAATTTTTCCGTGGGGTCCTGCCGCCTGCCGACGTCAGTCATATATGTAATTACCTACTGCAGGAGCCCTCTCGAAGTAAGATCTGCGAGCCTGTCTGGTAGATCAAGTCCAAAGTCTCACAGGAAAATTTGGTTGTGCAACCAGACAGAAAAGAGACAGAAAAAGAAAGAGCTTTGCATTTAAACACCTTCTCCATAACAAATGCGACAGGGCCCTATTCTACTGAATAATTTTTCTTTTTTATTTTGCTTGGTATTGAGAAAAAAAAAGCTATTTGCAAATTTTGAAACTGCTTCTGGTTTTCCTATCTTTCCTGATCTGTGTCTCAACGACAGATTGTGTCAGACTAAGTGGGATTTACACCATGCATAGTCTAAGCCAGGAGTTTTGTGTGTAGGTACTAGACCTGGTACAAGGGAAGCAGTTATGGATTCTGCAGCAGCAAGTCCAAAAGTGATTACCAAAAGAATGACAGCCAAACTAGAAGCAGAACCAAAAGTCCAAACTGAGGCTGTAAAGCCAGCACCAGTCATGAAAAAAAAGAGCAGGCAGTGACAGAACCTGAAAGCCTGACTGCCTTCTTCAAAGGGTGGGCTATACAACAAGAAGAGATGGAGAAACAAAGAAGAGGTGCAGCAACAGGAGCTGCAGAGAAAAGAAGAGATACAGTGACTGGCGCAGTGATGGCTAGATGCCTTGCAAGCTATCAAAGCTGGAGGTTTTGGCACAGGCCCAGCAGAGCAACAAAAAAAAAAAATTACTCACCTTAGTAATTATGTTTCTTCTAATGGAGTTTTGCTGTATTCTGACTATTGCACTTAGCCCCAGCACTCAAACTGCCCCGGACAGTAGATGGTTAATTTTCCATGCAGAGCACAGAACGTTGAGCTCGGTTCAAACCTCTATCTGCTGCACTTTAAAGCGCAAGTGTCAGATTCTTACGAGCTAATACTAACTACTATGTGGAAATTGCAAAATTTTACTAGCCAAATGGCAACCAAATATTTTGGATCCCCAAAAGACTCAAGTCAAGAAATCAAAAATCAAAACCAGGTAGTGAACAACTTAAGACTTAAATTAATAATATAACCCCTCCCCTCTCTAAAGGGAGGGAGTACCCAAGCCACCCTGGGGTGCAACACTACATCTGCCAGCCTACTTCCCAAAAACAGGTTCTGAGAGGGAGGTAGGGAGGGAGCTCAGAATACAGCAAGACTCCATTAGAAGAAACATAATTACTAAGGTGAGTAATTTTTCTTCAAACAACATAGATCTTGCTGTATTCTGACTACTACGAACTACCAAGCAGTACCTCCATGGAGGAGGAATCGAACCTACCTTGGGAATAGGCTCTGCAGTACTGCTGTATGAACCAAGCATCACTCCTAGCCTGGACGTCCAGGGGTAATGCATGGTAAAGGTATGGACTGTTTTCAGGTGGCTGCTTGACAAATTTCTAAGAGAGGATATCCTGGCAACAGCCAGGAAGCAGCTGTACCTCTTGTGGAATGAGCCCTCAGGCTTGAGGTTGGAATTTTTCCCAGTTTTTCATAGCAGAATTGTATACAAGATACAATCCACCAGACTATAGATCTCTTGGTGGCAGGTTTGCCCTCTCCCACTTCTCCATAAGTGAGGAACAACTGGAGGGAGTCAAACCTGTGACCCTTGGTATGCTCCATGAAGTAACTAAGGGCTCTTTTAACATCTGAACTGTGTAGCCTCCTCTCTCCTGAGGAAGAATGATCAGTGAAGAAAACAGGAACAGACATAAACTGATTTAAATGGAAGTCTGAAACCACTTTGGGCAAGAACCTTCTATTGGTTCTAAGGACCACTTTATCCCTGTGAAAGGAGATAAAATCAGGTTCCACTGACAGGGCTTGCAATTCACTGATACGCCTGGCAGAGGTAATGGCTACCAAGAACACAGTTTTCCAAGTCAAGTACTTAAGCTCTGCTGAGGACACAGACTCAAAAGGAGGTTGCATAAGTTGAGCAATGCAAACATTCAAATCCTAGGCAGGGGCAGGGTCTCTAAAAGGAGGATTGGTGTGAAGCAATCCTTTAAAAAATTTACAGAACACAGGATGAGAAGATAATGAGGAAGACTTCCCCACAGACAAAAGCATGAGAAACAGTTGACAAGTGTACCTTGAGAGTAGCTGGTCTGAGGCCTAGGCCGTTAAGATGGACCATATAATCCAGAACCATAGGCAATTCAGCAGTATCTGGGGACATATGCTCCTTAGAACACCAAATGCTGAATCTCTTCATTTGGAGTTACAAGTCTTTCTGGTGGAGAACTTTGAGAAGCTTTGAGAATAACCAGAACCCTTGAGAAAGATGCAGATCTGCAAACTCTTAACGCTTCAAGAGCCATGCCTTGAGATTGAGAGACTGAAGACTGAGTACCAAATCCTCACTGAGAGGATGTCAACAGGTTGTAATTCTTGGGGAAGAGACAGGGGAAGATGGACTGATAGGAACAACAACAGGGGGTACCAGGGCTGTATGGCTCAATCTGGAGTAATCAGAATCACTTTGCAAGGTTCAGACCTTATCTTGACTAAAACTTTGAACAGGAGTGGGAAGGGAGGGAAGGCATACATAAATTTCCCTTCCCAATTCAGAATCAGGGCATCCAGGGGGACTGAGCCCAAGACCGGGGGTCTGCAACAAAAAAGAGGAAGTTGGTGATTGTCTGGGGCTGCAAAGAGATCCATCTCTGGAGTGCCCCACCTTGAAAAAATCACTTTCAACACCTGAGGGTCCAGGGACCAACATGATGGCCCTGAGAAATCCTGCTCAGTGCATCTGCTAGCACATTGTCCTTCCCTGGAAGGTGGACTGCTACCAGAGAGGTTTGCAGGGAATAAGCCAGGGACCACAATTTCATGGCTTCCATGCACAAGGCCGTGGACCGAGTACCTTCCTGCTTGTTGATGTACCACATGGTGGTGGTGGCGGCGTCTGTTCTGACCTGAACCACCTTGTTCTGCACTGACTGAGAGAAAGTTTTCAGGGCCAGAAAAACTGCCCTGAGTTCTAGGAGATTGATATGGAGAAGGGATTCTTGGGGGGGACCACAGTCCTTGGGCAGTGAGGGCCCCCAGATGGGCTCCCTAGCCAGAAGACAAGCGTCCGTGGTAAGGACCACTGAACAAGGCTGAGTGGCAAAAGGAACCCCTTGTCTTAAATTGTCCTGATCCTGCCACCATTGGAAGGCTTGGATCAAGGTCAGAGTCACTGGGATCAGTTTGGTAAGGGAATCCTTCCTCTGAGACCAAAAAACTCTCAGATGGAACTGAATATCCCTCATCTGGAATCTTGCCCCTTGGACCACTGCTGCTGAAGCTGCCATGTGGCCCAAGAGCTGGAAGAAATGCCTTGCTGGTCGAGATACCCGAAGGCTGAAGGAAGAGGCTAGTTCTATAAGAACCCTTGCCCTTTCCAGGGAAGAAAGGCTCTTGCTCTGTGTCCAGTTCTGCCCTATAAAGGTAAGAAGCTGGACTGGTTGAAAGTACAGTTACGTAAGAACTTACGTAACAGTAGATCTTCTAGAGAGGTTCTTGCAGTAGGTAATTACATATAGGACTGACGCTGCGGCGGCAGGACCCCATGGAAAAATTTCTAGCTAGCAGTCCCTGGCGGGACCGCCCCCACGTCAGGTGACCGGCGTCATACGATGTCGGTATAAAGGGGCGGTTCCGGATGCCCGCCTTCCAGTACTTTCCCGCCACAGGCCCGGACGAGAGAGAAGCAGATATTTCCCTCAATGGAAAAGGAGCTGAAAAAGCCTAGGGGGATGGAGGGCGGTAAGGTATTACCTACTGCAAGAGACTCTCTCGAAGATCTACTGTTACAGTAAGTTCTTACGTAACTGTACTATCTTACTTCGAGAGGGCTCTTGCAGTAGGTAATTACATATAGGACAGAATCCCAAGCAGTTTGGAACAAATGAAAAGGCACCGGGAGGAGGAACTACTCCAAAAGTAACAAATAATCTTGCAAGTCTCAAGAAAGGAGGCCTTGCAAGACAGCTAACCCGAAGCCTGCTCTACGGCGAGAGGCAATGTCCAAACTGTAATGTTTAGTAAAGGTATGGACTGAAGTCCAAGTGGCGGCAGCACAGATGTCTGCCGCAGACACGTTCTTGAAACAAGCCGCAGAGGCTGCAACTCCACAAGTGGCGTGACCTCTGACTTGACCTGGAAGGGTCTTGTTGTACTTGTCATAACAGAAAGTGATGCAATGGGCCAACCATTTAGATAGGCATTGCTTAGAGACAGCATTGCCTTCTCTTCTGTGAGCAAAAGAGGCGAACAACTGATCAGTCTTTCTGAGATCCTTCGTCCTATCGGTGTAGTATCTCAGAATCCTGTGAACATCCATGGTATGAAGCAGGTATTCTCCTTTATTGGAGTACTGCGTGAAGAAGGCAGGTAATTCAATAGACTGATTTAAGGTAGATTCCGCTACCACCTTCGGGAGAAACTTAGGACTCGTGTGAAGAGCTACTCGTTCTTTGTGAAAAATCAGATAAGGGATTTTGCACATCAGGGCCTGGAGTTCGGAAATTCTGCGAGCAGAAGTAATGGCCACCAAGACGAGCGTCTTCCATGATAAAAACTTCAAGTCTGCGGAGGCCGCAGGCTCAAAGGGAGGAAGAGTAAGTTTCTCGAGGACAAAGTTTAAGTCCCAAGGGGGAGCTGGAGTCCGGACAGGGGGCCTGAGATGAAGGACCCCTCTGAGGAAAGTTTTGGATACCTCCAGCTGGACAAATGCCTTATCAGTGAAAGGGGCATGGTAGGCTAAAATAGCCGCCATATGGACTTTCAAAGAGGAGTGACTTAGACCAAGGTCGAAAAGATGACGCATGTACTCAAGTAGAATGGACACAGGACAGGAAAAGGGCTCCCGTTCCTGGGCGCAGCCCAGATGGAAAATCTTTTCCATTTCATGGCGTGAGTGGACCTAGTGGAGGGTTTTCTAGCCTCCACCAGAATCTCGACCACCTAGGAGAAACGCCAAACGAGATTGAGCTAGGTCTGCAGGAGCCATGCATGAAGTTGAAGGACTCGAGTCCCGGATGGACCAGGGTCCCCTGATCCTGGGTCAGCAATCCTGGAGATAAAGGAAGAGGAAGAGGAGGAACCTCTGAGTATTGTTGTAGAAGAGAACCAGATTTGCCTGGGCCAGAAAAGGGCGATCAGAATCATTCTCGCTCCTTCAAGCAAAAGTGTCTGCAGCACCGACGAGGACCAGAGGTGGGGAAAAGCATAGGCGAATCTGTCCTTCCAGCTTAGAGATAGGCGTCGCTCAGAAAGCGCCTCGCTCTGGGCGAGCAAGCAAAAGACTGGAAGCTTTGCGTTTTGGGAGGCGTCGAACAGGTCTATCTGAGGAGTCACCCAAATCTGGAAGATGCTTTTTAGAACTTTTACGTCCAACTCCCACTCGTGTGGTAGAGCCGACGAGCGACAGTCTGTCTGCCAGGACATTGTTGACTCCCGGAACATGGATCGCCATAAGATGAAGGTTGTGAAGCGTTGCCCATTCCCAAACCCTCATTGCTTCCCTGCACAGCAGGTAGGACCGAGTCCCTCCCTGCTTGTTGATGTACCACACCACGCACATGTTGCCTGTTTGGACAGCTAGGTGACTGGGAAGGATGTATTGGTGAAGGGCCTGGAGAGCATACAGCACTGCTCGGCTCGAGACACGTTGATGTGGAGAACTAACTCCAACTTTGACCATAGGCCCTGGGTTGGTGAGGACCCAGATGGGCTCCCAACCCCGCCTGAAGCGTCCGTGGTCAGAGTCTGATCGGGGAGGATGAAAAAGGGACCCCGCGGAATAGGTTCTCTCAAACCATGCACCATTACAAGTCCCTTACCATCGGCGAGATCATCAGAACCAGATGATCTAGGTCATCTACCCGTTGATCCCACTGAGATCGGAGAATCCACTGAGAGATTCTCATGTGGAGGCACACGAGTGGAACCGTCGGGATGGCCGCCGCCATAAGCCCCAGTAGACGGAGCACCGACCTCGCCGGAACCCTCCTGTGTTCCGACAGGAGGGAAATCTGGGACTGGAGGGAGGCCCCCCTGTCCAGAGGCAGGAAGGCCTTGCACATTGTCATGTCGAGGATTGCCCCGATGGACTGGAGCCTCTGTGAAGGGTCCAGGTGAGACTTGGAATGGTTGATGGTAATACCCAGGCCAGTGAAAACCTGCTGGGTGAGGGAGAAAATGCAGTAGTTCCTCCTGGATGGGGCCTGAGAGCCAGTCGTCCAGGTAGGGAAAACCTGAGCTCCCAAAATGCATGGTGGCCGCTACCACCGCCAGGCATTTGGTGAAGACTGGGAGCCGAGGAAAGACCAAAAGAGAGCACCCGGAATTGGTAGTGGTCCCTCTGGAACGCAAACCTGAGGTACTTTCGGTGCGAAGGGCAAATGAGGATGTGCAGGTATGCATCCTGCATATCCAGTGCACAAAGCCATTGGCCCGGCCGAAGCAGGGGCAAGAGGGTTTGAAGGGAGAGCATCCTGAACCTCTTGTATTCCACATATAGGTTCAGGGAGCTGAGATCGAGAATGGGTCTGAGATCTCCCGTCTTCTTTGGTACGAGGAAGAAATGGGAATAGTAACCCATCCCGTGGATGTGAGGGGGGATATAGCCTGCTTCGCAAGGAGAGCAGAGATTTCTTCCCTGACCAAAGGAATATGGTCCCTTGAGTAAGAGGAGTTCAGAGGGGGGGTACGTGGAGGTTTCTGCAAAAACTCTATGGAGTGCCCCTCTGCTATGATCTGAAGTACCCATGAATCCGATGTTATCCTCTCCCAACCTGGAAGGTGGAGGGAGAACCTCCCTCCTACCAGTTCCTCCGGAGTGTCCGGAGGGAAGGAGTCAGGTGGTGTGAGGCAGCGCCGCAGCTGGGGCACCCGTTGCTTTTTTGGGCAGCGGGGGCCTGGCAGCTGTGGGGGCCCGACGTTGAGTGGCCCGCCTTCCCTGAGGTTTCACTTGAGGCCGGCTGCGTCTGCGAAAGGGACAGCGCTGTTGGGGATGGGGACGGTACACTGAATCAACAGATTTAAGGGCCGTCCCCTTCTCCTGCAAGTCAGTGATGATGTCCTTGACATCACCGCTGAAAAGCACAGAACCTCTGAAAGGTGCTTCTTGAATTGCTGACTGCACCTCCGGGACCAGACCTGACACACAGAGCCATGCATGACCCCGAAGACTTACGGCAAACGCAGAGCTCCATCCTGCGGTGTCCACTGCATCGTAGGTCGTCCTCAGAATATGACGACTGGCCGAACGAGCAGAACGGACCAGGTTGGCTAACTCCTGCTTGACTTGGGAGTCAGGCAAGGAGTCAATCTTAGATTCCGCCTGGGTAAGGACAGCCTTCTGGTAATCCCCCATATGTGCTACATAATTCAGGGCCCTAATCCCCAGTGTGGAAGAAGCGTAGATCTTCCTTCCATACTGATCCAGAAGGCGAGATTCCTTATCCGGGGAGGAGCTCGAAAGTGTTCAGGTGTGCTGACCGGACGTGGCCGGGCGCTAATCACAACCGAGTCTGCACGGGGTGAGAGTCTAAAAGTCTACACCCTCCGAGCCTGATATAGCCTGCTGGACTTCCTAGGAAGTGGGGATAAAGCCGACGGTTGCTTCCAAATAGTGGAAACAAGGTGGACGTGAGGCTCGATCCAGGGTGGCACTAGAGTAGGAGCCGTAAGGGGCAAGTCCAGATGTTCGGCGAGTTTAACCCGTTGAGGATCTAGCTCTAAGGAACACCACTGATGGACTTCCTGGATCTTCCTGAGCAACTCCGTGAAGGAAGGATCCTCTGGAGGAGGCTTCAGCCGGGGCTTGGACGGAGAGCGCGGCTCGTCGTCTTTCTCGGAATACCCATCGGAGGCCTCCGAGGTGTCCCGAGAGAGAAGAAGAAGAGGAATTTGAAGCAGAGTAAGACTCCCTAGCTCGTCTAGGGGGAGGAACGGGTTCCTTAGGGGGAATCCCAGGACGCGTGTCCTGCCCCTCTCTGGATCAAGGGCAAAGCCGAGAATCAGGAGGTGGAGAGGGTGCCCGTCCTGGGGCGTACGGGAGCCGGGGATGGCACCGTCGCCGTAAGACGGCTCTCGACTTCCTTGGTGAGCTGAGCCTTGGCTTCAGCCCACCAGGAGGCAAGAGTCTCCTGGAGATCCACCGGCGGCCTAGGGAACGGTGGAGGAGGAGGGGGATAGTTGTACAGATGAAATCCGTAGGGAGAGCATCCGTAACCCGGCTGCGGGAATACCGGAGCCTGGTACTGCGGCGTCTGAGGAGTCGGCGCCAGGTACTGCGGCGAAGGATACTGTGGACCTGGGAAAACTGGCGTCGGATAGGACGTCGGATACCCAGGCACTGGAGGAGCTGCCGGAGCAGACGGCCCAGCCGGGTGCTCCACGGGCGGATCAACCAGGACAGGCCCGTGGGGTGGAGGGCCCGATGGAAGAGGAATATCCCCCGCTGGCGTCGGAGGGGCCAGCGTCGGCGGGGCCGGCGTCGGGGGAGCCGACGTCAGGTGAGCCGACGTCAGATCCAGCTCTGTAGAAAGAGGATTGGACGGTAGCACAGGATCCCGAGCCTCATCCGGGGACGGAGGAGAAAAATCCCCAGGGTGGGGCAGGGGGGACTCGGGCTCCGGACGGCAGCGAAGGCTGCGGGGAACCTGGTACAACAAGCGAAGCAAGGTCTGCCGTAGGCTCCGAGGGCCCAGCGCACGTCGGAGGAGCCGGCGTGTGACTTAGGGCGAATCAGCGGGCGCCAGAGGAGGCAGCGTCCGACGAGGGGTCCTCAGCGTGGAGGCAGGCCGAGATGGGAAGAGGCCGGTCCGATGGGGACACTACCGTGTGCCGTCCCAAAGGTCAGGCGTCTTAGCGGCCTTCTCCGGCGGGCGTCTGAGGGGCGGCGTCCCGGCTTATGGGGCGCCCGCACCAGTAGCCGCAAGCCTGCGGCGGTACTGGGGCTGGAGCTTCCTTTTGCCGGAGGCACTCGGCAGGCTCAAACACGAACCCGGCGGGCAGGCGGCGCCTCCTCCAAACCCTTGGAGGCTGCCGTTGGGCGATCCCCGGAGGATGTTACTGCCCGCGACTCAGCGGAGTCGCAGAGAAGGCCTTCTCCCAGTGCCTTTCCTTGTCCCGCTTCTTGTGCCCTTCAGGGGAGGTGGACGCCTGCCGAAGTTTCTTCAACTCCTTCTCCATCGCGGACATCATCTTCTTGAGGAGATGGGCTTCGAGAGACTGCTGGCGTCGTCTGCGGGTGGCCGCGTTGAAATGTAGGCAGTGCGGACACTTGTTGACCGTGTGGTCGGGGCCTAAACAGAAAAGGCAGAGGGAGTGACCGTCTTTGTGAGGCAGTTGGCGCACACGAGTCGCACTTATTTTTTGAAGGGGACGACATATACCGACGTTCACCTGACGATAGAAAATATAAAATACAAAATACTGAAACTTTTCGGAAAAACCGACGAAGTAACAGGACTGAGCGATAGGAACTTCACCGCAAGGCACTGCACGAGCTGATGGCGGGAAAGAACTGGAAGGCGGGCGTCCGGGACCGCCCCTTTATACCAACGTCGTGGCGCGGTCACCTGACGGGAGGTCTCGCCAGGGACTGCTAGCTAGAAATTTTTCCTGGGGTCCTGCCGCCAGCAAGGCCAGTCCCATATAATTACCTACTGCAAGAGCCCTCTCAAGTAAGATCTGACTTGGGAAGGTTGAGAAGAAATCCTAGAGAAGTGAGCACTTGCTCTGTCACTTGCAGGTGAGACTTGACTTGGTCTGGAGACTGTCCCACTATTAGCCAATCATCCAGATGTGGAAATATGGAAATCCTTTGCCTTCTTAGAGGCAACTACTACTACCAGGCACTTTGTGAAAACCCTTGGGGCTGAGGTTAGGCCAAAGGGCATTGCTCTGAACTGATAGTGACCTGAGGGCAACTCGCACCTGAGGTCCTTTCTAGTGGGAGCACCTGATGGGAACGTGAAAGTAGGCATCTCTGAGGTCCAGGGAGGCTAGCCAGTCCCCTGGCCTTAGAGAGGGAAGGATTATTCCTAGAGTTACCATCTTGAACTTTGGTTTTAAAAGATGTTTGTTTAGGTATCTTAGGTCTAGGATGGGTCGCCACTCCCCTGTCTTTTTGGGGTCAGGAAGTACCTGGAGTACAGTCCTTTGCCCCAGTGCGGGGTAGGTACTCTCTCTATAGCTCTTAAGGCCAGAAGAGATGAAACCTCTGCCTCTAGGGCAAGGGTTTCCGAGAGATTTGCAGGTGAAAAAGATCCGACTCTCATCTTTGGAAATTTTCTGAAGCTGAGAACCAGTCCCTGGCTTACTACTTTCAGGATCCACTTGTCTGATGTAATAGACATCAAGTCCTGGACAGAGTAAGCAAGCCTGCCCCCTACTGGAATAGGAGAGTCGACCCGGGCAGGCCCATCAGGGTGTCTGCTTGGCAGGGGCCTTAGGCCGATGAGTGGATGCAGCCCTGCTCATCCCCCTTCTGCCTCTCCCTCTGAAGAACCCCTCTGTGAAAATGAAGAGGAGGCCTGTGCTTGGTAAAAAGGCCTGCCCCTAGACTGCTGCCTTTGAGGACTTGCCTGCCTCTCGTTGGCCTGAGCACTCCTGTAGGTGGTCCTGTACTCATCCATTTTCTTCATGTAATTCTCTGTCTGCTCCCCAAACAGAGAATTACCCACTACAGGAAAATCCATGGCCTTAGCCTGGGTATCCTCCGAGAGGCTAGTACATCTGAGCCAAGCCATTCTCCGAAGAGCCACAGATGTAGCCATGACTCTTGATGAGACATCATTAGAGTCCACAGCAGCACGAAACTAAACTTTAGATGCCTCAATCCTGTCTGCACCCACCGCCTCCAGCTCCCTGGCTAGCTGGGGGGAGGCCTGTTTAGCCAGTGCCAGTACAGTGTCCCACCTGGACTTCTGGTACCTAGCTGTATAGGCCATATAATTCACCTGTCCTGAGTCCCAAGGAAGATGCCATGTACAGTTTTTTTGCCATGGCATCAATCTTCCTAGAGTCTTTGTCTGGGGGGTGTGAAGCCAAGGGAATGCTTGCCTTATCACAGGCAGCAGCCTGCACAACCCCAACATGGCTGCATTGGTGGTATAAAAACTCTTTCTGAGCCTGAGAGTGTATACCTCTTGTCCATTCTTCTGTCCACAGGAGGTACAGAATTGGGAGACTTCAGAATTTTTTGTGTCTGTTTCCCAAAAGATTTGTGGAGGGGAACAGACAGTCTCCTGGACTCTGGGATGTCCATCATTTCTACAAAATCAGGCTCCTCCTGATACTCCATTGTCTCTTCCATAGGACGCTGGAGGGTCTCAGCCACCTTTCTGTAGAACATAAAGTGGGAAGGGGACTCCGAAAGCCTAGGAGGGGATACACCTGAAGGTCTGTCTGGGGAGATGTCTGGTTCCACAGGCACATCTAGACTTTCACCATCATCATCTTCAAACTCCCCTTCTTCCTCAAACTCCGGTTCATAAAATTCTTCCAAAGTATAATCGTGAACTGGGGGAACCAACAGAACCGAACTCCTGCAAAAGGGGTGCTGGATCGGTCAGAACCCAGTGACGATTCACAATCTGATCGCTCTGGCTATTTCTTCAGAGGTCGGAACATGGACTTCTGTATCCGAACGGACGATTTTTCTTTGCGATTTCTTTTAGTCGGAACCGATCCCTTTGATCTCCTTTTGCCCGAAGAAGTATCGCCCTGGTCAGAGGGCACTCCTTCTGGTTCGGTCAGAACCGAACCGGCTGGCATCCGGCCAGCGCACTTCTCGCCTCCTTTTCCCTCAGTCTACCTAATCTCTTTTCAAGAGTAGATTTGGGAAAATTTTGCAAATTTGTCAGTCTGAATAGAGGTGTTCAAACAACACAAACACAGGTGGTGTGGGGATCTGCCTTAGCAAAGACCTCCCCACACTCACTGCAGTGCTGAAACCCAGTGGGCCCGGTTTTTTTCTTGGGTTTCTCAGACATGGCCAACCTAACCAAACTTTCCCTTTTTTTGGCAACCGCCAGGCAAGACTCTCTTATCAGTTCCTAACCATGTCACGGTCTTAGAAAAAAATGTTTCAAAACACATTTTTTTTTTAGAACCGATAAGGACCGGTAACCACACACTAAAGTTACACAAGAATTAAGCAAATGATCGGTTCAGCCGAACCGATCCACACTTTTTACAAGTTCCATACAGAAAAACACAGTACAAAACCTATCTAGTACTCACGGTACCACAGACAGAGACTGAACCGACTATGCGGGAAACTTTTTCGGTTAGAAACCGACGAAAAAACGACACTTACACCAACTTTCAAAAACGAGCTGCAGGAGAAATCTCCGGAGCGACTGTTCAGTGAGGCGGAGTAAAGAATCTGTCGGTTAGCTTTCAAACGGAAACAGACAGAGACATCAACCGAGCTCGAGCTTAGCATTCTATGCTCTGCATAGAAAGGTTAACCCTTTGTTCTCCAGGGCAGTTTAAAGGCTAGGGCTAACTGCACTTGTCAGAATACAGCAAAACTTCAAGTTGTTTGAACGAGGCTTGCAGGTTGCTAAGGATATCCTGCACGTCTACCCCAAAAAGCTCATAACCCCTGATGGGAGCATTCAGGATGGACTGTTGAACATCCATAGTGAACCCAGATACCCTGAGCTCGGAATACCTCTGCAAACAAACCCCGACAGCGGATGCCTTGATCGAGGCATCCAAAGCATCGTAGGCAGCCCGTAAAAGGTGCCTGCTCAGATCTGTCCCTGACTGGAGAGCCTTGAGCATCTCCTGTTTCTGGGGCACCTCTGTAAGAGCCTGTGTCACAGCCCTGGCCGATCTCCTGAGGGTATTCTGGAATTTGATCATACGGCCAATGTGGTTAAGGACCATGACAGCTAGGGTGAAAGAGGCAAATACCCTCTTGCCCATCATGTCCAGCTTCCTGGATTCCGTATCCAAAGGCAAGGAGCTGAGATGTTGCGGCCTTTTGGATGCATCACAGGCCAAATTGATGACCACCAAACCCACCTGTGGAGGTCCAGCAAAATAGGGCTTCCAGGAGGGGGCCTGATACAGCTTATCTGCCTTTCTGGGCATAGGTGGGATCATGTTAGGCCTACACCATGCAGCCATGGTGGAACACTTGTAGGCATTTAAATAGAAGGAATAAGAGGCGGGTAATCTGGCAGGTCTAGATACTCAGCCAGGTTTCGCTGAGTGCGTCAAGCTCTTCAGCGTTGAACCCCATTGCGGCCTGTAGTTGTCACATAACAGAAATAAATGACAGATCATTGTGGGAAGGGGGGAGACTCGGGGTATATTTTGATGAATCCTCCCCCTGCTAAGGAAATGGTTGAAGTGCTACAGGGACTTCCAGCTCCCCCATCTTCATCCTCTTCATCGTTCTCGTCAGGCAGGAAGAAGTCAGGATGGTAATCACCGTCGCCCCCTGGATCAGAAATAGATGCCAAGGATAATGACAATCTACAAGGGCTGGCCTCGACAACATGTAATGTGTTGTTACTGGTCTGGAAGGCCCGCCAGCATCAGGCCCAGGAATGGATTTACCCGGGAATGCATGAAGCCTCAGAGACACAAAACAAAGCCTGTATGTCGATGGTCACAAGCATTTGCATGGTAACTGACTCCAGCAATGGGGGGTAGTGAGGCCCCTGTGTCAGCAGGGTAGGTGAAATATACATGATGGGGGCAGGCTGAGGGGCCAACAGGGGTACCTACGACCCCAACATCAGAGGGATGGCCAGAGGCGTTCATGGCAGGGGCCTGAGGCCTGATGAGTGGCCATCGCCGGCCTATACTGGCCCAGCGCAGCTCCTTGCCTGTGGCCCTAGTGAGGAGTGGAGGGCACCCAGCAAGGGTGGAAGCACTGAAGGGGGCGAGAAACGCCCTGATGACGGGCCAGTGCCAGAAGAAGCAAATCTGATGGGTCGAACCGCCAGAGTCACACCAGTCCATGACAGGGTAAGTGAGGTGGTAGAAATTATCGTGAGGGGATTAGGAAGGCCAGCCGATGATGCACCACACTGGTCAAGGAACCAGTGGGAGAAGGCTGCCAAGGCCAAACCTGTAGCAGTGAGGTGTAAGCAGCAGCAGGATTTACTGTCAGCCTGGCCGACAACCCCCGGAACTTGTCAGCATCGCTGGCAGCGACCAAATAGAGCGCCTCCCCGGCCGGTCTCTTCATTCCGTTGCGGTGCTTCCCGTATTTGTCCTGAGCTTTGGCTTAGTGGGAGCTCATGGATGAGGCCAGGAAAGCAGAGGAACCCCATGCCTGAAGCTTCTTTTTCATGGTGGTGACCATCTAACTCAATTAAAAACTATTCCAAGGCTTTCCAACGACACCGGGTAGCTTAACTGAAGCCTGCATTTCTCACAGGCCTTCAAGTTGTGGTCAGTACCGAGGCAGCGGACGCTGGCCTTGTGGTCACATCGTCGTATATCTCTTTTCCGCATCGGAAAAGGTTGTTGGAATCAGCTGGCATAAACAGAACAAGAGAGGAAGAATCATTTTAAAAATGAAAGTTACTACAAAAACTAGGGCGAGAAAACAACAAACACTAAGACAGAAATGGTGCTCGACTGAAGCGGTCAATACTCTGTGGAGTCCAAAGTGCGCAGGCCAAAGGCGGGAAAAGAACTAAGATGGGGATGGGCTACCTGTAGCTACACAGAGAGGATGTCGATGTGATGATGTCGCTGTGGGTGGCCACAGTTAAACTGCTGGAAAAATGTTTCCATGTGGTCAAGGTGCCTGACTGCTATAGTTCCTACAGTGTGACCTGCTGCAAGAAATATCTTCGAAGAAAAGTTAGAGGAGCAATAGGTGACACCAATTTTAATGTAGGTTTTAAAATGAGAGATCTTCCTGAGTGTGTGTGACTGGAACTGTTTCAGGGTTCTCTGAGCCATAGATATTGTTGTCCTCCCCATCAGCAATGCAGAGGTCTGAATCTTATTCATCTCCTTCAAACAGTGGGTAAAATGAGTCACCAATGCCAGCTGCAGCAACAGCACCCTCACTGCTCAGGAACGCCATCATCGGTAGCACCAAGGCTGGCCCAAGCATCAAGGGCTCACACAACACCAAAGGTGGCACTCCCGATGGAGTCGGGGGGTTTCCTGGCCTTAGGAAGATGGCAGAGGCACTGTGGCTACCCCATCACCAGAGGGATTAAGAGACTGCACCAGAAATGGAGCAGGCACTCGTAGCCCCAATGACAGGCCAGGCTCCAATGCCTGAGTCAAAGACAGTAGATTGTCTATGTCAGATGGCACCAAACAGCACCTGTTCTAGTGGCCGAGGAGGACCAGGAGCAGAGACCAACAATGATACCACCGAACTTATGCACTGCATCCACTGCTCCATAAAAGCTACTCGATGGCCAATCTGCCAACTAGAGGCCCTTCTACTGGACAGACAGGGGGTTCTAGAATAGAGAACTCAACCAGGCAGGCCCAGACAGCCCTGTTATAGCAGGAGATGGCAGTGGGTTACCCGGATCCACAGGAGTCAAATATATCACAGCAGAATGGCTGGAGGTCAGTGCCTTTTCTTCCCCTTATGTTTTTTGGGGAAGCAGTCGAACGGTGTAAAGACCGTGATGCTGTGTGTGTACATGTAATCCCCCTGCAAATGGGGGTTCAAAAGACCAGGAGCTTGCTTGAATGCTCCAAGCCTGAATGGTGTTTGGCGTTAGCCATTTATCAGTGAGTGTTTTAGAGCCTCTGGTACTGTCTCTTTAAGACATAATTAGTTTGTATGGGGGGACTGTGTGCTTCTCTGTTTGAGTACCACTCGAGCTGCTGCCAATTCACTCCATTTTTGCAGTCACTAGGAGTGCAAAGGGAACCTATCTGAAAGATGTAACTGTTTGCCAGAAATCATTTACAGTAATAATGAAATTACAGTTTGTCTAACCTGCTTTCTTTGCAGTCAGAACTGTGTCTGCCTAGTTCCCATTCTGGTTTTGAACTGCTGAACTGGACCAATCAGTGTGGGTAAGCTTGCTCTAAAATGGTGCCTTGGACGAATCAGAACTTGGACTCATAATCTGAGCCAGCCACAAGAGGATTGTATGGGCAGTGACTCTGGGAGATGTAGTTTAGACTTCGCGCCTTTTGGACCAACAGCAGCAGTCTATTGTGAGTGACAGCCAATCCAGTCAAGAACTGGGAGGAACTCAAAGGAAGTGCCAGTTTTGTCTGTTGGAGTTTCAGTTTAGATCTGGCAGTGAAGGGGAAAGAAACCCTGTGCTCCTTCAGTGCACAGTTTCAGTCAAAAAACGTGTGTAAGGCCCAGAGTTCCGGTCTGCAGCTTGTGTAACTGCTTGTTAGGATTGAATCCGTCCTGTGAAAAGAATCAAAGGATCTCTGAAGAGTAGAAACCAGTCTCACTCTGTAGAAGACTGGAGAAATTGTTGAATTGCACTCGGTCTGTCAGGAACTGAATCTGCTGTGTGTTCTCCCGGGTATTGTGCAGTAATTGCGATCGGGATAGAGAAGCAGCCTGCCTGGTATAGTACTTTCTTTTTTTCACCATATAAATGTGTCAAGAGTCTCGTGGAGCTCAAGAGTAGCCCTGCTGACGTTGAAGGACCCTATCTTGTTTGGAGGTCGTGAGTACTAATTCAGGGTCGCTCCCTGTTGAATTGCCACATTAAATCCAATGGAATCACTGTACTGCTGACTGTTTAAACTAATTTTTCTTTTCACTGTGTGAAAGGGCCCCTACCAGCTGCCACGGTTTGGACTAGCCACTAGGGCTTGGGTACCCAGGGACAGTAACTGGTAGGGATAGGCCTGTGCACAGAGCCATAGGTAGATAGTAAAGTGATAAGCTAATTAACCTGATTTCCCCTGTCCTTGTTATATCCCCTAAATAAATCAGAGCTGCTTGTTTCAGCAAAGTTATACTTCCTGAGGTATCTGTCTATGTTAAAGTACTGTACTGTGATTGTTGCACTGTATCTTATTTCACAGGAGGTCCCAGTGCCGGAACTAGTCCTGGGGTAAGTGTATACTGTGAAGGTAATTCTTGATATATTGTGTGGGCCACTAGTGGGAAGAAAGGGGTTGCAGTGTCCCAGAGGGCTGTGACCAAGTAAGTTTAACTATTGCAAACCCTGACCTCTGGGTGGAGGCACCCGCCATTGGATCCAGGCCCCTCAACCTGTTAGTGGCAAATCAGGCAGGGGTAGCGCCATCTAGGGGTTACATACAGAATTTGGACGGTTTCTTTTTTGCGGTGGTGGGAGGACTGCCCCCCCCCATTAATAGAGGGCTCACAGTCACAGCACCCACCCAGTGAGTGCTGGTGGCCATATACAGCCACACTGCCAGAGCACCTTGCCTGCTGAGGCTCCCCTACCTTCCATGATTGACCATTTCCATGAGGTAGGACTGGGAGAACTCTTAACTTCTCTGTGTGCAAACTAAACTGACACAAACAAACTCTAATGTATTTAATTTAAAACAAAAAAAAGTGAATGCTTTTTTAGTATACACAGTGAAGTTCTGGACCTGATGAGTGTCATGATTCCACACACACACACACACACACACACACACACACACACACACTGGTAGGAAAAAAGGAGCTGAGGTGGTTCCTTGCTGGTGCCACTGCATACCATTAGGAGCATGCAGTAATGCACACATGGGCCTATTCATGTCAACAGCCCCTTCCAGCAAATTTCTGGCAACTGTGGGATCCTATCATCTCTGGCTCAGATCCATTAGTCGGAATCTATGGAGAAAATTGATTCTTTGCAGACCAACTATACACTAGGAATTTAAGACAAGCAGCCACAAACATTTTACTGCCTAAGAAGTGGTAATATTTTATACAAACCTCGGGTGAAAGTGCTATGGATCCTGGAACAGTTTCAGACTTTGTTATTTTCTCAAGTTCCACCATCGCCTCAATGCAACTGCAGCAGCTGATCCCTGAAAATAAGAAATGTAATACAGTAAACTAGTGCAAAGTGACAACTTACTCCATCATTAGGTAGTCGATGAAATAAATACAGCAGTCACAGTTTCTATGTAGCTCTAAATTCACTGAGAGTGAATTACAATCAACTGCAATTATTTCTCGTTTTAAAAATTCCTCAGCATTTATAACAAAAAGTAATATGTGATGCAAACCTCAATTGAAAGTGCAACAGATCCCAGAACAGTTTCAGACTCTGTTATGTTCCCAAGCTCCACAATCTTCTCACTGCAAAATGCAGCAACTGATCCCTGAAGGATACAAAATGAAATACATTAAACATGTTGCAAACTACAAATTATACAATGTGGTAAATCCGATATGCCGAATCCTGCATCCTGATTGGTTGGCTGGCACAATGACCACCGTGATAAATCCTCCAGTGTACCCACTGGAAGAAGTGCCACCAACTTTATACCGTGCTAATCCGCCGCTTTCACTTAACGTAAACTGCCGTAGCTTGTCCTGTCATTGCTAAAACAGCTGTGCAAAGTTTTAGCAAAATTACCTCCTCTTTCAAGTGTAGGGACCTCAGTCAGTTATAACATAGTTAAAAAACATTAAAAAAAAAACAACATTCGGCATTGTATAATAAAAATGTATCCCTCCAGGGTGTGGGTACACTGGAGGATTCAACACTACTGGTGTGATTCGGTCACTCGGCGCCGTGGTAAATCCTCCAGTGTACCCACACCCTGGAGGGATAAATTGCTTAACTAATTCACAGACCAGGGAGCCTCGATAAAAAACAATAGTCAGTTTTCAAGCTGATGCACATTCAGAATAAATTACAAATCAACAGCGAACTTTGCTGGTTGTACACACACCTCATTAAGTGCAAGAGATCCAAAATCAATTTCAAGTTCCGATATATTCTCAAATGCCACAATCTCTTCACTACAAGCTGCAGCAACTGATCCCTGAACAAGAAGAAATAAAACACAATAAACAGGGACTAAGGTGGAGAACCCTTTAAGAAAAGTCTTACAGACTTCCAATTGAGCAAAGGTCCCGCCTCAAAGGGAATGTGGTAGGCTGAAATAGATGCCATATGGACTTTTAAAGAGGAATGGCTGAGACCAAGGTCGAAGAGGTGATGCATGTACCAGGATTGTTAGCTAGGCACGAGAAGGGCTCTAAGGCTTTAGAGCTCGCCCAGATGGAAAACCGTTTCCACTTCATAGCGTAGGTGGACCTGGTGGAAGGCTTTCTCGCCTCCACCAAAATGTCCGCTACTAAAGAAGAGACTCCGAAGCAGGCCCTGGCTACGTCTGAATGAGCCATGCATGAAGATGAAGGGATTGGAGGCCTGGGTGAACTAGAGTCCCCTGATCCTGGGTCAACAAGTGCTGCGACAGAGGAAGAGGAGGTTCCTCGGAAAACTATTGCAGAAGAGAGTACCAAACTTGCCTGGACCAAAAGGGAGCAATGAGGATCATTCGAGCCCCTTCTGTTCTGAGTTTGTTCAAGACCCTTGGAATCAGGGGAATGGGAGGGAAGGCATAAACGTATCTGTCCCTCCAACAGAGAGACAGAGCATCCTGCCAGAAAACGTCTCACCCTGCAGCGAGCGAGCAAAAGGTGGGAAGTTTGCATTTTGGAGGTGGCAAAAAAGATTTACCTGAGGTGTGCCCTCACTGCCAAAAAATATCATTTACGACTTGTTGCTCTAACTCCCATTCATGAACCCTGGCTGAGATCGACTGAGCTCATCTGCCAGGGTGTTTTCCACTCCTGGAACGTGAACTGCGGTCAGATGAAGGTTGTGCTGAGCTACCCAATACTAGACTCTCATCGCCTCATGGCACAGCGGATCAGAACATGTTCCTCCCTGTTTGTTGAGGTACCAGACCACACACGTCTGACTGGATCAGAAGATGACCGGGAAGAATTAAGGGAAGAAGAGCATGTAGGACATATAGGACTGCTCTCAGTTCGAGCACATTTATGTGCAATTTCTGCTCGAAAAGGGACCAGCTGCCCTGCGTCCTTTGAGAACCTAGGTGGGCACCCCAGCACTTCCCAGACACATCTGTTGTCAACGTCTGGGAAGGAGGACCAATGCAGAATGGAACTCCCAGACACAGGTTCTCCTGAACCATCCACCAGTGCAAGTCCCTGCTCATGGGATCCGACACTAGCACCTCTTGGTCTAGATCGTCCATGATTTGGTCCCACTGCAACCAAAGCGTCCACTGAGAGATCCTCACATGAAGCCGAGCGAACGGAACTGTCGGAATGGCAGCCACCATAAGCCCGAGGAGGCAGAGGACTGACCTGGCTCCGACCCATCTACGACTGGATAGGAGACGAGCCAGATTTTGAAGGGTCTCGACCCTGTCTCGAGGAAAAAAGGCTCTGCCTAGGATCGTGTCCAGTATCACCCCTATAAATTGAAGGCGTTGGCAAGGGATCAAGTGGGACTTGGCCTGGTTAATGGTAATACCCAGGCTGGTAAAAACTTGCAGGGTAAGGGAAAGGGAATGCAGAAGTTCTTCCCTGGAAGAGGCCACCAGGAGTCAATCGTCCAGGTACGGGAAGACCTGCACACCCTGAGTACACAGGTGGGTCGCTACCACTGATAGGCATTTGGTAAATACTTGGGGGCACAGAGGAAAGACCAAATGGGAGGGCCTTGAAACTGGTAGTGGTCCTCCTGAAAGCAAAAATGGAGGTATCTGCGGTGGGAAGGGTATATGGGGGTATGCAGGTGAGCATCCTGCATATCCAGAGTGCATAGCCACTGTCCTGGCTGAAGTAAGGGTAGAAGGCTCTGTAAGGAGAGCATTCTGAAGAGTTTGTACTCCATAAACATATTCAGGGAGCCAAGATCTAGGTCTGGCTTCAAGTCTCCCATCTTCTTTGGGACTAGAAAGAAATGGGAATAGTAACCCATCCCCCAAAGATGAGTGGGGACTGGCTCTATCGCCACCTTCAACAGAAGGGATAGGATCTCTTCTACAACCAGAGGAAGATGTTGCAGGGAGTAGGACGACTTAGGGGGATATTTGAGTGATTTAAGTGCAGTGCCCTCCTGCAGTTCGGTTATAATGTCCTTGACATCATCCCCGAACAGCACCGAACCCCTGAAGGGAGCATCCTGGATAGTGGACTGTACTTCAGGGACCAATTCTGACACACAGATCCAGGCATGACGCCGTAAGCCTACGGTGAAAGCCGAGCTCCTGCCAGCTGTGTCCACCACATCATAGGTGGCACGAAGCATGTGCCTACAGGCCGAATGAGCGGAACGGACCAGGTCTCCCAGTTCCTGCTTAGTTTGGGAATCAGGAAAGGAGTCCAGTTTGGTTTCCACCTGGCTGAGAATTGACTTCTGGAAATCCCCCATGTGGCCGGCGTAGTTGAGGGCCCTGATGCCTAGGGTCAAAAAGGAGTAAATCTTCTTCCTGTACTGATCCAGAAGTCGTGATTCATTGTCAGGCGGGGACAAGCTTAGGTGTTTTGGGTTGGCAGAGCGGCCTTGGGCGGCACTGATCACAACTGAGTCCACCTTGAGGTGAAGATCTGAGAAAGTCTTTACCCTCCAGAGCCTGATATAGCCTATCTGCCTTCTTCGGAAGGGGGGCTAGTACAGATGGTTGTTTCCAAATAGTGGAAACAAGATCGGCATGAGGCTCAATACAGGCTGGAATCAATGTGGAGCGGTCTCAGGCAGATCCAGATAAGCAGCGAGCTTCTTACACTGTGGGTCTGGTCCCACTGGGTGCCAGTGACATGTCTCCTGGATTTTTCTCAAGAACTCCAGAAAGGAAGGATCCTCCGGAGGGGCCTTCAGAGGGTCCCTCGGTCTTGGGCTCTGGAGTATGAGGCTCTCCATGATCAGAGTGATCTCACTCAGTATCTGAGTAAGATGGTTCTGAGGAAGAAGAAGAAGAAGAAGAAGACTCCTCCCTGGGAGGGAGGAACAACCCTCTGGGAGTCCCGGGGGCGTGTCCTCCCACACGGGAGCAGAACGTTCTTCTTCTGGCATCGGGTAAAGGGTCTCCAGTCTCCGACTGAGGGGTCCAAGGACCGTGTCGGAAGATCTACACTCTACTTCCTTGGTGAGCTGAGCCTTGGCCTCAGCCCACCAGGAGGCCAAGATCTCCTTCAAGTTCGCCGCCGGCTGCAGAAGGGGAGGAGGAGGAGGAGGGGGGATCGGATACGGGGAGTGAGGGTACCCGTAAAGAGAGTAACCGTAACCCGACGGCAGGAAACCTGGCATCGGGTACTGCAGCGCCAGATAATGTGGCGTCGGGTACTGCAGCGGTGGGATACCGCGGAGCTGCCACTGTGGCATCAGGGACCCTGGCCGTCAGGAGCTCTGACAGAGCAGAAGGTCCTGGCGAAGGCCCTACAGTGGGGATAGTCTGTCCAGAGGCGTCCAGACCCAGTGTGGGGAGACCGCAAACAGGTCCTGACGGAGGGGCAGATCCTCCGTCGGGGCAAAGGAATGCTGGAGGACGGCGTCGGGTCAACCACCATCGGGGGGACCCCTGACGGCAGCGTCCCTCGGTCTCAGCTGGGGAAGGAGGATTAAAATCCCCGGGTGGGACCCCAGGGGACGCGGGGACCTCAGAGGGCAATGGGTGGATCTGTTGCAGAGCGCCTGGGACGTCCGACATGACGACTGGGTCTGACGCAGGCAAGTCTGCTGGGCAGTCGTTGGAGGGGCCAACGGCCGTCTTAGCAGCGTCTGGGCAGGCATCGGACGTGCCGGCATCTGACTTATCAGACTCCCTATCCGTGGAAGGAGGGACTAACTTGCCAGAAGGGTGGTGGGCTGGCCAAGCACCAGAGGTGGTAAGTGGCTTATCAGTCCTGTCTATGCGGGCATCGGTGGTACCGGAGTCCGACTTACCGTACAAGCTCAGACTGGAAGGCCGCGTTGGAAGAGCAGCCTTGGCAGGAGCAGTAGCCTCCTTTACCCCAGAGGTTCCTGAGGGCACGAGCCCGGACGGAGGGGCGATGCCTTCTTGGTAGTCACTAAGACGCCGCCGAGGCGATCCCCTGGAGGAAGATACCTGTAGAGACGCGACTCCAGCCGGGTTGCAGCTGCTGTGGAAGAGAAACTCGTCCCGTGCTTTCCTCGTGCTTCTTTTTATGGCCTTCTGGGGAGGCTGACGCCTGCCTAGGCTTCAACACCTTCTATAGATGCCATTCTCTTTTTTTTTTTTTTTAGGAGATGGGCCTCCAGGGACTTCTGCCTTCACTTGGGGATAGCAGAGTTAAACTTTTGGCAGAGCTGGCACCTCCTCCCACGGTGGTCCGGCCTATGCATAAAAGGCACAAGGAGTTGCTCGTCCTTGTGTGGAAGCTAAGAACCACACAAATCACACTTATTTTATGCACCAGAGGAATCTGGGACGACATACACAGCAGATGGTCTGAAGAATTTAGAAGAAAATCGAAAATAAGCGGAAAGTCAAAACTTTAAACTGACAAAGTTACTGGCGAGCGCTGTTCAACTGTGAGAAACTTTCTCAAGCCAATGGCAGGAAAGAACTGGAAGGCGGGCGTGGGGGACTGCCCCTTTATACAGACGTCATCTGACGCCGGTCACCTGACGTGGGGGTGGTCCCCCGCCAGAGACTGCTAGCTAGAGATTTTTCTATGGGGTTCTGATGCCTGGCGGCTTAGTCCGATTTGTGAATACCTACTGCAAGAGCCCTCTCGAAGTAAGATCTGTGTTTAAATAGAGGTTTCTCATTTCCTTGGAACAGCAAGGGAACTGAGGAAAAAAAAAAAAGTATAAACACAAGAAAAATACCCTAAGCCTAATGCAAAGTATCGAAAACGGACTAAAACTAAATAAACCATGAAATCAACAAAGAAATCAACCAGGATGCTGGCACTCTGAAGATCGACTTTGGGGAACTGCTTCCTCTTAGGCAGAGAAATAAATCTGCCATTAGAGGCACGGCAGAGCATGTCCACAGCAGTTTTGAATTTCATTCTAAAGTTCAATAATCAGCATAAAATTCTAGGTTCTAAAGTGACTCATTATAAGGGAATGATTGCAGTTATCTAACAAGAGAAAGAGATTCCTGTGGCTTGAAACTCATCTATAAGATCAAGAATTACGATGTGTATGCAATTTTCACATCTTCTAGGAATCAATCTTCACCACTGATTCCCACCAGTGGGTCAGAGTCCCAGACAGACTCAGACAAAAACACCCTGGGCTAGGGCAGTAAGAGCCAAGGGCTCACTCAAGATAATAATCCATTCAGGACTGTCCTGCCAAAGGTGGCATGCTACCTGGCGTGGACATCCAGGGCACAGTTCTTAACAAAAGTGTGCACTGTGCTCCAAGTTGCAGCTCTGCAAATATCACCAATAGGCACAGAGCAAATTTCCGCCAGGAGCGTGGCAACTGCTCCCGTGGAGTGGGCTTGTACCTGGCCCTCCAGTGGACCTGTGCCACGGCAAAGCCATGGCACAAGGAGCTTATAATCCAGGCAGAAATGCACTTAACTGTAACAGACTGACCCTTCCGATTGGGACAGGAGACAGAGAGCTGTTTGAGCAGAATGAAGTCACATATCTGTCCAGTTAAAACATAAGGACCCATTTAACATCCAGAAAATGCAAAATGTGCTCGCCCTCATCAAGTTGCAAAATCTGCAGAATGGACTGGACAGATATGGGAGAGACCTTCAAGTTCCTTAAATGAATTAACAAGGTAAACTGCAGGGAATTATTTGCCCTGAATACCAACTCGACGTCAAGTGGTCAACAGTGGAAATTAACAGAAGGGTTGTTCAGGAGGGATGTGAAAAATGCGTCTGTACAGAAAGGGTGGTGGAACCTTGGAACTGTCTGTTAGATAAGGTAGTGGTGCAAACACAGTCAGGGGACAGAATGAAGGTAGCAGTGGTCACCCGGGGTAACAAGATCGAGAAGAATATGGACAGGGGAGAAAGGGTTAGTACCCAGCAGGAAAGAACAGTTATGTAAGAACTTACTGTAACAGTATATCTTCAAAGGGATCTCAGTCATCAGGTACCACAGTAGGAACTTCACCTTCGGTGAATGGGAATCCACACAGAAGATTTTCAGCAGTACAATTGGAGCTGCCCACACTATCGACGTCACCAACCCTATATAGGTGTAGGCAGCCCCCTCCCTCCTCAGTTCTTTGCCCCCAGAGACGAAGGAAGCAAGGCTCATGCCCTGGGTAACCGACGAGAGACAGAGGGGCCCAGCTCTAGATAAAAAGATGGAAACAGATAGCCAGGTCCTGAACAGGAGCCCCAAGAAGGGGGGGGGGTGTGTGCAGTGGAAGGGAAAGCACATCTGATAACTGAGATCCCCACGAAGATCTACTGTTATGATAAGTTCTTACGTAACGGTTATATCTTCTTCAGGGGATTCTCAGTCATCAGGTACCACCATAGGAATGAGTACGAAGCAGTGACAGGTAGGAACAGATAAGGGTATCCAGTAATGTGGGCGACTCAAACTGAGTGACTCAAGATTAGTGACTCAATTTGACCGCCTGTCAGATGAGCTACTACCACAGGATAGCAAGGCGTCGTATGAGCTGCAGTGACAGAACAAGACAAGCGAGTGAGTACTATGGGGAACGGTAGAGGGAGCTATAGGGCTAAAGGATATGGGAGATGGTTGGGCGGGCTGTTCCCAGCTGGCCGTTTGACGCTGTGGCTGAGCAGCTGCCTGCAGTGTGAAAGGATGTGGGTTCAGAGCCTGCTGGGTGCGTGCGTATGTATTTTAACATTTTGTGTGTGTAATATATTTTTTCTGTCCGCTGATCACTTGCATTGCACACTGTGGTTCCTGCCCCCAGATAGCCCCTCCTGAGTTACCTATCTACTCCAAAGTCAGGCCCCGCTCAGAGTGGATTATCTAAATTGGGGGGGGTGACCCCTTGTGTGGAGGCGCAGACCCCCACATACAATGCTTGTAAATGCTTGTAAAAAAGTGTCCCATACAGTGTGGTCCTGCGGTCGCTGCTGTTGGGGTCACTGTGCTGCACAGGTGCTGTGTTCGTTTTCGGCATGTGCAGTCGCCGCATTGTGCGGCGCTGTTTCTTCGCTCATATGACGCTGACCCACAGATAAACTGGGACTAGAAGGTAAAATACATGAGTATATGGTATACAAGAAGTGGCGGAGGGGAAAGGTATAAATATTTTTTGACCATGGTACTCAAGTCGGCCCTGGAACTGCCTGATGATTTAATACTGGAATTCAAACGTGTACATCAGGCCCCAGGACCCAAGCCCACCACTACAGAAGCTCTACCGCAGTCTATTTAGAGGTTTCATAAATATTCAACAAAAGAGCAAGTCCTTACAACTGCATAGTGGAAACAGAAGGTTTTCTATGGCCAATTCAGAATATACTCGATAACAACTATGCCCCAACCACGCTAAGGCCAGAAGAGCGATCAGCCATTATTTGCACCATTAACTGAGAGAAAAAATATTAGATTTGATATGCCTTACCCAGCACGCCTGGTTGTCCACTTTCCAGATAGTAAGAAAGAATTTGGTACAGTAGAGAGAACAGACGAGAGTTATTAAATAGGGATTTCAACTGCTGGAAAAGCCACACAAGCCTCCTAGATCCCAGCAGTCTTCACGATGTCAAACTGTGGCGCTAGAGAAGAAGCCGTGCACCCCTCTAAACTGAGAGAGTAGCAATGACACTATAAATCATTCCGACGCACAATCACGGGCTCGAGTACCTAATTTCTTCTTGGCGGAGTGGCATGAACAACGGTACAGTGTTGGTTTAACTGCTTATCAGCCAGGAATATGATCCTTAAGGACACTGTACCTTTACACAACAACGGAAGCAGGAAGAGGCAGAAACTACTGATCGGTCAGTTTGACCTTGATGGCAGGAAAATGATGGACTCTTTGCTAAAGGAGAGGACAGTGAATTACCTGGAGGATAGCAGAAAGATTGACCCAAGGCAACATGGCTTCACAGCAGGATGCTCTTGTAAACCAGTATGATTGACTTTTTCAACTGGATCACCAGAGCAGTTGACCAGGGAGCAGTGGACATTGTGTACCTAGACTTCAGCAAAGCCTTCGTCGACACTGTCCCCCACAGAGGCTAGCTAACAAGTTAGAGTATACAGAGGTCGATTATAAGATAGTGAACTGGATCACCAACTGGCTGCAAGATAGGGCCGTAGAGTGCTTGTTAATGGATCACTATCAAGGGATGGCAAAGTGACCAATGGTGTTCCACAGGGTCTGTGCTGGGACCTATCTTCTTAACATATTTACTGGGGATACTGCAAATGACTTGAAGGGGAAGGTTTGCCTGTTTGCAGATGACACAAAACTCTGCAACAGAGTAGACACACAGGAAGGAGTGAAAGGTATGGAAGCAGACCTGAAAAAACTCGAGGAATGGTCCAGGGTTTGGCAGCTGAAATTCATTACCAAGAAGTGCAAGGTTATGCAGACAGGAAAAAGAAATCCAGGGATAAAGTACACACTGGGAGGGCATCTATTAGAGGAGACAAAGACAGAAAGAGACCCTCGGAGTAGTCATCGCGGGTGACAAAGGTTGGAAAACAGTGTGAAAAGGCAGCACAGAGGGTGAGTGTCATCCTTGGATGTATTGGTATAGGGAATTACAAGTAGAAGGCGAGGTTATCATTCCTCTCTACGGGTCCTTGATGAGGCCACATTTAGGTACTGCAGTCAGTTTTGGAGGCCTGACCTCAAAACAGACACAGACCTCCTAGAGACAGTACAGAGAAGGGCTACAAAGATGGTGCATGAACTGCATCGAGAGCCATACGAGGCAAGACTCAGGGAACTAAATCTGTACACTCTTGAGCAAAGAAGAAACACAGGGGACATGATCAAAACTTTCAAGTACGTTAAGGGAATCAACACAACACAATCAGGAAACCTCTTCTGGCAAAACAGAGATGCGCGTATAAGGGGGCACAATTTGTGTCTGGTGGGAGGCAGGTTCAAAAGTGACCTTGGGAAGTGCTTCTTTTACAGAAAGGGTCATAGACCCATGGAACAGCCTACCTCAGGAGGTGGTGGAATCCAAGACAGTACGCGAGTTCAGACTTGCATGGGACAGACACTGTGGACACATTAAGGTGCAGTCTAAATAGGGAGGGGGGGCAGAAACACGGGCAGACTAGATGGATGCTGCAGTCCCCATCTGCTGACACAATTCTTATGTTCCTATGCTGGGACAAAACAGAATAACGCTTGGTCTCTACATGGAAACATTGGAACTTGAGAGCTGTGGGGAACTCTAGTTACAATTAAGAATTTTGATCCTAAAGGAACACTACGTTTATTCTGAGAGAGAGACATTCCCCCCTGGTGAACAATTTGAATAGATGTCGGCTTTGTACTGGAGATACCCCCCTTTTCTTTTTTTTACTGGATCGCAAAAATGAAGTAATGAGAACCTCTTATACCAAAATCAACATTAACTGTTGACTTTGGGGGAAAGATTAACATGATTGCACCTAAATAGGTTTCTTATTTGCTTTTTAAGGGCGCCGAAATGAACGTATTACATTCGGGGAGGCCAGGTTAGCAGGGATTGTGAATGAATCTATAAGTGGGAAGAGGGAGCTCCATCATTACATACTGTTTCCTATGGGGAATGCTAGTAATGCTATTACAATCCCCTTGGCTTGTTAAAATCAAGAGGCCAGGTGGTTTGGAAGGTATAACAAGGAGAATGTCCCCCAGGAAAATTTATTTTAATATGGGTTTAAGCATGTTGTGGTGGGCTCCCAAAAATTGAATATATAATTGCTGAATGGCTCCAACCAGGCAGTATCCATTTACATAACAGACCCAAAGTTTATTCAGGTAATGTTGAAGGCATGTCCTGCCTACAATGAAGTGTTATCGCGGCCAAGGCATTGTCCTAGGGGGAAGATTTAATTATGCTTTTTTTATAACCCTATTTTTTTATTACTTTATAGACTTTGACGGCAGATAAGGACTGCCTGGCCCACCTAGTCTGCCCATTTCACTACCTAGAAGATAAGCTGCAGATCCTATTTAACCAACAACCTATTTCTTCCTACCCCCCACAAAAATTACTTTATGTCTGTCCCATGCATTCTTGAATTCTCCCACAGTTTTAGACCCCACAACCTCCTCGGAAGGCTGTTTCATGCATCCACCACCCTCTCTGTGAAAAAATACTTCCTCACATTGCCCCTGAGCCGTCCGCCCTCATCTTCAAATTGTGTCCCCTTGTTCTTGCACATCTCTTTTTCTGAAAGATGCTACCCTCTTGGACTTTGTTGATTCCACTGAGGTACTTACACATTTCTATCATGTCCCCCCTTTCCTCAAGGGTATACATATTAAGCTCCTTTAGCCTCTCCTCATATGGCTTCTCATGCAGACCCTGCACCATTTTAGTTGCCCTCCTCTGAACTGCCTCCATCCTGTCTATGTCCTTGCGGAGATGGGGTCTCCAGAACTGGATGCAGTACTCCAGATGGGGTCTCACCAACTGTCTGTACAAGGGGATAACAACTTCCTGTTTTCTGCTGGTGATACCTCTCCCTATACATCCCAGTATCCCCCCAGCCCTCCCTACCACCTTCTCACATTGCTTGCCAACCTTAAGGTCATCTGATATAATTACCCCAAGTCCCATTCCATTTTTGTTGTTGTTACTACCTCCCCCCCATTGTGTAATCTTCCCCTGGGTTTTTGTTTCCCAGGTGCATTACTTTGCACTGAATCCAAGCTGCCATAATTCTGACCATTCCTCCAACCTTGCCAAGTCCCTTCTCATCCTTTCCACACCTCCTTGTGCATCAACCCTGTTGCAGATCTTTGTGTCATCTGCAAAGAGGCATACTTTTCCTTCCAGTCCCTCTGCAATGTCACTAATAAAGACATTAAAAAGGACTGGACCCAGTACTGAACCCTGCAGTACCCCACTAGTAACCCCTCTTTCTTCAGAGTGGACTCCATTTAAAATTACCTTCTGTGTCCTGTTGTTCAGCCAGTGTTTTACCCAGACTACCACCCTGGGACCCACTCCAAGGCTGGTTAATTTGATTACTAATCTTTTGTGTGGGACTGTGTCAAATGCCTTGCTAAAGTCTAGGTACGCCATGTCCACAGCCAGGGCCTGACAAATCGTATAGCCCAACGTCCCAGACTACCATTTTTTATGTGGGGACAAGCAGATGCCAGAGTTCTGCTTGTCCCACGGACTACCATGCTGCAGTTTAAAATTTGCAGGTTTTTACCTGCTTTTCCCTCGCTGGCCACTAGATGGAGAGAGCCATGCTAGACTCCGGAGTCTTTGTGTGCATTGTTGAATGCGTGCACCCGCCGCACCACAGCCGCGCGCCACCGTGCCCCATGCCCCAACTTAACTGTGCAGTCAGGCACGGAGATCAGGCACCAGCAGACACTCGGGGAGGCGCGAGGGCGGAGCCAAGAAGAAACGCACTCATGACTGGTCAAAAATAGCCAGACTGACAGGTTAGGCAGCCTATAGCTGATGGTACAGTCCTGTCAGTCCTGGCTATTGGTGATCGCGTTTGGGGGCTGGACTGGAGCTCTCAGAGTGCACTAGTACTAGCTCCACGTGCACATTGGCAACGCACCATTTCACTGCTCGGAGAGAGAGGCAGAGAGCACATCATTTCTGTTTGGAGCACAGTCAAACTGTGTATTTGGGGTCAATGCGCAAGTCACTAGCAAATCAGTAATAGTAGTACCTGGGGAGAAGTTAGAATACAATACAAATATATATTGAGTTTTGGGCGTAAGCGAGGAAAATGGAGGATCTGTAGTTTGGGGGAGGGATGTGAGAGAGAGAGATCTTTGTAAAAAAGGAGCACAAAGGCGTTTGCTTAGTGTGGAAAGTCTGATAAAACAATCTGCTGATCATATATGTTTAGAAAGAAAAGAAGGAGAACTAAGAAAAACACTGCACACTGAATTCAGGGAGCTGTGTGTTGTTGTTGGACTCAGTGTGGACTCATGTGAAGTGAAGATAAATAGGATAAACAGCTCTTAAATAAATAAAAAAAAGCAAAAAAAACATGAGACTCTAAGTGGGGGAAGTGATTGTGTGTTGAACTTAAGTTGTGGGACTACTAAACATTTCAATAATAATCGTGTGGTAAGGGTTGGGGGTGTGTGTGTGTGTGTGTGTGAGACAAGCCTGCCCTCCGTGAGAGAGCAGAGATCAGGGACTTGGACCTGACTGATAATGTGTGCCTCCTGTGGGTGCAAGACCACTAGATAGAGCGTGTGTGATGTGAAGTACACAACAACTGAAATAAGAAAACTATAAACCTCCTTAGCCCTCCTTACCTAACCTTATATACACCACACCTATTCCTAGCTAGGTAAACTAAAGGGAAAAAACTAAAAGCATTTTTCTGAGCTACAGGAAAACCTGAATTAACCTAGCTTCTACTGCAGTCTGCTACATACATTGGTGGAGGAGGTGTGTGTGCAGTGTGTGGCAGGGGCCATCAGTGTGAGACCACCGAACCTGCCCTGAGAGCCTAAGGGTAGAGTAGAGGAAATTGTGGAAGGGAAAGAATTGAATACTTAATAAAGTAAACAGTCGCAGTATAAAAAGAGATTGATACCCCCACCCCAAAAAAAAAAAAGATAGCTACCTTAAATAAACTTATCTTTTAGCTAGTACTTTGTTTGTCCTACCAAGTACTTGGTGGAGGTGTGTGTGGCAGTGGGCTGTGACTTGAGTGAGACCTAACCTGCCCTGAGAGGAGAGGGTACAGGAACTTGGGAACAACTGCGGACTTCTTTCTTAGAAATATACTATAGGAAGGGGAAAGAGGGAAAAACATTTTTTGTGTGACAGTGACACTACACAGAAGAAAATAATAAACCCTAGCTAGTACTTTTGGTGGAGGTGTATGTGTGTGCGGCTGTGAGGCCAAACCTGACCTGAGAAGGGAAAAGGCATTTTTGGGGACACCGAAAAAATAAAATAAACCTACCAGTACTAGCTACACTGGTGGAAGTGTTTGTGTGTGGCTGTGAGACCGAACCTGCCCTGAGAAGGGAAAAAGCAATTTCCTGCTAGTACTCCGTCCGGCTCTGGACCCAGCCCCCTCCCACCTACCCACCTAAGTACTCTGTCCTGCCCTCTTGTAGTGCTGCATAAGCACAACAGCTTAAGGTAAAAAAATTACAGTAACACAACACACACAAAGATAACACAAAATAGAATTTTATTGTGTACAATAATACAACAACAATCTTTATTAGTTTATTTCACAATTGCAGCATAGAAGACAGTTAAAATAATGCAACAAAATAAGCCAAAGCAAGCTACTCTATTTTCCCTTTGGACAGGGAAAAAAAATCCACATCTTCTTCATCGGAAACAAAAAGTAAAGAGCCTGACCCTGAGCCTTCTTCACAGTCTGAAAGCCAGCCCCAACCAGCCCCCCCTGGCCCCACTAGTAGTCAAGAACAAAACGACCAAGGTTCTCGGTCTGGGTCTGTGTTCGTAGACATAACAGGCGATCAGTCTAACTTGACCGTACCAGTTTCTGAAACGAGTGATCATAACAGCAGCAGCAGTTCAGTGCCATCACATTCTGGTTCAGTACAGGTAAAGCGACCTTTCATTTTAGATGATGAGGAAATAAACACTGAGAAAAGAAGCAAAGATAAAAAATATGATGTTGAAAAAAAGGGCTCGAACATTTCAGCATCACTGGCTAAATCAGTTTACCTGGTTAAGGTATGATGACCAAAAATACGTCATGTACTGCTCTGCCTGTGAGAAATATCCCACTCTTGCGACTCCTGCTTATTCAAAAAAACCTAACGTGTTTGCCACTGGTTCAAATAATTTCAGAATTGAGTCCGTGAGAGCCCATGAGAAATCAAATCCACATATAATTTGTGCAAACCAGCATAGTCACGAAACTGGTCAACATGCAGTCAATTTTAACATATCTGAAACTGCAATATATCATGCATTTTCTCAGATGGAGGAAGTCACCAAAAATAAAATGAGGCATTTATTTAACACCGCATATTCCTTGGCTAAAAATTTACGTCCTCTCTCAGATATGGAGTGGCTTTGCACATTGCAAGAAAAAAATGGGGTTAAACTCGGCAGCAATTAAGCAAATGGTAAGCAGACCAGAGATTTCTGTAACATAATATCAGCTGTCATGTCTACAACACAGATCCAGACTATCAAAATACAAAATTCGTTACCGTTCTTGCAGATGGCAGTACAGATGCAAGCATTGTAGAGTGGGAAAATGTCTTCCTTCGTTTTGTTGATGGCTGAAAAAAAGTTACAACTGTGTTATTTAAAGCTGTACCTCTTGAACATTCTCACGCAGATGGAGTTTTTAAAGCAATAACCTCTGCACTTGAGTCTGTTGATCTTTCTTTCGCGGACCTTAATGATGTGAGCAGACCTGGACCAGTTCTCGTATGTGCCAACTGTGATGGTGCCAGTGTGATGATGGGCCATACAGGTGGCAGCATAGCAAAAATACGAGAACATGTCCCCACTGTAATACCCATGCATTGCGTAGCCCACAAACTGGAGTTAGCAGTTCTCGACGTCATGAAAAAATATCCCTTTGCTCAAAAGTAGAAAACACCTTGAAAGGAATTTTTAAATTTTACCACAAAAGCCCCAAGAAACTTCGGAAACTGCAGGAAATAGCAGATGTATATACACGAATTGGCTCATTTCAGTGCACAAAGCAAGTGCGCTGGCTTGCAAGTAAGACGGCTTCAGTTCATGCTGTTCAAGTCAACCTGCCTACAGTAATTCAGCATCTTGAACATGTGTCAAACTCTGCTGGTGATGATGGGGCCAAAGCAAAGGCACTTCTAAGAGATCGCATGCAGTACAGTTTGTAAAATCACTGTTTATTCTTCAAGATTTTCTGCCAATATTGAAAAATTTATCACTTGAATTTCAAAAGGATGACCTACTAATATTAGAAGTCCTCCAACTCGTTGAGACATGCTTACTCCAGTTGACTGAGCTAAAAACAAGACCTGGAAAGTTTATGACATCATTTCTGAACCAATATAATCCTGCAGAGAAATGCATGAACTACCTCATTTCAAAACGTGGCAGTGAGGACAAGATTGTTCCTTTTACTTTCAAAGGGAACTGTCCAGAAGTAAATTTTACGACTGATACACAGCTGCACAGTTTAATAGATGCAGCAGAATCTTACATTGATCAGCGTTTTTGGAATTTCTCAGAAGAACCTCTAAAATGGTTCAGTTGCTTGGATTTCAAAAATTTTGATCTGTCACGAGAAGAACTTGCACAATTTGGCACAACTGATTTAAGTAATTTATTAGACTACTTTCACAGCTTTTTTTCTGAAGATCATATAACCAGTATAAAAAGGGAGTATTGTGCATTAAAAGCAATGCTTAAGTCTGCAGTTGACAAGCCATATCTGCAAGTGTATTCACGACTACTACGAGAGAAACCTGCCCAGCTTGCTCACATCCTTGACCTAATAGAAATGTTACTGGCTATAGTGTGTCTACTGCTAAATGTGAGAGAGTATTCTCCATTCAGAATCTTATAAAAACAAAAATAAGAACAAGTTTGGCTGATGACACGCTCCAGTCACTTCTGCATATAGCAGTTGAAGGCCCTGCATTAGACAGCTTTGATCCGGATCAAGCTATCAACCACTGGCTACTATCTGGTCCTGGCACACGCCACATTCATGGTCATGCTAGTTCAACTACTAGTTCTGCTGATTCACGCGAAAATGTCCCTGAGGCTGTCACTAGTCTTGATGACGACATGACTGAATATGATGCTCCGGCTGGAGCAAGCTCAGGCTTCCTGTAACTTTTCCCGATGCTGATGCTGTACTGTCTGCTACTCTGCTGTAATGATGTTCTCACTGTGCTGCAGGCTGGCACTCTGTGCTGCTGCTGCAACCACACTTGCTGTCAGTTCCTCGCTGCTAATGCTAATTCTGTCTATGCTCGCAGCCTCGCCATGCTGCTGACAAAAATAAAATTATATTATTTATTCTCCTTATTGTCTATTTCAACACTAAATAACTACTACAATAAATCCATTGAGTTTTCTGTAGTTTGATATTTTCCATTAAAAATATGCCATTTTATACAGGGACTACCAACTCAAGCACTGGAACAACTACTTTTGGACAAGCCACTTGTCCGTGGACAAGTACCTAATTTTAAAATTTGTCAAGCCCTGTCCACAGCCCCTCCCTGGTCTACTACTTTGGTCACCCAGTCAAAGGAAATCAATTAGAATCGTCTGGCATGACCTTCCCACTGTGAACCCATGCTGCCTTGGGTCCTGTGCCCCACTGGCCTCTAGGTACTCAACAATTCTTTCCTTCAGAAGTGATTCCATCACTTTCCCTACCACAGACGTCAAACTGACAGGTCTGTAGTTTCCTGCCTCTGTCTTGCTCCCACGTTTGTGAAGGGGAATCACATCCGCCTTCCTCCAGTCCTCATGCACCACACCATCCTCCCATGATTTGTTAAAAAGGGTAGTCAGTGATGTCACTAGTTCTCTGCTTAATTCTTTTAGAATTCTGGGGTGAATTCCATCTGACCACATTGCTTTGTCCACCTTCAGTTTTAGGAGTTCTTTCAGAACCCTTTCTTCTGTGAAAGGACTGGGATCGACCCCCTTCTCGAGAGTGCTTCTGTTAATTGGATTAGGCACCTCCCCCACTTCCTCTTTTGTGAATACTGAACAGAAGTATTCATTCAGCATCCCTCCTTTTTCACTGTCACTCTCTGCCCACCCACCATCCATTCTATTCAGCCTCACTATCCCTCCCTTTGTCTTTCTCGCTCCCGATATACCTATAAAGGTTTTATCCCCTTCTTAACAGAGTTGGCTATCTTTTCCTCAGTTTGTGCCTTTGCTATTCTGACTACCCTCCCTGCTTGCTTCTGCCTTAACTGGTACAGATCTCTGTCCTGCTCCTTCTGTGTTTCCTTATACTTCCTAAATGCTATCTTTTTCTCCCTAACCTTCACCATCACCTCTTTTGAGAACCACAGTGGATTTTTCTTTCGTTCTGATTTGTTTATTTGCTTCACACAAAGGCTTGCTGCCTCTGTGATGGCAGTTTTGATATTTCCTCATTGTTGCTCCACCCCTCCTTCTAGCCTGTTTGCTAGTGCTTTTCTAAGGCACTCTCCCATCTTGCCAAAGTCAGCCCTCCTGAAGTCCAGAACCCTCACTTTTGTATGGCTTGACTCTGTAGCTGAGTTTATCGTGAACCACACTGTTTGGTGGTCACTTGTTCCCAAATGGCTACCCACTTCTAGATCTGAGATCCTTTCACTGTCCCCATTTGAGAGTATGAGGTCTAAGATTGCTCCCTCACGAGTAGGTTCCAAAACTAGCTGTTTGAGTATGCCACCTGAAGGGCATCAAGAATGGCCCTGCTTTTGGATGTGGCTGCAGCAAAGGTGCTCCAGTTAACATCTGGCATATTAAGGTCCCCATCAACAGTATCTCCCTTTCTCTGCCATCCTAAGTATGCCTTCTATCATATCCTTGCCCATTCCCTCCCCCTGACATGGGGGTCTGTATACAACCCCTGTGCGGACTGTGGTGCCATTTCCAGTCTCTAAGGTGACCCACAGTGCCTCCTCTCCTCCCTGTTTACTCTTTTGTTCAGTTGCTTTTATCCCTTCCCTTACATAGAGAGCTACTCCCCCCTTCTGCCCTCCCTGTCTCTCCTGTAGGTTGTGTACCCTAGTATGTTAACATCCCAGTCATGGTTCTCTGTGTACCATGTTTCTGCGACTGCTACGATATCCAGGCATCCTCTTTCATCAAGGCCACCTGTTCAGGGAGCATGTTGCCCAGAATACGGGCATTGATACTCCTTACTCTCCATTTCTTGATGGCCTTACCTCTTTTGCTCCATCCCTGTCCCTACGTTTGTCACTTTCTCTGTTTACCCCAGCCTTCTCCTTATTGACAGCTCTATGTTGGTGTCTACCTCACTTAGTACCCTGATTTTTTGGGGGAGCTAGGATTTCCCCGCTCCTTTCCAGTGCCTCCCCCCTTGGCTAATTTAAATGCTTGCCAATGAAGTATTTAAACCTATCACCTAGGATCCTGGTTCCCCTCCTGGACAGATGCAGACCATCACACCAGTATAGGCCTGCATCCGTCCAAGTGGACCCCCAGTCCCCAATGAAACCAAATCCCTGAGCTCTGCACCAGTTTTTCAACCACTGATTGAATCCCATGGTGTGGAGCACCCTAGCCTCATCCGTGCCACAGACAGGCAGCACCTCCGAGAAGGTTACCGTGTGTGCTATTTGTCTAAGGCCCGTCCCCATCTCCACAAACGTTTCTTGCACTCCTCTGATCCCTTTCTTAGCCAGGTCATTTGTCCCTAGGTGGACAATGACATCCAGCTCCCTCCCCTGTGCAGCTGCTCCTGTGATCCTGAGGATTCGCTCCTGTCCTCAAGCCATGGCGCCAGGCAGGCACCTACCTCTCCTCTTCCTCCCCAGTTCTACCTTCTTAACAATGGAGTCCCCCACCAGGGTTTTTCCTTCCCTTGTGGGGTCCCATGCCACCCTCCTGTGGGTCTCTGCTGTGGGTTCCAGCATCCTCATTGGTCTCCACTGTGGGTGCCTCCATGAGGAACCACACTTTTCAGAATGGCACAGAAATTGTGGAGAGGTACAACTGGAGGATGCGCCTCTGTTCCACCACCCTCACCCTCCCTGAGCCCACTGTGGTCCAACCGCTCCTCTTTCTTGGCAACCTCTGAGGCAACGGCAGTGACCCTGGTGGTCCCTGGGTGGGACAGGAGGTCCCACAAATCCTGGCCAACTCAGTCTGGAGATGAGCAACCTCCTCCCAGCCCAGAGAGGTGCCTGTAAATGGGACAACACTGCATCCTCCAGAACATCTCCCGAAGCTGCTGCTCCACAGTCACTGCACCACTCCCATCATGTCTTTTTCTGGCCCCTAACTGTTGTTTAGAATACTTACTCTTTCCTCCGTTTATTTTCTTTATTTTTTTCTTTCTTTTCTTCCCTACTTACCTGCCTCTGTGCCCTTTTAGCTCCTGATCTTCCTGTTCTAAGACAAGAAGTTCCTATATTTCTCAGTAGTCTCCTTACTTGCTCAGAGTCAGACCTCCAGCAGCTAAGGGGGATGGAGAGCTACTCTTGCCCTTCTAGGATGGTGAGTCTTTGGTGGCTCTGTGATCACTCACTCCCTGCTCCCAAACAGGAAGTTCCTGTTGTCAGTTAAATACTGTGCCTATAAAAGTAGAACTGGTTTAGGGTGAAGGGAATTTAGTCCCAGTAGAGAAGTTTCAGTTATACCAGTAGCTCCTCCCTCCTGGTGTTCTGTCTGTTTTTGTATGTTTATGTGGTAATTTTTAAGTTGTTTCATTTCGGTGTAGGAAGAACCCTGGGAGGCCCATATATTGTTCCTACCTGTTTACACCCCTCCAATGACTAAGGGAGAGTACACCCAGACACAGCTGTTGGAACAGGAGGAGTTGCAATTAACCTCCTCCCATGGAAGTCAGATTATTTGTTTGCAGTGCTACATCCTGAACAATAGCCAGTCCTTTGGAAAGAGATCAACATCCTTGGGTGATGGGCTCAACTACAGAGACAGCCTGTTAATTTATACTAGTTTAGAGATGGGAGGATCTGCCCTGTTGGTAGGCCTTCTAGTAGATTGCCCATGTTTACGGGTAATACTCCTAAAACTTAAAAAAATCTTGTTAATAGTTGATTTGTTAATGTTATAGAACACTCAAAAGGGAAAAAAGTATTGTCTGCAACATAAATAGCAGATGATGAAACGTACTCGGAGGGAATTACACAACTATAAGCACAAAAGAATACCCAGACGTGGTCCTACAAGGAGGTGGTTAAAACTAATAAAATAGTAATACAATTTTCTGGGGTTAACAATTATTGAAGCACTAACTCTTACCTATGGCTTTAATACAACAGACCAGCTGGTGATGGGGTAGATATAAGTAAATTTAAGATGCAAAGTTTAAAATGGATTGACAATCATTAGTTCTTTCATTGAATGTAAATGTAATTAATTCACCAATTAAGAGGTTGAGACTGCATCAGATGTTTAGGAGGGGAAAAAACAGAATTCATTTTACTACAAGAGACGCACCTGTCTCAACTCGAACATACTAAGATTCAAAGTACCAGCCACCAATAAGTGACAGCATTAGCTCCATCAGGCAGGGGACGGGGTGTGGCAATTCTATTGCAAAGGGGACCTCACTGGGAAGAGATGGCTAAAATAATAGATCCAGAGGGAAAGTATGTAATAGTTACCAGAAGCTTGTATACTCGTACAGTCACTCTGGGTTCAATTTATATTCCCCCAGGATCAACCAAGCAAACAGCTCAAAAGTTTTTTTTCAGACTTACTTTCAGACCCAAAGAAAAACTTATTATGGGTGGGGACTTAAATACTACTTTGGACCCACACTTAGATGTCTCAAAGACATTACCCCATAGGGCAAATCCCTTACAGAAACACCTCAGGAGCACTTTGGATTCACCAGGCTTTACAGACGAGTGCAGAGACAGCTTTCCAATAATCAAAAGCTATACCCATATGTCAGCCTGAACGGGGCTAGCCTCAAGTTTAGACTACTTGTTCCTAACAGTGGAGCATCTAGACACCTTATGTGATGTATGGCATGGGGCGACTTTTCTTTCAGATCACGCCCCAGTATATGTGAAGTTACACTTGGGGAGGGCTACAAAATCTACACACTGGCGTTTGAACTTGGCTCATCTGAGGGACCCTGAGTTGAAGCAGGCGATGAAGAGAAGAGGCAGTGCCACCTATTCTTGCTGAAAATCAGAATCCTAAAGTGACCCCACAATTCTGTGGGACAACTTAAAAGTAGTAATGAGGGGCTAATAATTAAATATTCAGCCACCAAAAAAGCTCAGAGAGGAAAAGTACAAAACACTACAAGAACAACTAAGGATATTGCAAATGTTTTGGGATCAGGGGAACATTCGGTTAAAACACAAATCTAGCAGGTTAAACAGAAATTACAGAAATTAGTGGATCAGCAAATTGAGCAACAGTCATTCTATTTAAAAACACTATTACTAGAAGGTGGGCCTCGGAGGGGGTGCAAGAAGACTCCCAGAAGATTAAGGGAACACAAAACTAGAGTTAAGTGTGTTACTAGTATGTATGACCTTAAAATCCAATAACTTACTTACCCAGCCCCAAGATTAGAAATGCACTGGCCAAATACTATAAAAACTATATACAGGAATTATAAGCCGACACCTGAACAGATAAATAGGTACCAAGGAAAACTCTTTTTACCTAAGCTTACAGAAGATCAGGCCCAAAACCTTCTGTCCCCAGTCACCAGACCAGAAACAGAAAAGATTTTTAGAAAAGCTAAAACCCATAAAGCCCCCGGACCGGGAGGATACCCAGTGGAGTATAATACATTATTTAAAGACCTGCTTATCCCTGTAATCCTACCCGGTATTTCATGCAGCTCAGGATGGGATCCCTCTGCCTTCCTGGCAATATACCACTATTGTGGCTGTCCCTAGACCCCAGAAGATATCCAGCATCTTATCGGCCCATTTCTATGTTAAATTATGATTACAGATTATATATGTCAGTTATAGCCCAGAGGATAGAAAATTATCTACCTTGCCTGGTTGACCAGAATCAAGTTGGATTTGTTAAAGGAAGACAAGCACATGAATGCAGTACACCATACACATCTACTAGACTATGCTGTAACCCGACAGATTCCACTGGTCATTCTGGGGCTGGACGCGGAAAAGGCCTTCAACAGGGTCGCTTGGCCTTTTCTTTGGGCAGTCCTCTTGAAATGCAGGTTCCCTGAAGAATTTATTAAACAACTGCAGAATATCTATTCTTCTCCTAGGATATATGTGAAGCTAGATGGTGCTCTTTCAGACACATTTGGATTGGCGAAGAGAATGAGGCAGGGATGCCCCCTGTCCCCTCTGCTATTTGTTCTGAATTTAGAACCTTAGCAGAATCCATAAGGAGACACTCCAGCATAGAAGGGATAGCTACAGGAGGACGGCAAATAAATTGTCTTTATCTGCAGACAATATACTCCTTACTCTTACTAGCCCCGAGAGTTCTATCCCCGAGTTGTGGGAGCAATTATGTCTATTGGTGACCTAGCAGGTTATTAGATAAATGATCAGAAAATGAAAGTCCTCCTTTATAATTTTAGACCCTCACAGAGATTAAAACAATCCTACCCCTTTAAGTGGAATAAAGTAACAATGAGATATTTGGGTGTTAAAATAACCACTAACCTAATAGCCACATATATCCTGAATTTGAATCAATAACGCAACAGTTAACCAAAGAGATATCCAGGTGGTCACAGAATGTACTCCCAAGAATCCTATTTATTTTTTTTTTTTATACAAATGTTGCCCATCACCCCAAGTAACATACATTTTAGAACCTGGGATAAATTAATCTCTAGGTTCATCTGGAATGTCCGAACACTCAGAATTCAATATACCACACTCCAATTGTCCGAGAAGGGAGGTCTAAACTTAGAGTTTTAAAGTCTATTCAAGGGTGACACAACTCGAACCCACCTATGTTGTTAAACCCCAGTATAATGTGTACTGAAAGCTGACAGAATTAACATTAAATTATTTGATTATATAGATTATCTATTTGGGGACCTCCGCAATGTACTCTAGTGCATACATTTTCCAATATACTAGGAACTACTCACAGCTGGCACTGGATGCTAAAGCAAAATCTAACATGGACCGAGAGGTTGTATCTATGGGCCTTTGCATATGATGGAGCCTTTATGCCCAAACGCACGGATGGGAGGTTGAGCCATTAACAACAACAAAGCCTGAAATATGTGAATCAGGTGGTGGGACCTACATGTATATTACCATTTGTTACATTACAAACCAAATATAAACTCCAACAAAGGGAGCTTCTTAGTTATTTACAATTAAAATCATATTTGCTAGCTCATGAGAATGAGCTGGCCGACATACCAGAGGCGCCTTCAATGCTGACAGAATTGATTTATTCCTACATTAATGGGGCATCACCAGAACACCTTATTAGCAAACTTTACGAAGCACTTGGAGAACGCTCAAGGGATTCCACAGAAAGAATAAGAGTGCATTGGTTTGAGAACTGCACTGGATATAGCGAAGGTTAGATGGTGAGTGACACTGCCATTATGCAGAGCCTCCTCTTCACCATGCCAGAAGTATGCGTGAAAACTTCGAACCAGGTACTTTCAAACACCTATGGTGGTTTTGAAATACTCAGGTGACCCCCTAGGGGAGTGTTGGCAGGGATGTGGGCCAAAGCAGGTGGGACAAACACACATTTTATGGTCCTGTTCACAAATAACTTCATATTTGCAGATGGTCCTACATGATATAAACACCATATCTGACAGTGCGGTTCGCCTCACCCCAATATTTATATTGACCTTTACACCTCCAAAGCGACTAAGATTGGCGCACAACTTAGAGACAAAATTATACTGCTTTTAGCTCCTCAAGAAACAATAACAAGGCTGTGGAGGACCAAAAACAGTCCCACTTGAGATTCACTGGTGACAACTACTAGAGAAATATATGCCTTGGAAAGGCAAACAGCAAGATTATTCAACAGAACAGAATCTTTTGAATTCAAATGGGTCATACACCAGTTGGAACAATATGATGACTTCATTCCTTGACCTAGGGAGAAGATGCAAAAGGACAGTGAAAAGAAAAAGGGACAGAAGCTCTGACCTGTATGGGTACTATGAACAGCAAAAGAATATAATTAGAAAAGATTAAACAGAAGTCAGGAATTACAGCAGTACCTACACCTCAAACAAGATATTAACAGAAAAAAACTAAGTATAGTAAGAAGTAATAATATGATATACCTATTATTGAGTAAAAGAAGATGTCCCACGCTAGGATGAACAAGAAAGAACTCCCCTCTCCCCGAGAGTGGTACTTATCAAATGCTTAAAGTTGACAATTTTGAGACAACGAAATGTATACAGTAGTATGAACTCCAAGAATACAGTATATGTTTTAAATCATGTATATGTTGTTGTGGATAATCTAATTGTACTTCTGAATGATTTAGTTTCTTAATAAAGAAATAAAATATACAAAAAAAAAAAGAGGACCGGACCAATACTGAACCCTGCGGTACCCCACTAGTAATCCCCCTTTCTTTGGAGTGGACTCCGTTTACTAGTACCCTCTGCGTCCAGTTGTCTAGCCAATTTTTCTACCCAGGCTACCACCCTGGGACCCACTCCCACGCTGGCAAACTTGTTTATTACTCTTTTGTGTGGGACTGTGTCAAATGCCTTGCTAAAGTCTAGGTAGGCCATGTCCACAGCCCCTCCTGGTCTACTACTTTGGTCACAAAGTCAAAGAAATCTATTAGATTAAGTCTGACATGACCTTACCCGCTGTGAGTCCATGCCTTGGGTTCTGTGCCATGCTGGCCTCTAGGTACTCAACAATTCTTTCTTTCAGAGTGATTCCATCATTTTCCCTACCAAAAGGTCAAACTAACAGGTCTGTAGTTTTCTGCCTCTGCCCTGCTCCCACTTTTGTGAAGGAATCACATCTGCCTTCCTCCAGTCCTCAGGTACCACACCATCCTCCCATAATTTGTTAAAAAGGGTAGCCAGTGGTGTCACTAGTTCTTCCCTTAGTTCTTTCAGAATTCTAGGGTGAATCCGATCAGGCCCCATTGCCTTGTCCACCTTGAGTTTTTAGGAGTTCTTTCAGGACCCGTTCTTCTATGAATGGACTGGTATCGACCCCCCCCCCTCCCCATCCAGAGTGCTTCTATTGTTTGGTTTAGGTATGTCTCTGTCCTCTTCTTTTGTGAATACTGAACAAAAGTATTAGTTCAATATCTCTGCCTTTTTACTGTCACCGTCTGCCCACCACCCCTCCCATTTATTAAACCTCACTATCTCTCCCCTGGTCTTTCTTCGCTCACTAATATACCAATAAAAGGTTTTATCCCCCTTCTTAACTTAGTTAGCTATCTTTCCCTCGGTATTGGCTTTTGCTATTCTAATGTCATTTCCCGCTTCCTTCTGCTTTCACTGATAAGAGTTCTCTTTTCTGCTCCTTCTGTAATTCCTTATACTTTCTGAATGCTATCTTTTTCTCCCTAACCTTCCCCGCCCCACCTCGAGAACCATAGTGTTTTTGTTTTTTTTTCGTTTTGCTTTGTTTATGTGCTTCACACAAAGGCTTGTTGCCTCTGTGATGGAAGTTCTGATTTTGCCCCATTGTTCCTCCACCCCTCCTTCCTGCCCTTTTGCTAGTGCACTCCTTAGGAACGCTCCCATTCTGCCCTCCAAAAGTCCAGTACCTTTGCTTTTGTATGGCTTGACTCTGTGGCTGTGTTTATTGTGAACCCACATGAGTCTGGTGGTCACTTGTTCCCAGATGGCTACCCACTTCTAAATCCAAGATCCTCTAACCGTCCCCATTTTAGAGTACTAGGTCTAAGACTGCTACCTCCAGTGGGTTCCAACACTAGCTGCCTGAGGAATGCTCCCTGTAGAGCATCGAGAATGACTCTGCTCTTGGATGTGGCTGCAGCAAACGTGCTCAGTTAACATCTAGCATATTCAGGTCCCCATCAACAATATCTCCTTTATCTGCCATTCTAAGGATACCTCCTATAATTTCCTTCTCCTCCTACTGAGATGGGGGTCTGTATATAAGCCATGTTGACTGTGGAGCCATTTTTGTTTCAAGGTGACCCGTTGGCCTCCTCTCCTCCCGTTTACCCTTTACTTCATTGCTTTCATCCTTTCCTTCATATAGAGAGCTGCTACTCTTCCTATTTTACCCTCCCTGTCCCTCCTGTAGACTGTGTAACCTGGTATACTGACATCCCAGCCATGGTTCTCCGTGTACCATGTTTCTGTGACTGCCACGATATCCAGACGTCCCGCTTCCATCAATTCCACTAGTTCAGGAAGCTTATTACCCAGACTACAGACATTGGTACTCATCGCCCTCCATTTTTTTGATGGCCTTACCACTTTTAGCCCCATCCTTGTAGCTACTGCCTTTGCCTTTTTCTCCATTTACCCCTGCCCGGCCTTCTATTGACCTCTCTACCTTGGTGTTAACCTCGCTAACAATCCTATTTTGTGGGGGGAGGCTGGGAATTTCCTGCTCCTTTTCAGTGCCCCCCCCCCCCGGCTAGTTTAAAAGCTTGCCAATGAAGCATTTAAACATAGAAACATAGACTTTGACGGCAGATAAGGACCACTTGGCCCAACCAGCCTGCTCATTTCCCTACCTACTATATAAGCTGCAGGTTCTAGTTAACCAACAGCCTACTTCCTGCAACCCCCCACTATAATTGCCTTATGTCTGTCCCATGCATGTGTGAAATACCCCACTGTTTTAGACCCCTCAACCTCCCCAGGAAGGTGGTTCCATGCATCTACCACTCTCTCCATGAAAAATAATTTCCTCACATTACCCCTGAGTCGTCCCCCCTCTATCTTTAAATTGTGCCCCCTTGTTCTTGCACATCTCTTTTTATGAAAGATGCTACCCTCCTGGACTTTGTTGATTCCTTGAGGTACTTGACAGTTTCTATCATGTCCCCATCCCTCCTTTCATCAAGGGTATACATATTAAGCGCTCTCAGTCTCTCTTCATATGGTTTCTGATGCAGACCCTGCACCATTTAGTTGCCTCCTCTGGACTGCTTCCATCCTGTTTATGTCCTTGCGTAGATGGGGTTTCCAAAACTGCACCAGTACTCCAGATGAAGTCTCGCCAACAGTCTGTACAGAGGATAATCACTTCCTTTTTCTACTTGTGATGCCCTCCCTATGCATCCCAGTATCCCCAGCTCTCCTTACTGACTTTTCACATTGCTTACCCACCTTTAGGTCATCTGATATGACTACCCCCAGGTCCCTTTCCATTATTGTTGTTGTTAGTACCTCCCTGCTATTGTGTATCTCTTCTACTTGGTTTTTGTTTCCCAGGTGCATTACTTTGCACTTCTTTGAACTGAATATAAGTTGCATACATCTGACCATTCCTTCTCATCCTTTTTACCCCCCTTTGTGTATCAACTCTGTTACAGATCTTTGTGTCATCTGCAAAAAGCATACCTTTCCTTCCAGGCCCTCTGCAATGTCACCTATAAAGACGTTAGAGGACTGGACCCAGTACTGAGCCTGAGGTATTCCACTAGTAAGTCCCCTTTCTTGGAATGAGTTCCATTCACTATTACCTTCTGTGTCCTGTTGTGCAGCCAGTTTGCTACCCATCCTACCACCCTGGACCCACTCCCAGGCTGGCTAACTTGATTATTAATCTTTTGAGAGGTACTGTGTCAAATGCCTTGCTAAAAGTCTAGGTAGGCCATATCCACAGCCCGCCCTGGTATATTACTTTGGTCACCCAGTCAAAGAAATCAATTAGATTTGTCTGACATGACCTTCCGCTGTAAATCCATGCTGCTTTGGGTCCTGTGCCCCACTGACTCTAGGTACTCAACAGTTCTTTCAGAAGTGATTCCATCATTTTCCCTACCACTGAGGTCAAACTAACAGGTCTGCAGTTTCCTGCTTCTGCCTTGCTCCCACTTTTGTGAAGGGGAATCGCATCTGCCCTCCTCCAGTCCTCAGGTACCACCCCATCCTCCCATGATTTGTTAAAAAGTGCGGTCAGTGGTGTCACTAGGTCCCCCTTAGTTCTTTTAGGATTCTGGGATGAATCCCGTCAAGCCCCATTGCTTTGTCTGCCTTGAGTTTTAGGAGTTCTATCACGACTCTTTTTTTCAGTAAATGGACTGGTGTCAACCTCCCCTACCCAGAATGCTTCTATTGTTTGGTTTAGGTAACTCCTCCTCTTCTTCATTTGTGAATACTGAACAAAAGTATTCATTCAGTATCTCTGCCTTTTCACTGTCTCCCTCTGCCCACCTCCCTCTCCTTTATTAATCTTCACTATCCTCCATAACCTTTCTATGGTCCCTAAAGGTACCTATAAAAGGTTTTTGCTCATCCCTTCTTAACTGAGTTGGCTATCTTTTCCTTAGTTTGGGCCTTTGCTATTCTGACTGCCTTCCCCACTTCTTTCTGCTTTAATTGATACAGTTCCCTATCGTGCTCCTTCTGTGATTCCTTATACTTTTTGAATGCAGCCTTTTTCTCCTTAACCTTCCCTGCCACCTCTTTTGAGAACCATAGTGGTTTTTTACTCTGTTTTGTTTTCTTTATTTGTTTCACACAAAGGCTTGTTGCCTCCATGATGGCAGTTTTGATTTTTCTCCATTGTTCTTCCACCCCTCCTTCCTGCCCATTTGTTAGTGCATTCCTTAGGCACTCACCCATTTTGCCAAAGTCAGCCCTTCTAAAGTCCAATATCCTTGTTTTTGTATGGCTTGTCTCCATGGTTGTTCTTATTGTGAACCACACTGTGTGGTGGTTACTTGCTCCCAGATGGCTATTGACTTCTAAATCTGTGATCCTCTCTCCATTTGAGAGTACCAGGTCTAATACTGCTCCCTCCCGAGTGGGTTTCAACACTAGCTGTCTAAGGCATGCCCCCTGTAGGGCATCGAGAATGACCCTGCTCTTGGATGTGGCTGCAGTACATGTTGACCAGTTAACATCTGACATATGCAGGTCCCCCAACAACAGTATCTCCCCTTTTTCAGCCATTTTGAGAATGTCCTCTATCATTTTCTTGTCCATTTCCTCCCATTGAGATGGGGGTCTGTATACAACCCCTGTATGGATTGTGATGCCATTTCCTGTCACCAAGGTAACCCACAGTGCCTCTTGTCCTCCCCCTTTACTTTTTAGTTCTGTAGCTTTGAACCCTTCCCTTATGTAGACAGCTACTCCACCTCCTCTTTTACCCTCCCTGTCCCTTCTGTAGATTGTGTACCCTGGTATGTTGACATCCCTGTCATGGTTCTCCGTGTATCATGTTTCCATGACTGCCACAATATCCAAGTGTTCCTCTTCCATCAGGGCTACTAGCTCAGGAAGCTTGTTTCCCAGACTATGGGCATTGGTACTCGTTGCCCTCCATATAATGTTGGCTTTATCCCTTTTTCCCCCATCCCTGCTCTTATATTCTTTGTCTGTTTCTCCATTTACCCTGTCCAGCCCTCTGTCAACCTCTGTACCTCAGTGTTTGCCTTACCTGCCATGTTTTGTGGGGGAGGCTTGACATTTCCTGCTTCCTATCAGCATCTCCCCTTAGCCAGTTTAAAAGCTTGCCAAGGAAGCATTTAAACCTATCACCTAGGAGCTTGGTTCCCTTCCTGGACAGATGCAGACCATCGTGCCACTACAGAACTTCATCTCTCAGGTGGACCCTAGTCCTAATGAAGCCAAAACCCTGTGCTCCGCACCAGTTTTCAACTATTCATTGAATCCCAGGGGTGTGGAATACCGTAGCCTCACCGTGCCATAGACAGGCAGCACCTCAGAGAACGCGTTACGTGCATGCTACTTGTCTAGGCCTCCCCAACCACAAACTACTCCTGCATAGCTCTGATCCCATTCTAAGCTAGTTCAGCTGCTCCCACAATCCTGAGGATTCGCCTCCTGTCCCTCCATGCCACGGCGCCACACAGGCACCTGCCTCCCTCTCCCTCCCTCCCTCCCTCCCAAGTTCTACCCACTAACGACTGAGTCCCCACCAGGAGTTGTTTCCTTCTCCTGTGGGATCCCAGTCCACCATCCTGCGGGTCTCCTCTAAGGAGGTTCCGTGCCTCCATAGAGGAACAACATTCCACCAGAAGGGCATATGAATTGTGGAGCAGTACAACTGGAGGGATGTGCCTCTGTTCACCACCTCACCTTCCTGAGCCCACCGTGGTCAACCACTCCTTATTCCTGGCAACCTCTGAGGAAGTGGCTGCAGCCCTGGTGGTCCCTGGGTGGGGGAGATTACCAATCCTGCCAGGTCCTGGGTGGGAGGTGGTTTCCCTACTCCTTGCTAGATAGGCCTTGAGATGGGTAACCTCCCCCCCACCACCCCTGAGCAGAGAGGTGTCTGCAAACAGTCCAGCACCGTAGCCTCCATACGATCTACGGAAGAATGCAGCCCCACAGCCAGTGCACTGCACCACTCCCATGTTTCTCTCCCTCCCTGTTGAAATTGTGTATGTTTTTTTCTTCTTCGCTATTAGGGAATCTCACTTCCCTTAATAGTGTATCCTTTTCAAGGGGCTATGTACTAGGACACCCTCAAGTTTTTATTTTTTTTAAATAGCAATCACAAGAAGATATCCTCCCAGCTTATGCAACACTGCCTGGCTGCCTTCTGCGGCACACCCCACCCTGTTTTGTCTGAGCGGGAAGCTGTCACACCTTCCTGCCTAACCCCATAAAGCTAGGTTAGCCAAGGAGGGTGGGAATGGGGATGGGGAGGGTTTGGGCAATCCACCTGTTCTGTGCTGGAGGACAAACAGAGTAATCCAGTTTGAACCTTCTGAGGTGATGTCTGACTAATACACACTAGACTAACTGCAGGAATAAAATAATCCATCAATGAAAACTTGCAAAAAGGCACCAAAATACTATCAAGCTACAAATAAAGCATCAAATTCACAGAAAAAGAAAAAAAAATCAGCAATATTTTAATCCCTCTGTATGTAAAGAAGCAATCTACAAAATGATCAGCAGTACTGCAAACCCCTTCTTGATTCAAACAAGCAAAATTCAGTGAAAAATTAAAAGGCACACTTCCCTCAGAAATCAAGCAAGATTGTGTCTTCCTCCAGTTTCCTAGTTCAAGACTGTGTGTCCTTTCCAGCTCCAAGTTCAGATTTGCAAAAGCAACCTTTACGTCAAAGATAAGGCCTTTCTAACATGTAACATATGAGGAAATGTGACAGGGTTGAATACGGCCCTCCCGATTGTTATGCAGAAAGAGGTTAAATGTAAGGTCTGTTCTTTCCTCTCCTGTCTCTTGTCTGTTTGGTTGCGCAACCAAATTTTCTTCTGAGACCTCAGAACTCATCACTCTGATAGTTTCGCAATTCTCCGCTTCTCACTCACTCTCTTCCTTCACTTGTCGTTTCAGTCTTTACCCTCCCTGCATATGTAGAGTTATAAAAAAATATATGTGGAACTATCACTGACTGATACTAGGATCCCTTTGTTTGAAAACTGTCCTAGTTGTACTTTTGAAATGATTGCAAAAAGCTATTTGGAACTCAGGGGGTTAACCTGCGATGCAGTTTTCAAGCCCTTTGCAGAGTTATCAACAAGAGGTCAGTTCTGGGACACCATGTACTGTTTTGCTACACCTGCAATGAATGAAACTGACAAGAACATTCTGTAAGAAGCAGGCTCTCTTCACAAGTTCCCAGACAAAGACTTACAAAAATGAGCAGCAATGCTTTTGCTACAGAGACAAGGAGAGTAAGAGACAAACTTGGAATTGAGAGATACCCTCAGAAGAAGAACTTAGTTTTCTCTGTTTGTACTGCCTTTGTAAATAACTATACTAAATATTTTTTTATTTTGCTGTTATTGAGAAAAATGAAATGCTATTTGCAAATTTTCAAACTGCTCCTGGTTTTTCCATGCTTCTTGGCCCGTGCCTCGATGACAGATGATGTCAGCCTAAGTAGGATTTACACCACGCATACTCTAAGCCAGGAGTTTTGTGTGTGGGTACTAGACCTGGTACCAAGGAAGCATAGAAGAAAGGCATGGATTCTGCAGCAGCAAGTCCAGGAGTGATTTCCAGAAGAATAGCAGCCAAGCTAGAAGCAGAAACAAAAGTCCAGAGACTGAACAGCCAGCACCAATCACAAGGAAAAAAAGAGCAGGCAGTGACAGAACCTGAAAGCCAGACTGTCTTTTTCAAATGGTGGGTTATATAACAACAAGGGGCAGAGCAGCAGAGAAAAGAAGAGATGCAGCAACAGGAGCAGCAGAGAAAAGAAGAGATGCAGTGACAGGAGTAGCAGACAAGAGAAGAGATGCAGGGACTGGAGCAGCAATGGCTGGATGCCTTGCAAGCTATCAAAGCTGGAGGTTCTGGCATAGGTCCAGCAGAGCAACAAAACACCAACAACTTAAAAGACTTTAAACTTACAAAGCTGTGTCCCTTGGATGTCGTTGAAGCATACCTGACAACTTTTGAAAGGGTTGCCGCAGCCTGCCAATGGCCAAAGCAGCAACGGGCATGGAAAGCCCAACTTGCCTACAGCAATATGAATACTGCAGTCAGAAAACTACGACCTGGTGAAGAGAGAGGTCCTTAAAAGGTAGGACATCTCATGAGAGACCTGCAGGCAGAGATTTTAGTCTCTGAAGTACAACTCAGTCGACAATCTTCGAGAAGCCTTCACTCGACTCACAGAACTCATGAAATGGCTCCAACCAGACAGCAACACACTCACACAGATCATCGAAACATTTATAATGGAACAGTTCATCAACATCCTTCCCACAGATGTACAGCTTTGGGTAAAAGAACACCGACCAAAAAGTGGGGAAAAGGCTGTTTCTTTGGCTGAAAACTACCAAATGGCCAGACAGATGCCACAGCAGCGAAGCAACAGCCAAGCACTAAGATGCTCTTTTTACCCATTTAAACTCCAAGCCCAATAAGAAATCTGGTGGAGAAAACAAATCTGCACCCAATAACTTTATTTGGTATAACTGTAATAAAGCCAGGTCGTACTGCAAGAAATTGCCGTAGTAAGAAAGAATGGCAGGAGCAGATTTGTCCTTAGCATATTGTGACAAGTACATAACAGATGTGAAGGTGGGAGATAAGACTGTGAAGGGACTTACAGATTCGAGAAGCAGATAGACTCTAGTGCATACCGAAGTGCTGGGAAAACTGTCCCAAAGGACCAGGTATTGGTGTCATCTGCATCCACAGGGACAATCGACACTATCCCACCAGCCAAGTGACTATTAATGAGGTGTCACACCCAAATGAAAGTATGTGTAATACATAAGTTACCTGTACCTGTGATTATTGGAAATGACTTTCCAGGTGTTACCGAATTAATCAAAGAGAGTAAATCCTGATGTTTCAGCAGCTGTGGTGACAAGAGCTCAGACAGAAAGTCTCAGATGGTGGGGCTCTTTTCCTTTCACCGATTTTGATTCAGATTTGTTTGAGTACAGCTCCAGGACCGGAAGTCAGGAAAGAAAGATGGCGCCTGAAGAACCAGTGGCAATAAAAGACTGATGGACATAAGGGTTAACATATGAAAATGCTGAAACAAAACTGATTACTGGTTGTGATTTTCTTTCAGAACAAGGGAACGATATTTCTCTCCAGAGTTATTTTAAGCAGCTGGGGGTGAAACAAGAACAGGGTGAACCGATGTTTAAAAAATGTAATGGGCTACTGTACAGAGTTTGGGTTCAACTTCAGACGCAGGACCAGACATCACAATTAGTTATACCACAAATGTATTTATACGAGTTGTTACAGATAGCACATGATAATCCTATGGCTGGTCACTCGGGGAGGGATCACATCCTTGACAGATTGCTGTAAAGATTTTACTGGCCTGGAATTCATGAAGATGTTGCTGCCTATTGCAGTTCTTGTGCAGTGTCAGAAAGTAGCCCCAGTGACTGAAAAAGACAAAAGTGCCTCTGGTGCCTACTCTTGATAGCTGTGCCTTTTGAGAGAATTGCAATGGATGTGGTTGGTCCCTTACACAAAAGTAAAAGGGTGATCGATTAATTTTGCTTGTATGTGACTATGCTACTTGATACCAGAGGCAGTTCAATGCGTACTTGTCACACCTCCAAAGTGGCAGCAGAGCTTGCCAAAATTTTCAGCGGGTGAGCATACCTAAAGAGATTATTACTGATCAGGGTAGTAATTCAACTGGTTTCAATGCAAGAAACCTTGTAACTGTGAGGCACTGTCAAAAACACACACGTAAATGCCCTCCTCCTCTGTCACACTTTTATCTGTGCATGAATCTAGAAGGAAAGAAAGTAATCATTGTCTTCTAAAAGACGAGCAGTAGTGTTTTGAATATCTTGAGCAATGTAGTGAATAAAGACACGACATTGCTTGTCCTCTGTAACTTTGTCCCATACATCATCTCAGTGATTCCTTTTTGCAACTCTATTAGCCCAGGAAAATCCATGAAAGGCCTTTCAGTCCTAGCAACATAATATGCAGTACAGAACAGTTTAGTAATTTGGTCCATTTCTTTTGTTCCATTAATTGTATGGACTTCTCTATTGGTCTTTCTCCAACTTTTGTTTTGTTTGCTATGTAAGCCCTCTCAGCAATTTTGTGTGCCACGGACACTTCATGTGCTGGATATATGTACCCTATAAGTACTGCATCCAGTTCTAAAATTATTTTGCTCTTTTATCATAATTCTGACACCATATACAGAACATAGCACATTTATCTGTGTCATAGGTAGCCACTGCCTGCCCTTTTCCATGATTCTTGAAATTTTCTAACTTTTGGGGCTTTAACTGGGGTTTCAGTACAAGCAGCAGCAATAGATGAAACTTTAGTGGTCACAAGACCTTCACTTTCTGGGCAAGGAGGTGGTGTAGTTGTAAGCTGTAGTAGTACTACTGGTACTAGTGCTTGGTGTTGGGGAATCCAAGTCAACTCCCAGAGTCTCATCAAGATGCTTTCTCTTAAATCCAAATTTAAAAAGACTCATGGTGTCTTGCCTGGCTGTCGGAGCCAATAACTTGTGAATACTGATTTAGAGAATGTTTTATTTGTGTTTCATAACTCCAGTATTAATAAATGCAAGCAACACAAGGAAAACAGTGTTGTCTTTTTTAACAATAAACTTAAAAGAAAACACCTCACTGTGTTGTTGTCTGATTATTTATTATAACAGGTGATGACAAACGTGAGACAGTATTCAGATTTTAGATAGTCTTAAGTCCACACACAGACAGCGTAGCTTGTAAAAAGCTTAAGAGATATTTTTTATAACAGTATTCAGATGTTAGATAGTCCACACAGACAGCGTAGCTTGTAAAAAGCTTAAGAGATGTTTTTTATAACAGTATTCAGATGTTAGATAGTCCACACAGACAGCGTGAGCTTTGTAAAAGCTTAAGAGATTTTTTATAACAGTATTCAGATGTTAGATAGTCCACACAGACAGCGTAGCTTGTAAAAAGCAAGAGATGTTTTTATAACAGTATTCAGATGTTAGATAGTCCACACAGTGTAGCTTGTTTAGTTTTTTTTAATAGTAGTTTGTTTATTGTTGTTGAATTTAGTTGACCCAGTAATCCCACTGGAACTAGGTGCACTGGTATAGTTAGTCTCTGCAGTAGTAGTTTACATTTGCAAAAGGCAGATTTTCCTGCAAGCTCACCAGGTACACTGAGGCTGAGACTGGGACTGATTATAAAACTGCAATGAAAAATAGACTGGTCTGCAAACTGAGTAGTCCCCTGGCCCTGGCCCTTCCCTCCTTCACTTTGCTGCAGCCGCCAGTCTATAAATTATTACTGCCTCAGAGACTGTAGTTGCCCCTTCCTTCCCCCTCCTATTACAGGCACAGAAATAATCTTTTTTAATGTCAGCCTCAGCCAACTACAGAAACAGATTAGCCTCAGGAGGACTGCTACTTAAGTTTGCTGCTTTCTACTTTATTTTTTTATCAAGCTTGTTCCCTTTGCAGTTCTCTCTCCTGGCACAGATTTCCCTCCCTCCCTCCTGACTGGAGAGACCCTCGTGGTCTCACAAAAAACGCTCCTCTCCTGGCTACCAGCTGTCTATCCCCCCATTCACACTGCTGCTGCCTGCAGTTCAAATTTGTGTTGTTGCAGCTTTTTTTTTTTAATTCTGTATGCAACAGAGCTCTTAAAAGCTTTTACTTTGACTGGAGAGACCTCAGTGGTCTCACAAACACACTCCTCTCCTGGTTACCAGCTATCAATCCCCCTTCCCTTCACATTGCTGCAGTTTGAGTTTTTTTTTTTTTTTCAACAGAGCTCTTATTTTGACTGGAGAGCCCTCGTGGTCTCACAAACACTCCTCTCCTGTACCAGCTATCAATCCCCTTCACACTGCAGCAGTTTTTTTTTTTTTTTCAACAGAGCTCTTAAAGAGCTTTTACTTTTGATTGGAGAGACCTCGTTGCTCTCACAAACACACTCCTCTCCTGTACCAGCTATCAATCCCCCCTTCACACTGCAGCAGTTTTTTTTTTTTTTTTTCAACAGAGCTCTTAAAGAGCTTTTACTTTTGACTGGAGAGACCCTCGTGGTCTCACAAACCTACTCCTCTCCTGTACCAGCTATCAATCCCCCTTCACACTGCAGCAATTTTTTTTTCAACAGAGCTCTTAAAAGAGCTTTTGGTTTCGGAAGAAGATGCTGAGCCTCTAAAGTTTCTCGACCAGCAGGCTACCGCACCTGCTAGAACAGAGCCAAAGAATGGCACGCTATAGTGAGTCCTCGCGTCTCACTGTCTGGAGGGGCGGTGACGGACAAATCCATCACCGATTGGTGAGCGTTGCCATCTGCAGCCCACCTTCAGCAGTGAAGAGCACTCCTCCTGTTGGCTGAGTGTCATTTCCTCCTCCTCTCTGACAGGCAAAATTCAGTCAGCTGACATCCCGGCGAGCACACTCGTGATCCGCTCTCGAGATGTCAGCACTCCTTCGACCCCCCAACTGCACTCCTCACGCCCCCCACCCTGGGAAACAAAAAACAGAAAGCAGACTCTGCCAAGCCCCCCGGAAACAAAACAAAAAAAAACGGAACTCTGCCAAATATCTTAGGTGCCCAAAGGAGCAGGCACTAAACAGCTGTGGGTGTCCTGAAGCAAAAGTGCCTGCCCTGGGGCACCTAAGGTATAGGAATTTCGCACACTGAACAGATCACAATCCTCTGCTGGCTTGACCAAATGAAGGATAACAATTCTAGAATCACACGGTGGTACATGGCACTACAGCAATTTAAAATGATGCAGAATCTGAGAAAAGAAAAAATTACTCACCTTAGTAATGTTGTTTCTTCTAATGAAGTCTTGCTATATTATAGACATTAGCAGTTTGTTCCAGCTCTAGAACTGCCCGAGTGCAATGGTTAAAACCATTCCAAAATAGAATTTTGCACTGAGAGCAGCTCTATCTGTGTCATTTCAAACTTGAACTGTCAGATCTTTACGAGCCAAACTCACTAAGGTCTGTGTGGAAGCTGTAACCTACACTAGCCAAATGGCTACTTAAATAATAACAACCATTGATGGTCCCAACACCCAAGACTCAAGTCAGGGGACCAGAAATGCTAACACCATTCTAATATATGAAAATGGAACATAAGTATAATAAAACACACACAGCACGTACACATCACACACCCCAAAGTCCCAAAGGGGACAAAATGCTAACAGGACATAAAGTAGTGCCCACACTAAGTTGCCCGCACCCCACCAAGTAGAGGTTCTGAGAGGGGCAGGTTGGGGAGGTCTTAATATAGCAAGACTCCATTAGAAGAAACAACATTACTAAGGTGAGTAATTTTTCTTCAAACAACATGAAGTCTTGCTATATTATAGACATTAGCAGAATACACAGCAGTACCTCCATGGAGGAGGGCAGAACCTACTTAGGAATAGGCTCTGAAGAACAGTTGCCAAACCGAGCATCTCTCCTGGCCTGGACATCCTGGGAGTAATGCTTGGTAAAAGTGTACCGCTTTTCCAAGTAGCAGCCTGGCAAATCTCTAATAAAGGGATATCTCTAGCAGCAGCTAGAGCGCAGCTGTACCCCTGGTAGAATGAGCTCTCAAACCGGGGCTCTGCCCACTTTCTGATAAAATTGGATACAAGAGACAATCCACCTGGCTATTGATCTCTTAGTGGCAGGTTTGCCTTTCCCAACTTCACCATAGGTAAGGAAAAGTTGGAGGATTCGAACCTGTGACCTTTAATGCAGCTCTATATAATAACTAAGAGCTCTCTTAACATCCAGGCTGTGCAACCTCCTCTCACCCGAAGAGGGTGATCAGTGAAAAATACTGGAAGGAGATAGATGGATTAAGATGGAAATCTGAAACCACCTTAGGCAAAAACTTCCTATTAGTCCTAAGGACTACCTTATCCCTGTGGAAAGAAATAAAGTCAGTCTCCACTGACAAGGCTTTGCAATTCACTATCGTCTGGCAGAAGTGATAGCCACTAGAAAACAGTTTTCCAAGTTAGTACTTAAGCTCTGCAGAAGACAGAGGTTCAAAAGGGGTTGCATTAACTGGGCAATGCAAACATTAAGGTCCCAAGCAGGGGCCGGTTCCCGAAAGGGAGGATTAGTATCGAGTAATCCCTTAAAAAACTTGGAAAACACAGGATGAGAGGAAAGAGAGATGACTTTCCTGCTGACACAAAAGCGGACACAGCTGCCAAATGAACTCTCAGGGTAGCTGGTCTGAGACCCAAGGAATTAAGATGTACCATGTAATCTAACAAAATGGACAATTCAGCAGATTCTGGGAAATATTTTCCCAGCACACCAAATGGAAAACCTTTTCCATTTAGAACTATAAGTAGCCCTAGTGGAAGGCTTTCTGGAAGCCTTTAGGATCTCAAGAACACCCTGAGAGAGGTGTAAATCAGCAAACTCTAACTCCTCAAGAGCCAGGCCTTGAGGTTGAGGATTGAGGTCCGATACCAAACCCTTCCCTGGGCACAAGTCAACAGATTGTGATTCCTGGGGAGGCACAGGGAAGATGGACTGTCAGAGACAGAAGGAGTGGTACCAGGGCTGCCTGGCCAATCTGGGGCAATCAGAATCACCCTGCAAGGCTGAGATCTGATTTTGACTAGTACTTGAATAGGAGAGGAAAGGGGAAGCACAGAGGAACTTCCCTCCCAATCCAGAAGAAGGGCATCCAGGGGAACTGAGCCCAGCACTGGAGGCCTGCAACAGAACAGAGGAAGTTTGTGATTGTCTGGGGCTGCAAAAGATCTATCTGAGGATGCCCCACCTGGCAAAAACTATCCCCAACTTGAGGATCAGGGACCATTCGTGATGGCCTGAAATCCCCTACCGAGTGCATCCATTGAGGACATTGTCCTTCCCTGGAAGATGAACTGCTATGAGGAAGTGTTCAGGAATAGACCAGAGACCACAACTTCATTGCCTCGGTGCACAAGGCCAAGACCGAGTGCCCCGCTTTGTTGATGTACCACATTGTTGTGGTGTTGTCTGTTCTGACTTGTATCACCTTGTCGTGGACAGATGCAGAAAAAGCTTGAAGAGCTAAAAAGACAGCTCTGAGTTCCAGCAAATTGATGTGGAGCAGAGATTCCTGGGGGGACCAAACTCCCTGAGTGGAAAGGTCGCCCATGTGGGCTCCCCAACCCAGAAGGGAAGCATCTGTAGTGAGAGTCAAGTCATGAGAAGGGGAAATGAAGGGGACCCCCGCTCTTAAATTGCTCTGATCCTTCCACCACTGGAGAGCTAGGATCAAGGTTCGAGTCACTGGGACCAACTTGGAAAGGGGGTCTCTTCTCTGAGACCAAAAGGTTTTCAAGTGAAACTGAATGTCTCTCATCTGAAATCTGGCTCCCTGCACAACAGCTGTGGATGCAGCCATGTGCCCCAGGAGCTGCAGAAAGTGTCTTGCTGGTCGAGAGACCTGCAGAGTGAAGGAAGAGGCCAGAGCCACTAAATTCCTTACCCTTTCTGGGGGAAGAAAGGCTCTGGCTAGCTTTGTGTCCAATTCTGCCCCTATAAAGGTGAGTACCTGGACTGGTTCCAGAACCGACTTTGGTAGGTTTAACAGAAAACCCAGGGAGGTGAGAAGCTGCTGGGTGACCTGCAGGTGAGATTTTACCTGTTCTGGGGACTGGCCTACAATGAGCCAGCCGTCTAGATAGGGAAAAACAGCAATCCTCTGCTTCCTTAAGTGGGCCACTGCCACTGCTAGACACTTGTGAATACCCTTGGAGCAGAGGTAAGCCGAAGGGCATTGCTCTGAACTGGTAATGACCTGAGGGCAGTTCGAATCTGAGGTACTTTCGATGGGATCTTCTGATTAGGACATGGAAATAGGCATCCCTGAGGTCCAGGGAGGCTAGCCAGTCCCTGGCCATAGGGAAGGTAAAATCATTGCCAGAGTTACCATTTTGAACTTTATCTGGAATACAGACCCTGCCTCGATGCAGGGAGGAACCCTTACTGCTCTGAGAGCTAACAGGATGGAGACTCTGTTTCCAGAGCGAGGGTCTCGAAGCACTTGCAGGTAGAAAAGTCTGCTTCTCAACTTGAGAAACTTTTTGAAGCTGAGAACCAGACCTGGCTTACTACTTCCAAAACCCACTTGTCTGAGGTTAAAGAAGCCCAATTCTGACTGAAGTAAGCCAGCCTGCCCCCACTGGTACAGAAGATCGGCCCTGGGCACCCCATCAGGGTGCCTGTTTATGAGGAGCTTTAGGCTGGGGTGGGAGCAGGTCTGCCCACCCCTCGTCTGCTGCCCTGCCTCTGAAGAAGCCCCTCTGAGCATAGGCAGAGGAGGCCTGAGTCTGGTAGAAAGGCCTGTGAAAAGGCCTACCCCTACACTGGGGGCATGCTCTTTGAGGAGTGGCTTGCCGCCTCATAGCCTGGGCACTCTTGTAAGTAGTCCTATATTCACCCATCTTCTTCATGTAATTCTCTGTCTGCTCTCCAAACAGAGATTTCCCACCACAGGAAAATCCATAGCCTTAGTCTGGGTATCCTGTGACAAACTAGTACACTTGAGCCAGGCCAACCTACTGAAAGCTACAGATGTGGCCATGACCCTAGAGGAAACATCATTAACATCCACAGCAGCATGAAACTGAACCTTAGAGGCTTCAATGCCATCAGCAGCCACCTGTTCTAGTTCACTAGCCAGCTGGCCATAGGCCTGCTTGGCCAATTGCATAATAGTATCCATCTAGATTTCTGATACCTAGCTACATAAGCCATATAATTTGCTTGCCTGAGTCCCAGAGAGGCTGCCATATACTGTTTTTTTTTTTTTTTGCCATGGCATCAATCTTCCTGAATCCTTGTCAGGAGGATGTAGCCAAGGATTATTAGCTTTATCACAGGCAGCAGCCTGAACTACCTCAACATGACTGCATTGCTGAGAAAGGAATTCTGTATCAGGGCCTGACAATGTATACCTTCTGTCCATCTTTTATCTACAGGAGGCACAGAATTAGGAGCTTTTAAAATTTTAATTGTTTGTTCCTAAAAGACTTATGTAAAGGAATAGACAATCTCCTAGACTCTGGAATATCCATCATTTCTACAAAATCAGGCTCCTCTTGCTCATCCACAGCCTCTTCTAAAGGAAGCTGGAGGGTTTCAGCAACTTTTTATAAAACATAAAATGAGATGGGGACTCAGACAGCATAGGGGAGATTCTAAAGGTCTGTCTGGGAGAAGCCGGTTCAATGGCACACCCAGACCTTCACAGCCACATTCATACTGTTCATAATCCTCCTCCCCCTCCTCTGGTTCATAAAATTCCTCAATATCATAATCCTGAACCACTGGGACTGGACGAACCGACCTTTTACCAGATAGTGGTGGTTCGGACGGACCCTGAGACAGTGACTGGACAATCTGTATGGCTTTTGCTATCTCTGCAGCAGTTGGAGAAGGAATTTTGGACTCCAGACCTGCTGATTTTCTTGTTTTCTTTACTGGAATTGGTTCCTCAGAACCAGCTTTTCTTTTGCCCGAGGAAGTCTGGCCCTGGTCAGAGGGCACTCCCTCTGGTTCGGTTGGCACCGAACCCGGGCTGCCATCGGGTCAGCGGACTTTTGGCCTCTCGTTCCTGAGCCTGCCCAATCTTTTTCCAGGGTGGCTGCAGGAAATTCTTATACCTGACAGTCTGACTGGAGGTGGTCAAACCCTCAGACAATAAACACATGTGGTGTGTGGGTCAGCCTTGGCAAAGACTTCCCCACAAACATCACAGTGTTGAAACAGTGGGCCCGGTTTTTCTTTTGGGTTTCTCAGACATAATGCCAGCCTAACCAAAAAAACTTGCCCTTTGCCCGGCGGTGCCAGGCATGACACCCTATCGGTTCCTAACCGTGTCATGGGTATTGGAAAAACGTAATAAATCCTTTTTTAGAACCGATAAGAACCGGAACCGCACTCTAAAATAGTAACTTTTAGTTTTAAATGAGTTTAAACCCACTGATCGGTTCAAAACCGAACCGATAACTACAAGTTCACACAGACAAAACCTTCATTTACTACGGTTACCACAGATAGAGCTTGAACGAACGGTTTTGATGTTTAAAATAAAACCTATTCTCGTTAAATCCAACGAGAAAACACTTTTAAAACCGAGAAATGAACTGAGCAGGAGGAGAAATCTCCAGAGCGACTGTTCACTGAGGCGGAGTAAAGAATCTGACAGTTCAAGTTTGAAATGACACAGATAGAGCTGCTCTCATGCCAAAATTCTATTTTGGAATGGTTTTAACCATTGCACTCCGGGGCAGTTCTAGAGCTGGAACAAACTGCTAATGTCTATAATATAGCAAGACTTCATGTTGTTTGAAAGAATATTACTGCTGATTTTCTGTCAAGATTTGGATCAGGAATTGAGAATTCGAAGGTTGAAAAATGAGTTGAAACTTCTCTGTTTGCAATGCTGCATATGCATGAAACTGTAAAGGTTATAAGCAAATGTTAGATGGGAATTTAATAGAACATTTTGGAAACCTGCTTTTGTAAAATAGGCTCCCTCTTAAAGAGATGAGAATGTGACAGGGTTGAATAAGGCAATGCTCCATTTGTTATGTAGAGTTTAAAAGCAAGGATCTGTTCTTTACTCATTTCTGTCTCATCTATCTGGTTCACAACTGCATTTTCTTGTGAGACCTAGGAAATGATCACTCTGATGGTTTCCTCTGTCTCTTCCTTCACATGCTATTTCTGTCTTTACTCCTCCCTTGCATATCTGCAGTTATAAGAAATACATGTAGAAATATCACAGATACTAGGATACCGTTGTTTGAAAATGTATAGTTGGTCTGCAACAACCCCTGTTTAAGCGGTCTGCATTTCTTTTTAGCTCAATGAGCAGCTGCAGCTCCACCCCCTCTGACTTTCTTATTTAATTCTCCTCTGCCTTCTCCTTCCAGGTAGTCGAAGAGCCACAGCCATGGTTCTCTGTCGAACCCGACCTGCTAGACTGCCACCCGCAGTCCAGGTCCGAAGCCACCAGCCCCTCACAGAAACGCAGGTACGGACTTGCCCTCAGGGACTGATTACCTCCAGGAAGGGAGCCCTAGCTGCCAATTTTTTCACCCAGCCACCCCGGTCCTGATTAAATACACATAAACCCGCCCGGCCTTCTAGCTCACTCCTACTGGTTATTGCCAGCCACACCTCATTAGTTATCTAGGCCTTAATTTTTCATTCGTACCCCCATCCTCCCACAAGATCCACTCATTTCCTTGGCCCTCTCAAGGAACTGTTGCAAATCCTGTGTTTATTACTGGTAAAAGGAAATATCTCCACGTTAAAAATGCCATCTGTGCCTATCCTTCTCTATAGTTGCCTTATATTACTTTGTTACACTCTACCCAAAATTTCGGTTTGCAACTCGGTCAAAGGCCAGTTTCCCTCCTCTATCATCTACCAAGATATAGCCTCCCACATTAGACCATGGCATCCTACATCAGGGACGTCTCCTTTATGGTCATGCCCCTCCTCCCACCAGGTCATAACTATAGAACACATGCAATTCCCAAGGATGGTGTTGGCTCTATCAGTTCTCTATGTTTCATCCCTAGCAAATAGCAATTCTGCCCTTAACACAGCTACTACTAAACCAATGTACGCTAGAAGGAGCAACAAAAGAATATTTAGCAGGCTAAGACACCACCTTAAACAACTACTACTGCTTCTCCTACTCTGTTCGGGAAATGCTGAATTAAACTCGGGTCCACCTATTTCTCTGGACGCCCCTGTGGATCTCCCTCAATATAAAGGGATTAGCTTTCTCCATATCAATGTCTGTAGTTTGCTAAAGAAGACTGACTCTATACAGACCTGGGCTCTACAAGCATCTCCTGATTTCTTCATGACAACTGAATCCTGGCTCACACCCTCGACCCCGGACAAATCTATCAATGTACCCGTATATATCATCTACCGCTGTGATAGACTGACTAGAGGGGATGGGGTTGCAATATATGTAAAAGGCAAATTCACAGTCTTTGACTGTACCTCAAAGACTAAGGAATTTGAATGCCTTGCTCTAAAATTATCACTTTCCAGTGAGAAATCACTCCTTATGGCAGCATGCTACCGACCACCGTCTGGTGGCTGGGCACTTCTGCCACATCTTCAAAACCTTCTTGACTCTGCTAATACTGAGTGTATTCTAATGGGGGAATTCAATCTAAATTGGAATGATGACAACTCTAAGAAATTGAAGGATCTATGCGATGTTAATGGTCTGTTACAAATGGCGACTGCTATAACCAGACCTAACAGGAAAAAACCCTGAGCGCAGCACCCTCCTGGACCTTATGCTAGTAAACAAACCTCACACTATCTCGCATACTGGAGTATTCTTCAACAATATAAGCGACCATTGCGCTACTGCCTGCATCAGACATCCTTCCCAAATAAAAACGGCCTCCAAATTCAAACTGAAACGATGCCTGAAAAGTTCTGCCAGTACACTTTTCTGAAATATCTAAGCAACATTTGTTGGCAGGATTTCTATCTAGCCCCCACCTTTAACGAGGCATTTAACATCTTTCACAGCCTCTTACTGGGGCTAATAAACAAACACGCCCCACTAAGACTGATCAAATCAAAAAATAAAACTCCTGGCTGGTTCTCTCCCATCCTGAAGAAAGCACTTAGGGATAGAGACTACTGGTGGAAAAAAGCGAGGAAATCCCACCTGGAGGCTGATTGGTTTGCATTCCGTACCACTAGGAATGTTTGTACCAAGCTAATTAGGTCAGAAAAAGCTAGGTACTTCCAAAAGAACTAGAAGACAATAAAACAACTCTGCCAAATTTTGGAACATCCTCAAAGAAGTGAAGGTCAGTCCACTGCAACACCCTTCCAAACAAAATTGTGTCTGATGGTACCACCTATACAGACAAAGCTGATATACTAGAGAAGCTTAATGATCACTTTGCCACTGCAGGGCTTGCCTTTGACACCTCACCTATCAGCAAACTTAGCCCGCAAGAGACTACACTGTTGGCTTCACTGATAATCACAACTATAACCAACCGCATCCCACCCCTTCAGCTTCCTCACAATTCGTTCAAGCAAATGGAGGACCTCCTCCTTTCTCTGGATACAAAAATGAGTCAGGTGCAGATAATATTGAACCTTACTTCCTAAAACTTGGTCATACGTTATCTGCCTCCCCATTACACTTATTCAACACCTCTGATTCAAGGTGAGCTACCTGTCTTGTGGAAAACTGCCCATATATCCTACCATTATTCAAGACTGGGGATCCGGTGATCTGAACAACTATTTCTATACTATCCGTCCTTTCTAAATTACTTGAAAATTGTCAACATCCAACTTAGAGAACATTTGGATTCACAAAATTGCTAAACCGCCTCAGTCCGCTCAGAGCCAAACACAAAATGCATCGCTCTTGCCAAAGTAACTACAGACTGGCAAATGGCCTTGGACTCTAAGAAGCATGTATTTGCCCTCTTCCTTGATCTAAGTAAGGCCTTCGATACTGTGGATCATACCATCATGCTTACTGCACTGAGTAACATCGGACTTGATAGTTCTGCCATTAAATGGTTCACCAGCTACCTAAGCAATAGGTTACAACAAGTCAAAGCAATAGGAGATCTGTCCCCACAAAAATCCTTGTTATGAGGAGTCCCACAAGGCTCCATCCTGGGCCCTATCCCTCTCTGCAATATACATCAATAATCTGGACTCATAGCTGGGCACAGCAAATGTGCACTTATTCGCAGATGATACTGTACTCTATACTACAAATTCATCCTTGGATCTGGCCCATGAGTACTTACAGAAAGACTTCGTCACCCTCCAATACAACCTTCTCACTCATAAGCTCCTCCTCAACACCAAAAAAGACTAAAGCAATGATTCTCTCACCAAAGTCTACTTCCAGATGTCCACATATCACACAGATCCGAACACTCTTAGATGAACCCCTTGAAGTAGTTGATACCTTTAAATATCTAGGGTTCTAGCTGGATAACAAGCTCAACTTTCTGTGCCACTTAAATGAAACCTCGAAGAAACTAAGACAGCGATTAGGTTTATTCTATCGCATTAAACACCTACTCACGTTAGAAGCCAGAATGAGACTAGTACAAACTACATTCCTACCTATACTGGACTACGCTGACTTCCTTTACAGTCATTGCCCATCAACGATGCTAAACAAACTGGACACCCTTTACCACCAGGCTTTAAGATTTACCTTAAATCTACCCCATAGTACACATCACTGTCGTCTATACCAGGTTTCGGGATGGACCTCACTCTCAACTAGAAGAAAAAGGAATGCTCTCCTCTGGTTTTTAGAGCATTATCTGATGACCTCCTGCATACATCTCAACATCTTCAAGCGGGCTAAAGGTTCCTATGGCCTGAGATGCTTCTCCTTATCGGATTCCAGATTCCTAGAGTGAAAACTACCCTTGGCTCAGCAGCAATCAACTTCTCACTTGAACACTATGCAAGACTCATTAAAATTATCCTCACTTGCAAGCATTTTCACATTCAAAGCTCTATTAACGGATTATCTAAAGGAATCATGCAACTGTTTCAGACGCCGATGACCCCCAAGCCCCGGGTGCCACTCTCAAATCCTACGTCTAAGTATCTCATCCAACCCACATTCCTAACAACAGAAACCTAGGACCTACAAGCCTAGTTTCCTTAATCCAAGATGGCCCTGTCTATTCTCTACCTTTTACCTATTTTGGCATCCCTTTTGGCTGCCTACTCGTTCACCCCAATTTCTACCCTACTCCCTAATACCTCCTTATTTTTTTTATCATTTAGAAATGAGCTCTTACTTAGCGGAGACTATATGGGATTGTTGTCTCTTCTTATTTCAGTAAACTTATCATTATGTACCTTTGCATATTAATTATGTTGACCGGTATGTATAGGCCCATATTGATCGGCACCTTCACAATGTTTATTCTTTTTTTTTTTTTGCACCGTTGTCCACGTGAATTGTAATCTTATGAAGTGTACTGTATTGTATTAATGCCCAGGACCACCTTGAAAATGAGCTTGCTCAATGGTGTTTATGCCTGGTTAAATAAAGTGATTGATTGATCGATATAGTTATACTGTTGAAATGACTGCAAAAGTTATTTGGAACTCAAGGGGATAACCTGAGACAGGGATAGCGCTACACAGGACAAAAGGTTAAGAGTTGCAGCTTGACAAACAAACTCTGATCAGAGCTGATATGGCTGTGAGAGCTTTTAGAGAGTGGCAAGGCGTTGAAAAGAATATGCGTGCTCTGCCACACTGGAGTCAGCTGTAACTAGTACTGCAGTGATTACAGTACTGTGCATGCATGATACTTGCACATGCACAGTTAAGCCAGGAGTCAGCCATTGTGCAACATGGCAATGTTGACATGACTATATACACGATACTCGTGCATCGCTAGTTAAGTCAGGTGCCACCATGTTGTCTCAGCAGTCAACTTCCACAGCTGCAGAAAGGAGAAACAGTAACGGGGAAGGGAGTGGCTTATACGGCCTGCGGAGGGGAAGGGCTACATAAACAGAATCATTGGAAATTATGCCGAAGTACTGTGGCAGCTCTTCAGACAGCGGTCTGGGCACGTGATTTCAAAATGCTCTTATACAAATCTGATGATGACATAACATCTGTGAAGCTTGGCCCATGCAGCCATAAAAATCAGACTCAGGAGGAGACTACTAAACTAGAGATCTGATCTGGGACTAGCTTATCATCATACTTTCTCATTCTTTTCTAAGCAGTCATTTCTGGTAAATTTGCCTTAACTATATTGATCTTAGTGCTGAAAGACTACTTCTGGTTTTCCCGATTATAGCAGATGGTGGTAGTAGCAGTCTTGAAGTGGTAGCTGCAGGTGGTGGCACTGACTGAATAAAAGTGGTACCCATGCACGTTTTAGAAATGACCCCTTTCCTTGTTTCTGCTGTAAAAAATCTGACCCCCTTTAATACAAAAACAAGGAGTCAGTTATGGCCTCCCCCCTTTTCTTCACTTTAAGTGAGGAACGTGATTTTGGGTTTGCATCAGATGTACAGTGGCAACCATAGGCGCATAATATTGTAAACAGTAATCAACTGTATACAAAAGCTTTTTTTTTTTTAAATGCTTTCTTAAATGTTGTCAGTACCACGCCACCCATTTTGCACTCTGCCCCTGGATGTCTGTGCCCCAAGTGCATTATTTTACATTCTTGTGTTGAAACCTAGCTGCCATACCCTTGACCACTGTTCAAGTCTTCTAAGGTCTCTGCTCACACTTTTCCATCCTGCTGCAGATCTTAGTCATCATAATGCAGAGTCAAACCTTCCCTTCCTTTTTTGCAATTTCACTTATAAAGACATTAAAGAAGACTGGGTCCAGCACTGATCCCTGAGGTACCCCCAACCCCTCAATTACCCTCCCTTCCTTGGAGTGCACTCCATTTACTACCAGCCTCCGTCAGCCATCCTCTAACCAATTCTTACCAAACAGCCACATTTTTTTTTCTCTCTGAGTCAGCACAATAGGAGTCATGCAGAACAAATGCAACTTTCTCAGAAGTATTTGAGTTTCACATAACACAACTAGCATGAAAGTTGTTCGGGACAAAAAGACCTTTCAAATGAGCCTATTCACTAAGCTGCACTAATTATATTTTTTTAAATATGGCATCTGATTACTTGAATTTTCATTTTTCTTCACTATTTTCACCATTTGGATGGCTATATTTTAAAAAATATAATGAATTCAGTTTAGTGACTATCCTCATTTGAAAGGTATTTTTGTCCTGAACAACCTACATGCTAGTGGTGTATGTGCAACTTGTATACTTTCAGAGATATTTACATTTGTTTGGCATTACTCTAATGTGATCAGAGGAAAAAGTGAGGCTGTTTGTAAGCACAGTAGAGTCATACTAGAACCAGCAGAAGAAGGCCATTTGGTCCATCTAGTCTGCTCATTGCAGGGTCCAGAGGCTAAGCTACTATCCTGCACCCCTCCACCTCCCATCCTCCCTAACCATGATCCTTACCTTCCACCATGTGCCTATGCCAGCCTCTCTTGAAGCTGCGCACTGTGTTCAACGAGATCACCTCTTCTGGCAGCACATTCCAAGTGTCCACCACCCTCTCTGTGAAGAAGTGTTTCTTGACCACCCTATTAAACCTCCCACCCTCCATCTTAAGACTGTGCCTCCTTGTGTTATGGTTGCCATTCAATTTAAAGAGATCCACCTTATTTATATCTTTAAAGTGCTTCAAGCACTAATCATGTCCCCCCTATTTCTCCTGTCCTCCATGGAGTATATATTCAGTGCCCGCAACCTCTTCTCATATACCTTACCCTGCTGACCCACTGTCATCTTTGTAGCCCTCCTCTGTACTTTCTCCAGCAGGTTAATGTCCTTTTGAAGTGTGGGCACCGTACTGAACTCCATTCTCTAGATGTGGCATACCAGTGACCTGTACAGGGCAGTAAAACCTCATCTCTCCTACTACTGATCCCCAAGATATGCATCCCAGCATCTTTTTGACCTTGCTGCGCTTTCTTGCACGTGTGGAGTGCTTCAGATCACTAGTGATCATCACTCCCAGGTCCCTCTCCTCCTCTGATGCAGATACCAGGACTCCACCTAAGTAGTACTCTGTCTTGGGATTCTTGGTTCCAATATGCATAACTCTGCATTTCTTGGCATTGAAGCCAAGCTGCCAGATCCTGGACCACCTCCCCAGCTTTTTCAGGTCGTCATGTAGGTCCTGTATCCATTCAGCTGTGTCCACTCTCCACGCAGAGCTTGGTGTCGTCAGTGAATAGGCACATTTTTCCCTTTATACCATCCCCAATGTCATGATGAACACTGAACAACACCGCCCCAGCACGGTCCCAGCACCGAGCCCTGCGGTACCCCATTGGTGACCTCTCTGGTGCCAGATAAAGTATAGTTACGTAAGAACTTACCATAACAGTAGATCTTCGAGAACAACTCTTGCAGCAGGTTACACCATTAAGACTGAAGCTGGCAGGCGCCAGGACCCCATGGAAATTTTCTAGCTAGCAGTATTCAGCAGGGACCACCTCAGTCGTCAGTCCCGCCCCCAACGTCAGACATAGTACATAAGGAGGCGGTCCCCCAGAATCCCCAGTTCTCCCGCCAGAGACTCCCAGCCGCTGGATGACATCAGAAGAGGAGACTGAGGATCCGCCATCAAATGGCAGTCAGAGAGATGCTGAGAACACCTGATCCTAGGAAAAGGATGTTGGAATGAGAATCTACCTCCAGCAGGGATGGTGGGAGGGAAAGTACCTGCTGCAAGAGCTGTTCTCGAAGATCTACTGTTACGGTAAGTTCTTACGTAACTGTACTATCTTACTTCGAGAAACAGCTCTTGCAGCAGGTTACACCATCAGGACTGATTCCCAAGCAATAATGGAAATCCCACACCACTGGGAGGAGGGAAGGTAGAAATCCTTAATGGAACCTAAGCCTAGGACAGAAGTCCTTGAAGGACTGCTAGACCAAAACCTGCTCTTCACCTCAATGCAATATCCAGGCTATAATGACTGATGAAAACATACACGGAGCTCAAGTAGCTGCAGCACAGATGGCCAAAGTGGACACATTCTTAAGGGCATAAAGGAGTAGCCAACCCTTGTGGAATGACCCTTAACAGCGCCCGGCAAGGGTTTGTTGAGCTTTGGTAACAGAATGTGATACCACTGAATGAGCCACCTGGACAGCGACTGTTTGAAACAGGGGCTCCCATCATCCTGTGAGCAAAGGAGACAAACAGCTGGTCTGATTTTCGGTGGTGTTTGTTTTGGTCAGGTAGTATCGAGACACCTATGCACATCTAAAGTGTGCAACAGGGCCTCTCCTCGATGAGAATACCTAGGAAAATACAATGGTAGGTCGATGTCCTGATTACGGGCAGAGCTGAGACCACCTTAGGCAGAAACTTAGGATTAGTCCTTAGGATACCCAGTCTTGGTGAAAACCAAATAAGGTTCTTTGCACGAGTGCATGAAGTTCAGAAATTCTTTTGGCCAAAGATATGACAACTAAAAACAACGTCTTCCAAGTAAGAAGGCGTAGCTTGCAATCAGCGGCTGGTTCAAAGGTGGCATGAGCTGCTCCAGGATAAAAGGTAAATCCCATGGCGGAATCAGATCCTTAATTGGAGGTCTAAGGTGGAGAACACCTCTCAGAAGGCTCAGCGCTGTGTCCAACTGAGATATGGTGAGCTGGCCTAGATGTACCTTAATCGAGGAGTAGGCCAAACCTGTCTGAAAACGGGACAGGAGGTAGTCCAAGACCAACCTTTCTGACAATCCATAGGCAAAAAACATGTGCTTGAACCCATATACAAATCTCGCCATTTCATGGCGTAAGTAAGCGTGGTAGCGGTTTCTAACAGCAGCAAGAACGTCTGCTACAACTTGCGAGACCCGTATCACATCATGGCTATGTCTCTAAGGCCAAGCATGCAAGTTCAGCGACGAGGAGTCCGGATGACCCAGGAACCCGCCTCCTGAGGCGGCAAGTGGGAGCTGATTGGCAGCGGCACTGGAGTTCCTGGGACAGCTGATGTAGTAGAGGGAACCAGATCTGCCTGGGCCAAAACAGCGCGATAAGTATCAGTGTCGCTTGCTCTCTACGAAGTTTCAGAAGGACCCTCTGGATCAACAGAAAGGGGGGAAGGCATAGAGGAATCTGCCCGCCCAGAAGAGGGACAATGCGTCTCGCCAGAAAACACCAGGCCCTGGATCTAGCGAGCAAAAATTAGGCAGTTTTGCGTTGGATGGAGACGCGAAAAGGTCCAACTCTGGTGTACCCCATCTGTGAAACAGATCGTCTACTACCTCCTGGAGTAGTTCCCACTCGTGGACTCTTGCCTGAGAGCGGCTCAGGCTGTCTGCGATGACGTTACCCACTCCTGGGACATGAACAGCAATGAGGTTTGCACCGTGTTGCAAAACCCAATCCCACACCCTCATGGCCTCCCTGCAAAGCGGGTAGGAATGGGTGCCTCCTGGCTTGTTGAGGTAATACATCACCGCGGAATTGTCTAACAGAAGAGTAGCCGGTGGAATCTCCGACTGGAAGGCCTGCAGGGCGTAAGAACTGCTCTCATTTCCAGGATATTTATGTGGAGATGAGTCCCTTGGGCTGTCCACAGGCCCTGAGACCGAACACAGTCAAGAGTGCACCCCATCTGAGCCCTGAGGAGTCTGTGGAGAGTGTCACAATCGGAGACGGCGCAATGAATGGGACTCCCGCTGATAGGTTCTTCGAATCTAGCCACCATTGCCAATCCCGGATTACGGCCTTCGTGATCCGGATTGGGAGCTGCAGATGGTCTTGCTTTTGATCCCACTGGACCCGTAACATCCACTGGGTCACCCGCATGTGGAGACGGGCTAGCGGGACTGTTGCAATGACCGCAGCCATGTGTCTGAGCAGGCAAAGGACCAATCTGGCAGGAACGGTCTTCATCGCCAAAATGTCCCTGATGGAGGGATCTGATGTGTTCCGCTCTGTCCTGGGGAAGAAAAGCTTTCCCCTGGATGGTGTCCAGAACTGAGCCTATGAACTGCAGAGTCTGTGATGGAACCAGGCGTGACTTCTCTTGAGTGATGATGATGCCCAACGTATCGAACAGAGACAGAGTACAATAATGGCGGACATCAGGGCCTCCCGAGGCGCCATGAGAAGTCAATCGTCAGGTAGGTTAACACATAGTGGCCTTGTCTCCTCAGAGTACGCTCTGACCGCCATACACTTCGTGAATACCAAGGTGCCAATGACAGTCCGAAGGGAGGGCTCGGAACTGATAATGGTGCCCTGAAACCTCGAGCGCAGAAACTTCCTGTGCGCTTGAGCAATGGGTATATGCAAGTAAGCATCCTATGTCCAAGGACGCTAGAAAGGCGCCTGCTTGAGCATGGGAATCAGACCTGGGAGGGACACCATGCGGAAGTGTTTGTATAGGACCGACTCGTTGAGGTCACTGAGGTCCAGTATCAGACTGAGGTCCCCAGTTTTCTTGGGAACCAGAAAGAAGTGAGAATAATATCCTGCACTCCTCTGGTTCCGTGGTACGTGCTCTAGGCAAGGCAAGGCAAATTTATTTAAAAGACGCCCAATCCCGGAGGCTCTGGGCGCCGTACAGATTTTTTAAACATAGTTTCAATGTAAACAAACATATAAAAATTTATACATAACAAATAAATAAAATCTAAAATCACCACAAATACCATAAATACTAACCTAAGTACCAAACGCTTTAGAAAAAAGAAAGGTCTTCAGAAGGGACTTAAAGATAAACTACTGTGGGGCCTCCTGACCATAGTTGGCAAGGAATTCCACAGAACAGGGGCACTGGCTAAAGGCTCTATGGCCAGCGGATTTAAGCCTTGTTCTGGGAATGGCCAGGAAGCCACCACTAGAAGAACGAAGAGGGCGGGAGGAGAGGGCAGGTGACAGAAGGTAGCTATAGCTTCTTTTCCCAGAAGCACAAGCACCTCCTGCTGTATGAGCAGGGCGTGCTGACCCGAGTAACGGGAAAGCAGGGGAGGTCTTGCAGGTGGGTAGTTGAGAAATTCTATGAAGTGGCCTTTCTTGACCAACTGGAGAACCCACGGTCAATGGTAATCGACTGCCACACCCAAAAAGTGGCAGAAGCGACGACAAGACCTTTGTGCCGTTGATCAAGTGAGGTGGGGGCGGGAAGGAGTCATGCTGTGGCAGCGCTGGACCCAGCAGGCTGGTCCAGTTTAGTGTAGCGTTGGGCTCTGCTTGGGGACGACTTAGCCTGGGCTTTACGCTGAAAAGTGCCCCTTTGTTGCTGGCTAGAACGTGGCTGCTGCTTTGTTGCCAGCTCGAAACGCACTGGTTCCTTCGAAGGAACCAGTCCTGGATCTGTACAGACCTGACTGCCTTCCCAGCATCCTGGAGTTTGGTGATAACCTTCTCCGAGGGTTCACCAAAAGTACTGCCGTTGTTGGGGATGTCAAGAATGTTCTTCTGGACGTCGGGGTGAAGCCGAGACACGAGCCAAGAGTGTCGCCGAGACAGATGCCTGAAGCTGCAGCTCATGGACAAGTCCGCAGAATCGTATGCGGCTCTTAGTACTTGGGTACCCACATCAGACCCTGTGCGGAGAAGGTTTAGGAGCTCCACCTTCTGATCGCCATCAGGAATTTTAATCGACCAGGTCCTGGCCCTGTTCCCACAGGCCGTTCTGAAATTGTACCATGTGGGTTAGGTAGTTCAGGGACCTGATGGAGCATGTAGCAGCCGCATACATGCGCCTTCCCAGGGCATCCAATTGTTTGGATTCCTGGTCCGGTGGCTGTGTGCTCATGTGTTGCGGTCTTTGGGACCGCCATGTGAGCCATAATGACCAAGAAGTCTGCCAGAGGTTGCTGGGACAAGTACTGGTCTCTCTCGGGCCTTGTACAGGCAGTCAGCTTTCTTCAGCACAGGGAGTGAGTGCAGATGCTTCCACGCAGCCTTGGTGACATCCACGAAGGTGTCCACCAAAGGTGGCACTACCACAGGCTTTGGGTCTTTCTGCTGAAGATAACAGGCAAGGCACTGCCCTTTGGGGTCGAGATCTTCAGCATCCCACCCCATGTTGTCCTGGATGTGCCTCATGACCTCAGAGAAAGAGGGATCATCCAGAGGAGACCTGGGAAGGTCATGTGGGTAAGGCAATGGAACGCTGAGTGGAGAAGGAGATCTGGAATAATCAGAGGTATCCGATCTGGAGTCCTCCCCTGATGGAGTATACTGATGACGTCTGGGTCGCTTGGGGCTGGGGACCCTGATGGAGATCTTGAGGGAGGCCTTCTCCGGTCCTTGGATCTACCCCTAGGAGGTGGAGTCTGCTCCTTAGGGGTTTGGTGGTCGTCCTGCTGGCACCTTTGGTGGAGGAGGGCGAGGAGGTGAAGTAGGAGGAGGAGGTTTACAGGGACCACATCCTTTCGGATGGTGTCCCACCAGAAAGTAAAGAGATCCTTTACTTCTTGTAGATTCATGTCGGCAGACGGGCCTGGCACCGTGGTCTGTCGCCGGGTGGGAGTCGGGTCCGCAAGGTGTCTCCGGGTGGGTGAAGTTCCCTCGGGAGCCCGGCATCCTCAATGTCGCCCACCTGGTCTTGAGCAATGTCGTGTCCTCCATTCAATCCCATGTGACGGTGTCCGCCGGTGTCTTGAGAAGGCGGTCTTCGACTCCAGTGATATGCGAGGCAGGCGTCGGTCAGCTTGGCCGACGCCTTCAGGTCAGCGGAACCCCCGGTCGGCATCTGGTGTCTGGCTGGTGTCCGGCTCAGCGAACACCTGGCCGACTTTTATATGCTTGTACGTCCGCTTTAGGGCAGGCAGGTTTTCATCTTCCGGTGGTGGATCCAGACCTCTGGGAGGCTGGGAGATCTGATCTGGAGTCGGGTCCCACGCTGGCTCAATGAGGAAGACTTGTGGCGCTCAGAAGACTTGGAAGAGACCCGCGAGGGAGTGGAGGAAGCCGATGGCCTTGAAGTCTTAATGGGCTGGATTGAGAATGAGCCCTGGAGGGAGAGTGGTCCGACCTGGTGGAGCCTGAGCTACGGGAGTCCGAAGCCCGGTTCGGGGATCTGGACCTTGCTTTCTCCCAGTGTTTGTCCCGGTGTTTATGGGCCTTGGAAGAAGAATCGCCCCTGAAGGAAGGTTCTTGGTCCATCCTGCTAAGTTTTTCTTCCAGCAGATAAGCCTGAAGTGCCTTCTGACGGCGGATCCTGGTGCGGCTGTTGAACCCTTGGCAGAAGGTGCAGGCCTTGGTGTCATGGTCCGGGCCTGAGTACCGCACGCAGGAGGAATGAGGATCCTTAAAAGGGATCTGTTTTCTGCAGGCACACTTGGAAAGGTGTCCTTCAAGTGAAGGAGTTGGAAGGACATTAGTTTGGAGAAATTCTTGAAGTTCTAAGTAGTCGTGCACTAGATAGAGACCGAGAGGCTGATGCTGGTGAGTCGGCGGCGGGGAAAGAAAAGAACAGGGATTCAGGGGACTGCCTCCTAATGTCTATGTCTGACGTCAGAGGCGGTACTTACGTCGGAGGAGGTGGTCCCGCTGAATACTGCTAGATAGAAAATTTCCGTGATCTTGCCACCTGTCGGCTTCAGTCCTGATGGTGTAACCTGCTGCAAGAGCTGTTTCAAGTAAGATCTCTCCCAACCACCATCCTCTGGGTTTTGTCCCTCAACCAGTTTTCCACCCATCTGGCCATCTTATACCCAACACGGAGATCTACCAACTTCCTGACCAACCTTTGGTGGGGCACAGAGTCAAAGGGCTCGCTGGAAATCCAGACAGAGGATGTCTACTGTCTTAGTGAGCGTGATCAAAGAAGTCAGATAGATTCGTTTTCACAATCTCCCCCCATGAACCCATGCTGTCACGAATACTGGAGACCATGCTCCTCTAGATATTCCACCAACCTTTCCTTTAGTATGGGCTCCATGAGCTTGCCCACAATTGAGGTCAGACTGACTGGTCTGTAATTCCCTGGGTCATTCTTGGGACCACTTATGTGAAGGGGCACCACATGCTCTGTTCTCCAGTCCTGCGGTACCATGCCTGATTAGTGAATTATTAAATAGGTCTGTCAGTGGCCCTGCCAGCTCCTTGGCCAGTTCCCTTAGTACCCTTGGATGTACTCTGTCTGGGTCTGGTGATTTGTCCACCTTTAATGCTAGCAGCCCATCCCTCACTCTATCTCTACATCTATGTTCCCCTCTCCCCCGTTCCTCTTCTCCCTCCTGAAGGCACTGGTCTGTCCTTCTCCCTGGTGAAGATTTATTTATTTATTTAGGAAATCAGAATTACAACCCTTTGAGTCACAGACTCGTTTCCAAAGGCTCCAGCTCAGAATAAAACAGACATTCATACAGTACATACATAGAATAAATGTGGGTGAGCAATCAGAGTATAAGTACAATGAGGACTGGTTAACGCCTATACATTTGGTAGCTAAATAGAACAGAGCTATCAACATATTTACCTAATAATGGTGAGCGGTTAAGACGTGTACAATTGGTAGCTAAAGCAATGCATGATACGAGTTGGTAGTAAGCCGCCTCAGGGAGACCTTGTCTTATACATAATACAATGCATTCATAGTCCAGTGCAACTATATGGTAACTGAGAGGAGGTGAGGAGCCTGTAGGCTAGAAATAATGAGGGTTCTCCACTGCTAGGCCAAGGAAGGACGTGGCTCCAGCGGCGTAGTGCAAGATCCACAGGTTACCGGACATAACTGGCACCGATGTGAGAAGAGTGACATGGGCCCCAGGCAGCTTTAAAAGGACCTAGATTGGGGAGTGATGTGATGGCCAGTGGGAGGGCACTGTACCAGGATGAAGCTCTAACGGGGGGGAACGCTGGGCCAGGGTGGTCCTGACCCTAGGCACCTTCCAGATAGTTTTCTGGGCGGCCCATGTGGACGCTAAGATGGTGGCTGCCTGAAGAGAAGCCATGACACCTATTGGGGTTAAACCCAAGTGGATATTTTTGGTGAAGAGACAGGTCTGGTATAATAGTCTTTCCTCAAGGGAGAGGATATTGGTGAGTGCATATAGGGTGCAGGTATGTGTATTTCTGTCGGCACCACAGAGAAGCCGGCAGGCCTTATTAATGACTACTTGTATTTGATTTATTTATTTTAACAGACTTTAGGATTACAACCTTTGAGTCAGGGACTCATTTACAAAACAGAAAAACAAATACAAACACTTAATACATACAGACATAGAATGGTAGCTAAAGGTTACAGTTTTTCAGTTATAGAATATTGCAGAATCAAGATCAGCAATACACTGCATTGACCGTGTTACCGAGAGCTGTATTTACGGTTACATTGGCACTGACGTGAGGAGAGGGTATGAGCCGTAGGGTCGGCAGCATAGATTGTGAGGACATAGTCCACCAGCGATAAGACTGAGAAGAGTATAGCTAGGTGAAGTGCTTCAGGTGGCAGGCAGTCTATGTAAAGGAGACCAACGCGGTGTTGGTGGTGGAGGGTAAGTATTTTTATATGTTCGTGGAACGAGAGGAAGAGCCAAATGTAATACCTAGATACTTATACTTCTGGACCTGTTTCAGTGGGATGAGAGAAGTAGATGTATTTCAAGGAAATCCTATGATCTGTTTTGGCGGTGGGCATTTAGCATAGTCTTAGTTTTTTTTAATGTTGCCCACCAATCTGTGTTCTGCAAACCAGTGTTCAATCTGAGAGGAGTAGTTTTGTAAGGTATGCTGGAGAGAGAGACAGGATCAGGATGTGCAGCATAAAGAACAGCATTGTCCACGTAGAGGAGAAGGTTGCCAGGGCAGGATTTAGGCAGGGCGTTGAGGTAGATGCTGTATAGCAGGGGACCCAGGATAGATCCCTGGGGAACTCCTGAGTGCACAGGCAGCATAATAGATATGGTATTATTAATTTTAACACATTGGGTTCTAGATGAAAGATAGCTGGAGAACCATGAGAGCGGACATTGAGAGACCCCAATTTGTTGTAATGTGTTAAGGGGGGGTGAGAAATCATGCTGAAGGCCTTTAAGAGGTCTATAAACACGGCCCCTGTGAGGTGCCCCTTGTCAAGCGTGGAGTGCAGGGAGTTAGCAAATTCTGTGAGGGCGGCTGTAGTGCTATGACCCACTCTGAAACCATGCTGCTCCCTACATAAAAAGTTGTGAGTGAGGAAGTAATCAGTGAGCTGATTGGTCATGATCTTTTCAAGGGCTTTAGAGTGTGGGGGGAGAATCGAAATGGGCAGGTAGTTTGGGAGGCAGCTATCACCACATTTCAATACTGGTGTTATCACTGCCGTTTTCTATGAGGTTAGGAACAGAACTATTTATTTAGTATATCTGCTTTTCCACCATTATCCTCCACCCACTCCTCCCCTTTATTAAGCCTAACTATCCCTTCCTTGTCTCTTTTTTCACTTATAAAGCGAAAGAGAGATTTCTCCCCCTTCTTAATTCCTTCAGCCATCTGCAGCTCCTTCTGTGCTTTAGCTTGCAGGACTTTCTTACTTGTCTCACTAGCCAACCATAGGTAATTTTCCCTATCCATCTCTGTCTTGGTCTTCCTGAATTTTCTATAGGCTAGCCTATTTTCCCTTACTGCCTGGGCAACCACAGAACTGAACCAGCTGGGTGCTTTGGCCCTTGTGTTCTTACCGCTGACCCCAACACACTCCTCTGTGGCAACCAGTATTCCTTCTTTAACGATGAACCACCTTTGGTCCACCCCTATATCTGCTCTGATGCCCACCAGAAGGCTCTTTAATATTTCACCCATGTTCCTCACGTCCGACCTTCTAAAATCCAAGATTTTGGTCTTAGGATGCTTTCCCTTCCCATATCTAACTGGAATCACACTGTGCAATGGTCACTCCCACAAAATGGCTCCCTGACTTATTTCCTGTACATGCTCCCTATCTGTGAGCACAAGATCAAGCATTGCCTCTTTCTTGTTGGTTCTGTGATGCCCTGAGTTAGGAATCCACTCTGCAGTCCCTTCAGGAGCACCTGACTCCTAGCACATATTGTTGATGGCATTCTCCAGTCCACCTTGTGCAGATTGAACTCCCACACAATTACCACCTCTCTTTCCCCACAGCTTCCAATATTTGTGAGCTCAGTTCTCTGTCCTTCTCATCTTCGCTGGGTGGTCTGTACACCACCACCAACCTCATCTTTCTCCCTCTATAGGATCTTAATTGAACCCATAATGCCTCCACCTCCCCTTCCTCAGACTCCTCCCTCATGCAAGTTATTCCCTCCCAGATATAAACTGCCACTCCTCCCCCCTTCCTGACTACCCCCTCCCTTTTGTATAGTTTATATCCAGGAATCGCAAGGTCCCAGTCATGGTGTAGTGATGCCCAAGTCTCTGTTACCGGCACTACGTCCACCCATTATCCTCCACCCACTCCTCTCCTTTCTTAAGCCTAACAATCCTGTCCTTCTTTTCTTTTTTTTATTTATATAGTGAAAGAAAGACTTCTCCCCTTCTTAATTCCTTCAGCTATCTGTAGCTCCTTCTGTGCTTTAGCTTGCCAGACTTCCTTGCTTTGTATCACTAGCCAACCACAGGTAATTTTCCCTATCCACCTCTGCCTTAGTCTTCCTGAATTTTCTATAGGCCAGACTCTTTTCCCTTACTACCTGGGCAACCTAGAACTGAACCAGCTGGGCGCTTTGGCCCTTGTGTTTCTTACCCTGGCCTAACACACTGCTCTGTGGCAACCAGTATTCCTTCGTTAATGATGAACCACCTTTGGTCCACCCCCATATCTGGTCTGCCGCCTGCCAGGTGCCTCTTAGTACTTAACCCATCTTCCAGAAGTCTGCCTTCTAGAATCCAAGATTTTGGTCTTAGTCAGGATGCTTTCCCTGCCCATATCTAACTGGACCACACTGTGCAGTAGTCACTCCCACCCAATGGCTCCCTAACATTCCTGTACATGCTCCCCATTTGTGAGCACAAGTGCACTTTAGTAGGCATAATACAAGCACAGAATATGGTAGGAATTAGACTGCCCACTTCCACAGAGGATAGAGATACGTGGGCCATAGTCAGTGACTCCCTGAAGCAAACAAGTCAATGCAATAAAAGTGTAGAAAAAGGCACTATAGATGATGGGTTTTATAGGGAATGGTTTTAACAGTAGGCAAAGCAAGGTAATTCTGTCACTGCACAGAACCCTAGTGAGGCTTCAACGGAGTTCTATGACCAGTTCTAGAGACCTCACCTGAGGAAAGACCTAGACAGACTACGGCTCTAAACATCTATTCACGAAATCCAGAAGGGAGTGTGGGTACATGACTGAAGCGAAAAATTACTCACCTTAGTAATTATGTTTCTTCTAATGGAGTCTTGCTGTATTCTGACTATTGCAGTTAGCCCCAGCACTCAAACTGCCCTGGAGAGTAAAGGGTTAATTTCTATGCAGAGCATAGAACATTGACTCGAGCTCAGTTCAAACCTCTGTCTGCTGCAATCTGAAGTGCAACCATCAGATTCTTACAAGCTAATACAAACTACTATGTGGAAATTGTAAAATTTTACTAGCCAAATAGCAACAAATATTCTGGTTCCCCAAAGACTCAAGTCAAGAAATCCGAAATCAAAAACCAGGTAGTGAACAACTTAAGACTGTTAAATTAATAATATAACCCACTCCCCTCTCTAAAAGGAGGAGTGCCCAAATGCACCCCTGGGGTGCAACACCACCTGCCAGCCCACTTCACAAAAACAGGTTCTGAGAGGGGAGGCAGGGAGGGAGGTCAGAATACAGCAAGACTCCATTAGAAGAAACATAATTACTAAGGTGAGTAATTTTTCTTCAAACAACATTAAATCTTGCTGTATTCTGACTACTGCAGACTACCAAGCAGTACCTCCCTGGAGGAGAATCGAACCTACCTTGGGAATAGGCTCTGCAGTACTGCTGTACCAAACCGAGCATCACTCCTAGCCTGGATGTCCAGGGAGTAATGCTTGGTAAGTGTATGGACCGTCTTCCAGTGGCTGCTTTACATATCTCTAGCAAGAATATCCCTGGCCGCAGCCAGGAAGCAGCTGTACCTCTAGTCGAATGAGCCCTAAGGCCTGAGGGAGGTATTTTGCCTAGCTTCTCATAGCAGAACTGATACAAGAGATAATCCACCTGGCAACAGTTCTCTCAGTGGCAGTGAGGAAACAACTGGAGGGAGTCAAACCTGTGAGCCTTAGTACGCTCAATGTAGTAACTAAGGGCTTTTTTAACATCCAAACTGTGTAAACGTCTTTCTCCTGAAGAAGAATGATCAGTGAAGGACACAGGGAGAGACAGATTGATTCAGATGAAAATCTGTAACCACTTTAGGTAAAAACCTCCTATTAGTTCTAAGGACCACCTTAACTCTACGAAATGAGAAAAATCAGGCTCCACTGACAAAGCTTGCAATTCACTGATACGACTGGCAGAGGTAATAGCTACCAGGAACACAGTTTTCCAAGTCAAGTACTTAAGCTCTGCTGAAAACAAAGGCTCAAAAGGGGGTTGCATAAGCTGAGCAATGCAAACATTAAGATCCAAGCAGGGGTAGGATCCTTAAAGGGGCGATTGGTAAGAAGCAATCCCCTTAAATTTACATAACACAGGGTGAAATGACAGTGAGGAAGGCTTTCCCACTGACAGAAAAGCAGAAACAGCTGACAAATGTACTTTGAGAGTAGCTTGTCTGAGGCCTAGGCCATTAAGATGAACCATATAATCCAGAACTGTAGACAACTCAGCAGTGTCTGGAGAGATATGCTTCTTGGAACACCAAATGCTGAATCTTTTCCGTCTGGAGTTATAAGATTTTCTGGTAGTAGGCTTTCAAGAAGCTTTGAGAATATCCAGAACCCCTTGGGACAGATGCAAATCTGCATACTCTAACTCTTCAAGAGCCATGCCTTCAGATTGAGAGACCAAAGATTGGGGTACCAAATCCACCCCTGAGAGGAGGTTAACAGGTTGTAATTCCTGGGAAGAGACAGGGGAAGATGGACTGCTAGGGACAGCAACAGAGGGTACCAAGGCTGCCTGGCCCAGTCTGGAGCAATCAGAATCACTTTGCAGGGTTGTGACCTTATCTTGACCAGAACCTTGAACAGTAGAGGAAAGGGAGGGAAGGCATATAGAAATTTCCCTTCCCAGTTCAAAATCAGAGCATGCAGAGGGACTGAGCCCAAGACTGGGGGTCTGCAACAAAACAGAGGAAGTTGGTGATTGTCTGGGGCTGCAGAGAGATCTCTGGAGGGCCCCACCTTGAAAAAGTCACCTTCAACACCAGAGGGTCCAGGGCCATTCGTGATGGTGCTGTGAGGTCCTGCTCAATGCATCTGCTAGCACACTGTCCTTCCCTGGAAGGTGGACTCCTGTCAGAGAGGTCTGCAGAGAATAAGCTAGGGACCACAATTTCACAGATTCCGTGCACAAGGCCATGGACAGAGTGCCTCCTGCTTGTTGATGTACAACATGGTGGTGGTGGTGTCTGTCCGACCTGAACCACCTTGCTCTGCACTGACTGGAGAAAGCTTGCAGAGCCGGAAAGACCGCCCTGAGTTCCAAGAGATTGATATGAAGAAGGATTCCTGAGGGGACCACAGTCCTGGGCTCTGAGAGCCCCAGATGGGCTCCCACCCCAACAGAGAAGCATCCGTGGTTAGGACCACAAGTGAGACTGAGTGACGAATGGATCCTGCCACCACTGGAGAGCCTGGATCAAAGTCTGAGTCACTGGAACTAGTTTGGTTAGAGAATCTTTCTTCTGAGGCCAAAAAGGCCCTCAGGTGAAACTGAATGTCCTCATCTGAAATCTGGCCCTTGGACCACTGCTGTAGAAGCTGTCATGTGGCCCAGGAGCTGAAGGAAGTGCCTTGCTGGCCGAGAGACCAGAAGGCGGAATGAAGAAGCCAGCTCTACAATAGCCCTTGCCCTTTTCAGGGGAAGAAAAGCTCTTGCTCTGACAGTATCCAACTCTGCCACTATGAAGGTGAGGAGCTGTACAGGCTTGAGAACTGACTTGGGAAGACTGAGAAGGAATCCTAGGGAAGTGAGCATTTGGTGAGTCACTTGCAGGTCTGACTTGACTTGGTCTAGGGACTGACCCACAATGAGCCAGTATACATTTTTCCTTCTTAAAAAGGCCACTACTACTGCTTGGCATTTTGTGAATAGCCTTGGAGCTGATGTCAGGCTGAAGGGCATAGCTTTGAACTGATAATGGCCTGAAGGCAATTCAAACCTGAGGTACTTTCTGGGGGAGCACCTGATGGGAATGTGAAAGTAGGCATCTTTTACATCCAGGAAGGTTAGCCAGTCCCTGGCCTTAGAGAGGAAGGATTATTCCCAGAGTCACCATTTTGAATTTTGGTTTTAAAAGATGCTTGTTTAGGTATGTAAGTCTAGGATGGGTCACCACTCCTGTCTTTTTGGGGTAAGGAAGTACCTGGAGTACAGACTTTTGCCCCTGTGCAATGTAGGAACTCTCTTTACAGCCTGTAGAGATGAAACCTCTGCCTCTAGGGCAATGGTTTCGGAGATGCTTGCAGGTGGAAAAGATCTGGCCCTCAGCTTTAAAAATTTATTGAAGTTGAGAACCAGCACCTGGCTTACCACCTCCAAGACCCACTTGTCTGGGTAACAGACATCCCGTCCTGGATCAAGTAAGCCAGCCTGTCTCCCACAGGAATGGGAGTGTCGACCCAGGCTGACATCGTGTCTGCTTGTGGGGAGCCTAGGCTGAGGGGTGGATGCAGCCCTGCTCATCTCCCTTCTGCCTCTCCCTCTGAATAACCCCCCTCTGAGGAAAGGGAGAAGAGGCCTGTGCTTGGTAGAAAGGCCTATGAATAGGCATGCCCCTAGCTTGCTGCCTTTGAGGAGTTGCCTGCCTTTCCTTGGCCTGTGCACTCCTATAGGTGGTCCTATAACTCATCCATCTTTTTCATGTAAGTTTCTGTCTGCTCCCCAAACAGAAAATTACCCATCACAGGGAAATCCATGGCCTTAGCCTGGGTGTCCTGTGCGAGACTAGTACATCTGAGCCAAGCCATTCTCCAAAGAGCCACAGATGTAGCTATGACTCTAGATGACACATCATTGGAGTCCACAGCAGCATGAAACTGTACCTTAGATGCCTCAATCCCATCAGCAGCATCCTCGCTCTAAGGCTAGCTGGGGGAGGCCTGCATAGCCAGTACCAGTACAGTGTCCCACCTGGACTACTGGTACCTGGCTGCAAGCCATATAATTAGCCTGCCTGAGTCCCAAGGCGGATGCCATGTACTGTTTCTTTGCCATGGCACCCAGCTTCCTAGAGTCTTTATCTGGTGTGTGTGAAGCCAGGGTATATTAGCCTTATCACAGGCTGCAGCCTGCACAGCCTCAACGTGGCTGCATTGTTGACTAAGTACTCTGTACCTGAACTTGATAAGGTGTACCTTTTGTCCATCCTCTGTCAACAGGAGGTATAGGATTTTGAGTTTTTAAAATATTTTGTGTCTGTTTCCCAAAAGACTTAGGAAGGGGAATAGACAGTCTCTTGGACTCTGGGATGTCCATCATCTCCACGTAATCAGGTTCCTCTTGTTCCTCTACAGCTTCTTCCACAGGGAGCTGGAGGGTTTCTGCCACTTTCCTGTAAAACATGTAGTGGGAAGGGGACTCAGAAAGCCTAGGAGGGGAAACACCAGAAGGCCTGTCTGGGGAGATGTCAGGTTCAATGGGCTCATCCAGACCTTCCACATCATCATCATCATCATCCTCATAATCTTCATCCCCTCAAATCCGGTTCATAGAAATCTTCAGGAGCAAAATCTTGAATCGGAGGAACCGACCAAACCGGGCCTGCCAGAAGGTGCCGGATCAGATGGAACTGAGCGGAGATTCTACAACCTTATCGCTTAGCAATCTCTTCGGCAGTCGGAAAATGGGTCTCTGGATCCAAACCAGACGATTTTTCTTTTCTTTTGTGGAACCAATCCCTCAGGATCGGCTCTCCTCTTGCCTGAATAAGTATCACCCTGGTCAGAGGGCACTCCCTCAGGTTTGGTCGGAACCGAACCGGGCTGGTCATCCGGGTCAGTGGACTTCTCGGCCTCCTTATCTCTAAGCCTACCTAATCTTTTTTCCAGGGTAAACTTAGGGAAATTTTTTACAGATTTGGCAGTCTGAATCGAGGTGGTCAAACCCCAGACAATAAACACAGGTGGTGTAGGGATCAGCCTTAGCGAAGACCTCCCCACACACACTGTAGAGTTGAAAACCAGTGGGCCCAGTTTTTCTTTTGGGTTTCTCAGATGTAGCCATCCTAACCACATACTTACCCTTTTTATGGCCAACAACCAGGCAAGAAACTCTTATCGGTTTCTAACCGTGTCACGGGTATTAGAAAAAAACACAAGAAAATGCTTTTTTTTTTTTAAACCGATAAGGACCAGTAACCACACTCTAAGTTTAGAAACAAAGACAGAATATATAATCCACCAAACTGAACCGGACGAAAAATACATTTTTACAATTTTCACAAGTTTACTATGTCTAGTTCACTACCTAGTACTTGCTGTACCACAGACAGAGATCTGAACCGAAACTTGCTAAAAATAATCGGTAAAACCAAAGACTTTAACAGACTTTCAAACTGCGAGCAAAGGAGAAATCTCCGGAGCGACCGTTCAGTTAGACGGAGTAAAGAATCTGATGGTTGCGCTTCAAAGGGCAGCAGACAGGTTTGAACCGAGCTCGAGCTCAACGTTCTATGCTCTGCATAGAAATTAACCCTCTACTCTCCGGGGCAATTTGAATGCTGGGGCTAACTGCAATAGTCAGAATACAGCAAGACTTCATGTTGTTTGAAATACAAGTTTCTCTGTGGTATAAAGAAGGTAAACTGTTACACTAGTAGCGTCAAATTAGTCAAAGGATTTTTAAGGATTTTTAAAAATCTTTTCTGAGAATTGCGAAACATTGTGAAAGGTAGTTTTTCTTTGTTTGGTAGTGTGTCCACTACCACCAGGAGAGGGCGCTTGGATCTGATAGTCTAGCTGAAAATCAAACAGGTGGCGCTAGAGTACTATAATAGGAACTGGTCTCTTTCTGTAGTGAGAAATATGTCTTCATTGCTTTGTGTATGTTAATCTCTAGTTCACTGAAGTTGCAGAACTCAACAAGAAAGTTTACTGGTCTACAGATAGAGTGTTTGCCCCTGAAAGAGAAGGTTATGGGCGTAATCCTAGAGTACAATGATTTATTTTCCCATACTTTTCACCCAGAGAACATGGTTTAAATCTTAACACAAGCTTAAACATATGCATTAAAATATTATATCAGTTGCAACTTCACTTGATCCATGGAAGCAATGAGAATAGTACATTAAAAAAGCAAACTAACAATGTGCAGATAGGAGGTTGTATTTTCATGAAATAAAGTTCATGAAAGAAAATGTGCCTACTATGTTTGCTGCCTAAAAAGCACCCTTGACAAGTATGCTAATACAGTATTTCTATAAGAAGTACAGATAAAAGAAAAATGCTTTTGGCACAACTGCTATAATTATTTTTTTACTTTGCACTTGAGTAGTGATCCATGGTGGCAAACAGTAAGAACAGTAAACTGCATATATCACAAATTTGAGCAGGGACAATTACTATTAGAACATGAAGTTACTGATTGGAAATGTGTGTGTGAATTTTAAAGTGCCCCACAAAATGGCGTGGGGTTCTAACTGGTACTGTGCCAATATTTTTCTTTTCTTTTTTCCTTACAAAAAGAAGTGTTTGATACCACACCTTTTACCTAATTCAGTTCAAATGAGCTGCTGAGTATCATAAATATTATCAACAGTAATCCCAGGAAGGCTGAAAAATTGTAACTCAATCAAACGACATGTCAGCCTGGCACTCCACCTGGTTTGGGGGAGTTTAAACCAGTGAAGATGGCTGATGTCATTGAGGTGGCCTTGAGGCTGAAGCATACACATTGCGAACTGGACCCAGTGCCGACTCATTTCTTAATGGGATGTGTTGACACTGTTGACCCGGTGTTCGCCTTGATTGTCTGGTGCCCTTTGTCGGAGGGGGTCTTCCTAGATGCCTTGAAGGAGGCACTGGTGCAATCCCTTCTGAAGAAACCATCGTTAGACCTTGACATCAAAGCAACTTACATACCTGTCTCCAACCTGCCTTTTTTGGGAAAGGTTGTCAAGAAGATTGTGGTGCAGCAGCTGGGAGAACACCTCATGGTATTTGATATCTATGAGCAATTCCAGTCTGGATTTCGTGCTGGACACTGTATGGAAACCACATTAGTTCAAGTGCATAATGATCTCCTCAGGGCGAGAGATCAAGGAGCGGGAATAATTCTCGTTCTCCTCGATCTCTTTCAGCTTTTGACACAGTGGACCATTGTGTGCTACTCGACCGCCTGAGGGATTCTGTGGATTCACCGGCATCATCATCTGCTGGTTTGATTCCTATCTGACAAACAGAAGGCAAAGGGTGGTGATGGGGAATTTCTCCTCCTCCCCTAGCCTTCTGTCTTGTGGAGTACCTCAGGGTTTGGTCTTGTCACCAATGTTGTTTGCGGTTTATATGCTACCACTGGGTGAGATCATTAAGAAGTACAGTTTGAAGTTTCATTGTTATGCCGATCATACTCAGCTGTACTTATCCTTTGCCCCGGGACATCCAATGCAGCGGAAGTAATTAACAGCTGTCTGGCTGAAATTAATGACTGGATGGCCTCTAGCTGGTTGTGACTGAACCCCAATAAGATGGAGGTACTGGTGGTGGCGTCAAACAGGAGGAGTGACAGGATGGCCTCTGGGGCAGATAGTGGATTAGTGCTGGGGTCTGTCTCATTGAAGACCTCCTCCAGGGTGCGCGATCTTGGCATAGTTCTACACAGCGGACTGACATTGAACATCAGGTGTAGTCCATTGCCAGGGCTAGTTTCTTCCATCTTAGGAACACTGCTACGATCAAACACCTGGATCTGCCCCTGGACCTCCCACCTTGGTACATGCTTTCGTGACATCTAGGCTGGACTACTGTAATGTACTCTACTTCAGGGTTACTGGAGGTACCCTCCGTCGACTGCAGCTACTTGATAGGACAGCCTAAATACTGTCACGTCACCCCAGTGCTGCGTGAACTGCACTGGCTGCCTGTTCGCTGGAGGGTGCTCTTCAAGGTGGCCTTGCTCACCTTTAAGGCCCTGCATGGACTGGGCCCTGGCTACCTGCTGGATCTTCATAACACCCACCACCTCAGTCTGCTCCCTTCAATCTTCCTCAAGGGGCCTCCTTCTGATTCCCAGGACGAGGCAGAAAACTGCTGGCAACAGAGCATTTAGTATCACTGGCTCTGTCCTGTGGAATTTGTTTCCTCCATCAGTAAGGGAGGCCCCTTCAGTGGAGGCATTTAAAGCCCACTTAAAAGCCTATTTATTTAGCCGGGCATTCCCAGACACAGAATGGTAGTCTGGAAGTATCAGCCACTTTTAGATATATTGGGGGTCTTCTGTTTAAGTGTCGATATTGAACCCTCTTTTTATTGTGTCTAAGTATTTATCAATATTATTTTATCATGTTTAGTTATTTTATGTGTGATTATGCGGCACTCAGAGCCTCTGAGGTTGGGCAGAAAAAATAAAATTTGCCTTGCCTATTCCTTTACAGATTAACTTTTGGGAGTTATATGCTCTTCACTGGGTAAAGTTACTCTTTAAAACAATTAGTCCATTAAAGGATAAAGCATTTCTTTTATTTATCTCTCGCTGACAGGATTGACATGGCTACCACATTGCTTTGTATTATCTGAAGAAATTAATACTTAAAAAAATCCTCTCCTGCCAGCCCAGTGGTACCGAGGGTAGAGGTACTGGATGCCACACCTCGTCCCATGTTGGTGACCCAGGTTCAGGAATGAGCCTGGGTTGCCAGAGGTCAGCAGGGGGAGAGATGACTAAGCATCTGGAGGACTGCTCTCCTCTCTCAGGGGAAGTGGACCAGTCGTCCCACCCACTGACTGCCCTCTGGCAGTAGCTGGAGGGCAGTGCAGGTCAGGAGGCTTGAAGCTGGAGTTCTCAGACTGGAAGGGCAGGGTGGGAGAAAACAAAAATTGCCACAGTCCCCACAGGACCCAATCGCACCAGTGAGTCTGCCCTCTGCCACCAGATTTGACATACCTGGGCAGTGGGTATACGCCAGTACCCCCCACATGGCCCTGCCACGGAAATGGTAATCCATGGGGAACCACGGGGTAGATGAACCTGGGGGTCGTACCAGAGGATGAACCCCTTCAAGGAGGGTCATAGCCCGAGGAGGCTGCGGTGGACAGGAGAAAGATAAAAAAAATTAAAAAAAATAAAATACTCTATCTAATGCTTTCTACAGTAAGAAAACAGATTGTTGTAGCCTTATACATACATTGTGAGATTCCTGAGGCACTAGCTGCTTATAGAAACAAAAGATCAAAGAACTCTAATCTGCTACCCCCTTGGGCTAATGGCTTTTTGTAGTCTCCACCTACTGTATCTGTGAGTGTCCTTTGTTTCAGTACCATTATGTGCTTCCTGGTTTTCCAAAGATTTACTGAGAGACTAGGGTGTGCCTGTTTCAAGGCATTTATTATTTAATTATTTTAGTTTGTAATTATAGGTTAAGTCCACTGAGATACAAGTCTCAGTAATAGACTGCACTGAATAAAAAATAAATGCATATAGCATTCAAGAAGATACTAAATAATAAAAGCAGACATTTGCCCCGTGATCACAAAAGATAATTGTGCAGTGACTTTAAACGCAGGTAACCTGGCAACAGTCCTTCTGAAGTGCAGCAAGAAAATTCTAGGACTGAGTTGCAGCAAGAGAAAAGGTTGCTGACCCAAATGTGGACAGAGAGTGATGCTGGACAGCTCTAAGATTAAGTGTGATGGAAAAATACAGGTTACTCACCTGTAACAGGAGTTCTAGGAATGGTATATGTTGTTCATCCACACTTATTGGCAGGTTCCTTGCCGCTTTAAATCTTGCCGGAAGGTCTTCAAGCTGGCTCCTCCCACCCACCCGGGTGGTAAAACTCTCGGCTCCGCCCCATGACACCAGATCTGGCCCGCTGGAAGCTCAGGTTGTGCGTCAAAGCGGGAGGTCGGGATGGTGAGTGTGGATGAACAACATATACCATTCCTAGAACTCCTGTTACAGGTGAGTAACCTGTATTTCTAGGGACATGGATATGTTGTTCATCCACACTTATTGGCAGACTCCTAGCAGTTCTCCGGGAGGAGGGAGGCAAGGCGCACACCCCAAATACTTACTTGGGAAATAAGGACTGGAGAACCGAGGCCCAAAACCAGCATCCCGGCGTGACTCAAGGTCGATGTGGTAATGGGTAATAAAGGTGTGTGCTGACTTCCAGGTAGCAGCCCTGCAGATTTCCTGGATAGGGACGTCCCTGGAAGCAGCCACCGATGCAGCAGTATAGACGGCAGAATGAGGCTCTTATCCCTCTGGGAGGCCCATGCCCGCCAACTTATAGCAGCGATCTCGCGGGAGGTGACCCCACCTGCCTATCGTCCGCTTGGCTGCAGGTCTGCCAGGTGCGGCTTCAAGCGTGGGTGACAAACAGCTGGCGAACCTCTCCCAATTTCATACGTGCGGCTCCTTATAATAGCGGCGCCTTCTAGGGTCAGGTATGGAGCCATATCGACCTCAAGGTGTGATTGGGTAGAACACCGGCAGAGTCTGCACCTGGTTAAGGTGAAACTCCGACACCACCTTCGGAAGGAATTTCGGGTGGGGGCGCAGGACAACCTTGTCCCTGTGGAAGACCAGGTAAGGAGACTCGATGCAAAGCGCCTGGAGCTCTCCCATCCTTCTGGCTGACGTGATAGCCACCAAGAAGGCGGTCTTCCACGACAGGTGAGAGAGATCACACCTGTGCATTGGTTCGAATGGCTTGCCCATGAGCTTTGCCAGTACCAGCAGTAAATCCCACGGAGGTGGAGGTTCTCGACCGAGGGGAAATGTGATCAAGGCCTTTGAAAAAGCGCCCGACCACCTTTTCCTGCGCCACCGACTGCTTCCCGGCCCGCGCCCGGTAAGCAGAGATGGCTGCCAGGTGCACCTTTAGGGTCGTCGACCTAAGCCCTTGACTAGAAAGGGACATAAATAGTCCAAAATGCTTGCCACAGAACAGGAGGAAGGGTCCAAGCCCTTGCCCTGACACCAAATGGAGAATCTCTTCCATTTGAAGGCGTAGCATTTTCTGGTCGACTCCTTACGGGACGCCTCAACAACACTGAGGACCTCGTCGGAAAGACCCAAGGCCTGGAACTCTAGCCGCTCAAGAACCAGGCCGTCAGGTGCAGGGATTGAAGGTCCGGATGGAACACCTTCCCCTGATTGACTGAAAGCAGGTCCGGGCGAGCTGGAAGCTGCCTCGGGAGCCTGGAGCTGAGGCTGAGGAGATCTGGGTACCAGAACTGGCGGGGGCCGGTCTGAGGCTATCAGGATCACCTGCGCCTTGTCCCTCCTTACTTTGAGAAGCACCTTGTGAATCAAGGGAAATGGGGGAAAGGCGTAGAAGAGTCCACAGCCTTCGAGAAGGCATCCCCCTGCAGCAAGCCCTGCTGAGGGGGGTGGGCATGAAACAGCCTCAGCTTCGCATTCTCCTTGGAGGCAAACAGGTCCACCTGAGGTGTGCCCCAGTGGGAGAACAGATCTTGTACTACCTCCGGCAGGAGAGACCATTCGTGAGATGCAGCCCCTATCCGGCTCAGGGCATCGGCCAGGGTGTTGGAGGCTCCTGCCACATGAATGGCTAGAGATCCGCCTCCAGGCTGCGTACGAGTGACCAAATGCGGAGAGCTTCCTTGCATAGAAGCATGGGCGCGTCCCGCCCCCTGGCGGTTCAGGTAGTACATGGTCGTGGTATTGTCCGTCTGGACTCAGACCACTTGACCCGGAGAAGCGGGCAAAGGCGGTGAGAGCTGGGCGGACGCTCGGAGCTCCAGCAGGTCGATGTGGCATCGGGACCAGCGGGGACCAGAGGCCGTGCACTCGGTGTTCCCCAGATGGGCACCCAACCCATCAGAGGCATCAGTCGATAGAGACCGTCGGCTCAGGCGGACAAATGGGATGCCCTCCTGCAAATGGAATGGAACGGTCCACCACTGGAGAGCGTTCCACATCTCCAGGTCACTATCACTAGCTGGTCCAAAGGATGGACGTTGTGACCACTGGCTGGCCAGTCCCACTGAAGAGGCGCATGTGCCAGCGGGCCCAGCGGACCACGCTGGTACAGGCCGCCATGAGACCCAGAAGGCGCAGGAAGTCCCAGGCAGGACGCGATTGCCCAACCAGAAATGATTGGGCAAAGGAGGTAAGAACCTCGGCCCTGTCCACGGGAGTCGTGCTCTGGCTCAAGAGAGTCGAGCTCTGCCCGATGAACAGGATCACCTGCTTTGCTCGAGTTCGACTTGGCCTCGTTGATGAGAAGGCCAACTCGAGAGCAAACCTGGAGGGCCAGATCTCTGGACCGCTCCACCTCCCATCTGGAGGAGGCTGCTATCAGCCAATCGTCCAGGTAAGGGTACACCCGGACCCCTCGGCGCCGTAGGAATGCTGTCACCACTGCCATGCATTTGGTGAAGACCCTGGGAGCTGGAGATAAGCCGAAGGGCATGGCTCGGAACTCGAAGAGGGATCCCTCCACTCGAAAGCGGAGGAATCTCCGATGTGATGGATGGATAGGGACGTGAAAGAACGCATCCTGTAGGTCCAGAGAGCAGAACCACACGCCGTGTTCCAGAGATGGTATTATCTGCACCAGAGTGACCATTCTGAAGGTTCGAGACCTTAGGAACTTGTTCAGGTCGTGTAGGTCGAGAATGGGGCGCCAGCCCCCCGTCCGTTTCGGAACCAGGAAATACCTGGACACGAACCCCGGGTCTGAAGGGGGGTCCTCCACTTCCGTGATCACCTCCTTTTGGAGGAGCAGAGCGATGTCGGCTCGGCGAGTCCCCAGTGAGGCTGCGGACCCCGAGACCCCCCCGAGTGCGGACGGCTCTGAAGGGGGGGGCCTGCTGAATTCAGAGGTAGGCTTTTTCCCACCACCTCCAGTACCCACCTGTCCGTGGTAACAGTGGACCAGGCGGAAAGGAAGTGTCTGAGCCGTCCCCACGGGGAACCAGGGGTGAGGTGACAGGGATGGGGGCGACACCCCTCAGCCCGTCACTGGGCAGGCTTGGAGGAGGACCAGCCGAGGAACCTCCTGGGCCTTTACCTCCTGCTTCCTGTTGGAGGAAGCCGACGTTAGCTTGGGATACCAGTGAGCCTGCTGGCCCTGATGTTGCTGGGCCGGGCGCTACAGGCGCAGAAGGATGAAAGGGCTTAGGCTGTGGCTTGCAGCCTTTGTCCTTCTGGGGGAAGAGACCGAGTCCAAGGTAGCATTGGACTTCTCGGATCCTCTGCAGGTGACCTTCCACCCCAGGGCCCAAGAGGTCAGTCCCAAAAGGAACATCCGCCAACTTGTGCTGGGTATCCGAGTAAAGGTGGATATCCTCAGCCAAGCCAGACGATGCATGGCCACTCGCGGCGCCACAGACCTGGCACATGAGTCCCGATGTCTAGCACGGTCTGGAGCTGCTGTTTAGCCACTGCCCTGCCCTGGTCCCGCACCTGCATGACGGTAGTCTGCAGATCTGCGGAAGATGAGGACAACCTCATCCAGGGAGCCCAACAGGCGTGAGAAAATGTGCCATGAGGCGGCCGAACTGGCCTGACGAAGGCCGAGGAGGGCAGCATAGACTTTTCGCCCGGCATAATCCAATTTCTTGGATTCCTTGTCGGGAGGTTTGTCCCATCTCGGCGTTCGGCACGCCGAAAGCGCCGTGGTAGCCAACCCCTCGGCCGGTGGTGTTCGAAAAACCGGACAGGGAACTGGTAGGGACCGCATACTTCCTGGCCAACCTGGCCGAAGGCGCAGGGCAGGAAGCAGGACGCTGCCAAAGTTCCAAGGCCGGACCCACTATGGCTTCGGCCACCGGAAAGGCCTCCGTAGGAGAATCCCCTCGGTCCAGAATCTCCGTGAGGGGATACCTGGCCCATTTAGAAATGGGTTTGAGCTTCATCCTGGTGGACTCCGAGATGAGTCGAAGCAACCCTAAGAAGGACGAAGAGCTATCGTCCATTGACTGTCCTCCGAGACTCCAAGTCTATGCGCTTGGAGAAGAGGGAGGAACCATCATCGGACTCAGAAGAGTCCTCAAAGAGCTGCCTCGGCCCTGAGCCACCCTCCACCTGCCGAGGTTTATCGGGAGAGGGTGACCGACAGCCTATGGGGCAAACCCAAAGCCGACCGAGAATTTTTGGTCGGAGTCCCAACTAATGGCTGTGGGGGCGGAGGTTCGCCACAATCGGTGGGGCAGCTGGAATTGGCCGAACAACCGGCCTGAGAACAGGCTCCTCAACAACGAGGGGTTGTTTCGGCTGCTCCGGTGACAGCCACTTAATGGCGGGAAAGGCGACTGGGGTGGCTTATTCCCAGTCAAAAGACTGTTGCCACATAAGTTCCTCGTACCTCTGGCGCAACTTGCGCGAAGCCTCCCTCGTCAGGAAGGCGTGGCGCCGCTTGCTGCGATGCTGAGACCACCTATGACGGCGGGATCGGTTGGACGCGAGGATGTCCGAGACCGAAACCAGAGTCTCGACTAGGCCGAGAAGGCGAGGAGAAGTGTCGGAATCGCACTCCGCTCAGACGATCCCACCGAAGGCTCTGGAACCGAGGCACAGATGAGCCGGCGGATCTCGACTCCCACCGGGGAACCGGGAGAGGGATTTTCAGCTTCTCAGCCGACAACCCGTCCAGCAGGCGAGAAAAATCTGACCGCTCGACAGAGTCTCGCCAACTGGCCTGACAGGGACACCGTGGAAGCCAGTGGGCAAGCCGGGGGGTCGACCGAAGTAGACTGTCGACAAGGGGAGAGGGATCTTTCCCGCTCCCAAGAGCGTCGACGGAGAGACTTACTTTTGCTCTTTTTGGACCTAGAAGGTGGTCCCGAAGAAGTTGGACCCTCACCTTTGGTTGAGAGGGTCAGACAAAGCTCCTTAAAAGAAGCCGAGTAAGAAGCACCGAGAGAGAGCGGGACAAATGCCGCAGCCGAGGTAGAAGCGGCCCGCGCCGCCTCCTCTTCGAGGGCGATCATCTGCTCAAGCTGATCCGCCGAGCCTGCCGCCGGACACCGCCAATCGGGCCTCTTTAGATTTCACCGGTGGAATTTTCTCGGGGCGCCCAGTTGTAATCGGGCAGCACGGTCTTCAAGGACGATGGAAGGAAGAGCACAAGTCGTGGCCTGTGGGTCGCTCAAGGCTCCAGGCAGTAGACGACGTGGAGTGCGGATCCGTCCTAGACATCTTCTGCCCTGCAAGGGCACCTCCAAATCTGGGAGTCGATTTGTCCATCGCAGCCGCGAGGAGAAGAAGACAAGTCTTTGCAAAACTTTTCAATTTCGAACTTTTCGAAGAATTAGGAACCAGTCTTAAGCGCAACGCGTTAAGGAGGGAACCTGAGCTTCCAAGCGGTAAGGAAGATCTGACATCATGGGGCGGAGCCGAGAGTTTTACCACCCGGGTGGGTGGGAGGAGCCAGCTTGAAGACCTTCCGGCAAGATTTAAAGCGGCAAGGAACCTGCCAATAAGTGTGGATGAACAACATATCCATGTCCCTAGAAATTATCTTTTTCTGATAAATAGGTAGCAATCAGGCTATGAATTCAGTTAAAAATACAGGAACACTAATGAAACAGTCTGGGGGACCACCTGTGGAGACTCAGACCTGTACAGGGCACCGGTGTCCTCGGTGAACAGTGTGAATGTAGTGGCAAGCATTTAAATTAGCTAAGGGGTGGAGAAAAGGAGAAGGGTATATCATACCGCCCACCCCCACAGGGTAATGCAGCCTGCAATGACAAATATGCATGTAGCCCGAAATAAGGGAAATGAATATACAGTAGGAAGCAAAAGGAACACCACTATGGACACAAAGGGTAAGGCAGGGGCAATAAGCCAGCAAAAAAAGTGGAAAGTGATTGGGCCTAAAAACAGGAGGGTGAACACAGGATTAGAGAGCGGGAAGGCAGTAAACCATAGAAGGCCACGGTTACAAAGGCTCGTGACCTTGATGGTAGAGGAGATCTGGACATAGCGGCAATAAGAGACTTGGTTTACCACAAACCATGACTGGGATGCAAATGTCCCAGGTTATGCCCCTTTCAGGAGAGATAGGGGAGAGTTGCCCTCTATATGAGGGAGGGTATAAAAGCAAAGGAGGTTCAGGGTGAACAGAGGGAGACTGAGGCACTGTGGGCCACTCTTGAGCCAGGCAAGGTAATTAGAACAGGGGTGATTTACAGACCTCCAGCACAGGGGCAGGACATGGACAGAAATCTAGATCAAATTCAGGAGATGGCAACAAAGTGTGAGGTATTGCTCCTGGGTAATTACAATATCTCAGACATTGATTGGACCATCTCAGGAGCAGGGACATCCTAGATTCCCTATAAGGGGCAACCTCAGACAGTTGCTCTGAGTTTGCCAAGAATTCTTTAGTTGAAAATGAATAGATATTAGCACCATAATGAATTAATGAAAACAGAAAACTGCATGCAAGTATTTTCTAGTGTCAGATTTTAGACTTTTATTGTCTGATATAATGAACCTAGTCCCTTATGTAATCTCGTATTAAATCAGTTCCTTTTAATACACTCCAGGGGCTGGATTTTCAAAGACATGGCATCAGGTGCTACACCTGTGGCACCCACTATGCTCAGCCACAGCCAGCAGTATTTTCAAAGCTGCCGCATCTTTGCGACAATTCAGAAACAGAATAGAAGACGTTGGCACACAAGACCTCTTGTCCCATCTAGTCTGCCCTATTTTTTCCTACCTACAGCTACACTGCAGACCCTACTCAGTTTTCAGTCTTCACCTCCCACCTTATTTTCAGGATCCCTGTATCTATCCCATGCATTCTTAAATCATGTAATGATATTAGTCTCCACCACCTGCCAAGGAAGCTGTTTCATGTGTCCAAAACTCTCTCTGTGAGGAAGTATTTCTGTATATTTCTTCTGAGTCTTTCCTTTCCACCTTCATGGTGTGACCCCTTGTCCTTGAGCATCTTTATCTTTGAAAAATGCTACCTTCCTGTACCCTGTTTTTACCTGTAAGGTATTTGTATGTTTGTATCATGTTCCCCCTTTTCCCTCCTTTCCACTAGAGTTCAAATTCAGCTCCTTAAGTCTTTCATCATAGGAGTTTTGATGCAGGCCCTGCACCATTTTGGTTGCCCTTCTTTGTACTATCTTCACCCTGTCTATGTCCTTTCAGAGACGGGGCCTCCAGAACTGGACACAGTTCTCCAAGTGTGGTCTCACCAGTGGCCTATACAGTGGTATCACTATATCCTTCCTTCTGCTGGTGATTCCCCTGTTTATGCATCACAGCATTCTATTAGCCTTCCCCACTACCTTGTCACACTGCTTAGCTAACCTTAGGTCATCCAAAATGATTACCCTCAGGTCCCTTTCCTGCTTTGTGACTGTTAATTCCACTTCTCCTAGTAGGTATGTCACCCCTGGGTTTATGTGCCCCTTGTGCATGATTTCACACTTTTTGGCATTAAAATCCAGCAGCCAGACCCATAACCATACTTCCAGCTTTCTGCATCATTCCTCATATACCCCCCATCCCTGGTGTGTTTACTCTGCTGCAGAACTATGCGTCATCTGTGACTAGGCATACTTTCCCCTTTCAGTCCCTCCGTGATGTCACTAATAAATATAGTGAAGAGACCAGGGCCTAGTACTGACCCTTGTGGCACCCCAGTGGTCACCCTACTCCACAGTGGATGCCATCTACCACCACCCTCTGACTGCTATTTCCTAGCCAACTCGCTACTCATTTAACTATACACTTTAGTCCCTACTCCTTGGCTCTCCAGCTTGTTTACCAGTCTCCCAATCAGAACAGTGCTGAAGGCCTTACCAAAATCCAGGTAAACCATGTCCACAGCTCTTTCCTGGTCCACATCCTTAGTTATCCAGTCAAATAACTCAATCAGATTAGTCTGGCAAGACCTTCACCCTGTGAAACCATGCTGCCTTGGATTCTGTAGACCACTGCCAACAAGGTATTGCCCAATCCTTTCCTTCAGTAGTGATTACATTACCTTGGCCACCACTGATGTCCAGCTGACAGGCCCATAATTTCCTGCCTTCATTTCCTTCCTTCATTCACAAGAAGGCAGCCAGACATGGAGGAGGGTGGGCTGTGCCGGTTGCCTTTTCTACTATAACTTTACTACAGTTAAGTGCAGGATGGAGGGTGGGGCTGCTGCTAGCTACTAGTGGGAAGTTGGGCAGGTTTTGCTGGTCACCCATCATTGTAGGCGTTTTTCTATAGATTAAATTGAGAATGACATGAAAATGAGGTGGAGGCAGGAGGATTTGGGTGCTAACTGGGGGCTTCTAATATAACTGCTGGACCTGGGTTGGGGGGCTCTTGGCTTTATTAGTTTCATACCAGAGCACGGATATTGAATATTCGGCTGACTATTCAGACACATGGGCACCGAATACTGAATTTTGGACAAATATTGAAAAAGGCATTCTTCGCACAACCCTACAATTTACCTACCATGCATTTTAGCTCAGCAGGACCTATACACATCAGGAGAACATAATGATGAAATGTACTAGAAGACACTGTTTTCAAAAGCAGCCATGATTTTATTTTAAATTAAGTAAACTACCTTACTGTTTCTACAATTCTAGGGAGAGTTAGGTTAGACAGCAACAATTTTGGAGGGGCAAACAGAGAACACTGAGGTTGGAGGGGTCGAAGAGAGAGCCATAACTGCAACCAAGAAAGCCACAACCACAACAGGCAGTCATCACTGGACCACAGCAACAGGGATACCATCAACACATATCCGTTATTCATCTTATTCAAAACACACACACTTGCCATAACTTGAAACCCAAGCTTGTTATTTTTTTCTCTTTAGTTCTGCCACACTGAACACCGACTGGTTCTCCATTTCACACTCTCTCTCTCGTTCTCTCTGCTGAACTGTGTGTTTACTTCCTTTCTCTCTGTCCAATATTTAATTCACCGAGATCACCGACATCAGAGTCCAAATCAAATAGAGAGAGAAAACATGTGCTTCTCTAAATCAAAACTGCGGGCAATGCGAGTGGGTGACAGCATAAGTAACTGAGGATACAGCAAGGTACAGCATTAAAAGGATAAAACCACTATTAAATCAAAGTCAGCACTGTACTGCTTAGCAGTAGATTTGGAGGGTCTGCACTGTGTTGAAATTAATCAACTTCTTAAAGGGGATGGCTGCTTAAATGGGACAAAAAGGTGTCCACGGAGGTGTCCCGTTTAAGTGGCTTCTACTGTAATAGTCTGTCAACTCCAAGATGGGCATTGCCTATCATACTAGCTATGTGCTAACCCCCTCCACTAGGCTTGCCATAGCTTGTGGTATACTTCTACACTTCGCTTACCTATAGTACTGCCATGTATGCCACTGCTTCTAAATCAAGTCTTCACAAATGGGATGTAACCTACAACATATGCCGCTATGCATCCTCCTCACACCAACTGAAACACCACTGCCTCCTCTACTCAGACCTCAAATGGCTTCCACCAACTGTAGCTAGGCTTTATTCACCTGGCTCCATCACTGACAGGATTATTAGGTCTCAAACACCTAAGCCACTGGGAATCTTTTTCACCACCTGCCCTCCTGCTACAGCTTATGCTCAGTGGGCAAGTCCCTGTCCATATCCCCAGGCACAATTCTTCCAAGGGCACCAGCAGCTCGCCTGTCAAGCTCACCAATACTGGAACTCCCTCCCCTAGATGTGTGAAAGGCTCCTCTTAAACACCTTCAAGAAGGAACTAAGCAACCATCTCATCTCGTCAAACAAGTACTCCTCTTTCAAGCCACCTTAGTCACCTTCCCACCCCCTACCACCAGCTGGCTCCTCTAGATACTAGCTGGCTCTTTCTAACTATAGGCACTTTCCTGGCACATTGACTTTCCTATCTAGCACTTCCTGTTGTTACCTACAGTACCTTAATTGTTTTCTACTCTTCCACCAACTATTACCGCTGTTTCCCTCACCTTTATGCCCATCTTGTTTCTGTCTAATTCCTACATGACTGTTGTTCATCATATTTAAACTTCACTTTGTAATCAACTTATCTATACCATTTTTCTGTACCTTGTTTTATTTCTTGGACCACCACTGGGTCTGTAATAATGTGCTCTACCCTAATGTAATTTTTTCCATTGTACTGTACACCTACTGTGATCTTATTCTATAATATCCTGTTGTCACTGTTTCTGTAATGTGTTCCTCCCAGGTTGTGCCTGAAAATAGTCATTGTTATGGCTAGTGCACCTACCCGGTAAACAAAAGCTAAATAAAATACTACTGTAGTGGGCTCTGGCACACAGGGCCTTGAGAGACTGGAGGAAAGAATCATAGGTGGCATAAGTAGAATAAGAAGGCTCAAACAAGCTTTTCAGATAGTGTGAGATGTTCCCATGTATCATTTTCCAGGTATTCAAGGCAATGGCAAGGGTGCATTTATCTTGGAGCTATAACCAGTTCATAGACCTGTACAAGGTTCAGTGAAGTGTAACTCTATTGTGTTGCAGCACGGCTATGCAGATGCTATGGTAGAGTACTCCAATCCTGTTGACTAGTGCATTTTACTTTACAGTATATTTGAAAGCCACAGTCAGTCAATGGCATTATTAAGCCAGTAACAGGTAGCTTATGCAAATGAAAGCACCCCTTTATTCTATAGAGGAGGCCAAGCCTCTTATTTCCTGTGCCGATCATTGCATCAATCTGAGCATCATAAGTCAGTTTGTAGTCAAGCTAGAAACCTATTTACTTGAATCCCTCTACATATTCAATTTCCAGATTGCTATTAATTTTGACAAGTGACCCTTGTGGTTTGAGCTTGTAGACAGAGATAAACAGCATGCATTTAGTTTTCTCTGCATTTAAGACCAGGGCATGATCATTTAGCCTGGACTGTATATTGTCAAAGTCTGTCTAAGTTTGACCCAATTTTCCTTATGTGGGGCACCTAGATAACATCACAGCATCATCGGCATAAAAGATGACAACAGATGGTACAGATATGGCCATGGGCAGGTCCTTCATGAAGAGGGAAGAGTAATGGTCTCAGGATGCACGCTGTGGACCACTCCCGTTGAGTGATGGTAGTAAAGGGGAAACAACATTGTGAAGAATTTCACATTGCTGCCTACTGCCAGTATAGCCTGTGAACCTTTCCACTGAATTTTTGGAGAGACTGAAGAGAAGGAGCTTGCCTAGCAGGACTTGGTGGTGCAAAAGATCAAAGGCTATGGACATATGAAGGCCACAGAGGTACAGATGACACACTTCGAGTCTAAAGCCCTGTGGGTTACCCTCAGAGTTGGGGAACAGCTCCCAATCCAAGTTGTGGTGATCTGCAGACCCCGGCTCAGCTGATAGATACAAAGAGATGCTGGAAACCATCCGAACGCTGACCAATAAAGCTGATTTGTTGCTCATAGAGACTTCAGTCTGACTGACAGATTTGTCCTCCTTCACAGCATTATCAGACAGGAGCAGTGAATTCTCATGGCTCTGAAACAGGCAGAACTAAAACAGCTGGTGCAGTCACCCACCAGAGAAAATGTAATCCTGGACCTTGTTCTATCAAACACTACCAGGATCATGGACTTCAAGGTAGGAATCAGTGTAGGGTCAAACAACCATAGCTCAGTCTGGCTCACAGCCAAAGGATACAAGGACCTGGAGGTAGCAGGATACATTATTTTCCACAGGGTTAGAGCAGAGGGAAATGGGGGGGGTTGTATGTGAGAGAAGGACTGAAGTGTTTAAGGGAAGAGAAGGAGGAGGCAGTACTGAGTCACTACTGGTGTAAATCCAGGACTCAGGAATAGGACTCTGAGGATGGGTATGGTGTATAGGTCACCCTCCCAAACCGAAGAATTAGGGAACTAGTGGGACAGATTGAAGGGACTGCGGAAGGAGATATGTGGTGATCATGAGGATTTCAACCTGCCAGGAGTGGACTGGATTACCCCAGCCACAAACAATGGAAGGGAGCAGGTAGTGCTAGATGCCTTCCAGGACAAGTTCCTGATTCAGATGGTCAGCGAACCAACCAGGTTAGGAAACGCCCTAGACTTTGTTCTGACAAATGGGGAGTTTGTGAGGGAAAGTACAGTTACGCAAGAACTTACCATAACAGTAGATCTTCGAGAGAGGCTCTTGCAGTAGGTAATTACATATAGGACTGACGTCAGCAGGCGGCAGGACCCACTGAAAAATTTCTGGCCTCGCAGCTCCTGGCGAGACCGCCCCATGTCAGGTGACGGCGTCAGGAGATGTCCGGTATAAAGGGGTCCCTGGCCCGCCTTCAGTTCTTTCTGGCACAGGCCAGAAAAGAAGAGGAAGCGGATATTTCCATCACTGGAAAATGAGCTGAAAAAGCCTAGGGGATGGAGGGCGGAAGAGACTCACTGCAAGAGCCTCAAGATCTACTGTTACGGTAAGTTCTTAAGTAACTGTACTATCTTACTTTGAGAGGGCTCTTGCAGTAGGTAATTACATATAGGACTGAATCCCAAGCAGTCTGGAACAAAGAGAGGCACTGGGAGGAGGAAAACTACTCCAAGAAGCAGTTCTAGCTGTGCAAGCCTCAAGATAAGAGGCCTTGCAGAACAGCCAGCCCAAAGCCTGCTCTACGGAGAGAGGCAACATCCAAACTGTAGTGTTTAGAAAAGCTATGAACAGAAGTCCAGGTGGCGGCAGCGCAGATGTCTGCCGCAGGCACATTTTTGAAACAAGCCGCTGAGGCAGCTACTCCTCTGGTGGAGTGGCCTCTTACTTGACCCGGGAGGGTCTTGTTGTATTTGTCATAACAGAAAGTGATGCAATGAGCCAACCACTTAGATAGGCATTGCTTAGAAACAGCACTGCTTTCCCTTTTATGAGCAAAAGAGATGAACAATTGATCAGTCTTTCTGAGATCCTTCGCCTCGTTGGTGTAGTATCTCAGAATCCGGTGAACATCCACAGTACAGACTAAATACTTCCCTTGATTAGAGTACTGTGTGAAAAAGGCGGGTAATTCTATGGACTGATTTAGAGTAGACTCCGCTACTACCTTAGGGAGAAACTTAGGGTTCGTGCGAAGAGCAACACGTTCCTTTGTGAAAAATCAAGTATGGAATTTTACACATCAGAGCCTGGAGCTCGGAAATTCTCAGAGAGGAAGTAATGGCCACCAGGAAGAGAGTCTTCCACGAAAGGAACTTCAAATCTGCAGAAGCTGCCAGTTCGAAGGGAGGCAGAGTAAGTTTCTGAGAACAAAGTTTAAGTCCCAAGGGGGAGCAGTACGGATAGGGGGTCTCAGATGGAGGACCCCTCTGAGAAAGGTCTTAGAGACCTCCAATTGACCAAAAGTTTTGTCTGCAAAGGGGACACGATAGGTCGAGATGGCCACCATGTGTACCTTCAGAGAAGAACGACTGAGACCCAGGTCAAACAGATGACGTAGATACTCCAGCAGAAGCCCCGCTGAACAGGAGAAAGGTTCCATGTTCTTGGAAGCGGCCCAGATAGTGAATCTTTTCCACTTCATGGCGTAAGTGGATCTAGTGGAGGGTTTTCTAGCCTCCACCAAAATCTCCACCACTTGGGGAGACACCCCAAAACGGGACTGAGCTAAGTCTGCAGGAGCCATGCATGCAGCTGAACAGATATGAGGCCTGGATGGACCAGGGTCCCCTGATCCTGGGTCAATAAACCTCGAGATAGAGGAAGAGGATGATCCTCTGAGTATTGTTGTAGAAGAGAGAACCAAACTTGCCTGGGCCAGAAAGGAGCAATCAGAATCATTCATGCTCCTTCTGAAGCTAGTTTCTGCAAGACTCGTGGAATAAGTGGAATTGGGGGAAAGGCATAGACGAATCTGTCCTTCCAGTCTAGAGACAGAGCATCTCTCCAGAAAGCGCCTTGCTCTGGACCGAGTGAGCAGAAGACGGGAAGCTTTGCGTTTAGAGGGGATGCAAACAGGTCAACCTGTGGTGTTCCCCAAAGTTGGAAGATATTGTCTAGGACCTCTCGGCCCAGTTCCCACTCGTGAGTCAGAGCAGAAGAGCTACTTAGCTCGTCTGCCAGGGTGTTGTCGACTCCCGGAACATGAACTGCCGTGAGGTGAAGGTCGTGTTGTGTTGCCCAATCCCAAACCCTAATTGCTTCCCTGCAAAGAGGGTAGGACCGAGTCCCCCCCGTTTGTTGATGTACCAAACCATGCACATGTTGTCCGTCTGGACAGCTAGGTGGCTGGGAAGGATGTATTGGTGAAGGGCTTGGAGAGCGTACAACACTGCCCGAAGCTTGAGCACATTGATGTGGAGTGTTTGTTCGAGCCTGGACCAGGAGCCTTGGGTCCGATGAGGGCCCAGATGGGCTCCCCAACCTTCGCCCGAGGCGTCTGTGGTTAGAGTCTGGAAGGGGGGAGGATGAAAGAAAGGAACTCCCCGAAACAGGTTCTCTCGAACCATCCACCACTGCAAGTCTCGAAGCATCGGCCAGGAGACCAGAACTGGGTGATCTAGGTCGTCCACTAACTAATCCCACTGGGAGCGAGGTCCACTGAGAAACTCATGTGGAGTCGGCCGAGGAACTGTAGGGATAGCAGCCGCATGAGCCAGAGAAGGCAAACGACTGACCTTGCACAGACCTGCCTGCAGCCGGACATGCAGACTTATCTGAGTCTGAAGGGTGGATGCCCTGTCCGGTGGCAGGAAGGCCCTGCCTGTGGCCGTGTCTAGAATTACTCCAATAAACTGTAGTCTCTGGGATGGGATCAGGGGAGACTTGGAATGGTTGATGGTAATACCCAGGCAGGCATAAACCTGCTGGGTAAGGGTGAGGCAGTGCAGGAGTTCCTCCCTGGACGAGGCTGCCAGGAGCCAATCGTCCAGGTACGGGAAAACCTGCACCCCAGTATGCAGGTGGCCGCCACCACTGCCAGGCATTTGGTAAACACTCGGGGCGTCGAGCAAAGGCCAAACGGAAGTGCCTTGAATTGGTAGTGGTCCCCCTGGAACACAAAACGAAGGTATTTGCGGTGAGACGGGCGAATGGAAATGTGCAGGTAAGCATCCTGCATATCCAGGGCACACAGCCATTGACCAGGCCGGAGCAGGGGCAGAAGGCTCTGCAACGAGAGCATCCTGAACCTTTGTATTCCACAAAGAGATTCAGGGAACTGAGATCCAGAATTGGTCTGAGATCTCCTGTCTTCTTTGGGACCAGGAAGAAATGGGAACAGTAACCCGTCCCTTGCAAATGAAGGGGGACAGGTTCTATTGCTTGTTTCAGCAAGGGAGCTGAAATTTCCTCCTGGACCAAGAGAAGGTGTTCCCTTGAATACGATGACTTTAGAGGGTGGCAGGTGGTTTCTGAAGAAACTATAGTGTCCTTCTGCGATCAGCTGGAGCACCCAAGAATCTGATGTTATCCTCTCCCAGCCCGGAAGGTGGAGGGAAAACCTCCCTCCCACCGTTCCTCCGGGAGTCCGAGGCTGTGGAGAGGAAGGGTCAGGTGGTGTGGGCAGCACCGCAGCTGAAGCACCCGCTGCTTTTTGGGCGGGGGCTTTAGCAGCTGTGGGGCCCAGTGTTTGTGCACCGCCTTCCCTGGGGTTTCGCCTTGGGCCGATTCCATCTGCGAAAGGGACGGCGCTGCTGCTGATGGGGGCAGTACATGGAGTCGACAGACTTCGGTGCCATCCCCTTCTCCTGCAAATCAGTGATGTCCTTGACATCACCACCGAAAAGCACCGACCCCTGGAAGGGTGCTTACGGGATAGCAGATTGCACTTCCGGGATCAACCCTGACACGCGGACCCAAGCATGACAACGTAGGCCTACGGCGAAAGCTGAACTCCATCCAGCAGTGTCCACTGCATCACAGGTCGCACGAAGCATGTGTCAACTGGCCGAAGGTGCAGAGTGGACAAGATCAGCCAACTCCTGCTTGACCTGGGAGTCTGGCAAGGAGTCCAATTTGGCTTCCACCTGAGTCAGAATGGCCTTCTGGTAGTCCCCCATATGGCCAACATAATTCAGGGCCCTAAACCCCAGCATGGAGGAAGCAAAGATCTTCTTTCCATACTGGTCCAGAAGGCGGGATTCTTTATCAGGTGGCGACAAGCTGAGGTGTTTTGGGTTGGCCGACCGGCCATGAGCGGTGCTAATCACGACCAAGTTGGGACGAGGGTGAGAATCTAGGAAATCAATGCCCTCGGGAGCCTGATATAGCCTATTCGACTTCCTTGGAAGTGGGGCTAAAGCTGACGGCTGTTTCCATATGATGGTGACGAGGACGGCATGAGGCTCTATCCAGGGTGGCACCAAGGTAGGAGCTGTCACGGGCAGATCCAGATGTTCAGCGAGTTTCAGACGCTGAGGATCTGGTTCCAAAGAGTGCCACTGATGAACCTCCTGGATTTTCCTTAGCAACTCTGTAAAAGAAGGATCGTCTGGAGGAGACTTCGGAGGAGTCCTTGGCCTGGGCTTCGACGGAGAGCGTGGCTCGTCGTCCCTTTCAGAGCAACTGTCGGAGGAATCTGAGGAGTCCGAGGGTGAAGAGGAGGAGGAAGAGGAAAACGACTCCCTTTCCCGACCAGGGGGAAGAACGGACCCCTTGGGTAGCCCCCCGGGAAGCGTGTCCTGCCCTTCTCTGGACCCAGACGGAAGAGCCCTGGAGTCCGGAGGTGGTGAGGGAGTGTGCCGTCTAGAACGTACGGGAACCTGAGATGGCACCATCATCGGGAGGCAGCTCTCGACCTCCCTGGTGAGCTGAGCCTTGGCCTCAGCCCACCAGGAGGCCAGAGTCACCTGCAAGTCCACCGGCGGCTGTGGGGGCGGAGGAGGAGGCGGGGGATAAGGATACGGGTTGTACCCATATGGAGAGTATCCAAAACCCGGCTGCGGATAGCCTGGCGTCGGGTATTGTGGCGTTGGGTACTGTGGCGTCGGAAAGACCGGCGTCTGGTACTGCAGCCGGATACTGTGGTCCCGGCAGCGGCGCCGGATAGACGGAGAGTACCCGGGAGCCGGGAGCTGCCAGAGCCGGGCGGCCCCACGGGCGGATCCATGTTGGAGGGCCCGACGGTGGGGGGACATCCGGAAGCGGGATGTCGGCCGGAGTCGGGGGCCCCGGCATTGGAGGTACCAGCGTCCAGGGAGCCGACGTCAGATCTGGCGCACCCACAGGAGGACAGTCCGACAGAGGAAGGTCCCCAGCGTGGCCCGGGGATGGAGGGGAAAAATCCCTGGGGTCGGGCTGGGGGGACTCTGGGTCCCCGGACAGCAGCGAAGGCTGCGGAGAACCAGGAAGGACGGATGTAGGGAGGTCCGTCGTCAGTTCCGTCGCCGACCGGGCATCGGGCGAACCGACATGCGGCTTTACGGCGAGCTCCCGGCAGGCGCCGGAGGAGCCAGTGTCCGGCTTATGGGAGCCTTCACCGGAGGCAGACTGAGGAGAAGGATCAGCGTGGACCGATGGGAGAGAGGCCGCACGCCGCCCTGAAGGGTCGTCTGTCTTACGGCCTTCTCCACGCGCGGACTTGGAGGGCCAATGCCCGGCTTCCGGAGTCACCATGCCAGTAGGGCCGCGAGCCTGCGGCCGAACTGGGGGCGGAGGCCTCAATTGCCTGAGGCGCCAAAGGCGGCGAGCCAGACGGGCGGGCAACCGCCGGAAACCTCAAGGCGGCCGTCGAGAAGCGGTCCCAGAGGGACGTTACCTGTGACCCGGCGGCTCCTGAGGGAGACGCGGTATAGGAGCCCTTGTCCCGGTGCCTCTCCTTATCCTTCTTCTTCCAATGGCCTTCGGGGGAAGTGGACGCCTGCCTCAGTTTTTGAGCTCCTTCCCCATCAAACTCATCTTTTTCTTCAAAATATGGGCTTCAAGGGATTGCTGCCGCCTTTTCCGGGTAGCCGCGTTGAAGCTGAGGCAGTGCTGGCACTTCTCGACCGGGTGATCGGGGCCTAGGCAGAACAGGTACAGGGAATGGCTGTCCTTTGCGCTTAGTTGAGTCACCGCAAGTCGCACTTATTTTTGCAGTAAGGGGTGTAAGGACGACATACACCGCATTTACGACTTGACGTTAATCGAAAACAAATTACTTCCGGTAAAACCGACCTAAGGAGGCTGACTAAACAATCTAACTTTTCCGCGAGATAGCTGTGCACAGAAAGCTAACGGGCGGGAAAGAACTGAAGCAGGGCGCCAGGGACCGTCCCTTATACCGACGTCTCCTGACGCAGGTCACCTGATGTGGGGGCGGTCCCTCGCCAGGGACTGCTAGCTAGAAATTTTTCCATGGGGTCCTGCCGCCTGCCGATGTCAGTCCTATATGTAATTACCTACTGCAAGACCCTCTCGAAGTAAGATCTAATGATAGAGGAACCTCTGGCAGGGAGTGACCACCACTCTCTATGGTTCACACTGGATATGGGGAAAGAGGGTGTAGTATCTGACACAAGGGTCTTAGACTTCAGGAGGGCCGACTTTGGGAGGATGGGGAAATAGTAAGGGAGTACATGGCCACAAATTCACTCAAGTATGGACACAAACCAGAGGTGGGAGCTCATAAAGATGGGGTAGCGGAGGGAATTAAAACCTGAGGCAGGGCCAAGAGAAAGAGGAATAGGGCAAAGAAACCTAGCTGGGTGAACACTGGAGTCATGGAAAAGATAAGGAGGAAAAGAGCCACCTTTAGGAGGTACAAGAAAACAGGGATGGGGGACAGGGAGCAGTACCTGAAGGAGGTAACAAGGGCAGCCAAGGCATCGAAGGAGCTCAGGCTGGCCCAAGGCATAAGGAGGGGGAGAGGGAATTCCTCAGGTACGTCAGGAAGTGAAGAAGCTGTAAGAATAATATAGTAAGGATTAAGTGTGAGGGACCATGGGTGGAAGTGGGGGGTGAAAATGCAAAATCACTAAACATCTACTTCTGATCAGTGTTTGCTAAAGAAAAGGGGGAGAGATACCCAGAGGGTCTTGAGGTCAGGAATGGAGGGGGAGACAGGCAGGGTAATCAAAGAGGACAGGGTACTGTACTAGAGGGCTTGAGGGTACTGAGGTTGAACAAGGCGCCAGGGCCAGATGGTGTTCATCCTAGAGTACTGAAAGAACTAGCAGAAGTATTAGCAGGTCCTTTGGCAGTAATGTTCAATGCCTCACTGGATTCAGGGCATGTACCTCAGGACTGAAGGATGGCTCACGTGGTACCTCTTCATAAGAGTGACCCCACTGGTGAGCCAGGGAACTATAGACCAGTAAGCCTCACATCCATTATGGGTAAGCTAATGGAGACAATCCTAAAGGAGACACCTGTGTCCTTTCTGGAAGTCAGTGGGATACAGGACAGTAGATGGCATGGCTTTGTCACTGGCAGGTCTTGCCAGGCCAACCAGGTGGAGTACTATGATTGGGTAACTAGAGACAACTGGACAAGGGCCATGCAGTGGATGGCCTTTACCTGGAACTCAGTAAGACATCTGACTTGGTGCCACATGGAAGACTAGGTAGTAAGCTACAGGGGTGAGTGTAAAGTTGATGGGCTGGGTAATGGACTGGCTGTGGGAGGCACCAGAGAGCAGTGGAGGGGAGCTATCATCCCCAAGAGCAATGACAAGCAGAGTTCCACAGGGCTCTGTGTTGGATATTCATTGCAGACATGTCAGTGGGCATCAAGAGCAAAATCAGTTTGCTTGCTGATGACACCAAGATGGAAACAGTGGTGAATGACCAGAGTGCTGGTAAGGGTTACAGGAGGATCTGTCAAGGTTGGGTCCTGGTCGGACACCTGGCAGCCGGGGTTCAATGCCAAAAAATGTAAAGTGTTTAATTTTGGTGCTAAAAACCCAAAGTGGAGCAACAAACTGGGGCGTGAGCAATCAACAGTGACTGAGGAGGAACAGTATCTGGGGTGCTTATTACAGGAGCAATGAACAACTTAGCAAAAATGCAGAAAGTTGGCTATAAAGGCCAACAGGATGCTGTGCTGCATTGCTAAGGGTATATCTTCAAGGAGGGGGAGGTCATTCTGCCATTATATAGATCACTAGTTAGGTCACACCTGGAGTACTGCGTGCAGTACTGGCACAAGTACCTGAAGAGGGACATTAAGTTACTGGAGAAAACATTTAAATAGTCCACTATCTAGACAGGGTCCACTAGTGCTGGCACTTCCTGTATGCAGGGAGCCATGGCAACCAGTGGACGTTATTGGAGACAGAGGCACTTCACAGGGGATGTCACCAGGTACAAACCAGCCTCCCAGAATCCTGAACACAGCATGGCCCAACTGGTCGCAGTGTAAACGGTGCCATGTAAACATGCCCTATGCAGTGTAAATGGATCGCCGCAAGCATGAAGCGCATAGGGAGATACAGCGATGCGGCAGTATAAACACACCTTATATTGCTTTATGGACTAACATTTGGGAATTATACACTTCACTGGGTAAAGTTACTTTTTAAAACAATTAGTCCAGCCGGCTTGGTGGCACGGAGGATTGAGGTGCTGGACGCCACAACTCACCCCACGCCAGTGACCCATGTTCAGGAACGAGCACAGGTCGCCGGGGGTTGGTGGGGAGGAGGAGGGGTCGAGCGTCCCATGGACTGCTCTCATTCCTCAGGGAGGGGGGTTTAGCTCCTGCCAGTGCAGTAGCAGCCCTTGGTGGCGACTGGGGGATTGCACTGCCCGGCCAGCAGATGCAAGGGATTGGGGGCTGCGGCTGACGCCTTTCGAGTGTGCACAGGAGTTTGTGCACGTCAAGCAGGGCGTCACTGCACATGCAAGTCTGGGGGAGCAACACTCAAGCCACCAAAACCCCCAGCTGTGGATAGAGGAAGGCACCTACCGTGTCGGTCCACACTCCCTCTGTCGGACCTGCCTACGGAAGCCTGTCCCTCCGACTCAGATGCACTGGATTTACAGACAGAGTGCCAAAGTGGGTGGCCCTACCCCAGGGGGCTCAGAGCTGGGGGATTCAACGTGTCAGATTGCCTGCAGGTAAGGTTTCAGACAGGGAGGCAGAGGCCAGCACGAGGGTAGCTGGAGAGTGTTCCACAGATGGGAGCATAAAGAAAGTCTACAAAAAAAAAAAAATTAGACCAATAGAGAGTAAAGCATTTCTTTCATTTTTCTCTCGCAGACTGGACTGACATGGCTACCACATTGCTTTGTATTATCTGAAGAAATTAATACTTAAAAAAATCCTCTCCTGCCAGCCCGGTGGCACTGAGGGTTGAGACACTGGATGTCACATCTCATTCCATGACTCAGGTTTGGGAATGAGCCTGGGTTGCCAGGGAGAAGAGAGGAGAGGATTGAGTATCTGGAGGATTGCTCTCCTCTCTTGGGGGAAGGAGACTAGTCATTCCATCCATTAACTGCCCTCTGGCAGTAGCTGGAGGACAGTGCTGGTCAGGATGCTTGAAGCAGACATTCTCACGTTGGAAGGGCGGGTGGGAGAAAACTGAAAATGCTGCAGTCCCACAGAACCTATGATGGTCCAATCGCACCAGTGAGTCTGCCCCATGCCAGATTTGATGTACCAGGGTGGGGGGTATGCTGGCACCCACTGGCCCTGCCATGGAGGGGGGTAATCCATGGGGAACCTCAGGGGCAGATGAGCTGAGGATTGGACCAGAAGATGAACCCCTCCGAGGGAGGGGTCATAGCCCGTGAGTGTGGTGGAGAGGAGAAAAGATAATTAAAAAAAAAAATCCTTTCCTGTCTAATGCTTTCCTACAGTAAGAAAACAGATTGTTGTAGTCTTAAACACACAAATTTTGAGGTTCCTAACTGAGGCACTAGCTGCTTATAGAAACAAAAGATCAAAGAACTCTAATCTGCTACCTCCTGAGGGCTAATGGACTTTTGCAGTGTCCGCCTACTGTAGGTGTGAGTGTCCTTTGTTTCAGTACCATTATGTGCTTCCTGGTTTTCCACATATTTACTGAGAGACTAGGGTGTGCCTGTTTCAAGGAATTTATTTTAATTTGTAATTGCAGGTTAAGTCCGCTGAGATACAAGTCTCAGTTATAGACTGTCCTGAGTGAAACAAATACATATGGCATTCAAGAAGATACCGAATAATAAAAACATCTACATTTGCAACGTGATCACAAAAAATAATTGTTCAGTGACTTTAAATGCAGGTAACCTGGCTACGGTCCTTCTGAAGTGGAGTAAGAAAATTCTAGAACTGAGTTGCAGCAAGAGAAAAGGTTGCTGACCCAAATGTGGAGTGAACTTTAGGAAAGATAGAGAATGGTGCTGGACAGCTCTAAGATTAAGTGTGATGAAAAAATTATCTTTTTCTGATAAATAGGGAGCAATCAGGCTATGAATTCACTTAAAAAAAAAAAAAAAATCAGGGAACACTATTGAAACAGTCTTCTAAGAGACAATGACAACCAGTTCAAATCATGTAATAATGAGCATGATGAATATCCCATATGAACAAAGATCCCAACTGCACATGTGTGGGATCTTTGTTCATGCCTCTCGCACTCATGCGGGGGATCTGGGTGCCGATTTCAAAATGTAACTTGTACTCCTTCCATTGCTTGGTTTCTAGCTGGAGATGCCAGGAGCATTTTGTTGTACCAGAAGTACCAGGATTTACTTGGTTTTAATGCTGCCTTCTGAAAAAATGGCACTTCGGGAACGTGCCCATGGCAGACCCGCATCCCCAACTTGGATGTGCTTCTGAGGCGTGGGTCAATTAGTGTCGACCCAAGTGAAACACAACAAATGTACTAATGCTTATGTATTTTACATAGTGGGGCATTCTGCTTTAGATGTGTGATAGGCGTGTGCCAAGAGGCACACTTTTTAGATCTGGAGAAAAAATGATGGGGCAAAGCTGACAGTGCACCTTTAAATACAGAAGATAAATGGTTTATAAATAAAGAAAAAATGAAAAGTTAACAGGTAAGGATGTCAGAACATCCTAAATAGTAGTGTGTGTGGTGGGGTAACATTTTGAAGGGCACCTGGCACTTATAATCAAATGCTAATTTAGAAATGGCAGGTAATGTCTAAAAGGTGAAAGTGTGGTTTCACTTGGACATGGCCAGAGGGATGGAGAGGACTAAAACAAGGGTCCTGGATTTTTAGAGGGCTGACTTGGACAGGACAGCAGGAGTTCCTCAAGGACACTGTGGTTGTATTTCAACATGCATGGGACAGGCAAAAGAAAAACATAGAGATAAAGCAAAGGAAGGGTCAGAAGCCGTAGTCAAGTATAGGGCTTACGGGCAACTGGATGGATCTAGCAGTCCTTATCTGCCAACAAGTTCTATGTTTCTATGACACCTTTCTGGGATCAGAGTAGGGACTGATGTGGAATAAAAATGGGCTATAATAGAGAGGACAATACTCTCAGCCTCAGTACCAGACCATCTGCTGCTCACTGCTCATATGAAAAATGTCAGGTAAAAAATACAGGTTTTCATTCTTCAAGTCCTACCACTGCCACACAAACGATTTGCTTTTGAACACCAACCCCTATGCACAAAGGTGCAGAGTGGCTACACACCGCATATCTTGGGTGCATAGTCACCCCGCACCAAGTGTGCCCTCCATGCAGGATACACAAACAGGGTCGTATGGATCCAATGCACCTGATCCCCACGTCCTTGGACTGCACCACACGAGGATGTTCAGGGCATGCCAGCACTGCACGGTATTCACTAAACCATGTAGTGCTGGCGCAGGGGATGCAGAGGTTTTGCGCCTGGTATGTCAGCCAGGACCAGGCGTAACCAGTATGCACCCCACAGATGCCACTCTCCAGTCATGAGAGGTCTGGGAATGTCCGCAGTGCGCCCCAGCCCACGAGACTGCACGGGAGGGCTGGGGCAGCTAAACCAAGCACCAGCAGTATGTCCAGAGTCCAGGGGTGGTGTTGTCACAGGTGTGGGGGACCGACGACCGATTCCTGGGCCATGGCTGCACCATGCAGGTGGATCGGTTTCCTGAGCTAGACTGTCTGGGTGTGTGGGCACGTGGATCCAGGTGCCCACAGGGCTATCAAGACCTGGACCTGCACCTACAGGCACAAGGATCTACTTCTAAATGGGCATCTGACTGGATGCCTGCCTGGGTCTGTGACTCTGCCCCAGCAGCCCTGCAGAGACCTGCATGCCGGGAGGAGCAGGGGACGGTGGCCAGTGTTAGTGAATCCCAGTATGGGCACACCTGTCTACAGGTGCACCACTATGCAAGCTGGGTACATGCTTGTTCTGTGTACTTGCACCCACTCAGTGCATAGGGCCCATACTGTACATGCCAGCATGCACCATCTGTACTATCTGACAATAACAGATGGCCGGACATACACTGTTAATGTTATCGGCAGCTGGCTGCTCTTCCTGCAGGCTCAACTGCTGGGGAGGTAGTCTCCTCTCTGCCAAATTATTTATGGATCTTAGTACTCTGAAACACAGGATACTGCACCATTTACAGTGATGTGTAACAAATTTAGGAAGGTGGCAGTAGACAACCCTAGCTTTGTCAGGATTTGTGGCACCCCTCTTTCACTGCACCTTCGCATGAGTCTGGTATATGACCATACATTATGCTGCTTATCATCTCGCCATCCCTGGCATATTTAACAAATTAACTCAGTGACTGGCTGACAGTGTTGCACCAGGATGTTGTGGGTTTTAGTCATTCTGGCTCCTACCTCCAAGTTTCTCAGTGGAAGAATGTATAGATCATGACTGAACTTCTCAACAGATGTAACAGTACCTAGGTTTGCAACTTACATTAACACAATGACATATGTCCTTTACTTTAGTTATTTGAGCAACTAGTAATCCCCAGATTGCGTTCCAAGTACAGTTCCATGGCCTTCTCCTCTGCTGCTCCAGAATGTATTATTTATTTGAATCATTATCTCTATGCTGTCTCTTATTGCCATTTTTTGCTAAATTGTACTACTGTGTATTGTTTTTGTAGTCCAAATGTTAGTTTCTTGCTCACTGTATCCCTTGTGATGTGCTGTACTTCTCCCACATCATACCTAAAATAGGCAAATATCTTCCTAGCTGAACCATACCGGTTAACAAAAGCTAAATAAATGTCATTTATGGATTATAGTGGAAAGGCATGCGAGCACTGCTGCCCATTTACACAAGCATCAGTTATACTGAAACAATGATTGAGACACAATTGTTAAGGATAGCAATAACTGAGACATAAAATTTTCAACGATAGAGGGGCTGGAGTGAAGATCTTGTGCATGCTCAAGATAGTACCCCTCCTGCACAGGCACATGATTTTGGCTCCGAGTTGTAAAAGTATTTTGCGGCAGAAGTAGTGCTTATTTTTTATTTGCAGACACCAGGGTTCCCTGAGGATAAGAGCCTCTTCAGCATTAACTTGATTTTACAATATGCTTGTGAAAAGTTGCAATTCGGGAGACAGTGCTTGCTGGCAGATGCACGTCATTGAGGTTGATATCTGTCCGGTGGCAGCGGAGTTTACTGCAGACCAACTAAAAAGAAAGAAGGATATGCTAATATTGCCAGGAAAGGGTATATAAATTACTTTTATGCTACACAGGGGCATTTTATAGTAACTCCTTTACAAATATGTGCCTAGAGGCACACTCCTGACATATGTTAAAACAAGCATTTGTCAATGCCGAATGTTGTCGCGCTGGCATTGGGAGTGGCGGAGCTAGAGACGCATAGTGCTGTGATTTTGTTAATGTGTCCCAAAAGGTGATTTTGCACAGCAAGCACGCTACTGTGCGCCACAGCTGCGGAAAGATGTTTTGGGCAGGCTGAGAGAATTGGAAGCTGGACTGTTGATAAGGAGATGTGCACAAATGCCAGTGGTGAAAATGTGGCAGATTGACAAAGTTACAAGAGTGCGTGAAAACTGCGCAATGCACGTTTGCCACACAGTCATTGTATGAACTTTCGGCACCAAATTTTCAACACAGGCATTTTAGGACCTCTGCTCATGAATAGTGTCACCGTCATTTCCGAAAACTGATTTCGCACAACAACCATGCAATTCTGTTGCCGGACGTGTGAAAACACATTTCAGGCAGCTGTACTGTTCATAAGGAGGTATGGAAAAATGCCAATGATGAACAGCTGGAGTGAAGCTATTACAAATTCACAAAGTCACGAGCGTGCGTGCAAACTGTGCAATGCACACTTGTAAAACACTCACTGTATTGACTTTTTTCCCCAAATTTTCAACATACGCATTTTAGGACATCTGCTAATGAACAGTGTCACTGTCATTTTCGTAACGTGTCCCGAACACTGATTTCGCACTGCGACCGCACTATTCTGCGCCGGAAGTGCGAAAACACATTTCGGCCAGGATGTGAAAATTGACAGCTGTACTGTTCATTAGGAGGTGCAGAACAATGGCATTGTTGAAAATCTGGAATGAAAATATTATAAGATTGCGAACGTACAAGCGTGCGTTCAAACTGCGCAATGCACGCTCGTAACAATCATTTTACAGAGTATTGTCACCAAATTTTCAACACAGGCATTTGAGGTCCTCTGCTCATGAACAGTGTCACTGTCATTTTCGTAACGTGTCCCGAACACTGATTTTGCACTGCGACCGCACTATTCTGCGCCGGAAGTGCGAAAACACATTTCGGCCAGGATGTGAAAATGACAGCTGTACAGTTCACAAGAAGATGTGGTAAAATGTCAATGTTGAGAATCTGACATGAAAATATTCCAAATTCGCTAACTTCTGATAGATTGCGCCGGATTGCTGCTCTGCGCTAATAAAACAGTTCTTTTTGATTTTCCCAGCAATTTGCAACATAGGCTTTTGAGCCCCCTCATGAACAGTGGCACTGCCATTTCTTACTTGGTCCCAAAGGTGATTCCACACAGTGACTGCGAAAGCACCTTTGGGACCGAATAACGCCATGACAGTGCAAGAACTCGTGAGAAGGGGTCCCAAAACCCCATGTTGAAAATTTGAAGCAAAAATTGCAAAAATGCCTGAGATATGCATCAAAGTTGGAAAAACCTATTTATTCCATTATACAGCTTACCAGCATTTCCTCATTCGATTCATGACGGCTTTGAAAGTGCAGAGCGTGTTCCCGGTCCACCAAAAGATCATCTGCTGCCGGACTCCGAGGCAAGTATGGGGTGAGGTGGGGGTGTGGGAGGCAGGGTGCGAGGGTGGGAATGCGGATGGGGAGGGGCATGGAGACTACAAGAAAAAATTACTCACCTTAGTAATGTTGTTTCTTCTAATGGAGTCTTGCTAGATTATAGACATTAGCAGTTTGATCCAGCTCTAGAACTGCCCCGGAGTGAAATGGTTAAAACCATTCCAAAATAGAATTTTGGCACGAGAGCAGCTCTATCTGTGTCATTTCAAACTTGAACTGTCAGATCTTTACGAGCCAAACTCACTAAGGTCTGTGTGGAAGCTGTAACCTACACTAGCCAAATGGCTACCTAAATAACAACAACCATTGATGGTCCCAACACCCAACACTCAAGTCAGGGGACCAGAAATACTAACACCATTCTAATAATATGAAAATGGAACATAAGTATAATAAAACACACACACACACACACGCGCGTACACATACACACCCCCAAAGTCCCAAAGGGGACAAAATGCTAACAGGACATAAGTAGTGCCCACACTAAGTTGCCGCACCCCACCAAGTAGAGGTTCTGAGAGGGGCAGGTTGGGGAGGTCTATAATATAGCAAGACTCCATTAGAAGAAACAACATTACTAAGGTGAGTAATTTTTCTTCAAACAACATGAAGTCTTGCTATATTATAGACAACAGAGAATACACAGCAGTACCTCCATGGAGGAGGGGCAGAACCTACTTGGGAATAGGCTCTGAAGAACAGCTGTGCCAAACCGAGCATCTCTCCTGGCCTGGACATCCAGGGAGTAATGCTTAGTGCAAAGTGTGTACCGTTTTCCAAGTAGCAGCCTGGCAAATCTCTAATAAAGGGATATCTCTGGCAGCAGCCAGAGAGACGAGCTGTACCCCCTGGTAGAATGAGCCCTCAAACCGGGGGAGGCTCTGCCCACTTTCTGATAACAAAATTGGATACAAGAGACAATCCACCTGGCTACTGATCTCTTAGTGGCAGGTTTGCCTCTCCAACTTCACCATAGGTAAGGAAAAGTTGGAGGATTGAACCTGTGACCTTTAGTACGCTCTATATAATAACTAAGAGCTCTCTTAACATCCAGGTTGTGCAACCTCCTCTCACCCGAAGAGGAGTGATCAGCGAAAAATACTGGAAGGGAGAAGACTGATTAAGATGGAAATCTGAAACCACCTTAGGCAAAAACTTCCTATTAGTCCTAAGGACTACCTTATCCCTGTGGAAAGAAATAAAGTCAGTCTCCACTGACAAGGCTTGCAATTCACTTATGCGTCTGGCAGAAGTGATAGCCACTAGAAAAACAGTTTTCCAAGTTAGGTACTTAAGCTCTGCAGAAGACAGAGGTTCAAAAGGGGGTTGCATTAACTGGGCAATGCAAACATTAAGGTCCCAAGCAGGGGCCGGTTCCCGAAAGGGAGGATTAGTATGGAGTAATCCCTTAAAAAACTTGCAAAACACAGGATGAGAGGAAGCGAGGATGACTTTCCTGCTGACACAAAAGCAGACACAGCTGCCAAAGGAACTCTCAGGGTAGCTGGTCTGAGACCCAAGAATTAAGATGTACCATGTAATCTAACAAAATGGGCAATTCAGCAGATTCTGGGGAAATATTTTCCCAGCACACCAAATGGAAAACCTTTTCCATTTAGAACTATAAGTAGCCCTAGTGGAAGGCTTTCTGGAAGCCTTTAGGATCTCAAGAACACCCTGAGAGAGGTAAATCAGCAAACTCTAACTCCTCAAGAGCCAGGCCTTGAGGTTGAGGTTGAGGTCCGGATACCAAACCCTTCCCTGGGCACAAGTCAACAGATTGTGATTCCTGGGGAGGCACAGGGGAAGATGGACTGTCAGAGACAGAAGGAGTGGGTACCAGGGCTGCCTGGCCCAATCCAGGGCAATCAGAATCACCCTGCAAGGCTGAGATCTGATTTTGACTAGTACTTTGAATAGGAGAGGAAAGGGGAAGCATAGAGGAACTTCCTCCCAATCCAGAAGAAGGCATCCAGGGAACTGAGCCCAGCACTGGAGGCCTGTAACAGAACAGAAGAAGTTTGTGATTGTCTGGGGCTGAAAAAAGATCTATCTGAGGATGCCCCACCTGGCAAAACTATCCCCAGCACTTGAGGATCCAGGGACCATTAGGATGCCCTGGGAAATCCTGCTGAGGGCATCCGCTAGGACATTGTCCTTCCCTGGAAGATGAACTGCTATGAGGGAAGTGTTCAGGGAATAGGCCAGAGACCACAACTTCATTGCCTCGGTGCACAAGGCCGAAGACAGAGTGCCCCCGTTTGTTGATGTACCACATTGTTGTGGTGTTGTCTGTTCTGACTTGTATCACCTTGTCGTGGACAGATGCAGAAAAAGCTTGAAGAGCTAAAAAGACAGCTCTGAGTTCCAGCAAATTGATGTGGAGCAGAGATTCCTGGGGGGACCAAACTCCCTGAGTGGAAAGGTCGCCCATGTGGGCTCCCAACCCAGAAGGGAAGCATCTGTAGTGAGAGTTAAGTTGTGAGAAGGAAATGAAGGGACCCCGCTCTTAAAGTGCTCTGATCCTGCCACCACTGGAGAGCTAGGATCAAGGTTCAGTCACTGGGACCAACTTGGAAAGGGGTCTCTTCTCTGAGACCAAAAGGTTTTCAAGTGAAACTGAATGTCTCTCATCTGAAATCTGGCTCCCTGCACAACAGCTGTGGATGCAGCCATGTGCCCCAGGAGCTGCAGAAAGTGTCTTGCTGGTCGAGAGACCTGCAGAGTGAAGGAAGAGGCCAGAGCCACTAAATTCCTTACCTTTCTGGGGAAGAAAGGCTCTGGCTAGCTTTGTGTCCAATTCTGCCCCTATAAGGGAGTACCTGGACTGGTTCCAGAACCGACTTTGTAGATTTAGAAAACCCAGGGAGGTGAAAAGCTGCTGGGTGACCTGCAGGTGAGATTTTACCTGTTCTGGGGACTGGCCTACAATGAGCCAGTCATCTAGATAGGGAAAAACAGCAATCCTCTGCCTCCTTAAGTGGGCCACTGCCACTGCTAGACACTTGTGAATACCTTGGAACAGAGGTAAGGCCGAAGGGCATTGCTCTGAACTGGTAATGACCTGAGGGCAGTTCGAATCTGAGGTACTTTCGATGGGATCTTCTGATTAGGACATGGAAATAGGCATCCTTGAGGTCCAGGGAGGCTAGCCAGTCCCCTGGCCTTAGGGAAGGTAAAATCAATGCCAGAGTTACCATTTTGAACTTTGGTTTCAAAAGATGCTTGTTCAGATATCTGAGATCTAAAATGGGCCACCATTCTCCTGTCTTTTTTGGGGTAAGGAAGTATCTGGAATACAGACCCCTGCCCTGATGCAGGGGAGGAACCCTTTCTACTGCTCTGAGAGCTAACAGGGATGAGACCTCTGTTTCCAGAGTGAGGGTCTCTGAAGCACTTACAGGTAGAAAAGTCTGCTTCTCAACTTGGGAAACTTTTGAAGCTGAGAACCAGACCCTGGCTTACTACTTCCAGAATCCACTTGTCTGAGGTTAAAGAAGCCCAATTCTGACTGAAGTAAGCCAGCCTGCCCCCACTGGTACAGGAGAATCGGCCCTGGGCACCCCATCAGGGTGTCTGTTTGCAGGAGCTTTAGGCTGGGGGTGGGAGCAGGTCTGCCCACCCTCGTCTGCCCCTGCCTCTGAAGAAGCCCCTCTGAGCATAAGCAGAGGAGGCCTGAGTCTGGTAGAAAGGCCTGTGAAAAGGCCTACCCCTACCCCTGGGGCATGCCTTTGAGGAGTGGCTTGCCGCTCCTTAGCCTGGGCACTCTTGTAAGTAGTCCTATATTCATCCATCTTCTTCATGTAATTCTCTGTCTGCTCTCCAAACAGAGAATTTCCCCACAGGAAAATCCATAGCCTTAGTCTGGGTATCCTGTGACAAACTAGTACACCTGAGCCAGGCCAACCCACTTAAAAGCCAAGATGTGGCCATGACCCTAGAGGAAACATCATTAACATCCACAGCAGCATGAAACTGAACCTAGAGGCTTCAATGCCATCAGCAGCCACCTGTTCTAGTTCACTAGCAGCTGGCCATGGGCCTGCATGGCCAATTGCATAATAGTATCCCATCTAGATTTCTGATACCTAGCTACATAAGCCATATAATTTGCTTGCCTGAGTCCCAGAGAGGCTGCCATATACTGTTTTTGCCATGGCATCAATCTTCCTGGAATCCTTGTCAGGAGGATGTGAAGCCAAGGGAATAAAGCTTTATCACAGGCAGCAGCCTGAACTACTAACATGACTGCATTGCTGAGAAAGGAATTCTGTATCAGGGCCTGACAATGTATGCCTTCTGTCCATCTTTTTATCTACAGAAGGCACAGAATTAGGAGCTTTTAAAATTTTAATTGTTTGTTTCCTAAAAGACTTATGTAAAGGAATAGACAATCTCCTAGAACTGGAATATCCATCGTTTCTACAAAATCAGGCTCCTCTTGCTCATCCACAGCCTCTTCTAAAGGAAGCTGGAGGGTTTCAGCAACTTTTATAAAACATAAAATGAGAGGGGACTCAGACAGCATAGGGAGATTCTAAAGGTCTGTCTGGGGAGATGTCCAGTTCAATGGGCACACCAGACCTTCACAGCCACATTCATACTGTTCATAATCCTTCTCCCCTCCTCTGGTTCATAAAATTCTCAATGTCATAATCCTGAACCACTGGGACTGGGCGAACCGACCTTTTACCAGATAGTGGTGGTTGACGGACCCTGAGACAGTGACTGGACAATTTGTATGGCTTTTGCTATCTCTGCAGCAGTTGGAGAAGAATTTTGGACTCCAGACCTGCTGATTTTCTTGTTTTCTTTACTGGCATTGGTTCCTCAGAACCAGCTTTTCTTTGCTGAGGAAGTCTGGCCCTGGTCAGAGGGCACTCCCTCTGGTTCGGTTGGCACGAACCAGGCTGGCTCATCTGGGTCAGCGGACTTTTTTAGCTCTCGTTCCCTGAGCCTGCCCAATCTTTTTTCCAGGGTGGCTGCAGGAAATTCTTATACCTGGCAGTCTGACTGGAGGTGGTCAAACCCCAGACAATAAACACATGTGGTGTGTGGGTCAGCCTTAGGCAAGACTTCCCCTAACATCACAGTGTTGAAACCCAGTGGGCCTGGTTTTCTTTAGGGTTTCTCAGACATAATGCCAGCCTAACCAAAAAACTTGCCCTTTTAACGGCAGTGCCAGGCAAGACACCTTATCGGTTCCAACCATGTCACGTGGTATTGGAAAAACGTAATAAATCCGCTTTTTAGAACCGATAAGAACCGAACCGCACTCTAAAATAGTAACTTTTAGTTTTAAATGAGTTTTAAACCACTGATCGGTTCAAAACCGAACCGATAACTTACAAGTTCCACACAGACAAAACCTTCATTTACTTACGGTTACCACAGATAGAGCTTGAACTGAATGGTTTTGCGGTTAAAATAAAACTATTCTCGGTTAAATCCAACGAGAAAACACTTTAAACAGAAATGAACCGAGCAGAAGGAGAAATATCCGGGCGACTGTTCACTAGGCGGAGTAAAGAATCTGACAGTTCAAGTTTGAAATGACACAGATAGAGCTGCCTCGTGCCAAAATTCTATTTTGGAATGGTTTTAACCATTTCACTCGGGCAGTTCTAGAGCTGGATCAAACTGCTAATGTCTATAATATAGCAAGACTTCATGTTGTTTGAAGGGACCGTTTTGTTTATAGGTTAAAGAAAGAAAAAAATATGCAGACAGTTTTTTTTTGCAGGATTTGGCATGCTGGGGTGCGCATCAGCGTGCCCACCTGTTTGAGGTGGTGTCTGTAGCCGACAGGATTAGGCACCCTCATCGGCAAACAACACGGGGTGAGGAGGAATTTATGCCGAGGGAGTTGGCACCACACGGCACACAAAGAAAGGTAGGGGCACAGAGCTGAGGGGTTGGGCACCCCTCGGCATTCAACAATTGGTGGGGTTCTTTATGCCCGGCCGGGGTGGGCTCCCCTGTCGGCACACAGAAAGGGGTCGGAGTAGGCCGGGGGACTGGGCACCCCTCGGCATATCACAAATGGGGGTGCTTTATGCCGACGGGGAGTGGGCTCCCCATCGGCACATTCATAGGAGGTAGGGTCAGCCGACACGAGGTTAGGCACCCCAAAGTCGGCAGTTCGGTGGCCAGTGTGTTGCCATGTACATAACGTCGGGCGAAGCACGTCACAGCAAAGCTATGGCCTGACCAGTTTTGCTTGGACTGCAGCGGACCTTTTCTTAGATGTGCTCACCACATTATGTACGCATGGTGTGGCGCCGCATGTAGGTTGATTGGGAATGCGGGCGCACTCTACTGGTGCGCAGTTCCTGCATTCACCAAAAGGGACTGCGCCTCTCCAACCTCAATGACGTCCTAAGATGTTGGCTGCGCAAGCACCCCAACATAAAAACGGAGGGACAAAGCTGACAGTGCCCCCTTAACTAGAAAAATTATTTGGCAAATATCAGCCTTCTAAATTATAGAAAATGAATTTATGTTATTCTTGGAAAAACAAAAAAGAAAACATCAGCTGGATTTGAACCCCTCACCACAAAAATATAAGACGCAGACTTATCATTATGCACCACAGTAGAAGTGTGTAAGATGCCCTCTAAAAAGATTAATGAAACTATCTTATGTACAGTTTCAAACAAAAATGATATTTAACCAGAATTAATATTTGGAAAACAGTTATAAATTACATAAAAATTAATTCATGTTATTCTTGGGAGAAAAAAAAAAACATCAGCTGGATTTGAACCCTTGAAAACAAAGATTTAAAACACAGGCTTATCGTGATGAACCACAGTGGAAGTCTGCAATCTAGTTTCTACAAAAGATGAATGAAACTACCATATGCCAAGTTTCAAACAAACAAAAATACAGGTTACTCACTTGTAGCAGGAGTTCTAGGAGTGGTACATGTTGTTCATCCACACTTTGTGACAGGTTCCTTGCCACTTTAATTCTTGCCGGAAGGTCTTCAAGCGGGCTCCTCCCACCCACTCGGGTGGTAAAACCCTCGGCTCCACCCCATGACGCCAGATCTAGCCAGCTGGAAGCCAGGTTGCGCGTCGAAGCCGGGGAGGTCGGGTGGGTCGTGTGGATGAACATATACCACTCCTAGAACTCCTGTTACAGGTGAGTAACCTGTATTTCTAGGGACGTGGATATGTTATTCAATCCACACTTTGTGGCACACTGCTAGCAGTTCTCCGGAAGGAGGGAGGCAAGGCGTGCACCCCCTACTTAGGGAATAAATACTGGAGAACCGAGGTCCCAAAACCAGCATCCCGGCATGACTCTAGGTCAATGTGGTAATGGGAAACAAAGGTATGTGCTGACTTCCAGGTAGCAGCCTTGCAGATTTCCTGGATAGGGACATCCCTGGAAGCAGCAGTATGGTGGGTAGAATGAGCTCTTATCCCTTTGGGAGGCTCCATGCCCGTCAACCTATAGCAGAGATCTATGCAGGAGGTGACCCACCTGCTTATCGCCCGCTTGGCTGCAGGTCTGCCAGGGGCGGCTTCAGCGTAGGTGACAAATGGCTGGCGAACCTCTCCCCGAACTTCAGCCGTTCGTTCCTTATAAGCGAGTGCTCTTCTAGGGTATGGAGCCTATATTTGGCCTCTGAGGTGTGATTGGGGTAGAACACTGGCAGAGTCAACACCTGGTTAAGGTGAAATTCCGACACCACCTTCGGAAGGAATTTCGGGTGGGGCGAAGGACAACCTTGTCCCTGTGGAAGACCAGATAAGGAGACTCGATGGAAAGCGCCTGGAGCTCTCCCATCCTTCTGGCTGACATTACAGCCACCAAGAAGGCGGTCTTACACAACAGGTGGGAGACATCGCACTTGTGCATAGGTTCGAATGGCTTGCTCATGAACTTAGCCGATACCAGCAGTAGATCCCACAGAGGTGGAGGTTCTCGCACTGAAGGGGATATGTGATCGAGGCCTTTGAAAAAGCACCAGACCACCTTCTCCTGCGCCACCAACTGCTTGCCGGCCCGCGCCCGGTAAGTCGACATGGCTGCCAGGTGCACCTTGAGGGCCGTCGACCGAAGCCCTAGCTGAGAAAGGGACCACAGGTAGTCCAAAATACTAGCCAAAGGATAGGAAGAGCAGTCCAATCCCTTGTCCTGACACCAAATGGAGAATCTCTTCCATTTGAAGGCGTAGCATTTTCTGATAGACTCCTTACGGAACGCCTCAACGACGTTTAGGACCTCATCGGAAAGACCCAAGGCCTAGAACTTTAGCTGCTCAGGAATCAGGCCGTCAGGTGCAGGGACTGAAGGTCCAGATGGAGAACCTTCCCCTTGTGTACTGAGATCAGGTCCGGGCGGGCTGGAAGCCGCCTTGAGAGCCTGGAGCTGAGGCTGAGGAGATCTGGGTACCAGAACTGGTGAGGCCAGTCTGGGGCTACCAGAATCACCTGCGCCTTGTCCCTCTTCACCTCAAGAAGCACCTTGTGGATCAAGGGTAATGGAGGGAAGGCGTAGAAGAGGCCTGGGGTCCACGGCCTCGAGAAGGCATCCCTGCAGTGAGCCCTGCTGAGGGAGGCGGGCGTGAAACAGCCTCAGCTTTGCATTCTCCCTGAAGGCGAAGAGGTCCACCTGAGGGGTGCCCCACTGGGAGAACAGTTCTTGCACTACCTCCGGCAGGAGTGACCACTCGTGAGATGCAGCGCCTATCCGGCTGAGTGCATCGGCCAGACTGTTGGAGGCTCCTACCACATGGATGGCTAGGAGATCCGCCTCCAGGCTGATCACGAGAGACCAGATGCGGAGAGCCTCCTTGCACAGAAGCAAAGGAGAGCATCCCGCCCTGACGGTTGATGTAGTACATGGTCGTGGTGTTGTCCGTCTGGACCTGAACCACCTGACCACGTACAAACGGAGTGAAGGCAGTGAGGGCTAGCCGAACCGTCTGAAGCTCCAGCAGGTTGATGTGGCATCGAGACTCGTGAGGGGACCAAAGGCCGTGGGCCCGGAGATCCCCGAGATGGGCACCCCAACCCATCAGAGAGGCATTGGTTGTTAGCATGACCGTCGGCTCGGGGCTGACAAATGGGATACCCTCCTGCAGATGAACTGGGACGAGCCACCACTGCAGGCCGTCCCACATCTCCTGGGTCACTGTCACCGGCTGATCCAGAGGACCAGAGCGCTGTGACCACTGGCCAGCCAGCCCCCACTGCAGGGGGCGCATATGCCAGCGGGCCCAGTGGACCACGCTGGTGCAGGCAGCCATGAGGCCCAGAAGGCACAGGAAGTCCCGGGCAGGGCACAACTGCCCAACCAGAAATGACTGGGCAAAGGAGGAAAGGACCTCGACCCTGTCCGCCAGGAGCCGAGCTCTGGCTCGAACACAGTCGAGCTCTGCCCCGATGAACTGAATCACCTGTGAAGGCATGAGTTCCGACTTGGCCTCGTTGATCAGGAAACCAAGTTGAGAGCAGACCTGGAGGGCCAGATCCCTGGACCGCTCCACCTCCAACCTGGAGGGGGCTGCAATCAGCCAGTCGTCCAGGTAAGGGTACACCCGGACCCCTTGGTGCCGCAGGAATGCTGTCACCACTGCCATGCATTTGGTGAAGACCCTGAGAGCTGGAGAGAGGTCGAAGGGCATGGCCCGGAACTCGTAAAAGAGATCCCTCTGCTCTGAAGCGGAGGAATCGCTGATGAGATGGATGGATTGGGACGTTAAAGAAAACATCCTGGAGATCCAGAGAGCAGAACCACACGCCTAGTTCCAAGGATGGAATGATCTGAGCCAGAGTGACCATCCTGAAGGTGCGCGGCTTTAGGAACTTGTTCAGGTCATGCAGGTCGAGAATGGGGTGCCAGCCACCAATCCGCTTTGGGACCAGGAAGTACCTGGACACAAACCCTGGGTCTGGAGGAGGGTCCGCCACCTCGCTGATCACCTCCCTCTGCAGAAGCAGGACAATGTCAGCTCGACGAGCTAACAAAGAGGCTGCGGAACCCATTGCCCCCGGTGGGGCGACGGCTCGATAGGGAGGGGACTGCTCGAACTCTAGAAGCAGACCTGCCGACCACTTCTACCACCCAGTGGTCCGTGGTGATAGCGGACCAGGCGGAAAGGAAGTGGTGGAGCCGTCCCCCTACAGAGGGAACCCGGGGAGGAGTGACGAGGCCGGAGGCGACACCCCTCAACCCGTCACTGGGCAGGCTTGGAGGAAGGGCCGGCCGAGGGGCCTCCTGGAGCCTTCCCTCCAGGCTTCCTACTGGAGGAAATAGCAGACTTGGCTTTAGGGCGCCAAGTGTGAACCTGCTGGCCATGCTGCTGGGACAGACGTGCAGCAGGAGTGGAAGGGCGAAAGGGCTTACACTGCTGCTGGCAGCCTTTGTCCTTCTGGGCAGACGTGACAGAGTCCAAGGTGGCATTGGACGTTTCTATCCTCTGGAGATGGTCTTCCACCCCTGGCCTGAACAAGCTGGTGCCCAGGAAGGGAACGTCTGCCAGCCTGTGCTGGGTGGCCGCCGTGAAGGTGGTGATCCGCAGCCAAGCTCTGTGGCGCATGGCTACTGTGGATGCTACTGGCCAGGCACAAAAGTCACCAATGTCCAAAGAAGTTTGAAGCTGCTGCTTAGCCACGGCCCTTCCCTGATCCCACACCTGCTTGACCGTCGTCTGAAGGTCAGCCAGGAGATGGGGAATCACCTCATCCAGAGAACCCATAAGGGCATGTGAGAAATGTGCCATCAGTATAGCCGAGTTAGCCTGTCGAAGGCCTAGGGAGGAAGCAGCGTAAACCATCCATCCTGAATAATCCAGCTTTTTGGATCCTTTATTAGGCAGTTTGCCCACATCCCTGGCGTTCCAGGAACGCCGGAAAACACGGTCGGTCACCAGCCCCTCCTCAAAGGGGTGCTCCATGAAACCAGAGAGTGAACCGGTGGGGACCGCGAACTTGCGAGCCATCCTGGCCGAAGGTACGGGATAAGAGGCAGGCCGCTGCCACAACTCCAGGGCCGGGCCAACAATGGCTCCAGCCATCGGGCAGGCCTCTGTAGATGAATCTCCTCGGTCCAGTATCTCCATGAGGGGATACCTGGCCCATTTCTGAACGGGTTCGAGCTGCATCCCAGTGGACTCTGAGATGAGTCGAAGTATACCCAAGAACTAGGATGGGCTCTCGTCCACCGACTGACCCCCTACAGATTCCAGGTCAATGGGCCTGGAGAACAGGGAGGAGTAGTCGTCAGACTCCGAGGAGTCTGCAAACAGCTGCCAGCGCCTAAGCCACCCTCCACCTGCCAAGGTCGATCAGGAGTGAGGGTGACCGACAACCTGTGGGGCAAGCCCTGACCCGACCGAGAATCCTGGTCAGGGCCCCAGTCTTCGGTTGAGAGGCAGTGATTCCATCACAATGGGCGAGAACAACGGTTTAGGCCGAACAACTGGCACCAGGTCGGCTCCTCGACAACTACGAGTGGTTGTTTCGGTCGCTCGGTGACAGCCACTTAATGGCCGGAGAAGGCAACGGAGTCTGTTTGTTCCTGGTCAACAAAAGTTGCTGCCACATCATGTCCTTGTAGCACCGGCGTAACTTACATCGGAGCCTATCCTCTGAAGAGGACGAGCGGCGACGCTGCTTTCCACGGTGCCGAGACTGAGATCGCCAATGTTGGTGGGACCTACTCGACCTGGAAGAGGACCGAGACCTTCGGGGTCACCGAGGTGGGTCAAAGAGGGGGCAGGGGAAACCCGCTCATCCCTCAGTTCAGGGTCCTTAACCAGGGACTTCGGCACAGGAGGCACGGGCAAGTCCTTGGTTACCACCGGGGGAACCAGTGAAGAAGGGTTGTCGGCTTCTCCAGTCGACAAACCGTCCAACGGGTTTAGAAAAATCTCGACCGCGTCGACGGATGTCTCGGCCAGCTGACCTGACGGGGACACCATGAAGCCAGCGACCTTAGCCGCAACCTCGACCAAGTTGAGAGCTGACTGTCTGGTGAAGGGGATCTCTCCCGCTCCCACCTCTCACGAACGTCGATGGTGGGACTTACCTTTTGGATCTTTTTTCTTGGACCTACTGGTATGTCCCGATGGCCCTTCTCCCTTGGTGAAGAGGGACTGGCAAAGCTCCTTAAAAGAAGCAGGGTAGGAGAAGCCCAAGTAGAGCAGGATAAGCATGGCCGAGGAAGATGAAGCAGCCTGGGCTGCCTCCTCCTAGAGGGCGATCAACTGCTCCAAGGAGCCGCAGCTGTGCACACCGCTCAATGGGCCTTCTTTGACTTCACCGACGGGTACCATTTCTCAGGGCGTCAAGTTGTAGTCTGGCAGGTGGTCCTCTACAACCGAAGCAGACAAGGACTTGCACAGATCGCAGGCTCGCGGATCGTGGGCAAGACCCAGGCAGTAAACGCACGAAGCGTGCGGATCAGTTCGTCATTTTGTCTCAAGGGCACCGACGAAGCCGGGAGTGGACTTGTCCATCGCAGCCGTGAGGGACGATGAAGACTGTAGTCTAATAAACTTTAAAATAATTTTCGGAAAACCCGAAGAGTTTGGATCCTGGCCTAAAACGCAGAGCGCTAAGGAGGGAACCTGAGCTTCCAAGCAGTAAGGAAGATCTGCCGTCATGGGGCAAAGCCGAGGGTTTTACCACCCAGGTGGGTGGGAGGAGCCAGCTTGAAGACCTTCCGGCAAGAATTAAAGCGGCAAGGAACCTGCCACAAAGTGTGGAATGAACAACATATCCACATCCCTAGAACAGATATTTACCCAGAAATAATGGGGGGGGGGGGGATATCACTGCCGTAAATCACACAAATATTAACTTTTGTTAATCTTGGAAATAACTGTCAGCTGAATTCGAACCACTGACCAAAATAATTTAAGCATACACACCTTATGATGGCATTCATCAGTATCCCCTCCCCGGTCATGCCTGAATATAGGCAGAATCTGCCTAGTGCACCTACCAGGTCAACAAAAATAAATAAATAAAATGACGCACCACTATAGAAGGCTTCAAGTTGGCCTCTAAAAGATTAGTGAAACTATTTTATGTACAGTTTCAAACAAAACAGATATTTAACCACAATTCATTTTGGAAAACACTGTTATAAGCTATAGAAATAACTGGAGGAAAAATACTTGTGATAGTTTATTTCATTACCACAGATTTTTAGAGTGCCACTTGAGGGCATTTCTAAACTACGTCTTCGGTCTGACAAAATCATGCCACTTATAGCAAGAGTAAAGCATGTATGCCATCTTGTGCCCATTTTAGGTATAACAAATGAGATTTCATGAGATTTTTTTCCTAAATTTTCTGAAGGATAAATGGGGAATCTCACAAAATCCTTGACTAATTGGTGCTACTACTGTATGTCCTATTTGTACAAAATTGGAATGCAGTCACTAGTAGCAAGAGTGGAGGCTGGTAGGATGCAAATTCCCTTCAAGGGTTTAAATGTGACTGGGACAGAGCAAGAGGAATCATAGTCCCCAAGAGGGGCAGTAAGGGTTCGAGGTGTGGTAGTGAGAGGAAGGGATACAGTACAACAGGCCAGTGGAGTGAGTTAGTATAGCAAGAGTAGGCAGATATTCAGTCTCCCTTTAGTCAGGTTCTGTGTTTCTATATTTCCTCTCACCCATGCACAATAACACACCATTACCAAAAATTTGTATATAGATACATATCATGCCCTTCAACAAATCTCTAGACATCGCAATGTCCTGCACACATACACAGAGTTACACCATGGCCTTTCACCCATGCACAGTCATGTAGCAGGAACCCACAGTCATACAAAGATATGTAACTGTGTTCTGCACTACACTAGCCAGGCAAAGTGTGCTGCACCCATACACACATTAGTACCGTTACCTTCCAACCATAGACTCACAGTACAGTACACTGCATCAATACAAAGATACGTAACTGTGTTCTGTACTACACTAGCCAGGCAAAGTGTGCTGCACCCATACACACATTAGAACCGTTACCTTCCAACCATAGACTCACAGTACAGTACACTGCATCAGTACAAAGATATGTAACTGTGTTCTGCACTACACTAGCCAGGCAAAGTATGCTGCACCCAGACACACATTAGTACCATTACCTTCCAACCACAGACTCACAGTACAGTACACTGCATCAATACAAACATATGTAACTGTGTTCTGCACTACACTAGCCAGGCAAAGTGTGCTGCACCATACACATTAGTACAGTTACCTTCCAACCACAGACTCACAGTACAGTACACTGCATCAATACAAAGATATAACTGTGTTCTGCACTACACTAGCCAGGCAAAGTGTGCTGCACCCAGACACACATTAGAACCATTACCTTCCAACCACAGACTCACAGTACAGTACCCTGCATCAATACAAAGATATGCAACCATGACCTGAACTAAAATAATAGTACATAAGTGCCCTGCACACATATGCACATTTGTACCATTGCCCTGCACCTATATACACCCCTATAATAGTACTGTGCACCCATGCAAATATTCACAAGAATGCTGGGCACAAAAATCAGTGCAGATAATAGTGTCCTGCAACTTTACACACATTGTACTATTGCCCTTCACCCATACACTCCTCCATAACAGAATACTTCATCCATACAAAGATACATTACTGAGCAGTGCACTATAAACCGGGCATAACTGTCATGCACCCATATCGCCATATCATTCACCCATACACACCAACGTAAGAGTAGTGAGCCACTGACTTTGAAAAGTGATCTAAAAGTACCCTGCAACAACACAGAGACATGTAAGAACACCAGTCACCAAAATCCATGCACATAATATACTGCAAACATACACACCTATATAATATTAACCAGCAAAAGCAGAGAAGCAATGCACACATTTGTAACACTATCATGAACCCATAAACACAGACACTACATTGCCAGTAACAGTAAAATAAATACCTCTTTCAGCCACTTGTACAGATACACTGTTAGCATTCTGCAGCAATTCAGATGACAGTTGTGATATGGCATGCATATGTATCACTCCTTCTCTATCCTGAATGACACTACTCTGGCATTTTGTTTTTCCTGTTTAAATGTACAAAATGGTGGGACATGCATCTGGTTTCAAGCAACACTGACTTAGAGTATAACCATAAGTATCTAAAGAGTCTGTGAAATTGCAAATTGAGCTTCTGTAAGTGGCCAGCACATAAAACACTATTGTCAGTAGGTTCCTAGCAGGCATTTTTAACACCAAGTGCCCAGTGATTGCACCGATGGTTATCTTTACAAAAGTGATAGAAACTGTGTGCATACCCTTTCCCATTCTTACAACCAATGACACATCAGTGCTTCACATCAGCAAAAAAAAAAAAAAAAATGAAATGGGAAGCAACAACATTGAACAAAATGTAACCAGACAGACAGATATTAAAGTCAGTTAAAAATAAAATATACTGTAACAAACTTTAACAAGTTGATAGCATTATAAAAGCAGGGAAATAAAAAGATTATATTGGAAAAGAGGGCAGTAGAATTCACACTGTTGCAAAGCCACTGTCAGCAGTACCATTTAAACTGTCAGGAAACAAAATAAATTTAGAAAGTAGGTCAAACACTGGAACAGGCCACTCCAGTACTCAGATTACAGACAAACACTGCAGTGATAGAATCTTAGAAAAAGGGAAAATATAAGAAAAAAAATTGATTATAGATACTCTACCAAAAAAAAAAAAAATCAAAGGATATGCAGAAATGAAATAGCAAGCAAAGCTGTTTATGGCCAAATATGAAAGCTGATGTACCTGTGATAACGAGAACGAAATGTACGGAAGTGCAAGGGCTAGTCCAGACCTGTCAAACTAACCCCACACACACACACACACACACACACACACACACACACACACACACAGATGTATGAGAATATGTGCTTAGTACAGCTGCAAACTCACCTAATCTAATAAATACACTGAGTAAGACATAATTACTATAATGTTGAAGAGTCAGTGCATGACAACACAGCTGACAGGAGCCAAAGGACAACAGAGCTAATCAGTCAAACTCAGATTTAATTTCTTACACAGAAAAATGTGAAATGCAGTAAATTAGATCTTACAAAGAAAATGGCAATAAAATAAATAACAGGGTGACAGCAACAGAGAAAGCACAGACTGCATGGACTGTCTCAACATATAACACGACCACAAAAATAAGCATCACGTTGCCTGACAGTAACTCAGTTCATACTAAACACACCTAAATCTGACAACTTAAAAGAAATTATGAAGGAGCCAGTATAAGGATAAGGAGAGTGTGTTAAATCAAACCAAAATGCCCGACTGCAGCCCATTGCTGACCAGGAAATACTAAGTTTGAACAGCATCTCTGACAGATGGCAATGCTCACAGTTTGCCCACTGACGTCATGATGCTGCAGTCGGCAGCCCAGCTTAGCAGAGCATCAGGAACAAATTATAGCACTCAGAGGAAAACGGAGCTAAGAACATTAAAGCACAATTACAGTATTTATTAAGCAGAGGGTAAAAAACAACTAGGGCAGTGCTTTATAAACACTTCTTTATTAACACCGCCATTTGCAGTAAACAAAGTGTTGCATGTGATTTTTAAACAGAAAGAAGGGAGTATTGAATTCAAATGCCATAGTGATTTGCATTAGTGAAAGGATACACTAAAAAGTAAAAAAAGATATGTGTTCCACGATAAGACATTTTTCCAGCTGAGCTTCAGCAAGATGCTGTAGGCTGCATACAAGCCATAAAATGACCCACTTTCCACATGTCAAGTGGTGCACCTGTAACAATAAGCAAAAGATGAAATAAAGTAAATGATAGCAAGCGCTTTCACTTGACTAATTTAAGCTCTGTTCGGTGAAATTTGTATTTGTGATTAGGTTTTAACCCAGCTGCTTCTCATTTTGACCCACATTTTATTATCTGACAGTCTAATTTGACCCATGTTTAAAACCCTAGCGCTGTCACTGACCTGAGATGCAGTTTTTAAGCTCTTTGCAGAGTTGGCAACAAGAGGTCAGTTCTGGGACTACAAAGGCTACAGTTACGTAAGAACTTACGTAACAGTAGATCTTCGAGAGAGGCTCTTGCAGTAGGTAATTACATATAGGACTGGCCTTGGCTGGCGCAGGACTCATGGAAAAATTTCTAGCTAGCAGTCCCTGGCGAGGGACCGCCCACGCTCAGGTGACCGCGCCATGCAACGCCAGTATAAAGGCGATCTCGGACGCCCGCTTCCAGTTCTTTCCGCCACAGGCCGGATAAGAGAGAGCAGATATTTCCCTCAATGGAAAAGGAGCTGAAGAAGCCTGGGGGATGGAGGCCGGAAGGTATTACCACAGCAGAGCCTCTAGAAGATCTACCGTTACGGTGGTTCTTACGTAACTGTACTATCTTACTGAGAGGGCTCTTGCAATAGGTAATTACATACAGGACTGAATCCCAAGCAGTCTGGAAAAATAAAAGGCACTGGGAGAAGGAAACATCCTGAAAGTAGCAGTAGCCTTGCAGGCCTCAAGACAAGAGGCAATGTCCAAAACTGTAATGTTTCGTAAAGGTATGGACGTGAAGTCCAGGTGGCAGCACAGATGTCTGCCACAGACATATTCTTAAAACAAGTCACAGAGGCTGCTACTCCATGAGTGGAGTGACTGATCTCTGACCGGAAGGGGTCTTCTTGTACTGTCATAACAGAAAGTGATGCAATGAGCCAACCACTCGACAGGCATTGCTTGGAAACAGCATTGCCTTCCCTTTTTGAGCAAAAAGGCGAACAGCTGGTCAGTCTTTCTGAGATCCTTTGTCCTATCGGTGTAGTATCTCAGAATCCGGTGGACATCCATGATACGGAGTAAATATTCTCCTTGTTTGGAGTACTGCGTGAAAAGTCAGGTAACTCTATAGACTGATTTAAGGTGAAACTCCGCTACCACTTGAAGCTGAAAACTTGGGGTTCGTGCGAAGAGCTACTCGTTCTTTGTGAAAAATCAAATAGAGGTTTTACACATAAGGGCCTGGGCTCAGGAAATTCTTCGGCGAGTAATGGCCACCAAGAAGAGCGTCTTCCACGAGAAACTTCAGATTCATGGATGCCAGGTTCAAGGGTAAGTTTCTGAGAACAAAGTTCAAGTCCCAAGGGGGAGCAAGAGTCCGAACAGGGGGCCTCAGATGAAGGACCCTCTAAGAAAAGTCTTGGACACCTCTAATTGGGCAAAGGCTTTGTCGGCCGAAGGAACATGGTAAGCTGAAATAGCGGCCATGTGCACTCAAGGAGGAATGACTGAGACCCAGGTCAGAAGAGATGACGTAAATATTCACGCAGCGGCCACTGGACAGGAGGAATGGCTCCACATTCCTAGAGGCGACCCAAATAGAAATCTCTTCCATTTCATAGCATAAGTGAACCTAGTGGAGGGTTTTCCAGCCTCCACCAGAATCTCAGCCACCTTTGGAGAGACACCAAAGTGAGATTGGGCTAGGTCTGCAGGAGCCATGCATGAAGTTGTAGGGACTTGAGGCCCCGGATGGACCAGGGTCCCTCATCCTGGGTCAGCAATCCTCGAGATAAAGGAAGAGGAGGAACCTCTGAGTATTGTTGTAGAAGAAAACCAGATTTGCCTGGGCCAGAAAGCAGCGATCAGAATCATTCTCGCTCCTTCCGTTGTTAGCTTCTGCAGTACGAGGGACCAGAGGAATGGGGAAAAGCACAGGCGAATCTGCCCTTCCAGTTTAGAGACAGAGCATCGTTCCAGAAGGCTCGCTCTGGGCGAGCGAGCAAAAGGTGGGAAGTTTTGCGCTTTTGGGAAGAGGCAAGAGGTCTATCTGAGGAGTCCCCAAAGCTGGAAGATGTCGTCTAGAACCTTTGGTCTCAACTCCCACTCAAGTGGCAGAGCAGAGGAGCGGCTTAGCTTGTCTGGCTCAGGGTATTGTCGACTCCTGGAACATGAATCGCGTGAGGTGAAGGTTGTGAGCGTTGCCCAGTCCCAAACCCTCATAGCTTCCTGCATAGGGGTAGGATCGAGTCCGCCCTGCTTGTTGATGTGACCACATCACGCATGTTGTCCGTCTGGACAGCTAGGGTGACCAGGAAGGATGCATTGGTGAAGGGATTGGAGAGCATATAGTACTGCTCGTAGCTCGAGCACACTGATGTGGAGAGCTAGCTCCAATCTGGACCATAAACCCTGGATTCGGTGAGGACCCAGATGGGCTCCCCAACCTTCGCCTGATGCGTCCGTGGTCAGAGTCTGGGAGGGGGGAGGATGACAGAAGGGGACCCCCAAACAGGTTCTCTCGAACCATCCACCACTGCAAGTCTCTTGTCATTGGCAAGGAGATCAGAACCAGATGATCTAGGTCATCTACGAGTTGATCCCACTGGGAGCGGAGAGTCCACTGAGATATCCTCATGTGGAGCGCTGCAGGGAACTAATGAGGGATGGCGGCCGCCATGAGCCCCAGAGACGGAGAACCAACCTGCTGGAACCTTCCATAGTTCTAATAGCAGGAAATCTGTGACTGAAGAGGCTGCCCTGTCCAGAGGAAGGAGGCCCTTGCTCACCGTCGTATCGAGGATAGCCTGATAAACTGAAGTCTCTGGGAGATCCATATGAGACTTGGAATGGTTGATGGCGATACCAGGCAAGTGAAAACCTGCTGGGTGAGGGAGAAAAATAGGAGCTCCTCCTGGATGAGGCTGCCAGGTGCTAGTCGTCCAGGTGAGGGAACACCCTGAACTCCCATAATGCGCAGGTGGGCCACTACCACTGCCAGGCATTTAGTGAAGCTTCGATTGAGGAAAGACCAAGCAGGGAGTGCCGGGTTGGTAATGGTCCCCTGGAAAGCAAAACCGGAGGTACTTGCGAGACGAAGGACGAATGGGGATGTGCAGATATGCATCCTGCATATCCAGCGCACAAAGCCATTGACCCGGCCGAAGAAGGGGCAGAAGGGTTTATAGGAGAGCATCCTGAACTTTTTGTATTCCACGTAAAGGTTCAAGGAGCTGAGATCGAGAATGGGTCTGAGATCTCCCGTCTTCTTTGGGACCAGGAAGAAATGAGAATAGTAACCCGTCCCTTGAAGGTGAGGAGGAACGGGTTCTATGGCCTGCTTCACGAGAAGGGTAGATATTTCTTCCCTGACCAAAGAAAGATGGTCCTGCATAGGACGACTTCAGAGGAGGGTGACGGGTGGTTTCTGAGAAACTCTATGGAGTGCCCCTCCGCTATAATCTGAAGCACCCATGAATCCGTTGTTATCCTCTCCCAACCCGGAAGGTGGAGGGAGAACCTCCCTCCTACTGGTTCCTCCGGTGTGTCCGGAGGCGGTGGGAGAGGGGAGGAGTCAGGTGGTGTGGGGCAGCGCTGCAGCTGGGGCACCGCTGCTTTTTTGGGCAGTCGTGGCCCGCCTTAGTGCCGCCTTCCTTGGGTTTCAAGCTGGTCCGACGCGTCGTAAAAGGCGGCCAGGGGATGAGGACGGCACATGGAATCCACAGTTTCAGAGCCGTCCCCTTCTCCTACAGAGATGATGATGTCCTTGACATCACCGCCGAAAAGCACTGAACCCTGAAGGTTAGCTTCCTGGATTGCTGACGCACCTCGGGACCAAACCTGACGCTGGAGCCAGGCATGACACCCAAGACTTGCGGCGAGCGGAGCTCCGCCGGCAGTGTCCACTGCATCGTGTCGATCCGCGGGATGTGACGACTGGCGAACGAGCAGAACGGACTAAGTCAGCTAACTCCTGCTTGACTTGGGAGTCAGGTAAGGAGTCAATCTTGGATTCCGCCTGGGTAAGGATGGCCTTCTGGTAATCCCCCATATAAGCTACTTAATTCAGGGTCTGAATTCCCAGTGTGGAAGAGGCATATATTTTTCTTCCATACTGGTCCAGGAGGAGAGATTCCTTATCCGGAGGAGACGAGCTTAGATGTTTAGGATGTGCTGACTGGCCGTGAACGGCGCTAATCGCGACCGAGTCTGCAGTGAGAATCAAAAGTCTACACCCTCGGGCCTGGTATAGCCTGTTGGGACTTCCTAGGAAGCGGGGGCTAAAACCCGGCGGTTGTTTCAAATAGTGGAAACAAGGTGGGCATGAGGCTCGATCAGGCTGGCACTAAAGTAGGAGCCGTGAGGGGCAGGTTCAGATGTTGGGAGTTTGACCCTGAGGATCTGGTTCAGGAGCGCCACTGATGTACTTCTGGATCTTCCTGAGCAACTCCGTGAAGGAAGAATCCTCCGGAGGAGACTTCGGAGGAGTCCTCGGCCGGGGCTTGGATGGAGAGCGAGGCTTGTCTTCTCTCTCGGAGCATCCGTCGGAGGAATCAGAGAGCGAAGAGGAAGAAGAAACAGAAGCAGAATAAGACTCCCTGGCACATCTAGGGGGAGGAATAGGTTCCTTGAGGGGATCCCTGGACACGTGTCCTGCCCCTCTCGGGATCCAGAGGGAAGGGCTCTGGGATCCAGAGGCGGTGAGGGAGTGTGCCATCTCGGGCGTACGGGGGCGGCACCGTCGCCGTAAGGCGACTGTACTTCCTTGGTGAGCTGGGCAGCCTCAGCCACCAGGAAGCAAGTCTCCTGCAGATCCACCAGCGGCGGGGGGGTGGAGGAGGAGGGGACAAGTATCTACAGGATTGTATCCATAAGGCGAGTATCCGAAGCGGGTATTGGGCGTGGGTACTGCGGACATCAGCTGGAGACCGCGTCGGGTGGTGCTGGATACTGCGGACCTGGGTAAAGCGGCGGCGGATAGGGCCGTGCGGGTGCCCAGGAGCTGCAGAGCAGGCGGCCGGAAGGAGGCCGCAGGCGGGTCAGCATTGAGAGGCCGGGGGTAAGGCCCCGGAGGGGAATATCCCCGCCGCGTCGGAACCGGCAGCGGCGGGACCAGCATCGGGATCAACATGAATGAGGCGTCAGGACGTCAGATCGATTTCCCCTGGAGGAGGGTCTGACAGAGTTGGAATATCCCTCGCATCGCCGGGGACGGTAGAGAAAAGTCCCGGGGTCAGGCTAGGGTGACTCTGCCTCCAGACGAGCAGCGAAGGCTGCAGGGGAACCGGGCACGACGGGCGTTGGAGGGTCCGCTCGAGGTTCCGCCCCTGCAGACGCCGGGGAGCCGACATGCGGCTAGGGCAGGTTCCCAGCGGACGCCGGAGGAGCAGCGTCCAACTTAGGGGTCCCTCGCCGAGGCGGCCGAGGAAGGCGGCCCGGTCGAGGGGCGAGTCGTCGGCGCCGCCCAAGGTCGGGCGTCTTATCAACCTTCTTCCGGCGGATCGCCGGAGGCCGGCGTCAGCTTATGGGAGGTGCCCGCGCCAGTAGGCTGCAAGCCTGCTGCGGTACTGAGGGCAGAGGCCTCCTTTTGCCCGGAGGCGCCCGCAAGGCCCGAACGCGAGCCCGACAGGTGGGCCGACGCCTCCTCCGAAGCCTTGGAGGCTGCTGTTGGACGGTCCCCCGGAGGGGATGTTACCTGGGCCGCGACTCCGACTGGAGTCGCGGGCAAGGAGGCCTTCTCCCGGTGCCTTTCTTTGTCCCGCTTTTTACGAGGTCCTTCAGGAGAAGTTGACGCCTGCCTGAGCTTCTTCAATTCTTTTTCCATTGAAGACATCATCTTCTTTAGCAGATGGGCTTCCAGGGACTGTTGGCGTCGTCTGCAGGTAGCCACGTTGAAGTGCAGGCAATGCGTGGTAATTCTGTTCACTAGAGGGTCGGGGCCTGCCAAAAAGGCAGAGAGAATGTACGTCCTTATGTGGCAGTTGGGCGCCGCACGGTCGCACTTGTTTTTGGAAGGTGTAGGGGACGACATACACCGACGCTGACCTGACGAAGAGAAGAAAAAATACTCAAAACTTCGGTAAAACCGACGAAAGAACAGGGCTTTGCTAAGCACAAACTTTACCACAGGAGCTGCACGAGCTAACAGCGGAAAGAACTGGAAGGCGGGCATCCGGGACCTTCCCTTTATACCGACATCGCATGACACCGGGTCACCTGACGTGGGGCGGTCCTCGCCAGGGACTGCTAGCTAGAAATTTTTCATAGTCCTTGCCGTCGGCGGTCAGTCCTATATGTAATTACCTACTACAAGAGCCCTCTCAAGTAAGATGTACCGTTTTGCTGCACCTGCAAGGAACGAAACTCACAAGAATATTCTGTAAACTTACAGGAACATTCTATGAGAAGCAGGCTCTCTTAACAAGTTCCCAGATAGACTTATAAAAAAAGAGCAGCAATGCTTCTGCTAGAGAGTCATGGAAAGTGAAACTTGGAATTAAGAGATACTCTCAGTAGAAAGACTTAGTTTTCTCTGTTTGTACTGCCTTTGTAAATAGTTACACAGTCATTTTAATTTTTTTATTCGGGTATTCAGAAAAATAAAACACTATTTGTGAATTTTTGAAACTGCTCCTGGTTTTCCTATACTTCCTGATCTGTGCCTCAACGACAGAGCAGCGCTTCCCCTGAATTGGCAGGCTCAGGAAAATAAAAAAAGAAAGGTGGATAGACTGATTGAGTGTAAACTCAGAAACCACTTTAGGAAGACACTTAGGATTTCTGCGCAAAGATACCATCTTTGTGACAAATTAAATAAGGCTTACGGAATTACACTGAGTAAGTAAATTTTCATATCTTCCTGGACTTAAAGTCTTCACCATTTATTCATACTGCTGGGTTAGAGTACCAGCCTGAAAACAAATCCCCAAGCAGGGAGGAAGGAGACAGAACTCCCCACAGGACAGAAGTCCATTAGAGGTGTCCTGCCAAGGCAGCATGCTGTCTGGCATAGATGTCCAGAGCGTAGTGCTTCTTGAAAGTGTGCACCGAGCTCCAAGTAGCAGCTTTAGCAAATGTCAATGGGAACAGAGCACATCTCTGCCAAGGATGTGTCAACTCTTCTGGTAGAGTGGCATGCACCTAGCCCTCCTACTTGACCTGTGCCATAAGAGTAGCAATGGCAAAGTCATTCTACTATCCAAGCAGAGATAGATTTGATGGACACTGGCTGGTCCAGCCTGGCTGCACTGAAGGACACAAAGAGTTGCTTGGCCTGATGGATATCCCCGGCACTATCGATGTAGAATCATAGAGCCCTCTTAACGTTCAGGGAATTTTGGAAATTAGACAGATAACTGGGAAAAGCCAAAGACTGGTTGAGGTGGAAATCCGAAACTACTTTGGGTAGAAACTTAGGGTGAGTACGGAGGACCACCTTGTCTTTATGAAAGATGGTATACACAGGGTCTGTGACGAAGGCATATATTTCAGAGACCCTGCAAGCAGAAGTCATGGCCACCAGAAAGGTGGTCATCCAGGTCAGGAACTTCAAATCGCACGTGGCTAGAAGCTCAAAGGGTTTACGTGTGAGCATGTCTAGCACGAGATTAATATCCCAGGGGGCAACCGGTTTCCTAACCAAGAGCCCTGCCTTGTGTGAAGAATGCCTTTAAGGAATCTCTTGAACAGCGGTAATTGAGCCAGGGATATGTTCTGGACTGGTTCATGATAGGCTGAAAGCACTCAGAGGTGTACCTTTACAGATGAGTGTTGCAATCCTGCATCTGAAAGGTCTAATAGGTATTCCAACACTTTATCCAGAGGACACTGAAACGGATCCAAGTAGATCTTAGTACACCATTCTGAGAAGTGCTTCCATTTAGCCATCTAAAGTCATCCTGGTGGAAGGTTTATGAGCTACCAAGAGGATCTGTGAAATTCTCAGAGAAATTTTAGATCTGCTCACCTCTATCTCCTCAGAAGCCAGGGGTGAGGATGAAGGGAGCGCAGGTCAGGATGGATCCCTATGTCAGGAGGTCCGTTCACAGAAGCAGTTACTTTGGAAAGCCTCCAACTTGCTGAGTAAGGGAAACCATATCTGTCGAGGCCAATGTGGTGCAATTAGAATCATCTTGCCCCATTGTGCCCCCAGTCTAAGCAGCACCCTCTGAATAAGTGGGAGAGGAGGAAATGCATACAAAAAACATCTTGTCCATTGCAACCCGAATCTATCCTGACAAAAAACGCCAGGTTCTGGATTTCTGGAGCAGAATAGCGGCAGTTCTGCATTGAGTGGGTATGCAAAAAGGTCCAGGTCTGGACTGCCCCATCCGTCGAAGTGAGACTGCATGACATCTGTTAAAAGTGACCACTCGTGAGGAACTGCTTCTGTCCTGCTGAGGTGGTCTGCCAGATCGTTCTGAGTTCCTGGCAAGTCAACTGCCTGAATCAGGACATCGTGATTGAGGCACCACTCCCATACCCTCACGGCTTCTCTGCACAGAGGATAGGAGTGTGCCCCACCTTGGTTGTGGATGTAGTACATCACTGCCTTGTTGTCTGTCTGAAGAATTACTCTGTGATAAACAACCCCATCTAGGATTGAAGGGTACAGGACTGCTCTCATCTCTACAACACTGATGTGAAATGACCTCCTCCTGAGTCCACACTCCCAAAGTGCGAAGATCCTGGCAGTGAGAACCCAGCCCAGCACAGATGCATCTATGGTGATGGTGAACCGAGTTTCTGGTGGGGCAAAAGGGCAGACCTTGCAGAAGGCTGTCCTCTTGTATGCATCATGCAAGTGACCGCTGCAGACGTTCTGTCACCTTGATGGGTAAGAATGCAGATGTGTTACTGGGGTCCACTGTGTGCTGAGCATCCACTAAATGGTCCTCGTGTGTAATCGCGCTAGAGGCACTGTAAAAATAGAGGAGGCCATGAGGTCTAACGTCCATTGCATGGAGTTGGCTCGTACAGGGTTGTTCTCTCTGATGAAGGGAGCCATCTGGAGAATATCATTCCTCCTGTCCTCCGGTAGAAAAGTCTTTGCTTTTGCAGCATCTAAAAGGGCTCCTATGAACAGGAGCTGCTGGGAGGGTTGAAGCTGCGACTTTTGTAGGTTCAGCAAGACCCCCATGGGGGTGAGGAATTGAGATGCTGTGGACACCGCTTCCTGCATCTCCTGCCTTAACAGGCTTAACTAAAGTCAATCACCTAGATAGGGCAAAACTTGAATGCTGAGCTTTTGAAGGTGTGCAGCAAGGACTGTGAAACACTTGGTAAAGACTCGAGGCTCAGAGGAGAGCCCAAAGGCAAGGACTCTGAATTGGTAATGTTGACCTAAGGCCTCAAAGCGAAGGTGCTTGTGGTGATTTGTGTGTTCTAGAATGTGTTGGTAGGTGTCACGATGCCAGCTAGTCATATTGCTGGAGGAGTGGTAGGCGTGTCCCCAAAGAGACCATCTTGAACTTCTCTTGGAACAAGAACTTGTTCAGCTTCTCTGAGGTAGAGAATGGGCAAGCACATGCTGCATGTCTTCTTTGAGAATAGCAAGTCATACGAAGCTTTTCTGAGGTCGAAAAGGAGGCACATGCCCCGATTTCTTCAGAACCAGAAAGTCATGGAAGTAGAACCCTGCGTTTCGCTCTGCCGAGGGATTTACTTCCACTGCCCTGTTTTTGAGAAGGCCCATTATCTTGGAAGTGAGATGGTCTGACTGAGTGGTTCACAGACTGTGCTGCCACTAGGGCAGAAGGTCTGGGGGATCTCTGCAAAGTTGAGAGAGTACCCCTCTCGAACAATCCTGAGGACCCACTTGTCTGAGCTGACAAGAATTCCACTGGTCATAAATGTGAGTCAGATGAACTCCCACTGCCGTGGAAAAGTCCACTTCACACAGCTGAGATGAGACTGGGGCCAGACTCTCAGAGGGTGGCACTGGGCACTTTTGGCCCTCGGTGCCTTCTGCTGCATTTTCCTTTAAGGCTGAGGAGACTGGTGCTTGTTTGGGGCTCCTCTGCCTCGAAAGGGCTGCCTGTTATAGAAAAACTGACCATTCCTGCTTCTCTGAGTGGCTGAAGGAGCCAGTCTGGCTGTTTTAAAGGCAGTCCTGATTTTCTGAGAGGCCTCCAGGGCTTGTTCCACCTGCTGGCCAAACAGAGCTGTACCATCAAAGGGGACATTCATAACCTGCAGTTGAGCATCAGAGAAATCCCCAATGTCCTAAAACCAAGAATATCTTCTAATACAGACTGCAGCAGCAGCCACCCTGTATGCTGTGTCATATGCATCCATGGAAGCCTTCAGCTGATGGCCATTACAATCTATACCCCGGTAATACTCTGTAAAATCTCCATTTCAGAGTCAGACTCTGGGAGGCCTTCCATCAGAGATTTAAGGGAAGCCCAAAGGACATACTCGTATTGGGAAAAGTGCCCTTGATAGCTGGCGATACACATGCCCAGAGTTGTGGCGGTGAAAGCCCTTTTTCCCATAGTATCTATCTTACAACATTCCTTATAATTAGGATGTGCTGATACTTCTTGGGGAAGAACAGCCTCATCGTTCTCGGCAAGGACAACCAGTGCATCTGCATTGGGTTGTGAGCCTAAAATTGGTCTCTCCTTGGGAGGGAAGTATTTCCTATCTATGGACTTGCACATAGAGGAAATAAGAGCAGGCCTGGCAAACACAGCTTCAGACAAGGTCTTGAAGGGTGGGGGAACAGGTGGCATAAGATTCACTAGAATATTCGGGACATGAAGCCACTCCAGGCGCAAAAGTTTACCTGGGTCTACAGAAGACGCTGGAAGAGCCAGGGTTGCCCTCATATTCCTAAGTAAAGACTGAAAAGAGAGGTCCTCTACTGGATTTTCGGCTGGTAGTGAGGGCTTACCATCCAGGCTGTAAAACGAGTCTTCATCACCTTCTTCAGAAATTATAAGCTTGGGGATCAGACTCATCCTGCTCCTTGTCCCCTTCAGAGGGAGTGGCCCCTGAAAGGCCAAAGGTCTGGGAAGAGAAAAAACAGGAGCCACTGGTCCGGGCGCCAGACCCAGCACCGCAGAGCCTAAGCCAACCAACGGGCAGCTGGCGCAGAAAAAGGGGCCAATCCCAACCCGACAAGGCCATACAGAGACACAAAAACCTAGACCTAGAAGAAAAAGAGGGGGAAGGGGATGGCACCTGTGCCAGTCCCTGCAAGCAAACAGAAAGAGTGGGGAAAGCATGTGGAACGGACGTTGGTGGTGCGGGCCCTGGCAAGGAAGGAAAAACTGTTGCTGGCACCAAACGCTCAACCTGCCCTGATGGATCCAACCACGGCTCAGAGACCCATAGGCCAGAAGGCCCTGGAACCGGATCCGCCAGAGGGGGCTACCGAAATAAACACTGTACCCACTGCTCCAAAAAGAGTGTTATCACTGATGAAACTGACCATCAGAAACCCCAAAGAAGATGAAGAAGGACTCCGGTTATCGAGAATACGAGCAACTGTGAGCCTAAGCCACAGGGGAATTGGACGGAGCCGAGAAGACCTACCACTCCCCAACCACTGAAGACCTCTTGCACATACCAGAAGGCGACTCCTCGAGTGGTACCACTTCTTCCTCTTCCTGAACACCAGACTTGCCTGTGGTCTCCCCGGGAGGGGGCGGCCAGACCGACACAGCCAAGCTGCCACAGCAGTCTTCCAACAGAGAGCTTCTACCATCACAGTCTCCATCCACAGTCCACTCCTTTGTTCAGTAGGGCTGAGAAGCAAAATAAACAGTTACTAAGAACTTACCATAACAGTAGATCTTTGTGGGGATCTCAGTCAGCAGGTTACACTGCAGGAACCTTCACCACTGGAGATGGAATCCACATGGAAGATTTCATTAGTTCAACTGGGGCCGCCCACATCAATAACCCTATATAGGCACGGACAGCCCTACTCCCTCCTCAGTTCTTTCCCACTGGAGACGAAGTGAGCAAGGCTAATGCCCTGGGGAACAGAGGAGAAACTGAGGGACCCAGCTCTAGATGAAAAAGATGGAACACAGCAGATACCTAGGTTCCGAACAGGAGCCCCAAGAAGGGGGACGGTGGGACAGAAATCAAACCTGACAACTGAGATCCCCACTAAGATTTACTGTTACAGTAATTTCTTACATAACTGTTCTATCTTCTTCATTATATCAGTCATCAGGTTACACTGTAGGAACGAGTACCAAGCAGTGACAAGTGCAAAACAAAAGAGACCATCTGGGAGGCTGAACTCCATAAACTTAAGACAGGAGTCCCTGTAGCACAGCTCTGCCAAATTCTCCACGGGCTCTGGAAGCAATCTCCAGACTGTAATGCTTGGTAAATGTGTGGACTGTACTCCAGGAGGCTACAGTGAAAATATCAGTGGCTGAGAACCCCTTGAAACAAGTCACAGAGGTAGCAATACCTCTGTGGTGGACTGAGCTTTAATAGCACCAGGCAATTCTTTGTCATACTTGGTGTAGCACAACACAATGCAATTTGTAGACCACTTGGATAGACATTGCTTAGAAACTAAAGCCGCCTCTTTTCCTGGGGCAAAAGAAACAAACCACTTAGATTCTCTGGACTCTCTTAGCCCGCAGATAGTACTTCAAAGTTCAGCGACATCTAGTGTATGGACTAGTGCTTCACCTGGATTGCATGCTCAGGAAAATAAACAGGAAGGAGGATAGACTGATTAAGTGTAAACTCTGAAACCACTTTAGACAAAAACTTAGGATTTGTATGCAAAGACACCCTGTCTGTGAAAAATCAAATAAGGCTCCTCGCACCAGAGAGCCTGAGGCTCTGAAATTCTTCAAGCAGAAGTAATTGCAACTAAAAATAGTGCTTTCCAAAACAGAAAGCGCAAACTGCAGGTTGCGACTGGCTCAAAAGGACACAGGGCCAACTTTTATAAAAATAAAATTCAAGTCCCAAGCCGGAACAAGGGAACTGACTGGGGGTTTCAGGTGCAGGATGCCGCTAAGGAAGGTACGGGAAACATCCAGCTAAGCAATCGTGCGGTCACCCACAGGCTCATGAAAGGCAGAAACATACGAAAGGTGGACCCTGAGGGAGGAATACTGGAGACCTGAGGCAGACAAGGAGATCAGGCAGTCAAGGACGTGCTTCACAGGAAACATGAAAGGGTCTAGGGAATGCTTGGCAGCCAAGATGGCAAACTGTTTTCACCTCACAGCGTAAGTGGCATGGGTGGAAGGCTTGCGGGCAGACACCAGGACATCCTGACACTGAACTTGGCGATGGCTATGTCCTCAGGGCATGCAGGGCATGTCATCTGCGCATGCAGATGGAAAGTTCTGAGGTTGGCATAGACCAAGGTCCCCCGATACTGGGTCAGCAGATTCCTGCAAAGGAGCAGAGGGTGCTGAAGTAGAGGGAACCATATCTGGTGAGGCCAGAAAGGAGCTACCAGAATCATGCTGGACCCCTCCATCTGTGGCTTGATCAGCACCCTCTGTATTAGAGGAAACGGAGGAAATTCATATAGAAATCTCCCACTCCAAGAGAAGGATAACGTGTCTCATCAGAAAACTCCAGGCCCTGGATCTAGCTAGCAGAAATTGGGCAGTTTTGCATTCAGGGAGGGACGCAAAACAGTCCAACTCTGGATAACCCCATCTGTTGAACACATCATCTGCAATGGATGAGAGAAGCTCCCATTCATGCATGCTGGACTGGATCCTGCTGAGACTGTCTGCCAGGGTGTTTAGGATGCCTAGCACGTGGACCGCCGAGAGTGTCAGATTGTGCTCCAGTGCCCAATACCACACTCTCATGACCTCCCTGCAAAGGGGGTATGAGTGAGTCCCGCCCTGCTTGTTGATGTAGAAGACGACACTCGGGTTGTCTGGCTGCACTAGCAGTTGGCCTGGAGCCAGATGCTCCTAAAAATTCTGCAAGGTAGAGAGCACCACTCTTATCTCTAGGACATTGCTATGTAAGGGCAGATTCCCACTGTGACCAAGAGCCCTGGGGTTTGGAACAGACTCAGGTGAGCTCCCAACCCAACCAGAAGCAGCCATGGTTAGAATCTGATGCTGGAAGGAAATCAGAAAGGAACCCCTTGAAGAAGGTTTGAGGGGTCCATTCACCACTGCAGCACCTGCTAACTGGGGTGAAGACCAGAACTTTTGGTCCAACTCATCTGTAAACAGGTCCCATTGCACTCTGAGGGTCCACTAAAGGGCAGCACATGAAGTCTGGCCAGTAGAACGGTGAGAATGGCCACAGCCATTAGACCCAACAGCCTGAGGTACAGCCTGGCAGGAATGTATCGACTCTTGGCAACTTCTTGAGCCTGGGCCATAAGGCATTCTGCCCTGTTTTGGGGCAATAAAGCCTTCCCCTGCTTGGAGTGCAGAACCACCCAGATGTATTGCAGTCTTTGGGACGGTACTAGAACAGACTGCGCAGGTTGACCGTTATACCCAAAGAGTGTAAGACCTGGAGAGTGCAATCCAGAGTCAGCAAGAGCTGCTCCCTTGACAGGGCCTTGAGAAGCCAATTGTTCAGGTAAGGGAAAACAAAGTCCCTCTCTTCTGAGACCTGCTGTGACTGCTGTTAAGCATTTAGTAAAGCCATGCGGCACACAGGATAAGCCAAAGGGCAGCACTTTGAACTGCTAGTGCTCACCCTGAAAAGCAAAGCAGAGAAACCTTCTGTCAGGAGGAAAGACTGAAATGTGCAGGTAGGTGTCCTGCATGTCTAGTGAACAGAGCTAGTCCCTGGCTTTGAGAAGGGGCATCAGGCCTGGCAAAGTTACTATCCAGAACTTTTTGTACTGGACAAACAGATTGAGATCCTTCAGATCTAAAATGGGTCAAGGATCTCCGGTCTTTTTTGGGGACCAGGAAGAACCTGGAATAAAACACCTCGTTCCTCTGCCGCCATGGTACCAGTTCGATTGCCTGCTTGCACAGAAGAGACTGTACTTCCTCCCGGAGATCAGACAAGTGAGCTGGAGGAATAGATGGTGGGTGGGGGAGGGGCATCTGGAGGCTGCTGGACGAGTTCCAGGGTATGACCTGTCTCTGTGATCTGCAGGATCCAAGCATCTGAAGTTATGGTTCTCCACTGATTCCGATGGAAGGAGAACTGACCTCCGACCACCACCTCCTGGGTTATGGTCAGAGAAGGGGGGGTGGGGTCTGGCAAGGCGTCAAGCTGAGGAGGTTGGCCCATCATTTCTGTGACGCTTGGCCGCCGCTCCAGCATTGGAGGGGGTGGGTTAGGAAGCCTGGGCTCTGCGCTTACCCTGGATGTGGGGGCCAGAACCTGGCCTATTGGCCTGTCTATGAAAAGTAGGCTGCCCTCTACCACTGGGCTGAGTGTGGCAGAGACAATGCACAGACAGGATGGCTGTGCCAGAGGCCTGCAGATCATTAACGAGGTCCAGGACATCAGGGCCAAAGAGCCTGAAGCCATGCAAATCCTAAGCCATGAGTGCCTAAGAAGGCATATGCCTGTGGCAGCTGCCCTGACCACTGTGTCGGCCATGTCAGACAGGGCCCTGAGGAGATATTTACTCACATCTTCCACAGTTTGCAAAGACTGGAGCAATTCCTACTTCTGGGAACCATCTGGAAGGGCCTGAGCAGCAGTTTTGTCTTTTTCCAGCTGGCATTCTGGAATTTAACCATATGTGACAAGATAGTTTACAATTCTTAGGCCCAACATAGAGAAGGTGTAAACTCTTTTACCCGAGAGGTCAATCCTATGGTATTCCTTGTCCATCCAAGCAGACCACTAAAGCAGTAGGTAAGGCTAGAGGGATGCTGGGGTGTATCAGTAGGGGTATCACAAGTCGTAAGAGGGTGGTAATAATCCCTCTTTACAAGACACTGGTTAGGCCCCATCTGGAGTACTGCGTGCAGTACTGGAGGCCACACCTTCACAAGGACATTAACCAAACTGAGGCAGTCCAGAGAAGGGCAACCAAAATAGTGCTGGGACTGCATCAGAAAACATATGAGGACAGATTAACGGAGCTCAGTATGTACACCATAAAGCAAAGGAATGAGAGAGGTGATATGATTGAAACATTCAAACACCTTAACGGCATTAACAAGGTGAAAAAGTCTAACATGTTTCAATATAAAAAAAATAGCAGGACAAGAGGACACAGCATGAGATTAGAGAGAGGCCGATTAAGGGGTAATGTGAGGAAGTTCCTTTTCACAGAAAGGGTGGTGGATGCATGGAACAGTCTACCTCAGGAAGTGGTGGATATGAATACAGTGCAGGGCTTCAAACAGGCATGGGATAGGCATAAGGGAGCAATACAGATGAGTATGAATAGATAGGCCATTGACAGAGCACAGGCCGATGGCACATTCATAAGAAAAAGAAATGGGCAGACTGCATGGGCCTTGCGGTCCTTATCTGCCATAAACTTCTATGTTTCTATGTTTGTCTGGGGGGGTAGGGAACTAAGGTGTTTTGGTGCTTTAGATCTGCTATGGGCTGCCTTGATGACCACCGAGTCAGTTTCGGCCTGGGCAGCAAAATAATGGAGGCCCTGAGGGACATTGTACAGCTTGTCTGCCCTGCACGGCATAGCAGTCACGATGTCTGGCCTATGCCCGGCTGCTGTAGAAGCATTCTTTAGGGCTGGCAGCATAGAAGGGATCATCTTGGGGGGAGATTCAGGAACCTCCAGGAAGCCCACCAGGTCTTTTCTGGTGATATCCTCCTCCTCAGTCTAGAAGCTCATAGTGGCAGACAATTGCTTCATGACACTGAAGAAGGTAGCATCCCCATAAGGAGACTTTGGAGCATGATTGACCAAGTCCTCGCTAACTGAAGAGGCAGTGGACCTATCAGAGATGAATATTTACTTCTCTTACTCTTCATCCACCAATTCACTTGGGAGGATGGGCTCAGCATGGTACTCCTCCTCAACGTCTACCTCCTCGTCTGGGTCTGGCATCGGAAGGTCATCTGTAGCCCAAGAACTGGTGTCTATGACTGAGCCACTGTCGATGGTGCCGGAGACAAAGGCCAATTGAAGGCACTGAACTGCTGTAATAGTATGTTAGTGAACCAAACAAGTACTTCGTTCAGATCCATAGTCGTCATCGACAGAGGGGAGTTCAACGGCACAGAAGCCGATGACGCTCTGTCTTGAGAGCCCGACGATGATCCTGTCGCCTATGGAGGAGGGCCCGACACCCAGAGGCGGACAGCCGGGCACCCTGAGAATCGGACGGCAAAGCTGTCGGTGATGGGCCCGCACAGAGACCTGGACAGCTGGTCTCTTCATCGGAAGCAGCTGCCATTGACAAGCTCCGGAAGGAGAGGCCAACAGGGAACAGGATGGCCGCCGGGGGTGGGGGAAGCGGTCGCGATATCGGTCTTCCTAGTGACTTTTCCCTGAGGACTTGTCTTGGGCCATGGAGACCCGGGAGCTCGAAGATCCATTGGGTGACTGAGAGGCCCGAGCCCTGAAGGACCCCTGCCCAGAGTTGGCCAAATGCTGTTCCATCAGGATTTTTTTTTTTTAAGTGCCTTTTTGCGTCATCTAAGGATTATCTGGTTAAACCTCTGGCAGAGCTCAGTCGGAGACATCGTGGTCAGGCTCAAGACAGCAGACACATATTTACTCTAGACTGGACTATTTTTTGGTTCCAAGGGACGAGGTCTCTACAGTCCAGGAGACTTGGGTCGAGGACTTCATCCTCTTGGACCATACCCCAGTTTATATGAGTCTGGATGTAGGGGGATTCAGCAGAAACATCTTTTGGAGGCTTAACGTCTCCTTGCTTAAAGATAAGGCAGCTGAAGATCAGATTGTTGAAAACATACCAGCGTTTTTTGGCAGAGAATGAGGGACAGGGTACATCACGTGCTACCCATTGGGATACAGCCAAAGCTGTTCTCCGAGGGAGGTTTATTCAGTTGGTAGCCCAGAAAAAGAGAGGAGAGAAAGAAAACCCTCACTGAACAAATCCATCATTGGAGGAAATGCAAAAACAGAAGTGTTCCAGGGCAATAACGCAGCAGCTTAAGACTCTTAAAGGGGAACTGGGCCAGCTGCTGGATTTTCAGGCTGAACAGAAACTGTTATTTTTAAGGCAGAAGTATTATGAAGGTGGTCCAGGGTCACTTAGATTATTGGCCAGTAGACAGAGCACAAAGAGCTAGGGCCACAATCATGAGTTTGTGGCACCCTAGGCATCAGAAAGTGGTCTACAAAATGACTGACATAGCCGAGACTTTTCGGGAGTTTTATGCACAATTATATGACAAAGGAACCCCACCTCCTGAAGGGAGAATAGACACTTTCTTATAAAAACTGAAATTGCCAGCCCTATCTCCAGACTATGCCAAAGAGCTGATGCGCCCCCTAACTGTAGAGGAATTCAAGGTAAAAGTGGGGGCCCTGAAGACAGGGAAATGTCCTCAGACAGACAGGCTCCCTGGGGAAGTTTTTAAGCGTTTTAGGGATCACCTTCAACCCCTTATCCAGAAAGTATTCCCAGAGGTCGTGGTGGGGCCTCCACCCTTCTAGTCCACAGCACTGATACTGGTGACACCCAAACTGGGGAAGGACCCCTCTAGATGTGCCTCATCGTTCAATTTCACTCCTAAACACCGACTATAAGATCCTTTCCTCCATTATGGCAAAAAGAATTCAACATTACCTCCCCCAGCTCATACAATGAGATGAGAACGGGACTGTCCCGGGAAGACAGGCACAGGACAATTTGAGAAGAAACACCCACATTATTGACCATATCAACAACTCGTGATCCCGCCTTATTAATGAGTCTCGACGCTGAAAAGTGTTTGACAGAGTTGATTGAATTTTGGGAGCAGCCGGTTCTCGAGAGAATTTACACAATTTATAAGTAATCTGTATGACTTCAATCGCCTATGTTAGAGCAAATGCAATATATTTTCCTGACCTCTGAACTTGGCAGAGGCACAAGACAGGGTGCCTGCGTCACCGCTGCTTTTGTTTACACATATAGAGCCTCTTTGCTCAGTCTATCAGAGAGAATGGGAATATAAGGGAATATGAATAGATGGGTTTGAGCATAAATTAGCCTTATATGCTGATGATGAGCTCATGCATCTCACAGAGCCGGACTTCACGCTTCATGCCCTGTTTGGGCAGCTGGAGGAATATTCCACCCTTTCTGGATATAAGCTGAACTGCAGTAAAACGGAGGTACTTAGTTGTAAGTATGCCCCCCCCCCCCAGATTGAGAAGTAGATACCCTATGAGATGAGACCTAGATCAGATGAGTTATTTAGGGATTAGTATTAGTAATCAGCAGTTGTGGGAGCTTTAACTACCCCAACTTGATTACACAATTAAAGAAGGATGTTCAGAGATGGACCCTCCTGCCATTGTCCATATATTGTAAGACACAAGCACTGAAAATAAATGCTTTGTCTAGGCTACTTTATTTATTCCAATGTGTACCCTGTCTGGTTTCACAGAAGGATGTAAATATATGGCAGAACATGTTTTTTAAATATCTCTGGGCTAAAGACCGACCTAGGATACGTAGAGCCCTTCTTTATGCCCCTAAGGCCCAGGGAGGTTTAGCTTTTCCTAACTTATAGGGCTACTAGGCGGCAGCCCAAATGCGGGTGGCACTCTTATGGGGCAGCTCGGGCTTTGATTCCCACTGGAAAAGAATGGACTTAGCACTTGGGACCAAACCACCCCTCCAGGCCATCCTGTTCCAGAGTGGTGCTGGATTTCCAGAGGTGTGCTATACGGGAGACAAGGGCTGTCCTGGAGGGACTGAGGCGAGGTGTAAATTGGGGTCCCATCAGACACCGATTGTGGAAGTTTCGATAGTGGGCTTAAGAACCTCTTTTCCCAGCGGCCACTTTGGAACCCTGGTTTAAGAAATGGGCCAAGAAAGGATTCCATTCCCCTCATCAGGTCTTAATAACAGATAATATGATTTCTTTTGAGGCATCCTGACAGACATTTGGCCTACACTTACGGGATAATTTGGGATTTTACCAAACCAGAGATTATGTCTTTACTCTTCAGAGGACTTCTGCTCGAGTGGAGAAGACACTGTGGACCCCAGAGGTATTTGGTCATGGGGGAGGTAGAGGCCACATCCCTATTATATCAAAGATTTTACTGGATATGTCCCTACCCATGGAACAACTCAAACTCAAGTGGGAATCAGACCTGGGGATTACTCTCGTAGAGAATGCAATGGGCTGGTATTTGGCATATTACATGGCAGACGACAGGCAGGAATATGGCTGGAAGGTGAGTCCCGATGCTTCCATGTCCCAGCACAGGTGGTGCATTATGCTCCAGCAGCTGGTTTAGCCTGTTGGAGGGGGTGTGGCCATGATCCAGCCTCCCAGGCTCAAATTTTTTGGACACGCCAAGTCCTTAGGGGATACTGGATGGAAATAGAGCATCACCTTAGTGGAGATTTTTCAATTTCAGCCCCCTCTGGGACTGGAGCATCTTGTTTTGAGTTTATGGCCTAGGGAGCTGAGGGGAAGAGAAGCAATATATTTATGGTCAGTTCTGACGATAGCTGCTCTTAAGGCCATTACTAGGAAATGGACAAAGGACCCCTCCCCCTGATGGAGCACTGGAGGGCTACTATAGAGAGTATTCATTTAATGGAGAGAATTACTTTCGCCTTCGCCAGCAAACTCCTTTGTATCAGAATAGGTGGGCCAGGTGGCTCTTGTACGAGCCTAATTTACATGGTGATGCTTAGACCCCACCTCGGGTCCCCCCACTACTCCAGAAGGTGTGCTCTGCTAATGCACTGCTTATTTTAATAGTTTCTCCATTGAGTTTGAGTAGATAGAAAGACTTATGCAGTTAACTGATGGATCTTTAGGATTTGTCAGGTCTGTTTAATTTGATCATTATCTGCTTTACTCAGTAGAAAGCTATTTTGTAGGTACTCACTGTGTTATCATCAAGATTTATTTTACTGTATGTACCTATGTATGTGACATATGATCATTATGTTTGGATATGATGCAATAAGCCCTTTGGGGCCTACCACAATAAAGTATTTAAAAAAAAAAAAAGACAGCAGACACGAATGGATTGTTGGTCGGTAGAGGTAATCGCCTTCCCCACAGCAGCAGCACTGGAAACAGAAGAAGCAGCCAGATTAACTCTTGACATGCACGGTCCTACCTCGGCGGCCCTCCTGAAAGATTTTGGCTCACACAAGGTCCCAACGCCTCAGACTTGTAACCCAGCAGTATGAATAAATGGTGAAGATTAAGTCCAGGAAGATTAATGCTTTCCAGAAAAGAAAGCATAGCTTGCATGCTGTAGCTGGCTCAAATGGAAACAGAGTCAACTTCTCCAAAACAACATTCAAATCCCAAGCCAGGACAGGGAATGGCCTGGAGATTTCAGATGCAGGATGCCCTTAAGAAAGTTACAGGAGACATCCAACTGAGCCATGATACGCCACCACGGCTCATGAAAGGCAGAGATAGCCGAAAGGTGCACCTTGAGGGAAGAGTACTGAGACCGAGTCTGACAGTGATATCAGTTAGTACAGCATCTGGCTCACGGACACATGAAAGGGTACAAATGATACTTGGCAGCCAAGATGGCAAACCTCATCCACTTCATAGCATAAGTGGCTCAGAGTGGAGGGCTTCTGAGTGGCCAAGGACACCCACCACCTCTAGGATACCCCAAACCAGGTGATGGCTACGTCCTCAGGAGCCAGGCATGCAGACAAAGGGACTTGAGGTTGGGATTGACCTGGGCCCCTGAGACTGCATCAGATCCCTGCAGAGGGCAGAGGGACGGAGGTTCCTCCACTAACTGCTGCAGCAATGGAAACAATATCTGCCGAGGCCAGAATGCTGCTACCAGGATCATGCTGGCCCCTCCATCTGCAGCATGATTAGCACCCTCTGAATCAGAGGAAATGGAGGGAAGTCATAGAGCAACCTCGCACATTAGAAAGGACATGTCTTGCCAGAAACAAGCCCTGGCTCTAGCAAACAGCAACTGGGCAGTTTTGTGTTGAGTGGGGATGCAAAAAGGTCCAGCTCTGGAAAATCTCATCTGGTGAATGGATCTTCTGCAACAGATAAGAGAAGTTCCCATTTGTTCATGCCAGGTTGTGTAAGGCTGAAGTTGTCCACTAGGGTGTTTAGCACACCTGGGACATAAACTATTGAGAGAACCAGGGTGTGGTCTAGTGCACAGTACCACACTCTCATGGCCTCCCTGCATATGGCATACGAATGCACCTCTCCCTCCCCCAACTGGCTGATAATAGTATACAACAGTAAGCTTGACAGACTGGATCAACAGCTGACCCAGAAGGAGATGGTTCTGAAAGGTCTGCATGGCATACAGGACCGCCCACATCTCCAGAACACTGATGTGCAGGTATACTTCGATGTGGTACCATGTCCCTTGCATCTGAAAGGAACCCATGAGGTCCCCCCAGCCCGAGCCAGACATCCATAGTGAGGATTTGCAGGGGAAGGAGATCTGAATGGAACCCCTTGCAACAAGTTCAGTGGTACTATCCACTATTGCAGCACCTTGGCACTGGGAGAAAACCAGCAATAACTGATCTAATTCATCCGTGCACTAGTTCACTGCACCCAGAGTGTAAATTGGAGGATGCGCATGTGTTTGTTTATTTTTATTTAGTTTTTGTTGACCGGGTAAGTGCACTAGACAAATCCTGCCTATTTTCAGGCACGACCCGGGGGAGGGGGATACAGATGAATGCCAACTGACCTTGAACCTGATTAAGCTGCTGGTGGGTATTTTTAGTGAACGAGGGAAATTTGGCCAGGACACCGGGGAAATTCCCCTACTCTTTTCGATAAGTGCCACAGGATCTTTAACATCCACCTGAACTACCACCAATCCAGGCAGATGGGACCTCGGTTTAGCGTCTCATCCGAAAGACAGCACCTCAGAAGTGCAGCACCCATCTCATGCTGCACTACAGTGTCAGTACTGGGATATTAACCCAAGTGCCAGATGTGCAAACTGAACCCACAGCCCTCTGATCTCCCGGCCTCAGAAGCGAGTGTGCTACCTACTGAGCCACTGACACCGATATGTGCAGCCTGGCCAAGGGAACCATTGGAACGGCAGCAGCCATCAACCACAACAGCCTCACATACACCCTAACAGGGATAAAATGGCTCTGAGTGACCGCTTGAGCCTGGGCAATAAAGCACTCTACTCTGTTCTGAGGCAGGAAGGCCTTTCCCTGCACTGAGTCCAGAACTACCCCTATATATTGCAGCCTTTGGAACAGGGATAGGACCGACTTGGGCAAGTTGACCGTGATGCCCAGGGAGAGAAACAGCAGAAGGGTCCTCTCCAGAAAAGAAACTGTTCTCTGGTCAGGGCTTAGAAGCCAATCCGTCCAGATACAGGAAAACATACAGTACCCTCCATTATGAGAGCTGCAGCTACTGCTACTAAGCACTTGCATAGAAACATATAATTTAACAGCAGATAAGGACCCCTTGGCCCACCCAGTCTTCCCATTTCCCTACCTAATGGAGCTTTTGCCACAGATTACACCATAAGAACGGAGTCCTAAGCAGTACAAAGACAAATCTTGACAAAATGGGAAGAGGAAAATGCAGCAGAAACCTGTTATCCTCATGAAAGTAGGCCCTGTAGGACAGTCAGAAAGCCTGTCCTGTGTCTGGAGAGCATGTCAAACTATAGTGCTAAAGAGAAAGTATGGAGCGGAACTCCAGGTGGCAGCTGTGAAGAAATCTGCTGCTGACACGTTTAGTAAAGATGCAAGAAAGCAGCAACTCCCTGGTTGAATGGCTACCAATCCCAGTAAAAGCCTGTCATAGTTCTGGTAGCAATAAACAATGCAATGAACCAACCACTTAGATAAAGTCTGCTTCGTTACAGGCACCCCACAGCGGGGATCGACAAATCCCATAGCCAGCGTCCCGAGGCTACATTTTTGCCATGGGACAACCAATTTCACAGTATTTAGTTGTCCTGGGTCAACCAAATCAGTGCTGCCTTTTTTGTTTGTTCTGTTCAATTTATTCGGTCCACCAACTCCACGCTAGATGTCCCCAGATCTCTTGTTGGCTGTGTGTGTGTGTGGGGGCCAGAGGTCCTTCATGATCAAGCTTTAGCCATCATCCGCCGCCAGAGTAGAAGCTGAGAGGAAGAGCGAGCACCATGCGCCCGCTGCAGTGCGGATATCCTGCTACCCACCCAAGATCATCACAGCACCCACTGCCAGTGTGCCACTCACAGGGCTGCCAGGTAAGTCCACCAATGCTTTGGGACAGTCCTGTGGGGTACGGGCACGATTGATGGGGTGGAGATGGGCGGGTGCTAGTACTGCCTCCACATGCACTTGGCCATTTTATTGAGACAAGTGCAGTAGATGCAGATGGAGTAACTTCGATGTTGCTGTAGCTGCAGGGGCCATTTCTTCAAGTGGCATGAGGGCTGGCTGCTCAAGTGCACTTGTGGGAGAACATTTTGAAAAAGACTGAAATGGGGAAGGAAGGAGGTGGGACGTTTCCTTGCCAGGTGGGTAATGTTTGTGTCAGTTGCGAGGTATATGTGAGGATCGTCAGCGATGAACTAAGTGGAAGTGGGATAACTGTGAGAGAAAAAATAAACCATTTGAATCGGGTCAGTCAGTAAGTGACTGAGAAAGGACCCAAACCTTAGCCACAGTGATGCATCAACCAGCAGGCAACTAGAAAGAAAGTAAAAGTGTCTGCCAATGCTTTAGCTAAACAAAAAAAAACAAAAAACAAAGGGAATACTTGTGTAAGCACAGCCTGCGGTTCAGCAGAAAAGTTGGGGGCAACTGGAGTTGGGCAGTTTGGGCTGACACAGAAAGAAGAGAGGAGACAGCACGGGTGTGAGATTGGACTTGTGTATGGGACAGGGAATCTTGGGCAGTTGGGGAAGAGGACTGAGGAGTGCTTTAAAGAAAGAGACGGACTGATTAAAGGAAAGAAAAAAAAAGAAAATTACGCTACAAACTAAAGTGTATCACTAAAAAAAAAAAAATCTACCCTACTCTAGCTAACTGGCACCCAAAGGGGCCAGGTGCTCTCTGTGCTGTGGGTACGGTTGTAAAACCCACTGCAAAAGAGTGTGGGACAGGTTCAAAGAGGGCTAATTGCCAGGGCTTGCTGCTGTATGTGGCACTTGGGCATGCAGTTGTAGGAATAGACATATTCAGCCACAGCCATGCTGTTAGCTTGTACCCTACCCAACTGACAGACACCCAGGTGGTTGTTAACTGTACTAAGTGTCTGCCACCTGTTCCCTGACCCACCTCCATCCCAGTCTACTAGTACCACTACTCAATAAGAGACACATACCACAGATACTGAAACATTTTACCTGTTTTCCTGATGTTCTATGTCTACATACTATTAACAGTACAACCCCCACACCGTGTACTTTGTTTCTGTGTTAATTTTATTTATTTTTTTAATTTACCTTGAAATGCACTGGACTACCACTTGAAACTCAGGGATTACCATTTTTGGCAAGGCCAGTTGTCTGGGACTAGCATGCAATTTTAAAATTTGTCGATCCCTGCCCTACAGTACCCGGGGGCAAACAAAACAAACTGATCAGATTTCCTGAAATCCCGGGTACAAGTCAAGTGATAATGAAGAACCTGGTGAACATCTAGAGTATGAAGTAGAGCATCCTCGATTGGAATGCTCTGGATGATAAATGAGGAAGATGGATGTCCTGGTTCAGGAGGTAAGTCGGACACCACTTGCATGAGGAAAGTACAGCTGACATAGAACTTACCATAAAGTAGTTACGTAATAACTTACCGTAACAGTAGCTCTTCGAGAACAGCTCTTGCAGCAGGTTACACCATTAGGACTGAAGCTGGCAGGCACCAGGACCCCACGGAAATTTTCTAGCTAGCAGTATTCAGCGGGGACCGCCTCAGACGTCGGTCCCGCCCCCGACATCAGGCATAGTACATAAGGAGGCGGTCCGCCAGAATCCCCAGTTCTCCCGCTGGAGACTCTCGGCTGGATGACATCAGAAGAGGAGACTGAGGATCCACCATCAAATGATGCATCAGAGTGGTGTTGACAACACCTGGTCCTAGGAGAAGGATACGGAACGAAAAATCTACCTCCAGCGGGGATGGTGGGAGGAAAGTACCTGCTACAGAGCTGTTCTCGAAAGATCTACTGTTCTTACAGAACTGTACCTATCTCACTTGAGAAACAGCTCTTCCAGCAGGTTACACCATTAGGACTGATTCCCAAGCAATACTGGAAATCCCACACCATTGGGAGGAGGGAAGGTAGAAATCCTTAGTAGAACCTAAGCCAAGAACAGAAGCCCTTGAAGGATCATGCTAGACCAAAACCTGCTCTTCAGCTCGATGCAACGCCCAGGCTATAATGCCTGATGAAGGTGTGCACAGTGATCCAAGTAGCTGCTGCACAGATGGCTGAGGTGGACAACATCTTTAAGGCTGCAAAGGAGGTAGCCACCCTGTGGAATGACCTTAACAGCACCGGTGAGGGTCTGTTGCGCTCTGGTAACAGAGCGTGATACAATGTATGAGCCACCTGGACAGCTTACTGTTTGGAAATGGGGCTCCACATCATCCTGTGTGAAGGGAGACAAAAAGCTGATCAGATTTTCAGTGGTGTTTGGTTCTGGTCAGGTAGTATCGAAGACACCTATGCACATCTAAAGTGTGCAACAGGGCTGCTCCTCGATTAGAATATTTAGGGAAGTACACTGGTAGATCGATGTCCTGATTAAGAGTGAGAGCAGAGACCACCTTAGGCAGAAACTTCGGATTGGTCCATAAGGATACCCTGTCCTGGTGGAAAACCAAATAAGGTTCTTTGCACATCAGTGCATGAAGCTCCGAAATTCTTCTGGCCGAAGTAACGGCAACTAAAAAACAACATCTTCCAAATAAGGAGACATAGCTCGCAATCCAAGGCTGGCTCAAAAGGTGGCACTGTAAGCTGCTCCAGAACAGACAAAGGGTAAATCCCAAGGCGGAATAGGATCTTTGATCGGAGGTCCAAGGTGGAGGACACCTCCAGGAAGGCTCGTGCACGTGTCCAACTTAGATATAGGACATTGGCCTATAGCAATGTGATAGACTGAGATGGCACAAAGGTGTACTTTTTCGAGGAGTCGGCCAAGCCTGTCTGAAAAAGAGACAGGAGGGATTGTCAAGACCGACCTTTCTGACAATCCATTGGCGAAAACCCCGTGCTTGAGCAAGAAGCGAAATCTTATTTCGCCAGCGTAAGTAGCGCTTTGGTAGACGTTTCCTTCCAGGCATCTCTATCTTACGAGACCCGTATCGATAATGGCTATGTCTCTAGGGGCCAAGCGTGCAGGTTCACACGGGGTCTGGATGGACCAAGGAACCCGCCTCCTGAGACAGCAAGTGAGAGCTGACTGGCAGAGGCACTGGAGGTTCCCGGGACAGCTGATGTAGTAGAGGGAACCAGATCTGCTTGGGCCAAAATGGCGCGATAAGTATCAGCATCGCTTGCTCTCTGCCAAGTTTCAAAAGGACCCTCTGGATCAACGGAAAGGGGGGAAAGACATAGAGGAATCTGCCCGCCCAGGAGAGGGACAACGTGTCTTGCCAGAAAACACCAGGCCCTGGATCTAGTGAGCAGAAATTGGGCAGTTTTGTGTTGGATGGGGACGCGAAAAAGTCTAACTCTGGTGTACCCCCATCTGCGAAACAGATCCTCTACTACCTCTTGGAGCAGTTCCCATTCGTGGACTCTGGCTTGAGGCGACTCAGGCTGTCTCTGACGACGTTGTCCACCCGGACATGAACAGCAATGAGGTTTGCCTTGTTGTAGAACTCCATCCCACACCCTCATGGCCTCCCTTCAAAGTGGGTAGGAATGGGTGCCTACTTATTTGTTGAGGTAATACATCACCGCGGAATTGTCTGTTTTTAACAGAACAGTACCCGGTGGAATCTCCCACTGGAAAGCCTGCAGGGTGTAAAGAACTGCTCTCATTTCCAGGATATTTATGTAGAGATGAGTCTCTTGGGCTGTCCACAGGCCCTGAGACCGGACACCGTCGAGGTGTGCTCCCCTGAGGCGTCTGTGCAGAGCGTCACAATCGGAGACGGCGCAGTGAAGGGGACCCCCACTCACAGGTTCTTCGAATCTAGCACCCATTGCCAATCCCGGATTACGGCCTTCGTGATCCGAATTGGGAGCTGCAGATGGTCTTGTTTTTGATCCCATTGGACCCGTAACATCCACTGGGTCACCCACATGTGGAGACGGGCTAGCAGAACTGTTGCAATGGCCGCAGCCATGTGTCCGAGCAAGTAAAGGACCAGTCTGGCTAGGACGGTCGTCTTTGCCAATATGTCCCTGATGAGGGATCTGATGTGTTCCGCACGGTCCTGGGTGGAAAGCTTTCCCCTGGACGGTGTCCAGAACTGCGCCTATGAACTGCAGAATCTGTGACGGAACCAGGCGTGACTTCTCTTGATTGATAATGATGCCCAACGTCTCAAACAGAGACTGAGTACAATAAATGGCAGACATCAGGGCCTCCTGGGAGGGCGCCATGAGAAGCCAGTCGTCCAGTCTGACGGCGGATCCTGATGTGGCTGTTGAACCCCTGACAGAAGGAGCAGGCCTTGGTGTCATGGTCCGGGCCTAAGCACAGCAGGCAGGATGAATGAGGATCCTTGAAGGGAATCCGTTTTCCGCAGGCACACTTGGAAGGGTGTCCCTCAGAAGAAGGAGTTGGAGAGGACATTAGTTTTGCAAAACTACTCAGAAAAGTTCTTAGTCATCGTGCGCTAGATTAAGACCGAGAGGCCGATGCTGGCGAGTCGACGGCGGGAAAAGAACTGGGGATTCTGGAGACGCCTCTATGTTGATGCCGGGCGTTGGGGCAGGACCCGACGTGGAGGAGGTCCCCCACTGAATACTGCTAGCTAGAAAATTCTGTGGGTCCTGGCGCCTGCCAGCCTAGTCCTACTAGGGGTCTCGCTGCAAGAGCTGCTTCAAGCAAGATCAGTAGATCTTCGAGAGAGGCTCTTGCAGTAGGTAATCACCTTGAGGACTGCTCCCCCGCATCAGGACCTCACGGAAACTTTAGCTACTAGTAATTGATGGGGATCACCACCCAATGTCACAGCATGATGGACGCCAGTGTGACACTATATAGTGAGCGTCCCACACCCAGCTTCTCTCTGAGACCTTAGAAAAGGAGTGAGAGGAGAATGGAAAAACATGCCCTGGAGCCCAAACAAGCTCATAGAAAAACAGCAAAGAAACTTGGGTTAGCTATTGCTAGAGGCTCTCTCAAAGATCTACAGTTTTGGTAAGTTCTCGTAACTGTACTATCTTACTTTGAGAGGGCTCTTGCAGTAGGTGATCACCTTGAGGATTGGGTCCCAAGCAGTGTGTACTGGAAGGAACTGAAACATGGGAGGCAGGAAAGGATCTCCAAGAAGGCAGAATGTTTAGGACAGGAGTCCTTGGAGGACAGCTAGGCCAAAGCCTGCCCTGCACCTAGAGGCAATGTCCAGACTATAATGCTTTGTGAAAGTGTGGACAGAGCTCCAAGTAGCCACGGCACATACTATATGTCAGAGGCTGACACATTCCTGAAGCAAGCAGAAGAGGCAGCCATGCTTCTGGTAGAAAGCCCCTTAACCTCCCCCGGGAGAGTTTTACCATACTTCTGGTAACAGAAAACAATACAGTTTGCCAACCATTTAGATAAACACTGTTTGGAAACTGTGACACCTTCCCTCTAGGGTGAGAAAGAAATGAAAAGTTGGTCCATTTTTTCAGACAGACTTAGTTCTGTTAGTGCAATAACGCAAGATTCTATGAACATCCAAGGTATGCAAAATTGCATCCTCCTGATCAGAATGCCCGGGGTAATGCACTGGCAGTTGAACCAACTGAGAAACCAACTTTTGTAAAAACTGGAGGGTTGGAACGCAGAGCCAACGCGTTTCCGTGAAAATTAAATAAGGCTACTTACACATCAGCGCCTGAAGCTCAGAAATCCACCAAGCAGAAATGACTGCAACCAAAAATAACACTTTCCACGACAAATGGCGCATATCCAAAGTACCAGCCAGTTCGAAAGGAGGCTTTGTCAGTTTTTCCAAAATAAAACTGAGATCCCAAGGTGGCATGGTACTACGCACCGGGGGTTAGTGGTGGAGGATTCCTTTCAGAAAGGTCTTGGAAAACTCCAGCTGAGCCACAGTTTTGCCTCTCACCAAGGCAGAAACAGCAGACAGGTGGACCTTCAGTGAAGAGTAACTCAGGCCCAGGTCGTAGAGGTGTAGGAGATACTCCATGACTTTAGGAACAGCGCACAAAAAAGGGTCCCAACTCTTTAAGGTGGCCCAAATGGAGAACGCCTCCACTTCATGGCATATGTCATCCTTGTAGAAGGCTTCCTAGCCTCTACCAGGACCTGCGTGTCATCAAGGCACAGGTCAGAAAGCACAGGAAAAATCAGGAGCAGTTGTAGAATTCACAAAAAGTGTTTATTAGTACTAGCAATAACAAAAAAAATAAATGTGTTCAGTACAACTATTTACAAAGGCAGAATAAACAGAGAATAATAAAGATCCACCTGAGTTTTCCTTCAATCTGTGTCCCTTGCAATCAATTGCAGCAGTCTTATAAGTCTTTGTAATCCCCTTATTAACAAGCATCCTGTTTTTTTCTAAAATGTTCCTGTAACTATCAGGCATGTGCAGCTAGAACACAATGTCCCAGAACTGATGTCCCTTTTCCACAGCTTCTGCAAAAGGCTAAAAATTGCATTTCAGGTTAACTTCTTGAGTTCCCAATAGGTTCCTGCAATCATCTCAAACTATAATTATATACATTTCAACAGTAACACTATATAATTTCTGAACAAATGGATTCCAATATCAGTTACATTTCCACATAATGATTTGTATATATTTTATACCAGCAGATATATATGGGAGGAAAAGACAGAAACTGCAAGTGAAGGTAGAGAGACAGTGAGAGGCAGACAATGGCGAGGCTGTCGGGGTGATCAAATCCTAGGGTCTTGCAAGAAAATTTAGTCGCACAACCAGAAGAGAGACAGGAAAGGAAAAACCAGAACACAACCCTGCATTCAAACTCTCCAAACAACTGGGACAGGGTCCTATTCAACCCTGTCACATAGACCTCTTAAGAAGGAACCTGTTTTATCAAACAGGTTTCCAAAAACTTTTTATTAATTCTCTAATAATATTAGCTTCTAACTTTCAGAAATTCAGCACATGTGCAGTATCCTTTTTTCTATAACAGTACAGCAAACATTAAAGTTTAAACTCCTACATTTGTTTTTCAACCTTCAGAACCCTCAATTCCTGATCCATATTGCGACAGAAAATCTGCATTGCTATTCTCTTTACCAGATTTGTGTATCACACTGAATTTAAATGGCTGCAGTGCCAGGTACCACCTTGTGATTCTGGAATTTTTAACTTTCATTTGATTAAGCCAACAGAGAGAGTTGTGTGTTGTAGTACAAAGTCAGTTCCTTGCAAATAAAACTTAAGGACTCCATGGCCCACTTTGCTGCTAAAAATTCCTTTTAATGTTGGAGCACCTTTTCTCTCTGTCATGCAACTTCCTACTTATGTACAGAATAGGATGTTCTTTCCCATCTATATGCTGACTCCGGACTGCACCTAGACCTACCTCTGATGCATTTGTTTGTAAGAAAAATGGTTTCTCAAAATCTAGGCTTCTTAAAACAGGGGCTGAACGTAATGCGCAGCCTTAATGGCTTGAAAAGCTTCATCACACTCTGGGTTCCATTTCACATTATTTGGGTACTATTTTTTTGTGAGTTCAGTGAGGGAAGTAGCCAACTCAGCAAAGCTGGGAACAAATCTCCAATAATAACCAGCCAGCCCTAAAAATGACCTGACATGTTTGTTTGTTTTAGGGACAGGGCTGTTAGCTACAGCTTCTTAGAAACCTCTGGCTTGACTTCTCCATTTCCCAAAACGTAGCCCAAATATCTGGTTTCCTGCATGCCCAATGCACATCTGGTAGGATTAATAGTTAGACCTGCATTTTTTATAGCTTGGACAACTGCTCGTAGGTGTTCCAGGTGGCTGTTCCAGTCTGGACTGCACATCACGACATCATCCAGGTACACAGCACAAAAACCAGTGTGAGGTGGTAAAATTACATCCATGTACCACTGGAATGTAGCTGGCTAATCATGTAAACCAAATGGCATAGTAGTGAACTGATGGAATCCAAAAGGAATGGCAAATGCATTTTTGTCTCAGGATTCTTTAGCGAAAGGGATTTGCCAGTAACTCTTAGTGAGATCGAGGGTACTGATACACTTTGCACTCCCCAGTATGTCAAACAAATCATCTATTCCGGGCATAGGATAACTGTCAAATTCTGACACTTGATTAAGTTTCCTAAAACCAAGGCAGATTCTAACACCCCCTTCTTTTTTGTTTACAATTACCATTGGAGATGACCAAGCACTTCTCGACTCTTTTATGATACGATTTTTCATTTTTTGTATTTCCTTAATCAAGTCAGCTCTTAACCAGTCTGGTAACCTGTATGTCTTTTGCCCAACAGGGCGAGCATTTTTCAGCACTATTACGTGTTCGACCCCATTTCCTTGGCCTGGTACTGTGGTAAAAGTACTGTTAAATGTATTTAGCACATTACGAATGTCTGCAGTTTGTTCTGAGGTTAAGGAAACATTCACCTTTACAGCTTCAACAGTTACAGTTTGATCCAGTCCATCATAAGCTACATCAATATCTTCTTTATCAGTTTCTGGTAAAACTAGCAAAGCAGCTTTGGGCATTTTTTCAACCCATTTCTTGAGGAGGTTAGATGGTATATCTTGGTAAGGTTTTTTGTCATGGGGCCTCAGTCACCTGGTTAACAGTGCCAGTACATCTAAGAACTTTATAAGTCCTTGCCACTTCATCAGCAGTTTTTCTGTTGTGTGTAACTGTAGTAAAACCTTTTCGCCTGGCTTGAATACTTTTTCTTTTATCCCATGGTCATAATATACCTTCTGCTGGTTTTGGGCCTCTTCCTGATTACTATGGGCAATGTCAACATACTTTGCCAGCTTCTTTCTTAGGGCACACATATAAGACGTTATAGATTGCTTCTGAGTGGGGTTATCTTCCCACATTTCTTTTATCACATCCAGTGGGCCTCCTGGCTACCCACCATACAGCATTTCAAATGGTGAAAACTCTGCTGATGCCTGTGGCACTCTCTGTAAGCAAAAGTAGGTAGGCCAAGTATTGGTCCCAATCTTTCCGTCCCCTTTATAAACCTTTTAACAAGCATTTTAGGTTTGATAAAAGCTCAACAAGACCGCCTGTCTGAGGGAGATAGGAGGTTCTATGGCAGTGAAACCTAGTACTCTGTACAGCTCCTGAAATACAGTGCTAAAATTACTACCCTGATCAGTAATAATTCTTCAGGTGAGCCCACTCTGCTGAAAATTTCTGCAAGCTCTCCTGCCACTTTTAAAGCTGTGACAGTACGCACTGGAACTGCTTCTGTGTATCGAGTAACACAGTCACATACTACCAGCATAAATCTATTACCCTTTTTACTTTTGTCTAAAGGACCAACCACACCCACTACAATTCTCTGAAAAAGCACATCTATCAAGGGTAGAGGGCAGCAGGGGCACCTTGTCTTTTCTAGTGACTGGGGCTACTTTCTGATGTGTAGCACAAGAACAACAATAGGTAGCAACATCTTCATGAATTCCAGGCCAGTAAAATCTATACCACAATCTGGGAAGGGTGCGATCCCTCTGAGTGACCAGCCACACAACTATCATGTGCTATCTGTACCAACTCTGTTCTATATTTCGTGGTATAACCAATTGTTCTGTCTGAGTTTTAACTCAAAGTCGCATAGTAACGCATCACATTTTTTTTTTTAAACTTTGTCCACCCTGTTTTGGTTTCACCCCAGCTGCTTAAAATAACCCTGGAGAGAAACATTGTTAGTTTGTTCTGAAAGAAAATCACAACCAGTGATCAGTTTAGTTTCAGCATTTTCATATGTTAACCCCTTATGTCCACCAGTCATTTGTTGCCACAGTTTCTTCAGGCACTGTCTTTCTTTCCTGGGTTTCCGGATATTGGAGCTGTGCTCAAACAAATCCGAATCAAAATCACTGAAAGGAAAAGTGTCCCCACTGTTTGAGATTTTCTTTGCCTGAGTTTGTTACAACTGCTGCCGAAACTGCAGGGTTCAGTTCCTCGGAGATTAACTCAGTAAATCCTAGACAGTCATTTCCAATAATCAGGAACTGGTAACTTCGGTACTACAATTCTATCTTTCATTTGGTGCGAACACCCTTAATGGTCAGAGTCACTTGAATGGTGGATAGTATCGAATGTCCCCGTGGATGCAGATGACACCAGTACCTGGGCCCTTTGCACAGTATTTTACCAGCACCTCAATATGCACTAGGGTCTGTGTTTCCCAAATCAGTGAATCCCTTTATAGTTTTATCTCCCACCTCCACATCTAAGTACTTGCCCCAATTTGCGAAGGACAAATCTGCTCCAGTGTCACTCTTCTTACAGTAATGTCTTACAATATGACCTGGCTTATTACAGTTATAGCAAGTAACGTCTTTGGGCACAGATTTGTTACCCCCACCAGAGTGCTTATCAGACTTGGAGCTTAAATGGGAAAAAAAAGTGTCTTACTGGTGACTGGCTGTTACCTCACTGCTGTGCCATCTGTCTGGCCATGTCTTAGTCCTCGGCCAAAGAAACAGCCTTTTCCCCACTTTCTGCTCCGTGTTCCTTTACCCAAAGCTGCACTTCTATAGGCAGGATGTTGATGAATTGCTCCACTGCAAATGTGTCCATCTGTGGGACTGTTTTGCCCTCTGGTTAGAGCCATTTTATCAGGAGTTCTCTGAGTCGGGTGAAGGCTTCTCAAGGATTGTCGACTGGGCTGTACTTCAGAGATCGAAATCTCTGCCTGTAGGTCTCTCCTGAGAAGTCATAACTTTTCAGGATCTCGCTTTTTACCAGGTCATAGTTTCCTGACTGGGCAGTGTCCATATTGCTGTAGGCAAGTTGGGCTTTACCTGTCAGGTAAGGTACCAGTCTGACTGCCCATTGCTGCTTTGGCCCGTGGCCAGCTGTGGCAACTCTCAAAATTTGTCGGGTATGCCTCGATATCATCAGAGGGACACAACTTTGTAAGTTTAATGGCTTTTAAGTTGCTTGTATTTTGTTGCCGTCTGGATCTGTGCCAGATCCTCTGCCTTTGATAGCCAGCAATGTATCCAGCCACCACTGCTCCCATCGCTGCATCTCTTCTCCAATATGCTGTTCCTCTTCTCTGCTTCTCAGTCTCCTTTTGTTGTATAGCCCACCATTTGAAAAAGTCCATCAGGCATTCAGGTTCTGTCACTGCCTGTTCTTTTTCCATAACTTGTGTTGGCTGTACAATCTCAGTTGGACTTCTGTCTCTGCTAGTTTGGCCGCCATTCTCCTGGTAACCACTCCTGGACTTGCTGCTGCAGAATCCATACATTTGTCTATGTTTCCCTGGTACTAGGTCCAGTACCCATGCACAAAACTCCTGGCTTAGAGTATGCACGGCGTAAATCCCACTTAGGCTGCCACCATCTGTCGTCAAGGCACAGGTCAGGAAGCATAGGAAAAAACAGAGGCAGTTGTAGAATTCACAAAAAGTGTTTATTAGTACTAGCAGTAACATAAACAAGCATTTGTCAATGCCGAATGTTGCTTGCTTGTATGTGCTGTTTAGGTATTTGGAAGTGATAGTCCCATGCCTTCCTCCCAAGACATCCATTGTGTCTTTCCGTTCAGTATACACAGAAGAGTGGGAGAGGCAAGGGCCACAGCAGTACAGCAGTTGCCAAGGGGGTGAAGAGGTGGACAATAGTCCATTCAAAGGCAAAAGAGTCCTGCAGGAGCTCACTAAATTGAAGGTGGACAAAGCGATGGAACCAGATGGCATACACCCAAGGATATTAAGAGAACTGCGAAGGGAGATAGCAGTACCTCTGGCAGCCATGTTCACTGAGTCATTCAACACGAGTGAATTGGAGGAGGGCACATGTGGTCCCTCTGCACAAGTCCGGCGACAGGGAACAATAGGCCATTCAGCCTCACCTCAGTAGTGGGGAAGATCATGGAGACATTGCTTAAAGAAAGGATAGTGGGGCATCTAGAAGCCATCAGAGCCCAGGACTACAGACAACATGGATTCACAGCGGGAACACCATGTCAGACAAATCTGGTTGATTTCTTTGACTGGGTGACAAAGGAAGTGAATCAGGTTGGGGCAGTGAACAACGCTTACCTTGATTTCAGCAAAGCCTCTGACATCATCCCATATAGGAGGCTAATAAACTAGCTGGGTAGGCTGGGCATGGGGGAAAGGGTGGTAAACTGGGTTAGAAACTGGCCAACAGCAGGAGGCAGACAGTGGTGGTAAACGGTGTGCAGTCTAGGGAGAGGGGGTCACCAGTGGGGTGCTGCAGAGATCGGTCCTGGGGCCAGTCCTGTTCAATGTCTTCATCAGTAACATGGCAGAATGTCTGAAGGGAATTTTTTCACCAAATTTTCAACATAGCCATTTTAAGACCTCTGCTCATGAACAGTGTCACTGTGATTTTCTTAATCTGTCCCAAACATTGACTGTGCACACCAAATGCGCCATTGTGCGCTACATGCACGGACACACATTTTGGGCGACGTGAAAAATGACAGCTGTACTGCTCATAAGGAGGTGTGGTAAAATGGCAATGTTGAAAATCTGGAGGGCAAATATTAAAAATTTGCGAACTTACGAGCGTGTGTAGGAACTGCGCAACGCACGCTCGTAAAACAGTCATTTTTAGGAATTTTTTCACCAAATTTTCAAACTAGCCATTTTTAGACCTCTGCTCATGAACAGTGTCACTGTGATTTTCTTAATGTGTCTCATACAATGATTTCGCACACCGACTGCGCCATTGTACTACATGGGCAGTAACATGTTTTGGGCAGATGTGAAAATGACAGCTGTACTGGCGATAAGGAGGTGTGGTAAAATGGTAATGTTGAAAATCTGGAGTGAAAACATTGAAAATTATGAACTTACGCCGCATGGGATCAGCGCAACAAATGTTCATAAAACAAGTCATTTTGAGAATTTTTCACCAGTTTTCAACATAGCCATTTTAAGACCTCTGCTCATGAACAGTGTCACTGTGATTTTCATAATCTGTCCCAAACATTGATTAGCGCACCGATCAGCGCCATTGTGCGCTACATGCATGCAAACACATTTTGGGTGACATGTAAAAATGACAGCTGTACTGCTCATAAGGAGGTGTGGTAAAATGGCAATGCTGAAAATGTGGAGGAAAATATTAAAAATTAACGAACTTACGCATGTGTGAGGTACTGCACAACGACATCAGAAACAGTCATTTTAGACTTTTACTATTTGCAACATAGACTTTTGAGAGCCCACCTTATCAACACTGGCACTCAAGTTTAAATCGGTCCCGGAAGGTGATTTTGATGATTGATCGCAAATCACCCTTCGGCCCGATTAACGCCATGACAGTGACAGAATTCATGAGGAGGGGTCCCAAAATCTCATGTTGAAAATTTGTGCCAAATTCCAAAAAATGCCTGAGATATGCAGCAAAGTTGAAAAACCCTATCTATCCCATTATACAGCTTACCGCATTTCTCAGTTCGCGGTCGGCTTTGAAGAGTGCAGACGTGTTCCCGTCCACCAAGATCATCGGACCGAGGTCCAGAGGTAAGTATGGGGTGAATGGGGTGGGGGAGGCAGGAGCGGAGTGGTGGGGTGGTGGAGGGGCAGGAGAAGCCATGGGACAGTTTTTGATTTACAGTTTTTTTTTTTTTTGAATATGACGACGAGGAACGCTTGCTATGCTGGAGTGGGCTCCTGGTGGCAGCTGGATGCTTTGGGGGCTTGAGCGATAGGGAGTGGGCACCCCCGTCATAACACATTTTGCCACGCAGGGTGGGCTCCCCAGTGTGGCACCTGGATGCTTTGGGGGTGGAGCCGATGGGGAAGGGGACTGGGCACCTCACGGCCCGACAGCGGTGCATGGGGAGGGGAAGGCGCATAAGCACGCAGTACGCGTGCGTGTGTGTGTGGAGGGGGGAGCTCTGCTCACTGAAGCGGAGCTATCCCTTTCAACTGCACGACCACTGCATTTTCAACTGCTGTCATAGACAGCTGCAGCAGTGATTGGGGAACTGGGGCCGTGCCTGCAAACACAGTGACTGAATTGGAAGACGGGTGCCACACCTCCAAAAACTCGGATGATGGCACTATGTTTCTTGCACAAGCGTGCAAGCAACATAAAAAATAAACTTGTTCAGTATAACTATTTACAAAGGCAGAATAGAGAAGAATAAGATCCATCTGAGTTTTTCTTCAATCTCTGTGTCCCTTGCAAGCAATTCCAGCTCTGTCGTAAGTCTTTGCAACTCCCCTTAACAAGCATCCTGTTTTTTTCTAAAACGTTCTTGTAAATATCAGGCGCATGCAGCTAGAACACAATGTTCCAGAACTGATGCCCCTTTTCCACAGCTTCTGCAAAAGGCTTAAGAATTGCATTTCAGGTTAGCCCCTTAAGTTTCCAATAGCTTTTTACAATCATCCCAAACTATAATTATATACATTTCAACAGTAACACCATATTATTTCTAAACATAGGGATCCCAATATCAGTTACACTTCCACATAATGATTTGCATATATTTTTATACCAGCAGATATGTAAGGGAGGAAAAGACTAAAAAGCAAGTGAAGGTAGAGAGATAACGAGAGGCAGAGAACTGCGAGACTGTCTGGGTGATCAAATCCTAGGTCTCACATGAAAATTTGGTTGCGCACCCAGACAGAGAAGAGACAGGAAAGAAAAGAACAGATCCCAGCATTCAAACTCTCCATAACAACTGGGACAGGGTCCTATTCAACCCTGTCACACTACGCCACAATGGAGGAAACTCCATAACATGAAGCAGCTATGTTCTGAGGTGCCATGCATGAAGGTGAAGGGACTTCAGCCCTGGATGGACCAGCATGCCCCTCTCCTGAGTCAGGAGATCGTGGCGGGGCAGGGGAACTGGAGGCTCCACTGCAAGCTGCTGAAGCAGAAAACAAACTTGATGAGGCCAATATGGGGCAATCAGAACACACGAGCCCCTCTGCCTGAAGCTTGAGCAGCACCCTCTGCAGAACTGGAAAGGAGGAAGGCGATAAAAACCTCCCTGTCTAACAAAGAGATAGCGAGTCTCACCAGAAAGCACCATGCCCAGGAGCGAGCGAGCAAAACCTGGGTAGATCTGTGTTGTACGGGGAGATGAACAGATCTAGGTCTGGATGACCCCATAGGTCAACTATGTATTCGACCACTGCTTGCTTGAGCTCCCACTCATAGGCTCAAACTCTGTGTGGCTGAAACTGTCCGCTAGGATGTTTTGCACACCTGGAACGTGAACAGCTGTGCGGTGAATTCAATGCAGCATTGCCCAATTCCACCCCCGCAACATCTCCCTGCAGAAGGGATACGAGCAAGTGCCCCCTTCCTTGTTGAGGTACCAGACTACGCACATCTTGCCCAACTGAACTAATAGGGGGCTCTGGTGGAGAGCATACCGCACAGTCCTCATCTCCAACAGATTTATGTGTAGAGAGAGCTCTGATGGAGACCACAGCCCTCGAGTCCTGTGACTCCCAAGGTGAGCACCCCAACCCATCCCTGACACATCTGTAGTAAGGGCCTGAGTGGGAGAAGGGTACAGGAAAGGGATCCCCTTAGTGAGATTATTGAGAGCCTACCACAATAGAAGATCCCCTGCTGTATCGAACTGGAGACCATGACCATGTGGTCTAGGTCGTCCAACCTCTGATCCCACTGCGCTCTGAGCATCCAGTGGGAGATTCGCATCTGTAGCTTGGCTAGAGGAACAGTGGGGATGGCCACTGCCATAAGGCCAAGTAGTCGGAGAACAGACCTGGCCGTGGCCCGCCTGCTGGAGGCTACAAGACAAGCCTGCTTCTGCAAAGTTTCCACCCTGTCCAAAGGGAGGAAAGCCATACCCTGAGCCATATCCAGCACCGCTCCAATAAACTGGAGGCACTGGGAAGGGGCAAGTTGGGATTTGGGAAGGTTAACAGTGATCCCAATCTGCGTAAAGAGGTCTGGGTTAGTTAAGAGGGAAAGTTCCAGCTGCTCCCTCAACGGGGCTGACAGGAGCCAGTCACTGAAGTAGGAGAACACATAGTGGCCCTGTCACCTCAGGGCCACCGCCACTTCCGCAAGGCACTTGGCAAATACCCACGGTGCTGAGGACAGGTCAAAAGGGAGGGCCTTGAACTGGCAATGCTCTCCCTGAAAGACAAATCTGAGGCAGTGCCGATGGGCCTGAAAAACTGGGATATGGAGATAGGCATCCGGCATATCCAGAGCACAGAGTCACTGTCCCTTGTGCAGGAGCAACACCAGATCTGGGAGGGTCAGCATTCAAAGCAGTTTGTACTCTATGTACACATTTAGAGCGCTGAGGTCCAAAATGGGACACAAGTCTCCTGTCTTTTCCGGTACCAGGAAGAAGTGGGAATAATACCCCTTTCCTACCTGGGGCTTGACAGAACGGGCTCTATTGCTTCCTTTTGTAACAGAGCCTTGATTTCTTCCCTTAAGAGGAGAATGTGCACCTTTGGATAATGAGACACCCTTGGAGGCCTATCTGGGGGTTTCTCCAGAAACTGCAGTGTGTGGTCCTGCCCGACCAACTGAAGGACCCACAAGTGGTTGGTGACTGCCTTCCATCCCGGCAGGTGATTAGCTAACCTTCTGCCCACCGTCCCTCTGAGGGACAGGGAGGAGGGGGCAGACCGCGAGTCAAGGGGGTTGGGGGCCACGCTGGGGCTCTTTGAGCTTTAGTGGAGGGCTGCCGCTGCTGACAGTGCTCAACGTTTTGTCTCTTGGCCTGAATCTAGGGTGGTATATAGTGTGTACCGACCTTAAGATCCTGAACTTATCCAGAAGGCTGGTGATGATGTCTGGGCATCACCTCCAAAGAGGACAGAGCCCCTAAAGGGAGTATTCTGGATGGTCACCTGAACGTCCAGTGCCAAGCCAGAAACCCTTAGCCAAGAATAACACCTGAGGCTAACCACCATGGCAGTGCCCCTGGCCAGGGAGTCCATGGTATCATACATGACCCTCAGTGAATGCGGACAGGTAACCTTGGAGGACCTGATGGTGTCAGCCAGGATAGTTTTTGACTGCGAGTCCAGCATAGCGTCAATGGCAGGTTCCAGCTGACTAAAGAGAGACGTCTGGTAAATTAGCATATGTGCCATGTAGTTTAAGGCACTCATGGCCAAAGTGGAGGAAGAACATAATTTCCTCCCTCCCACACTGATCCAGCTACCTCAACTCCTTATCAGAAGGAGAGGTGCTCGTATGTCTCAGTTTAGTGGACCTGTGATGAGCTGCTGCAATGACTACCGAGTCCACCTTGGGATGAACACTAAGGTGAGCTTTACCCTCTGGCGTTCTAGATGTCCGGTCAGCCTTTTTGGCTATTGCCAGTACTGAAGAGGGCATCATCCAAATGGTGGATATCGGGTCTTCATGAGGCTCTAACCAAGGAGTTGTGAGGACTGAAACTGACTCTTGGACGTCCAAAATCTCAGTCAGTCTTTGGGGCTTAGGATCTACCCCACCCCCCACACACTGTCAAGATCTGTCCTAGCTGCTCCCTGTGACACTCAGTCTCCCCCTTTGATCCTACCCACTCTCCTTACCTTCTACTCCAACCACCATATCACAAGATATCTGTGAGTTCAATAATTATTCAACTCACTGTCTTAAAAGTTAATTTCTACAACCCTGATTATGTATTCCTGCAACCAGCTATTCTTACCATGTGAACAGTTCGATCTGTTATTCTGTGAATGTGTATTATAAGAATATATTGTTTGCTTCTCTGTAGCCTATGTAACTGACATGTATAGTGAAAATTTGTGCTCTCCGTCCTACTGTGTGTTATGTTTAACATACTATTGTTCTCTGTTAACTCACAGAATTACCTGTCTGTATCCTGACGTGGAACCTTTGTAAAGGAGCTTTTAGCTCAAAGGTCAAATTCTAGTATTCACTGGACTTCAATTCACAGACCTCAGCAATCGTTTGCAGGAGATCTGCGAAGAAGGTCCTCAGGTAGGGATTTCGGAATTCTTTGGCCTTGGCTCCTCTGTGGGAGGAGTTTCAAACCCGACCCTGCAGAGGAAGAGGAGTTGGAATCTGAGTCTGGAGCGAGGACTCCGAAAACCAGACATCAAGACGAGAAGGTCCCAGAGAGCCAGGAAGGGCTTTGTCTGTCGACCCTCCTGCCAAAGTTTCTTTCGATGGGCCCAACATCAGCTGACATGCATCCAGCGTAGGGGTAGACCTGGGCACCTTGAGGTGTGGTGGCTATCCAGCTCTGACATGAGCTGGGCCTTGGTCTCTGACCACCAGGATTGCAGAAAAGCCCGGAAGTCTGCCCGAGGGTGAGGAGGAGATGGAGGGGACGGAGGAGGCTGGTAGGCCAGTGTGGGTATCCCAAAGAAAACGACGTTTGCTCTACCTTGGTCAACAGCATTTTTCTGATAAGTGTGACATCTGTAAGTCTTTTCCTGAGAAAACAGTGAAAAATGTAGGGAGAGGCTTAACAGAAAATTAGAAGAGGGGTCCATGGGCTCTAACCAGTCCACCCCCTATAAAACTGCGGCTACCCCTTCCAGAGACTCCAAATTCACCCCTGGTATGGGTGAGGGCTCTGGCAAGAGAGGCAATGAACCGGCTGACTCTCCGATGCCCGGCAAAAACCTAAAGAAAACAAAGCACACTGAAACCCCAACTGAAACGCCTCAAGGAATCCCCCCAAGTGCCTGTACCTGCTCCTCTGCCTGCAGACCTAACACAGGCTCTAGTCTTATTACAAGTGCTGCAGGGCTTACTACCCCCTAAGCAGCCTGTGGTCACTCCTGCTGAAAAAGCTCCTGTTTTTGTACCTCTTTTACCCACTGACACAGTGGAATATGAGGAAGATGATCAGGAAGAGGAGGGTATTGAACCAGAGGTCTCACCAGAACAAGACTTTGGCTCTCCTCCCAGACCCACAGAGGACTTTCCATCCCATTTTTCTTTTTTTAGGAAAATGGTGGCGACCCCCTGGATCTGGAAACTGCAAAAGAAATCCAGGATGAAGAAAAAGCTCAATATATGGAGCTCATGGGGCTGACACCCACCAAGAGGCTCCTTCTGACTATGCACAAGTTCTGTAAGAAGGATGTCCTGGAAATTCTCAAGACTTTCAACACTGTCACACCCACTGATAAAAAGTGTAATAAGAAATACCGCTTGGATGGTCAGGAGCTGAGTTTTTTGTTTACCCACCTGTAACAGGAGTTCTAGGAATGGTATATGTTGTGCATCCACACTGTCTGGCAGGTACCTTGCCACTTTAAGATGGGCCAGAAAGTCTTCAAGCTGGCTCCTCCCTCCCACCCAGGTGATGAAACTCTCGGCTCCACCCCATGACGCTAGATCTAGCCCGCTGGAAGCCAGGTTGTGTACCTTAGCCAGGGAGGTTGGGTGGGTCCCTATGGATGAACAACATATACCTCTCCAAGAAAGTACAGTTACGTAAGAACTTACCGTAACAGTAGATCGTCGAGAGAGGTTCTTGCAGTAGATAATTACATATAGGACTGATGTCGGCAGGCGGCAGGACCCCACGGAAACATTTCTAGCTAGCAGTCCCTGGCGAGGGACCGCCCCCACATCAGGTGACCGGCGTCAGGAGACGTCGCTATAAAGGGGCGGTCCCTGACGCCCGCCTTCCAGTTCTTTCCCGCCACAGGCCAAAAAAGAGGCCAGACAAGAGAGGAGCGGATATTTCCATCACTGAAAAAGGAGCAAAAAGCCTAGGGGATGGAGAGGAGGATATTTACTGCAAGAGCCTCTCGAAGATCTACTGTTACGGTAAGTTCTTACGTAACTGTACTATCTTACTTTGAGAGGGCTCTTGCAGGTAATTACATACAGGACTGAACCTAGCACAGTCTGGAACAAAGAGGCGACCGGGAGGAGGAAAACTACTCCAAGAAGCAGTTCTAGCTGTGCAAGCTTCAAGATAAGAGGCCTTGCAGAATAGCCAGCCCGAAGCCTGCTCTACAGAGAGAGGCAATATCCAAACTGTAGTGTTTAGTAAAGGTATGGACGGAAGTCCAAGTGGCAGCAGCACAGATATCTGCCGCTGACACATTCTTGAAACAAGCCACTGAGGCAGCTACCCTCTGGTGGAGTGGCCTCTTCATTGATCCGGGAGGGTCTTGTTGTATTTTTCATAACAGAAAGTGATGCAATGAGCTAACTACTTAGATAGGCATTGCTTAAAAACAGCATTGCCTACCCGTTTATGAGCACAAGAAACAAACAGTTGATTAGTCTTTCCGAGATCCTTCATCCTGTTGGTGTAGTATCTCAGAATCTGGTGAACATCCATAGTATGGACTAAATACTCCCCTTGATTAGAGTACTACACGAAAAAGGCGGGTAACTCTATGGACTGATTTAGAGTAGACTCAGCTACTACCTTAGGGAGAAACTTAGGGTTCATGCGCAGAGCAACACGTTCCTTGTGAAAAATCAAGTATGGAATTTTACACATCAGGCCTGCAGCTCGGAAATTCCTCCCGAGCGGAAGTAATGGCCACCAGGAAGAGAGTCTTCCATGAAAGGAACTTCACCCCATGGAAGCTGCTGGTCAAGGGGCAGAGTAAGTTTCTCAAGAACAAAGTTCAAGTCCCAAGGGGAGAAGGAGTACGATAGGGGGTCTCAGATGGAGGATCCTCTGAGAAAGGTCTTCAAGACCTCCAATTGAGCGAATGTCTTGTCTGCAAAGGGGACATAATTGGCCGAGATGGCCGCCATGTGGACTTTCAGAGAAGAATGACTGAGACCCAGGTCAAACAGATGACGTAGGTACTCCAGCAGAAGCCTCGCTGAACAGGAGAAGGGTTCCACGTTCTTGGAAGCAGCCCAGATAGTGAATCTTTTCCACTTCATGACGTAGGTGGATCTAGTGGAGTATTTTCTAGCCTCCACCAAAATCTCCGCCACTTGAGGAGAAACCCCAAAACGGGACTGAGCTAAGTCTGCAGGAGCCACGCGTGCAGCTGAACAGATTTGAGGCCTGGATGGACCAGGGTCCCCTGATCCTGGGTCAGTAAACCTCGAGATAGAGGAAGAGGATGATCCTCTGAGTATTGTTGTAGAAGAGAGAACCAAACTTGTCTGGGCCAGAAAGGAGCAAACAGAATCATTCGTGCTCCTTCTGAAGCTAGTTTCTGCAAGACTCGTGGGATAAGTGGAATTGGGGGATCTATCCTTCCAGTCTAGAGACAGAGCATCTCTCCAGAAAGCGCCTCGCTCTGGAACGAGTGAGCAGAAGACGGGAAGCTTTGCATTTAGAGGGGATGTGAACAGCTCGACCTGTGGTGTTCCCCAAAGTCGGAAGATATTGTCTAGGACCTCTTGGTCCAGTTCCCACTCGTGAGTCAAAGCAGAAGAGCAACTTAGCTTGTCTGCCAAGGTGTTGTCAACTCCTGAACATGAATTGCCAGTGAGGTGAAGGTCATGTGTGTTGCCCAATCCCAGACCCTCATTGCTTCCTTTCAAAGAGGGTAGGACCGAGTCCCCCCTTGTTTGTTGATGTACCAAACCACACACATGTTGTCCATCTGGACAGCTAGGTGGCCGGGAAGGATGTATTGGTGAAGGGCTTGGAGAGCGTACAACACTGCCCGAAGCTCGAGCACATTGATGTGGAGTATTTGTTCGAGCTTGGACCAGGAGCCCTGGGTCCGATGGGGACCTAGATGGGCTCCCCAAACTTCGCCCAAGGCGTCTGTGGTTAGAGTCTGGGAGGGGGGAGGATGAAAGAAAGGAACTCCCCAAAACTGGTTCTCTCGAACCATCCACCACTGCAAGTATCGAAGCATCGGCGAGGAGACTAGAACTGGGTGATCTAAGTCGTCCACTAATTGATCCCATTGGGAGCAGAGAGTCCACTGAGAGACTCTCATGTGGAGTTGAACGCGAGGAACTGTCGGGATAGCAGCCGCCATGAGCCCGAGAAGGCGAAGAACTGACCTTGCACCGACCCGCCTGCAGCCGGACACATGCAGACTTATCTGAGTCTGGAGGGTGGATGCCTTGTCCTATGGCAGGAAGGCTATGCCAATGGTCGGTTCAGAATGGCCCCGATGAACTGTAGTCTCTGGGATGGGATCAAGTGAGACTTGGAATGGTTGATGGTAATACCCAGGCAGGCAAAACCTGCTGGGTAAGGGTAGAGCAGTGCAGAGTTCCTCCCCGACGAGGCTGCCAGGAGCCAATCGTCCAGGTACGGGAAAACCTGCACCCCCCCGGTACGCAGGTAGGCGCCACCACTGCCAGTCATTTGGTAAACACTCGGGGCGCCGAGGATAGGCCAAACGAAGTGCCTTGAATTGGTAGTGGCCCCCCTGGAACACAAAATGAAGATATTTGCAGTGAGCCGGGCAAATGGAAATGTGCAGGTAAGCATCCTGCATATCCAGGGCACACAGCCATTGACCCGACCGGAGAAGGGGCAGAAGGCTCTGCAACGAGAGCATTCTGAACCTTTTGTACTCAAAAAGATTCAGGGAACTGAGATCCAGAATTGGTCTGAGATCTCCTCTCTTTGGGACCAGGAAGAAATGGGAATAGTAACCCATCCCTTGAAGATGAAGGGGACGGTTCTCATTGCCTATTTCAGAAGTGGAGCTGAAATCTCCTCCTGGACCAAGAGAAGGTGTTCCCTTGCATATGATGACTTTAGAGGGGGGTGGCGAGATGGTTTCTGTAGAAACTCTATCGAGTGTCCTTCTGCAATCAGCTGGAGCACCCAAGAATCTGATGTTATCCTCTCCCATCCCGGAAGGTGGAGGGAAAACCTCCCTCCTAACGGTTCCTCCGGGGAGTCCAGAGGCTGTGGAGAGGGAAGGAGTCAGGTGGTCTGTGGCAGAGCCACAGCTGAAACACAAGCTGCTCTGTTGGGGGGGCTTAGCAGCTGTGGGGGCCCGTCGCTTGTGCCCGCCTTCCTGAGGTTTTGCCTTGGGCAATTCCATCTGCGTAGGACGGCGCTGTGCTGGAGGGGCGTACATGAGTCAACGGACTTCAGTGCCATCCCCTTCTCCTGCAAGTCGATGATGATGTCCTTGACATCACCACCGAAAAGCACCGACCCCTGGAATGGCACTTCGTGGATAGCGGATTGCACTTCCGGGACCAACCCTGACATGCGGAGCCAAGCATGACGACGTAAGCCTACGGCAAAAGCTGAGCTCCGTCCAGCAGTGTCCACTGCATCACAGGTTGCACGAAGCATGTGTCGACTGACCAAATGTGCAGAGCGGACAAGATCAGCCAACTCCTGCTTGACTTGGGAGTCTGGCAAGGAGTCCAATTTGGCTTCCACCTGAGTAAGAATGGCCTTTCTGGAAGTCCCCCATATGGCTGACATAGTTCAGGGCCCCAATCCCCAGCATGGAGGAAGCAAAGATCTTCTTTCCATACTGGTCCAGTAGGCGGGATTCTTTGTCAGGTGGCGACGAGCTGAGATGTTTTGGGTTGGCCGACCAGCCGTGAGCGGCGCTAATCATGACAGAGTCAGCACGAAGGTGAGAATCTAAAAAATCAACACCCTCAGAAGCCTGGTATAGCTTATTCGACTTCCGCGGAAGTGGGGCTAGAGCCGAAGGCTGTTTCCAGATGGTGGTGACAAGGTCGGCATGAGGCTCTATCCAGGGTGGCACCAAAGTAGGAGCTGTCACGGGCAGAGCCAGATGCTCAGTGAGTTTCAAACACTGAGGGTCTGGTTCCAAAGAGTGCCACTGATGAACCTCCTGGATTTTCCTTAGCAACTCCGTAAAAGAAGGATCTTCCGGAGGAGACTTCGGAGGAGTCCTTGACCTGGGCTTTGACGAGAGCTTAGTCCCGTCCCTTTCGGAGCAACCATCAGAGGAACCGAGGAGTCCGAGGTGAAGAGGAAGAGGAAAAGACTCTTTCATGATCGGGGGAATGGACCCCTTGGGAAGCACCCAGGGAAGCGCGTCCTGCCCCTCTCTGGACCCAGACGGGAGAGCCCTGGAGTCCGGAGGTGGTGAAGGAGTGTGCCGCCTCGGACGTACAGGAACCTGAGACAGCACCATCGTCAGTAGGTGGCACTCGACCTCCCTGGTGAGCTGAGCCTTGGCCTCAGCCCACAAGGAGGCCAGAGTCTCCTGCAAGTCCACCGGCGGCTGTGGGGGCGGTGAAGGAGGAGGAGGCGGGGGATAAGGATACGGGTTGTACCCATATGGAGAGTATCCAAACCCAACGGCGGGTAGCCCGCCGGGTAATGGCATCGGAAAGACCGCATCGGGTACTGCGGCGCCGATACTGTGGTCCCCGCACATCGCGCCAGATAGGACGGAGGGACCCGGAGCCGGAGGAGCTGCTGGAGCAGACGGCCCGCTGACGCCACATGGGCAGATCCAAGTTGGAGGGCCTGAGGTGGGGCGACATCCAGAAGCGGGATGTCGGCCAGAGTCGGTAAAACTCGCATCAGGGCTGGCGCAGGGGCCCCAGCTGAGTGGTACTGCGCCAAACAAGCGCCCGGAAGCTGTCAGATCTGTGCACCTACAGGAGGGCGGTCCGATGGAGGAAGGTCCCAGCGCCGCCCGAGGATGGAGAGGAAAAACCCAGGGTCGGGCTGGGGGGACTCTGGGTCCCCAGATGGCAGCGAAGGCTATGGAGAACCGGGGCGATGGACCATAGGTAGTCAGTGCGTCGGTTCAGTCGCCGACTCAGACGCCGGACGAACCGATGTGCGGTTTACGGCGAAGCTCTCGTGGGCGCCGGAGAAGCCGGCGCCCAACTAACGGGAGCTTTCACTGAGGCAGACCAAGGAGAAGGATCGGCCTGGTCCAGTGGGAGAGGGGCTGCGTACCGCCCCGAAGGGTCGTGCGCCTTACCGGCTTTCTCCGCGCGGACGTCGGTGGAGCCGACGCCCGGCTTACCGGAGTCACCCACGCCAGTAGGACGTGAACCTGTGGCCGAACCGGGGGAGGAGGCCTCTAATTGCCCGGAGGCACCCAAAAGGCCAAAGCGTGAGCCAGACGGGCAGGGTGGCCTAACCTCGAAACCTCCGAGGTGGCCATCGAGAGCAGTCCCCGGAGGGGACGTTACTGAGACCCGCGTGCTCCCAAGGAGACGGGTAGAGGAGCTCTTGTCCCGGTGCGCCTCTTTATCTTTCTTCTTCCGATGGCCTTCGGGGGAAGTGGACACCTGCCTCAGTTTTTTGAGGTCCTTCTCTATAGAACTCATCTTTTTCTTCAAAATGTGGGCTTCCAGGGATTGCTGCCGCCTTTTCCGGGTGTCCACGTTGAAGCTGAGACAGTGCTGGCACTTCTCGACCGGGAGATCGGGGCCTAGACAGAACAGGCACAGGGAATGGCCGTCCTTGTGCGGCAGTTGGGCGCCGCACGAGTCGCACTTATTTTTGTGCTCGGAGGATGTAGGGGACGACATACACCGACGATGACCTGATGTTCGAAAAAAATCAAAATACTTCAGTAAAAACTGACGAAGGGAGGCTGACGAAGCAACGAACTTTTCCGCGAGGCACTGCACGAGCTAACGGCAGGAAAGAACTGGAAGGCGGCCATCAGGGACCGCCCCTTTATACCGTCTCCTGACGTGGAGGCGGTCCCTCGCCAGGGACTGCTAGCTAGAAATTTTTCCGTGGGGTCCTGACACCTGCCGACGTCAGTCCTACAGTACATGTAATTACCTACTGCAAGAGCCCTCTCGAAGTAAGATCTACTGTTACAGGTGAGTAACCTGTATTTCTAGGGGTATGGATATGTTGTTCTATCCACACTGTCTAGTAGACTCCTAGCAGTTCTCCAGAAGGAGGAAGGCAAGCACACACACTACTTAGGGAACAGGGACTGGAGAACTGAGGTTCTGAAATCAGCATCCCGGGGTGACTCAAGGTTGATGTGGTAATGGGAACTGAAGGTGTGTGCCGACTTCCACGTAGCAGCCCTCCAGATTTCCTGGATAGGGACGTCCCAAGAAGCAGCCACTGACGCAGCAGTATGACGAGTGGAATGAGCCCTCAGCCCTACGGGAGGCTCCCTACCCGCCAACCTATAGCAGAGATCAATGCAGGAAATGATCCACCTGCCAATCATCCGCTTTCCTGAAGGTCTGCCAGGTGCGGCTTCAGTGTAGGTGACAAACAGCTGGTGAACATCTCCCCAAACTTCCGACATATGCTCATTGTAGTAAGCGAGCGCTCTTCTCAGGTCCAAAGCATGGAGCCTGTACGCAGGCTCCGAGGTGTGATTGGGGTAGAACACCGGCAGAGTTAACACCTGGTTCAGGTGAAACTCCGACACAATCTCTGGGAGAAATTTCGGGAGGGGACGCAGGACAACCTTGCCCCTGTGGAAGACCAGGTAGAGAGCTTCGATGGAAAAAAAAAAAATTACTCACCTTAGTAATGTTGTTTCTTCTAATGGAGTCTTGCTGTATTCTGACTAATTGCAGTTAGCCTCAGCACTCAAGTGCCCCGAGATAAAGGGTTAAAGTCTATGCCAGGCATAGAACGCTCATCTCGAGCTCGGTTTTCAAACCTCTGTCCCAGGTAGTCTGAAGCATAACCATCAGATTCTTACGAGCACTAAATTAATTGGCTAACAGTCCAGAAATTGTTTTAAAATGCTTGCCCAAAAGGCCATACATATGTAAGAAAGGGTATGAAGACAAGTCGAGACCCCCCAAAACAACCCAAGTAGGTAGACAATTAAACAATGAGAATAATAATAGTGATAATAAGAAAATCAACCAATGCACCCCTGGGGTGCAGCACTACACCTGCCCACCCACATCCCAAAACAGCTAGGTTCTAGGAGGGGAGGCAGGGAAGGAGGTCAGAATACAGCAAGACTCCATTAGAAGAAACAACATTACAAAGCGAGTAATATTTTCTTCAAACAACATGAAGTATTGCTGCATTCTGACTAACTGCAGACTACCAAGCAGTAACCCCCAGGAGAAGGGGACTACAGAACCTATTTTGGGAACAAGCTCTGCAGTACTGCTGTGCCAAACCTAGCATCACTTATTGACTGGATGTTAAGGGAATAATGCTTGGTAAATGTGAACAGTCCTCCAGGTGGCTGCTTTACAGATTTCTACTAAAGGTATATCCGAGGCAGCTGTACCTCTGGTGGAGTGAGCCCTCAGGCCTGATTGAGGCTCATTCCCCAATTCTGAATAGCAGAACTGTATACAAGAGACAATCCATCCAGCAATGGTTCTCTTAGTGGCAGGTTTACCTTTACCCACTTCTCCATAAGTATGGAACAACTGGGAACACTCGTTTCTGTGAGGTTTAGTGGATTCTACATAGTAACTCAAAACCCTTTTGACATCAAGACTGTGCAACCTCCTCTCTCCAGAGGAGGAATGGTCAGTAAAGAATACAGGCAAAGTCATAGATTGGTTCAGATGAAAACCTAACACCACCTTGGGAACGAACTTCCTATTTGTGGGCAGGATCACCTTATCCCTGTGAAATGAAATTAAGTCGGGTTCCACTGATAATGCCTGTAATTCACTGATTCTCCTGGCAGATATGCTAGCCACCAGGAATATAGCTTTCCAAGTCAGGTACTTTAGTTCAGCTGTAGAAAAAGGCTCAAAAGGAGGCTGCATCAGCTGTGCAATACAAATATTCAGGTCCCACAGAGGAGTGGGGTTCTTGAAAGGAGGGTTGATATGAATCAACCCTTTGAAAAAATCGTTTAAAAACTGGATGAGAGGCTAAGGAAGAAACTTTCCCTGCTGAAATGAAAGCAGAAACAGCTGCCAAATGCACCTTGAGGGTGGCAGGCCAAAGGCCCAAACTATTAAGATGCACCATATAATCCAGAACAAAGGCATTATCAGCTGAATCGGTTGGATGTGCCTCTGAGCACACCCAAACCTCTTCCATTTGGAGTTGTAAGTCTTCTGGTGGAGGGCTTTCTACTAGCCTTAAGGATATCCAGAGCTGACTGGGAAAGACTGAGACCTGCATACTCTAGCTCTTCAAGAGCCAGGCCTTGAGCCTGAGGGAGTGAAGGCTGGGATACAGGATCCTCCCTGAGAGGAGGTGAGGAGACTGAACCGTCTAGGAAGGCACAGGGGCATTGTTACTGATAGTGACAACAGAAGAGATACCAAGTTTTCCTGGCCCAGTGCAAGGTTGGGACCTGATCTTGACCAGCACTCTGAATATCACAGGAAAGGGAGGAAAAGCATAGAGAAACTTGTTGGTCCAATCTAACAGGAGAGCACCCAGAGGAAGAGACCCCAGAAGAGGGGGGGTCTGCAGCAGAACAAGGGGAGCTGATGGTTGTCCGGGGCTGCAAAGAGATCTATCTCTGGAGTGCCCCATCTCTTGAAAATGATTTGAAGAATGAGGGAATCCAGGGAACACTCGTGGTGACCCTGAGAATCCTGCTGAGAGCATCTGCAAGTACATGTTCCTTTCCTGGTAGATGCACAGTGATCAGGGAATAAACTAGAGACCTTATTTTCATGGCATCGGTGCAAAGGGCCAAAGACAGAGTGCCCCCTGCTTGTTGATGTACCACATGGTTTTGGTATTGTCTGTCCTAATCTGCACCACTTTCCCTGGATCATGTTCAGAAAAGTCTGAACTGCTAGAAAGACAGCCCTGGTCTGAGCAGGTTTATATGCAGAAGGGACTCCTGAGGGACCAAGTTCCCTGAGCTATGTGCTGATCCAGAAGAGCTCCCCACCCCAGTAGGAAAGCATCCGTGGTAAGTATTACTGTGGGTACCTGACTGAGAAAGGGAACCCCTTGCCTCAAATTGTCCTCCTCCAACCACAACTGGAGGGCTTGAACCAGAGTCAGGGACACTGGAACCAACTTGGAGATCAGAGTCTTTTCTTTGAGACCAAAAAGCTCTGAGGTGAAATTGAATATCTCTCATCTGAAACCCTGCACCCTGCACTACTGCAGTGCATGCTGCCATATGGCCCAGCAGCTGTAAAAAGTGTCTGGCTGGCTAAGACACAAGTGGACGAAAAGAAGAGGCCAGACTGATAAGAGATTGGACCCTTGGGGAAGGAAGAAAGGCCTTGGCCTGTACAGTGTCCAGCTCCATGCCTATGAATGTGATGAGCTGGGAAGGCTCCAGAACTGACTTTTCCAGATTCAGGATGAACTCTAAAGATTTCAGAAGATCTTGAGTGACCTTTAGATGTGACCTGACTTGGTCTAGGGACTGGCCTACTAAAAGCCAGTCATCCAGATAAGGGAACAGCAGGATGCCTTGCTTTCTGAGGAAGACCACCACGACTGCCAGACACTTGGTGAATACCCTTGAAGCAGATGTCAAACCGAAAGGCATTGTTCTGAACTGGTAATGGCCTGAGGGCAGTTCAATCTGAGGTACTTTCTGTGGGACTGCCTGATATGTATGTGAAAATAGGCATCTTTGAGATCCAGGGATGCTAGCCAGTCTCCTGATCTCAGAGAGGGAAGAATTAGTCCCAGGGTCACCATCTTGAACTTTGGCTTTAAGATGTGTTTGTTTAGGTATCATAGATCTAGGATGGGCCGCCACTCCCCTGTCTTTTTTAGGGTAAGGAAGTACCTGGAGTACAATCCCTTTCCCCTGTGAATGAGAGAGACCTTTTCCACTGCCTGCAGGAGCAGCAGACATGAAACCTCTGTCTCCAAAGCCTGTGCTTCCCCTGAAGAAGAAGGGGAAAGACCTCTACCCTCAGCCTTGGGAACCTGGTGAAGCTGAGAGCAACGCCCTGGCTCACCACTTCCAGAACCCGTTTGTCTGAAGTGATAGACTTCCAGGCCTGGAAGAAGTGAGCCAGCCTGCCCCCTACAGGGATTGGCGAGGCGACCCTGACTGACCCATCAGGGTGTCTGCTTGGCAGGGGGCTTAGACTGAGAGGAGGATGCAGCCCTTGTCATTCCCCTTCTGCCTCTTCCCCTAAAGAATCCCCTCTGCTGAAAAGAAGAGGACGCTTGGGCCTGGTAAAAAGACCTTTGAAAAGGCCTGCCCCTGCCAGACCTAGATTGCTGCCTTTGAGGAGTGGTCTGCTTCTCTTTGGCTGCAGCACTCCTGTATGTAGTCCTGTACTCGTCCATCTTTTTCATGTAAGCCTCCGTTTGTTCTCCAAACAGAGAGTTACCAGAGACAGGAAAATCCATGGCCTTGGTCTGGGTATCCTGAGACAAGTTGGTACACCTGAGCCAGGCAAATCTCCTCATGGAAACAAATGTAGCTACAGTATAACCCGAGAATGGACATCATTCGAGTCTACAGCAGCATGGAACTGTACCTTGGAAGCTTCAATGCCATCTGCAGCCACCTACTCCAGCTCACTGGCTAGCTGGGAGGGGGCATTCTTAGCCAGTGCCAAAATTGTATATCACCTAGACTTCTGGTATCTGGCTATATATGCCATGTAATTAGATTGAGTCCCAAGAGGATGCAAGGTACTGCTTTTTGCCATGGCATCCACTTTCCTGGAATCCTTATCTGGGGGTGAGATGCCAGAGGAATATTAGCTTCGTCACAGGCTGCAGCGTGCACTACCCCTACATGGCTGCAGTGAGTAGTAAGGAATTCTGTCCCAGGGCCTGACAAAGCATACCTCCTGTCCATCTTCTTATCCACAGGGGGTATGGATGTTGGCATTTGTAAGATCTTTTGGGTCTGTTTCCCCAGGGACTTATGCAGAGGGAGACAACCTTTTGGACTCTGGGACGTCCATCATCTCAACATAGTCAGGCTCCTCCTGATCCTGTTCAGCTTCTTTCATAGGGAGCTGAAGAGTATCAGCCACCTTCCTGTAAAACAGGTAGTGGGAGGGGGACTCAGAAAGCCTGGGAGTAGACGCACTGGAAGGCCTATCTGGGGAGATGTCCGGTTCGATAGGCACATCCAGGTCCTCATAATCATCATCTTCTTCTCCCTCCCATTCGCCCTCATAAAAAGCTTCAGAGTCATAATCGGAAGCTTGTAAGTCCAACCAAACCGACTGTCCTCGAGATTGTCAGTTCGGTCGCAACCGGGTGAAGCGACTGCAATATGGCAATTGCTTTGGCAATTTGGTCGGTGGTCAGAACATGAGAAACAGGATCCAAACCGGCCGACTAATGTTTTTTCTTTGTAGGAACTCATTCCGCAGAATCGGCTCTCCTCTTGCCCAAGGGGGTATCGCCCAGGGCAGCAGGCACGCCCTCACGTTCATCCGAAACCGAAAAGGGCTGGCCATCCGGGTCAGCGGACTTCTCAGCCTCCCTTTCCTTAACCCTACTCAAGTGTTTTTCAGCAGTAGATTTAGGGAAGTTTTGCAAATTTGGCAGTCTTCCTTGAGGTGGTCAAACCCCAGACAATAAACACAGACGAGGTGGAGGTCGCCTCGGCAAAAGGCCTCCTCACACTCGTGCAGTGCTGAAACCCGTGGGTCCGGTTTTCTTTTTGGGTTTCTCAGACATGCCCCAGACAGAAAGTCACCCTTACCAGCGTTCAAGCCAGGCGACTACAAAAAAAAGTACAGTTACGTAAGAACTTACCGTAACAGTAGATCTTAGAGAACAGCTCTTGCAGCAGGTTACACCATTAGGACTGAAGCCGGCAGGCGCCAGGACCCCACGGACATTTTCTAGCTAGCAGTATTCAATCGGGACCTCCCTCAACGTCGGTCCCACCCCCGACGTCAGGCACAGTACATAAGGGGGCGGTCCCCCAGAATTCCCAGCTCTCCCACTGGAGACTCCCGGCTGCTGGAGGACATCAGAAGAGGAGACTGACGATCTGCCTTCAAATGGCAATCAGAATAGTGTAGAGAACACCTGATCCTAGGAGAAGGATATCTGAACAACAAAATCTACCTCCAGCGGGGATAGTAGGAGGGAAACATAGAATTTGACGGCAGATAAGGACCGCTTGGCCCACCCAGTCTGCCCATTTCCGTACCTAATGGATAAGCTGCAGATCCTAGTTAACCAGCAGCCTACTTCTTTCTACCCCCACCCCCTAGAATTGCCTTATGACTGTCCCATGCATGCTTGAATTCAACCACTGTTTTGACTCCACAACCTCCTCCGGAAGGCTGTTCCATGCATCCACAACCCTCTCTGTGAAAAAATACTTCCTCACATTACCTCTGAGCCTGCCCCCATCTTCAAATTGTGCCCCTTATTCTTTGCACACTTTTTGAAAGATGCTACCCTCTCTGGACTTTGTTGATTCCCTTGAGGTACTTGAAAGTTTCTATCATGTCCCCCTTCTCCCTCCTTTCCTCGAGGCTATACATATTAAGCTCCTTTAGTCTCTCTTCATATGTCTTCTGGTACAGACCCTGCACCATTTTAGTTGCCCTCCTCTGGACAGCTTCCATCTTGTCTATGTCCTTGCGGAGACTGGGTCTCCAGAACTGCACACAGTACTCCAGATGGGGTCTCACCAGCTGTCTGTACAGAGGGATAACAACTTCCTGTTTTCTACTAGTGATGCCTCCCCTATGCATCCCAGTATCCCCCCAGCCCTCCTTACTGCCCTCTCACATTGCTTGCCCACCTTTAAGTCATCTGATATGACTAACCCCAGGTCCCTTTCCATTTTGTTGTTGTTAGTATCTCACCCCCATTGTGTACTCTTCCCTGGTTTTGTTTCTCAGGTGCATTACCTTGCACTTCTTAGCACTGAATCTAAGCTGCCATACATTTGACCATTCCTCTAACCTTGCTAAGTCCCTTCTCATCCTTTCCACCCCACCTTGTGCATCAACTCTGTTGCAGATCTTTGTGTCATCTGCAAAGAGACATACTTTTCTTCCAGTCCCTCTGCAATGTCGCTATAAAGACATTGAAGAGGACCGTCCTAATAACTGAACCTCCGGTACCCACATAGTAACCCCCTTTCTTCAGAGTGGACTCCATTTACTATTACCCTCTGTGTCCTATTCTCCAGCAATTCTTTACCCAGGCTATCATCCTGGGACCCACTTCAAGCTGGCTAACTTGTATATTAATCTTGTGTGGGACTGAGTCAAATGCCTCTAAAGTCTAGGTAGGCCATGTCCACAGCCCCCCTGATCTACTACTTTGGTCACCCAGTCAAAGAAATCTATTAGATTCGTCTGGAATGACCTTCCGCTGGAATCCATGCTGCTTTGGGTCCCAGCCCTCTGGCCTCTAGGTACTCGACAATTCTTTCCTTCAAAAGTGATTCCATCATTTTCCCTATCAGGAGGTTAAACTAAAAGGTCTGTAGTTTCCTGCTTCTGCCTTGCTCCCACTTTTGTGAGGGAATCTCATCTGCCCTTCTCCAGTCCTCAGGTACCACCCCATCCTCCCATGATTTGTTAAGAGTGTAGTCAGTGGTGTCAATAGTTCTACCTTAGTTCTTTTGAATTCTGGGATGAAACCCATCAGGCTCCATTGCTGTGTCCACCTTCAGTTTTAAGAGTTCTTTCAAACCCTTTCTTCTGTAAATGGGCTGGTATCAACTTCTGTATCCAGAGTGTTTCTGTTGTTTGTTTTAGGTTCTGCATCGTGACTGGGAGGAGGGGCAGAGCAGCTATTAAAACTTTGCTGCTATTTCACTGACCAGGTACATCTTTTAGCTACAACTGCTGTGTAAATGAAAGCCGCAGTAACTGTGTCATCCAGCTAATTTGTGAACTGTGCCATTGCTCAACCTGAGTGCTTGTTACATCCTGCAGTCTGCGAAGCTGATTCAGCTGTGAGGGCAGACAGCATCTACATCGCACTGGGAGGAGGGGCAGAGCAGCTATTTAAACCTTTTGCAGCTATTTCACTGGCCAGGTACATCTTTTAGCGCTACAACTGCTGTGTAAATGAAAGCTGCAGTAACTGTGTCATCCAGCTAATCTGTGAACTGTGCCATTGCTCAACCTGAGTGCTTGTTACATCCTGCAGTCTGCTAAACTGATTCAACTGTGAGGGGCAGCAGACTGCATCTACATCGCACTGGGAGGAGGGCAGAGCAACTATTAAATGCGCTGCTTACTTGCTGAAAGCACAGTCTTGTGCTGAGCGAATACCTCGGAAGAGAAAATTTTTACACTGCAACAGTCTTTGCTTTTATTTTAAAGTAAATTGCATGTTTGATAATTCCAGTTTGTTTCATGAACTTTTAGCAGGTATGTACGCTGTTATCATCGTGTTATACTGGTAGTTTTATTAGCAATACTGTGTATTGTGGGAAGGGATAACCCTAATGGGGGAAATTATGTTCCCATACAATTTGTAGGAAATGAGATCTGTCTTTCCAATGTATATGTAGAGAGGTTTGATTTGACTGAGAGCTTTGTCTTAGTATTAACTGAGGGCTGTGGGATTTCACATGTGCGTGCACCTGAGATGTACTATAAACATACTAGAGATACACAAAAATTGACAATATATTCAAAAAAGAAGTTTGTATGGATTAGGAGATTGATATTGATTAGTTTGCTGATCTCTGGTGATGTACATGTGAACCCGGTCCTCAGTTGGGAAATTACTATTCTTTGGTTGATTTTGGGGAAAGGAAAAATGTGTTTTGTTTTTTTTTACACCTAAATGTTAGAAGTGTGTTACCCAAATTGGATATAATAAGAACTCAAGTTGAAACATTTAAACCAGATGTATTACCTTTAACAGAAACTTGGCTCTCATCTAAAATCAAAGATATTGATGTATCCATAGAGAATTATAATGTTTTTAAGCAGGATAGACAAAAAGGGGGGTTATGTTGTATTTAAATAACATATATAAGGGTCAACTGAAACTTGCTAAAACATTTCCAGATCAATTGAGTTATTAATTGTACAAATACAAGGAAATAAGTCCTCTTATTAAATATTATGGTCTATTATAGACCCCATCAGCTAAAAAGTTTGCATTACAAACTTTAGTGTGAGCATATTGCTCCTTTATAAACTGTGATACAGTATTGCTTGGAGATTTTAATTGAATATGTTAATTCCTCAATTAACGATTCTAAATCAGTTTGCAGCTCTTAATTTGCAGCAATTGATTAATACACCTACTCGACTGCATAAATCAAATAATGAAAACATACTTTATTGGATTTAATATTTACAAATAGACCTGAAAGATATATATCAGCAGTTCATGAAAATGAATGAGTGATCACTGTTACATTTCTTAGTTAGGGACACTCAGATGGAGAAACGAAATCACAATTTATTTATGTAAGGATGTTTAATCATTTTAATGAACAGGCATACTTAAATGATGTGGCAAAAATTCAATGGAATTTAATGTATACTTGCGCAGATGTACACACAACCTTGGCTTTTCTTTAAATGGTCTCTTGAAAGTTATAAATAAACATGCTCCCATTAAATTAAAAACGTAAATAAAAGAAAAAGAGTGCCTTGGATAACACAAGAATTAGAAGGATTTAATAAAAAAAATCAAAATTATGGTACATATAACTAAAACTACTAAGGAAATTAAATATATCTTGGCATTTAAGATAGTTAGAAATAATTGTACTAAAAATATTAGTAAACAAAAAGGAAATATTATGAAGATTATTTCTCCTTATCAGAAAAAATTCACGTGCACTATGGAAAGGCATAAATTTGATGAAGGGAAGTCAAGTTCAAATAACCTGCCAACATCTTTGTCATTTGAAGGAAAACTTTGTGACTTGATGTTGACAAGATAAATGTATTGAATTCCTTTTGTTCTCTGTTGATGCATTTAATAAAATGCATCCAGACTCTCCTCCGTTTTGGATATTGATTTTGGTAGTGGACTTAACAGACCTGTGTTTTCATTTAGTCCAATTCAGTTATATGATGTTAAAAACAGTTACAGACTTTAAATATTAGAAAAGGTCCTGGATGTGATGAGATCCCCCTTTTCTGGAAATTGGCAGCTGAATTATTAGCACCTCATCTTACATATTTTTAATTTTTCCTGGATAGTTGTGAATTACCAACTGATCTGAAAACAGCTTTTGTTACTCCAGTATTTAAAGGGGGTGACCTATCAAACCCAGGATCTTACAGGCCAATTTCAGTACTACCAATATGTGCAAAAATACTTGAAAAACTTGTGAGTATTCAATTAACTAATTATTTTATTAAGTATAATATAATAACACATTTACAATCAGGCTTTAGAAAGGGCATAATACTACACATACAATTTAAAAGTAGTTGATGACCTGTTGAATGCTTTCACAAAAACAGGAAGTTTGTCATTATTTTCTGGATTTGTCGAAGGCATTGACACAGTTCATCATAGTATATTACTTAATCAGTTGAAAATGTTGGATTAGGTATTCCAGCATTAGGCTAGTTTCATAGCTATTTGATTGGGAGATTACAATCTGTTAAAATAGAGGTAAGTGTTCAACATCAGCTACCCTATTAAATGGGGTACCTCAAGGGTCTGTGCTTGGCCCCCTCCTTTTTCTATTATATATAAATGATTTACCAAATTACTGTTCACCTAAAACTTGTATACAACTTTATGTGGATGATACAATTTTGTACACCATGAGTGATAATGTGGATACGGCAATGGTTGTTTTGCAACAAGATATTAATAAAATACAGAGGGAACTTGTTAATTTGAGATTGCTTCTGAATGAGAAAAAAAACACAGTGGATGATGTTTGGTAGAAAAGATTTAAAGATTCAACTATAAAGGAGCTTAGATCTTTTATCAGCAATTGACATGAAGAGTAAACCCTATAAATATTTAGGAGTTAACTAGATAAAATTTGACTTTTGAGTTGCATATAATGTCTATGTCAATGAGACTGAAGAGACTTCTGAGTTTCTTTCATAGGGATAGAACTCTCTTTAGTTTAAAGATTCGAAATTATTGGTTTCTGCCTTATTTTTACCAATATTAGATTATGGTTATATAATTTACAAAAATGCAAAAAATCATTGCTGTGTTCTTGGATGTTCTCTTTAATAGTGCGTTGAGATTTATAACAAATCTTCCTTTTAGAACTCATTGTTGTGTGCTATATCAAAATTTGGGTCTTCTTTCATTATTTGATAGGAGAGATTATCATTGGAATTTACTTATGTATAAGTTTGTACAACGGTCATTGCCTATTTTTTTGTTAAATATATTGCAAGTAAGAATACAGAGTCAATATAATTTAAGATCTTCTGTCCGGAAAGGTTTTATTAGATCTAGAACCAGAACACAATTTGGTGATAAAACAATTTCAAATTTAGTGCCTAAAACTTGGGAACTAATATCCAAAAGGTGGAAATGCACAGTATTGTTACCATTTAATCGTTTTAAATCTTTTTTAATGACTTTATATAGCAAACACTGTAATTGGTATGGATAAATTATTGATATTTGGGTTTGTGTATAACTAAAATTAATTAACATTATATTGAAACTGAAATTATGTATGTATGTTTGTTTATGTGATGTTATGTTAAATGTGGATTCAATTGCAAAAGAGATAATTTAATCTCAATTTGAAATCCAATAAAGTTTGAAAGTTACCTCCCCCTCTTCGTTTGTAAATACTGAGCAAAAATATTTGTTTAGTATCTCTGCCTTTTCACCGTCACCCTCTGCCCATTCCCCCCTCCCCTTTATTAAGCCTCACTATGCCTCCCTTAGTCTTCCCTCACTCCCTGATGTACCTAAAAAAGGTTTTATCCCCCTTCTTAACTGAATTGGCTATCTTTTCCTCGGTTCGGCCTTTTGCTGTTCTGACTGCCTTCCCAGCTTCTTTTGCTTTTAACCGATACAATTCTCTGTCCTGCTCCTTCCGATTCCTTGTACTTTCTGAGCGCATTCTTTTTCTCTTGAACCTTCACTGCCACCTCCTTTGAGAACCATAGTGGTTTCTTACATCGTTTTGTTTTATTTGTTTTACACAAAGGCTTGTTACCTCTGTGATGGCAGTTTTTATTATTCCCATTGTTCTTCCCCTTCTCCTGCCCATTTGCTAGTGCATTCCTTAGCACTCACCCATTTAGCAAAATCAGCCCTCCCAAAGTCCAGTACTTTTTGCCTTTGTAAGTTGACTCTATTGCTGTGTTGTTGTGAACCATACTGTTCGATGGTTGCTAGTTCCCAGATGGCTACCACTTCACATCCGTGATCCCTCTCCATCTCCATTTGAGAGAATAAGGTCTAGGATGCTCCCTCTTGAGGTGGGTTCCAATACTAGTTGTCTAGCATGCCCCCTATGGGGCATCTAGAATAACCCCACTCTTCAAGTGGCTGCTGCAACTGCACTCCAGTTAACATCAGCATCTTCAGATCACTCATACTAATATCTCCCCTTTATCTGCCATTCTAAGTATACTTTCTATCATTTCCTTGTCCATTTCTCCCCTGAGAGAGGTCTGTATACAACCCTGTGTGGATTATTGGTGCCATTGCTGCCTCCAAATTGACCCACAGTGCTTCTTCTCCTCCCTGTTTACCCTTTTGTTCTGTTGCTTTGTTCCTCCCTTATGTAGAGAGCTACTCCTCCTCTTTTACCCTCCTGTCCCTCCTGTAGATAGTGTATCCTGGTATGTTTACGTCCCAGTCATGGTTCTGTGTGTACCATGTTTCTGTGACTGCCACGATAGCCAGATGTTCCTCCTCCATAGAAGGCCACTAATTCAGGAAGCTTGTTACCCAGACTATGGGCATTGGTACTCATTGCTCTCCATTTTTTGATGGCTTTACCTTCTGTAGCAGCATCCCCCACTGACCTTTCTACCTTGGTCTTTTTCTCATTTAGTACCCTGTTTTGTAGGGGGAAGCTGGGATTTTCCTGCTGCTTATCAGCGCCTCCCCCCCTTGACTAGTTTAAAAGCTTGCCAATGAAGCATTTAAACCAACTGCCCAAAAGACTTATTCCCTTCCTGGACAGATGCAGACCACCCTGCCAGTATAGGTTGGTGTCCCTCTAGGTGGAACCCCAGTCCCCAATGAAGCCAAACTCCTGTGCTCCACACCATTTTTTCAACCATTCGTTAAACTGCATGGTGCAAAGTACCTTCGCCTCACCCATGCCACTGACAGGCAGTACCTCTGAGAAGGATACTGTGTGTGCTATTTGTCTTAGGCCTCTCCCCAACTCTACAAAGTCCTTCTGCACTGCTCTAATCTCATGATGAGCTAAGTCATTTGTCCCTAGGTGGACAATGATGTCAGCTCAGACTCCCGTGCAACTGTTCTCGTGATCCCTGAGATGCGCTTCCTGTCCCTCCAAGCCATGGCACCAGGCAGGCATCTTACTTCAGTTTTCCCTGCTCCCCAGTTCTATCCCCCTAATAATTGAGTCCCCCACCAGAGCTGCTTCCTTTCCTGTGGTGCCCTCAGCCTCCTTCCTGAGGGCCTCCCTTGTGACAGTTGTCTGCAACCTCCTTAGTCTCCTCTGCGGGTGCATCCATAGGGGAACTATGCTCCCCCAGAATGGTGTATGGATTGTGGAGTGGAACAACTGACTGCGTGTGCCTCTGTTCCACCACCCTTACCCTCCCTGAGCCCACTGTGGTCCAACTGCTGTGCTTTCTTCGCAACCTCTGAGGTAGTGGTGGTGGTTCTGGTGCTCACTGGATGGGGGAGGTTCCCTTACTACTGTCCAGTGTGGCCTGAAGACTGGCAACTTCCTTCCTCAGGGTAGATAGTTGTCTGCAAACAGGGCAGCATCTCAGCCTCCAGAAAGACTCCCGGAAGACTGCTGCCCCAGCCATTACATTGCACTACTCCCACGTCTGTCTACCTTGTTTAGTTTTTTTTTTTTCGTGCGTGTGTGTGTGAGATTGGTTTAGTTATATAGAAATATATGTATTATATAATGTGTATGCTTATATTGTCAGTACAGCATGCTAGAGAGGATATGACAGTGATATGCACCTTGCCCTCTTGAGGAAATGATGTCAGAACCCCAGGTATAAAGGAACTATTTCCACGGGTGGGTGGGGTGAGGGTGGGAAGGTTTGGGCCTAAACTGTGCCCTCTCATAAACAATCAGCTAAAAGCTCTGACCTACCGCTACGATGAGTGCCTGTCAGCAAAATGCCCTACACAACAATTTGACACAGAAAATACCCTGCTAATCAAACAGAGAAAAATCCAAACATCCAAGTCAGACACAGGTAAACCTCCCCAGCCCCAAAACAGCATGGTGACTTGTGCTCTGAAAGCAGTCGGCCCCAAAACACGTCAGCTGTGCACAAGGACAGACACAGCAAACAGTATTCAGTCCCTGTGGGTTTAAACTCTTCCTGCACTGAAAATCTTGACAATTGTAACAAAAGTAAAGCAAGGTCCACCTCCCTCTGTTGACTGAAAGACTGCCTTTTCTGATAATTCTAAGTTCCTTATTTCACCCTTCAGTTAGAATATCCTCCACCTGAAGAATATTAACTTTCCTAAGGAATCTTGCTTCAAACCGAAGACAACTGTAAGGTTCACCTCTCTCTCTGTTGTGAGCACAACTCGCTTTCTTGCAAATCTTAAGTCCAGTCTTGCAGCCTCCAGCCAGAGGTAGCTTCACCTGAAGAATATGCTGCAAAGAGCTGTTCTCGAAGATCTACTGTTCAGTAAGTTCTTGCGTAACTGTACTATCTTACTTAGAAACAGCTCTTGGAGTAAATCTCCCGTGGGACTGATTCCCAAGCAATAGTAAAATCCCACACCATGGGAGGAGGGAAGGTAGAAATCCTTAGAAATACCTAAGCCTAGGACAGAAGTCCTTGAAGGACTGCTAGACCAAAATCTGCTCTTCGCCTTGATGCAATATCCACGCCATAATGCCTGATGAAAGTGTGCACGGAGTTCCAAGTAGCTGCAGCACAGATAGCCGAGGTGGACACATTCTTAAGGGCTGCAAAGAAGGTAGCCACCCTCCTTGTGGAATGACCCTTGACCGCACCCGGTAAGGGTTTGTTACGCTTCTGGTAACAGAACATGATACACTGAATGAGCCACCTGGACAGTGACTGTTTAGAAACAGGAGCTCCCATCATCCTGTGGGGAGAGGAGACAAAAAGCTGGTCGATTTTTGAGTGGTATTTTGTTCTGGTCAGGTAGTGTCGGAGACACCTATGCACATCTAGGGTGCGCAACAGGGCCTCTCCTCGATTCAGATAGTTGGGAAAGTACACTGGTAGATCGATGTCTTGATTAAAGGGTGAAGTGAGACCACCTTAGGCAGAAATCTGGGGATTAGTCCGTAGGGGATACCCTGTCTTGGTGAAAAAACAAATAAGGCTCTTTGCACACAAGTGCATGGAGTTCAGAAATTCTTCTGGCCGAAGTAACGGCAACTAAAAACAACGTCTTCCAAGTGAGAAGACGCAGCTCTCAATCCGTGGCTGTTTCAAAGGGTGGAAGCGTGAGCTGCTCCAGGACAAAGGGTAGATCCCATGGTGGAACTGGATCCTTAATCGGAGGTCTAAGGTGGAGAATACCTCTCAGGAAGGCTTGTGCCATGTCCAACTGGGATATGATGCACTGGCCTATCAGACAATGATAGGCTGATACGGCCAGAGGTGTACTTTGATCGAGGTAGGCCAAGCCTGTCTGAAAGAGAGATGGAGGTAGTCCAAGACCGACTTTTCTGGACAGTCTAAAGTAGAAACCCCCATGCAGGCCCACATAAAACAGCAGGCGCCATTTCATGGCGTAAGTGGCCAAGTGGGCGGTTTTCTGGCAGCCACCAGGGCATCAGCTACCTCTTGCGAGACCCCATGTCGCAAAATGGCTATGTGTCTAGGAGCCAAGCATGCAGGCTCAATGAACGAAGGTCCGGATGGACCAAGAAGCCCACCTCCTGAGACAACAAGTGAGAGCTGATTGGCAGAGGCACTGGAGGTTCCCGGGATAGCTGGTGTAGTAGAGGGAACCAGATGCCTGGGCCAGAATGGCGCGATGAGTACCAGCATCGCTTGCTCTCTGCGAAGTTTCAAAAGAACCCTCTGGATTAATGGAAAGGGGGGGAAGGCACAAAGGAATCTGCCCACCCAGGAGAGGGACAACGCGTCTCGCCAGAAAACACCAAGCCCTGGATCTAGCGAGCAAAAATTGGGCAGTTTTGCGTTGGCTGGGGACGCGAAAAGGTCCAACTCTGGTGTACCCCATCTGTGAAACGGATCCTCTACTACCTCCTGGAGTAGTTCCCACTTGTGGACTCTGGCCTGAGAGCGGCTCAGGCCGTCAGCGATGACGTTGTCCACTCCTGGGACATGAACAGCAATGAGGTTTGCGTCGTGTTGCAAAGCCCAATCCCACACCCTCATGGCCTCCCTGCAAAGCGGGTAGGAATGGGTTCCTCCTTGTTTGTTGAGGTAATTCATCACCACGGAATTGTCTGTAACAGAAGAGTACCCGGTGGAATCTCCAACTGGAAGGCCTGCAGGGCATAAAGAACTGCTCTCATTTCCAGGATGTTTATGTGGAGATGAGTCTCTTGGGCTGTCCACAGGCCCTGAGACCGGACACCGTCGAGGTGTGCTCCCCATCCAAGCCCTGAGGCATCTGTGGAGAGTGTCACAATCGGAGACAGCGCAATGAAGGGGACTCCTGCTGATAGATTCTTCGGATCTAGCCACCATTGCCAATCCCGGACTACAGTCTTTGTGATCTGGATTGGAAGCTGCAGATGGTCTTGCTTTTGATCCCATTGGACCCGTAACATCCACTGGGTGACCCGCATGTGGAGACTAGCAATCGGGACTGTCGCAATGGCCGCAGCCATGTGTCCAAGCAGGCAAAGGACCAATCTGGCAGGAACGATCTTCTTTGCTGAAATGTCCCTGATGAGGAATCTGATGTGTTCCACTCATCCTGGGAAGAAAGGCTTTCCCTTGGACGGTGTCCAGAACTGCACCTATGAACTGCAGAGTCTGGGATGGAACCAGGCATGACTTCTCTTGATTGATCATGATGCCCAGCGTCTTGAACAGAGACCGAGTATAATGAATGGCGGACATCAAGGCCTCCCAAGAGGACGCCATGAGAAGCCAGTTATCCAGGTAGGGGAACACATAGTGGCCTTGCCTCCTCAGAGTCGCCGCTACGACCACCATACACTTCATGAATACCCGAGGTGCCGATGACAGTCCGAAAGGGAGGGCTCGGAACTGATAATGGTGGCCCTGGAACTCAAAGCACAGAAACTTCCTGTGCGCTTGAGCGATGGGTATATGGCAGGTAAGTGTCCTGCATGTCCAAGGACACTAGAAAGGCGACCTGCTTGGGCACTGGAATCAGACCTGGGAGGGTCATCATGCGTAAGCGCTTCTACAGGACCGAAGCGTTGAGGTCGCGGAGGTCCAGTATCGGATGGAGGTGCCTTGTTTTCTTGGGAACCAGAAAGAAGTGAGAATAATATCCTGCACCCCTCTGGTTCCGTGGAACATGCTCTATCGCTTCTTTTCCAGGAGCGTGAGCACCTCCTGCTGTATGAGCAGGGCGTGCTGACCAGAGTAACAGGAAAGCAAGGGAGGTCTTGCCGGTGGGTGGTCAAGAAATTCTATAACGTGACCTTTCTTGACCAATTGGAGAACCCACCAGCTGGTGGTAATCGACTGCCACCCTGAAAGGTGGTGAGCAATGCAACCCCCGACTTTTTGTGCCCGTTGATCCAGAGGAGGGGCGGGGCCGAGAAGGAGTCATGCTGTGGCAGCACTGGTCCCTGCAGGCTGGGCCGGTTTAGTGTAGCGTTGTGCTCTGCTTGGGGACGACTCAGCCTGGGCTTTCCGCTGAAAGATGCCCCTTTGTTGCTGGCCGGAACGTGGCTGCTGCCTTTACTGCTGGCTGCGAAAAACGGCTCTGGTTCCTACGAAAGGAACCAGGCCTGGGTCTGTACATGGCCTGTACAGACCTGACTGCCTTCCCAGCGTCCTGGAGTTTGGTGATCGCCTTCTCAGAGGGTTCACCAAAGGGTACTTCGCCGTTGTAGAGGATGTCAAGAATGTTCTTCTGTACGTCCGGGGTGAAGCTGGAGACACGGAGCCAAGAGTGTCGCCGGAGGCAGACGCCTGAAGCTGCAGTTCTAGTGGATGAATCCACAGAATCGTGTCACGGCCTCGTACTACTTGGGTCCCCACATCAGACCCTGTGCGGAGAAGGTTTAGGAGCTCCGCCTTCTGATCGCCATCCGGAAGCTTATCGACCCGGTCATGGCCCTGTTCCCATAGGGCATTCTGAAACTGTACCATGTGGGTCAGGTAGTTCAGGGACCAGATGGAGCATGCAGCAGCCGCATACGCGTCTCCCCAGGGCATCCAATTGTTTGGATTCCTGGTCCGGTGGCTGTGTGCTCATGTGTTGCGGTCTTTGGGACCAGTCATGTGAGGCCATAATGACCAGGGAGTCTGCCAGAAGTTGTTGAGCCAGGTACTGGTCCTCTCTAGGGCCTTGTACAGGTGGTCAGTTTTCTTGACACCGCAGGAAGTGGAATCGGATGCTTCCACGCAGCCTTGGTGACGTCCGCAAAGGTGTCCATCAAGGGTGGCACTACCACAGGCTTTGGGTCTTTCTGCCGAAGATAACGGGCAAGGTGCTGCCTTTCAGGGTCTAGGTCTTCAGCATCCCACCCCATGTTGTCCTGGATGTGCCTCATGATCTCAGAGAAAGAGGGATCATCCGGAGGAGACCTGGTAAGGTCATGTGGGTCAGGTGATGAAATGCTGAGTGGAGGAGATCTGGAGTAATCAGAGGTATCCGATCTGGAGTCCTCCCCCGATGGAGTACACCGCCGACATCTGGGTCGCTTGGGGCTGGGAGACCCTGATGGAGATCTTGAGGAAGGCCTTCTCCGATCCTGGGATCTACCTCTAGGAGATGGAGTCTGCCCCTTGAGGGGTGGTGGCCGTCCTGCGACTGGAGGTGAAGGGTGGAGGAGACTTTCACTGGGACCACGTCTTTATGGATGATGTCCCACCAAACGTAAAGCAGTTCCTTTACTTCTTGAATATTCATGCCACGAAGGCAGGCCTGGGCTGGTGGTCTGTCGCCGGGGTTGGGCGTCGGGTCATGGTGTCTCTGGGGTGGCAAAGGTTCCTTGGAAGCCCGTCATCTCTCTATGTCGCCCGCCTGGTCTTGAACCAGGCAGCGTCCTCCTCCATAGAGTCCCTGTGACCGGTGTCTACCAGTGACTGGGGGCAGTCTTTGGCTCTGGTGAAGCCGGCGTCGGTCCTTGTCCGGCGACTTCAAGGTCGGTGAGCGTCTGGCAGAGCTCCAGATGCTTGGCTGACATGGTGCTTGGCCGATGTTGGAATCACCGTCAACGAAGGATGTCAGGTCCTTCATCTTCCTGGGTGGAGGATCCGGGCCCCTAGGGGGCTGGGAGACCGACCTGGAGTTGGGGTCCCGACGTCAGGTGGAAGAGGAAGACTTGTGGCGTTCAGAGGACTTTGAAGAGGCCCGAGAGGGAGTGGAGGAAGCGGAGGGCCTGGAAGTCTTGATGGGCTGAAGAGTCGAATAACAGCTGGAAGCCCGGACCTTCACTGGAGGGGGGCTGAGACCTAGCCCTGGAGGGAGAGCAGTCCAATCGGGTGGAGCCTGAGCTCCGCGAATCTGAGGCCCGCTTCGGGATCTGGACCTTGCCTTCTCCCGGTGCTTGTCCCAATGTTTGTGGACCTTGGAGGAAGAATCGCCCGGAGGAAGGTTCTTTGTCCATCCTGCTAAGTTTTTCCTCTAACAGGTAGGCCTGAAGTGCCTTCTATGGCGGATCCTGGTGCGGCTGTTGAACCCTTGGCAAAAGGTGCAGGCCTTGGTGTCATGGTCCAGGCCTAAGCACCGCATGCAGGAAGAATGAGGATCCTTGAACGGGTTCTGTTTTCCGCAGACACACTTTGAAAGGTGACCCTCAAATGAAGGAGTTGGAGAGGACATTAGTTAAGTAGAAACTCTAGAAATTCTAAGTCGTCGTGCGCTAAGTAGAGACCGAGAGGCCGACGTTGGCGAGTCGACGGCGGGAAAAGAACTGGGGATTCTGGGGGACTGCCCCTTTATGTACTGTGCCTGACGTCCGGTAGGACAGACAGAAACAGTCCCTCAGGCTCTACTAGCTAGAAAATTTCCATGGGTCCTGGCGCCTGCTGGCTTCAGTCCTAATGGTGTAACCTGCTGCAAGAGCTTTTCCCGAAGTAAGATCTATCGGTTCCGACCGTGTCACGGGTCAGTTGAAAAAACCTAGAAATTAAACGTTTTTTTCAGGAACCGATCGGTACCGGAACACACACACACTTTTAAAATTAAAAAAAAAAATAAAAAATTTTCACTACTTCGGTTCCTGTCCGGACCCACCGGTGGGGAACTGAAAAATAAAAATTTATTTCAGCAACTACACAATTCTATCTACCTACAATACACTTATTGTACCGGGAAAGAGATGTGAAGACCAGAAAAATAAGGAAACGGTTGACAAAAACCAACTGATTCACTGCTACCAAACCGAAGTCTGGGAGAGGATCTCCGGAGTGACTTCTCAGTTAAGCGGAGTAAAGAATCTGATGGCTACACTTCAGAGTACCTGGGACAGAGGTTTGAAAACCGAGCTCGAGATGAACATTCTATGACTGGCAGTTGAAGTGCTGGGGCTAACTTTAGTCAGAATACAGCAAGACTTCATGTTGTTTGAAGCAGCTGGAGCTCCCCAGTCCTTCTGGCTGACGTGATAGCCACCAAGAAGGCAGTCTTCCACGACAGGTGAGAGATGTCACATCTGTGCATCAGTTCAAATGGCTTGCCCATAAGCTTGGCCAATACCAACAGTAAATCCCACAGGGGTGGTTCACGACCGCAGGGGATATAGCGATCTAGGCCCCTGAAAAAGCGCCAGACCACCTTCTCCTGTGCCACCGACTGCTTCCCAGCCCATGCCCAGTAAGCAGATATGGCTGCCAGGTGCACCTTGAGGGTTGTCAACCGAAGCCCCTACTGGTAAAGGGACCACAGGTAGTCCAGAATGCTAACCAGCAAACATGATGAGGAGTCCAACCCCTTGCCCTGACACCAAATGGAGAATCTCTTCCATTTAAAAGGCATAGCATTTTCTGGTTGACTCCTTGCGGGATGCCTCAATGATGTTGAGGACCTTGTCGGAAAGACCCAAGGTCTGTAACTCTAGCAGCTATGGCACCAGGCCATCAGGTGCAGGGATTGAAGGTCCGGATGGAGTACCTTCCCCTCGTTGATGGAGATCAGGTCCGGGCGGGCTGGAAACCGCCTCGGGAGCCTAGAGCTGAGGCTAAGGATATCTGGATACCAGAACTGGTGAGGCCAGTGTGGGGCTACCAGGATCACCTGCGCCTTGTCCCTCCTGATCTTGAGGAGCACCTTGTGGATCAAGGGCAGAAGAGGTAAGGCGCAGAAGAGGCCTGGGGTCCACGTCCGGGAGAAGGCATCCCCCTGCAACGAGCCCTGCTGAGGGGGCGGGCATGGTACAGCCTCAGCTTGGCGTTCTCCCTGGAGGTGAACAGGTCCACCAGAGGTGTGCCCCAGTGGGAGACCAGGTCTTGTACTACCTCCAGCAGGAGAGACCAACGTGAGATGCATCATCTACCTGTCTGAGGGCATCGGCCAGACTGTTCGAGGCTCCTGCCACATGAATGGCTAAGGAGATCCGCCTCCAGGCTGAGCACGAGAGACCAAATGCGAAGAGCTTCCTTGCACAGAGGCAAAGGAGTGCATCCCCCCGGTCTGTTGAGATAGTGCATGGTCGTGGTGTAGTCCGTCTGGATGGAGACCACTTGACCCCAAACAAATGGAGCGAAGGCGGTTAGGGCTAGCCGGACTGCTCGGAGCTCCACAAGGTTGATGTGGCATCAGGACTCCTGAGGGGACCAGAGTCCGTGGGCTCTGTGCTCCCCCCAGATGGGCACCCCAACCCAGAGAGGTATCGGTCGTCAGGATGACCATCGGCTCGGGGCAGACAAACAGGATTCCCTCCCGCAGATGAGCTGGGATGAGCCACCACTGCAGGCCATCCCACATCTCCTGAGTCACAGAGACTGGCTGGTCTAGATGACCTGAGCACTGAGACCACTAACGGGCCAACCCCCAATGCAGGGGGCGCATATGCCAGTGGGCCCAATGGACCATGCTGGTGCAAGCTGCCATGAGACCCAAAAGGCGCATGAAGTCCCAGGCAGGGTGCAATTGCCCAACTAGAAATGACTGGGCAAAGGAGGAAAGGACCTCGGCCCTGTCCATCAGGAGCCGGGCTCTGGCTCAGAGAGAGTCGAGCTCCACCTCAATGAACTGAATCACCTGCGAGGGCACAAGTTCCGACTTAGCCCCGTTGATGAGGAGGCTGAGTTGAGAGCAAGCCTGGAGGACCAAATCTCTGAACTGCTCCACCTCCAACCCTGAGGGACCTGCTATCAGCCAGTCGTCCAGGTAAGGGTAGATCCGGACCCCTCTGCGCCACAGGAATGCTACCACCACTGCGATGCATTTGTGAAGACCCTGGGAGCTGATGAGAGGCCAAAGGGCATGGCCTGGAACTCGTAGAGGGTTCCCTCTGCCTGAAAGTGGAGGAACCGCTGATGAGACGGATGGATTGGGACGTGAAAGAACGCGTCCTGAAGGTCCAGAGAGCAGAACCACATGCCCTGCTCCAGGAATAGTATTATCAGAGCCAGGGTTACCATCCAAAAGGTGCGCGGCCTTAGGAACTTGTTCAGATCGTGCAGACTGAGAATGGGGCGCCAGCCCCCTGTCCGTTTTGGAACCAGGAAGTACCTGGAAACAAACGCTGGGCATGGAGAAGAACCTGCAACCTTGCTGACTACCCTCTTGCAGAGGAGCTAGTCGATGTAGTCTCGGAGACCAGACTGGGAGGTTGCAGACCTGGTAGTCCCCCATGGGGTGTGGGCTTGAAACGGAGGGACCTGCTCAAACTCCAGAGGCAGGCCCCGGCCGACCATTTCCAGCACCCAGCGGTCCGTGGTGATAGTGGGCCAGGTGGAAAGGAAGTGGCTGAGCCGGCCCCCCACGGGGGGACCCAGGGAAGGTGAGACAAGGTTGGGGGCGGCACCCCGCAACCCATCACTGGGCAGGCTTGGAGGAGAACGGACCAGCCAAGGAGCTGCCACAGCCCTTCCCCCCCGGCTTCCTGACTGAGTAAGCAATGGATTTGGCTCTAGGGTGCCAAGTTTGAGCCTGCTGGCCTGCTCCTGGTGCTGATGGGCAGGTCTTACCGCAATAGTGGAGGAAAAAAAGGGCTTATGCTGCTGAAGGCGGCCTTTGTCCTTCTGTGCAGATATGACCGAATCTAGGGTGGCATTGGATTTTTCAGTGCGCTGAAGGTGGCCCTCCACACTGGGCCCGAACAGGTCAGCGCCCAGAAAGGGAACATCTGCAAGCTTGTGGTGGATGTCTGTCATGAAGGTCAAGAGCCGCATCCAAGCCCTGCGGCACATGGCCACTGCGACAACTACTAAACAGATACAAAAGTCTCTAATGTCCACAGCCATCTGGAGCTGCTGCTTTGTCACCGCCCTTCCCTGATCCCGGACCTGCTTGACCGTGGTCTGGTGGTTGGCCAGGAGATGAGGGAGCACCTCATCCAAGGAGCCCAACAGGGCGTGAGAGAAGTGTGCCATCATAACAGCCAAGCTGACCTGGCGAAGGACCAAAGAAGCGGCTGCGTACACCTTTCTCCCTGAGTAGTCCAATTTCTTGGGACTCCTTATCTGGGGGCTTGTCCATGTCCCTCGTGTTTCCCCGAGCACCTGAAGACAGAATCTGCCATCAACCCCTCAGCCGAGGGGGCTCAGAGAAGCCAGAAGGCCAGTAGAGACTGCGTACTTTCGGGCCGTCCTGGCCGATGGCGCTGGACAGGAGGCTGGGGGCGCCTCCAGAGTTCTAACATGGGGCCACAATGGCATCAGCTACGGGGAAGACCTCCGTGGGGGAGTCCCCCTTGTCCAGAATCTCTGTAAGGGGATATCTGGTCCATTTCTGCACGGGTTCGAGCGGCATCCCGGTGGACCCCCCCCCCCGAGGATTCCAGGTTGACTGGACAGGAATGTAACGAGGAGTCTTCAGACTCCGAACAGTCCGTGTACAGCTGGTGACTGCCTGAGCCACTCTCCACTCGCCGAGGGCAATCGGGGGTGAGAGTGACCGACAACCGACGGGGCAAACCTTGAGCCGACCGAGAATCCTTGGTCGGCACGCCATTCTTTGGCTGGGGAGTCAAGGCAGCCGGTTTTGGCCACGCCATCGGGACCGGGTCCTTGACCGGGGAACCGGCAGCGGGAGTCTGCTTCGGCCGTTTGGGAGACAGCCACTTAATTGCCGGTGTTGGCTTGCTGCTGGCCAGAAGGAGCTGTTGCCACATTAGATCCTCACAGCGCAGATGCAACTTGCACCGAAGCCTCTCTTCAGCCGAGGAATACGAGGAAGAATAATGGCAGCGCCGCTTTCCACAATGTCAGGACAGAAACCGCCGACGTTGGCGGGAATTCCCGAGGCAGAGAGGAGGACCTCTACCTCTACCTCAACCATCGGAGGTGGCCAAGGAAGGAGCGGAGGAACCCCGCCCTCCAGTTCAGGATCCTGGGCCAGGGACTCCGCTCAATGGTCTGAGGCAAGTCCTCAGGCAGCACCGGAAGCACCGGTGCCTAAGAGAGAGTTGTCGGCCTTCTCAGTTGACAACCTGTCAGTGGGCTCGAGAAAAATCTCGGCCGCGTCAACAGGCATCTTGGCCGGCTGGTCTGACAGGGACACCATGAAACCAGCGGCCCAGGCCGCAACATCGACCAAAGTCGAGAGCCGACGGTTCAGAGAATGAGATCTCTCCTGTTCCCAAGAGCGTCAACGGTGGGTCTTAACTTTTTTGATCCTTCTTCCGGGACCAAGGGGTATGAGACCCAGAAGGACCCTCCCCTTTAATCAAGAGGGACTGGCATAGCTCCCGAAAGGAAGCCATGTAAGAAGAGCCCAGCTGGAGTGGAATAAAATCTGAAGATGAAGAGGAGCTCGCCACGGCTTGGGCCACCTCCTCCTCGCAGGCCGTGAGCTGTTCAAGCTGTTCAAACTGTTCCAGTTGTTCCACAGAGCCTGCCGCCTGACACCACCAAATGGGCCTCCTTCGATTTGACCGGTGGGTACAGTTTCTCCGGTCGCCCCAGCTGGAGTTGTGCAGTGCGGTTTTCGAGCACCAATGGAGAAAAGGACAGACATCTTGTAGCCTGCGGATCGTGGTCGTGCCCAAGGCAATAAACACACGAGGCGCGGGGTCGGTGCACGACATCTTCTGCCTGCAGGGGCACCGGCGGAAGCCCAAGGACGGTCTTATCCTCCATCACAGCCATGAGGGAAGAGGGTGAAGACTTGAACTTGAACGAGTTTCAAAGTAAGTTTAGGAAAAAAAATCCAAAGCTTTTACAGCCAGGGCCTGCAAAAAGCGAGACGCTAAGGAGGAACCTGATGCTTCCAAGCGGTAAGGAAGATCTGCGCCACTGGGCGGAGCCGAGTTTCATCACCGGGTGGGTGGGAAGAGCCAGCTTGAAGACTTTCCGCCCATCTTAAAGTGGCAAGGTACCTGCCAGACAGTGTGGATAGAACATATCATCCATGCCCTAGAAATAACACTTTCAAGGTGAAAGTGAAGCATGCAATCCGCAGCTGGCTTGAAGGGAGGCAAAATAGGTTTCTCCAAAATAAACAAAAGGTCCCATGAAGGGATGGGATCCCAGATGGGAGGTTTCAGGTGTAAAATACCTTACAGAAAAGTTTGGGGTAAATCCAAATGTTCAAGAGCCTTGCCTGCATGGTATGCAGAAACAGAGGACAGATGCACCTTAATCAGACAAAGGAAGGAGACACTAGAGAACAGAGTTTACCAGACAGGTAAAGGGATCGAGGTGGTGAGCAGAGGCTCAGATGCAAAATCGCTTCCAATTCATAGCGTAGGTGGCCCTAGTAGAGGGCTTCCTGGCAGCAACAAGGACATCCACTACTCTAGGGGAAACCCTAAACCAGGTAACAGCTAAGTCCACAGGAGCCATACATGCAGGTGTAGCAACCTGACATCTAGATGGACTAGATTCCCTCTCTCTCCTGGGACAGCAAGTGTTAGCTCAGAGACAGAGAAAGCAGAGGCTCCACTTCAACTTGCTGAAGTAGAGGGAACCAAATCTGTTGAGGCCAATAGGGAGCAATCAGGATCATGTTCGCTCCCTATGACTGCAATCTGAGGAGAACCCTCTGAATTAGTGGGAAGGGAGGGAACGCATAAAGGAATCTCCCTGTCCAGCAAAGGGACAACAGCTGCTGCCTGATGGTACACAGTATTTTGGATGCTCCTAATGAAAAAGAAAAAAAAAAAAGGACAAAAGATGAAAGAAGTATGAAATGGAACATCTGGAACCGCCCGTCAGAGTGATACATTTAAGAAAGAGACAAATACTAAAACATTGCGTAAAGAAACAAAAACATAGGAGCTTCTAGAGAAAAACTCTGGTCAGAGCCAATACGGCTGTGGTGAGCTTTTAGAAGCAGCAAGAGCAGTGAAAAGAATATGCAGTGCTCTTGCTGCACTGGAGTCCGCCATCATACTGCAGCGATTATAGTACTGCGCATGTGTGATACTCGCACATGTGCAGTTTGCCCAGGAGTCAGCCTTGTGCAACATGGCGGTGCTGACATAACTATGTGTAACAACCCAGTCCCCTCGGGTTACTAGAATCTCATTAGTAATAGTCTTAGGCATGTAGGAAAAGGCAGCTGGTGGGGAGCTCATTAGGAGCTTTCTACATATTGACATCATTGTTTACTCAGCTGGCCTGAGAGAAGGATGAGTATGTCATTTAGAACTCTCACAGCAGCATAATCATTTAAAGTCAGCTGCTCTCGGGAAGCTTAGAATGTTCATCAGTAAGTTCAAGTGTGGCAGTCAGAGTGGCAGGTCTGCCATTGGGGCTCTGTCAGAAGGAGCCCTGGTATTTCTCACCCTAGTTTGGTGAAATCTTCAGCCTGCCTGCAGGACTCTCATTTCACTTCAGGGGGGGTGAGAGGAAATGCAATTCTTGTGGATCCAAGAGCAATCCCCTGAAGTTCACAGCTGCCCTAAGTAAGAACAATGAGTACAATCTGACCGCCACCAGAGAAAGAAAGGTGTCTTTTGTTGTCTCCATGACTGGGAGGAAGAAACAACTCATCTGTGTGCACAGAATTTGAGACCGTTCTCTGAGGGAGTTGTCGGAGGTGTATGTGCCCTAGATAAGACTAGATCACACTAGTCAGGACCACTTTCACCACAACTGTGCTGAACTGAACGTTAAAGTTGGGAGTCTATCAATTCATTGGGGATTGGAGACTCATTTGGTGTAACCCTGAAGGAATGGCAGAGGCTGTCTGGGGTAAAGGGTGGGAGGAACGCCATCTGGAGCTTCAGGCAGGGCTAAGTGGTTCATGGATGGGGCTCCACTGTTCTCTGGGCAAAGACCATGCACCAGGAGGATTTTAAAGTGTGTGGCACATCCCACAGATGTACATTTTGGAAAAGAGATAGATGTTTTTGTGGAAAACAGTACTGCCTAGCAAAGTGTCCTGCAAAAGAGAGTGTGCCTGTTTTGCAATGACAAACCTTTCAGGGACCACCCTTGCTCTAAGTAACATCTGTAAATAAAGCCATACTGCAAAACCCCAGTTACTGCTTTGGATATTCTGCTTGTTGCTTCTAGTGTGAAGGTTACTGGGGCCCCTCAGCAGTTAGGTGTAGCATATGCATAGCATCCTCTCCCCTGGACCTGGTAGTAAATAAAAAGGTTAATTTTAGTATGTACCCCCACCCCACATCTCTAAATAATGAGCCTGGCATATACTCCAGCGCTAGGGGTGGTACCATGAATGTAGTTCTACCAAAAGAAAATTGTATGCCATGTAAGGGGGGGTGCCAGCCACCAAAGGTGGTGTAGGGGTTACACATGTATGCATGATACTTGTGCATGCACATTTTAAGTCAGTGCCACAATGTTGCACACAGTCACTTCCGCAGTTGCGGAAAGGAAAAGTAGTGCACCAGGAAATGGGTATGTTTGTACGGCCCGCAGAAGGGAAGGGCTGCATAAACAGAAACACTGGAAACTATGCTGGAGCACTGTGGCAGATTATCAGACAGCAGTCCAGTTAACGTGCTTCCATGGTACTGTTATACAAATATGATGAGGGCATAATATCTGTAAAGCTTGGCCCACATAGCCATTAAAAAAAAAAAAAAAATCAAACTCAGGAGGAGAGAAGACTGTTAAACTAGAGATTTGGTCTGGGACTAGCTTGTCATCACAGTCACTTTCTCATTCTTTTCTAAGCAGTAATTTCTGGTAAATGTGCCTTAACCATACTGATCTCAGTGCTGGTAGACTACTTCTGGTTTTCCACGGATTATACTGGGAGGGGGGGAGTAGCAGTCTTGAAGTGGTAGCTGCCAGTGGTGTCATGCTCTGAAAAAAAGTGATCCCCATGCTTGTCTATACATTTTAGAAATGACCCCTTTCGTTGTTTTTGCTGTAAAGAAAAAGTGACCCCTTTAACGCAAAAACAAGGAGTCAGTTATGGCCTCCACCCTCACCCCTTTTCACTTTAAGTGAGGAACATGATTATGGGTTTGCATCAGATGTATAGTAGCAGCCATAGATGCATAATATTGTTAAACAGTAATCAACTGTGTGCTTTATTAATGTTGTCAATACCACTTCACCCATTTTGTGTTCTGCCCCTGGATTTCTGTGCTCCAAGTGCATTATTTTCATTTTTGTGTTCAGGACAAAAAGGCCTTTCAAATGAGGGTTAGTCACTAATCCAAATTCTTTAGTTTTTTTTTTTTAATTGCCATCAGAAATGTGAATTTTGTAAAAAAACAAAAATGGAAATACAGGTAATAAGATTACCATATTTTACAAAATATAAGGAATTCAGATTAGTGACCACCCTCATATGAAAGGTCTTTTTGTCCTGGGCAACTTTCAGACTGGTTGTTTTTGTGCACCTGGAATAGTTTTAAAGATATTTAGATTTGTTTGGAATGTGTGCACATTTGCTAAGAATTCTACACAGTGCCTTAGGAAGATTCTCAGCGAAAAACAGTTTGGAGTTCTGTCAACTACATTCTAAACACACAATGGGTCTGAATGAGTTAAAGGAGACAGGAATTGATTACTCATGCGCAGGTGTTTGACATGTCTCTATTTTCATAAATTATATTCATACCTCTAAAGGATCCCTATTTAACTGTGCCTGAATAAAAGCTGAAGCTGTGGTTGTGTTTTGTTTTGTTTTTAAATTTGTTGAACTGTTATTTAATACAACAGCAAATTAGGTACATATGGACACATGTTGATATATGGACATACTAGGATGACAGCATTTCAATTACAAGAGGGTATGTGTTAGGTTTGGGTTTCGAATACACTTGTCACTTATTACAGAATTGCAGATATGTTTAAGATGGTATAAGTTTGACTATTCATGAATAATATGGACTTATTGTACACAAAGTTTAAAAAAATGTATCTGAACAGTACACTGTGTAAAACTGGATTGAATTTGCCACTACTGTGTGAAACATCTAGTGAGTGCTTAATTTACATTAGGGCAGGTTGCCTTCTAACATATTTACCACCTGACAAATAGATATTTTCATATGTGTAAGACTGTTAACATTATTTACTATGTATTGCAGAAAGACCTACTGACACCTGAAAGAAAACTTTCAAAAACATAAGTAGGTAACATTCTGCTTGTATTAAAATTATATATTCTACATTTCTCCTCCCCATTATTTATTACTGAGGAAATGTGCATGAATACATGATTCTGTGTCCCTTACAGTTACTTTAAAGTTAATCTGGCTCTATAGCCGACTCCTTACTTCAAGTTATAATGCTCTGTTATGACATCACAATATGTTGCCATGAGAGTGACTGTGATGTCACAAGCAGTGCATTATGACCTCTGGTAGGGAGACGGCAACAGAAATAGACGAACTCTTCGGAGCAAAAATCCTGTTTTCATGCAATTGACCTCCGCAATAAATAATGGAGAGGAGGAATAAAGAACTAATGTGAAATACAAGCTGAACTTTATCTAAATATTATATAGCATTAATCACCGACAGAGGAGGGCTCTGCCGGTGGATTAATGCCCGCTGGGGATTGGTGCCTGAGGGTCCAACGCCTAGCGAACGTCACTCACCGGCAGAGAGCCCGACGCCGAGGTGATCACGCGCTGTAACATAGGGTTCGCTATGCGGCGAGCCATTGTTACCGTGTGTACCCTCGGTGCCGGAGACCCTACGGGGAGACAGAGACAGTTTGGAGAGTGGCAAGGGTTTTGCTGCATGAAGAGGGCCTGGCTGTGACCACCCCCTAGTAGAAACAGCAGCCCCATTGTTCTCCAGTTCTACACTGCCTGGGTTCATTGTCTTCCACCTGTACACTGCCTGCGCTCCATTTTTATTCAGGTATGCTGCAGCTTTAATAATTAACATGGAACACTTTCAGTAATGAGTCAACAGGGGGCTGCGGCTCTCAAGCACCGCGGGTGGCCTCAGGGGGTGGTGACGGAGCGGCAGCTCCCCTCTACTGCCGCGGTGGCGACAGATGGTACTAACCGAGCAGGCGTTAACTGTGGGTTAATACCCGCTCAGTTTGTGTCACCTGTGCCACTTCAGCCACTGCGGCTGCTCCATTTCACTGCTCTCTGGTATGCCGTGTTACAAGTTTTGTTAAAGCTCTCCTTAAGTTGTCAGCTGCTCTTTAAGCTTATTTTCCTTGTAGTTTTTAATCACTGTCATTTACTGATGCTAGCACAGACACATACAGTGGATTTTAAAATGAAGCCTCAGTTGTTATATAGCTTTTCTCTGGGAGTGAACTTTCAAGTTAGTCATTTGACCTTGGGATAGCTTTCTTTTGATGGAACTTTTGCTGTCTTTACAGTATATGGGTATATTGTTTTTCTGAATGCAGTTTTAACCAATGGGACCCTGTTTTTATTTTTTGTATGATCTGGGTTTTGAGAAAGTATGTTCTTCTAAAATAATGGCCACCGTCTTCTGACAAAGGATTCTGTGTAATCCAAAAGCACCTGGGTTCTTTTGTAACAACTCTGTTGGTCCAATAAAAGGCATCACATCATCTGTTTCTGTGGATCTTGTGTTACAAGGACCAATACGGCACCAAGTTTTTCTGTGGCTTCATGGTTTCAGAAATGTTAGCAGAAACTTTTCAGTACAGTGTCCATGGTTCTGAAACCATGAAGTGACATAGTCAAAACAAATTATTCTTGGTTCCATGAAAGGAACTGCACAGAACGTTGTCCATACAAAGAAAACTATATAAAACACAACTGACAGCTTCAGTTTTTATTCAGGCACAGGGATCCTTTAGATATATAAATGTAATTTATGAAAATAGACATTTCAAACAGCTCCACATAAGTAATCAATTCCTGTCCATTTTAAATTAGGCATCACTAGAGATGAACAAGGTGGTCTAGTTTAGAATTTCACTAAACTGGCATAGTAACTTGCAAAACAGACTGTTTACAAGTGCAGTAGGAGTTATACTAAACAAATGTAAATATCTCTAAAAGTTTACAAGTTACAGATAAAAGACCAGTATGAAAACTGTTCAGGACAAAAAAGACCTTTCAAATGAGCATATTCAATAAGCTGCACTAATTATGTTTTTTAAACTATGGCCATCTGATTTCCTCAATTTTCATTGTTCATAGGAGTTATGCCAAACAAATGTAAATATCTCTACATACATAGATACATAGACAGTGTCGGCAGATAAGGGCCTATGGCCCACCTAGTCTGCCCATTTGAGCTTGTAAGTTCAGTTTGTTTTCCTAGAAGTCTATTTCCCCTTACCCCTGACCTCTAGAATTCCTTTATGTCTATCCCATGCATTCTTAAATCCCCGTGATTGTTTCAGCCCCCACCACTTCCTCTGGCAGGGTGTTCCACTTGTCCACCACCCGTTCTGTGAAGAAATTCTTTCTCATGTTTCCTCTGAAACGTCCTCCCTCCAACTTCATCCCATGCCCTCTAGTCCTGAAACATCTTTTTCGCTTAAAAATAGTGTTTTCCTGCACCCTGTTCCTCCCTGTAAGATACTTGTATGTCTCTATCATACCTCTCTCCTCCTCTCCTCCAGGAGTACATGTTCAGTTCCTTCAACCTGTCTTCATAGGACTTGTGATGCAACCCATGCACCATCTTTGTTGCCTCCTCTGAACCTTCTCTACCCTGTCTATGTCCTCACGTAGGTATGGTCTCCAGAACTGTACACTGTACTCCAGGTGGGGCCTCACTAGTGTCTTGTATAGTGGAATTATGACCTCCTTTTCCTGCTGGTGATGCCCCTGCCTATACAACCCAGCATCCTATTTGCTTTACCTGATGCCTTGTCACACTATTTCCCTACCTTGAGGTCATCAGAGATGACAACCCCAAGATCCCTTTCCTGCTTGGTGCATGCTATTCCTCACCCCCAACTGATATATTGTGCCAGGGTTTTGTGCCCCATATGCATTATCTTGCTTCTTTGCATTGAATTTCAACTGCCAAACCCTTGACCATTCTTCAAGTTTCTGCAGGTCCTTCTCATTCTGTCTACACCTCTGGTGTGTCTACTCTGTTACAGAGCTTTGTGTCATCAGCGAACAGTGAAATTCTGCCTTCTAGATCCTGTGCAATGTCACTGATGAAGATGTTGAATAGGACTGGTCCCAGCACTGATCCCTGTGGTACCCACTGGTCACTCTTCCTCTGTGGAGTGACAGCCATTTACCACCACCCTCTGTGTCCTGCCACCCAGCCAGTTACCTACCCACCACACTACTGTCCTGCCCCACCCATATTCAGTTTGTGTAATAGTCTTCTATGTGGCACAGTGTCAAAGGCCTTGCTGAAGTCCAGATAGGCCATGTCCACTGCCCTCCCTGATCCACCTCCCTAGTCACCCAGTCAAAAATTCAATGAGGTTGGTCTGACATGACCTCCCCTGGTGAAACCATGCTGCCTTGGGTCCTGTAGTCCATTGACAACCAGATGTTCCACCAATCTCTCCTTCAGTAGTGCTTCCATGATCTTTCCCACTACCGAGGTGAGGCTGACTGGTCTGTAGTTCCCGCTCTCTTTGTTTCCCACTTGTTGTATAAGGGACTACATCTGCTGTCCTCCAGTCTTTGGGTACCTCCCTGTTTCCAGTGATTGGCTGAACAGGATAGCCAGAGGTTCAGCCACCACCTCTCTAGTTCTTTAAGGACCCTGGGTCACCCCATCTGGCCCCATTGCTTTATCAGCTCTTATTACTCCAGTTCCTTCAGGACCTTTCTCGTGTAAAAGGGACTTGTGTCCATTTCTGCACCATTCTCACCCTTTGTACTCCCTTCCAGACCCATTACCCCCCTCTTCCTTAGTAAAGACTGAGCAGAAATACCTGTTCAATATGTCAGCTTTACTGTTGTCATCCTCCACGTGGCTCCCATCCTCCCCCTTCAGTCTCACTATCCCTCCCTTTGTCTTTCTTTTTTCACTTATGTACCTGTAAAAGGTTTTGTCCCCTTTACCCACTGATTTTGCAATGTGTTCTGTCTGAGCTTTGGCTTCCCTTACTGACTTCCCTGCCTCCCTTTGTTTCTCCTGGTACTTCTCCCTATCCCCTTCTGACTATGTCTTTTTGTATTGCCTGAATGCAATCTTTTTGGCTTTCACTTTCTTTGCTACCTCTTTGGAAAACCATAATGGTCTCCTCTTCCTTTTCCTCTTGCTAACCTGCTTAATGCATAATTCTGTTGTTCTTATAATCCCCATTTTAAATACTGCCCACTGTTCCTCAACCCCTGATTCCTGTCCCATTCCCCTTAATGCCTCTTTCAAGTATCTCCCCATTTTCCCAAAGTCTGCCCCCCTAAAATCCAGGATACGTGTTTTTGTGTGGTTTGGTTCTGCTCTTTCTGTGATTTCAAACCACAATGACTGGTGGTCACTGTTACCCAGGTGTTCCCCACTATTACCCCATCACACTGTCCCTGTTTGTGAGCACAAGGTCCAGTGTTGCTTTCTGCGAGTTGGTTCCATGACCAGTTTGCTTGAGGAAGGCACCCTGAAGGGAGTCAGGATAAATCTGCCCCTAGTTGATGCTGCTGCTGGGATGCTCAGTCCACGTCTGGTATACTGAAGTCTCCAACCAGTACTACCTCACCCCTTGTCTGCCATCCTTTGGATGGCTAGCATCAGCTCCTATCTGTTTCTTCCTCCTGGGCTGGTGGTCTACAGACCACACCTGTCGGATGGCTGGCCATTTTCCTTTCAGCTTAACCCACAGTATCTCTCCCCATTTTGTTCCTCCTGGATCTCTGTGGCCCTTATGTCATTTTCACATACAGTGCCACCCTCCTCCCTTCCTGCCTGCTCTGTCTCTTCTGAATATGTTGTAGCCAGGTATGGCCATCTCCAGTCATGGTTATCATTACACCAGGTTTCAGTGATGGCCACAATGTCCAGGTCTGACTGTACCATGACAGCCTCTAGATCTTCCATCTTGTTGCTAAGGCTCCTGGCATTTGCACATGGCTTTCATGATTTGACCTCCCTAGACTGCTTCACTGTTCTACTCCAGCCCTTCCTTGGTTGTCATTTATCCCTGGTTCTCCTTGCTGTTTGCCCTTCTGCTGAATTTCCTGCATCCTTTTGAAACTAATCTCCATCTTTTCACACTGCTTTGCAGAGATAGCCCTCCTCTGGTTCACTTGGTTCCACTAGCTGTGGGGTGAGCAAGAAAGTACAGTCCTTGCTGGCCTGCTACCCCTTGCTAGTTTAAATGCTTATCAATGTAGCATTTAAACTTATCATTGAGTGCTTGGATTCCCTCCAGGATGGATGCAGGCCGTCAGGCTTGAACAAACCTCCATCCCTCCAGGTGGGTCCCCAGTCACCAATGAATCCAAACCCTTCCTCACAGCACCAGTTCTTCAACCATGAGTTAAAGTTCCTGGTGCATGCACTCCTATGCTCTCCCTTGCCTCTCACAGGTAGTACTTCTGAGAAAGTGACAGAAGTAGCTACTTGCTTGAGACCCTTCCCCAGTTTCCTAAACTGCCTAAATGTATATGCGTTGCACATAAACCATCATAAGAAAGCTGTTCAGGACAAAAATACCTTCTCAATGAGCCTATTCATTAAGCTGTACTAATTATATTTTTTAAACTATGGCCATCTGATTACCTGAATTTTCATTTTTCTTCACACTTTTCACCTTTCGGATGGCTATATTTACAAACATCTGATGAATTTAGAGTAGTGAGTACACTCATTTGAGAGGTCATTTTGTCCTGAACAACTTTCAAGTTGGTTGCATACTGGTAACTTGTATACTTTCTGAGATATTTACATTTGTTTGGCATGACTCCTACTGTGTTCCTTCAGAGAGAGGGGAAAAAATGAGGTTGTTTGGAAGACAATATTTTACAAAATATAAAGAAGTCAGATTAGTGACTAGCCTCATGTGAAAGGTCATTTTGCCCTGAACAACTTTCACACGGTTGTTTCTGTGCACATTGAATAGATATTTAGATTTGTTTGGAAGGTGTGCACATTTGCTCTTAGAGAAAAGCAGCTTGGAGTTCTGCATTATTCTAAAAAGAAAGATTTTTAACTGCCATAGGCATTTACAGTGTTATGGAAGGATACACGGAAAACTACTAAAAAATGTGTTCCATAGAAACCCCTTTTCAAGCTAAAGCGATATGGCTGTAGACTCCAACCACAGCCATAAAAAGCAGGATGGACGTTTAAAAAGAATACAGGTTCAGATGTTTAAAGGAGAATGTTGAATATACAGAAAATAAATAGCCAAGATTAAACAGCTACAACAATGTATGGGCCTGAGAAAGTGGCATCAGCTATAAAACCGTCGCCCTGGTTACCTGGTGTGAACTTCAGAAGCAAATAAAAGCATTTTAGCTTGAACAAACTTGAGTTTTCAGTTGAGTTCGTCCAACCTACTTGATGTATACAGTTTGCCCATGAGCTTTGCCAACACCAGCAACAAGTCCCCAGGTGGTGTTGGTTCACGTACTGGAAGGGGAAATGTGGTTAAGGCCTTTGAAGAAGCACCAAACCACCTCTCCTGCGCCACGGACTACATACCTGTCCATGCCCGGTAAGCAGAGATGGCTGCCACGTGCAACCTGAGGATCGGCGACCAAAGGCCCGACACAGAGGGACCAAAGGTAGTTGAGAATGTTAACCATCAGGCAAGATAAGGGGTCCAACCCCTTGCCCTGGCACCAAATGGAGAACCTCTTCATTTTGACGGCATAGCATTTTCGGGTTGACTCCTTCCAAAAAGCCTTGACCACTGCAATGACATTGTCATAGAGACCCAAAGCCTGGAATTACAGCTGCTCAGGAACCAGATGTCAGGTGCATGAATTGAAGATCCAGATGCAGTAACTAACCCTGTTTGATCGAGAGTAGGTCTAGGTGTAGAGGGAGACACCTCGGGAGTCTGAGACTGGGGTACCAGACATGGAGTGGCCAGTCCGGAGCCACCAGGATCATCCGAGCCTTGAGCAACACCTTGTGGATCATGGGAAACAGAGGGAAGACATAAAGAAGGCCCGGAGTCCAGGGCCTGGAGAAAGCATCCCCCTGCAGTGTTTCCTGCTGAGGGGGGTAGGCACAGTACAGTCTCAGTTTTGCATTCTTCCTGGAGGCAAACAGATCCACTAGAGGGGTGCCCCACTGGGAGAACAGGCTTTGTACTACCTCAGGATGGAGCAATCACTCCTGAGATGCCTTGCCCACACGGCTGAGAGCATGTCAGCTGGTTGGAGACCCTAGCCACATGGAAGGCTATGAGATCGGCCTCCAGGCTGCGCATGAGGGTCCAAACATAGACAGCTTCCCTGCACAAGGGAAAGTAGTGTGTTCTGCCCAGTTTGTTGAGGCAGTACATGGTTTATGGTGTTGCTCATCTGGACCTGAATAAACTGACCCCTGATATTAGGAACAAAAGCAGTCTGCACCAGCTGAACTCCCCTGAGCTCCAGCAGGTTGATATGGCACTGGGACTCCTTGGGCGTCCCAAGAGCTTGTGGACTCTGTGGACCCCCAGGTGGAATCCCCAGCCCATGAGAGAGGCATATGTTGTCAGGATGACCATCGGCTCTGGATACATAAACAGGATCCCCTTCCTGCAGATGTTCTGGGACTTACCACCACTGGAGGGCATCCCACATCAGCCAAGTCACAGTGACTGGCTGGTCGAACTGGCCCTTGTGCTGAGACCACTGGCAGGCCAGGTCCCACTGCAGTTAGTGCATCTTCCAATGGACTATGCTGGAGCATGCTGCCATGTAGCTCAGGAGGAGCAGGAAGTTCTGAGCCGGGCGCAACTGCCCAACCTGAAATCATCTGTCAAAGGTGTAAAGAGACTCTGCCCTGTCTGCTGGGAGCTGAGCCCTGGTTGCAAGAATCGAGCTCTGCCCCAATGAAATGAATCACCTGTGATGGAACAAGTTCCAACTTGGCCTCGTTGACCAGGAGGCCAAGAGAAAAGCAAGTACGGAGGGTCAGATCCCTGGACCTTTCCACCTCCTCCCTGGAGTGACCTGCTGTAAGCCATTCGTCCAGGTAGGGGTATACCCAGACTCCTTGGCACCTCAGGGAAGCAGCCACCAATGATATGCATTTGGTGAAGACCCTGGGGGCCAAGTACATGCCGAATGCCATGGCCTGGAACTTGTAGAGTATCCCCTCCACAAGGAAATAGAGGAACCGGCGGTGAGACAGACAGATTGGGACATGAAGAACGCATCCTGGAGATCCAGAGCACAAAACCACATGGCCTGCTCAAGAGATGGTATGATCCGAGACAGAGTGACCATCCTGAAGGTGCGCAATTTGAGAAACTTGTTCAGGTCATGGAGATCTAAGATAGGGCACCAGCCCCTCTTCTGTTCTGGCACCAGGAAGAACCCAAAGATAAACCACGGTCGGGGTGGAGGGTCCAAAGATAGGAGCCATGACCTCCTTGCGGAAGAGCTGGGCCATGTCATCCTGAAGGGCCAACAGGATGTCAATGGACACCACATCTTCCTGTGGGGTACAGGCTCGGCAAGGCAGGTAGGCCTCGAACTCCAGAGGCAGACCCTGACCGACCACTTCTAGGACCCACCTGTCTGTGGTGACAGCAGACCAGGCAGAAAGGAAGTGGCAGAGCTGGCCCCAAATGGGAGGATCCAGGGGAGTCCAGATGGGCATGGGGGAGGCACCCACCATCCCTTCACTGGGCAGGCTTGGAGGCAGCGGAAGGCCCGGCTGAAGGACTGCCGGGGTCTCGACCTCCTGGCTTCCAGATGACTGTGGCCATGGACTTCGGCTGGGGATGCCAAGCCTGCTGCTGTCCAGCCTGTGGCTGGGCTGGTTTGGCAGCAGGGGCTGAAAGGACTTCTTTTTCTGTTGGTTAGAGCACTTGCGGTCCTTCTGGCCTGAAGTCATGGAGTCCATGGTGGCACTGGACTTCTCAATTTGGGTGAGGTGCCCTTCAACCCTGGGCCTGAACAAGTCACAGCCCAAGAAGGGGACATCTGCCAGCTCATCCTGGGTATCTGACATAAAGGTCGAGATACACAGCCAAGCCCTGTGGTGCATGCAAACTGCTGCCACCATGGATCAGGCACACCAGTCACTGATGTCCATGGCCATCTGGAGCTGCTGCTAGCCACTGCCCATCCCTGATCACGGACCTGCTTGACCGTGGTCTGCAAGTCCGCCTGGAGATGAGGAAGCACCTCATCCATGGTGCTCAGAAGGGCATGGGAGAAGTGGGCCATTAAAACAGCTGAACTTGCCTGCCGAAGGCAGAGCAAGGAGGCCGCACAGATCTTCTCTGACATGTGGTCTAGTTTCCTAGACTCCTTATCTGGAGGCATATCAACGTCCCCGACATTGCCCATGCACCAAAACATGGAATCGGCCACAAGACACACTGCCGAGGGGTGTTCCGTGAATCCTGAAAGGGAACCAGTAGGGACCACATACTTGTGGCCCATCCAGGCCAAAGGCATAGGGCAAGAAGCCGGGTGCTGCCATAGCTCCAGAGCAGGACAGTGAATGGCCTCAGCAATTGGGAAGGCTTCCCCAGGGGAGTCGCCCTGGTTGAGGATCTCAGTAAGTGAGTACCCAGCCCACTTCTGCACAGGCTCCATCGGGATACCCGTGGATTCTGAGAAGAGATGGAGAAGACCCATAAAGGAAGTGAGTCCCTGCGCCATCGAAAAATCCACAGCTGACTCCAGGTCCACCAGACGGGAGTGCAAATAAGAGCTCTCAGACTCCAAGGATTCACTGAACAAGGGTAGACCAGAATTGTCGCTGACCCTACGGGGTCAGTCGGGAGTGACAGTGGCCGGCAGCCTATGCAGAAGCCAAGATGTCGGATGGGCTTCCTTAGACAGAAGACTAGACGTCGGCTGTTTCTGCGGTGGCTCCACCAAAATCAGTGGAGAGCCCAGAGGGGGCTGAGCCGGCACCTGTCGGACAGGTTCCTGCCGAGGTGGGGAAGTCTGCAGCTGGGGTCAAGGCTGGAACAGGCTTCACTCCAGTAAAGATGAGCTGCTGCCACATCAAGTCCTCGTAGCACCGACGCAACTTGCGACTGATTCACTCTTCACCGGAGGTGGAAGAGGAGGATCAGAAGTAGCAGCAGCACCGCCTGCCTGAGTGAGGGGAACGCGAGCGCCAATGCCGCGGCGGGCTACCCAACCCCCAGGCTCTAGGATCATAGCCATAATCTCTACCGACGGCAGGTCTCAAAGGGGGCTGGCAAGTGCCAGGCATCCTCTTGGTCAGGAAGATCCCAAGTAAGAGGCGGCGGATCAGCGGACTGGTCTGTTCCTCCTTGGGAAGTAAGTGGTAGGACCAGAGTCCTGGACAGAGAGGTTATCAGCCTCATCCAGCAAAGATGGGTCAATCGCTCGAGAAAAATCTCAGCTGGGAGATCGACCTGCATCTCGGCCAACTGACTCGACAGGGAGACCATGTAGCCGGTGGCCTGGGCTGAAGGATCAACAGAAGCCGGATCTTCCGGCGAAGCACAGAAATCTGAGGCCCGAGAGCACTCATGATCCTACGAGTGTCGACTAGCCCTTTTTTTTTTTTGGATTCTTTCTTCAACTTGGATTTCGATTTAGTGCCCAAAGAGAGACCCTGCCAAGAGTTGGATGGGCCTGGCACAGATTCCAGAACACACCCGTGAAGGAGGTGCCCAGAGACAATGGCAAAAAGGCCATAACCAAAGAGGCCTGAGCTGCAGCCTCCTCAGAAACAGCAAGCTGCTCGGTGGACCCCGCAGCCACGGAGACCACTCGACAGGCGTCCTTAGATTGCACGGGGGGATCCCGATTGTCCGGACGGGCCAAAAGTAAGTGGGTATGACGATCTTCAAGAGTGGCTGGATGGAGGGTGCAGCACAGGCTAAAGGCCTGCTGATCATGTTTGAAGCCCAAGCAGTAGACGCACACTACGTGCGAATCCATCTGGGACATCTTTCGCCCACAGGAGCATTTTTTAAACCCCGGTGCCGACTTCGCATCACCCATACCCAGAGAAAGAATTTGTCTGAAGACGAAAACTTATTGAAGCAAAACCAAAAGGTCGCACAAAGCAAAGGGTCTACTCAACACAGCGCAATAAAGAGGGAACCTTCTCTTCCAGCAGAAAGGAAGATCTGACATCATGGGATGGTGCTAGTGGAGTTACCACTCGGGTGGGTGGGAGGAGCCAGCTTGAAGACATTCCTGCTAGTCTTAAGGAGAAAGCAACACTGCCAGAAGTGTGGAGAGATCATATCCAAGTCCCTAGAATTAACGCTTTCCAGGAAAGAAAGCGTAGCTCTCAAGTTGCGGCTGGCTCAACTTCTCCAAAACAAAATTCGAATCCCAAGCTGGCACAGGAGAATGGATTATCAGTTTCAGATGGAGGATGCCCCTGAGAAAGTACAGGAACCATCCAGCTGAGCTATGGTATGGTATGGTCATGCACTGGCTCATGAAAGGCCAATATAGCCAAAAGGTGCATTTTGAAGGAAGAGTACTAGAGACCTGAATCAGACAGGGAGATCAGGTAGTCGAGAATCTGGTTCATCGGTCCAGATTATGCTTGGCTGCCCATATGGCAAACTGTTTCCACTTCATAGCATGCGTGGCGTGAGTGGAAGGCTTCTGAACAGCCACCAGGACATTTGCTACCCTACTGGAAACCCCAAATCTGGCGATGGCTACGTCCTCAGGAGCCAAGCATACAGATGTAGGGGCATAAGGCTGGGATGGACCAGGGTCCCCTGGGCCTGCATCAGCAGATTCCTGCAGAGAGGGAGGGGGACCAGAGGTTCCTCTGCCAGCTGTTGCAGCAATGGGAACCATATCCAACAAGGCCAGAATGGGGCTACCAGGATCATGCTAGCCACCTCCATTTGCAGTTTAATGAGCACCCTCTGAATCAGAGGAAATGGAGAAAAGGCATAAAGAAACCTCCCACTCCAGTAGAGGGACAATGCATCTTGCCAGAAAACTCCAGGCCATGAATCAAGCGAGCAAGAGATGGTCAATTTTGCAATGACAGAGGACACAAAAAGGTCCAACTCTGGATGCCCCCATCTGTCGAATAGATCTTCTGCGACAGATGGTAGGAGCCCCCACTCATGCATGCTGGACTGAGTCCAGCTGAGACTGTCCACCAGGGTGTTTAGCACCTTGGGACATGAATGGCTGAGAGACTTAGACCGTAGTCCAATGCCCAAAACCATACTCTCGGAGCCTCCCTGCATAGGGGATATGAACGTGTTCCTGTTTGTTGATGTAGTATACCACACAGAGGTGTTCTGATAATCAGCAGCTGCATGGCATACAGAATCGCCAGCATCTCCAGGACATTTATATGAAGGGAGGCTTCGATCAGGGACCAACAGCCCAGAGTTTGAAAGGGACCCAGATGAGCTTCCCAGCCCAAACCGGAGGCATTCGTGGTAAGGATCTGTTGGGAAGACGAAATCTGAAAAGGGACACCCTGCAACAAGTACTGGGGGTCTATCCACCACTGAAGCACTTTGTGAACGGGGTGGAGACAAGCACCAACTGATCCAACTTGTCCAAGCATTGGACCCAGTGAACCCTGCGAGTCCCCTGGAGGATGGACATATGGGGCCTGATCAGTGGAACAGTGGCGATGGCAGCCACCATCAGTCCCATCAGCCTTAAGTACAACCCGTCAGGAATATAATGGCTCTTGGCCACCCACTGGGCAATAAGGCATTCTGCTCTGTTATGAGGTGGGAAAGGCTTTCCCTGCGCCTAGTCTAGAACCACCCTTATGTACTAGAGCCTTTGGGACAGAACCAGGACCAACCTGGGCAGGCTGACTGTGATGCCCAGGGAGATAAAAAGCTGAAGAGTATTCTCTAAAGACTGTAAGAGCTGATCCCTGGACAGGGCCTTTAGGAGCCAGTCGTCCAGATAAGGGAAGACATACAGTCACTCCCCTCTGAGGGCCGCAGCCACTGCTGCTAAGCATTTGGTAAAGACCGGTGGTGCAGAGAACAAGCCAAAGGGCAGCACCTTGAACTGATAATGCTCGCCCTGGAACTGGAGGAACCTCCTGTGAGGGGGAAAAGATGGAGATGTGCAGGTAAGCATCCTGCATGTCCAATGAACACAGTCACCTTTCTTGAGAAGGGGCAACAAACCTGGTAGAGTCGCCATCCGGAAATTCAAAGTACGTACCTACCGTAATTCTTGATCTTCCTGGATATCTTCACCATTCATTACTGGTAGGTTCTTAGCTGAAGGTGCTGGGACCCAATGTGAGCTTGCAGCTTTAAGAATTTTGAGGTGGGGGAGTGGCGCTGCCTTGGAGCGAGAGTTGGAACATGGCGCTCGCGGTTTGGCCAGTAACAGACGCCGACTCCGGAGCGTCCTCAGTTCTGCTCGCTGAGAGGAAGAAAGCTGGTAATAGATAAACTAAAGGGGGGCAGAAGGCCCAAGGAACAGCAAAAGGAAAGGATGTAAACTGAAAATAAAAGCCAGGCAGAGAGAAACAGAAAGACAAGGGCTCTAACAAATCTCGGGCAGGGAGGCCCAGACCACTGGGCAGACCAAGTATGAGGGGAAGGAAGAAAAAGAAGGGAGGAGGAGGAGACCGTCCTCCAAAAGGCAAAAACAGACCATCCTGAGAGAAGAACCAAGGGGCTCAATGTGTAGAGGTAGAAAAACAGGTCTATAAACCTAGAAATTTCAAGAGGAGAAGGTTAGAAACAGATGAACAGAGCCTGAAAGTACTCTGAGTCAGAGCAAGGAGATGGGATAAAAACCCATCACTGCTGGAGAAAGGAAGCCTGAAAAGGCTCCCTGCTACCCACTGTGTCCTCCTCCAGCTACCTCCGTTTCTCGTTTTTTTTTTTTTTTTTGTTAGCGAGGTCTGAAGCAGAAGTTGGAGTGACGACGTCTTCCTCCCTCCCTCCAAAAGAAGGAAAAACCTCTTGGTGTAAGTCTCCAATGAGCGGGAGCAAGGTAAAGTTTATCTGCCCTGCAGGGCATAGTTAGCACCATGTCAGGCCTGTGCCAAGCTGCAGTGGTAGCATTCCTCAAGGCAGGCAAGGTAGGAGGAATGATCTTAGGGGGAGATTCAGGGATCTTCAGGAAGTCCATTAAATCTTTCCTGGTGATATTCCCTTCCTCAGTGTGGAAGTCCACAGCAGAGGCCAAATGCTTCATGACATTAAAGAAGGCTGGGTCCTCTGGAGGAGATCTAGGAGTGTGCTTGACTGAATCCTCACTGACAGACAAAGCTGTGAATCTGCCTGATATGAGTGGAACTTCTACTCCTCTTCCTCATCAGGGAGAATGAGGCCTGGATGATATTCCTTCTAGACATCAACTTCCTCCAGTTTGAGGTCCGATGTCTGGGGCACTGATGACGGCCCATGGGGAGCAGTCCATCGCCGACAGAGTCAACAACGAGGCTGCTGTCGACGGTGCAGACAATGTGGGCCTACACCAAGCTGTTGAACTATCACCAAAGTGAATTTGGCTGAAATTTCACTGAGGTCGACAACAGTCGGACTGCGTTGACTGCAGGGACATTGATGGTACCAGGAGTGATGACCAGACTGCTAGGCTTGGAGATCTTGAGGAGTCTGAAGCCCTAGGGCCTGGAGTGATCAGGCCTCGAGGGAATCGCCGTCGATGCTGTTGCTGACGACGGCGGAGGGGCCGACGACGCAGAGGTCGATGACCGGCTAATCTGAGAACTGGGCAGATGTGCTGTCAGTATGGGTTTGGAGGACACAGAGACATGTACAGCAGATCTATGCCGATGACGAACCCCAAAGGATGGAGAGCCCATCAGGAGCAGGCCCACCTCCGGGAGGCGGTCCCTATCTCGGTCCTTCTTGTGAACCCCGAGGATCTGTCTCTGGCCTTAGAAGCCTGGGAGCTCAATGACCCTGCCGGTGAATAAAGGCTGGGACCCCAGAGGATCCCTACCTAGAACTGGCTTTCTGCTGTTCCATAGAAAATTCTTAAAGCTTTCTTACGTTGCCTGAGGGTTTGCTTGATTAAACTTCAGGCAAAGCTCACAGCTGGAGACCTGGTGATCAGGCCCAAGACCGCAGACACAGAGTGTTCATCCATGAAAACAATCTTTCCGCAGTGACGGGAGAGAAGTCAATGATTAACTCTCAATATAAACAAAAGGAATTTCTTTATAAAAAGAGATTCAAAATTAGCAAGTAGAAGAAAAGCCATAGGTAAAAGTGGCACAAAACTACGTCGGAGCTTCTGTGGAGAGCCATACGAACAAGTCGACAGTGAGGAAGAACCGAGGAAGCAGGGCTGCTCATGCCTTTATAGGGTTGATGACGCTGGCAGACGAAGTCGGCATGGGCGGCCCCAGTTGTACTGCTGAGAATCTTCAATGTGGATCCTGGTTCACAGACGGTGAAGTTCCTGCGGTGTGACCTGATGGCTGAGATACCACTGAACAAGATCTGAGATTATGGTTCTCCACAGATTGAGACGGAGGCAGAACTGACCTCTGGCCACCATCTCTTGTTCAGGGATTGGAAGAGGAGATTGGTAAGGAGTCAGGCGGAAGCAGATCCGGCCACAGGGAATGATCTGCTGCCTCTGGGCTGTTTCGCAGCAGGACCCGAGGTGGATGAGGGGGTAGGCAAGGTAGAACTGGCTTTCCTTTTACGCTGGAGTCTAGAGCCCGAACCAGACTTTTGGGACACTTACGAAAAGGTGGCCTCTGTCTGTTGCGGGGCTGGGTATGGTAGAGCGAGTGTACAATTTTCAGGCCCCTATCCTAGGCCTGGACATCACTGATTATATCTTGGACACCAGGCCTGAAGAGTTTCGAGCCATGGAAAGGGGCATTAAGTACCTTTTGCTGGACACTCCTCACAAAACCAGATATCCTCAACCAGGCAAATACCCATGGCAGCAGCCCTGGCAACAGTATCCAATATATCATACAAGGCCCTGATTAGATGTTTACTAATAACCTCAGCAGCCTGGAGGGACTTAAGGACCTCCTGCTTCTGGGAACCCTCTGTGCAGGCCCGAGCAGCTACCCTGCCTTTTTTCCATATGGTATGTTGGTATTTGACCAAATGGGATAAGCAAGTTGCAATCTGGAGCCACAGAGTAGAGAAGGCGTAAACCCTCTTACTCCAGAGGTCAATCCTCCTAGATTCCCTGTCAGTGGGGAGGGAGATGAGGTGATTTTGGCAGCCTGGACCTATTATGTGAAGCTCTGATGACCACGGAATCAATCTCAGGCTGAGCAGCATAACAGGACAAACCTTGGGGGGCATGATAACAGTTTATCTGCCCTCCTAGGCATGACACGGACAATGCCTGGGCAGGGCCATGCAGCAGTGGGGCATTCCTTAGAACTGTCAAAATGGGGGCATGACCTTTGGCAGAGATACTGGGATTTCCAAAAAGCCCACAGGTCCCATCTGGTGGCATCCTCTTCATTGGTGTGTAACCCCTGCAGACAGACAGCTGCTTCATAATGTTGAAGAGGGGATCTTCAGGAGGGACCGGATGTGTTTCAGAGTCTCGCTCACTGAAGAGGCTGTACCAGATGGTACCTCCTCACATCGAACCGCTCTAGCTCAAGGTCCGGGACGACGAGGGACTGCTGTCCCTCTAAAGGGAGCAGCCCGAAAAGGCCGAACAGGCAGTGACAACAGGGAGCCCAATAGCACCGGGGATACTGGTATATGAGCACCCAGCTGGCGCACAAATGCTGTCATCAAGTGAGTTACAATAAAGCTGGCCAGGTGGCGTGGAGGGCTGAGGCATCCTGCTTACCTCGTGCCATGCCGGCGACCTGTGTCTGCGCTGCGAGCAGGTCACCAGTTGCCAGCCAGGGAAGAGAAGGATCGAGCATCCCAGAACAGTTCTCCTTCTCCGGGGAAGGGGGTGATCAGTTGTCTCTGCATGCCGGCCCCTAGCGAAGATTGGGGGATGGCACACTGACGCTACTGACAAGTGGGCAGAGGTGGACAGATGCCTGACGGGATGTGCACAGGAGCGTACTTGACCCCGCCACTGGCGTCACTGCACACCCCGCCTCCGAGGCAGAAAAACAGGACAAAAAGGGAAGCTCCCAGTTCGATGAAGCAAGGAGCTTGCAGGTCCCAGCCCAAAACAGACATGGCACCAAACAGAACTGGATCCAGACTTCACTGGGGCTTGGGGTACCGCCACCGACCCCGCCAGGTGGGGGGGTAGCAAGCCCTGGGGGAAGACTCTCTGCGTCAGCTGGTGAATGTTGGGAGATGGGACTGGGGCTCCCTCCTGATTGAGCGCCGTGGCAGCAAGGGGATAAAATAGCAGCAAAAAAAAAAAGTTAAAATAGTATTAAGACCGATGGCAGGTGAAGGCTGCATCGAAGGCAGAGGAATCATCAAATCAGGTTGCAACAAACCATCCATTGGGTCTTGCCAACCCCATCATCTGAGGGCCTAGAGAGCTGTCTGGCCTTGACGGAGAGGCTGGGGTCGATGAGCCCAGGGTCAATGACCGAGTGGCCAGCAACCCAAAAGACAGCCTCCCTGTGAAGAGAGAGTTGGGCTGTCATTATGGGCCTGGTAAAAGCAGAGGCTGTCAGTGTGGCAGTAGCCAATGGAGTACCCCCGGAAGAAGAGGAATAAGCTGCCGGGGAACAGGAGTGCCTCTGGGTAAAGTGGTCCTGGTCTTTTCTGTGACCCCCGCCCTAAGCAGTTCTCTCAGGCCTTCAAGACCTGGGAGTGCAAATAACCCACTGGCGTTTCGCAAGGAGAGACCCCAGAGAATCCCTGCCCATAACTGGCTATCTGGTGTTCCATAAGGAATTTCTTATGAGCCTTTTTTCAATGCCTTTGGGTTGTAAGGTTGAATTTTTGGCAGAGATCACGGGCAGGAATGTAGTGATCAGGCCCAAGACAGCAAACGTAGAGGCCGTGGGCATCTGAAGAAGCAATCTTCTTTCCGCAGTGGCAGCGATGGAAGAGAGATGTGGAAGGAGTGACTATCGACATAAACAAGGTAAACAAATCTCAGAGATTCCCAAACAAAACTGAATAAAAAAGCGTAGGAAAAAAGGCATGATCCATGACAGAGCTTCTGCGGAGATCCATGAGAGAGGAGTCGACAGCAGGAAAGAAGTGAGGAGGAAGCGGCGCCATTCACAACTTTATAGGGTTGATGACGTCGGCAGGTGATGTCAGAATGGGTGGCCCCAGTTATACTGCTGGAAAATTCTTCTGTGTGGTTCCTCCTTCACCGACAGTGAAATTCCTATGGCGTGAACGGATGACAGATACCCTGAAGAACATCTACCATTCCAGTAAGTTCTTACGTAACTGTACTATCTTACTTCAAGGGTATCTCTGGCAGCAGGCCACACTGATAGGATGAGTCCCAAGCAGTTCTGACAACAACTGTCAGACAGTCTGGGTGGTAGGTCATAAGGACCTAAGAGAGAAGGTCTTGTAGAACAGCCAGGCCGAAATTTGCTCTACACATAGAAGCAATGTTCAAACTTTCCCAAGGGTGAGGAAACATAACTGGGAGGACTTAAACAGGCAGGCAGATGGACTGATTCAAAGTAAACTCACACACCACCTTTGAAGCCTAAAAACAGACAAATATTTTGTTTCTCCTAGTACAGAGATACCTACCAAGGCTCCAAAGGTGTCTGAGCTGCAATCAATCCATCCACCTGCCTCTCTATTTTCCAGAGCATGCCAATCAAGCAGAAGCATTGCTCCATATTTTGGATGTGCACAGAAATTTGCAGTACTATACACACACTACAGAAGTCCTCCCAGTTGTGCTTCCTTCACCACTGGGGAAAGAGGGCGTCCCGGTGTCCAAACAGTGTTTATCTAAATGGTTAGCCAACTGTATCGTTTTCTGTTACAGGAACTTGGTAAAGAACTTCCTAGTGTAGTTTGTGGCCATTCAGCCAGAGACATGGCTACTTCTGTGGCATGTTTCCCAAACGTTTCAGCAGTGGAGATCTGTGCAGCTGCTAACTGGAGCACTGTCCATACCTTTACCAAGCACTATAGTCTGGACTGCACAGGCTGCCTCGCGACCACCACTGGCAGGTAATTTAGGGTCTCAATCAGCCAGCAGAGAAGGCTAGCTTTTCTTTCTCTGAGCAAGAATGGGTGCACTATCTGGCAGAGGCCACAGCCAACAACATCATGTGAAATGCAAGCGGAACATAAACACAAACTATACTAATGCTAACAGTAACAGAAGCAGCACATGCTTTTGTCCCAAAAAGGTGCATTCAGAAGCACAGTGAATAGAAAGAATGTGGCCATAATAATGGCCCTCGTATCAGGAAATAAGCACTTGGAATATGGAATTGCTTATATCTCAGGAACTGTACAATGTAGAAAAAAAATGTAAATCTCATATTATTTATGACTTTCCAGGCTAGTTTTTTTACTTAGCTTCATATCAGGGGACTAAGCATTTTTTCAACGAAAAGTCTGTATCTCGAACCATTTTCGAGATACTGGCCCCGAAAGGCACGGTGGACGCCATAATGTTATCCTTTTGGACAAATCATCAACTTTGGAGTGCCATAACTTTGAAGCCCTGTAATATTTTGTCACCAAACCACAAAAAGGCACATCTGTGGGATCTTGGCTTTCGTCCCTGCAAATTTCAGCCCAAAAGACCAAATCGTTGTTTGGGGAGGTTGGCAAAGATTTCCTATTGTTTTAGGCATACTTTCACAAGTACTTTTGCAAATCATGGCACTTCGACAAAAAAATCACGAAAGTGTCGCATTTGTGAAAGTGCTGCGACTACTACTTTTCACAAAAATTTGAAAAAACATATTTCTGAGATGTTTTACCCCCAAAAAGACAGCTAGCATCCTCAGGGCTCGACTAGGTGAACACAACAAAATTGTGTCCCTAGAGGTCCCATTTAAATACCAAGCATTTTTCTGACCACCAACTGAAAAAAAAAGTCTGAATCATGAAAGTAAAAGGGTAATTTGCGACAGTAAAAACTGCATTTGCGACAGTGTCGCATAGTTTGTTAACTTTTCCCATAGACTATAATGGTGAACAGTCTTTTTTAAATAACTTTTGAACTGTTTCATATTTTTTCACAAAATATTCCAAAGGCACATCAGGAACCCTGGCTGCATGTTCTCTGAAGTTTTCAGACCTATCACACAAACCGTGTGACCTGTAGGTGCAAGCAAAGAAACGCACACAAATGCGTAATTTATGTGTTTTTTGGTGCTCTGTAGCTCCTCAACCGTACATCTGACCATAACATAGCATGCCATGTCCAGAGATCTATGGTACCAGACCATGCATTCCAATTTTCAGGCAAATCCATCATACAGTTGCAAAGTTATTAAGCTGCCAAATTTCAGATTTAACCTTAAATGGGGTACTCAACCCTAACTATAGTTGCACTACCGTGCCGCTATTCTATATATATATTTATATACAGTATGTGTGTGTGTGTGTAGTATATATATATATATATATATATATATATATTAGAGGCAAAAACTCCATTTAATGCGTTAGTAGGGTTGTTCACAGCGACAAAGTGTGGAAATTAAGCTGTTAGGGTTGAAACCCCCTTGGACCCCGCCCCACCCCCAACCGGTATTGGGGTGCACATTAGGATAAACCAGCCCTAACTCTCACCCATGACATGTGTAAAGCAGCAGAAGTATAGGAGAATGGGGTGAGAGTTAGGACCCTGCGATCCCAATGCACACCCAATGGGTTGTGGTGGGCGGGGATTAAAGGGCTTTTCAACCTAACAGCCAATTCCTCACTTTGTGCCAATGGAACAACCTAACTAATGCATTAAACGGAGTTTTGCCTAATTTCCCTTCTTTTGAGAATGATACGAGAAATAGTGAATGTAATGCAGCGGTAGGGGCGCTCCGCCGCATGATGTCTTGTGGCATACTAACAGGGACAGCAATGCAAACAGAAATGCTAACAGTGGCACATGGTAGCACAAGTGCGAATGAGAACAGAAAGTGCGCACATGGTGGCGGAGACCGGAACGGTCTGCCATGTGATGTATTGTCAAGAGTAACATGATGCCTGCAAACAGAAATGTAAGTGGGCATGGTGGCGTAAGTGAAACAGAAAGATAAACAGTACTGTAGACAGAAATGGCAAAAAATAACGCAAGCATAGCGCAAATGGCATAATGGATACGCACATGGTGAGCAGGCGTCAATAGTAAGTGAAACGATGCCGGAACATCAAGTGGAAAGGCAACAGTAACAGTATTGTAGCGCACAGGCTGGTTTCCCAAAACCTGCATAAGAAAGACAGTGAGTACAAATAATGTATGCATAATAATGAGTATCGGCGCAGAAAATGAGAACTTGGAATACTAAATACGTTATATCTCAGGAACCGTACGACATAGAAAAAAAAATTAAAAGTCTTATTATTTACAACTGTCCTGGCTAATTAGGGGGCTAAGGATTTTTCTGACTAAAAAGTCCGTATCTCTCACCATTTCGAGATACGGGCCCTGAAAGACGAGCGACCCGTAATGTTATCCTATGGGAAAAAAGAAAGTTTGGAGCGCATAACTTTGCCTCCCTGTAATGTTTTTCACCAAACCACTGAAAGGCACATCTGTGGGCTATTGGCTGTCTTCCTTCCAAATTTCAGGAAAAACACCAAACCGTTATTTTGCAGCAGGGTGCCAAAGTTTCTGTAATACGTCAGGCACCGTAATGTTATCCTATGGGAAAAACTGTCAACTTTGGAGTGCCATAACTTGCCGCCCGTGTAATATTTTTCAATGCAACACTGAAAAGCACATCTGTGAGATGTTGGCTCCGTTCCTCCAAATTTCAGCCCAAAACTCCCAACGGTTCTTTTGCAGCGCAAGTGCCAAAGAATCACTGTCACTTTCCCACAGATGGAAAACTACTGTCACAATTTCATGAAAGCTGTTCAAAAGTTCGACACTTTGCGTGAGCACGAAAGTAATTTGCAAAGTACTTTTCCAGAAATTTGAAAACATATCTCTGGGGTGTTTACCACAAAATAAAGACATGGCAAGCATCCTCAGGGTCTGACTAGGTGAATACAAAAGAAAATTAGGTTGCTAGAGGGTCCCAAATTTAAATACCAACCATTTCTCTGATCACCAACTGAAAACAAAATGGCTGATTTGCAAAGTAGCGAGCCCATTTGCTAAAGTAAAATGCATTTGCGACACTGTCAAACTTTTGTTAACTTTTCCCATTGACTTATAATGGGAAACTGTTTTTTGAATAACTTTTGAACCGTTTAATATTTTTTCACGAAATATTTGAAAGGCACATCGGGGACCCCAGCTGCAGGTTCCCTGAAGATTTCAGGCCAGTCGCTCAAACCGTACGACCTGTAGGCGCGACCATAGAATTCCAGAAAAAGTGTAAACGCGCTCACAGATCATGCTTAATAACTCCGCAGCCGTATATCCGACGATACAAAACTTGGCAGATCCCAAGGCCTATGGTTCTTGATCGTGCATTCCAAATTTCAGGCAAATCTGTCAAACGTTTGCAGTTATTAAGGTGCAAAGTTTTGGGGTTTAACATAGAAATGGCTCCTCAACCTAACTTATAGTGGCACTACCGTGTCACTCTAATATATTATGCAATAGTGCAAGTATAGTTAGGGTTCATAAGCACTATGATAAAACAAACATTTGCACATCAATAACTTGTCATCGTATGATGGATTTGCCAGAAATTTTGCAAGTGTGGTCTAGTACCATAGATCTCTGGATGTGCAAGTTGCATTATGGTCAGATGAGCGGTTGCGGACCTGCATAATGCCAAAAACACAAAAACCTGATTTTTGTGCATTTCTTTGCTCGCTCCTACAGACTCACGATTTGTCCGTTTAGTCTGAAATCTTCAGGAAAGATGCAGTCTGGGTCCCTGAAGTACCTTTCAAGATTTGGTGAGAAAATATTAAACCATTCAATAGTTATTCAAAGAACAAGTTTCCAATTATTGTCGATGGAAAAAATATGTGTCTCTCAAAAGCTGTCGCCAGTACATTTTACTTTCATAAGGGACCCTTTACTTTCATGCAACAGCCATCTTGTTTTCAGTTAGTGAAAGAGAAAATACCTGGTGTTTAAATGTCAGACCCCTAGGTAAACTCTGACTGTTGGGTTTACCTAGTCGGGTCCTGAGGATGACTGCTCTATCTTTTCAGGAAATCCCCAGAAATCTCGTTTAAAACTTAGAGCCCAGTACTTTTGAAAATTGTGGGAGAAACGGCCATGACAGGTTTGCAAACCCAAGTGTTGTGCTGTTTTTTGTGAAACTGTCACAATTTGCAAAAGTAATTTGTCCAAACACTGCAAATATTTGCCATCTCCTTGCAAAAAAATGGTTGGGGCTTTTGGGCTGAAATTTGCAGGGTGGCGAGCCCTTGTCCCACAGATGTGCCTTTTGGTGGTTTGGTACCACAGCAGTCAATGGGACCAAAGTTAAAGAGTTCAGAATTTGACAAATTTCCCATAGGATAACATTGCTGCGCCCATGACACCTTTCGGTGCCTATATCTCGCAAACGAAGCGAGATATGGATTTTTCGCTACCCGAAGCTTAGATGACCTTTAGGTGAACTAAGCAACAAAAACAAGTTTGGAAATCATAGATTACACCTGCAGTGGAATTTCTTTCCTACTTGCTATGGGTACAGAGATATTGACAAAAACGTGTTGCAAGGGTTACAAGGGTGCCTTTTCAGTGCTTTTCGGTGCTGGTACTTTGGAAACTATACGAGATACAGATTTCGTTGACCTATATCTCGCATGGAGGTTACACTGTCATGATTACAACAGCACTTGAATTTTTTCATAGCTGCTACGGTTGCTGAGATGTTGGCAAATTACTGTTACAACGGTTCCTTGTCCTCTAGGGCTGCTGTATGGCTCCGTGGTTATGTTTAAGTGGGAGTGCAGGGCCCAGAGGTCCCACGCTCCCACATACGCATACCATTATGCAAAAATGGGTAATGCTCTGGGTCTGTGCTCCCATTAACACATACCAGTTACCGGTTACATTACACATTCACAAAAAGAGGGGAAATTCATTACAAAAAAACTCCATTAATGCATCAGAGTTAATAGTACAGCAACAAAAGTTTGGAAATGTGACATTAGGGTTACACCCTACTACCCCAACCCCTCCACAAATCAACAGATGTCAGGGTGTGCCATGGGTCGTCAGGCCTAACTCTCACCCCATTCTCCTATGCTGTAGCATTTCAGCTTGTTTACACATGGAACAGGGTGAGAGTTGGGTCTGACAACCCCGTGGCACACCCCGACCTCCTCAGTGTGTGGAGGGGGGTGGAGGTGGGGTGGTAGGGGCGTAACCCTAACATCACATTTCCAAACCTTTGTCACTGTGCTATTAACCCTAACTGATGCGTTAATGGAGTTTTTTGCAATGAATATATACACACACACACACACACACACACACACACACACACACACACACTATACTGGTACAGTTGCGCCAGTATATTAGGGCTGAGTGCAAACTTCTATACTTCTATATTAAACTTGAAATTTTCAACCTTAATAGCTCTGGAACTGTGCAACGCATGTGCACAAAATTTGGCATGCTTAATCTGTAGGGGTATGTCCCTTGATCTGCAACATTTTGTGTGAATCTGCTGTGTGGTTTTTGAGATAAAGAGGGTTAAAAAACCCTAAATGTACTCATTTTTTAATGTTTCTTTGTCCACCTGTATCTCAGGAATGGTTTTATGCTATGGTCTGAAAACTAGTGTAGAAAGCCTTTGGGTCATAGATGTGCCTTTTGAAGGTTTGGTAAAAAAATATTAATTTGTTCAAAAGTTATATTAGTTTTAAGTTTCCCATGATTTCCTATGGGAAAGTTAAGTGTTCAGCTAAAGTACCATATTTTCGCAGAATCATGGTGTGTGTGCAAAAATGGCGTGTCCTATTTTCACACACTTACTATGATTTTCAAAATAAGGTGGTCAGTTGCTGACAGCAGGGTGCCCAATCCACCTGTTGGCATCCCCCACACTACTGTGGCACACTGGGAGCCACCGCAGTGTGCTCAAATAATTTTTATCTGTTCCTGACACTGGGATGCCCACTCCCAGTGTCGGTTACCAATGATGGTGGTGCCCAATCCCTGTGTCAGTTGCCAACAGGGGTGCCCAATCCCCCTGTCGGCAGCATGTATCCCCACCAACTCATGGGACACACTGGGAGCCCACCCCAGTGTGCCCAAAAGTAATTTATTTATTTATTTTTCCCTTGCAGACTGGGGTGCCCAATTCCCCTGTCAGCAGCATGTATCCCCACCAACTCATGTGACACCCTGGGAGCCAACCTTAGTGTGCCCAAAAGTTATTTATTTATTTTTACCTTGCTGATGTGGGTGCCCAATTCCACTGTTGTCAGCATGTATCCCCTCCCCACAAATCATGTGGCACATTGGGAGCCCACCCCAGTGTGTCCAAAAGTTTTGTTTTTTTGTTAACCTGTAACTAAAGAAAACTGTCCGACAATGTCTTTTTTTTTTACTTGTAAAAAAGAAAATGGTCCCTCGTTGTCTCCCCAGTACCTCCTCCCCCTATCCCCACCCTCCAACTAAGCACCCACCTCCCCACACCCCCTTACCCCATACTTACCTCCAGTGGTCGGCGTTGTTATCTTCTCTGGACAAGGACACATCTGCATTCTTCAAAGCCGAACCAGGAACTGAAGAATCAAAAGTAAGTGCTGTATAATAGCAGTTAATGGGGGATTTAACTTAGTTGATATCTCAGCCATTTTTAGAAATTTTGACACCAAATTTTCAACATGGGGTTCTTGGGACCCCACCTCATGAACACTTTCACTGTTATTTCATTACTTGGTCCCGAAAGGGGATTTCATGGTCGCTGTGCGGAATCACCTTTTGGGACTGATTAATGAAATGACAGTGCCACTGTTCATGAGGTGGGATCAAACCCATGCTGCAAATCTGGTGAAAAATTCAAAAATGACTGTTTCTGACGTGCGTTCTGCAGTTTCTACATACATGCTTGTAACTTCACCAATTTTTAATATTTTCACTCCAGATTTTCAACATTGCCATTTTTCACACCTCTTTATGAACAGTACAGCTGTCATTTTTCAACATCCTGCTCAAAATGTTTTCACACCTGTGGTGCAGAATGGTATGGTGCGGTGCAAAATCAACTTTGGGATGGATTAATAAAATCACAGTGCCACTGTTCATGAGGGGAGGTCCCAAAAATCCCATATTGAAAATCTGGTGAAACAATTCCAAATAATGACCATGTTACAGCCATGCATTGCTCAGTCTCTATGCATGCTCGTAACTTCACCAAATATTCATATTTTTACTCCAGATTTTCAACATTGCCATTTTGTCATACCACCTCACGTACAGTACAGCACTCATTTCTCACATCCTGTCTGAAATGTGTTTTCTGACCTGTGGAAAGACTGGCACAGTCGTGAGTCTGAAATCTCCTTTAGGACTGATTAACGAAATGACAGTACCACTGTTCATGAGGTGGGGTCCCAAAAGGCCATGTTCAAAATTAGGTGACAACATTCCTAAAAATAGCCATATTACGAGCATGTGCTGTGCAGTTTCTATGCAGGCAACTAATTTTGGTAATTTACAAAATTTTCACTCCAGATTTTCAACTCATCTGTTTTTTAAAACCACCTCATCAGCGGTACTGCTGTCATTTCTCGCATCCTGCCTGAAATGCTTTTTTGCAACTGTGGCGAAGAACGCTGCAGTAGCTGTGTGAAATCACTTTTTGGGACTGATCAATGAAATGACAGTACCACCGTTCATGAGGTGAGATCTCAAAAAGCCCATGTTGAAAATTTGGTCAAAAAATCCTAAAAATGGCCAAGTTACGAGCATTTGTTGAAATTTTTCTATGCACATGGTAATTTTTAATAGTTTTACTCCAAATTTTCAAAGCCATTTTTTCATACCACCTCATGAAAAGTGTCCTTTAATAGGGATACAAATAAAAAGTATCTGAAAAAGTAAGGAAATTCACTGCAAATAAACTTTGTTAATGCACCATGAGGGTTGACGTAAAAAGTAGGGAAATCCGATCTTAGGGTTCCCAAGTCTAACACACTGCCCCCACTCTTGGCTTCCTACCTGAACATCCAACCCCCACCCTCAGCTTCCAAACCTAAGGCCCCACCTCCACCCTGCATGCAGGAACAGGTGTGAGGGTGTGCCCTGGGGTTCTGAACCCTAATGCTCACCCCATCTCAACAGTTAATAACCTAACATGGGAACTGAATAAAACACCTGCTGCTTCTTTAACAACCCATCAGACAACAATGTCCTGTACATTTATAACAGACAATAATAGTGACACAATTAAACCTAGTGTGGGACACCACTGTACCTAGGATAATTCACACAGGATCCATATTAGTACAGGCCTCATAACCTAGAACTGTTGAAGCCAGTACAGTTACTGTTTGCTCATTTTCTTTGTATGTCCATGGCATAATGCATCTGCCCATAACAAGTATAATTTTAGGCTGCCACTATATCCTGATAACTTTGGTAGGCTTTCTGCATCTAGTGGTGTGATTTTACTCAGCATTTTATGACATACTTTCAATTGTATACAGCTGACCTGGACCCCTTGGTCTAACTGGAAATTTATGGGTACTTCATTCTGATGCAGTGTAAGCCACTCATCCTGTTCTCTCACTTGTATATTCTTAAGACTTGCTGTGCTGCTGGCATGTATACATGTCCTAAAACCTATACATTCTAAATCTTCTTGCAGCCTAAGAGTTAATAGTGATGAGGAACAGATGTGATTCTGGTCACTTCCACGTTTATAGGCATATTTCCAACATTTTCTAGCTGTGCTCTGTTCTGGATGTTTTTCCATTTCTTCCTAGTTGTGGCTGATTTCCCATTCTGAACCCCTCAACTATATGGTATGGCATTCCCCATTGTGGGTGGCATACTGAGAACCTGCATGTCTGCTCATGCAACACTTTTGTACTAGCTTACCAGCTTCATTCATTTCTCCAAAGTTGTCTTCTTCTAGGAGGTCTGAATGGCATTCATTCTTGAGTAACCTGTCTTTAGAGGCAGAGACAAGATGGCCACCAGGCTAGGCAAGCTGTTGATCAGAACTTCATTTGAGCTCTGACAAATGTGAATTGTGGATTAATAGCTTTAAAATTGAGAAAGAAAAGAATCCTTTAATGTTTCCTGGAGGTAATTCAGGAGATTTTATTACCTGACCTCCTAAGTTCAGAGAGCCAATTTTATGTGTGTTTTATGTTTACCGCCAGTCCATCTGTGACCAAATTGGTGTTTTCTTAAGTAAGTCATAATTAGTGCTTGTAGGGTGGAGAGTAGGTAGGGCCCCAAGTGAGATAGGGGTATGAGTGTTAGGTTTTTCTATTTTTTTTTTTGTAAGGTAGAACTTTTCCAGTTATGGTGGCATCAATATTTTTTATTTCCCACCTCCTTCTTTGTTAACACAGTGTCTGGCAGTGTGGTGGTGCCTACATCCAGTGTCAGACCTGGGCAGGCTCGAGCAGTGTAGAGTGCAGCACAGCTGCAAAAGAGAGAAGCTGCAGTCCTGTTTGCCTTATGGTCAGCGCCACAGAGAGGAGACCATGGTCACTGGTTGAGGTCTGCTGGAGGACTGATCCAATTAGTCCCAGAAAGTGCTGCTGGCTGAGCGGCCAGTGCTGCATGGTTGAGTGGCCTGCTTGGACTCATCCATTTGTGAAGTGGTAGATGCCAGTTTGAAACTTTGCAGAGGAATGGCTGGGATTCCCAGGTGGCAGCTGAGGCAGCTGTTAGATTTTCGGTGCACTAGGATTTTCTTTTGCAGCCATTATGGGGTAACTGGTCTCTGAACTCTGGTGAAGATTCCATGGACTTACAAACTGCTTGTGGTGGTACAAATGGAATACTGGGACCATAGTAGTAAGCTGTGGGTGGGGAGAGAAACTATGGGATCATTTTTGATTCTCAGTCTCAAGGGTATGGTGTGCACATTTATGGAACCCAAACAAACAGAAGAGAGAAAGAAATAAGTGCCTTAGCTGGGACTTAAATCCACATCACCCAGAATACCATTCCAGTTGCCGTACCAGCTGCACCACCAAGGCAACTGGAAACTGGGATGTCCCGAGGCACCTTACTCTTTCTCTAATGCACAACCTATTACTGCACATTTTTGATTCTCTCCATTTCTCTCCTTGAATCACTGGTTGCTTTGTTGCTTGGGCTGCTGTGACAGATCAGAGAAAAGCTCTCTCTTTCAGCTGTTACAAACTTGTCTTTTTTCTCAGTGAGAGCAAAGGAAATTTCATCTTGTAGACTAACAGTGTGATCTAATAAGGTCAAAAGAAACTGATCTCATCTGTGTTGTTGGCACCTCTGAAAGGAGTTTTTAATGCCTTGCTGTGCTAGTCTTTGGTTCTCCTGTGTTATTTGTTTATATTGTTAGCTAAATTTGTTGGATTTTTGGGTGGGGTTGACCATTGTGGCTGGTTGAGGGTAGAATGGGTGAATGCTGCAGTGTGTGAGAATTAACTTAGCTTGTTTAATTCATGTGAATGTTTCTGAGTGTTTGCTTAGTGAGTGGAGAGGGTAGTGTGTGTCTGGGATATTGCTGTTGGGGTGCTGTGGGCATATTTAAGTGTGTGGGTGGATGGTTTTATCTGGTGGCATCATGTGTATGGGATGTAGGGCCCCCTGGCTTAGTTACTTCCCATCCCAGCTGTTGGACCTTCACCCCTTTGATGACCCTCCCACCAGCAGTAGCGTACAGGTGTTGCAGGGTAATAGGTATTGTCAAGAGGTGGGATGGCAGGTGGTAGGGGGTGCTAACGGGGGGACACCACTGGTCTGCTGAGAACCAGAAGGCACCCAGGGATGAAATGGGTCCACAAGAGAGAGAGATGAGACCTGACTGGGGAAATTGTTTTAGATATGAGACAAACTTCATCGTACTCCCAGTTGGGGAAACATCATCATTCAAATGCAAGTTCGTGCATGGGTGTCCAGGTGCATGTTGCAGTATTCTTCTGGTGTAGCAACCACCTGGTCATGAGAGGGAGTTCTTGCAGAAAATCACGGATTCATCACCAAGAAGGTGCTGGAATCATCCACATGGCTGATTCCAGGAGATTTCAGTGCCAGGGCTGATAATGAACTCATGCAGTTTGGTTAGGCTTTCCTCCAGTTGATGGAATCACTGGGTCAGGCACAGGTTGTTACCTCTGAGACCCATCAACATGATCATACCTTGGACTTGGTTTTCTCACTGGGACTGGAGATTAAAAAACTTGAGATTGACACAGTCAGTTGTTGGATCACTGTACAGTGAGGTTCTCATTCGGGGGCCTTCCTGATAGTTCACCCCTGTTGAACCAATCCTTTAAATGGGTTATCCCCAGCAGAACTCCAGGTAGTGGTCGACCTATTGGGAGTGTTGGCAGCATGTGTGACTGGATCAGATGTGGTGGTGGTGGCCTAAAACAGGGCCATTACTGCCACATTTGATGCAGTTGCAACAGTCCATATATGACCCAGGGCTTTGCACTTGGGATCCCCACGGTTTGACAAAGAGCTTAGGGAGCTGAAGTCTAAGGGTCACCAGTTGAAGCATTTTTGGATGAAGTTGCAAACTGATGAGGATAGCTGGCTTTGAGGGACTCACTGTGGTGAGTTTCAAAGGATGATTTCCCATATGAAAGCAAGATTTCTGTCACAACAGTGGGTTCTGAGGACTCACTGCAGTGAGTTTCAAAGGACAATTTCCTATAAGAAGGCAAGATTGTTGTCCAAGGAAATTGCAGCAGGAAGAAACTGACCAGCTCAGCTCTTCCAGATAGTAGACAGTCTTCTTCATCCAGTCTGTCTACAACTGGTGAGAGCTAATTCATATCTCACTACAAGAGTTTGCTCATTTTTCTCAACAGGATGTCTTCAGTTTGGTCCAAGATTTCCCCAGTCAGGTTATCGTGACCTAGCATGGTCAAGCTGGAGGTGGAGGAGGGCTCCCCACCCGTCTGGCAAGAGTTTAGGCCAACTTCAGTGGAGAAGGTCTATGGGGTGATCTTGGAGCTGTGGCTCACCTTTTGTGAACTGGACCCAAGCCTGACGCATCTTGTTGTAAGTTGCCTAGTGTTTCTGGGCCAGTGTTCACTGAACTAGTCCAGTGCTCCTTTTTTGATGGGGTCTTTCCAAACATATTGAAAAATGTGTGGGTTAGTCCACTCCTTAAGAAACCATCTTTGGACGCAGACTGTTTGGTCAATTACAGACCTGTCTCTAACCTCCCCTTTTTGGGGAAGGCTATCAAGAAGATAGTAGCACTACAGCGTAAGGAACAACTCATGGCCTTTGACATCTATGAACTTCTCCAGTTTTGGTTTAGGTCAAGGCACAGCACCATGACTGCATTGATCAGCATGCACAATGACCTTCTCAGGGCAAGAAATAGAGGAGAGTGGTCAGTTCTTGTTCTCCTCAATCTTTCTTCAGCTTTTGACACCGTGGACAATGGCCTGCTGTTGGATCACCTCAGGAGCACTGAGGACTCGTCAGCAAAATCATCAGCTGGTTTGAGTCTTGCATCAGGGATAGGATGCAGAGGGTGGTTATGGGAAATTTCATCTTGTGCCCAATACCCCTGCTCTGTGGTGTGCCTCAGGGATTGATTCTCTTGCCCATGCTATTTGTAGCATACACGCTGCCCATAGGAGGGATCATTAGATGGTACAATGGTGATGTTCACTGCTATATTGATGATACCCAGTTGTACCTGTCCTTGACACAGGATGAGGTCAAAGTGTTAAATTTGTGGCTAGCCAAAATCCAGAACTGGATGTCATTTAGTTGGCTAAAGCTTAATCTTGACAAGACAGAAGTACTAGTGATACAGCCAAGGTCATCAGTGGGCTATGAAGGTCACGGGGAGAGAGGAGCTTAGGGCTCGGCTCCTCTAGTTTGGTGGCCTCCGCTAAGGTAAAGAATCTGAGTGTCATATTGAATGACAGGCTGACTCTTGAAGCTCAGGTGTCAGCCATAGTCCAGACTAGATTTTACCATCTGAGAAACATTGCCTGGAACAAGGCCCTGATTCCCCCTGAAGAGCTTCCCTCACTGGTACATGCGTTTGTCATGTTCAGACTTGACTTTTGTAATGCTCTATATCTCTGGGTCAGTTGAGGTGTCCTATGACACTTGCTGCTAATGTAGAATGCTGCAGCCAGGTTAACAGCAGGGCTTCCTAGGTCTCACCATATAACTTCAGTCCTGTGCAAACTGCACTGACTGACAGTGAAGTAGCATATTACCTACAAGGTCAGTTCACTGACCTATAAAGCCCTATATAGGCTGGATCCTGGTTACCTGAGGGACTTTCTGACTCCATACCATATCTTCTACCCTCTCCATTCCTCTGAGGTGGGCTTCCTGGCCATTCCTAGGGCTAGGTTATGGATGCACCGAACACCTCAGCAGTGTCAGGAAGTTATGTGGAACTGAGCTTTGAATGGGAGCATTTTGAATCACTACAGGACAAATGGAATTGAGTCAAAGAGAAATTGCAAATAAGTGAAGAACCCTCCACAGGGACAGGTGAGCTTACAAGTGCTTTTGGTAAGCTTGATAAACTGTTAAGAAAGGAGCTGGATATCACGTATAGTATTATAAAACTGGAATAGTATCTAAGTAGGAATCAGACACCGGGGGGGTTGTGGATAAACATAGTATCTGCTTCTGGTTTGGAGAATTTTGAATTCAAGGATTTGCAGATTGCAGCAGCACTAATTTATTCAAGAACATTTATTGAACTATTGATTAAATCAGATATAAAAAAAAACATGAGGAGCTAAGTGTTGTTATAGATGAAGCTAAGAAATAAGGCAATTCTTGTGGGGTGTATGAAGAAATAGGCTGTTGGTTAACCAGAATCTGCAGCTTATCCTGTAGGTAGGGAAATGGGCAGACTAGGTGGGCCAAGTGGTCCTTATCTGCTGTCAAATTCTATGTATGTTTCTATATGTTTCTTGAAATTTAGAGGGAATGAGGTGTTTAAAGACAAAGATAAATCTATGAAAAGTAGACTGGATACATATGAGTCTGATTTAATAGAGAAAAAGCAAAAGAAACTGCAGAGCAAGAGGACTTTGCTAATCATAGAATCCTGACATGGAGAAAATATGACCACAATAGAAGCAGAAGTCGATGCAGAGTAAGATTTCCCGACAATTGAGTAGTGGTCCAGAGAATCAAACTGAAAGAGGACCTTTTAGAGAAAACATGACAGGGCAAATCTTCAAATGGCACAGAAGAGCAGAAAGGCCAGGAGGGAAAGCAAGGCGGAAAAGACACACACAACAAAAAAGGCAAACAAGGAAAACAGAGGGAAGGGAGAGGCAATAGTTACAAATAATTAATCTCTCTGGTAGAATTTTGACTGAGACTGAGAGATCTCCTCAAATGAGGACTTTCTTTTGTCCCCACCTCAACTTAATAGGTTTCAAATTCAAGTGGATATTTGTAAATTACTAAGAAAAATCAAGTTGAGACTTTTCAACAAAAAGAAAAAATTTACAAGGGACATTACAAATATGGGCTTCATTGTGCAACCATTGGACACTGACCTCTCCAACCTGCCTGACCTCCCTGAACTACCAGGAGTTGGAGGGAACATGGAAGCTCTGGATTACCACATTAATATTATGGACACTGATTTAGAGAATACTTCAGGATGCAATAGAAGGGACAGTACACTTACAAATAGTGAACTTGCGCTATTCCAAGAGAGAAAAAAAGTACTTTAAACCTGTATTTAACTTTATACCAAATGTGAATAATCCTAATTGCTATATATGAAAAAGTGGTTTTGAAGCAAATTAATGAGGTAATCAAAAAGTGGGATGCCCAAATAAAAATAATTTGAACTTGAGTGAGAGCAAAGCTCTTAAGGATCTAACAGGGGGCACTGATGTTGTCATTAAAGCAGCAGATAAGGGGGGGAACATAGTTATTTTAAACAAAGAACTCTGTTGAAATTGTAATGAATCTGTTAAATGATCCAGATAACTATGTTAGACTCCCCACAAATCCGACTGTAAAATATAAGGTAGAACTGCATCTCTTGTTACAGAGAAGAATTACACATGGCAGCATCAGTGAGAGGGAATATAAATTCCTTAGGAATGAAAACCTAAATGGTTCCAAATTTTTATATATTGTTGAAAGTTCACAAAAATTTACACAATCCACCAGGAAGGCCCATTATATCAGGGGTGGGATCACTTACAGAAAAGCTAGGGTAATTTATTAATTTTTTCCTACAAAAAAAGTTTTGTTAAATTAAATTCTTACACTAAGGGGCACAACACATGCTCTCAATAAGATTATAACAGTGAAATGGCAGGAAGATATGGTCTGGATTACAATAGTTACAGAATCTTTGTACACAAGGGATGGATGGGATTAAGGTATGCCACTACTTTTTGGAGAAGGAACAGAATGTGGCTAAGATACCTATACAATTTAATCTTGAGGAACTTGAATTTGTGCTAACCCATAATTGTTTTGAATTCACAGGGGAATATGTTCTCCAAAAATGTGGAAAGACCTTGGCACTTCTTTGTGAATCTATTCCTGAGCAGGTGGGAGGAGAAATTATCTTCCATAACAGCAATCCCTTCCTGCCCAGGATTAGATTCTGGAGCCATTTTATAGATGACATACTCTGCATCTGGCAAGGGGACAAACACAAATTATTAAATTCATGGAGTGGATTAATGTTAATAATTTAAACCTGTCATTCATCCAGCAGTCAGACACAGAAAGTATTGATTTTTGGATTTGTGTTTAACAGGATCTAAACATGAAAATACAGAAACTAGTTCAAATGTTACAGAAAAACACTGCCACTAATGCTTTGCTTAGAGCAGATAGTGCCCACCCAGCAAGATTAAAGGAATCCATTCCTTATGGGTAGTTCCTAAGACTGAGGAGGAACTGCTCAGAGGACTATGATTTCTGGGCCCAGTCAGAGGAACTCAATTCAAGGTTTCTACAGAGAGAATACTCACAGCAAGTACTGGATAGGGCCTTAAGGGCATCAGAGAGGAAGGATGAACTATTGAGGGAAGAATAAAAGACTAATTTGGATTTTGTTCCCATTACATTTGTTACTGAATACAATAATTGGATGGGGCAAAATATAGTACATAAGAATTGGTACTTACTGCATGCAGATAATTATTTGGGGAAGGTAGTGGGTGAAAGCTCTACCATGACCTTTTCAAGAGGACCAAATCTCAAGGATAAACTTGTTAGGAGTAGATTAGCTATGAAAGAAACACAAGGAACTTGGTTGGGTAATAAGCCCAAAGAATGTTTAAGTACCATCACTGCATTTCATTCAGGTACTGCAATGTAAGCAAAGAGTTTGTACGTCCCAGAAACAGCAAAAGTACACTGTTAAGGATTTTATTAACTGTGATACTACATTTGTGATATATGTATTATGATGCAGTTGCAAAACATTATACATAGGAAGAACTACAAGAGCATTAAAGTTAAGGATGCAAGAACATGTCAGGAATATTAGTACCAATAAAAGGGACACACCGGTAGGATTACATTTTGCACAGCACCATAATTCAGATTCCACTGATTTAAAATTCATGGGTACTGATTGGCAACCTCCTCTAAAATTTGGGGGTGACAGAGTAAATGAGTTATTACAGAGAGAGAGACAGAGAGAGGATCTTTCACCTGCAAAGCATTAAACCAGATGGCCTTAATGATCAATGGGATCTGAAACCCTTTTTAAGGAAAAAAATAAAGGTTCAGTGACTATAAATTAGCATTTTTATTTTCCCTTTCTCTTTATTTTTAGGTCTTGACTACTGGAGAAGGCGTCTTTCTGTAATCTCCAGAACCAAGGATATTATTGAATAGGGTGATCACATCATTGCAGTCCACTGGTTGCTCAATGTACTTTCTACCCCCTTTCAAATTTCTTGGCCCTTGCTTTGAGTTTATTTTTTGTTTCATACTCTGATTAATTTATAACATTTTTATTCTCCCCCCACACTTTGTACCCATTATTGGATGGTTTTAATAAACCCCCCCCTTTTCTGCCACCTTCGTTTAGTTTTTTCTGCTTTAAATATTTTCTAGCGTATCGTCTTGCATTCTTTTCTTTTTGTCTTGTATTTTGGTTCCCCAATATATCCCTTATTCAAGGGTGATGAATTTTTATAATGTACAGTATAATTAAAATAATATAGTGTAAAGAATTATTGACATTTTTCTAGTTATGTATTTATATGTTCTACTTTTGTATGATATTTGTATATTTGGGAATTTGAATGGGTTGTCACTATCATTATATTTTTATATTAGAACTCATATGTGATGTCACTGATAAGGTCACTAAATGTTTAACATTTAAGTGGATGTAGTTGCTTCCAAAACCACACTCCCTGATGAAGGCTTAACATGAGCTGGGTTCTTGTGTAGCCTGGCTCTGCCAGAAATAAATTTCTGCATTTGGCATGGAATTTATTGCTCTTAGCATTATTTATTTATTTATTAAATTTTGGTGACGGGTGAGCCTACTGGCCCCGGAGGTCCCTTTTTCAAGGCGACCAGGATTACATAACATAGGATACATCACAAAGTGGTAGATGTAGAAAATGCAATTATGATACAAGTTATACAGAGGTGTACAGTCAGCTGGTTACATGTCCTGAGATTGGCATTACAGCAGTGCATGTGTATTGATACTAATAAAGAGGGGGGGTGTGAACCACAAATGCAGAGACAGATTGCGCACAGTAGGTAGTAACGGACTGTGAGGCTTAGGTGTCCGTGTGGTGGACCCGTATCTCTAGCAGCTGCATTTGGAGGTAGCCATAATATGAGCCTTAAGCCTTGTGCGGAAACTTTTGATGGCGGGAACTTCCTGCACTCTGGAAGGGAGGGAATTCCATAGGGTGGGTGCTGTGTGAGCAAACGACTTGCCCCCAACCTTGGTTCTGACTCTAGGGACAGCTAGGAGTGTGTGATCTGTTGTGCGGAGGAGCCAAGGGTTATTGTTTAGTGCAATAAGTCCCGAGAGGCTGGGAGGCGGGGTTGGGCCGATTAATTTGAAGGTTTGGCAAAGTAAGGGGTACTAGAGACAGGCTTCCCAGGAGGGCCAATTTAGTTGGGATAGTGTGTTGCAGTGATGGTTCCTGGGGTTTAACTAGGTGGCGAACTGAGCCACCTTATTTCTGTGTGTGTAGTTGTCTTTTGGATCTAAAATCTTCGGGGACTGGACATTTGTGCTTGCAGGTCCTGCCCAATGAAACAACCTTCCACAAACTTTTCAGGATGCCACCTCAGTGGAGGCTCTTAAGAGGGCCTGAAATCCTACCTATTCAGGAAACTTTTGGCTTGACATAAGGAAGCTCTTGCAGTGGTGCTAAGTATTTGACTTGAATGCTGATTTGCACTGATATGAACTGGTTTTATTGATACTATTTTATCTGTTGTAAGAATTATTGTTAATTTTGTGTGATGGCACTCTGAGCCCCTGGGAATGGGTGCTTTATAAATAAATCCTTACTTACATTAAATCATATCCTCTGCATCTTCAAATGCATCAGCTTTAGCAGAAAATGAAACTGTTTGACATACATGTAAGTAGATCCCCGTACATTGATTTTGTTCATAGAAGCATTTTTCTGATGGTTGGATTCTTTTGCAGATTGCAATGTAGTTTCAATTGAAAAGAATCTCTAGTTTCTATGTTTCATTCTTCTGGTAACTTTCTATTTGCACACCATGCACAAGTGCTATCCTGACCCTGCTGCCCAAACCTATGAGGTAAAATGCTGCTCCCAGTGCTTCTGTTTATTTCTCAGCATCTAGTCCAGCAAATGTCAGTTCTATTAACTCTCCCACTGTGCCCAATTCTGTGACACATTACCTGATCATGGTCAGGTGGTGGAATGTTCTGACACTGTGTATCACTGTCTTGGTATCATGTAATGTCTTGCATGTCTTATATGAAATTAACATTTAAATAGTTTGCAAGATGTGAGATCAATGCGATTCTCATTAACCTTTGCTTAACTAAATTGTCAACAACATTCAGTAGAGGTCTGCTGTCTGCAGTGTCCCTCTGCATACTGCCACATTTCCTGTGTTCTAACTCCATAATTTTATGTTATACATTTAACTTTTAAGAACCACAAATTATCTAAATAAGTCGCTACTGCGTGTATAATAATAGGCTTACTTTCCTCTTTACTTGGAAGTTTTGCCCAATAGTGACAACAGGCTTTCTGATTTTCACCCTTACTTCTCTTGGAACAACACCAGTAGTCAATGTCAGATGTTACTTCCCTTCTCACTAGAAGTACTGCTTAATCATGCTACTTAATATTATGTGGGGTTTTTTTTGTGAGGAACAGTGTAATTTGTTATTTGTATATGTTTAGAGGCATCCCATGTCATTTTAACAAGTTAAAGGAATGATTTCTACAGACATAACTTTTAAGAAACCATTCTTCAATGGTGGTACCTGTTCTCTGTGCTCTGTAAGAAGCTAGCAATTAAGGTTTTTAAATTACTGCATGCAATTAGCAGTAGCTAGCTGAAGCAAAACTTAAATAAGCCATACTTGTTAGTCGTCAACAAATTTCATCATACTTTTTTTTTATCAACAATGTGTTTTTGGCATCCTTGATTGCTCATCGGTGCTTTTTTTAATTCCACCAGATATTTGTATGGCTGTGGGTGGAGCCTACAGCCATTTTGCTATCTGTAGCTTGAAAATGAAATATCATGGAACACATTTTTTGGACTTTTCAATGTATTCTTCCGCATCTACAAATCACTATGATAACTAAAATAAAATAACCCCGTCTTTCTGTATAGAATGTTGGAGACATAACTCCAAGCTGCTTATCAGATGGCCATTAGGAAACTGAAACAGCTTGTTAAATATTAGCTGCCTATTAAACTGGAGATTTGTTTACCTCCTTCGAAATGCAATAGCTTGCACATTTAAATGCCTAGCATTTAAACATTTTTTGCTACTAACTTCAGTTGGGGATGACTATCTTTCGCGATTCATACCTCATAAATGTTACCCTTTTCCAGCAAATTTTGTAAAGATTTGCACTGTTTTTGCCCAGCCCGGTGGCACTGAGGGCTGAAGCACTGGATGCCACACCTCGCTCCATGCTGGCAACCCAGGTTCGGGAATGAGCCCAGGCTATTGGGGGTTGGCAGGAGAGGACTGGGATTGAACATCCGATGACTGCTCTCCAAGTCCTGGGGGAAAGAGTGGGATACACACTGCACTCTGGCGGTCCCTGGGGATGCCCGGTGGTACTGCGGATGCATGGGCGTCTGGAAGGGGGAAGCACATTGGACATCTGCACATTGGTGCATGGACATCATTGCATGTCTGTGCTCCCATTGGGGAGAAAATGGAAAAAGGCTGGGCACGACTGAGCAGCTTGATGGCCGTGCCCTGCCATGTGGGGAGGACTGTCATGGAATCGAGCTGAGGGGGGTTCGGTGCCAGTCTAGCTGGCAGAGACAGAGGAGCCCTGCAGAGGATCAGCTACCACCGTGCGGACCCCCCATCATGTTGACAGAAAAAGTCTATGAGAATTTGTCTAAAACTAACAACTGTAAAATGCAAAATAGCATTTGTGTGTGTGTGTGTGTGTGTGTATGTCTATAATTTATTTGCAATAAATTTGTTTACAGGTATTACTAGTATCTTTTGAAAGATTGTCTGACTTGTGATTACTAATTTTGAAGTATAGCTCATGAAATAATGAGCTTGATATTTGTTATTTCACATAGTGCCCCATTATGTCTTATGCATAGCATGTAAATACAAATCATTCCAGGGCCATCTTGACATATGATATTAATACCGAGCAGCAAATCAGAGCTCTTTTCCTAATAAAATGCTGCTGATATAATAAATAAAGAACAAAGTTATAAATAAGAAACCAGTGGCTTGTGGAAAAATCTACAGGGATTTATACAGAGATTTGATTCTGCCACTGTGGGGGAAAACACAGGGAAAATGAAGGCTTCTTACAGAGTAATGGTTATTTGGATCTGGGAGCACTGAATATTTCTTATCCTGTATTTTGTATCCTGGATAGGGCAGGGGAGATGCTACATCTCATTGTCACAGGGATGTTCATTTACACAGTCTTGCACTGTATTTACTCAGGCTATCCCAAATTAGATGCAATATCTTGTTTTCAGTGGGGTCATGATTTTACAATTTTTATAATGTATTTATTCAGGGTACTTAGTCCAGGGCCCCCGTATTCAAAGGATATAGGCAGCACATCCTAGTGGAAAAGGAAGATATGCCACACAACTCCAACAAGGCGCAACGGCATGATATTCAAATGTGTGGGATGCGCCGGCTGCAAGGAATGGGCCAGGGCACACACAAATGGTATGCCGTTTAAGTCAAGGGGGCAATCCCATGCACATGCCGTGCTGCAGCATATTCAGTGGGAATGTGCCCCTCACAGTCCAGAGCACTGCAGCCCACAGTTAGGCCATGAATAGCTGGTCTAACCCAGCCAGCTACCCACAGGCAGGCTGCAGATGTGCACACAGGTGCACAGCAACCTGGCAGCCCTAGTGGACTAGAGGTACCCCCTTTCCATCCCCAATCTAGCCAGCTCCATCCCTGAAGAGCCACATAGTGTAGGGCCTCCCCCCAGACCCGATCACACCACAGGAAACCATGGTCCATATCCACAGGCTAGAGGACTCCCATCCACCACCCCTGTACACAGACACCCTCACTCCCCCCATACCCAACCTTTTGCAAAGACTGGCACTGCCCTCCACATCCTGCCATGGCCAGCCATTGACTGCACTGAACCTGGGTTGGGGATCTACACTCTGGAATGACCCAACTGGCTGTACCATGCATTGGGGCAACACACCAGATGAGGATCCACCAGTGTATGCAGCCGTGTGTACGTCCCCTGGAAAACTGAAGTGGGAATTTACATACCTCCAATGCATGCCTTGCTGATGCTGTATCTTCCTGCTGTCATACACCACTACAAGTCCACACTCTCCCCTGTTCCCCTGTGTAACATGCCACCCTCTGGACTGCTGAGGCATCCCGAGTGCCATGGGATGCGGTATCCTGTATTGCCACTTGCAGTGTATGCTTCAGGCCATGGATAGTTCATTCACAGTTCCCCAATTGTACAAATGAATGGGAGGTTGGCTGTAACATGCCTGTGTTGGGACCTGTGTGAGTGGGTACAGCATTGTCCGTCACCCACACTGAGCAGTACAATGGTACCAGGAAGACAGAGTCGCATGCAAGTGCCTGAGGTGTATGGCCATGGATGTTATCAACCACACACAGCTTGTGCCTACATATAACACATTTTAGCACCCTACTGCAAGTGCTCCACTACCCAACAATAGAGTGGCATTATCCCATTACAGAGCCAGTCATCACAATTGAATAGGCTAGGGGGCAGGGAGGGGGTGTCTGTGCACTGCTGAGTGGGAGTGGGGGCCACTACACTATAGACATGGACTGGAGGTGTATTCAGGTGCAATTAGGGATGGCATTGGGGTAATTACAATATAGAATCGATACGGCCTGGACTCCGGTATGATCAGGGCTGGTGGAATGGGTGAGGGGGTGCTACTATACCACCAGAGACTTCAGGGCCTGTCCCATATGGGAGCAATCAGGGTCAGTGATTGGGGGTGAGAGATGCTCCAGTGCATTCATCCCCATGCCAACATGCAAATGGGCTGATAATGAGCATGCATAAGGCCCCTTTGCACCCTGCATGCTCAATTAGTTAACTTGCATTCCTGAGCTGAATATCGCCCATGGCGGCTGCGGCGCACACCAGTATGTGCCACACAGTCCCCCTGGAAGGTATTCAGTCGGGGTCACCCTGGATGCACCTGACTTGGTGGCCACCTGCACTGCGACTCCTGTCCAGGGTCACATTTTCAACAGGTACGATGAAGCCCACCAGGATGAAGTGCAGTGTCACAGGTTTACTGCATGACAAAAGGTATTAACTCCCTTTAAAACTGCATTGTGTGCTGCAGTAACTCTACTGCAGAATTATGCAGTGCTGTGCTTCATCCTGGTGGGCTTCACTGTATGCACACTCAGTACTGGTGGCGCATTCTCTTTGAATATTGTATCAGTGCCGCCTGGTGCACCTCTTTGTTCAATGCATCTTTCTGCTTGTGCATCAATCCGCACTTAATATATCCCCCAGATGTAAAATATTGTTTTAGTGCATTCTGATTTTACATAATGCAGCATAATATTGTTGTAGATGTAGAGCCCTACTGAAAATAAGATGCAATTTCTTCTGTGAACTATCTAGACTAAATATATAGCAATCATCAGGCATTTTCTAGGAAAGCACACTGTAAAAATGTGTAAAAGGAAGACCACATTGGAACTGCCTCTCCACTGATCTGCATTGTGCAAATTTATTAGAAATAATGGGTAAAAGCTTCCCAAAAAGCTCTCCAGAGCCATATCGGCTCTGACCAGCCCTTGTTAAAACTATGTTTACTACTGGTTGTTTAACTGATTTATGAACTCAATGAATATGGCTGCCACTAGCAGTTTTAAAATATTTTTTCTGTTGGCTTAACGTTTCGACTGCACATACTACACTGATAATGTGGACGTGTTAAGTGGACACTGGATTAGCATGTTTCTGATGGTAAACGGCACAGCAAGTTCAATTCTTTCATGGTGCACAAAGTTAGAGAACAGGAATTTTTAAAGCTTCAAAATCACATATCTCAGTTAAAACACAGAAAAGAAGGATGGGTATTTTGATCTTTTTGCCAGAAATACATTATTACACAAAAAAAATAATATGCAAATGCTACTGCTTTAAAGACATTTTATAACATTATTAAAATGTAATTAGTATAGCATTTTAAAATTGACCTTTTTAACCCCTCCCTTTGGTCACCAGCCTCCACTCCCGTACATCCTGAAGCCAGTTTCTCCTGTGGAGGGATTGGGGGTGACCTTGGATGTTGTGAGTGATCACACATCCAAACTTCTACTATTGCAATCGGCCCCTAAAAAAGGCTCCTCCCCCTCCCTGAGAGAGGGTTCTGCTAGTTCCTGGGGCTGCATTCTAGTTCACCTGCCACTCCAGTTCACCTGGCAGTCGTTGGAGGAGCCAAGTGAACCAGAACCTTAGTCATGTCAGCGGCATCATTCGTGAAAGCAGGAGCTAAGGCTGGGCTACAGGGCCTTTTCTACGGACAACTTTTATGTTCTATGTTTGTTTCTATGGATGTGTTCCCCTCTTTGTAAGCACTTCCACCTCCCACCTCCCTTTTGTGGACCCTATCCCATGACACCAGTTTGAGGAAGAGGCAGAATGCTCTGTGGTCACCCACAGCATCTAGTGTCACCATCTAATATCACCCCAATCCCTCCACAGCAAGCAATATTCTTCTACTGAGATCAGAGAATGCTACCTCCACAGTGCTCCCCAGATGCCACTAGCCTGGGCCTGAGAGTCTGGATCAGGATATGAGCCTGGATCTCCTGCATGGTAGTGCAGCATACATACATAACATTCAGAATACAAAGAGTTTATTCAGATGCTGACAGTGAAAGGCCAGCCACAGCCTGCTCCACGGCACCAAGTGGCCGACATCTGCTTTACATGCTGGTAACCCAGGTTCACACCCTAAGCCCAGGATGATAGGAGTAGAGGCTGGCAGGGAGGGTGAAGGAACATTTGTGAGAATGCTCTTCTCCTGGGGGAGGATGTGGGAGTAGTTCACGGCGGCACTAAGGGGGCCATTGCTGATGTGGGTGACAAAGCTATCATATAACCTGCATGCTGACATAAGCATGCTAATGACGGAGAAAAGATAGAAAAGATGGAAATGACAACCTGTCTGGCATGCCAGATGACCCTTGTGCTGCTATCTTTATTGCCTAGCTGCCACTGCAGATTAAAGTGCTCTCCATCGCACACTGAAGGTGAGAAGGTGGGGTCCTGGAACTCAGTAGTGGACTTCCTGGGGTAATCTTAAGACACAGGGACCAACTCATAAAACAGATGAGTCTGGCAGGTAGATGAGGTGCTAGGGCCTGAAATGGTAGGGTGACTGGGCATACAGTGGAAGGAGCAAAAAAGTTTATTTCATATCTATGTTATCCTTGCAGAGTAATAGCTGGAAGTAAAAGCTAAAAGACTACACACACATGTACAGTATGTATTGTTGTTCAAGTAACCTTTCATGACTTGCAACATTTAATACATATGCACTGTAACATACCTTGTATGCTGAGTTCACCAGACCTGGTGTTATAGCTTGTCATGCTGGCATGGCCGGATGATGGAGCAGAGTTATGAGCGGAGGCAAATGTTGGCCATGAGATACCAGTCCTTCCACCTTGTAGTCATAACAATATGTTTAAATAGAGCAGACACAGAAGTATATCTGCAAACAGCATTACCTTAATTATTTAGAAAAAAAAACACAGCTTTTCCACTATGGAAAACATGAAGCAATAGCAGTACAATGACTCATTAGTTCGCATAATCGATACTTGCGCTGATGGGGATCTGACCTATATCTGTGATTACCTATTTTTCACAGTCTTTCCAGGTTTAATTTTTTGCTTAACTTTACTGTATCATTTTGCAAGTTATTATACTCAAATGCTACTAAAAAATAAGGCATTAGTGCAGAGCAAAGGATAGGAGAAGACTCTGGAATATCATGTCCACTTCAACTTCAGGTAGTTTTCTTCTTTTAGTTAAGGATTTAAATGGTAGCCTTTATACACCTTAGGAGTCTGACTCTGTCCCACCAGGACAGACTAAAAACAGCACAGACTGAAGAACATGAAGTCGCTTTTCTTTTCATTTTCTTTTGTTCCTCAAGAAAGAAGATGGAACTCTGGGGCTCTAAAGTATCTATTTATGTTTAATACATGGTCATTGTCATACTTGTATGTGTCAAAATGGCATTTTTTTCATGCCAAGAGATAAGCTCCTAAAAAGTTACTGTATAATTGAGCCTGCCAGGGTCAATGAGGCTTTCATACTGTTTTAATTGGGAGGAGAAGGGATGGGACTGAGAGCATGGAACAAGTTTTGTAATGTTTTATTGCCTGAAAAGTTGGGCTATTAGCACAGGAGGGCAACAGTTATAGTTTCAAATGCCACTAGCAGGGTATAATCACTTACTTTACTATGTTGAAAGCATTAATTAAGGAAGTATTGCTGTGTATGTTGTTATTATTATGAGGAAAATATGACGTGCAAGAACTAGTATTCACAGTAGGCTATATGATCAAATGTGTTTATGTGGAAATGAATCTGAGATAGTCTGTGGGAAAGCATAGTTATATCAGGGAGTTTAGCATGGAATTGTGGTCCCATGGAGGTGAATACCCTTTGTTTTCTGTGCTCTTCAATTTGACAGGATACCCAAACATTCATGGGACTCAGGAAAATGGTGATGCAGAAGGTACTACCCGAAGCCCTACAGTTTCACATCTGGTAAGTCAGGCTTTATTGCTTTTCATGTACTCCTGCAGGGGCTGTTCTATTTTTGGAAATAATTAATTGCAAAAGAACTTCACTAAAGCATTGGACAGGGTTGAAGCTTAAAGAGCTCCTGACACCATTGTAAAAACTTTTAAAAAGTGTAATATTTAGACACAATTCAGCCTGTATTTACTATGTTTTTCTATAATTCTTACTCTTGCTTCTTTATTACTAAGGACATTTGCATGTAAACAGGACCATTGCTCGATCTGTTCTGGCTGCTTTGCTACACCTAACATCACAGTTCTATTTATGACATCACAGTCTGTTGCTGTGGAGATAATTATGATGCCATAAATAGGGGATTCTGATGTCAGGTAGAGGCAAGCAGAAAGGGCAGCTAAACGCTAAGGGACAGTACTCTTCTTTCATACAACCGTACTCAGTAAGAAAGAAGAAAGGGAAAGAATAACAGAAAATATATGAAATATAAACTGAATTGTGTCTAAATCCCACATTTCTTTCAAGTTTTTCTAATGGTGTCAGGGGCTCTTAAAGCCACAAAAGTAAAGACATGTCATGTTCCGGTTGACAGTCACCTCAGCCACAGTGAAGCTATGGCCTGGCATTCACTGGAGTTTGAAAATTGTACAATACTGTGTTAGCATTGTCCTAACTCTAACTCTCTCTGTCATGACACCTAAAAATATTAACACAGCAATGCTTTGGACTAGGTGCTGAAGTTAGAACAACACCAATGCTGCATAGTGTGATCGTTCAAACTCCAATGAACTCCAAACGCAACCTTTTTTATTTAAAAACGAAGGCCCTGCATACACAGTAGGGATTTTTGAGGACTTCATTTTTTTAGCCAATTTTTATTTACTGGGAGTAGCCACATACAACTGTAAGAGTGTTAGGCGTGCTATTGTTTGACATGATGACTGTAAGAGTATGGTTAGCAATGCTTACTCTTGTTTGCTGTCTTACTGCGATTTGTTGCACTATATTTATTAATTATGTGTTTGGTGGGAGGTAATGTGAGCAGCTTGGCAGACTCAGGGTAGTGTAGGCAGCAGTTCTGGGAGCCTGAGATGGTCTAGGGTGGGCCGCCCCTGTAGCTAGACAATCCATCCAGAGGGTGCAGGTGGTTGGGTCACCATGGTCAAAGCATACTGGGAGCACTTTGATCCTTTTTGAGTCGGGTATGTAGGGGTGAGAGTTTTTGCTGTCTCAGCAGTGTGCTCGGTGAGAGCCACACCACACCATATGTGGGGAGGAGTGCTCAAACTTCCTCGTATTGGCAGGTGGGTAGCTGTAGCTAAAATACTCACCAGGGTTTGTGAGTGTTATAAATGGAGGAGGAAAACCTCTCCGGGAGGTTACTAATGTTTTCCATTTCTGGGAATTGAGGCATTATTTGGCCCAGAAGAAAATTAATTAAGTCCCCATTGTCACCCAGGTTAAGCTTCCCACAGGTCAGAAGGTCACGGGGGTAGGCGGGGGATAAAAATGGTGCTCTGGTGGAAGTAGGGGTCTTCCCTCTTAGTAGTGAGAGAGGGGGAGAGAGAGTGTTCCAGGGCTGGGTGGGGTGATTCCCCACTCTGCCCCCAGCTGTCAGCTAGTGGACCAACAAGAGATGGGGAGAGAGGTAGGCACAGGACTGCCAAGGCAGGTGTGCTGTGTGCCAGGCGAAAAAGTAGGAAGGAGAGGATGTGTCAGAGAGTCATTGAGTGGGCAGAGTCTCAAACCATGAACTGGCCCGCCACTGTTCTTGGAGTTGAGGAGCTCCACAGAGATAGAAAGGGAGTGAGTCAGGAGCCCTTCTGAGTGTGGGATGGCTTGGGATATGTTCCTGGTCTAGTGGGGGCAGTCGCTGTTTAACTGCTCTGTTTTGGCCAGAGTTATAGTGTGGAGCCATCTGGTCCCCAATCCGAGTGGTCTGCAGTTCCATTGGGACTTTGATCAGAGAGAGGAGAGGAGAGTAAAGCTACAGTGGAGACGTTTGCCCAGGAAAGAGAGGCTGCCAAGAATGGACTCTTTGTTTTGCTGCCTGAAGTTTGCGATCATATCGGTCTCATGTGAAGCTGCCAAGACCATATGACCTCCTCGGTCCAGGATTAATTTATGCTGCTAAGGCCATCTCAGCTGTAAATAATTATATTGTGCTCCATGGAGCAATGAGTGTTCCTGTTCAATAAATTTTGGGATCCAACCGGTTAAAGAAAGTTGTGTGGGCATTTGTTTTGTTCATTGGAACTGTGCTGAAATCTATTTATTTATTTATTGAAAAGTTTCACCAGGAAGGCACACTGAGCAATTGGAATGCTCATCTCTGATGCATCCTGGGGAGGGAACAGAGGGACAGCACAAGTGTAATGCCAATGCTGTCTACATAAATTAAGAATTTATAGTAGATAAAGTACAAAATAATAGACAAGTACAATGCCAATGCTGGCTACATGATTTATAATAAATGATAATCCTGTGCAACACTGTGCAAAATTAGTAGGGTAATACACAGTTGTAGAGCCAGGGCACAATACAAGTATCACAATTGAACATTACTAAGTGCAAATTAAGTGCTTCAGTGGAGCAAGATGGAAGGAAAAGGCTGAGAGCATTGGTGGTGATAGAGAATAAAAGGAAGAGATCTCAGGGGCAGTTGCAAGTAGGGGAGAAAGAATTTAGTAGGGCAGAAGATAAGGATAAAGGGGACGAGGAGTGAGGAATTTGAGGAGGTAGTGAGTTCCAGAGTTTAGGGAACCAATAAGAAAACACAGATTGGCTTATTGCTGCGGCACGGTGAGGAACAGGCAAGGTGTGGGAGTCAGTCTGTGTCTTATTTGCCAGCACCTGAATAGTTTGGGACACCCCTTGGGACATCAGGGCCTGGGTAAATGTGGCCATTCTGGAGGTATTTCCGATGCTGTGTGTCCCCCCCCCATGGACAATTTTATCATCATACTCCTAGAAATGGGGCGGGGGAACTACATTATATAATGAAATATCCATTGCAGGCAAAAGCAAATAAGCATGCTGCCACCTGATGACTCAGTGGAAGCATGACATGCTCCTGGGTCACTTATCTGGGTTCAAGTGAGCCCAAGAAGCTGGATTGGAGTGGTCCAGGTTGGAGATGGCTGCCAAGCTCAGTGTGAAAAGACCCAGGGAAAGAATGTGCCTGGTGTCCAGTGGTACAGTTGCTCCTCATTGTGGGCCAGTGAGCTTTCTCTTCCTTGAGAAGTCTTATGCCCAGAGTACACTGTATTGTATAAGGCCACAAAGAGGCTGTGTCTGCCTAGGGGAGGTAGGAGGGTGTGTGGTAAAGAGGAGTTGTAAATAATAGTAGAAATACCAGGATCACTGGCCTGCAAGGATGATGGCAAAGGTACTCTCAGTTTTTGTCCATGTCAATCCATGTTGTCATCAACTGTGAGGAAGTGAAAGATGGGACTGGGAGATCACTGGGGATCTACCTGAACAGATGGTGCAGACAGGGGACCATAGACCAAACAGCTGTATTAGAAAAAAAAGTAAATAAGCAGATAAATACAAGAGTTGTCCAAATGTCCTTAATGCAAGACATCATGGGTAATACATGGAAATCACCATGAAGGAGATAAGGCTGGCTATTCTGTATTTAAGTAGTTTTGTTGCTCAGTAAGCTAACTAGACAAGTGTGTGCCTATTTTCAGGTGTGACCTGGAAAATTACAATGTGGAGAACTGGGCAAAACATCACCAATTATGGAAGCATACAAAGTAAAATGAGAGAATGAGTTACAGTGAAACCAGAAGACTAACATCAAAATAACTGAACAAAGCAATAACAGGTAATGGCATTACAAATACCAAAGCAAATAAGCAGGACTGCAAAGTTCAAGAAAGCCTCATAAATCTGCAAAGACTGAAAACAGCAAACCTCAGACCCATGTTCTTTCCTTATTAGCGTGATATAGCTAGAGACTCTGTTTTCTTAAATAAGAAATAACAAGAAATTTGAGGTATAAAAGAAATAAAATGAAAACAAGCACATGAAAAAGTTAAAAATTGCTTGTTTTTTTTCAAACTAAATAAATGCTTGCAGCACTTGTTGTTTAGGCTTTGCTGTTACCACAGAGATGGTCCACAAGACAGAAAGCTTTAAGGCCACACTGAAAACCTACCTATTTAATCAGGCTTTTTGAAATCAAGATACAGGATTTTAGCTATAAATATCTGCATTTTAATTGGATTATTTATGGTTCTATTTTAATTGTGTGAAGCGCTTTGAGATGTTTGAATTGCACTATGTAAATAAAGCCTATTATAATTATTATTTTTAAGTAAATGGCAGCAGAATTGTCTGCTCCACAAAACCTTTCATGACCACAGTATAATGCTGCTTAATACAACGTAGTATACTAGGAATGTGATTTCTAGTGTGTATAAGGCCATTTTGAGGTATCTTATGAATGTAAATGTGAAAACAAGAAATAAAACTACATTTTCAATGAATAAAAAGAAATAACAAGAAATTCCAGAAAATTAAAAATGATAAAAAATAAAAAGAATTTCATGGGACTCTAGGTACAGCCTTTGTCTCAGCCCAGGACATAGGTCATCCAGCCAGTACTGGCAGTTTAGTGGGATCATGTTTAACCCAAAGCAGGAAAGTAATTTAAATGCATGAAATACATACCTTTTGGAGGTCTAGGACTACGATGATCCTCTGTGTCTGCATCTATATCTTGTGATATTTTATCGCCACAGGAAAATCCAGAGCTGCTTCCAACCAGAAGACTCTTCTGTCAATAATAAACAACTGTGACAATGTATCTTCTGAGAAATTCAATAACACCATGTTTAAAAAAAAGGTTATGTTATATCATTAAGGGCAATTATGATTTAGAAATAATTTATGTAGAAGACTTGGTTTGCTGGCCAAGGCACCTAGCTTCACCTGAGCTCTTTCCTTCTAAGACTGCTTGAAAGGCAGAGTAGAGAAACTTACCAGAGCAAGGGAAAAGGATTAAGACTTAATTTGGCTAAGCAGATTTACTGTGTGGTGGTGTTTTTATTTTTTACTCACAGGGATTGCTACTGTTTGTTGCTAACATTTCATTGCTTTATTTTTTCTCTGATTCAAATTGTTGTTGCTGGTATACCTCTTCTGCATTATTACAAGGTGTGCCTACAGGTGTGTGCTAACAGATTACTCCTGTAATCTTCTGATTCAAATTGTCTTTTGCAAGGTATATCTTCTGTTACTGCTTTATTTTCTCTGGAGCAAAGTGTTTCTTACAGGGTATATCTTCTCTGAAATTACATACAGGTGGAGCTTACATTTTGTGACTTTTATCATTGGGCTAAGCAAAATTACTGTTTGACACTGTGTTTTATTTTATTCTTGTTTGTTGAAAAGGTTTGTTGTCTCAGAGGTGTTTCAGTCTCCTTCTCACATTGAAGGAACTAATTGCTTTTCCTCCCACCGCTCTTCCAAAGGATTAGGTGTGTATGGGGGTGGAGCTGGCAAACTGTCAATTTCCAACAGAAAGAAGGGTTAAAAAGTCAGGTTAGTTGATATCTTGGAGGTAGAAGACTTGGTTTGCTGGCCAAGGCACCTAGCTTCACCTGAACTCTTCCTTCTAAGACTGCTTGAAAGGCAGAGTAGAGAAACTTACCAGAGCAAGGGAAAAGGATTAAGACTTAATTTGGCTAACAGATTTACTATGTGGTGGTGTTTTTATTTTTACTCACAGGGATTGCTACTGTTTGTTGCTAACATTTCATTGCTTTATTTTTCTCTGATTCAAATTGTTGTTGCTGGTATACCTTCTTCTGCATTATTACAAGGTGTGCCTACAGGTGTGTGCTAACAGATTACTCCTGTAATCTTCTGATTCAAATTGTCTTTGCAAGGTATATCTTCTGTTACTGCTTTGTTTTTCTCTGAGCAAAGTGTTTCTTACAGGGTATATCTTCTCTGAAATTACTGTATTACAGGTGGAGCTTACATTTTTGTGACTTTTTTATCATTGGGCTAAGCAAAATTACTGTTTGACACTGTGTTTTATTTTATTCTTGTTTGTTGAAAAGGTTTGTTGTCTCAGAGGTGTTTCAGTCTCCTTCTCACATTGAAGGAGCTAATTGCTTTTCCTCCCACCACTCTTCCAAAGGATTAGGTATGTATGTGGGGGTGGAGCTGGCAAACTGTCAGTAATTTCCAACAGAAAGAAGGGTTAAAAAGTCAGGTTAGTTGATATCTTGGAGGTAGAAGACTTGGTTTGCTGGCCAAGGCACCTAGCTTCACCTGAGCTCTTTCCTTCTAAGACTGCTCGAAAGGCAGAGTAGAGAAACTTACCAGAGCAAGGGAAAAGGATTAAGACTTAATTTGGCTAAGCAGATTTACTGTGTGGTGGTGTTTTATTTTTACTCACAGGGATTGCTACTGTTTGTTGCTAACATTTCATTGCTTTATTTTTTCTCTGATTCAAATTGTTGTTGCTGGTATACCTTCTTCTGCATTATTACAAGGTGTGCCTACAGGTGTGTGCTAACAGATTACTCCTGTAATCTTCTGATTCAAATTGTCTTTTGCAAGGTATATCTTCTGTTACTGCTTTATTTTTCTCTGGAGCAAAGTGTTTCTTACAGCGTATATCTTCTCTGAAATTATTACAGGTGGTGCTTTACAGGTTTTACAGTTTTATCTAACATTAGGATAAGCTTTCAGGGTTACTGCATTTGTTGTTGACTGATTGTTTCTGCTCTTACCTCCTTGTTCTTTCGTCCGTGGTTCTTCTTTTTAGGCAGGGGAAGGGCCCAACCACCCACCCCATCCCCAACCACCCCACGCTACACTCCTTTTATAGGGTACCATAGTTGTGACATTTCCTGTGGCAGAGCAGGAAGGGCGGATCAGTGGGGCCTCCACAAGGTGATCTCATTTACAGGGGCACTAGTAATTTAACTTGTTATAACAAGTTAAACAAAGCACAATTAAACCATTACTTGCATTTTTTTCCCTTTTTTTTTCCTTCTAATTACTCTGACTAGGTTACAAACCCAGCAACTTATTTGGAATGGATTTCATTAACTGCAGGTACTGTGGAACAATTTTCAGAAGGACAGTCTTACAGGATTTAGGACACTGTCCTACATGCTGGGCCTTTGGAGATCTTAGGGCTCAGCTCCGGGCAGCATGGGCAGAGATTGCACACCTCAAATTTCATATTGAAGAGGAAATACATTATAAGAACCACCGCCATTTCCCCAGCATCCAACAGAAAACCTCGACCGCAGAGGGTAGTTGGTCCAGGAGGTTGGCAGGTGGTTAGGAGGAGCAAATCAGGTGCCCCATCACTCTGCTCTCCAACACATTACCTCCAAAAACCATATAAACACTACAAACAGGTATCTGCCTCTATCTCTGAAATCAAATAAAGAGGCAGAAGACACTGCAGAGCAGGACACTGCGGCACAGGAGCTAGCACAACAAAACTCACCCAAATCAGGAACCAAAACAAAAACAAGCACAAAGGAAATCCAAAAAACTTCTGATCATAGGAGACTCCATGATTCGGGGAGTTGATACCCATCTCCAGCCAGGGTGATGGTCAGATGTCTCCCAGGTACATCAGCATGGAGAGACACTGACCGCATTGCTAAAATTGTTCACAAAGCAGGAGAAAACATTGATGTCCTAGTACACATAGGGACTAATGATCTCGCCAGCCAGTCAGTTGTGGAGACCAAGGAACACCTGACTAGGCTGGGTGACAAACTATCATCTATTTCATCCGCATCTCCTTCTCTGAGATCCTGCCAGTTTGGGAGAGGAGCAGATGGACGGAAGGTCAGAGAAGGGAGATAGGGAGCTAAACACGTGGCTCAAGGGCTGGTGCAGGAAAAAGGACAAGATTTGTAGGGAACTGGCAACAGTTCTGGGAGCGAAAGTTCTTAAATTTGATGGACTGCATCTGACTAAAGAGGAGTCAGTGCATTGGGGCAGAAGTTTGACATCTTTGCAGAATATTTAAACTAGCAAATGGGAGGGTTGCAGCACCCCATCAAATCGAATGGAAGAACACCCCTCCCCTCAGCTAGTGGTCAAACAGAATTCAGCATGTTTGCCATTCATTTGCATCACCAGGTAAGAAAAAGGTTTGTCTCTCCATACGATGCACAGGGTAATGCCAAACTTCACCCAACAACTAACACACCAAAATCTGGCCAATGGAAAATCATGTACACAAATGCTCACAGCCTGGGAAATAAGATCCCAGACCTGCAGGCAATAATGTCAGAGGCTAAACTGGACATAGTAGCAATTAGTGAGACATGGTTTACCAGTAACCACACTTGGGAGACTTCATACCTCACTAGTATTGTTCAGAAGAGACTGAGGTGCAAGGGGAGGAGGTGGTCCTGTATGTTAATGAAAATATCAAAGCTACAGAAATTCAGAATACACATAAGGAGCCAGAAGAACTGTGGGTCACCCTGGAAACAGGAAATGGGACAGCCATAAGAACTGGGGTTGTCTACAGGCCCCAGACCAGAGGAGGACATAGACACATTACTGTTAGAAGATATACAAAACATGACAGCTAAAGGGAGGTTCTGATAATGGGAGACTTCAACATGCCGGATACAGATGGGTCAATACCAGCAGGAACATCTGCCAGAACTAGACTCATAGTGGATTCCCTGCAGGGAGGGCCTCAAACAACTGGGTACAGCAACCCACAAGAGACAGGGCTATCCTAGATCTAGTACTGACTAACAAAGAAAGGATCACAGATCTCCAGGTAGAAGGTCACCTGGGGGCCAGTGACCATCACATGGTATGGTTCAATTTGGCTACTACATCTAAATCATCCCATTCCAAGGCAAAAATATGGGACTTCAGAGGAGCTAACTTTGATAAGATGGCCAACAGAGTTAAGCTAGCCCTGGCAAAAAGAAACACAGGTGAGGGGGTACAGGCAAAGTGGGCAAGCATTAAGGATGCAATACTTGAAGCAACATCCCATTGTGTTAGACAGAAAAGGAAGTACAAAAGAAGAAGGAAACCACTTTGGTTCTCAAATACAGTAGCAGAAAAGGTCAGAGCCAAAAGGCTGACCTTCAGGAAATATAAGGAAACACAGCAGGATGAAGATAGGGAGGCATACCAAACTGCCCTAAGGGAAGCAGGTAAGGCAGTAAGGCAGGCAAAGTCCCAAACTGAGGAAACACTAGCACGAACAGTAAAAGAAGGTGACAAGACTTTCTATAGATACATTAGTGAAAGGAGAAAGTCCAGAGGGGGTATTGCTAAGCTTAATGGAGAAAAGGGAGCATGTGAGGAGGAGGACCCTGTAAAGGCATCTATCCTAAATAGATACTTTTGTTCAGTATTTTCTGAAGAGAAGGTAGGGCAGGGCCCACAGCTCAGCATCATGGACACAGGGTGGAGGGAGGTGAGCACTACTCCCTTCACAAAAGAAAGGGTCCTACAAGAGCTTGCTAAGCTCAGGGTGGATAAGGCAATGGGACCTGATGGCTACATCCCGGGTACTTAAGGAGCTAAAGGAGGACTAGCAGAGCCATTAGCAGAATTGTTTAGTGAGTCTCTGAGCACAGGAGAGGTCCCAGAAGACTGGAGAAGGGCTCATGTGATCCCGCTCACAAGAGTGGTAGCAGGGAGGAGGCGGGAACTACAGACCGGTCAGTCTTACCTCAGTAGTGGGCAAGATTATGAAGGCACTCCTTAAGGAAAGGATAGCGCAACACCTGGAATCCATAGGGCACAGGATCCAAGACAGCATGGGTTTACAAAGGAAGGTCCTGTCAAACTAATCTCATAGATTTCTTTGACTGGGTAACCAGAGTGGTGGACCAAGGGGGAGCAGTTGATGTCACCTACCTTGACTTCAGCAAAGCTTTTGACACTGTTCCACATAGAAGATTGATAAATAAGCTGGGTAGGCTCGGGATGGGTCAGAAGTTAGTCAACTGGGTGGCAAACTGGTTGACGGGCAGAAAACAGAGTGGTGGTAAATGTTATACAGTCAGAAGAGATGCAAGTCACAAGTGGGGTACCTCAGGGATCAGTCCTGGGGCCAGTCCTCTTCAACATCTTCATTAGTGACCTTGCAGATGGACTAGAGGGTAAGGCTTGTCTGTTTGCAGATACACCAAAATCTGCAACAGAGTAGATGATCCAGATGGGTGGGCAGAATGAGAAGAGATCTGGATAAACTAGCAGAATGGTCAGAAGAGTGGCAACTGGATTTAATGCAAAGAAGTGCAAAATCATGCACATAGGGAAGAGAAACCCTGAAGCCACCTGTAGGCTGGGAGGAGTTGCTAGCAGTCACAAAGGAAGAAAGAGACTTGGGCATCATCATCACTGATGACCTAAAATCATCCAAGCAGACCTCTAAAGCAGTAGGTAAGGCTAGGGGTGTTAGGGTGTATTAGTAGGTATCACAAGTCATAAGAGGGAGGTAATATCCCTACAAGACACTGGTTAGGGCCCCATCTGGAGTACTGCGGCAGTATTGAGCCACACCACAAGGACATTAACCAAATTGAGGCAGTCCAGAGAAGGGCAACCAAAATAGTGCAGGGACTGCATCAGAAGACATATGAGGACAGATTAATGGAGCTCAATATGTATACCCTTGAGCAAAGGAGGGAGAGAGGTGATATGATCGAGGCATTCAAACACCTTAAGGGCATAAACAAGGTGAAAGAGTCTAACATGTTTAAATATAAGAAAAATAGCAGGACAAGAGGACACAGCATGAGATTAGAGGGAGGCCGATTAAGGGGGAATGTGAGGAAATTCTTTTTCACAGAAAGGGTGGTGGCTGCATGGAATGGCTTACCACAAGAAGTGGTGGCTATGAATACAGTGCAGGGCTTCAAACAGGCATGGGATAGGCATAAGGGAGCAATACAAATGACTATGAATAGATAGGCCACTGACAGAGCAAAGGCCGATGGCACATTTATAAGGTAGAAAAAGAAATGGGCAGACTGGATGGGCCTTGCGGTCCTTATCTACCGTCAACTTCTATGTTTCTATGTTTCTTCTATGTTTCTTTATATTTTGTTATGCTTTTCACATACTTGCTTTAAATTATATTATTAATTGCACATTTTGCTTCCTTTGTATTCTCTTTACTACATATTTTATATTGCACAATCACCAACATGTTAGTCACTGTATGTATTTATCACCGATATCACTGTATGCCTATATTGTTTTATATTGCACAGTCACCAAAATGTTAGTAATTGTATGCATCTACTGGTATCTCTGTATGCCTATATTGTTTTATTGTGCAGTCACTGGAGCGTTATTCATTGCATTTATTTACTGGTATCTGTATGTTTATGCTATGGCTACTGCTATGGCTTTAGCACTAAAAGATGAGATGGGAGAAGTCATGCTATATGGTAGGTCAGTGAATGATCTTAGATTTGCACAGAAAGTTTGGACTGAAGCTCAAAATGGAGAAGACAAAATTACAACAGTTGGAAGACAAGAGAAGACGTACTGATCAAAGTACAGTAGGAGATGAAAAACTAGAACAAGTGGAACAGCATTTGTCAATGCCGAATGTTGCTTGCTTGTATGTGCTGTTTAGGTATTGGAAGTGACAGTTTCATGCCTTCCTCCCAAGATATCCTGTGTCTTTCCGTTCAGTATTCACAGAAGAGTGGGAGGGCAAGGGCCACAGCAGTACAGCAGTTGCCAAGGGGGTGAAGAGGTGGACAAAAGAGTCCTGCAGGAGCTCACTAAATTGAAGGTGGACAAAGCGATGGAACCAGATGGCATACGCCCAAGGATATTAACAGAACTATGAAGGGAGATAGCAGTACCTCAGGCAGCCATGTTCACTGAGTCATTCAACATGAGTGAATTGGAGGAGGGCACATGTGGTCCCTCTACACAAGTCTGGCAGCAGGGAGGAGGCAGGGAACAATAGGCCATTCAGCCTCACCTCAGTAGTGGGGAAGATCATGGAGACATTGCTAAAAGAAAGGACAGTGGGGCATCTAGATGCCATCGAACCAGGACCATAGACAACATGGATTCACAGTGGGGACATCTTGTCAGATAAATCTAGTTGATTTATTTGACTGGGTGACAAAGAAATGAATCAGGGTGGGGCAGTGGACAACGCTTACCTTGATTTCAGCAAAGCCTGACACCATCCCATATAGGAGGCTGATAAACTAGCTGGGTATGCTGGGCATGTGGGAAAGGGTGGTAAACTGGGTTAGAACCTGGCTAACAGACAGGAGGCAGAGAGTGTTGGTAAATGGTATGCAGTCTAGGTATGCATAGCTCCCTATGGATACACCCAGAGGAGACTAAGGAGGGTGCAGACAACTGTCACAAGGAGGCCCTCAGGAAGGAGGCAGAGGGCACCACAGGGAAAGAAAGCAGCTCCTGGTGGGGGACTCAATTATTAGGGGGATAGAACTGGGGGAAGCAGGGAAAACTGAAGTAAGGTGCCTGCCTGGTGCCATGGCTTGGAGGGACAGGAAGCGCATCCTTAGGATCACGAGAACAGTTGCACGGGAGTCTGAGCTGGACATCATTGTCCACCTAGGGCAAATAACTTAGCTCATCATGAGATTAGAGCAGTGCAGAAGGACTTTGAAGAGTTGGGAAGGGGCTTAAGACAAGTAGCACACACAGTATCCTTCTCAGAGGTACTGCCTGTCAGTGGCATGGGTGAGGCCAGGGTACTTTGCACCATGCAGTTTAACAAATGGTTGAAAAAATGGTGTGGAGCACAGGGGTTTGGCTTCATTAGGGACTGGGGTTCCACCTGGAGGGACACCAGCCTATACTTGCAGGATGGTCTGCATCAGTCCAGGAAGGGAACAAGTCTTTGGGCAATCGGTTTAAATGCTTCATTGGCAAGCCTTTAAACTAGTCAAGGGGAGGCACTGATAAGCAGCAGGAAAATCCCAGCCTCCCTACAAAAACAGGGTACTAAATGAGAAAAAGACCAAGGTAGAAAGGTCAGTGGGGATGCTGCTACAGAAGGAAAGCCATCAAAAATGGAGAGCAATGAGTACCAATGCCCGTAGTCTGGGTAACAAGCTTCCTGAATTAGTGGCCTTGATGGAGGAGGAAGATCTGGATATTGTGGCAGTCACAGAAACATGGTACACATAGAACCATGACTGGGACGTAAACATACTAGGATACACTATCTATAGGAGGGACAGGGAGGATAAAAGGGGAGGAGGAGTAGCTCTCTACATAAGAGAAGAAATTAAAGCAACAGAACAAAAGGGTAAACAGGGAGGAGAAGAAGCACTGTGGGTCAATTTGGAGGCAAGCAATGACACCACAATCCGCACAGGGGTGGTATACAGACCCCCCTCTCAGGGGAAGGAAATGGACAAGGAAATGATAGAAAGTATACTTAGAATGGCAGATAAAGGGGAGATATTGCTGATGGGTGATCTGAATATGCCAGATGTTAACTGGAGTGCAGTTGCAGCAGCCACTTCTAAGAGTGGGGTTATTCTAGATGCCCTACAGGGGCATGCCTTAGACAACTAGTATTGGAGCCCACTCGAGAGGAGCCATCTTAGATCTGGCTCTCTCAAATGGAGATGAAGAGAGGATCACAGATGTGAAGTGGGTAGCCATCTGGGAACTAGCGACCATCGAACAGTATGGTTCACAATAAACACAGCAATAGAGTCAAGCCATACAAAGACAAAGGTACTGGATTTTAGGAGGGCTGACTTTGCCAAAATGGGTGAGTGCCTAAGGAATGCACTAGCAAATGGGCAGGAAGGAGGGGTGGAAGAACAATGGGGAATAATAAAAACTGCCATCACAGAGGTAACAAGCCTTTGTGTAAAGCAAATAAACAAAATGAAATGAGGTAAGAAACCACTATGGTTCTCAAAGGAAGTGGCAGTGAAGGTTCAAGAGAAAAAGAAAGCATTCAGGAAGTACAAGGAATCACAGAAGGAACAGGACAGAGAACTGTATCAGTTAAAGCAAAAGGAAGCTGGAAAGGCAGTCAGAACAGCAAAGGCCCAAACTGAGGAAAAGATAGCCAAATCAGTTAAGAAGGGGGATAAAACCTTTTATAGGTACATCAGGGAGCGAAGGAAGACCAAGGGAGGGATAGTGAGGCTTAATAAAGGGAGGGAGGGTGGGCAGAGGGTGACTGTGAAAAGGCAGAGATACTAAACAAATATTTTTGCTCAGTATTTACAAAGGAAGAGGGGGAGGTACCTAAAACAAACAGTAGAAACACTCTGGATACAGAAGTTGATACAAGCCCATTTACAGAAGAAAGGGTTCTGAAAGAACTCTTAAAACTGAAGGTGGACAAAGCAATGGGGCCTGATGGGATTCATCCCAGAATTCTAAAAAGAACTAAGGTAGAACCAGTGACACCACTGACTACCCTCTTTAACAAATCATGGGAGGATGGGTGGTACTTGAGGACTGGAGGAGGGCAGATGTGATTCCCCTCACAAAAGTGGGAGCAAGGCAGAAGCAGGAAACTACAGACCTGTTAGTTTAACCTCAGTGGTAGGGAAAATGATGGAATCACTTCTGAAGGAAAGAATTGTTGAGTATCTAGAGGCCAGAGGGCACAGGACCCAAGGCAGCATGGATTCACAGCAGGAAGGTCATGCCAGACAAATCTGATAGATTTCTTTGACTGGGTGACCAAAGTAGTTGATCAGGGAGGGCTGTGGACATGGCCTACCTAGACTTTAGCAAGGCATTTGACACAGTCCCACACAAAAGATTAATATACAAGTTAGCCAGCCTGGGAGTGGGTCCCAAGATGACAGCCTGGGTAAAGAATTGGCTGGAGAATAGGACACAGAGTAACAGTAAATGGAGTCCACTCTGAAAAATGGGGGGTTAGTAGTGGGGTACCACAGGGTTCAGTATTAGGACCGGTCCTCTTCAATGTCTTTATAAGCGACATTGCAGAGGGACTGGAAGGAAAAGTATGTCTCTTTGCAGATGACACAAAGATCTGAACAGAGTTGATGCACAAGGTGGGGTGGAAAGGATGAGAAGGGACTTGGCAAGGTTAGAGGAATGGTCAAATGTATGGCAGCTTAGATTCAATGCTAAGAAGTGCAAGGTAATGCACCTGGGAAACAAAAACCCAGGGGAAGAGTACACAATGGGGGGTGAGATACTAACAACAACAAAAATGGAAAGGGACCTGGGGTAGTCATATCAGATGACCTAAAGGTGGGCAAGCAATGTGAGAGGGCAGCAAGGAGGGCTGGGGAATACTGGGATGCATAGGGAGGCATCACCAGTAGAAAACAAGAAGTTATTATCCCTCTGTACAGACAGCTGGTGAGACCACATCTGAGTACTAGTGCAGTTCTGGAGACCAATCTCCATAAAGACATAGACAGGATGGAAGCTGTCCAGAGGAGGGCAACTAAAATGGTGCAGGGTCTGCACGGAAGACATATGAAGAGAGACTTAAGGAGCTTAATATGTATAGCCTCGAGGAAAGGAGGGAGAGGGGGGACATGATAGAAACTTTCAAGTACCTCAAAGGAATCAACAAAGTCCAAGAGGGTAGCATCTTTCAAAAAAAGAGGTGTGCAAGAACAAGGGGGCACAATTTGAAGATAGAAGGGGCAGCTCAGAGGTAATTTAAGGAAGTATTTTATCACAGAGAGGGTTGTGGATGTATGGAATGGCCTTCCAGAGGAAGTTGTGGAGTCAAAACAGTGGTGGAATTCAAGCATGCATGGGACAGTCATAAGGCAATTGTAGGGGTGGGGTAGGAAGAAGTAGGCTGCTGATTAACTAGGATCTGCAACTTATCCATCAGGTAGGGAAATGGGCAGACTGGGTGGGCCAAGTGGTCCTTATCTGCCATCAAATTCTATGTTTCTATGTTTCTAGGAGAGGGGCGACCATGTGGGTGCTGCAGGGATCGGTCCTGGGGCCAGTTCTGTTCAATGTCTTCATTAGTAATATTGCAGAATCATCTGAAGGAATTTTTCCACAAATTTTCAACATAGCCATTTTAAGACCTCTGCTCATGAACAGTGTCACTGTGATTTTCTTAATTTGTCCCAGATATTGATTTAGCACACCACGACTGGCATTATGCTACATGGGCAGAAACACGTTTTGGGTGAGATGTGAAAATGACAGCTGTACTACTCATAAGAAGGTATGGTAAAATGGCAATGTTGAAAATCTGGAGTGAAAATATTGAACATTCATGTAACTTCATTGCAGCATGGGAACAGTACAACGCACGTCAGAAACAGACATTTTTTGAATTTTTTCACCAAATTTTCAACATAGCCATTTTAACACCTGAGCTTATGAATAGTGTCACTTTGATTTTCTTAATTTGTCCCCTACATTGATCTCGCACACTGACTGCGCCATTGTGCGCTACATGGTCGGAAACACGTTTTGGGTGAGATGTGAAAAATGGCAGCTGTACTGCTCATAAGAAGGTGTGATAAAATGGCAATGTTGGAAATCTGGAGTAAAAATATTGAAAATCAGCGACCTTACAAGCGTGCGTAGGAACTGCGCAATGCACGCTCGTAAAACAGTCATTTTTAGGAATGTTTTCACCAAATTTTCAACATAGCCATTTTAAGACCTCTGCTCATGAACAGTGTCACTGTGATTTTCTTAATTTGTCCCATACATTGATTTCGCACACCGACTGCACCATTGTGCGCTACATGGGGGGAAACACATTTTGGGTGAGATGTGAGAAATGACAGATGTACTACTCATAAGAAGGTGTGGTAAAATGGCAATAGAAAACATAGAAACATAGAAACATAGAAACATAGAAGTTGACGGCAGATAAGGACCGCAAGGCCCATCCAGTCTGCCCATTTCTTTTTCTACCTTATAAATGTGCCATCGGCCTTTGCTCTGTCAGTGACCTATCTATTCATAGTCATTTGTATTGCTCCTTATGCCTATCCCATGCCTGTTTGAAGCCCTGCACTGTATTCATAGCCACCACTTCTTGTGGTAAGCCATTCCATGCATCTACCACCCTTTCTGTGAAAAGAATTTCTCACATTCCCCTTAATCGGCCTCCCTCTAATCTCATGCTGTGTCCTCTTGTCCTGCTATTTTCTTATATTTAAACATGTTAGACTCTTTCACCTTGTTTATGCCCCTTAAGGTGTTTAAATGTCTCGATCATATCACCTCTCCCTCCTTTGCTCAAGGGTATACATATTGAGCCCGTTAATCTGTCCTTATATGTCTTCTGATGCAGTCCCTGCACCATTTTGGTTGCCCTTCTCTGGACTGCCTCAATTTGGTTAATGTCCTTGTGAAGGTGTGGCCTCCAATACTGCACGCAGTACTCAGATGGGGCCTAACCAATGTCTTATACAGAGGAGTTATTACCTCCCTCTTACGACTTGTGATACCCTACTAATACACCCTAACACCCCCTAGCCTTACCTACTGCTTTAGAGGTCTGCTTGGATGATTTTAGGTCATCAGTGATGATGATGCCCAAGTCTCTTTCTTCCTTTGTGACTGCTAGCAACTCCTCCCAGCCTATAAGTGGCTTCAGGGTTTCTCTTCCTATGTGCATGATTTTGCACTTCTTTGCATTAAATCCCAGTTGCCACTCTTCTGACCATTCTGCTAGTTTATCCAGATCTCTTCTCATTCTGCCCACCCCATCTGGATCATCTACTCTGTTGCAGATCTTGGTGTCATCTGCAAACAGACAAGCCTTACCCTCTAGTCCATCTGCTGAGGTCACTAATGAAGATGTTGAATAGGACTGGCCCCAGGACTGATCCCTGAGGTACCCTACTTGTGACTTGCATCTCTTCTGACTGTATACCATTTACCACCACTCTCTGTTTTCTGCCAGTCAACCAGTTTGCCACCCAGTTGACCAACTTCTGACCCACCCGAGCCTACCTAGCTTATTTATCAATCTTCTATGTGGAACAGTGTCAAAAGCTTTGCTGAAGTCAAGGTAGGCGACATCAACTGCTCCCCCTTGGTCCACCACTCTGGTTACCCAGTCAAAGAAATCTATGAGATTAGTTTGACAGGACCTTCCTTTGTAAACCCATGCTGTCTTGGATCCTGTGCCCTATGGATTCCAGGTGTTGCACTATCCTTCCCTTAAGGAGTGCCTCCATAATCTTGCCCACTACTGAGGTAAGACTGACGGTCTGTAGTTCCCGCCTCCTCCCTGCTACCACTCTTGTGGAGGGATCACATGAGCCTTTCTCCAGTCTTCTGGGACCTCTCCTGTGCTCAGAGACTCACTAAACAATTCTGCTAATGGCTCTGCTAGTTCCTCCTTTAGCTCCTTAAGTACCCTGGGATGTATGCCATCAGGTCCCATTGCCTTATCCACCCTGAGCTTAGCAAGCTCTTGTAGGACCTTTCTTTTGTGAAGGGAGTAGTGCTCACCTCCCTCCCCCTGTGTCCATGATGTGCTGAGCTGTGGGCCCTGCCCACCTTCTCTTCAGTAAATACTGAGCAAAGTATCTATTTAGGATAGATGCTTTCACAGGGTCCTCCTCCTCACATGCCCCTTTTCTCCATTAGGCTTAGCAATACCCCTCTGGACTTTCTCCTTTCACTAATGTATCTATAGAAAGTCTTGTCACCTTTCTTTTACTGTTCAGTGCTAGTGTTTCCTCAGTTGGGACTTTGCCTGCCTTACTGCCTTACCTGCTTCCCTTAGGGCAGTTTGGTATGCCTCCCTATCTTCATCCGCTGTGTTCCTTATATTTTCTGAAGGCCAGCCTTTTTGGCTCTGACCTTTTCTGCTACTATATTTGAGAACCAAAGTGGTTTCCTTCTTCTTTGCACTTCCTTTTCTGTCTAACACAATGGGATGTTGCTTCAAGTATTGTATCCTTAATGCTTGCCCACTTTGCCTGTACCTCCCTCACCTGTGTTTCTTTTTGCCAGGGCTAGCTTAACTCTGTTTGGCCATCTTATCAAAGTCAGCTCCTCTGAAGTCCCATATTTTTGCCTTGAGATGGATGATTTAGATGTAGTAGCCAAATTGAACCATACCATGTGATGGTCACTGGCCCCCAGGTGACCTTTCTACCTGGAGATCTGTGGGATCCCTTCTTTGTTAGTCAGTACTAGATCTAGGATAGCCCTGTCTCTTGTGGGTTGCTGTACCAGTTGTTTGAGGCCCCTGCAGGGAATCCACTATGAGTCTAGTTCTGGCAGATGTTCCTGCTGGTATTGACCAATCTGTATCTGGCTATGTTGAAGTCTCCCATTATCAGAACTCTCCTTTAGCTGTCATGTTTTGTATATCTTCTAACAGTAATGTGTCTATGTCCTCCCTCTGGTCTGGGGCCTGTAGACAACCCCAGTTCTTATAGGCTGTCCCATTACCTGCTCTCTAGGTGACCCACAGTTCTTCTGGCCTTATGTATTCTGAATTCTGTAGCTTTGATATTTTAATAACATACAGGGCCACCCCTCCCCTTTGCACCTCGGTCTCTTCTGGAACAATCATATCCAGGTACTGAAGTCTCCCAAGTGTGGTTACTGGTAAACCACGCCTCTACTAATTGCTACTATGTCCAGTTTAGCCTCTGACATTATTGCCTGCAGGTCTGGGATCTTATTTCCCAGGCTGTGAGCATTTATGTATCACATGATTTTCCATTAGCAGATTTTGGTGTGATGGTTGTTGGGCAGTTTGGCATTACCCTGTGCATCGAATGGGAGACAAACCTTTCTTCTTACTCGGATGCAAATGAATGGCAAACACTTGAATTCCTGTTTGACCACTAGCTGAGGGGAGGGGTTCTACCATCTGACGTATGGAGTGCTGCACCCCTCCCCATTTGCTAGTTTAAATATTCTGCAAAGACGCCAAACTTCTGCCCCAATGCACTGACTCTCTTAGTCAGATGCAGTCCATCAAATTTAAAGAACTTTCGCTCCCAGAACTGTTGCCAGTTCCTACAAATCTGTGTCCTTTTCCTGGCACCAGTCCTTGAGCCACGTGGTTTAGCTCCCCATCTCCCCTTCTCTGACCTTCCGCCCATCTGCCCCTTCTCCCAGGACTGGCAGGATCCTCAGAGAAGGAGATGCCGACTTAAATAGATGATAGTTTGTCACCCAGCCTAGTCAGGTGTTCCTTGGTCTCCTCAACTGACCGGCTTGGCGAGATCATTAGTCCCTATGTGTACTAGGACATCAGTGTTTTCTCCTGCTTTGTGAACAATTTTAGCAATGTGGTCAGTCCTCTCCATGCTGATGTACCTGGGAGACATCTGACCATCACCCTGGCTGGAGATGGGTATCAACTCCCGAATCATGGAGTCTCCCATGATCAGAAGTTTTTGGATTTCCTTTGTGCTTGTTTAGTTTTGGTTCCTGATTTGGGTGAGTATTGTTGTGCTAGCTCCTGTGCCGCAGTGTCCTGCTCTGCAGTGTCTTCTGCCTCTTTATTTGATTTCAGAGATAGAGGCAGATACCTGTTTGTAGTGTTTATATGGTTTGGAGGTACGTGTTGAGAGCAGAGAGTGATGGGGCACCTGATTTGCTCCTCCCAACCACCTGCCAACCTCCTGGACCAACTACCTCTGCGGTCGAGGTTTTCTGTTGGATGCTGGGAAATGGCGGGTGGTTCTTATAATCGTATTTCCTTCAATATGAAATTTGAGGCGGCAATCTCTGCCCATGCTGCCCGGAGCTGAGACCTAAGATCTCCAAAGGCCCAGCATGTGGGACAGTGTCCTAAATCCTATAAGACTGTCTCCTTCACAATTATTTCACAGTCACCTGCAGTTAATGAAATCCATTCCAAATAAGTTGCTGGGTTTGTAACCTAGTCAGAGTAATTAGAAGAAAAAATGCAAGTAATGGTTTAATGTGCTTTGTTTAACTTGTTATAACAAGTTAAATTACTAGTGCCCTGTAAATGAGATCACTTGTGGAGGCCCCACTGATCCCCCTTCCTGTTCTGCCACAGGAAATGTTACAACTGTGGTAACCTATAAAAGGAGTGTGGTGTGGGTGGCTGGCAATGTTGGCAATGTTGGCAATGTTGAAAATCTGTAGTGAAAATATTGAAATTTTGCGAACTTCACGAGCCTGTGTGAGGAACTGCTGAACGCTAAACAAAACAGTCATTTTGGAATTATGGCTAAATTTTCAACATGGGGTTTAGGACCCCTTCTCATGAGTGATGTCACTGTCATGGCATTATTCAGGCCTGAAGGGTGATTTTGCACAGTGACTGCAAAATCACCCTTCGGGCCCGAATAACGCGCATGACAGTGACATCATTCATGAGAAGGGGTCCCAAAAACCCCATGTTGAAAATTTAGTGCCAAAATTCCAAAATGCCTGAGATAGCCATAAAGTTGAACCCCACTATCTAGCCCATTATACAGCTTACGGCATTTCCTCAGTTCACGGTCGACTTTGAAGAGTGCAGAGCGTGTTCCCGGTCCACCGAAGATCGTCGCTGAAGTCTGGAGTAAGTATGGGTGGGGTGTGGGGATGCTGGGTGCGCAGTGGGTGGGTGCAGGTTGTGGGAGGGGTCAGGGAGACTCGCTGTGGGACTGTTTTTTCTTCACAGGTAAAAAAAAAACAAAAAACCCAATGACGTGGGACGTTTGCAACGCTGGAGTGGGCTCCCAGCGTGGCACAAGGACGTTGGGGGGGCGTTCAGCCGACAGGGGATTAGGCACCCCCATCAGCCTAAGGAATAGATTGCCATGCTGGGGTGGGCTCCCAGCGTGGCACTTACTACCCCGGGGGGAGGACAGTGCAGCCGACGGGATTGGGCACCCTCGGCTATATATTAGTTGCCACGCTGCGGGCACCAGCGTGGCATTTTTGGATGCCTTGGGGAGGCAGGGGAATGCAGCACAGCCGATGGGGATTAGGCACCAGTCGGTTATACAGTGCATAGGGGCGCTGACACCTGCGTGGAATGCGCGTGTGTGTGTGTGTGGGAGCTGCGCGCGGGCAGGCGATATCTATCGCTGCTCACTCAAGCGTAGCTCCCCCTTTCAACTGTATGCCACTGCATTTTGGAGCATGTCATAGACAGCTCCAGAATGCATTGGCTTACAGGGGCCGTGCCTGCCAGCACACTGACTGAATTGGAGGAGGAGGTGACACACCTTCGAAATCTCCGATGATGGCACTATGTTTCTTGCACATGCGTGCAAGCAACATAAAAATGTGTGTACCTTGCAGGCTTCATATTGAAAAATGGAAAATGTGGGGATGACATAAAAAGAAGACTCAGGGCCAGATTCTAGAAAAGTTACGCCTGGCATAACAGCACTTGCGCCAAGTAGAATGGCGCAAGTAGCAACTTACGCCAGCAGTTGCGACTTGCGCTATTCTACAAAGTGGCCTGCAACATGTTGCAGGCCGCTTGCACCGAACAGCTGTTCTGCCAGCAGTTGTGCCATAAACCCCCTGCAACATGGTGCTAGGGGGTTTATGGCAGCAGTTGCGCCCCATTCCAGAAGGGCAGCAACAAAGTCCCCACTGTCGGGATTCTACAAGAACCCCCGGAGGAGAACTGGCAACATAAGTTACACCTGCATTTCGCTGGTATAATTTACATCCGTCCTCCGAGGGTCCTGTAGACCTGATCCATGTGCCTTACCCCCCATGCCCAGACCTCCTCCGTTGTTGCCCCAATGGGCATCACACACCCCCGTCCCATCCCCCATTGAGTATATGCCCCCCATACCCCCACATAGTAACAGCCCCCCAGGGCTGCCCACCCCCTTGCCTCAACTCCCTGTATAATCCATGCCCCACAGGGCTGCCCACACCCCAGCCCTGAATCTCCCATTGTAAAACACCCCACAGAGCAGCTGTCATCCCCCCCACCATGCCCCGACCCCCAAGTCACCGACCGCAAATGTGGCAATAACGCGATAAGCCCTGATAGTCTCAGTGGCCCCACCCACCACTCATCATGCCCAGCCACCCAGCACCCCCGCACCGTCCCCAGCTGGCACTGGCATAGCTCACCTCCTTCCATGGCCACATCGACACGAGTTATAAGAGTTATTGGAAAGACGCACTCAGAAATTGATATCTAAGTGCATCTTTCCAGTAGTGCCTCTACATAACCCAGCCAATGACTGGCTGTGGAGGTGAGAGGTGGCTGTGCCAGTCTCCAGCTGGGACAAGGCGGGTGCTGGGTGGGCTGGCACGGGTTGGTGGGGGGCCTAGACTACCAGGGCTTATTGGGTTATTTGGCCACATTTGCAGCCACAGTGACTCAGGGGTTGGGGCATTGGTGGGGGAGATACAGCGCCGCTTGAGGTGTTTTACAACAGGGTTTCAGGGGCTGGGGTGTGGGCAGCCCTGTGGCATATCTATGGGGTTCAGGGCAGTTGGTGGCCAACCCTGTGGGGCACATATATGAGGATTTGGGGGCCAATTGGTGTGGCCAGCCCTGGGGGGACATATATGAGGTTCCGGGGGCCAGTTGGTGTGCCCTGTGGGGCACTGATATGTGGATTCAGTGACCAGTTGGTGTGGCCAGTCCTGCAGGGCACATACTGGAGGCCTAGGGGGAAGGGGGTGTGGGCAGCCCTGCAGGGCAGCTATCGTGGCTTGCTGGGCAGGGGGGTGCATTTGCGACATGCGGCTGCGGGTTGCGACATGCCGGCCAGGAAAGCCCTCATGCGGCGACTCTAGCCACATGCCACAAGTCACAGGATTCTTGTTATGGGAGACCCTGCCCTTCTAGAATAGGGTGCAGGGTCAATGTCAAAGTTGTGGGTGGTGCAAGTTGCATTCGGCAGCAACTTATGCCACCCTTCTAGAATCAGGGCCCTCAGACTAGATGCTACTGCTTTTAAAAAACTTCATAAGACATGGAAGGCTAAAGACATCCCGATAAAAAACAAAACAAAAACAAAAATTAAAGTGTATGAGACAGCTGTCATTCCAGTACTGCTGTATGGGTCGGAATGCAGGAGCATGAGGAAACCCAAGGAACGTAAAATACTGAGTCCAGAAATGAGTTGGCTAAAAGGAATATTGGGTGTCTCAAGAATGCAGAAAATAAAGAATGAGATAATAAGGAAGTGGCTTGGACGAAACAACTCTGATGCAGAAGATTTAAGAAAGACAATTGTGCTGGTTTGAGTATGTATCAAGAATGGGCATGGATAGAACACCACTCAAGGAAATGCATACAGAAGTACATGGAATAATGCCATGGGGAAGACTGCAGTTACACCAGATAGATACCATCAAGAACAACTTGCAGCAGAAAGGATTAAAGATGAACAAAGCCTTGGAGCTGGTGCAAGACAAACAAGCATTTGTCGATGCAGAATGTTTGCTTGCTGGCATTGGCATTGGTAGTGTAGAAGTTACAGAGCAGCATAATAGGAATGGCAGTGAAGTATTGAACTGAAGCCAACCCCACCACCACCCTGCAGAGAGTGACAGGCATTGGGGTGTGCCTTTGGGTCATCAGGCATAATGACCACGCCATTTCACCACACCCTACCCTGCAGACACTGACAAGTGTCACAATGTGCCTTGGGGTCTTTGGCCCTTATGCGCACCCCATTCCATCAGGAAATATGGTGAGATAGGTGCAGTATAGGAGAACGGGTGAAGTTTGGGGGCTGAAGAGTCCAAGGCATGCCTAGATGCCTGTCACTAGCTGCAGGGTGTGAATGGTGTGAGCATTACAGGCAAGAATCCCAAGTCACATCCACCTGATGCCTGTCATTCTCTACAGGGTTGAGCGTTATGGTTGGAAACCCTAATACCTCAGGCATTCGTTGGTATTTTCACCCAAATTTTCAACATGGTTTTTGTGACCCCACCTCATGAACAGTGGCAATATCAGTTTGTTAACAAAAGCTGCTTATGCACAGTGACTATGGCATTTAGGACCACAGGTGCAAAAACATTCCAAACAGGATGTAAAAAATGACAGCTATACTGTTCATGGGGAGGTGTAAAAAATGGCAATGTTGCAAATGTGCAGTAAAAATATTTAAAAATGGTGAAGTCACGAGCGTGCACAGAAACTGTGCAACGCACACCAGTAATGTAATTAGTTTGGGGATTTTTTACAGCAGATTGTCAACACAGGCATTTTGGGACCTCTGATCATGAACAGTGTCACTGTGATTTTCTTTATCTGTCCTGAACAATGATTTCCCACAGCGACCACGCATCTCTGCGCTGAAAGTGTGAAAACACATTTCAGCCATATTGTGAAAAATGACAGCTGTACTGTTCATAAGGAAGTGTGGAAAAATGCCACTGGTGAAAATCTGGATTGAAAATATTACAAAGTCATGAACTTACGAGGGTGCATGGAAACTGCGCAATGCTCACTCGTAACACAGTCAGTTTATGAACTTTTGTCACCAAATTTTCAACATAGCCATTTTATGACCTCTGCTCATGAACAGTGTAACTGTGATTTTCTTAATCTGTCCCAAACATTGCTTTCGCACACTGACTGCACCATTGCACAGAAGGAGGGTGGGTGGAAGAGGCGAGGGACCAGACAGAGGTATTTAATGAGTACTTTGCCTCTGTGTTCACTAGGAAGGGGGATGGGATATCTACAAAGCAAGGCATGAAGGGAATAGAAGCGGCAGTGAGTGGGATCAGGGGAGCAACAGAAATGGAGCAAGAGGGAGGAAGGTACCCAAGGGGTGTCACATATGGATAAGGATAAAAGACCAGTAAGGTGGAGGGGACGGATGATGCTATCTCCGCCAAAAGGTGTGGTTAGCCTCAAGGCCCTAAAGAAAGACAATCTCCTGGCTGGATGGCATTCATCCGAGAGTACTATGGAATTGGCAGACACTGGTTGCACCCCTGGCGGAGCTTTTCAGCAAGTCACTTGAGACAGGGAGGGTACCTAGGATTGGCGAGGAGGCACACATGGCACTAACCATAAAGGGGGGTCGAGGGAAGCACCAGGTAACTATAGACCCATCAGTTTGACCTCGTGGTGGGAAAATTAATGGAGAGTATACTAAAGGAACAATTGGGGTGTACTTGGAGGAGGTGGGAGGTCTGGATAGTCGGCAACACGGGTTTGTGTCAGCAGATCATGTCAAACCAACCTTGTGGAGTTCTATGAATGGGTAACATCAGAACTGGACAGGGGTAAGCCTGTGGATGTATTATTCTTGGACTTCAGCAAGGCGTTTGACTCTGTCCCCCACAATGGTCTGGTGGAGAAACTGATGGGGTTAGGAGTAGGCCCTATGATGGTCAGATGGATTGAAAACTAGGCTAGCTGGATGCACTCAGAGAGTAGTGGTCTGTGGGGAGCTCTACGAACCTCAGAGAGGTTGGTAGTGGGGCACCACAGGGCTCGGTCCTGGGTCCGATCCTGTTTAATGACATATCGGACATCAGGAGGTGCAGGGTGTGAAATGAGTCTCTTCGGATGACTCCAAGATGGGAGCAATAGTTGAGGGAGAAGAGGGAGGTTGGCCCCTGCAAGGGAACCTGGACACCCTGGAAAGCCGGGCTCACATGGAAATTAAATTTCAATATCAACAAGTGCAAGGTGTTGCATCTTGAGGGAAACCCTAAACACAGGTACACCCTGGGAGGGAGGCGCTGGAGGCCTCAATAGGTGAAAAGACCTAGGGGTCATGGTGGATACATCTATGAATAACTCTGAGCAGTGCAGGAGGCAGCTAGCAAGGCAAACAGGATGTTGGGATGCATTGTAAGGGATCACCTCTAGGAGCAAGGAAGTGATTCTGCCACTGTACAATGGACTGGTTAGACCACACTTGAGTACTGTGTACAGTACTGAGACCACACTTGAAGAGGGACATACAGCTCCTGGAGAGGGTACAGAGGAGGCAACAAAGATGATATGAGGGTTAGGGATTTGACTTATGAGGACAGACTTGAGGAGCTCTGCCTGTTTTCATTGGAGGAGAGGAGGGAGAGACAGGGGACATGATTGAGGTCTTCAAGTACCTCAAGGGAATAAATAGGGTAAACATGGAGGGATCTTTAGACTAAAGCAGGGAGGTATCACCAGAGGGCATGGTTTGAAGTTGGAAGGTGGAAGGGTGAGGGAAGAGGAGGAGGTTTTCACTGAGAGGGTGGTGGACCCTTGGAATGCACTGCCTGGAGCTGGTTCAGAGATCCACAGTGGAGGGCTTCAAGAGAGGTGGGACAGACACAGAAAGTGGATGTATCAGATGATGGCCTGTCAAGGGGGGGTGGGGATGGATGATAGGGGTTTCTGGAGCACAAGGGATGGGAGGGTCTCAGCTCCCAACTAAGGATCTAGGTTCGAGCAGACTCGATAGACCGTAAGGCCTAATCTGCTGGCAAATAGTATGTTAGTATGTTAGTATTGTGCGCTACATGTGCGAAAACACATTTTTGGCGACGTGAAAAATGGCAGCTGTACCGCTCATAAGGAAGTGTAATAAAATGGCAATGTTGAAAATCTGGAGTGAAAATATTGAAAATTCATGAAACTTACAATGCATAAGAACACACTGGCATGCTCAGTAAAACAGTCATTTTTAGGTTTTTTCTACCAAATTTTGCAACATAGCCATTTAAGACCTCTGCTCATGAGCATTGTCACTGTGATTTTCTTAATTTGTCCCATACATTGATTTAGCACACCCACTGCACCATTGTGCGCTACATGGGCGGAAACACATTTTGGGCAAGATGTGAAAAATGACAGCTGTACAGCTCATAAGAAGGTATGGTAAAATGGCAATGTTAAAAATCTGGAGTGAAAATATTGAAAATTCACGAACTTACGAACGTGCGTAGGAACTGCGCAACGCACACTCGTAAAACAGTCATTTTTAGGAATTTTTTCACCAAATTTTCAACATAGCCATTTTAAGACCTCTGCTCATGAACGGTGTCACTGTGATTTTCTTAATTTGTCCCTACATTGATTTCACACACCGACTGCGCCATTGTACGCTACATGGATGCGAAACACATTTTGGGCAAGATGTGAAAATGACTGCTGTACGGCTGCATATAGGAGGTGTGGTAAAATGGCAATGTTGAAAATCTGGGTGAAAATTTTGAAAATTAAGTGAACTTACGAGCCTGCGTAGGAACTGCATAGCTGCACGCTCATAAAACAGTCATTTTTGGAATTTTCCACAAAATTTTCAAAATAAACCTCTTGAGCCCCCTTATGAACACTGGCAGTGTCATTTCGCTAATCGTCCCGAAGGTGATTTTGCGCAGTGACTGCGAATTGCACTTTGGGTCCGGAATAACGCCATGACAGTGACAGCATTCATGAGAAGGGGTCCCAAAACCCCATGTTGAAAATTTGATGCACAAATTCAAAAATGCCTGAGGACACAGCAAAGTTGAAAAAACCCTATTCATTACATTATACAGCTTCGACATTTCTTCAGTTCACGGACAGCTTTGAAGAGTACAGCGTGTTCCCGTCCACGAAGATCGCCGCCGGAGTCGGAGGTAAGTATAGGTGAGGGGGTGGGGAGGCAGGGTGCGCAGTGGGTGGTGTGGGTGGGGAGCAGAGACTGCCAGGGACCGTTTTAAGTTACAGGTGTTTTTTTTTGTTTAGGTGACGACGCTGGACGTTTGCCACACTGGGTGGGCCCCAGCGCGGCACAAGAACAGCTGGTGGGGGCATGGAGCCAAGGGGATTGGGCACCTGTCGGCAATAGCATTGCTGTTGGGCTCCCTAGCGTGGCACCCTGCACTGGGGGGGACAGTGGAGCCGACGGGGATTGGGCACCCCGTCGGTTATGAGACAGCGGCCACGCTGGGGTGGGCACCCAGCGTGGTCTATGTAACTGTGCTTGGGGGCGAGCACATGTGTGCATGGAGGGGGCAGAACGCAGTATGTGTGTGTGTGTGTGTAGGGGGCGCGTGCATGAGCAGGCGATATCTGATCGCTGCTCACTGAAGCGTAGCTCCCCCTTTCAACTGTACGCCACTGCATTTTGAAGCTGTCATAGACAGCTCCAGCAGGCATTGGGGAACTGTGGCCGCACCTGCAAACACACTGACTGAATTGAAAGAGGGCTGACACACCTCTGAAAACTCCGATGATGGCACTATGTTTCTTGCACATGCGTGCAACAAACATAAAAGCAGTGGAGAGACTTCATTCAGCCCTATCATTGCTGACTGAGCTGACGCATGAAATAAAAAAAAATCTCTGCATGTTTGTATTGCACATATTATATACTGTAACCTCTGTGATAAATTAGTTATTGTATAACGGTATTTACTGGTATTGTTTATGTCATTATTGCAATTGCTCACATTTTATGTTGCACATTTTCTGACAGCAGCACACCTGACAGTAACACACAGATTGTCAAGGTGAGATGCACAGTCTGTCACAGCACAACCAGGGCACTCATGATCAGCGGTATGTCTCTGACAAGATCTCACAGATCTGACTGGGGAGCAGTTTAACTCCTGTACTTCTCCAGTGGAATCCGATTGGTCTGTAAGGCCTGTAATTCAGAATGGGCCATCCTGCAGGACCACAGCATGACAGAAGATTTACAGGTGGCAAAGTGCCTGACTTACATAAATCCACCTATAGCCCATGAGCCCCAGTGGCTCCCAGAGTCGGCAAACAACCCTGATAGGTAGGATTTGGGCCCTTCCACCCCATTGCCATGGTAGGGCTGGTCAAAGGGTAGCAACATGGCTGCCTTTCTATATTTCCACTGGCAGCCTCCTTAAATGGCCTGATTCACATAAAGTACACAGTCCAGGCACCGACTCACACCCTGAGCCAGCCCTGCATGGGTGCTCCCTCATGTCTGGTGGAGTGCATCAGTAGCTCAAGCAATTACTTGCCCAGTTGCTGCCATGGCAGATCTGAGTTTGCTGTAGTGGTGATGCTCTTTGAAGTCTGAGCAAAAACGGGTGGTCTTCAAGGCACAGTAACCCACTGAGGGTTACACTTGCACAACTTTAGTACCTGTATTTAATGTTGCACATTCTCCAACACTTTATTCATTGTATTTATTTAGCAGCCTCAGCATACCTATATTGCAAGTGTTTTCCATTGCACAAAAGAAATTCTATCAGACTGACCATCATTTATTTTCTGTTAGTTCCAATGTTGTCACTAGGAACCGATAACAGATGGGTAATATGCACGCCTGCTTGGATCACTGACACCATTCAGAACTGTGAGATAAGCTCAGAATATTGGGGACATGAGTATTCCATAGCCTTGCACTCCTCAGTCCACACTTACTGCCTTACAGTGTAAAAGTACTGAACCACACTCTAGTGGCTCACCTGCAGATTCAGTTCAGAATGCTGTATACCCTCTCCGGTGTGCTGTGCCTGACCAGGGCTTGGACCTTGCCACCAGAGGAGATGCTACAAGCCTGCCCTGGTAAGTGACCCATGGTCCTGCTCCTGCTAATCAACAGACTGCGCAGCTTCTTTCCCCTGCTGTAACTGCCGCCTGGGATCCTCCGAACTCCGGTTCATTGCAGGGTCCAGAATCTACAGAAACAGTCGAATTAGGACCCACTAGCCCAGCCTGTACTGAAGCACGCTCTGGTGGCTCACCTGGAACTGTGGATCAGAAAGCCATATACCTCAGGTACATTGGTGTTTGGCACCTTGGACATTTTGGATTGTAAGCGCCAGCACTCTGATTGAGAGCCTCAGTCTCACTGACTTCACTCCAGCTGGTCTCCATTTTACCTTGCTTCATTAGAGACATTTATCAGCATTGCTTCCTCTGAGACTATCTTTTTTTTTTTTTGTAAGGCAAGAAAGGCTACCTCTCTACTTTCCCATTTGCAAATTATACTGCAAAGCCACTAGAGGGCAACAACAGCAGTCTCTCCTGTTAAAGGGGCAATACCTAATATTTACTCCTTCCTCTTCCGCTCCAGTGGACCCTGGACACTGCTTTTCTGAGGATCATCCCTTGGGCGTGAGCCATAGTTCCCGCCTGTTTCTCAGGCCGGACCATGCTCACCCTTTTAAAGTTGCAAGACTTGAACACCTGCCCCTGTGCCACTTCCACGCTGGTGGAGCAGGGCTAGAAAAATGAACAAAAACTGCTGACCAAGCCTCCCATGCCAGATATCAGCCTTGAGCCACCCTGCTGGTTCGGCTGAAAGTCTTACCCCGCCAGTGCTTTGTGCCAGCTCCCCACCCTCCCTAGGTGGACCCTGCCTTATATAGATACTGTGTGGTCAGTGCCGAAGTGACTAAGTGCCTATTTTTCCATTGGTCCATTATTTTGGGGCTGCTGGACTGCCAACTCCATGTCCACTCCTGCGGACCAGGGAAACCACCTTTGGGAACTTGATCGCCATGGACCATGCTTGATTTACAGACCGGTCCTGTGCTGTCCAAAGACAAGCAACAAGAAAAGGCGCCTGCCGGCCCCCAAGCAAACAGCCATTGGACAAGCCGTCTCTGCCACCAGAGCACATCCTCAAGCCATTCTGCTAGTTCAGCCGACTGAAAGCCGCTACTCCCCAGGTATGTCTTTGGTGCCTAGCCACCGCTCAAGCCATCCAGAATTTTGAACTGGAAGTGCCTGACTGCTGATTGGTCAAAGCCCCCATGACTTCAGCTGAGCTCCTTTCTTGTGACACCACATGCACTGCCAAGTACCTTCCAGGCTGAACACCCCTGCTGACTTACAACTAGGCCTCCTACATTTGTGTGATGGGAACTAGTGCCATGGACCATTCTAAGCACCTACTCTTTCTAGCCATAGTGCCACTCCTGATCCACTTGTCTGCTAATAGAATATTCAATACAGAAGCAAAATGGACCATAATTATGCCACCTCTGAATGATTTTTCACTTCTCAAACCTCTTCTTCCTCCATGAACTACCACGAGACTTGACACCTCTTTTAATAATTAAAGGCATGATCTACCACACTGTATCAGATACTAAGAAATACTTCCTAAGCCACCTGATTCTATCCCCTTTTTACCATTGGAAACTCTAGTACCTCCTGCTACTGGTCATCTTGCTCTCTGGTGACATTAAAATTAACCCTGGCCCTACTTGCCACCTATCCCACTCGGATGCTATATGACACAATACTAAAGGCATCCTTATTGTCCACCACACCATTAGAAGCCTACAGCACAACTTCCCAGAACTAGAGGCCTGGGTCTCCCTCTAGAAGTCTGACATCCTGCGTTTGACTAAAACTTGGTTGAAGCCCACTGTCCCAGATTCTCAGTGTTCTATTCCCTACTACAACCTATTCCAGAAAGATAGGACTTCCACTAAAAGACAGGGTGACATTGCTATCTATTCAAAGAGTCACCTGCATCTCACTGTCCTGAACACAGACCCCAGATGCAGTGCGAGTCTCTTCACTCCCTCCTACCATTGGAGCAAAATAGCTGCATATTATCTGTGCATACAACCCTTGAAACAGTGGCCACTGTGGCCTAGATGAGCACCTCAACAAACGGTCATGCTCTCTGGCAAAATGAAGTACTCCTACTAGGGGATATACATATAAACTGGTTAGGAACGTGCCAGGGCACCTCCTCTCCAAAATACAGAGCTACAACTTGCATCAAATGATTACCAAACTCACAAGGTTTGCATCCAGCTCCAACTCCAGCACCTTAATCAACTGGATGCTAGTAAACCATACTGAGCATATCCTCTCTATCGGCACTCGTCCAGACACCATCAAGGACCATCATACAATCTTTTGCTCCTGGGGCTGGCTCCATCACCCCAACAAAACCACATTTCATCGCTATCTGAAACTATGCTAACCTGAATACTGAAAGTTTTCTTCACGATGTAGCCAACATAGACTGGTCCAGTCTCTATCTGACCTTTGATGTGCAGTCCACTCTTAGCATCTTCACTGCAAATTTCTCAGCCATTCAAGAGACTCGCATCCCTTGATAACACATTGAGTCAAAGGAAGCCTACCCATTGGCTAAAAAAAGATCTACCAAACAAAATAAAAAAGCGTGATAAAAGCTGGAGCCATTTCAAGTCCTCTGACCTACAAGAAGACCACAACACCTACAGGATGCTTAGAAATATGTGCAAAAAGGAGATCAGGGCAGCTAAAAGCTCCTATTGAAAAAGCTTATTAACCAGTGCATCAGGGGAACCTAAAAAATTTCTGGTCCCACATAAAAACGTTCCTGGGATCTAACCTTTCTTCTACCCCGAATGACAAGGTACTAAATGGTGCCCAATGCAACAACCCTCAGACCATCGTTAATTTCTTTAATGACCAATTTATAGACTTGACCAAATGCACATCCACTTTCCCTACCTCGAATCAACTGGGTCCTTCAACTCCCTCCCGCCAAGCATAAAAATATCCCTCCTTTCACTTTAAGGCCGTTACTCATAGGGAGGTCACTAAACTCCTCAGAAAGATCTCGGAAAGCACAGACACTGGATCAGATGGCATTGAGCCCAGGCTGCTAAAAATTGCTGCACCCCTGGCTAGAATATTTACACTCTCCTTATATCATAGCAGAGTCCTGGACATTTGGAAAATAGTGACAGTCACCCCTGTCTTTAAAAAAGGTGACCCTAACGTCCCCTCTAATTACAGGCCCATAGCCATCCTGTCAGTTCTAAGCAAAATATTGGAAAAGCTAGTTGCCATGCAAACCATTGAATTCCTCCAAGACAATGACCTCCTACTGTAACTGCTGCACAACATGGCTTTCAAAAAGGTCACAGCACCACAGCCGCCCTACTCAAATTTACTACAGACACCATCAATGTCATGGACTTGGGGCTTCTCATGGGAGCGGTTTTCACTGATATGTCAAAAGCCTTTGACTTGGCAGATCACCCACTTCTCCTCCACCTCCACTCTATGGCTTTACTCATAGGGTTGTCAGTTGGTTTAACAGTTACCGTCAAATAGGGCCCAAACCATTAAATTCAATTCACATGCTCTGACCCAAGGACGGTGAACATGGGAGTTCCCAAGGCTCAGTCCTGGGCCACTCTCTTCTCAATTTTTATCAAACATCACCACTAATCTCCTTGATACCTCATCTCTACTATATGAGGATGACATAGTCATGTATGCCAATGTGAAAGATGTGTCCGATATCAACCTATGTCTCGCCTCCGATTTCCAATGTACACAAGCCTGGCTATGGGACCACAAACTTGTTCTAAATGAGGCAAAAACACAGTCTATGCTATTCGGGAGCCTCCCTAAACTCAAGACATTCCAAGGTAAGTTCTTTGTCTCTTGCTTAGATGGCTCACTCATAACTCCTGTAACGTCTTTTAAATACCTTTGGATCACTCTTGACCAATCTCTAAATTTTGAACTTCACATCATCAACGTGTGCAAATCAGTCAATTCCAAGCTAGGCATGTCATACCGGACCAGACACATGCTAACCCCTACTGTGGCTATAGCTTGGGGCATACTCCTACCTACTCTGACCTATGGAGTGGTCACTTATGCTCCTTTACCAAAATCAAATCTTCAAAGATGGGATATATAACATCTGAAGGTTCACCTCAGCCTCCCACAGACTAAAACACCATTGTCTGCTATACTCGGATCTAAACTAGTTGTCCCCTAACGATACTAGGCTTTACTCCCTCAGCTCCACAGTTGACAGCATAATGAGATCTTGTACCCCAACAACTCTGTCTGAGCTATTCACCTACCAGACCTCCAACTACAGCCTAAACTCGGCTGACAAATCCCTACTATGCATCCCCAAATGCACTACCACCAAAGGCTCTAAAGCCTTTGCCCACCATGCACCTCAGTTATGGAACTCACTCCCTCTGGATGTCCGGCTAGCTCCTACACACAATGCTTTTAAAAAGTGCTCACCAGCATCTCAGCTCCACCAACCAGTGCTCCTGTTTCAAACCTCCTTAGTCCTCTGGATATCCTGCCCATCCCAAGCGCCACCTTTCTTTCTCAATACTCCCTGAGGTACAGCTCATCCAGCTCTCTCTTCTGACACTAGCCTCCTGCAGCCATCCCTCTCCCTCTTTGCCAGCTCCTATCCTATACCCTACCTTTCCTTATCCTGACCTGCTATTATCTCTACTGTTCACAATCTTGCCATTCCCCTGCCCATTATCCCCCTGCACTTGCCAGTATTTGACAACATTTTTATTTACCTATTTTTGTTGTACTTTCTAAGTCATATTTTCAGGACTACTACTACTACATACTTTTGCTTCTGTATGTTTTTTATCATGATATGACTGTAAAAACCTCTATGATCCTACCAGGACCACCCAGTGTACAGTACTACCTGTAATGCTTAGCTTATTGTTAAATGTTTTTCGAAATACCCTGTATTCTACCTGTGCTGTTTAATGTTTTACAACACCTTGTTTATGTATCTTGATGTAATCTACTGTTTGTTATATCTGCAATGTCTTCCCTGTAACCTCCCAGGTCATGCTTGAAAACAGTCATCTTTATGGCTAGCGCACCCACCCAGTAAAAAAAAAAATAAAATAAAATCCAACTGATTACATTGTTATATGTTTCCATCAGACAATGTGTGATATAAAGAAGGAAACAATGCACTCTGCCTTTGCAGAAGGATTTAACTGGCTTGGCTCAGAACTTCTGGAATCACCAGAAAACATATGACAGGAGTCATGGAAACTGGCATCCCTAAACTCAGAAGAAAGAGAATGTAGCTAAACCTATTGATTAATTAGTAACTATTAGTAGCTCTTTAACTGAAAAATTTACCTGTTCCACTCCGCAAGGCTTAAGATGAAATGAGCTATGTGCCTGCAATCTATGGCTGTGAAAATGCAAACATAAATCACTAGGGCTGGCTCATTGGTACAACAATAGGGCTGCCACTCATGAGGCTAGCCACCTAGGCTTGGGAATGAGGTTGGGATGCTAGGAAGCTGGCCATGGAGAGGAAGATAGAGCATCCCAGAAGATGCTTTCCAAGGAGGAGGAGGGAGTGCTATGTCTCCCTGCTCTGTCACTGCTGCCTGTAAAAGTACAGATGGTAGTGCAGCAGAGGGAGTGACAGAGGGGGTCTGCTGCAGACCTTGGGGTGGGGTGTAGCCATGCATATACTTTGCTAGGACAACTGTCCTAAAGCCAGCAGGGTGGGTTCAGCAGTTGACAGTAACTAAGAAGTAAATCCCCTCTGGCTCTGTGATGGCAACATGGTCTGAAAGGTGATACAGTACATCCATGCAGCCAGATGGAGGAGGAAAACAGAATAAAAAAATATACTGTATATATACCTCTGAAAGACACAGTCCCTGGCTGCCTGGCCTTCCTGGCTGTATCCTTACTTCCCACTGATCCAGCTACTGCTCTTCCGCCCTTCTCCCAGCCCCGCCTAGCCTGTCTTAACCCCTCCTCCGCTCTACCCCAAATCCTACCTTATTCATGCGCCCACCTGTTCTCTACCCCTATTCTATTTCTTCTTGCCTGTCTTCCTCCCTAACTGCACGCCCCAAAAGCCTGCTTTCCCTCCTTCCCCCACAGCTTCTACATTCTTACATCCTTCCTCCACTTAGGCATGCTGCACAATGGTCACTGCCCCTTGCCCAGGGTCCATCCTACCACCATGAAACTGTCCTACACCCACACTGGTCCTAGCCCTCCACTCTGATCCCCCCCTGTCTACGCTTACCCTCACCCACTATCGTCGATGCTCGGCAGTTTCCCGAGATGCTAGCAGGTGAAAGCATTCTCTTAAAGAAATATGCCGCAGCTCCTTGAGGCTAGTCCTCCTCCTCCTAATGCTGTCAGGCAACATGCACCCAACCCTGGCCCATTCTGCTGTAAAGCCATTAATCTGAGCAAGCCTTTGGGTGCCTTCTCATTCATATCAATCAACATCTGCAGCCTCCTTCCTAAAATGGATGCCCTACAGGCCTTCACCAGCCAGCACAGCCCTGACATCCTGGCAGTTGTCAAACCTGGCTCACACCATCAGTACTGGACCATGCAATCAGCCTTCCTGGCTACAACGTCTTTAGGCTGGATTGCCTCCCAAAAGAGGGGGCTGCAATCTCTACCTAAAAGACTCCATACAGGGCACCACATCATTACCTCATTCCAACCCACAACTGCTCAGATACTGCCAGTGAGAATCACCTCAGAGCCCAAAACAAAACCCTCACTGTTGCCACCATCTACATCCCTCCCAAAGAAAAGGGAACTGGTCTAACAGCTGTTCTTGACTTTGTAAAATCACTCCCACCGGACTCTGAATCCATCCTCCTAGGTGACTTCAACATCAACTGGCCTGCGGCCAATGCTGGTGCACATAGGGATACCATTGCTGCGGTGAACCTCACACAAATGGTTGACTCACCAACCAGGAAAAATTACAGGACTGGCACCAGCACAGTCTTGGACTGGATCCTTACCAGTCACCCATCGCGGACATCTAACACTAATGTCCTCCCTGACTCTCTCAGCAACCACTCCCCTGTTAGCTGCACCTGGTCAAACAAATTCATCAAACAACCACCAAAAACTATCACCAGCAGGGTTCTACCCAGTGGTCACCTTCCTCGACTCAAATCCCACCTCCTCCATCAAGACTGGTCCTCTATCTTCAATGCAACCAACGTAAACACTGCCCTTGACCACTTCATAAACATCTTCACTGTGGCCTGTGACACATATGCTCCAATTAAGAAACGCAATGTCAAATCACTCAGTAACCCTTGGCTCACAGGTGACCTCCTCAGGATGCTAAAAACAAGAGACCACCTATGGGAGCTGGCCAGAAACTCTGGAAGGCAAAACGACATCCAAAACTACAAATGTGCCTGCAATGACTGCACCAAAACCATCTGGCAAATGAAGTCCGCCTACCATAAGCATGCCTCACAAACTCCTGGGGCAATGGTCAGGAATTCTGAAGAACATAAAGGAACTCACTGAGAATCCACCCAAACCCCCATCATTATCTCAACATCAACGGAACCACAACCCTCAACCCAAAAACCATTACGGATACCTTTAAAAACCTTTACTGACCTCAGCGCTTCCTACCCCAGGACTACTTCAAAGATAGTGAAGCCCCTCTGTCCCAATGAACACTACTCCCACCAGCTCCCCCTACTTCTACTTCAAAGAAGTCAAGGCTCACCAAGTGCGCAAATAATAATCCAAAAGCCCTTGGTGAATCCAGATTCAGTAATGACTCCCTCGATCTCAAAATCCTGTCTGTCACACTTGATGAAGTGCTTAGTCCTCTGACCAGAATTTTCAACCTCTCCCTCAGCCTTAGCCAGTTTCAGGACAGATGGAAATCTGCCACTGTCACCCCAATCCATAAAAGTGGTGACAAAACTGCCCACGATAACTACAGACCTATCTCCTACACCCCACTCTCCAAGGCACTAGAACGCATCGCTCGGACCAGCTCACAGAATACCTGGATACATACAACATCCTGTAAGCAACAACACGGGTTCCACAAAGGTCACAGCACCTCCACAGCCCTACTTGAATTCACCGGCACAATCCACAATGCACTTGACTCGGTGAACTACTAGGCTCAATCTACATTGACTTAACTAAAGCCTTCAACACCATCAATCACCGCCCTGCTTGTCCAGCTTCAGAACACTGGGCTGTCAACTGACTCCATTGGCTAGTTTAAGAGCTGCCTTGAAGAATGGTCCCAAACAGTAAGAATCGCTGATACACTCTCAGACCCTAGACCGGTCCACTCAGGAGTCCCCAGGGCTCCATTCTGGGACCTCTCCTCTTGAGCCTATTCTTAAACTCACTACCGGACAGCTGCCCAGAACAAATAATTTCTACGCCACAGATGCTGTGATCTTCACCTCGGACCCTGATCCAATCAAATTACAAAATAAACTTCAGGAGGCCTTCTCCTCCATTGAATCCTGGTTTCTAAATCATAGACTGCTTCTCTATCAGAAAAAAAAAACAAGTCTACGGTCTTCTGCAGCCCCCACAACAAAAACAAACAACTCCACCTCTCCATTGCAACCAAACAAGGAGCCATCCTAGAGCAAATACAATCGTTCAAGTACCTCAGCATCACCCTTGATCCCCACCTCTCATATGCTGTCCATATCAGCAATGTTGCAAAGTCTGCCAATGCGAGGTTAGGCATATTATTCTGGCACAGGAAACACCTAACCCCAGAAGCACTGGCAGTGGCCGTCCAAAGCTCCATCATCAGCATCATAGACTATGGTCTTATCATATATGGGTCTGCAACTACCTCTGCTCTCAAACGTATCGCAACCTCCCCGAATAAGGCCTGTCATCTCATCACTGGCTCACATCGCCGTACTCACACATGTGACTTTTATTCCCAATCTAGATGGCATCAACTGGACAAACGCATAAAATACCAAACCTGCATCACAGCCAAGAAAATTATAATGGGTCTGGCCCCACCTGGTGTCTGTGCCCTCCTTAAGCCTAGACATAGGAACGTCACTACAAGGAGATCCAATTCCCATCTACTACATATCCCACGATGTCGCACGACCTAAGGACAAAGATCATTCACCTATCGGGCATCCAACTGGCTCAACTCTCTTGGCAGAGACATAGCGACCGCCTCTCACTGCTTGTATCCTGTGATTGCCCATCTTAACATTTCCACCATTCCAGCTGCAAATGCCCAAGCACCCAGCACTTACAATCAGTCTTTGCACCCCTAGCACCTTATCTGTCATATTCCCTCGACAAGGCCCCCTGGCTGCACTGTCTTCCACCCTCGCCCACCTCCCCCTCGTATCTCCACTCCTGCCCCCACCCCAACCACCTCCTGCACTCCCCTTACTCCCTTCACCTCCTTCCCACCCTCAATCTCCTACCCTCACTTCCCCTTCACCCACCCCTTCCCTTTGTCTTGCTCATAGCTCAAGTCTTTGTACTGGTTATTACATGTCCGTAAGTCAATGACTATATGTTTGTAACTAAAAATGATGACTCTTGCACACGCTGACGTGGAACCTTTGTAAAAGAGCCTCGGCTCAAAGGTATTGTAATCCTAGATTGAAATAAATAAAAAAAAAAAAAATAAGAACATGACATATTACCATGACACCAGTTTACTGAATCATATTATATTCTCCATGAGAGTTAAACAACAGCTTAATCTGGTTCAAGGTCAGTTGGCATTCATCTGTATCCCCCTCCCCCGGGTCGTGCCTAAAAATAGGCAGGATTTGTCTAGTGCACTTACCCGGTCAGCAAAAGCTAAAATAAAAACAATAAAAAAAAAATAAATAAATAAAAAATAAACTCTTGAGTATGGTCACAGTGACAATGTTTCTGTATCATTCCACATTGTCACTGGGAATTTAAAGCAAATGGGTTATAATTTGAGAGGCAGTATAGCGCAGTGGTCTAAGGCTCTGAGCTGCAAATTTGGTGACATCCAGCAGACCAGCCCTGGGTTTGAATCCCACAGCTTCCACTTGCATACTGTGTGACCCTGAGCAAGTCACTCAACCTCCTTGTGCTCCCAGGTCGCTCCTGTAAAAAAGCTTTCAGCTTAGTGTGCTATACCTGGTTAAACAACTAAAAAAATAAATAAGCAGTGCCCAGCAATCTACTGAAGGAGGAGAATAGTATAGGCTATTGTTCAGTATGTTTTCCTTCTGATTGCTGCTTGCAGCATCTTATGCCCCAAAACTGCATCAACCCAATGTTTAGTATTAAGCCTATAGTGCTTGATGAAGGTGTGTAAGGGACAACCATGTGACTGCCCCACATAGTCCTGGTTCAGAGCCTCAGCCACTTCAGTTCAGGATAGTGCAATGGCCCTGGATGACTGTGCCCTAATTGAAGCTGGCAGTTTGAGTTTTGATGCCGCATAAGCCTGTTATACATGTTCTGACCCACCTAGCCACGGTGGCCTTGGAAGCCATTTGTCCTTTCTCTGCAGCTACAATGAGTACAGAAAAAAACAGACTGTTGGAAAGTCTATTTCCATACTGGGTATCTTCTGATCCCTCTGCACACAGCTGGTCTACGCAAATGACTTTTCTTGGGATTCACTGGCCTTGGGCAAAAATAACAGACAACGCACCTCTTGGTTTACATGAATAGCAGTGTGCACTTCAGGAGGGAGGAGATCATAGTACTGGGAATGACTATCACAGTGAAAAATTAGACAATTCTGCATGCAGAAGAAATGTCAGAAGGTGAGATCCGTGCTCAACTGGTAAACACTGGCGGTATTGCTGAGCATTAGCAATACCCTTCAAAGTAACAAACCAACCAGAAACAAGCACACACAGAGGGCTAAAAAAAAATTACACTTTCACAAGCTGAAAATAACTTATGCCAAATTTATTCCATCAAGTTGACAAACTCTGATATCCAATACAGACTGGCAAACTACTCCTATATAAGCTACTTTCAGCTTGTGAAACTAATTTTTTTTGTTCCTTGCAGAAGAGAGCCTGAAGCTCACTAATCTGATGAAAACAGATAGCTATCAGGAAAATACACCTTGGTGGAAATAATATCTGCAGATACAGTGGCCAGAAGCTTGAGAATGGATTCATTGAGAGCTCTGAGAATCAAATTGAGATCCCATGGAGCACAGGCAATGGGAATGATTGCTCAAAAATCTGATTATGCCTGAGTGTGTTCCAAGTGAGGAATCATCCATGGGGCCTAAACAGCTCCCAAGCTGTAACCTGGCCCCAAAGAGCACTAAGGGCTGGCTAATCCCTTATCTAATTTAATATATCCTGACAGAAAACCACAGTCTAAATCACAGAGGCATTCCTCAGATTAAACCTGCAACCTTGTGCCTAATTGGTGAAGGTGTTCTAGACCCTGTCATGTAGAGAAGATGTAGATTTTCCTGAAGGGCATGATCATGTCCACTAAATTAGACAAATAAGGAAGTTTTAATTGCCTCCATCTTTCAGAGCCATGCAATCATATGGATATTCCTTGGATTTGAGTGAAATAATGGGCCCTGCTGCAGCAAGTCCCTGTGATGAGAAAGCTGAAATAGCTGAGTCAACAAGCTTATCAGATCTGAGAACAAAGGCCTTCTTGGCCACTCCTGAACTATCGGGAGAACATTTCCTCTTGAGGCCTAAATTATTTTAGTACCACTGGAAGCAAAGTTAGTGGAGGAAAACTGGTAGGCCATCCTGGTTCCCATATATGAGACCATTATCTTCACTGTCTCTGCTTAGGCCAGCTGAAGTGGCTGACAAACCTGAGAACTTGAGCATTTTCCTGTAGGATAAAAGATCGATCTGTGGTACACTGAATCCCTGCACAGAAAATGAAAACCATCTGGATTCAGAGACTCTATCCTGGACATACAACCTGGCACTAAGCCAGTCTGCCTGAACTTTAAGCTCTGTTGTTTGATAGCTGATGCAGAGAGAGTCATCCACCTGATAAAGCACCCTTAGGGCAACCATGAGCATGTATTCACTTCTTGTCCTTCCTTGTTTATGTATATGGCTGCCACTGACTTGTCTGAGCATACCTTTACTGCTTAAAACTTGATTCATTTCTGGAAATGTAGGAGGGCAAGAGAAAAATACCCCCAGTGGTGGCACTTTCTTTGCACTGAGGTACAGATTCTGCATTGGCAAAATCATGGAAAAGGGTGTGTTTTTAAAGTGCAGACATGGATGCTTACCTCCGTGTATTTTTTTAATAGGGGTATTTTTTGGGGACTTGTTTCTCCGCGATTGTGCAGATTAGGGGTGTGTCCAGGGCATGGGCAAATGTGATCTGTAGCCCCTAGCTGTTACCCCTTTTTTAGTGCTGTAGAGCCCACTGTAGCGGCCGCTCCCCGGCCATCCCCTGGGCTGCTCAATGGCTATGGTGCAGCTTGTGCCCAAGCTAGTACGCATGCGCAACTTGGGGTGGGACATCATTTGATCCTCATCAGGTCAGGCCTCATGTCATCAAAAGAGTGGGATGAAAGCCATCTGCCTTTTTTGCATTTTCTCGTGGCCTTGCAGCTGCTCCCAGTCCAGTGCTGCTCCTGCTGTCCAGTCATCTTCCCATCCTGGGCTCCCCATTCACCTCCTGTGTTACCTCCCCGGGTCATCTCCTTGCCCCCTCTGCTTGCCCCCCACAGGCCGGGTGTCAGGCCTGGTCTCCTCAACTCCTGAACAGGAGAGAGAGCATAGTGCCACCCCACGTGTCCAGGCCGCATGTGCTACTGACCTGGGGTTCAAGACAAGCCCCAGAGATGGGCCCAGAGAAGAGCAAACGCCACAGAAAACCCAGAAGAAACCGGAGGGAGAAACAGAAACAGCCCACCGTGCCGCGGGCCGTGCCAATACTCTTGCAGCTCCCGGTTGCAGCTTCACCCCCTCAGCCCTCAGGTTCAGGCGTCTGGTAATGGATGACTTTACCCCGAATTTGGGGGTCTGCATGATGTGATGTGAGCCTCAGGTGTGAGCCCGGATCCCCAGGCCAGATCCAGAGGTTTTTGCCCAATTGTTGGCTCACCTCCCAGGCTCACCTATAGTTTTGGGGTCTTGGAAGTAACACTTGAAGTGGAAATCAGTTTTATATATCAATGATACTGGGTGTGTGTTTGTGTTTAAAAAAAATAATTTGCACACACGTGTTGCAGATTGATGCAGAAGGACTACTAACCTGGGCTACTAAACTCTTTAATAGTTTGCACTGTGATCCTAAACATTTTTTTTGGGGGGGGGGGTGGTGGAGGTGGGCACAGGCTCATTTTGTGAATGTTTTATATCACTTTTAGCTCTGTTGTAATAATTGGTACACAAATAGGATGGGAGCTAAGGACAAGACCGGGAAAAGCTAGCATCAGCTTTTTAGTTGCAGGCAGGGAGTGGGAGCTAGAGGTTATGAGCAGGGGAGCGGGAGCTAGATAGAGATCATTTGCTTTTGCATACTCTCTAAATGTGAGTATCTTGGCAGGTCTAGTACAGTGTATGGAAACTTGTTGTTCATTAAACATCAGAATTGTTCATAATTCTGTTGGCTAAGATGGTTTGGCTATCAAACTACTGTAGGCTGGGCAGGGAAAAAGTGTGTGCGTGGGGGGTGGTAGACTGCTAAAACAGGCTGTTACTTGGAACAACAACCTGTGCTAGCAGGTGAACTGTTTGGGAACACAGAGCTCAGTAATTCTGCTACTGATTAGTGGGGGAGCAAACTAGACGAATTGACTTTTCCTAACTTGTTGTGTAATCCTAGTGTTTAGAAATGTCTGTAGACTAGTTCCATTCTACTCAATAGCAAAACGGCTCCACTGCACAGAGGATGCATGCATCGACAAATTACTGGTAAGGCAAACAAGAAGCTGCACTCCTCATCCTTAAGGTGCAAAACATATAATTTATTTTGAAAACAGACAAAAAATGCCCAAAATAGCATGCCGCACAGGGGCATGTAGGACCATGCAGTACCCCGACTGTTTTGTATTCTCTGCATCCTCAGACTAGTTCTATTGCATTGCTCGTAATGGCTGCTGCAGAGATCACCTGACTATAGTTCAATAAAATTAAGTTGCTTGTTGTCCTTTTTCTCATTGTATACCATTCCATTTGTTTGCAACATGTTTTATGTAATAAATATTTTATGTGACTGTTTTACAGTTTGTGCAAAATACCAGTTTTTTTTTTTCAGCACGGTGTCAGTATTGGTAGAAACGTAGTATGGATAGAAACATAGTATCTGTGGGGCAAAATAAGACAAAAGGGCTATCTAATTGTTGTCACGGCTGTTGCCCGACTGCTAAGTAAGTACTGAAAGAGGGCCCACTGTTTGGAGTGCCATGTTACTAAGAATAGGGCTCACACATGTGGAGTAGGCAGAGATGAAATTCTGACATGTGACATGCAAACAAACCCTGTTTTAAATGTACTGCCCCCCTTTTGGGACATAGTATCCCAATCCTGCATCTGTTCTGGGGTCTTAATTCTTGTCTTTAGTAAAGATTTGTTTGCAGAACACAAAGACATTCTTCTCACAGAAGGACGACTGGCAGTGGTTGCTACAAAAAATATGTGAAGCTTTCTCTGTACCTGTCATACACTGTGGTTGCAAACGGTAAATATTGTGAAGCAAATGTATATATTTATGGCACAGAGACCACTATTTATTTACACTCTTTATTTAACTAGGAAGGCACTACGAGTTGAAAAACACAGCGTCCCATGTCAGAATATTGTGGAAACCTGTACTTTTGGGAAATTATTGTCTTTTTTTTCTTGCACTATAAGGATAAATTGCTTTTATATTTTAATAATGGTACCGTTGTGGCACTCTAGTTGTTATTGCCATATTTACATGCATCCCATAATGGAACCCCTCTGGAATGAACCTGTAAACAATCTCTTTGCAGCTCAGTGTCCTGGTAAAATATTTTGAATAACTAAATAACTACATTTTTAACTCAAAAGACGAGAGCACTACTGTGCAGCTGGGGACAGCACCCCTTTTTACACATTCTAAACATGTAAAGAAGCTTTTACATACAGTTATTACTGTTTAACAACATTATGTGTACATGTGATACAAATCCATTAGCACTGGGATGACCACATTGGTTCCCATGGTTGGTTCTCACTTGAAGCAAAAAGGTGGGGTTGGAGGCCGTAACTGACTACTTGTTTTTGTATTAAAGGGGTCCATTTTTTTCAGAAAAAAAACAAGGAAAGGGGTCATTTTCTAAAATGTGCAGACAAGAATGGGTACAACTTTTTACAGAGAGTGCCACCACCAGGAAAATACCCTAGTTTCTAGACTGTTTATCTAGAGAAACGTCTCCTGGCCCCATACACCTTAACTGAGATTTGGTTCAGTACTGTGCCCCACCCAAGTAGGCCGGCATTCATTGTGAGAATCCTCTTGGACAGAGAACAGAGAGAAGTCTACTTTAGAAGGAAACCAAATTAAAATCTAATACTATTCTGAAGCTGGGAGCCAAAGAGAGAAGTGGCACATGGAGTGACCCGATGTAGAGGATAGCCCAAAGACCAATCGCATCGCTGCTGTCATCAGCACCCACTACTGAAAGCCTTGGTGGGTTGACCTTATCATCTAAGATCTTAGTTGTCAGATGACTTGTTGGAGAAATCTCTACCCCACATGGGGAGAGGAGAAGTCTTTGCAAAACCATCTGATGATACCCTTATCAGATCTTCCAGAACTGGGTACACATGGTGACCCTCCAACCTCAAGTGACCACAACTACTGTCAGTATTGCGGACAAAACCTGTAGAGCTGAGGTGCAACTAAACAAGGGGCCTGGTACTGGAAATGCTGGTCTAGAACAGCCAGCAATCTGGAATTTCTGATGTGATTGATAGTTTGGAAAGTGGAGATAAACATCCTATAGGGTGATGGAGGCCAGATGAACCCTGTCCCTCCCTGGTAAACAGTTCTCATTACTGATTGAAGGGAGTTCATTTATATTTTAGACTCTTTTTATTCTCCACTACTGGTCAGGAGATATACCCAAGAATCTCTTTATTCTCCACTACTGACCAGGAGATATACTCCATCACACCCACTGAAAGCCACCCAAGCCCCATCACCCCTTCCCCAGGGGCTTATCACCAATTCAAGGACTCAGTGGCTTTCCTTCCATGGCACCCCTCTCAGGACCATGACCCAGAATCCAAGGTGTGTAAAAAGGTGGAGTTGAAGAGGCTATCCTGAGTGGCCTGCTGGTGTTTTGGGCCATCATTCTGAATGGTGGAGGGGTATTTATCCCATTTAGTTGCTCCCATCCCCAAGGCCAGTGCTCCTCAACTGCACCACCACCTATCAGCTATGTGGCAGTACCACTGCAGAGTGTTGCTGACCCCCCCCCAGAGTAGGCAAGTGTCCTCTGGGATGCTTAGTCCTCCTCCTCCACCCAGACAGCCCCAGACAACCTGGGCTTGTTCCCCAACCCCAGCTGCAATGCCATGCATGACCTTTCTACCACTGCATTGGTGGGCTGACTCAAGGGACTCCATCATAAATTTAGTTTCATTTACAAACTTGTTCAGACCTTGAAAGAACAACACTGGGTGAAAATCCACTAACTTCTCCAGGACTATGAATTAAACTGGTAGAAACCTTGCCCCTCTCCTAGAGAAGATACAAGTACTATCCCTTCCTATCTGGGTAAAGTTGGCTAGGCTGTGGTCCACTGCCCCTCATTTCCTTTGGTTGCCTGACACTGGAGCATGGAAGGAAGAGTGGAGAACTCAACTGCATAGCCTCACAGTAGGAACTCCAGAACCCAAGAGTCTATCACCATTTGGACCAATTTTTCATAAACAATTCTGAAGGCAGCTTGTCAGAGCCGGGGGACAAGATAGACCTGCAGATCCTCATTAAATAATCCACCCCTTCAATTTGAATCACCTTAACATCTGCAGGAGAAAGAACCTCTGTCCTGTGAGTTCTTGAAACCATTGTAAAATCATCTGTTATGCTACTTTATGTATCCTTAAAAGGAAACAAAAAACACCTCTGGAGAAACAAAGGTGGTTGGGGTCTGCTCCCTAAATGAGGAGTTAAGAGTTTTGTTGACCCCAAGATACAAGCAGCTGACCCTTCTTATTCTTCATGTCCTTCAAAATTTCTGCAAGTTTTGGACCAAATAGCATATGACTAGAAAAGAGAAATCCAAACAAATACATCTTGGAAGCCTGATTCACAGACCAGTGATATAACCAGCTGACTTTCAGTATGGCAACAGCTGCAGCAGAGATCCTAGCTGATAGCTGAAACACATCTAAGGCAGAGTCTCTTAAGATTGTTCGGAATAATCAAGTCCTTTACCTTAGGATCTTTAGGTAAACTATGCAACACCATGGCTATACACAGGTAGAAGACCCAAGGTACCAAAGCTGAAGTAGATACAACCTAATAGCTGACCCCAAAGTGGAGTAAGTTCATCTACAGGTGGCATCTACTGTCTTATCCTTCCCATCTAAGAGAGTGGTGACTGCCTCAGTTCAGATAGTGTGTAGGATCTTTCACATTGGAGATCATCAACTATGATTGGCAGAGCCTCCTACTTTTAAGCAAAGTTACTTGAAATGGATTGCATTTATCCTACTTCTGAAAGATTTACATCTTTTTGTCAAGGTCTACCCACTCCTGGCTGACAATCCATTCAAAATGCTAAAAAATGGGAAGCACTTGTGTGTGTTTCTGGAGTTCTATAGGATTGGGTTCATGGGCAGGGTGGTGGCAGGATGACCCTTCACCGGCTGCAGTGTTCTGCATGTTTCTTCAGTCATACTACAGTTCATACTAGGGACTGTAGGCAGAAGGGAGCCTGGAGGCCCAACATGAATGCCCCCCGGCCCCACTTCTCAGTGATTGTACTTATCACTGTCAATTATAACTCAAAGAAGGCTATTTCATAGCCCTATAATCATCTGCATGAAGAAAAGTTTATTTTAGTAGTTTTAAAACCTGTAGTTTTATATTGCATATTGTGGCCTCTAGTGTTTTATTCTGTCCCTTTAATATAATCCCTGGGCTAGCCTTCTGTAATTTATCTCTCATTATGCCATGCATTATTACAAATCTCCTCTCATCCTTCTAGCCTCTAAACTCATTAATCCTGGGGAGTACAGATTGCTTTTAAATATTTCATCTTTCATATCCCAAATCATTTTGGTGTTTCTCCTCTGAATTCTCTCTAGCAGTAATTTATCCTTTGTTAACTGGGGGCCCATAACTTAATTGGTATCATTAAAATTCTGCAAAGGGGCAAGCGTTCCTATGTTTCTGGATATTTTTCTACAGGAATATTTATATGTAAGTTGGGAAGGAAGTATGTGAAGAGGTTTGGGAATCTGGAAGATACCTTGATCACACACTGCTACATCTGCATGTGCATGTTATGAGCCCCCCTGGCCTGAGAACCCCCCTGAGTTTCAGTTGAATGATCCCTGTAGTTCTTCTTCATGAAAAAGGTAACATTTAATAGATGAGTTGGAGGGTAACTTAAATTTGCCACTTCCAAATGTTGAGCCCGATATCTCTTCCTCTGCACCACCAGCAACTGGTTGTTGGGAGTCGAAATGTTAGCATTTGCTGTACTATAACAAGAAGGACAGAAGCACTGAAGGGACACTGCCTTATGCTCCTGAACCACAAGTTCACTTTTTTAAAGAAAAGGGTCTGCGAAAAACCATGGGGCTAAATCAAATACACTTTTCCCAATAATAGCCCCTGTTCAAATAAACCTATGAAAAAAAGACTAATGGCAGAGTTTGGTATGTGGATGACTCAGAGTGCAAAAAATGCTGCAAACTGACACAGAAGCCATGCTTATTTTGTCAGAAAAGCACAGTGCAAATGCAATGCAAATGCATCTTGTGAAAGACAATTTTGCACACAAAACAGCCAGACTTCTATCTGCAGTTTAGGAGAGAGATCCTATGGAATGCTCATGTGCCCAAAGTCCCATGCTAATGTCACAGTTCTGAGCTGTGCTAGTGTCCCTAGCAGAAGTGCATCTTACTCATTTGTCATCAATTCCTAGTGACAACATAAAGCTAAACAAACAGCAACACTTCATTCACTACCTTTATCTATGGTCATCACTGTATGTTTATATTGCACCGTATCTGGCACTTAATCACTGTATTTATTTTTATATTATTGTATTCTATTTGCTTGTACTCACCCTCCTCTGTAAACCCCTGCCTCTGTGTTGCACCTGAAATAAACCTCAGCCTGGTGTGCCTCCTGGTCACCAGTTTTCAAATAAAACAGATTGTTGTATATAGGTTACAAAATATTTAGTTTTCTTCTTTATTTACTTCAGAATTGTTTCTATTATAAAGTCATGTATATGTGTATAGAGGGTGCCAATTTCTGGACAGTAACAGTAAGATTTTGACCTCTTCAGAATATTGCGAAAAAATATTTTTCTAGCAAATTTGAGCCTCGTTATTTTTGCATTGCTCATTGTACATATAGTAGTAGTAAATATTTTTTTTTTGGCGCCCTTCACCAGAGGCCCAGGGTGCCATTACAATAAAATAAAAAACACAGTCAATCAATAATAATCAACAACAACATTGTTTTAGAGAGTACCTGACTGTCAAGTGTTTTAAATCTGCTCTGAAAACTTATTCTCTTTAGCATTCCCAGACTTAAGTATCGGTTCACTTACTGCCATCTGTTATATTTAGGATTATGTTTTAAAATGTTAGATTTATTATCTTGTTTATTGTGTAAGTTCACCTGCAGTGTAAGTTGAAGTTTTTTGTTCTGTCAAAAGACTATTACCATTAAATACACACATATAAAATATACCTAAATACAACTTTAATAGTTTAAAAACCCAGGAGTACATTTCACATTGGCCACATAATTACATGTACTTTTACAAATCATTGTCATTTCCATATTCATAGTTTGTTATATTGAAGGATGACGTATTCCTATGTGCAATATTGCTTTGCGATATTACTTAAAGTTTCCCAAGGATGTGCAGCATCTTAGACAACATACTCTTTTGTTGCATATTTCTGCAGCTTTAAGCAAATTTTGGAGATAGCCTCCAGATAGGCACCTACTCCTTTGATGATTATTTCATCATTAGTTATGAAAAAAAATTCAACAGTAAGTCTTGGTCATTTGTTTGTAAAGTGGACCAGAGTGACTGCAACCACTTTACTCTAGGCCTGCCATACCACTTACAACTAAAGAACAATTGCTTCTAATTTTCTATTTGTTGTAGATTGCAAGTGCAACATTGGGATTGGTTATAGGCAGCGAGGCTATACCTTGCATCTTATTTATTTATTTATTTGTATTTCAGATGACACCTTTGAGCTGAGGGCTCTTTTACAAAAGTTCCACGTCAAGGCAATAAGGACAATAAGGTACAAAACATAACATGATCATTACAATGGAACTTACAAAAAAAAAAGACAAATAAAGTTACAATAACAGCAGCCAAAGGCATTGTCAAGGAATTGTGTTGCAAGTTAATTATATAATACAAGTCATAGGCGTCTCAGTGAAGCTTTGTTAGAAGTGGGTTAGTGAGAAAAGAGAAAGAAGAGTGGTGGTGAGGGGGTGGTATGGGAGACAGAGAGAGGGAGGAGGGGAGAAATAGGGAGGGCATTACATTGGGTATGTGGTAGATGGGAAACAGCAAGGGAGGAGGAAAGGGGGGGATGAAAAAGAAAAGGAGACAGATTCATCCTATACCCAGTAATGGGGGGTAGGAGAGGAGGAGGAGGAGCTGAGGTAGTGAGGAGGGATGCTTGAGGGTAGTATGCCTGAAGGGGATTATAAGAAGCAATCACAGAAGGCACTAGCCACGAGGTGTTGACACAGTTTACACATTGCTTGGAAATAGTTCCATGTGATATTTGGTATATAATTTTCTTTACTTGCTATTCATCAAGACATCTAGATAATACCTATAATGATGCAAAACATCATTCTGTACTATTCAATGATGAGATATGGAGCTTGTCAATACCTTTTAAGTCCCAAGCATTGTAATAATCTGTTATTTTTGCATGAAAAATATCTGATATTTATAATGTATAGTAATGCCTTTGTCAACAGTTTTCTAGAAAGTCCAGATCATTTTCTTTCAAAATATATAATACCTTTTTCAACCAGCTTAATTTCAATACATTGCTGCATTTCCACTGATATTTTTCTCTTAGACATATCTGAAGGGATCCACGTCAGAGTCAGACAAAATGTTGTCGAACGCCTGTTTAGCTTAGAACCGCAGGTCGACAGCATTCTGCAGTCAGCTGCCGGTTTGCACTTTATCTTGTTTTTCAGGGGGCTTCCCCCCCAAGCCCCCACACAGGGATTGTGCCCCTGCACCTCCCCATAATTATTCTCAGCTCCAGTCGGAGCTGATTGGGGGTGCAGGACCCTGGACAGACAGTGCTGGTTCCAGCAGGTTCTCCCACTGCGTTGTATACTGTAGTCGCTGTGGGGGACCTCGCTGGCGAAATGTCGCTGTCGGGGGGGGGTAACTGTATCTGAAGGATACAATGTTTTTCTGTGCACAGCAATTTGATCCCATAGTTTACTTTTTTTTCGTAAGAGAATGCAATAATACTGGGTTCTCCTAGTTCAGCTCTTATCAGTGCTGTTGGCACTAATTGCCCTAAACCTAGACTGGTTCTTACTAATTTAATAAGCGGGATTTCTAGAGCATCCATTGTATCAGTGTCCCATACTTCTATGTTGCCAAGAGCCTGTGCATTGTATTTTGCCTTTGCCGCCATAAGAAGTAACTTGATTGTGCTGCTACCATATTTCTTATTAAAAAGATTTAGAGAGCTTGCATTCTGTTTTAATTTTATTTCCATTAAGTTAATGTGTTTATTTCAACTGCCATCAGATGTAAATTTAAGGCTAATATAGGTGTACTGATTTACTGTTTCAAGTTTGTTATTACCAATGTGCCAGACTTTTCTATTATTTCTTGCTCCAAAGATCATGACCTGGCTTTTTGTCTCATTTATTTTAAGTTCATGTTCAGTTGCATAGTTATATAATATCTTTAGTTTTTTTCCTAGTCCTGACTATGTTAGAGAAAAGCACTAGGTCGTCTGCAGACCATGACTTATTTATTGATATTTTATGGTTTTATGATTTACTGTACAGTGCGCTGATCTATTGAAACAACGCTTAAAAAATAAAGATTTAATTGATTGATCATGATAAACAATAAAAGCACTCTAAAACTATAAATATAATTAAATCAGCTAATATCCACATTAATACCAAACACCTGAATGAACTGATAGGTTTTAAGGCCTTTTTTAAATGCTTCTACCAATGGATCCTCCCTCAGAGCTCCCAGTAGTGAGTTCTACAGTACCAGACCTGCCACCCCGAAGGCTCTGTCCCCAGATATTTTAAGACTAATCTTGGGGACAACCAGGAAGCCCTCATCAGATAAAAGGAGGGAGAGAGTGAGCAGGAAGATACAGCTTTAGAAGGTCACACAGGTAGCACAAACACAACCTGCTCAGGGCCTCATAACCAATCTCATAGAGGATACGGCATTTAACCGCCAACGAGGGCAGTTCCCGCAGTGCTGGTGTAATGTGACTCAACCGAGCAAGGCTTGTCAGAAGTCTGGCAGCCACATTCTGCACTAGCTGCAGGCATCGTAGCACACCTTCACTGACCCCGAGGTAGAGGGCATTGCAGTAATCTAGATGACATGTCACAAAGGCATGCACCAGCGAAGACAAATCATCGGGGTGACAAGGGAATAAATCTGGCTGATAGTTCCAAGATGGTAGAAACAACTCCAGATGACTGCTGACACCTGAGCTTCTAATGTTCTAGGCTATTCTAGGCCTCAATGTACCCCCACCTTCCCCTAGCCTGAATCATATGCTTAGTATGAGCTGACTCCACTTACCTGGTGCCTAGCCATTCTCAATGTCTTGAAGCACTTAATAAATTTCTCCTCTCCTCCTGCACCCTGAGCTCTTGCTACTACCAGTCTTCCCACCCTTACCTTTTTGCATCTGCCTTTCCTCCTCCTTCCCATTCTACCTTTCCTCCCTTTTAGCGTAACACCACCCACTTTCATTACTGTTCTATCCTCCAGCCCTACTCCCCCACCTCTTGCCTAAATTTGATCTCTCCCACTAGTCTCCACCTCCTCATCCTCATCCTCCTTGTCTAAGCCTTCCACCTCCTGGACTGAGCCTACCCTCTAGGCTGCCACCCCCTCGATGGAGTCTACCTACCAGGCTGCCTTGCACTTGTTTTTCAAAACTGAATGATGTGTTTTACTATACCAGTGGAACAATTAAGTGACCATCTGTTAACTTTACTCATTGTGCCAGGGGTACTCTAAACTTGGACATCTGCTGTAAGTCAACTAATTAATTGCCAGAACATTGCCATGGTTGAATTATCCCTTACTCGCTATATGTCAAGTCATTAGTGACTGTACCAAATGTTGCCCGAATTATTCCCTTACCTTTGTAAAATGTACTCCCTTCTATTTTTTTGTGTGAACTGAAATTCTTATAATGTATGTATATATAAATGTATGTATGTATTGTATTGTTTATTACTGACATGGAACCTTTGAAAACGAACGCCTTGCTCAAAGGTTATTTCCGAACTATGACATAAATAAATGAAAATAAATAAATGTCAGCCCTTCATCCAGAATGATGCCCAGATTCTTCATCTTTTGGGCAGTATCAAGTCTAGAGGTACCGAGGTTGAGATCTGCTAGCCTCAAACGGTGTCAGTCCCCCAACTCTACCTTACCCACCCCCTGGCTCAAACACCAGTCCTTCAGGTTAGTCGGTGTTGAGTCTCAGCCAGCTTGAGGGCATCCAACCCTGGATCTCGGCCAAACATTTGTTCAGTACATCCACCACCCCTAGTTCTGTGTGCAAAGGACAAATAGAGCTGAGTGTCATCCGCATAACAGTGAAACCAATTATACATTGCCTCAATGATCTGCCCAAGGGTAGCATGTACATCGAAAACAACATGGGTGAAAGAACTGATCCCGAAGGACCCCACAGTGCAGGTCCCTTTGTCACAATGAGAAATTACCCATCACAACCAGCTGGAGACCTGCCTCAAGGAAGGACTCAAACCAGCTAATAACTTTGCCAGTGAGTCCCATGGATTCCGTGAGATTGTCCAATCATAGCCCATGGTCAACGGTGTCAAATGTTGAGGAGAGATCCTCTATCTCTCACCATGAGCAGATCACTATGCACCCTGACCAGAGCATTCTCGGGCTAAACCTTGACTGAAACCTCAACTGGAGAGGCTCATATATATCAAAGGTCTCCAGGGGAGTCTCTGGTTGCAATTTAACAACCTCCTTAACAACCTTACCTAGTAAAGGCAGGTTAGAGATGAACCTGTAGTTCACTAACACATCTGGATCCAAAGTAATTTTTCTCAAAAAGGGGCCTCACCAGCGCACTTTTCAGTTTGGCTGGGAAGACCCTATCCAACAAGAACCATGGAATTATCCCTGTGAACACTGGACCCAACTGCTCAGTGCAGCCCATTAAGAGCTATGTAGGGCTAGGGTCCAGTTCATCGTAAGTTGACTGCAGCCCTGAGATCACCCTGAAAATCTCCTTTGTCATCACTGGACGAAACTCACTGCATGACCACTGACCGCCACTGTAACATCCAGTTCCCCCACTGGTAGATGAAAACTGTTCAGAAGAGAAGATTACAGCCCTAACAGAGGGCCCCTACGAAGCTGAGATCTACCCCTCCTAAGCTGAAAAGCTTCAGAATGACCACAATAACAGTAGTTGCAAAACTGAAGGATTGCTGTCAGCAGAAGTGAACTGAAAAGTTCACATTTCAACCAGTGACACAAAAGAGGGTGATACATTCTTAATCATGAAGCCTAGCGCTGATTACACAATGGGTGACAAACCATAATATATAGCAAACAAGTTGACAGTGGCATTCCAAACTAGCCAGCTCTCTTTGGACTGTATCACTAAGACCAGTTGAATAGTGTGATACATTTTAATGGGCCAACATACAGCAGAACTTCATTATACCACTCAAGTTTTTAGAATCAAACAGGTCTTTTGTCACCTGCAGTGTAGTGTTGTTAATGGTATAAGCAAATTAGCAGGCCAGGGATTAGTTCACTTTCAAAAATACCTGTTTCAAGTATTTATTTAAAGCATTCTTGATCAAACAAAGAACAAGCATTTGTCAATGCTGAATGTTTGCTTTCTGGCATTGGCATTGGTAGTGTAGGAGTGAGAGAGAGATGCGTAATAGGATGGCAGCAAAGTATTTAACTGAAGCCAACCCCACCACCACCCTGCAGAGACTGACAAGCATGGGGGTGTGCCTTCGGGTCATCAGGCATAATGGCCTTGCCATTTCACCACACCCTACCCTTCAGACACTGACAAGTGTCACGGTGTGCCTTGGGGTCTTTGGGCCTTATGCTCACCCCATTCCATCAGGAAATATGGTGAGATGGGTACAGTATAGGAGAATGGGGTGAACTTTGGGGTCGAAGAGTCCAAGGCACACCTCGATGCCTCTTACTGGCTGCAGAGTATGGGTGGGGATGGAATGGCATGAGCATTACGGGCAACAATCCCAAGTCACACCCCTGATGCCTGTCAGTCTATACAGGGTGAGGCGTTACGGTCGGAAACCCTAAGCCTCAGGCGTTCATTCGTATTCACTCCAAATTTTCAACATGGGTTTTTTGTGACCCCCACATTATGAACAGTGGCAATATCAGCTTGTTAGCCGAAAGCTGATTTTGCACAGTGACTACGCCATTTGGCACCACAGGTGCGAAAACACATTTCGAACAGGATGTGAAAAATGACAGCTGTACTGTTCATGGGGAGGTGTAAAAAATGGCAATGTTGAAAATCTGCAGTGAAAATATAAAAAACTGGTGAAGTCATGAGCGTGTGTAGAAACTGCGGAAAGCACACCTGTAATGTAATTAGTTTGGGGACTTTTTTTTACAGCAGATTGTCAACACAGGCATTTTGGGACCTCTGATCATGAACAGTGTCACTGTTATTTTCTTAATCTGTCCCAAACAGTGATTTCCCACAATGACCACACATTTCTGTGCCAGAAGTGCAAAAACACATTTCAGCCAGGGTGTGAAAAATGACAGCTGTACTGTACTGTACATAAGGAGGTGTGGAAAAATGCCAGTGTTGAAAATCTGGACTGAAAATATTACAAATTAGTGAACTTATGAGGGTGCGTGGAAACTGCCCAATGCTCACTCGTAACACAGTCATTTTATGGACTTTTGTCACCAAATTTTTAACATAGCCATTTTAAGACCTCTGCTCATGAACAGTGTCACTGTGATTTTCTTAATCTGTCCCGAACATTGATTTCGCACATCGACAGCTCTATTGTGCACTACATGCGCGAAAACACATTTTGGGCAAGATGTGAAAAATGACAGCTGTACTGCTCATGAGGTATGGTAAAATGGCAATGTTGAAAATCTGGAGTAAAAATATAAAAAATTTGCAAACTTACAAGCGTGCGCAGGAACTGTGCAACACACACTCATAACACAGTCATTTTTGGGAATTTTTTTCACCAGATTTTCAACTTAGGGTTTTGGGGGGGCTATCTCATGAATTGTGTCACTGTCATTTCATTACTCAGTTCCAAAGGTGGTTCCATGCAGTGAATGCGAAATCACCTTTGGGACAGAATAAGAAAATGACAGTGACTGAGTTCATGCGGTGGGACCCCAAGAACTCCATGTTGAAAATGGTGGAAAATTCTAAAATGCCTGAGATATGCATCAAAGTTGAAAACACATTTATGCCATTATACAGCTTACCGGCATTTCTTCAGTTCGTGGTCAGCTTTGAAGAGTACAGACGTGTTCCCGGTCCACCGAAGATCGTCGCGCTGGGCTCCAGAGGTAAGTATGGGGTGTGGGGGTGTGGGGAGGTGGGTGCGCACAGGGTGGGTGCAGGTTGGGGGAGGGGGAAAGACAGTCAATGAGGGACCGTTTTTGTTTTCACAGTTTTTCCCTTTATTTAGGAAAAGAAAGTGGGACTTTTGCCATGCTAGGGTGGGCTCCCAGCATGGAAGCTGAAAGTGTTTTTTTTTGGAGGGGGCAGTGGAGCCGATGGGGGACTGGGCACCCCCATCAGCATTACAAACTTTTGCCACACGTTATGGGCTCTCAGGGTGGCATCTGGAAGTCTGGTTTTGAGGGGGATACAGTGGAGCTGAAGGGGGATTGGGCACCCCTGTCAGCAATACGAATGTTTGTCATGCTGGGGTGGGCTCCCTGCGTGTCACATGGAAGTCTGGGTTTGGGGGAGATACAGTGGATCTGATAGGTGATTGGATACCCCCATCAGCAATACGAACTTTTGCCACGCTGGGGTGAGCTCACAGCGTGGCACCTGGAAGTCTGGTTTTGGGGTTCTGTGGAGCCGACGGAGTTTGGGCACCTCCATCAGCAATATGGTGTGGGGGGAGCACATGAGCACACTGGGGTGGGCTCCCAGCATGCTACATGGGTGTTTTGTGGGGTAGAAAAACAGAGCTGTATATGACAGCTGTTCTCATGTAGTGTTGAGTGTAGACCTTGCATACTGCTGATGGCAGTATGCAGTCTGTTTACACGTTACTACCATTGTAGTAGTGTTATGCTTTCAACTGTATGCCACTGCATCTGAACTGCTGCCATAGACAGCTTGAACATTTATTGGTGCAGTGAGGCTCTGTCTGAAAGAAAAGAGCAGTGCATTGAAGCGAGGCTGCACACCCACGAAAACACGTGATGGTGGCACTACGTTTCCTGCACTTGTGTGCAAGCAAACATAATAAAAAAGAAAGATTGCTTACACTTTCAACAAGGTTGGACAGCTCCTGCCTTCTTGCTTTCTGAAAGAACCTCCCTATCTGGGACCCCTGGGGCCTTCCTGCCTCCCACTCTAACAAATACTTTATAAGAGACCTAAGCCCAGTTACTTTACCTTATTGACATAGGGCATGCAGGAATGTGCTTTAAGACCCTTTAATGTCTTACTAACAGATAGTCAACACTTTGACCCAGAATAAAATTGCTGCAGCTCAACATTTTGATATTGTATTGTTGTTGACCCATAAGAAATCAGACCCAGGTGCCCAGCCCACTCCTACAGCATGTCAATCTTGTTTCTGAATGTCTTATATCCCTGCATGTTTTGCATGGATGATGAGTGGTATAAGGGATCAGGAGAGGTGTCAGTGGTCCACAGGGACACCCCATGTGGGGCCTAAAAGGGTCTTCAGAAAGCAATCACCAAATCCAGCATGACCTCCTGACGCTAAAAGGCAAAAGAAAATGCCACCCCAAGTGGTCCGTTCAAGGACATTGATATGAAACGCATCTAGTTAGAGACCTCTACCACTCACCTCTGGTTCAACTGAAATGCGTTTTAAAGTTTCTATTATGCATTCTTCATGAAGTGCTTGCACTTGCATATTCAATATCTTGCACTAATATTGATTTACTTCATATTCTCCCCAAATGGCACACTTTTTTAAAGTGCTTTGTTAATCCTGTTGAGTTCTACAAAAGTCTTTAGCAGTAGCTATTAATTGCTACCCTGGAAAGGAGAAGAATGCACCATAATTGTTTCTGTGAGAGAACTTTCTTTTATTTTCAATTCTGTTTCTGAAGTTTTGCAATGCAGATTTGAAAAACACTGACCTTGTCTCAACTTGAAATAGTCTCCTGGGCTTAAACATGTTTTATTCATTGTTTGTATGTTATCTAGTTTACAAGCACTCAGATCCTCCCTGATGAAGTAGCACAGTGGCTATGGAACATTGGTGGACATATCTGGTGGGCATAAATCTTAAACAGAGTTCATGCAACTTCACTAAAAATTACAAATCAGTTGAGCTAGTGGTAAATTGCAGTGGTCTCTTTTCAAATGAGTTTTAAGCCTAAAGGGCTGACACACCTCATCACAAGCCCCCAAAGCACATGTACTACCACATCTATGCACAGTACAATAGAAACATAGAAAAATAGAAGGTGATGGCTGGAGGGGACCTCAAGCTCCATCTAGTCTGCCCACAGAGTATAGATTACTACCTCCACCCTGTTATCTCCTCTTTTGAATGATTACTTTGTGCTTATCCCAAGGGATTTTGAACACCTCGATCATTTGGGCCACCACGGCCTCTGAGGATAGGCTGTTCCAGGAGTCCACCACCCTCTCCGTGAAGAAGAACTTTCTAACATTGATCCTGAACTTTCCCCTTTTCAGCCTAAGATCATGACCCTTATAATGCTACCCTCCTTGAATCAAAACTTCCTGCACCTGTACCTTATTTATACCCTTAATGTACTTGAAGGTCTTGATCATGACTCCATCTCCTCCTCTGTTCTAGGAGTACATGTTTAACTCCTTCAGTCTGTCCTCATACGACATTTGATGTACTCCTGTATCACTTTTGTTGCCTTCCTTTGTACTGTCTCTATTCTGTCAATGTCCTTTCTGAGGAGTGGTCTCCAAAACTGGACATAGTATTCCAGGCGGAATGGACAAGTGCCCTATATAGCTATAGTACCACTTCTTTCCTCTGGCTCGTGAGTCCTTCCCATGCATCCCAGCATGTCACTGGCCTTAAGTGCTGCCTTCTTACACTGTCTGCTCACTTTCAAGTCATCCAATATTAAACTCCCCAGATCATGCTCTTGGCTGGTCATTGCCAGTCTTTCTCCTCCCAGTAATACTCCCTTTTGGGTTCCCTCTTCCTATGTGCATGACCTTGCACTTTTTGGCATTGAAATTCAGCTCCGATGTTCTAGACCACTCCTTCAGTTTCTTTAGGTCTGATTCCATTTTCATTTGTCCTGCTGAGGAGTCCACTCTGTTGCATATTTTGGTGTCATCCACGAACAGACACACCTTCCCCTTGAGCCCATTTGCAATGTCAGCTATGAATACATTGAATAGCAGAGGCCCCAGCACAATATCTATGTTGCTCCAACACAAAGTCCAGATAACCTCGGATAACCTGGATATGAACCTTCTTTCTTGGCTCTATCCTATCAATAACAAATTGAGCCAAATCAGTATTAAGGGAACTTTAGTATTGCCTCAGTTAATCTCTACCTCAGAAATTAATTTCCCCATATTGTGACTGCACCTGTGATCTACTCTTTTCATGATGTACTCCTAATTTTTGAATATTCTGCCAGTTCTGCTGTTGTTCACACATTTATAAATACGGTATGACTGCATTACACTTTTCTGTACACATTGGCCCAGATATTCAAAAGAGTTGAGCCATGCGCAATAGGGTTGCGGCTGCGCAAGTCCGAAATTGCTCCATTCTGCAATATTCAGCAGGAGTCAGTTGCGCCCCCGAAATCATGCTGAGCAACAGCGAATGATAATGAAGGCATGAGCAACTGAAGGGGAGGAACCATGCATAAATGGCGTAGTGAGATTCAACGACTTGCGCTCATGCGCATAGGGGGGAGCAAGCGAAGTTGCGCCATAGCAGAAATGAGCCAAAATAAAAAGGAGCAAGGGAGAGGCACAAGAACGCTACAGGGAAGTCACATGAGGCAGAAACATAGGCAGACAGACAGGGCAGGAGGCACAAACAGGGCAGGCGAGGGAAAGGGCACTCCGAACAGCCAGGCACAGGGAAGGTGTGGGGAGCCACACACCACAGAGGCCAGCACAGGCAGGTTTACCTGGTGCAGGGGAAGTAGCAGCCAGGACAGCGGGAGGAATACAGCAACAGCTGCCGGGGGGTGAATACAAGCCAGGGACATGGCCAGTGCCACCTTCCAAATGGAGGCCGTTATGAGGGGGGTGAGAAGGTGGGCGGCAGGGGGGCATGGCCGTGGAAGGGTCCGTCGGCAGTATGCCCCCAACAGGCAGTACTGAGCCCACACCAGCTTTGAGCTGTACACTGATACTGAGATTGTGGGCTGGTACCGCCTGAATAGGGCAATTCTGAGGCGACTCTGTGAGCTGTGCAGTGATGTGATGCAGGCACCCACACAAGAGAGCCATGCCCTGTCAGTGGAGACTAAGGTAACAACCTGAATGTGATTGCTGGCCACGGTTACCTTCCAGAGACCAACTGGAGACACCACAGGCATAACCCAGTCGGCCACGTCATGCCATCTCACCCAATTCCTCAGCGCACTGCTGACACATGCTGCAGAGTACATCCATTTCCCCAGCACAGTGGTGGAGCACACAGCAAACATACAGGAGTTCCACAGGGTAGCACGTATGCCTGGCATGCTAGGGGCAATAGACTGCACCCATGTGGCCATCCTCACACCACCTGGCCCTGAGAGGGCCGCATACATAAATTGCAAGGGCTATGCCAGCATCAACTGCCAGGTGGTGTGCGATGCCAGGGGGCGCATAATCAATGTCTGTGCCACGCACCTTGGGGGAGCACATGATTCTTTCATTGGGCACCAGCTGGCACTGTGCCATAGATTCGAGAGTGGGGACATCCCCACTGGACACCTAGTGGGTGAGTATGCAAACCACATGGACAATCATAGGGCCTGGGGGGGCATGGCCAGAGATGGCATGCGTAGTAGCCTACATGGCCTGGGGCAGGGCGATGCTGATCACCAAACTAACCTCCGCCCTCTACACACAGGTGACAGTGGATACCCACTCCGTCCTGGCTGCTCACACCCTACCGGTGGCCGCAACCCCATCGCAGCAATGTTACAATGAGGCACACCCCACCACATGTAATGTCATCGAGCCGGTGTTCGGGATGCTGAAGGCACGTTTCCATTGCCTGGACACCTCTGGCGGTGCCCTACAGCAAGCCCCTCAAAGGCCTGCAGCTATTCCTGGCCTGTTGCATCCTGCACAACATGGCCAATGAATGTGGGATAGCCATACAGGTTGAAGAGGGGACAGTGATGGGGATGATGGGACGCCAGTGATGATGGTGATGGGCAGCCCCCTTGGCCGACGGGAACCCCAACTGCTCCGGCTGGCACAGCTGCACCGGGACACTATCACAGAGGAGCACTTCAGCCAACCCAGGTAAGTCATGGGGCCATGCGCAACCACCAGTGGCTAAGGCACAACCAACAAACACACATGGACACACACCAGGGGTGCATGCCATCAAGGGAAGTGGCAGGGCACAGAAGCACACACACAACCAGGGATGGGTGAGGATTAACATGCCACATGGATGGACACACACACAGGCACACACACACAATGCAACAAACGTGCACAGAGGGCAGGAGGCACACCAACCCAGAACGCAAACCCTAGCAACACACATGTCCTCAGGCCACCACGCCCACTGCCTGTCCATGTGCGTGTGTCAGATGCTGAGCACCATTGCACATTGGTGTACAGTGCAATGCAGGCATCATCATGCACACACAACTGTGGAAAGCAGCCAGAAGGGTGTGCAGGTGGACTGTGTGTCTGCGTGCAGGGCCGGGTACCCACCCGTGCACTGCCCACTGAAACACACAATGCACACAGGGCAGCACCAGACAGTAGCCATGCTGGTAGACAGGTCAGTCATGTGACACAGTGCCCCGGCCACCAGGGATGCGTGGGTGACCCCGCCAAGACCCGCCAGCACTGACAGGCTGACCACTGGCCTCATGAGGTGGCACCGATGGTCCCCCAGGAGTTCCACTGCGGAATGCGACCGTGCTCGTGCAGGGGTCTGCAGCACACCGAAATGCCTGCACCAGGAGTGCTCGGGATGCCCACAGCTGAACCCGGGCGTCGACAGGGTAGGAGTCGCATGATGCCGGAGAACAGGGGTGGATAGTGCACTGTGTGGTGTCCGATGGCATGGGCACCTGACTGTGTGCCCATTGTGGATATGGCAGCAATGAATGCCTGTGCATGCCTGTCAATGGCAGCGGTCACATCCTCCCACAAATGGTACATCCCTGCCAGGATCAGTGCGGTGTCCCTGCTGCAATGCTCCTCTGCCCGCTCCAGAGCCACATGCAGTGCATCCACGGACATCACAAGCCACATCTGCTGCTGGACCAGTGCTTGCAGTAGGCGGGTATGCTCATCCAAGAGGTCATCAGCCTCCTCAGCATCCTGTCCCTCAGGGTGTGCATGGCCCCGATGATCAGCACCCCTTGAGGGGGGTGCTGCACACCAGGACCAGGTCTGGGCATGTCTACAGGCGGTGCACAGATGCCGCCGCTGAACCCTGTACCCCAAGCCCATTGGCCGACTGCTGATGCTGCCCCTCCGGCTGCCACTCCTCAGGGCTCAGTGGTGCCACCGCAGTGGCAGCAACAGTCCCACTGTCCTGAACAGACACCAGTGCTGCCCAACTGGTGCTGACAAGCACAGCCTGGGACTATGCTGACACACAGGCCTACACAGCGGCACCACCCACAGCCATGGGCGTGAATTGCTCTGCTGTGTGGCCATCCCGTGGCACACATGTGTCACTGCCCATGACGGTCTTGTCATCATCGCCAGTGACGGACTCTGCACCGGCCACAGTCACAGCATACTGGCATCCGTGGATGCCAGCACACTGGGACACAGGCAGGGCTTCCTCCACACCTGTTACAATGACATCAGTGTGGACAGCCAGGCGGCCCCACTGTCGCAATGATCCACATATACCTGTGGAGGTGGATGGTCCCTCCTCCAACACCAGCTGACTGTCCGCAGTGGACAGGCCCACCACCGCTGACCCATGCAGACGCTCAGGATCTGTAAGGGAAAGCAAAGTCGCATTAGTGTGCGTGACCTACCCTGCCCCCCATAGACAGACCATGACTTACCATGCAGTGATGGGCCACCACCTGTCTGGAAGCCACCACCCGGAACACCCTCAATGGCACTGCGCTGCATGCTTCTAGCAAGCCTCTCCTCTTGTGGGGTCAGCTGTACCACCTCCAGCTGTCCCCCACCTGTTGCAGCATGTGCTGCCCTGATGGCAGCCACCTTCTCCTTTATCCTCCTCCTGTCCATGCCCATCTTTTTCTTACACTCCTGCATGGAGCGCTGGTGGCTGCCATGCAGGTTCACAGCACATGCCACCTCCTCCCATGCAGCAGCACAGGCTTGAGGTGTTCCCCGCTGTCCACTGAGAAGTGGCTCCTGATCCAGGTAGGCCTCGAACAGGGCCTCAGTTTCGGCCTTTGTAAAGTTAGGCCTCCTCCTCCCACCACTGTGTTCCTCCTCTCCAACAACCTGCTCGGTCATTATGTAGCCTGTAAGAATGGCAGTTGTTACCTGCGACTGTGCAGTCCCATGCATGTCCCTGAATCCACAGTCCACATTCCCAAACAGCATGCAACTCATCAATAGACTGCAGTAACTGACTATGGCCACTGCAGCACAATGTCGCACTTTTATAGTGCAACCCATGCAAATGAGGTGAGGAGCAACTTTAAGTAGATGCAGATTGCAGTGCTGCACCATTGAATGGCTGATTAGATGATTTGCATATGACAGCTGAATATCGCGCTGTTGCGCTTTGCGCAATTGTGTTGAACGTGCTGAGCCAATGGCGCAGTTCTGTGGCATGCGTAGTACACACCTCACTGCACATGCCTGGGTTGCTGACCCAGGCGTCTGCTGCACTGATGACGTGCTGTGTGTGGTAGGCAATGCAGAGCACAGCCACCATTGTGCCAGTGGTGCTATAGTGATGGTCACTACATGGCACTGTGGCACTGGGCCATCATAGGCGCAATGGGCCAACTGCGCGGTAGGCCGCTATGGCACTGGCACACAGGCAGCCAATCGCGCTACACATTGTCTTCCAATGGCGCTGTGCGTGGCCATGTGCCAGAGACCCTTGACCCTGTGCCCGACCTTTGCCCCCTTGGTGCCATGCGTCAGGCATGGGTGCACCTCTATCGCGCTGTTCGGTAACAGCGCGCTAGGGAATGGCAGCGCTGTACCGTGCAGCATCTGCACGCGGGGAGCCACGCTGCAGAGCACCATATTGCCTACTATTACTGAGAGAATGGCACGCAGACGGGCAGCGCAGTGGTCTGCGATAGAATTAGCCAATCTGGTGGCAATTGTGGAGCCACACCATGGGCCTCTCTTCGGGGAGGCACCCCTGGACAGGGCCAGGACCCAGGTGTGGTAGGAGGTGGCCACTGCCCTGGAGGAGGCCACTGGATGGGAGGAGCATGGAGCAGTGCAGGCACTGCCACAGGGACCTGCAGAGGAGGGACCTGGAGCTACTGGCACGACTGTGAGCATGTGCCAGGAGGGACATGGTGCCACAGCCAGGTAGAGGTTCTGTCAACACATTTTATCATCCATATGGGTAACAGTGTTGTATGTGTCCAGCACATAGGGGAGAGACCATCTGGGGTTGGCTGTGGTGGTGTTCACAGGGTGTGGGGTGGGTGGGTCTGGCTGGGTGGGAGAGCACACACCTGGGGCAAGGGTACTTTGCTTCCTGGATTGTACTGATGTTCTTCTCTCCTTGTTTGCCCCACAGGCCTGGAAGAACGCTGCCATGCGAGAGAGGAGCAGTGGAGGGAGGAGGATGGTGCAGCCAGGTGGGGCGAGGGCCATCACCACCCACCTGACCGGCCCGATGATGGTGAGTGCCATACATCCATGATTACTATTGCATGCTGTGTGACAGGATGGGCAGCGGGGCATGGCCACCATACATCGACACCACTGCCATGCACGCAACTTGTTACAGTCAACACTGTCCAGTGGCAATGCATGTCTGGGAGTGCATCAATGGTGGTCCATGCATGCACCAGGTACATGGTTGTGCCACTGCCTTTGCACCACATAGCCATGTCACTAAACGGCCATGGTGGTGCTGTGCGTGACTTGGCCGGGTGGGTGTGTGTAGCGCTCTGCATGGCTGTATGCACTGGGTGGGCAGGTCCCAGGACGGATCACTGCGGGTGGTCACACACCATCACAGTGGTATGTCCCATGGCCGATGCCATGCACAGTGGGCGGGCTGTATGGGTTGTGCATTCACACCTATTGACTGTGCTCCCTTGTCCAAGGTACCTGCCATCTTTGAGAGATACGGGAGGCAGTGCGGGGAGATCCTGGTGGTCACACAGGCATCACTTGAAATCCTGCGTCGATTAGGCGAGACCGGTTCTGAGGAGGCACAGGGTCTCGGAGGAGCCAAAGCAGGAAGAGGCGCCACTAGTGTGGATGGCTGGCAGTTTTCCCTACCCCCTGGACCCACCCTCATGCCCCTCCTTCCCCATCCCATTTGTCCACCCTGCCCTCTACCCACCCCACCTTGTTTGTGGCCCCCCTGACCTTGTATATAGTTCCACTGTTTTATTGTATATAGTTTGTGTTATTGTATATAGTTGATGGTTATATATTTTTTCAATAGATTTAATTTTGATTTGAATACTGTTGTGGTCTCTGATTTGCAGCAGGCTATAGGTGCTCAGCTGCAGTGGTGTGCATGGCGTCAGGGGTGGTGCAGTCATGGGTATGTGTGTGTGTCCGTGTGGAGGTGACTATGGTATGGGGGTAGCTATCAGTCAGTGTCTGTGGTGTGTGTGTTGTTTCTGTGCACTGGCTGACTGTGTGCAGTGTGCCATGGTGCGTGCTTTGTGTCCATGGTGCACCCATTGACCCATCCATGGCTTGTGCAGCTGACACACATGCATGTCTGTGGCCTGCACGTCCACTGGCATGTCAGTGGTGGCAGTCCCTGCAGGGCGGCCACTGTACCCGTCACTTTGCTGGGTTGCCTCCTGTCACTGGTGTGGTGCATGCCTGGCTCGGGTGGCACTGTGGGCACCACAGTCGTTGTCCCACCTCCATGTTGTGCCTTGTGTGTGTTGCAGGGGATGTGCCCCACTGTCTGTGACTTGTGCTCCAGGCAACTTCTGGTGGTGTACGGGTCCACAGTGCCTGTGCAGGGTGGCTGGAACTCCAGTGCCATGGAGGACTGCGGGTTGTGTGTATACACAGTTTACATGGGCCCACAATGGGGGCTTGGTTGCCCCACCACTGCATCCCTGTGTTGTTGTTGTCCTTGGGTTAGGTGGGTGTCTGTCCATATGCTGTGTGGTATTCAGTGTGGTGCATGCTTCCTGCACCACTGTGGGTGGCTGTGCTGGCTGTTGTGGCCAGTGGTGGATCAGGTGTGTCACTGGACTACTGTGCAGGGTGCTGTACCACTGGTGGTGGTGTCAAGGGCACGCCCTGTCCGTGTGGGGTACTCTTGTGCCAACGCATGGTTGGTCTCTCAGCAGTACCGGGGACTGTGCATGGTGGCATGTGTCTGCCATTGTTGCATTGTTGTGTGCTGCCACCCACTGATGGGTGCTCATGGTGGGGCTGGCTTGCATGGTTCTGTGGTGCACAGGTTGCAGTGTCACAGTGGGGTGGTGGCATGCATGGGGTTTCCTGCAGCGGTGGTCACTGCTCATGGAGGAGTGCCTGGGGGTCACTGTGCAGGGTGTGCTCTGCATTGGGGGGAATGGTGTGGCACAGGGTGGTCAGCCCTCCTTGTGTGTCAGTCACAGCTTGCTGGTAGGTGTGATAGGGCACCATGGCCCGGCTGTGGGTTGTTTGCTTGTCTCCATGGGCCAGTGGTTATTTCAGCCTTCCCCAAGTTGTGCAGTGCTTGGGGTGTGGGGGGACGATGTCTGTTCCGTTGTGTGTTCCTGTGCCCATCTGTAGCATGGGTGGTGGGCCCCTACCTCCCTGGTTGTGCAGTTACATTGCTCTGCTGCTGGGGGGGCATCCCTGGTTGCACTATGGTGCCTCTGGACTGCTCAGCTGAACATCCCTTGTTGCGCTATGGTGCATCAGATCTGCTCAGCTTCCTCCCTAGCTGCGCTATGGCGCAGGTGGTGTGATATTCAGTCATCGGCGTAAGCGCAACTTGGCCTGCTCCGCTTTTTGAATATTATGCTCTTGTTCATGTGGGCGCAATAGACTTGGCGCTACTCCTGCTATTGTGCACTTTTTAAGCAGTTTGAATATCTGGGCCATTGTGTCTATGTTCTATTATAAATTTGGTTTCTGCATATAATTATTGTTTTATAAATTTTGTGTTTATATATTTCTTTTCCCTCAAGCAAAGTGGCCATCTTCTGCTTGTGCAAAACCTATTGCAGCATCATTATGGGATAAGGTTTCACTTAATAAATTAAGGAAATCTTCTGAAATTAATGCAAGGCTTACAGGATGAGAAGTGGCAGAGTATAATGTGGACACCCTCCACAAGCGAACCATGCACAAGGTTACTGTGGTGCTCTCAGCTCAAAATTACTTTTTTCCAACAAAAGCTGAAGCACACACATACCTTAGTAATAATCGGAGCTGAAACTTCTCTTATATATTTATTTACCAGCAGCACACTACGCCTGACGCGTTTCGGACAAATGTCCTTTATCAAAGGCTAAACCACCAAAGTGCATACAACCAATTTATGTTAATCCCTCTGTGACATCATAATGATGAATTACAAATTCATTGGTTGTAAACAACAATACTGAAGTGCCCTATACCTTTAAAACCATATTCCATGTTTAATTACAATATACATAAAAATAATCTAAACGTCTACATCTAAACATTAATACTTTAATAACCATGTTAAAAATTAACTAAAAAACTATTACAAAACAGACCAAAGTCACTTAATAATGTCTATCACCATATCTGGAACTTTCATCTTGAATTACTATCTACATTCTAAGTATGGTTTCAATTCTAAATGTGCATTGATACCTGGCTGTTTATATGCATTTAATCTAAGTATCCACTCATTTTCTTTTCTTAGAATTTTGTTTCGATAATTATCCTCTTGAATTATGTACTACGTTTTCAATGCCTATGAATTTAAAATTATGTTTCTCCATTTCTTCTTTTCTCAAAATATGTGTCGCTGTAGCATGTCAAATCTTGCTTGTTTATAGCCTCGTGATATGCTCTAATACTCTAATTTTAAATGCTCTTTCTGTTTTCCAATATAGTATGCTCCACAACTACATTGTGCCATGTAAATGATCCGTGTGTTACATGTTATTAATTGTCTCACACTAAAGGTTTTATTTTTCACCAATCACATTAAATTATTTTGTTTTTACTACATAATTACATGCACTACAGTTTTACATTGTGTCAACCTGTATAATTACCTAGTAAACTACTGGTGTGTCCCATTGTGGGCGTAAAATGACTGTTCACCAGTGTGTCTTTTAAAGTTGGCGATGTCTGTATGTAAAAATCGGAGTTGTGAAGACATTTCTTTTAGTCCTGGGTCAACAGCTAGTATGTCAATGCTTTTGAATAGTTTTGCCACCTGATAGCTTTGGGCACTATATTAAGTGACGAAGTGAAATCTATCTGTGTTCTCAAATACCATTTCTTTGTCTTTTAATAATTCATCCCTATCTACTGAAAATGCAGCCTGATATTCCCTTTCTATCACTTGATTAGTGTATCCCCTATTAATAAGACGACTTTTGAGGTCCCTTGCCTCAATTTCAAAATCAGACTCCTTGCTGCAATTTCTTTTAATTCTCAGGAACTGACCCTTTGGTATGTTTTCTATTACATGTAGACACCTACTAGACCTGCTGCTGAATAATATACAGCTTTCAGCCCTGAAAGTTCCAGGTTTCAATCTCACCACCAGAAAGTTACTTTAAGTAGTATGCCACTAGCATTTAGCTGTGCATAACCAAATGGTGGCAGCATAGAGGAATTCACGGATAAAGCAGGCACCAGAAACATTATAGTGGCAAGTGACTGTTCTCTGAGTCCTGAATCCAACCCATTACAAAGGCTGTCTGCTATTCAGAGCACACAGTAACATCATGGGAGTAGACAGAGTCCAGTTATGCACTTCTGTGTGGTGGGGAGAATTATAATGGACTAGGCAACATAAATAACAGACTTATTTCTACTCCATTTTTAGTTTACCGTATTAATAACTGGGAGAAATGAACTGAGACTCATGGTTCCATTATCCACTATATCCTGAGGCAAAAAGTCACAGGTGGGACTGGCAGGCACAAATGGTAATGAAACAGTGCTCACTCACTTCTGTTTGCATGTACTAAAGTTATTTATGGCAGGCAATACCACACCACAAACTTCCAGTGCTTTGAGGTGCTCTGCCTCTTCCTCAGGGAACTTCAGCATATCACTTACTTACTTAAACTCCAGGCATATCACAGCCTTTGCTGTTGTTCCAACCCCACAGGAAAGACCCTCAATAGCTGGAATGATTTCCACTGCTTCTGTGCCTTCTGACATTTTAGATGGGCAGGAAAGGAAAACTGAATTAAAGGAGGGGTCCTCCCTTGCAGCTCTGGCTCAAGCAGCTCTCTCGCCCCACTCCTCTGACTTGGACTGACTTATGCCCCCAAGGAATGCAACTGCATGGCACACTATGCCCCTACTTCTGCATATGCACTTCAACATATCACAGTCAGGGCTGTCAAACCATAAACCTAGAGGTGCCAGTAGGCAACTATACTGAAATTTAGGAACTCTTGGAATTCTTGGGGGTTACATACTCCCCCCACAGAACCCTCGCTGTCTCCTGTAAGGTTAGGAAAATGGCAGTCCTCTTGGGCATTAATTCCATGGGAGTCCCACTAAACTCTTCTCAGCCTGTGACCAGCACAGGCAGAACACCCAAAAGAGATTTTGTGCACATTTTGGACTTCCAATCTCAATGGAGAGTTTACGGAAAACAATAACAAAATGGGGACCCTCACACAACAGTCTCTTGAGTATAAGGACAGAAGGAACTTATGCTAATGTTTACATCAGACTGTGCAACCATCAGTCAGTCACTTAACTGTTAGAGACTACTGGTTGCTAAACAGCAGGATACCCCCCCTCCAAGGGACACACCATGCACGTCTTACCTTTCACCTCAGGCTTTCTGTGTTAAGGCATGGAAACATAACAGTCCAGAAAAAATGCTGCTTTAAGTAACATACACATACAACTACATAACCTATACATTGTTATACATGATATGGCATAACAGGCCCTGGACCAAGTATTCCCATGTCACAATAAAGTTGAGGGGTTTCAAACAAAAGTATGATAAGATTATGCATAACAGTCTTTTAGTTGAGGTAGGGAATACTAAAACCATTAATGGTTTCAAGCATGGATGGAACAGAGTAAAAGGTAGAGTGGCTACTTGGGGTGGCAGAAATTGGGAGGAAAATAGGTAGGTGGATGGGGAGTACTAGGACCCTGAATGGACATTAGGTCCCAGGGTTAGGCAGGGAACCACAGGGAGACTGGATGGACCATTGGTCATTTTCTCTCATCATTGTCTAGATTTCTATATTAGACTCAGCTGTTTTTGTACAAAAATGCAACACAACTGTATAAAACATTGTTTCTTCCTTAAACATTTGATATAAACTTTCACATTACCAAGGGAACAGAAACCCTAAAAAGTTCATTTGAAAGGAGAAACATTTGTTAGAGCCTCTGCTGGTTTAAAGAGTCACTGGAAAAAAAGGCCAAGGACAACAGAGATGCAAAATGCAAAGAACAGTCTCATCCCATCCATCCATAGCATCAGACACTCCTTGGAGTAAGATCAGGCAATGACCCTATCAGTCCAGATCAATGGGAGCAACAACAAAGTCGCTTCTTAGTAATAGCAGGATGAACGGGATCTGATCTTCATCAAGCAAAATGTGCTGCTCCCTCAATGCAATGCAGGGTTGAGACCGTCTTTACCCAATGAGGGGTTGAAACACACATGCGTTGGCTTGAAAAAATGTTGCAAAATGTGAAGAACGTGAAATGAAGGTAATTGAGGTGATGTGTGTAATCTCGAATATCTGGTTCGATAGTCTCAGATATCATTGTTGGTACTGCAAACATTCTGACAGATGTCTTCCCCAAAGAAGGTCAGTGACACCACATAAAAACCTAGCAGAAGGGGTGTGGTGGGTTAGGAAATGTTGCTTCCCTTGTTTTGTTTTGTTTTTGCTGAGATCCAAACAGCTGCAACAGTGGCATAGCTCCTTCCACTCCTGTTGGGTACAAAACTGGTGGTGTCTCCTCCTGCAGATGAGACTCTGGTGCAAAGTTCCCATATGATCAGTAAGACAACCAGCAAACAATGGTGAAGGCAAGCTGAACTCTAGTGCATTGAGTTTTTTGGTTGTATCACTCGATGGCAACCCACATCATGTCTTGTTGAGGATCAGACCCCTGTTAAGATGTCACAACAAGCAACCACCTCACATGAATAAAATTCTTTGAAGTCTGACTTACAGGTGCAAGGCAGGATGTTTGGAAACCCCAAGCAGCATACAATATTCCAAGCAACAGCACAAAGTGCATGAGTCTCCCATCAACTACAATCCATATTCAGGTTATTCAGTCTCTGTACAGATTTCACAAACAGTTCCAAAACCAGTTTTCAACTTTTACTACAGGTCAAAATTAAATAATTCTTAAAGTTCTTTAAAAAAAAAAGTGCACAGTTCTACAACTACAGCAAATAAAGTTTCCCAGATGGCCCTCCATATCACCATGAACAAGACTCCATATACCCCCCCCCCTTCAATCACTGGGATATTCACGGGTGACACTGAGTCTTGTGGAAGGGGCCATACCACAAATGCATTTCTGGTTGGGTTGATGGGATGTGGGTCTGGAGAACAGGAACTTAGCTGTGAACAAGGCACCATCAGTTGCAACAGTTACAGTCATGAAATTCCACACCAGCTGGACAGTCTAGATATTGCTTTAGTCAGACTCACACAGAGAACCATTGGTATAATCTTGATGGGTATTCAGAATTAAGTAGGAGTTTTAGGTTACAAAATCCCATGCATTAACATCTGATCATCAATTTGGTAAGACAAGGAGTCTCCCTTATACAAATACCCTTTTGGTAGCATAGCTGTTTGGTATCAGCAGTTCAGATTTCTCTTGAACTCCCACAGGGTAATAGGCATACTGCAGTTGAAGGCATGTTTAGCTTTCTGGCACCTGGCTGCATATAAGCAGAGACCAGCAGTCCATAAGTAACTGGAATAGTTGTGTATAGCATTAATGGAAGACCTTGTTTTGTTACTGTACTTCACAATGCCCACAAGCATGCAAAGGGATGGTTTGGCCTACCTGGGCACCAACATTTAACACCTCAATCTGCTATCCCCACATATGGAGAATGGAATCTCCAAAGTGAGAAAGAGCATCAGACCCAGCAAGGCAACCTGTCTGACAGCATCCATGGTGGCAGCAAAGGATCTCTACCAGGGTCCCATTGTGTACAACATCATAGCAACCCAGCTAAGCACTCAGAAGGAAACTCAGCAAGAATTTTAGCATTAGGCTAGCAGCAGCTACATGTCTACTTAGCCTCTCTGGTGATAGATTATGTTAAATGGACACCGTCAACCTGTTTTTCATCATATTATTTCTAGTTAAAAACCTACATTTTATGATTGCTTACCTTCTCTAAAATTCATTAATGTTGCTGTTTGTTTTGTCTCCTTGTTTAGTAGAACTGAAATGCATGCTAATGTATATTTATAAACAACATTGTTTTGTTTACAGTCCTGGATCTGTTCTTACTGCATACCTCCTGAGCATTAGAAACATCCCCAAGCAGTGCAGTCACTCATGAGGCAGTAGCCTCCTAAACTCCCACTGCTTCACAAGTGTCTAGATGGTGTTGTGGGTGTTTCCAAGTCTAGGAAAGATGCAGTTGGAGATGATCAAGGAATGTAAACAAAGCTGTTTTGGTGTGGTAACACCAGTATGTAGGCAGTCTGTTTTTCACTGTTTTAAAGAAAAAAGAATCAGAATCAAACTACCAGCTATATCAGCCATCTTCACAGAATGCTTGCAATCATAAAATGTGTTTTACAAACTAGGGACACTTTGAGACCTAAGGAGGTCGATAGTGTCCCTTTTAATAGCAAACAGTAAACACAGTCTCATGCAAAAATGGTAGTTCAGTTAAATTTCAAGCATATTGCTTTGCTGTTGTTCTGACCCTGCTGGGCAGATCCTTGATAGTTGGCTAGATTGTTACTGACTCCACCTCTTCTTCTGAAGGATACAGGCAGGAAAGGAAGACGAAAGAAAACGAGGGGTTCTCCTTCACTGCTCTGGCCCATGTGGCTCTTTCCCCACTCCTCTAACTTACGGCAGCTGCACAGCACACCAGGCCCCTCATCCTACACACGCACCATAGCACATCACAGTCAGAGCTCTTAAACCCTGAGGTGCAAGCAGGCAACCACAATGAGATTTACGAACCCTGAGAATTCCCAGGAATTGGACAACTCTTTACATTTTAATAACACTCATGTCCCCATATATGTTAATCTTCTGTTTTAAAAAAAAAATCCTGACCTTACCCAACCTGGTGATACTGGGGAAGGATAGATATACTTCTATGTGGGAGATCTGGGTTTGTTTTTCAGACCCCACCAAAACCACCCAGAGCTGAAAAAGTCTAGGGAGCCTTATGGGGCAGTGTTAGTCAGGCTGTCAGTCAAGCTTTATTATGCATTTGACAGTTTGCCTTAGTGTTTAAAATGTAAAACACAATAAGTACAGCTGGAACATAAATTCAGTGATAAAAGTTACATTATGTGTGTGTGTGTGTATATATATACTTTTTTTTTCATGGCAAAAAAACAGTTTAATGTATCAGTTAGGGTTGTTCCACAGAGACAAAAGAGAGGAAATTCAGTGTTAGGGATGAAAGGCCCCTTTGCATCCCCAGCCCGCCCCCAACCAGCATCGGGATATGCACTGGGGTCGCCGGCCCTAACTCACACCTATCACATGTGTAAACAAGCTGAGGTATAGGAGAATGGGGTGAGAGTTAGACCGACGCATCCTAATGCACACCCCGATGGATGGGTGGGCTGGGGTTGTAAGGGTCAACCCTAATTCGAATTCCCGCTTTGTCACTGTGGAACAACCCTAACTGATGCATTAAATGGATTTTTGCCATGAATTCCCTTCTTTTGAGAATGAGGACTATAAATAGTGAATAATGTGGTGGTGGAGTCAGTCTTCGGCCCCCGTGCTCCCACCACGTGATGTCTTGTGACATAGTCACGGTAACTGCAATGCAAACGCAAGCACTAATGGTTATGCAAACGTAAATGGTAATGCAAATGTTAATAGAAACGCAAGCGCAAAGTGACACCAAAGCGAACAGTGACGCAAAAGGAGATACAAGCGCATACAGAAATGCAACTGGTAATGCGCACGATCATGGTACAGCTATTGTAAATGCAAATGTTAACCGTTACAGCAACAATAACACCAAATGGAACAGAAACAGAAAGGCAAATGTAAGTGCATACAGAAATGAAAAGCGTAAGGCAGACGGTCATGGTACCGCACTTGCAAACACAAATGGTAATGGTAACAGCAAAAATAACGCCAAAAGAAACAGAAACGCAAAGGCAAATGTAAGCACGTATGGAAATGCAAACCATAACATGCACAGTCACAGTACAGCAATTGAAATGCAAATGGTAACAGTAACAGCTAAATAATGCCAAGGAAACAGAAACGCAAACTCAAGCGCCAATACAGAAATGCAAACCATAAAGCGCACGGTCATGGTACCACAATTGGAAACGCAAATGGTGACAGTAACAGCAACAATAATACCAAAGGAAACAGAAACACAAATGCAAGCATGTATGGAAATGCAAAGCGTAACACGATGATCATCACAGGAACGCAATTGAAAATGCAAATGGTAACGGTAACAACAATGATGACGTAAATGAAAGACAAATGCAAATGGAAGGGCAGCCGCAAACGCAAATGGTAATGTGCACAGTGACGCAAAGTGAAACACAAACAGAAACAGTACTGTAGACACAAATGGCAAGAGTAATGCAAATGCAAGCGCAAACAGAAATGCAAAGGATAATGCACATGGTAGCATACACAGGAAAGCTAAGGCAAACGGGTATGGAAACGCAAGTGGAAATGCTATGTGTAACAGTAACTGGAGTGCACACCCTGGTTTTCCCCAACAGCTGCATAGAGAAACACAGTGACAACAAAGAATGTATGCATAATAATGGGTTGCGGAGCAGAAAATGAGGAGTTGGAATACTAAATTGCTTATATCTCAGGAACCGTACTACGTAGAAAAAAAAATTAAATTTCGTATGAATTATGACTTTCCTGGCTAGTTTTGTATCTAGCCCCCATTTGAGGGCTAAGCATTTTTCTGGCGAAAAGTCTGTATCTCGCACCATTTCCAAGATACGGGCCCCGAAAAGCGCGGCGGCAGACGCCACAATGTTAGTCTATGGAAAAAGTGTTAAATTTGGAGTACCATAACTTTGCATTCCTGCAATATTTTTTCACCAAACCACCAAAAGGCACATCTGTGAGAGGTTGGCTTTCTTCCTTCCTTCCAAATGTCAGCCCAAAAGACCAAACCGTTCTTTTGCAGCAGGGTGGCAAATAATTCCTGTAATTTTGGCCATAGTGTCACAAAGTAGTGTCATGATTTGTGACACTTTCGCAAAAAAATCCCAAAAGTGTGGCAGGTGCGACACTACTTTGCCACACTACTTTTCCCAAAAATTTCAAAAACATATTTCTGCGGTGTTTAACCCCAAAATAAAGACATGCCTAACATCCTCAGGGCTCGACTAGGTAAACACAAAAAGAACTGTGTCCCTAGATGGTCCCAATTTTAAATGCCAAGCATTTCTATGATCAGTAACTGAAAAAAATGGCTGACTCACAACACTACAAGGGTAATTTGCGACTCTAAAAACTGCACTTGTGACACTGTCGAACTTTTTAACTTTTCCCTTTGACTATAATGGGAAACTTGTTCTTTGAATAACTTTTGAACCGTTCAATATTTTTTTGTGAAATCTTCAAAGGCACATTGGGGATACTGGCCACATGTTCCCTGATGTTTTTGGACTGGTCGCACAAACCCTGTGACCTGTAGGCGCGAGCAAAGAATGCACAAAAAAAGGTAAATGTCCCAGAATGTCACTTAATAACTCCATAGCTGTATATCCAACTGGTAAAAAATTGGCAGATCATAAGATCTATGGCTACGCCACATGCCTGCCAAATTTCAGGCAAATCTGCTAAACAGTGGCAAAGTTATTAAGGTGCAAAGTTTCACCATTTAACCTTAAATGGGGTACTCAACCCTAACTATGGTAGCACAGATATATGTATGTGTGTATATATATATATATATATATATACAGGATCATAGGTAGTTTACAAGCTCAGTAGGCAGTATTGCCTTTTTTGAATTCGCCACCATATTTATTATTGGAAATGAAATTTTTTTATTACCCACATATATGTCTAATCTGTTTTTAAACATGCTTAATGTATTATTGTCCACAATATCTTCAGTTAGAGTGCTCCGCGTAGATATAACCCTTTGTGTGTACCACTGATTTCTTCTGTTTGTTTTGTTTTGAGTGCCACTTAATTTCTTTTTATGAGATCTTATATTAGTTATGGAGTGATTCATACACAATTCAATGGTTTCAAATATTGATTTATCAGAGAATGCTTCATAAACTAAAATTAGATCCCCCTTAGTCTCTTATATTGCATGGAACAAAGTCCCAATTTTTTTGTTGTGTACAGTAATCCAGACCCCTTACAGCTTTGATTTTTTTAGTTGCTTTACGTTAAACCTTTTCAATAAGTTGATTACATCTAACTGAGGTTGGGACACACACTGATGAGCAGTACTCAAGATGTGGTCTAACGAGGCTAGAAAAAAGAGGAATTATAACCTTTTCACTTCGACTGTTGATGTTTCTTAATATACAGCCCAGAACCTGATTCCCCTTCTTTATAATATTTGTAGTGTGTGTTTCAAAGAACATGTTCTTAGAAAATGTGACTCGTAAGTCTTTTTCATTTTCTGTTACTTGTAAATTTGTGTTATTTAGCTTATAGTTGTAACATGGGTTGTGCTTACCAAGATGCATCACCTTACACTTTTGTGCATTAAATAGTTCATTCTCAATAGACCAATTTCTAAATGTGTGAGATTTCTTTGTATTTCTTGAGATGAATTTTGATTTGATACAATGCCACCAAGTTTACAATCGTCAACGTACTTGACCATCCAGCAGTGATTGTTTAAAGGGAGAATTGATGATATCAGTATGTTAAAAAGTACTGGCCCCAATACAGATCCCTGAGGAACGCCGCTAAAACATTTCTGCAAGTAGACAAATGACCTTTAGTGACACATGTTGTCTCCTTCTGTCAGCCAGGACTCAATCCAATTTATTATTGATTGATACACCTTGGCTTTTGTTAACTGTTTAATCAGTATATTATGAGATACTAAATCAAAAGCTTTTGAGAAATCCAAAAATTATATCCACCAATAAGCCTTTGTCCAGAGCTTCACTTTCATGCTCAAAAAATGTGAAAGGTTAGTTTGGCATGATCTGCCTTTACAAACCCATGTTGAATATAATCTGTCTGCCCTGTATCTGATAGGTGTTCCAATATTCTGTTTTTAATCATCTCACCAATAATTTACAAAAATTGTGGTGAGAGTTATTGGATGATAATTTTGTGCCAGATTTCTATTACCATTTTATATAGTGGGATTACTGTGCATGATTCCAAATTGGTATAGTGGTACCTGTTTTGAAATATTGAACAGTTGAATACCATCAGGCCCCACAGAACCATTGGATTTAATAATCTTTATGACATCCATCACTTCTTTTTGAGTAAAAGATATGGATGTATCAAGTGATTTGTAATGCTGAGAAACTATTGTGAATTTGGGATTAAACACACTGATAAAGTATTTGTTTAGTTCATTTGTTATTTCCACGTCATAGTTATTATTCCATGTGTTGTATCTAATGGTCAAATTGTAGGACTATTATTTTTCAAGGAACCTATATAGTTAAAGAACATTTTTTATTACCCTTGATGGATGTAGCTATTCTTTCTTCATACTGCTTTTTGTTTTTCTTATTATACTTTTTTTTGTTTACTGCTTTTTATATGTCACCCAATTATTAGTTGTTGAATGCCTTTTATATCTTCTATATAATTTTTTTTCTACTTAGGCTCCTTTTGATAGTCTTATTCCACAGATATAGGGGTTCTTTTGTTGTTATTAATTTTGTATTTATGCCTGTTTGGTACCCATTGATTTATGCAAAATTGTATTTTATTTTGAAATTTAAGACAGATTTCATTCAAATCACAATCTGAAAAATCAGTGTCCCAATCCCAACTTTAAATAATTGCTTATTTGTGTATAGTCAGCTTTATAAAGTTCTTGGTTTTAGTGCAGCCTTTACTCACATTTTCTGTTTTATATTTGCAGTAATCAATACCATATTATGGTCACTGATAATGGATGAATTACTTCGCTTTAGCTATGTCCTCCTTTTTATTAGTTAGAATAAATCTAGAATTTTTTTCTCTTGTAGGTTCCTTTACTAATTGTTCCATGTTGTTTATGACCATGTAGTCCATAAATCTATTTTCTAATTCAGCAGTACATATACCTTGCACCCAGTCTATTTTTGGAAAATTGAAATCACCCATTAAGATAGAATTTTTGTCCAGTACCATATTTTCAATATTTATCATGAATTGATTATTTTGATCACTGGTTAGGTTGGGAGCTCTGTAACCTAATCCCATAGTAATGCTATAATTGTTTGCAATCAATATTTTAGTCCAAACCAATTTGATATTGTTTTTTTCTTCAGCATTACAATTTACTGGACAATATTTGTAATTATTGGATATATATAGGGTGATCCTCCACCTCATGCATTTGTATGGTTTTGTCTATCCTAGTGTATCCTGTTATGCCCGTGACACCAATCATTATTGTTAAACCCAGTTTCGATAACCCCACATATGTGAATGCTATTTGTTGCTAATTAGGCCTTTAGTTCATCCATTTTGTTGTTTAGGCTCTGGCGTTAAAACGTAGAATATGCATCTGTTTATTACTTTGATTATTTTTTGGTGATTATTATTTGATTTATGTTTTTCTTTGTTGGCTTTTGAGCCTTCGTTAATTAGAACTTTGGTAGAACCAATCTTTTACCTCCGTTATTTGTGCTTTGGTTCAGAGAGTCCAGGTTTGTTGATTCTCACCCTTATTTCTAGTTTAAATTTTATTGATATATGAGATTATATGTTTCCCTAAGATCCCATTTCCTTCCCGCTTAGATGTAATCTGTCCCATGAAAACAGTTTATGCCTGTCTTCAAATTCCTCCCAGTGTGTAATGCATCCTATCTGTTGTTTTAAACACCAGCTGTGTAGCCAATTGTTTAAAGTTTTGATTTTTGCATGATTTGACTTTGATGCTCTGGGGATTGGAAGTATCTCTGAAAATGCCATTTTGCAGTTAAAAAGTGCAAGTTTGTTTGTCATTGCTGCAATATCTTGTTTGATTTTGAAAAGAGGTTCCCTGAATATATTATTTGCACCAGCATGTATGATTACCAAAGAATCACATGATTTTGCTAAGATATCATCTAGCATTAAGGTCAAATCATTAATTCTTGCTCCCCCAAAGGAAGACAGTGTTCTAAATTCCTTGTCACTGTTACAAACTATTCAATCTTAGTGCTTAATTATTGAGTCACCAAGTGTGTATATTGATTTATGTTCTGATTGGAAATCCATAAGATTTGTATCATCCAATTGGAGTAAGGCTGTACCTTGTGTCTGTATTTGCTTATGCATGGAGGTTTCAATACTAGAAGAGCTAGAGGTTGAGGTCTGGGCATTTGGACTAATACGGTTAAGTCCTTCCACATCAGTACTTGGTAATATTATGGGAATTAGTGGAAATACATGTTCAACACTATTTATTATTTGTTCCTTAGAAAAATCACCAGGACAACTGAATATATCATAACAATTTGTCAAAGGTAACTCAAAGGTTCTAGCTCTGTCACCGTTTTTGGAGCTTTGGCACTCTGAACAGTGAACCATTCATCCTCTGCACAAGTGTCAGGTTCTCTAGATCTTTTCCTATTATACCTTTCCTGATTGTTCATTTCTATAGTTTTGTTTGATTCTTTTTTGGATTAGTGTATGTTTAATGTTTGTATCTTTATTTATTTCAGTGGCACAGTCTCCTGTTTGGTTTATTTTATCTAAGTACTCAGATGCCTGTAAATCAGTGTCCTTATTTAATTTAAATCAGGCTGCCATTTCCATTTGGCTTGCTTCTACGTAATTCAATCTGTTGTTAAGGCTTTGGCAACTATTTCATACATATTGCAGTACAAACATCTCACCCCCACGTTGCCATTTATTGTCACAATATAATCAGCCATGTTTAACTACAAGGTCAATGTCAGACTAGCAGCAGATAATACTGTTCCACGATAGTGTACTTTCAATTATTTCTTCTGTATAGGTTGCTTTGGTCTTACCCAATTGGTTGGATCATGTATGGGTGATGGTGCAGAATCCAATCCTACCTCTTCTCAAACACTTTACAAACATGCATAAACACATGCTAGATGTGCATGCTTTTGCATGAATCTTCACAGGTAAGCATCGCACTCACCCTGCTCATAGCAGGTCTGTTTAATGCCCAAGAGTGACCAGGAACTAGATCCATGAGTCAGCTAGCTAACAATGTGAATTAAAAATAAAGATTTGCACCTATTTACTGAGTCTTTACTGAGGAAGAGGAGGGTAATGGGTCTGAAGGGAGTACAAGGGTGAGAATGGTGCAGAATGGACACAAGTCCCTTTACACGAGAAAGGGTCCTGAAGGAACTGGAAGTAATAAGAGTTGATAAAGCAATGGGGCAAGATGGGGTGCACCCCAGGGTCCTTAAAGAACTAAGAGAGGTGGTGGCTGAACCTCTGGCTATCCTGTTTAGCCGATCACTGGAAACAGGGGAGGTACCCAAAGACTGGAGGACAGCAGATGTAGTCCCCTTATACAAAAGTGGGAACAAAGAGGAAGCAGGGAACTACAGAGCAGTCAGCCTCACCTCAGTAGTGGGGAAGATCATGGAAGCACTGCTGAAGGAGAGATTGGTGGAACATCTGGTTGTCAATGGACTACAGGACCCAAGGCAGCATGGTTTCACCAGGGGGAGGTCATGTCAGACCAACCTCATTGAATTTTTTGACTGGGTGACTAGGAGGTGGATCAGGTGAGGGTAGTGGACATGGCCTATCTGGACTTCAGCAAGGCCTTTGACACTGTGCCACAGAAGACTATTACACAAACTGGGGAATATGGGTGTGGGCAGGACAGTAGTGTGGTGGGTAGGTAACTGGCTGGGTGGCAGGATACAGAGGGTGGTGGTAAATGGCTGTCACCCACAGAGGGAAGAGTGACCAGTGGGGTACCACAGGGATCAGTACTGGGACCGGTCCTATTCAACATCTTCATCGGTGACATGTGCGAGGACCTAGAAGGCAGAATTTCACTGTTCGCTGATGACACAAAGCTCTGAGGACAGAGTAGACACACCAGAGGGTGTAGACAGAATGAGAAGGGACCTGCAGAAACTTGAAGAATGGTCAGGGTTTGGCAGTTGAAATTCAATGCAAAGAAGCACAAGATAATGCATATGGGGCACAAAACCCTGGCACAATATATCAGTTGGGGGTGAGATATAGCATGCACCAAGCAGGAAAGGGATCTTGGGGTTATCATCTCTGATGACCTCAAGGTAGGGAAACCTGTGTGACAAGGCATCAGGTAAAGCAAATAGGATGCTGGGATGTATAGGCAGGGGCATTACCAGCAGAAAAAGGAGGTCATAATTCCGTATACAGACACTAGTGAGGCCCCACCTGGAGTACAGTCTACAGTTCTGGAGACCATACCTACGTAAGGACATAGACAGGGTAGAGAAGGTTCAGAGGAGGGCAACAAAGATGGTGCATGGATTGCATCACAAGTCCTATGAAGACAGGTTGAAGGAACTGAACATGTACTCCCTGGAGGAGAGGAGGGAGAGAGGGGATATGATAGAGACATACAAGTATCTTACAGGGAGGAACAGGGTGCAGGAAAACACTATTTGTAAGTGAAAAGATGTTCCAGAACTAGAGGGCATGGGATGAAGTTGGAGGAGGACAATTCAGAGGAAACATGAGAAAGAATTTCTTCACAGAACGAGTGGTGGACAAGTGGAATACCCTGCCAGAGGAAGTGGTGGGGGCTGAAACAATCACGGGATTTAAGAATGCATGGGATAGACATAAAGGAATTCTGGAGGTCAGGGGTAAGGTGCAACAGACTTCTAGAAAAACAAGCTGAACTTACAAGCTCAAATGGGCAGACTGGGTGGGCCATAGGCCCTTATCTGCCGACACTGTCTATGTATCTATGTATCTATTTGCTAGCATGAGCCACTCATCCGTGGTTCTGGCAGGCACCAGGTTCTGAATCTGTGCCCAAAATGAGTTAAAATAATGTGTTTGCTGAACTGTAGTCCTACTGCTCAAAAACGGACTACAGTTTCTCTTCCTGAAACCAAACAGGTCACAGGGCTCAGACACACCAATCGGGTGCTTTCCCAGTGATGCTAATCAGAAAAACAGCTTTTAGTACAACAAAATAGCTGCAGATAGTCTGCACACATGTCAGCAGTGCTCAGAGGCTTTACAGCAATAAGTGTACAAAGATCATCAACCCCAACTCTCACCCCATTCCATGTATAAGCAAGTTGACATGCTACAGTATAGGAGAATGGGGTGAGAGTTAGAACTGACTATCCCATGGCACACCTCTATATCTGTTAGTGTGTAGAGATGGGGGCATGGGGATGGGGTGGTGGGGTGGTAACCCTAACATTGAATTTACACACTTTTGTCACTGTGTAAACAACCCTAACAGATGCACTAACAGAAGTTTTTCTGCAAAGAATTTCCTTTCTTTTTGAAAAAGTGTAATACAAATAGTAAATGGTATGTGTTGGTGGCCCCGTGCTCCCACCAAGCTGCCTATTTCTGCATCATGATATGTGTCTGTGGGAGTGTGGGCCCTCCGGGCCCTGCTCTGTGACTTACACATAAAGTACAGTTACGTAAGAACTTACCGTAACAGTAGATCTTCGAGAGAGGCTCTTGCAGTAGGTAATTACATGTAGGACTGATGCCAGCATGTGCCAGGACCCCACTGAAAAATTTATAGCTAGCAGTCCCTGGCGAGGGACCGCCCCCACATCAGGTGACCGGCGTCAGGAGACATCGGTACAAAGGGGAGGTCCCAGACACCCGCCTTCCAGTTCTTTCCCGCCACAGGCCAAAAGAGGCTGGATGAGAGAGAAGCAGATGTTTCTCTATATGGAAAAGGAGCTGAAAAAGCCTAGGGGGATGGAGGGTGGGAAGGTATTACCTACTGCAAGAGCCTCTCTCGAAGATCTACTGTTACGGTAAGTTCTTATGTAACTGTACTATCTTACTTTGAGAGGGCCCTTGCAGTAGGTAATTACATATAGGACTGAATCCCAAGCAGTCTGGAATAAAGAAAGGCACCGGGAGGAGGAAACTACTCCAAGAAGTAGCTCTAGCCGTGCAAGCCTCAAGACAGGAGGTCTTGCAAAACCGCTAGCCCGAAGCCTGCTCTATGGCAAGAGGCAATATCCAAACTGTAGTGTTTCGTAAAGGTATGCACTGAAGTCCAGGTGGTGGCATCGCATATGTCTGCCGCAGACACATTCTTGAAACAAGCTGCAGAGGCAGCTACTCCTCTTGTGGAGTGGTCTCTGACTTGACCCAGGAGGGTCTTGTGGTACTTGTCATAACAGAAAGTGATGCAATGAGCCAACCACTTAGACAGGCATTGCTTGGAAACTGCATTGCCTTCCCTTTTGTGAGCAAAAGAGATGAACAACTGATCGGTCTTTCTGAGATCCTTCATCCTGTTGGTGTAGTATCTCAGAATCCGGTGAACATCCATAGTATGGAGTAAATATTCCTTGGTTACAGTACTCGTGAAAAAGGCAGGTAGCTCCTATGGACTGATTTAAGGTAGACTCTGCTACTACTTTAGGTAGAAACTTAGGATGCGTGTGAAGAGCAACTGCTCCTTGTGAAAAATCAAGTAGGAAATTTTACACATCAGGGCCTGGAGCTTGGAGATTTCTTCGAGCCAAGTAATGGCCACCAAGAAGAGCCGCCTTCCATAGAAGAAACTTCAAATCTGCAGAAGCTGCAGGTTCAAAGGGAGGAAGGGTAAGTTTCTCGAGAACAAAATTCAAGTCCCAAGGGGGCAGGAGTATGGATGGGGGGCCTAGATGGAGAACCCCTCTGAGAAAGGTCTTAGAGACCTCCAGTTGAGCGAAAGCTTTGTCTGCGAAGGGAACATGATAGGCCGAGATGGCCGCCATGTGTACCTTCAAAGAGGAATGGCTGAGACCCAGGTCGAACAGATGATGTAAATACTCCAGCAGAAGCCCCACTGAACAGGAGAAAGGCTCCACGTTCTTGGAGGCGGCCCAAATAGTGAATCTTTTCCACTTCATGGCATAAGTGGATCTGGTGAAGGGTTTTCTGGCCTCCACTAAAATCTCCGCCACTTTGGGAGACACACCAAAATGGGATTGGGCTAGGTCTGCAGGAGCCATGCATGCAGCTGAAGAGATTTGAGGCCTGGATGGACCAGGATCCCCTGATCCTGGGTCAACAAACCTCGAGATAGAGGAAGAGGAAGAGGAAGTGGATCCTCTGAATATTGAAGAGAGAACCAGATTTGCCTGGGCCAGAAAGGAGCGATCAGAATCATTCTTGCTCCTTCTGAAGCTAGTTTCTGCAAGACTGTGGGATAAGAGAAATTGGGGAAAGGCATAGACGAATCTGTCCTTCCAGTCTAGAGACAGAGCATTGTTTCAGAAAGCGCCCGCACTGGAACTAGCGAGCAGAAGGTGGGAAGTTTTATGCTTTGGGGGATGCGAACAGGTCAATCTGTGGTGTTCTCCAAAGTTGGAAGATATTGTCTAGGACCCCTTGGTCCAGTTCCCACTCGTGAGTCAGAACAGAAGAGCAATTTAGCCTGTCTGCCAGGCTGTTGTCAACTCCTGGAACGTGAATCACCGTGAGGTGAAGGTCATGTTGTGTTGCCCAATCCCAAACCCTCATTGCCTCCCTGCATAGAGGGTAGGACCGAGTTCCTCCCTGCTTGTTGATGTACCACACTACACACATGTTGTCCGTCTGGACGGCTAGTTGGCCGGGAAGGATGTATTGGTGAAGGGCTTGGAGAGTGTACAACACTGCCCGAAGCTCAAGCACAGTGATGTGAAGCGCTTGTTCTAGCCTGGACCAAGAGACCTGGGTCCGATGAGGGCCTAAATGGGCTCCCCAACCTTCACCTGAGGCATCTGTGGTTAGAGTCTGGGAGGGGAAGGATGAAAGAAAGGAACCCCCCCAAAATAGGTTCTCTCGAACCATCCACCATTGTAAGTCTCTCATCATCGGCAATGAGATCAGAACTGAGTGATCTAGGTCGTCCACTAGTTGATCCCACTGACAGCGTAGAGTTGACTGAGAGATCCTCATGTGGAGTCGAGTGGGAGGGACCATTGGGATAGCAGCCACCATGAGCCCGAGAAGACAAAGGACCGAATTTGCCGAGAGCATCCTGCGGTCGGATAACAGACTTATCTGGGTCTGAAGAGAGGCCACCCTGTCTGGAGGCAGGAAGGCCTTGCCCATGGTCGTATCAAGGATTGCCCCAATGAACTGTAGCCTCTGGGAAGGGTCCAGATGAGACTTGGAATGGTTGATGGTAATACCCAGGCAGGCAAAAACCTGCTGGGTGAGGGAGAGGAAATGCAGGAGTTCCTCCCTGGACGAGGCCGCCAGGAGCCAGTCGTCCAGATAAGGGAACACCTGTACTCCTTGGTACGCAAGAGGTGGGCTGCCATTTACTTACTCAGGCATTTGCAAATACTCTGGAACTGGGGACAGACCAAAACGAAGCGCCTTTGAACTGGTAGTGGTCCCTGGAATGCAAACGAAGGTATTTGCAATGAGATGGGTGAATGGGAATGTGCAGATAAGCATCCTGCATATCCAGGGCACAAAGCCATTGACCCGGCTGGAGGAGGGTCAGAAGGCTCTGCAGAGAGAGCATCCTGAAACTTTTGTACTCTACATAAAGATTCAGGGAACTGAGATCTAAAATCGGTCTGAGATCTCCCGTCTTCTTTGGAACCAGGAAGAAATGGGAATAGTAACCCGTCCCCTGAAGATGAAGGGGGATGGGCTGTATCACTTGCTTCAGCAGAAGAGACGAGATTTCCTCCTGGACCAAAGGAAGGTGTTCCCGTGAATACGATCACTTCGGAGGGGGTGGTGGGGTAGTTTCTCAAGAAACTCTATGGAGTGTCCTTCTGCTATGAGCTGGAGCACCCAAGAATCCGTGGTTATCCTCTCCCATCCCGGAAGGTGGAGGGAAAACCTCCCTCCTACCGGTTCCTCCGGGGAGTCCGGAGGCAGTGGTAGAGGATAGGAGTCAGGTGGTGTGGGACAGTGCCGCAGCTGAAACACCCGCTGCTTTTTTGGGCGGGGGGGGCTTAGCAGCCGCGGGGGCCCAACGTTTTGTGGCCCGCCTTCCCTGGGGTTTCGCCTTTGGCCAATTCCATCTGCGAAAAGGACAGCGCTGCTGCTGATGGGGATGGTACATGGAATCAACTGATTTCAGAGCCGTCCCCTTCTCCTGCAAATCAGTAATGATGTTCTTGACATCACCCCCGAAAAGCACTGACCCCCAGAAAGGTGCTTCCTGGATAGCAGATTGCACCTCCGGGACCAGACCTGACACGCAGAGCCAAGCATGATGCCGTAGGCCTATGGCGAAAGCTGAGCTCTGCCTAGCAGTGACCACTGCGTCGTATGTCAGACATAGCATGTGGCGACTGGCCGAACGAGCAGAGCGGACGAGATCAGCCAACTTCTGTTTGACTTGGGAGTCAGGCAAGGAGCCCAGCTTGGTTTCCACCTGAGTAAGGATGGCCTTCTGGTAGTCCCCTATGTGGCCAACATAGTTCAGGGCCCTAATCACAAGTGTGGAGGAAGCGTAAATCTTTCTCCCGTACTGGTCCAGAAGGCGAGATTCCTTATCAGGAGGTGAGGAGCTAAGATGTTTTGGGTTCGCCGACCGGCCGTGAGTGGTGCTAATCACGACCAAGTGGGCATGAGGGTGAGAATTCAGGAAATCAACACCCTCTGGAGCCTGATATAGACTGTTTTACTTCCTAGGAAGTGGGGCTAAGGCAGACGGCTGTTTCCATATCGTGGTGACAAGGTCGGCGTGAGGCTCTATCCAGGGTGGCACTAGTGTAGGAGCTGTCACAGGCAGATCCAGACGTTCAGTGAGTTTCAGATGCTGAGGATCTGGTTCCAAAGAGTGCCACTGATGAACCTACTGGATTTTTCTAAGCAACTCCGTAAAAGAAGGATCCTCCGGAGGAGACTTCGGAGGAGTCCTTGGCCGGGCCTTCGATGGAAAGCGAGGCTCGTTGTCTCTCTCGGAGCAGCCGTTGGAAGAGTCCGAGGAGTCCAAGAGTGAAGAAGAGGAAGAAGAAGAGTAAGACTCCCTTTCCCTACCCGGGGGAGGAATGGGTCCCTTGGTTAGTCCCTGGGGATGCGTGTCCTGCCCCTCTCTGGATCCAGATGGAAGAACCCTGGAGTCCAGAGGTGGTGAGGGAGTGTTCCGTCTGGGGCGTATGGGAACCTGGGATGGCACTGTCACCGGAAGGTGGTTCTCGACCCCTTTGGTGAGCTGAGCCTTGGCCTCAGCCCACCAGGAGGCCAGAGTCTCCTGCAGGTCCACCAGCAGCCATGAGGGTGGTAGAGGAGGAGGAGGAGGTGGGGGATAAGAATATGGGCTATACCCATATGGACCGTATCCAAAACCCGGCTGCGGGTAACCCGGCATCGGGTATTGAGAGGGCGAGTACTGCGGTGTCGGGAAGCCCGGCGTCGGGTACTGCGGCATCAGATACGGCGTTCCCGGGTACACCGGTGTTGAATAAGATGGCGAGTACCCAGAAGCCGGGGAGAGCTGCCTAAGCAGACGGCCTGGCTGGGAACCCCACGGCCGGTCCATAGCGGAGAGCCCGAGGGAGGGCCGATGGGAGCAGGAACTCTCCCTGAGTTGGTAAGGCCGACGCCAGGGCCGATGGCAGAGGCCCTGATGCTGGAGGTACCGATGTCAGAGGGGCGCGCCGGAGCCAAGTCCAGGGAGCCGAAGTCCAGGGAGCCGACATCAGGTCCGTCGCCCAGATGGAGGAAGGACTGACGGAGGAAAAATCCCAGCTGCACCTGGGGACGGAGGGGAGAAGTCTCCGGGGTCAGGATGGGGGGACTCTGGTTCCCCAGATGGCAGCGAAGGCTGCGGTGAACTGGGAATGATGGACGTTGGGGGGTCCGTTGTCGGTTCCCTCGCCGGGCGGACGTCGGACGAGCCGACGTGAGGCATAGAGGCGAGCTCTCAGTGGGCACCGGAGGAGCCGACGTCTAACTTATGAGAGCCATCACCGGAGACAGGTCGAGAGGAAGGGTTGGCCTGGTCCAGTGGGGAAGAAGCCGCGCGTCACCCCTGAGGGTCGGACGTCTTACCAGCCCTCTCTGGGTGGACGTCAGAGGAGCCGACGCCTGGCTTACCAGAGTCGCCCACGATGGTAGGCCACAAGCCTGCAGCCGAACCGGGGAAGAGGGCTCCAACTGCCCAGAGGCGCCCGCAAGGCCCGAGCGTGAGCCAGACGGGCGGGCCGACACCACCTCAGAAACCTCCGAGGTAGCCGTCAAGGAGCGATCCCCCCAGAAGGGATTTTACCTGTGTGCCCGTGACTCGAGGGAGACATGGTGGAGGAGCTTTGTCCGGTGCCTCCTTGTCCTTCTTCTTTGATGGCCTTTGGGGGACGTGGACCCCTGCCTTAGCTTTTTAAGCTCCTTCTCCATAGAGCTCATTTTCTTCTTTGCCTCCAGGGATTGCTACCGACTTTTTCGGGTGGCCACGTTAAAGCTAGGGCAATGCTGGCACTTCTCGACTTGATGATCCGGGTCTAGGCAGAACAGGCACAGGGAGTGGCCGTCCTTGTCCGGTAGTTGGGTGCTGCTTGAATCGCACTTGTTCTTGTGCTCGGAGGGTGTAGGGGACGACATACACCGACGTTAGTACTGACGTTGTCAAAAAAATAAGATTTTTCAGTAAAAAAAGATGAAGGTAGGGCTGACGAAGCACAAACTTTTCCGCGAGGTGCTGCATGAGCTAACGGCGGGAAAGAACTGGAAGGCAGGCATCCGGGACCACCCCTTTATACTGACGTCTCCTGACGCCGGTCACCTGATGTGGGGGCGGTCCCTCGCCAGGGACTGCTAGCTAGAAATTTTTCCGTGGGGGCCTGCCGGCATCAGTCCTATATGTAATTACCTACTACAAGAGCCCTCTCGAAGTAAGAGCTACAGAGCCATACAGCAGCCCTATGGGGCAAGGAAGCCTTGTAACACAAATTTGCCAATATCTTAGGAATCATAGCAGTTAGGAAAAAAAGTCCAAGTGTCGTTGTAATCATGACAGCAATTACTACACGCAGCATATATTGACTGAATCCATATCTCGCACTCATTTACAAGATATAAGAACTGAAAAGCACTGTGATTGCTAACTCTGTGGGCGTAATAGTGGCTCCACGGACATGAAAATTAGCAATTAGAATACTAATTCCCAAATATCTCAGTAATCGTATAAGTAGAAAAAATTCAAATTTCATGGTATTCATGGCTTTCTAACCTACTTCTGTACTTATAGGTGACTAAGAATTTTCTGATGAAAATCTGTATCTTGAACCATTTTCGAAATATGGGCACTGAAAGGCATCATGGGCACCAATGTTACCTTATGGGAACATTTCTGAACTTCAGAATGCTGTAACACGGGCCTGTTCAATATTTTTATACCAAACCACCAAAAGGCACATCGGTGGGACTAGGGCTTGCCATCCTGAAAATTTCAGGCCAATAACACAATCCACCTTGCCACAATGAAGTAACAAAGGAAACAACACATAGCAAAATGTGTTCATACAGTGTTACTGTAATTACATAGAGAATAATGGATAGCCAGCTATCGGTAACAAGCTGTTTAGTTCATCGAGAGGTTGCCATGGTGACCCTTTGAACCTTGAGAGTGTAGCTTGAGATGTTCAGTCGCCATGCGCTACCTCGAGATGCACTAACTCAGCTAGTTACCATTAGCTGGGTATACATTGTTTTTTATAGTGTAGGATGCCAACTGCTATGAAACGCGACTATTTGGGTGACTGACTTTGTTTTTTTCTCCTCTTTGCTGCTCACTTCACTGTTGTTTTCACCACCACGGCCGCTTCCTGGTCATATAATGCACATGCACATGCGTTGCTACGTTCGATATTGTTATGTTATAGTAGCTCATGACTAGTGCAGCATAACAGCTGTAATGACATAGTTGCTACAGCATAACAACATCTTGAAAGTGATGGATTTTAATGCTAACAGCTGCTCCATCATACACTATTTTAATGTTATTGCGGCACTCTATCTCTATAATGGGAATGTTATCGGCACACAAAAATGTTGCCATGGTTACTTTTTCCCTGAACACAACTGTTTTCATGGCAACAAAAATATTGCCGTGATCAACAAATGGCAAAAGTTTAAAAACATATTTATGGACCACCTGGTAAAAACGAATGCCAGGTGCATGTTCCTCAGGGCCCATTAGTAACCACAACTGTTGGTGTTTACCAAAGGGCATTATTTCTGAGTTACAATGTTTATTTTCTGTCACTAACTGAAAAACAAGATAGAGGCAGCAGAAAACAATTTAGGGAGCTCGACAACAAAAATATGATCGCAAAAGTGTTCTAATGCACATAATAATTTTCCCATAGGCTACAATGGGTTACGAAAAAATGGAATAACTTTTGAACTGAGCAATATATTTTCACCAAATCTTTAAAGTCACCAGTTCAACCCAGGACGATGTGGACAAACAAATCTGAAGCCACTTAAATGCATTCTTCAGTCCATTATGCCTTACTGAAAAATGTGCAAAAAGCATGAATGTTCACTTTTTGAGCACCCACGGTTCCGCAACTGTACATCTGACCAGAACAAAACTTTCCAGATCCAGCGATCTATGGTAGGCAGTTGTGTATTCTAAATTACAGGCAAATCGGACAAACAGTTGCAAAGTTATTAAAGTGTAAACTTTGAGGTTTAACATAGAAGTGGCCATGCAACCCTAACTATACAGGCCCTACCGGGCCAGTATAATATACTGTAGATGTTATCCATGTCTAAGGCAGTAAAGAATCACAATACACACACTAATCAAGGAGTTGTATGTTATGTATGTTGGGGAAAAGAGAGCACAGCTCTGAAATTTTATTATTCCATAATCTAGTCAGGAGAATCATCAACTTCCTTACTTTTATGGTTTTATTCTATAAGTATATTTCTTCAGGATGCAGTGATGCCAGAGTCAAGGGGTGGTTATTTCCCATCTCACTGTTTTAGTACTTCCTGCAGTGGATTTTTGGGAGTTGTATAGCAAGTCCCTATAGGCACCACATAGCTTGAAACTGTGTTAAGATACAGGCAATGTCACGTAGGGGTTGGAGGCTAGAACTAAACTGTAAAACAGGTCTAAATTCTACCACAGCTGCTGATTCTGATATTACCCTGCAGTGTATCATATCTGTATTTTATTCCTCCCACCTCTAAAATAAAGTGCAGAGGGGATAGCTCTACATATGAGATGTTACATTATAGCTGGACAACTCAGGGTTCATGAAATAAATACAAGAATAAATAAACAAAAGAGGATAAATAAATTACACAGATTTTTTTGTAACCTGCAACCTGAGTTCACCCCTGAAACCAGGCCTGTCACTGTGGGTGTGAAGGTAGCTTAAGATGCATCTAACAAGGTGTTCTGCACCTCCAGGGAGGGATCACCATTGCTCCACTCACCTGCCTTCTAGGGTTCCAGGTTTGAGGCACATGTGGAAACAGTGCATGTCAGGAGGTTTGGCTCTAGGGGATCTGACCATTCCCTGTAGGGCAGAATAATTCCACCATCAAAGCCTCCATGGGAAGCAAACGGAATCATCGTGACCTCAGAAAGTGGCTGCCAATGTTCACTGTGCCTCCACAAAATTCCAGCACCTCTCACTTCCAGGACGGCTCCTAACCAACTGAAGGTGGATATTGATCAATATTCCCCACCATGGCTGAGAGAGGCACACCACAGAATTCTGAACAACAGATGTTCCTAGCGTGGGACTTGGCTTGTGCTGAGGCTGACAAACGTAGGCCTTGGGGAACCCACAGCAAAGAAAAAAAAGATAATAAAAACAAACTTACATGTACCACCAAAGATTTTTCAGCAAGATGATTAGAAGTAGGCAGTGGTGAATAAATGATTGTAAAAATACCCATTCCATTATCCACCAATGTAACATTTGATATTACAAGACTTCCAGGTACCTGAAAAGATAATTACAATTGTTAAACAGATGTTCTCAGGCCCTCTTCGTATATTTATAATGGCATTTTTAAAAAGATTGTGGGAACTGAAAATAATCTAATCAAGTGTTGGCTAAAGCCACCTGGTCTGCACTTCGAATTTTGCATGAAAATGTAAACCATCAACAATGGCAGTTGTTGGCACCACTTCTCTAACACACTGGCCATGACGACTTCACACAAGCACACAACTTCTGAAATGTTTGTCAGTCAGGTTCCTATTAAACTCTAGCCATATCAGTATTTAGATATGTTTTTGAGAAATGCAAGGCAGTGCTGGTTCTCTAGCTCTAACACCCACTATTGCCATATTACTTTAGAAATGCATGCAATGAGCCTGTATTTGAATACTTTTTGAATATTTTTTATATTGAATTTAACATAAAAGCATAAGATCATAGACATATAAGCCAGAAGCAGGCCAGAAAACCCACTGTGACCATCTCCTACATAAACAGTAGAAGTCTACTTCCCAATACTTGTAATTTTAGTGCTCAAGAAAGGTATCAGATACTAGGAACTAAAATGAGAATCGATGTAATTAATTTCATGTAACAAAGGACTGAAATCCCAAAGTGATGGTTTTGTATATTACTTACCTGTGCCGAACTCAGTGGCTTGGGGTTCAGTCCTCAAAATGGGCTGGATAGTCACAAATTGTATTAACAGTATCTGACCATCTGTATCCCAGACACATGCACATGTAGTGTATAAATCACTCTTGGCTGCTCCAGTATGCACTAGCAAATGTCTGCATTGGGCTAGGCAGTCTGAGGGGAAGTGGAGCCAAATACCAGGCATCTAGTCAGATGCCTGAGTGAACATCAGAAAAAATCCCTTGCTCCATGCAGTGTAAGGAGTTATGGGATATGGCAATCTTCTATCAACTGACATATCCTCATACGGCAGGAAAAATATTTAAAAACAAGTATTGTCACTTCATCCGTTCCAGCCTCCATGTTACCTTAGAGGGTTGGGGCAACTGCTGGGGGAGAGGCCATTTGACTCCCACATCACTCCATAGAGGCCATGCTGGGTGTGCAAGGCATGTGCAGAGTGGGACTGGGTGCAGAAAGTCACCGTAGGCACAGCGGTTGTATTGGTGGGCTTTAAGACCCATTTGTAGTCGGCTCTCTGGTGCAGCAGTAGTGAAACCACTTGCAACATGAATGACCTGGGTACAGGAATGAATTTGGGACTCAGAGGGCTGAGGGGGAATAGGAGGTATGAGCATCCAGCAGACACCTCACCTCCTCTGGGGTGGGTGGGTGACTCATACTCAGCAACAGACTGACATCTGGTGTCTAGGGGTCAGTCAGCCGAGTCCCCACATACATAGTGGAACAGATGATGTGGCAGACATCAATGCATCATGCATGGGTGCATGCATGATGTGCCAGGGTGTTATTGCACATCCAGTTTCCAGGAACCACCTCAAGGAAAACAAAATCTGCGCCATACATCATGAACCCAGGATCTCCCACCACACTTGGTTGCAAGAAATCATAGGAATGATCATCCAGGCCATTCCTGCTGATCCCAGTCTCACTCCCTTCCCTGGGAAGAGCCCGATACAGCTGGCAAGCCATAGTCAATCAACTTCAGACAGCTTGCCCTTGTGGGGCTGGTGGTTGGGTAGGGATAGGAGGCTCCAGAGGGGCTCATATGGAGTACATCCCTGACGAACATAGGAGGATAAAGAAAGTTGAACAAAAAAAAAGCCCCATTTGTGCTTTGGGCTCGAGATAAAAGGCACCATAATTCATTGTTAATCTACTAAGCTATTCCCTTCCCAATCCAAGATTTTATTTGGCAGTTTTTTTTTTATTTTATAAACAATCTTTCTCCACTTTAGGAAAATTGTAATATGAACATTCAGAAGGGCTCTTCATAGCTGTTTTCTTGGAGACATATAGAACATTTTTTTTTTCATATTGTACAAATTGACAAAACATATAGAAGATCCAATGCACAGGTGTAACCCCTAGGTGGCGCTATCCCAAGGGCTACTATCCCTGCCTGCTTGGCTACCAGCAGGTTAAGGGGTCTGAGTTCTAAAATGGGTGCCTCCACCCAAAGGTCTGGGTTGGTTTAAGATGCACCAGGTTACAACTCTTCTGGGACACTGTGACTTCTTTTCTCCCACTAGTGGCCCACACAGTACACAACAGTAATTTTCCCAATACACCAGATATGCAACCCACATATACTGTACTTTGCCACTTACCCCAGGACTGGTTCCTTCAGCTTGACTATGGGGACCCCTGTAAAATAAGATGATGCAGTTCAACAGCAACAATGCAATACCTTTAGCATAAACTGACACCACAGTCAATGTAAATTTGCAGAAACAAACAGATCTGATTTATTCAGGGAGCTGTAACAAGGAGGGGAAAATCAGGTTAATTGGTTTAAAACACAATAATAATCACAGTACTGTGCATGCACTTAGAGTCCCAATCAGTCTCATTCTCTGGGTACCCAGGATGGAGAAAGGGCTAGCCAGGTCTGTTGCAGCTGGTTGGGGCCCTGTGATGGAAAGTGAACATGCACACACAATTTGTAATCTGGAGACAGATGGCTCAGTTCATGAAAAGAAAAGCACAAACAATCAGATGACATAGTTTGATTAAACAAACTAAGCCACACAATATCTCCACAAAAATTAATTCTCCAACACCTAAACACCATAATTCACATATACAGGACATCCTGTCAACACCCTCCAAATTTCAAGTTAAAATACCAAACTGTTTCCGAGATATTTAATTGAAACAAATTGCTAAAATTGGGCTATCTGGTCCTCAAATCTGGCTATCTAGTCCCTGCCTCGGATCAAAGATCGTAATCAAAGAATCTTGCTATCAAAGAATTTGCAGGCTCACGATCAAAGAATTTTCAGGCTCATGATCAAAGAATAAAAATTATAAAATCAAGTTTTACACAAGCGTACATGAAACCACAGCCATGACTGATAAAATGAAGCCCCTGAGTAAAACCCATCCTCATTTGGCTTTATAAGTCACCCTGAGCTGAGAAAATTGATTTTTAATCTGGCCATCTAGTTGCACCCTCGTGATCAAAGATCATGGTCAAAGAATATCGCGATCAAAGAATTTGCAGAATCGCGATCAAAGATTGTTAGCGAGCCACGATCAAAGAATTAAAAACTTCATAACTCTATTTTTTGACTCTTTTACAAGAAACCACAGGCATGGCTCGATAGAGGGAAGACCCCTGAGTTAAACCCAACATAGTTTTACTTCAGAAGTCCCCCTGAGCCGAGATATTTGCATTTTTCCGACCACAAACTGAAAACAAGATGGCGGCCATCGCGATCAAAGAATTCCTCGCGATCAAAGATTCTTCGATTGCGAGCCTGCAAATTCTTTGATTGTGAGGAGGGACCAGATGGCCAAAACCCCATTCTTCTTTTGCAAAATAACCATATAAATTTTCCCATTGACTTATAATGGGAACTTAAAACTTTAATAACTTTTGAACAGATTAATATTTTTTCACCAAATAAAATGCAGCATGTTCCTTGACCCAAGCTCTTTTGGAAGAGCCAGGTCACAGAGCAGCACACTGCACAAAGGCTGTGCAGCACCATGGACAAAATCAGAAAAACTGCCCACATACCTGGCAAAAAGTTCATTTTTCAGCATTTTGGTGTGCAAAAACTGTACGTCTGACCGAAACAAAATTTGGCAGATCAAGAGATCTACCATGCCCTGCACATATCAAATTTCATACAAATCCGTTGAATGGGTCCAAAGTTATTAACGTGCAAAATTTCGAGTTTAACATGAAGTGCCTACTCAACCCTAAATATAGGCGTGACCGCGCCCCTATAATACTGTGTCACAGTCCCATTTCTTTTTAGTCTCCACATTTTACAATCTCCTTGTTACTTTAGGTAAAACAGTCCTATCTTTTTTAATATCTTTAGATACATTCATATGATTTATTCATTTACTTAGAGTTCTGGTGCTTCTATCCTGTGAGCTTGTGTTTACTGTAGACATGCAGAGCAGAATGGCTCATCAGCCCACCTCTTGTACCCGTATGTGACCGCGTGATGTGGTGACATCACCCTTTACTGTAGTAGCATGCGGGTACATTGGCTGTTGTGTGTCTTCACTGGCTTAAGACAGTGCGATTTTCTTGTACAGATTGTTTTGTGCTCATAACTTATTATTTGGTCTGAAAGTTTTGTATGCTCTCCTGTAACCTTTACACATGTTCTTCTGTGTATTCCTTTGTTTATTAGTTCTTAATTTTTTTCTTTTCTTTTTATTTTTTTGTTCTGGTTTCCCCCTTTTTGAGCTTAGACCTTCCCGCCCGCTGCCCTCATGCCCAGGCTTACCCCCCTTGGAGGGGCTGCCGGGGGGGCTTACCCAATAGACACTGTGGACAAAGCCCTGGCTTATCTTCCGGGTCAGAGCCACAGGAGTGGGACCCCCCCGGCATGCGGAGGCAGTGAACAGCGATGCAAGTCATCATGACGGAAGGGGTGGATTTTTCAATGCTTGATCCCTGGGGATGGGGATGTGCAATGATGTCCAGCATCTGCCCCCAGTCATAATGGCGCCGGTCACTTGGCCGTGCCTCAGCCTCTGCTAATCGGTCCATAATGCCAAAACTCTTCCTCTCCTTTCCCCCCCAGAGAAGAAGAGCAGTCCCTAGGATGCTCAATTCTTCTCCCCCGAGCCTCCAACTCCTGGGTCCGTTCCTGAACCCAGGTCATCCAACCACTGCACTGGCGGGCCTGCCTATTAGTTCTTATAAGTTAATCTTCCTGATGTTTTGGGGAGGTCAGGGTTATCTTGCTCAGAGTGCATACATTATGTTCTCCTTTATTCCTGTGTCAGGATTAATTATTCTATCTTTGATGTTTTATTTTTCTGATCATTAGGTGTTGGTGTTTCTCGACATTTCAACACCCTAGTTTATTACTTTTCTTAAAACACTTCTCTTAAAACACTTCCTTCATGTTTTCATCCCAGAGGTCAACCTACTTGATTTCCCATCACATATGCTTTAGACCTTTCTATGCTGTCTGTGATGCGCTCATCTTTTTATGATACATGTGATCCCAGTATGTGTGGTATCACCCATTGTGTCCTATTTCTAACTCAACCTTCCTTTCCTTTCCTTTTTAGGGGGTCAGAATCCACCGTTCAGTGTTTCTATAACATATTTGCCTTTATTGCTTATCTGATTCCATTCCATACAGTCTAATTGTTAGATCCATCTTTAAACAATGTCTTAATGTTATCATCCAGGAGGTCAGTCTGTTTGACCTCCCATCACATCTTTTTCTCTCACATATTTCTGTAATGGACTGTTACTTACTGTGCTTTTGCAATATATTTGTTACCCGCATGCTTGCCAATCTACTCCTCATTAAGTCCCAAATTTTCTGTATAGGTCCCCAGTTCATGTATCAATACATCTCTTGTTTTCTAGTTTTATTGTAATCCATCCTCTGGTGGGGCTGGGTACCTGTTCAAGGCCCCAAAATGGATCTGCACTGCTGTATGTCCCTTTCCATGTAGTGCCTGGCTAAGGAGGATTTTCGTCTCTGTTTCTAATCCTGCTTTTATGCTCCTACACAGAGCAATTGCATGGGCACTGTATGACATACACCACCCTGTTGTATTGCAGCTTATGTGAGAGTTGATATTGTATTTCCACACCAGCATGTGGATGCTGGAAGTGGTCTTTTGATGTGTGTCCACAGGCCACGATCTGCCACATGGAACTATGCCATTTTATAATGGTCCCAACAATAGCTGTTGTCCTTTTGTGGTTTCTTTGATGTGTACTCTGCATGCACTAACTTGTCTTATATGGTGGGAACCCTTTTTGATAGCCTATATCATCTCTGCTCAAACAGGCACCTTGTTGTTGGATTGTCTTGCAAAATTCTTCAGTTGTCTAGCATAATTTTTCTTATTACAGGCATTTGTGTAGTGTATTGTGTGCTAAAGTTTACTTTTTGTGCTGGGTTATCTGTTTTGTTGTTGTTTATTAGTGTCCGTTCCCTACTCGTATTCTTTATCTTTTCAGTTGCTGATATTAAAATTTTGTTTTTATATTTCCTCTCTTTGAATCTACCTATTATTTTAATTTGTTCTTGTCCAAAATGGGTCTCTTGGCTGCAGTTTCTTTTTTGCCCTGAGTAGTTGTGAGTAGGGTATACTTTTTATCAGCTTCTGTGGGTGGCAGCTGTGGGTGTGCAGACTAGTATTCCTGTCTGTACTCTTTCTGTATAATTTGGTTTCTAGTGTTGTTGATGTCAAGAAAATTGATCTCAGTTTTGTTGGTGTTAACTGTGAATTTTAAATTTGGATTCTAGTGTTTAGATATTCTTTAAATTCTTCAAGGAGTTTTCATCTCCCTGCCAGATTAATAACACATTATCTATGAAGCATTTCCAAAATAATATGTTTTTGTGAAACTTATTTCCTTCCTCTTCCTTGGTTAGGATATATCTGTTCTCAAAATCGCACATGTATGCATTAGCATACCAGGTGCCATGCTGCTACCCATGGCTGTCCCTTTTGTCTATCGTAATATTCACCGTCATCTGAAATAATTTTTGTGTAAGATCTTTGCCATCTCTTGTAGTAGTCATACTAATATCTCGTGGTTTCTGTTCTAATATTTTCCCTAGTGATGCAACTCCTTCATCATGAGGAATGGGTATATAATTCTTTGATATGAATAGTCACTAATGTGGTGTTTGTCACCTCTTGGGTGTCATTTAGTTCCTTTAGTAGATGTAGTACATGAGTTGTGTCATTGATGTATATACATACATACATACATACATAGACAGTGTCGGCAGATAACGGCCTATGGCCCACCCAGTCTGCCCATTTAAGTTTGTAAGTTCAGTTTATGTTTTCCAGGAAGTCTGTTGCCCCTTACCCCTGACCTCCAGAATTCCTTTATGTCTATCCCATGCATTCTTAAATCCCATGATTGTTTCAGCCCCCACCACTTCCTCTGGCAGGGTGTTCCACTTGTCCACCACCCGTTCTGTGAAGAAATTCTTCCTCACGTTTCCTCTGAATCGTCCTCCTCAATTTCATCCATGCCCTCTAGTTCTGGAACATCTTTTCGCTTAAAATAATGCATTCCTGCACCCTGTTCCTCCCTGTAAGATACTTGTATGTCTCTATCATATCCCTCTCTCCTCCTCTCCTCCAGGGATACATGTTCAGTGCCTTCAACCTGTCCTTATAGGACTTGTGATGCAATCCATGCACCATCTTTGTTGCCCTCCTCTGAACCTTCTCTACCCTGTCTATGTCCTTACATAGGTAAGGTCTCCAGAACTGCACAGTGTACTCCAGGTGCGGCCTCACTAGTGTCTTGTATAGTGGAATTATGACCTCCCTTTTCCTGCTGGTGATGCCCCTGCCTATGCATCCCAGCATCCTATTTGCTTTACCTGCTGCCTTGTCACACTGTTTCCCTGCCTTGAGGTCATCAGAGATGATAACTCCAAGATCCTTTCCTGCTTGTATGTGGGGATGTTTCTATTAGGGGCTGGAGAAAGTGATCTGTACTTGGACAAGAGTTCCAGGACTGAGTCTATCCCAGACACTATCGGCTTACCAGGTGGTTTATTACTATCATTATGTATTTTGGGAAGGGTGTAAAATACTGGGGCGCATGGGTGCTTTAATGTTAGCATCTCTGCTTCTCAGTGTTTTATCCAATCAATGGTCACCATCTCTTCCAGAAAATTTAAAATTTCTTTTTTAATCCTTGGTAATGGATCTGTTGGTAATCTGGTGTAATTGGTTTATACCTTCAGTAAATCCATAAACATTGTTACGTACTGTTCTATATCTTGTATTACTACAGCTCCCCCCAGTCAGCTGGTTTTATGATTATTGATGCGTCCTGTTCTAAATTATGTAATGACGTCTTTTGTTTTTTGAAATATTTGCGTTAGTGGATCTGGAGTCTGACATTAGTACTTCTTTGAGTCTACTCTTTACAGTGCCAATGTAGGTTTCAAGTGCATTGTTGGCTCCTGTTTGTGGCATGTATGAAGATCTGATCCCTAGAGCAAACTTAAGCACTGTTTTCTCTTTATTCTGTGGTTCTAGATTGGCAAATTGGGCTTTTAGGCATAAGTTCCTATAAAAACACTGCAAATCTTCCTCTGTTTGGAATTTATTGGTTTGTTTTGAGATAGAGAATAAAAGCCTTAGGGATAAGACCTGTGTCTTTTCTTATGCATGTGTGTAATTTGTTATACTCTGTTTATCTATCAGTCTGTCTGCCTGTCTGTCGATCTGTCTATCCATAATACATCATCATGTCAAACAAATATAATTAATGTATTTGACTGGGTGACTAGTGAAGTGGATTAGGGGAGGAGTGGTGGATGTGGTCTTCCTGGATTTCAGTAAGGCCTTTGATACTATTCCAAATAGAAGACTTATGAACAATCGAGGCAGCCTGGGAGTGGGTTACAGGGTGGTAAACTGGATTAGGAACTGGTTGAGTGATAGAAGACAGGGGGTGGTAGTAAATGTAGCTCATTCTAAAGAAAGTAGGGTGACCAGCAAGGTGCCACAGGGATCAATTCAGGGGCCAGTCCTGTTTAATGTCTTTCATAAGCGACATTGTGGAAGGGCTGGAAAGGAAGGGTTGCCTCTTTGTAGATGACACTAAGAACTGCAACAGGGTGGACACTCCGGGAGGGGTGGAAAAAATGAGGAGGGACCTAGGTAAACTGGAAGAATGGTCTAGAGTGTGGCAGCTGCGATTCAATGTAAAAAAAAGTGCAGAATCTTGCATTTGGGATGCAAGAACCCAGGGGAGGATTACATGATGTAGGGGGGAGGATACAGATGGTCACTGAGCAGGAAAGGGATTTGGGGTAATCATATCTGATGACCTAAAGATGGCCAAAAATGTGCCAAGGCTGTGGGGAGAGACAATGGGATGCTGGGGTGCATAGGGAGAGGTGTCACCAGCAGAGGAAAAGATGTGGTAATGCCACTGTACAGATCAAATCAAATCAAACTTTATTTTTATAGCGCCTTTCAAAATCAAGACGCTGTACATAAAATCAGATATAAATATAACTTAAAACAAGAGAATAAAAACAGATTAACCATAATTAGGGGAGGCCATATTAAATCAATAAATTTTTAGCTCAGTTTTAAACCTATCGATGGTCAGGCATTCTCTTAACTGACGAGGTAGAGAATTCCACAGGGTTGGAGCTGAGAAGGAAAATGCATGGGCACCAGATGTTTTTAGTCGCACCCTGGGAATCTCTAACAATCCCTCATCGGCAGATCAGAGAGGATGGAGAGGGCAGTAAGGTACCAAGAGGTCTTGCAGGTAACCAGGATCCTGATCATGTAGGGCTTTAAAGGTTAGCAAGCCATCCTTAAAGGTGATCCACCGATGGATAGGCAGCTAGTACAGTTCGCGGAGCACAGGCGTAATATGACTGGACCTGGAAGTCCCAGTGAAAAGCCTGGCTGCCGTGTTCTGTACCAGCTGCAAGCAACGGATATCAAACCCTGGAAGCCCTAGGTAGAGGAATTGCAGTAATCAAGGTGGGTAGTGACGAAGGCATGGACCAATGTTGGAAGATCATCCAGAGGAACCAAGTGTTTCACTCAGGCAATATTTCTCAGATGGTAAAAGAGAGTTGATGACAGCCGACACCTGAGATTTCAGTGTCTGACCGTCATCAAAAATAATGCCAAGGTTACATACTCGGTCTGAGGTAGTGAGTTGTATGCCATCAATTGAAAGACCAGATGCCTGTCCAACCCCCAAACCCACCCCCGGACGACCAGGGTCCACCACCAACACTTCAGTCTTGTCTGGATTCAGTCTCAGCCAGCTAGTACTCATCCAGGTTCTGATCTCGGTAAGGCAGTTATTTAGCACAGAGAGTGCATCATTCTGTCCGGGCAGAAAGGACATATACAGCTGAGTATCATGTGCATAGCAGTGAAAACTCAAACTGTATCACCTGATGATATCTCCCAATGGCAGCATGTACACTGCAATCAACATGGGGGCCAAAATGGAGCCCTGTGGCACCCTGTAGGGCAGGGAGTAAGTGCCAGAGGAATAAATTTCAGTGGCAACTATCTGAGACCTGTCCGCGAGGAATGAATGAAACCATTTGAGGACTGTAGCAGACAGCCCACAAAAAAGCTGCGGGCACTACAACAGCACACCATAGTCTACAGTGTCAAATGCTGCAGAGAGATCAAGAAGGACCAGAATGGTATGTGCCTTTCGATCTCTTGCCATTAGAAGATTGTTCAATACTTGGACAAGTGCAGTCTCCGTGCTGTGCTTCTTCCTAAATCCAGACTGGAGAGTATCATAGACCTTGTGAGTTGTGAGGTGATCTTCCAATTGCACAGCAAGCACTTTTCAATAACCTTACCAACAAATAGCAGGTTAGAGATAGGCCAGTTGTTGGTGAGGCCTCATTTGGAGTACTGTGTCCAGTTCTGGAGGCTGCATCTCTATAAGGACATAGACAGGGTGCAGGCAATTCAAAGAAGGGCAACAAAGATGGTGCAGGGCCTGCACCAAAAGTTATATGAGGAGAGACTGGGAGACCTCAATATGTATACCCTGGTGGAGAGGAGAGACAGGAGAGATATGATAGAAACCTACAAATATCTAAAGGGCATAAATAGGGTACCAGAGAGAAGCATCTCTTAGAAAAGGAGATGTTCAGGAATGAGGGCATGACATGAGGGTGAAGGAGGTAGACTAAGGGGTAACGTGAGTATTTCTTCACTGAAAGGGTGGTGGATGCATTGAATAGACTCCCAGCGGAGATGGTGGGGCAAACACAGTAGGGGAATTCAAAATACATGGGACAGGCATAGGGAACCCTAGCGACAGGAACAAGAGGGTAAAGCCAGAAATCAAGTAGGGTCTGTGGCTTTTGCAGTAGGTAGGGAAAATGGGCAGACTGGATGGTCCTAGCGGTCCCTTATCTGCCATCAGTTTCTATGTTCCTTTTCCCACTGGAGCCATTATCATATATTTCCTGTATATCTCACAATTACAACTCTATACCTCTGAGGTATACAGCTGTAACCTCAAATTAAAGGCTCCCAGGTAAGGCTCTGTTGGGGTAAAAATCCCTCCATCCCAGTCCAGAAATACTCTCCCTCAAACACTCAAAACCCTTTTCATAGGCAACCACCCTTGCCCACCAAGCTCTCCACATTAAAACGAAAAAAAAAAAGGAAAATAGTTTGATGCCAGCTGCAGGAACACAAAATAATCTCCCCTCCTACTTAAGAGTCCCTTTCCTTAAAGCACCAGTTCTCTCTCATACTGTTTCTGCAAGCCACTTACTCCACCGGATCCAAGGGCGTGATGACACATGCTGCTACCCCCAAAAACAAACCATCCTCCTGACCAATGGCGCTGCTCCACTCTGCCAGCAACACACCCACACTGCAACAATTTATGGCCCTTTAATGAGATAAAGGGCCCTGCTCAACACTACCCTTTTATAAGGGAACCTGCACTACAGAAACAAGAACGGACCAAAGGAGGACCCTTACCAAAACACCACTATACTTTGGAAACACACAATGCCACTTAGTAACAAACAAACCTATAAATGGCCCTGACCATGGTTCACCAAAATGGTGACCTGGACCAACACAGCAGGTTAAAGCAACAAAATCTGCCATGTATTATATAAAACATATAATGAGTATGTGTGGCATACAAGGCCATATACCCACTAAGGGGTTAATTAGATAATAAAGCCATCAACCTTCCAGGCTCATGGACTTATCTAATTAACTCTTGGTGGGTATATCTCTTTACATATCACACATACCCATCATATATTCTCTCTCTACATATAAGTGTATATTTATTTATACAACAGGCATGGTGAAAACTGCTCAAGATAGCAGTACTATCTCACTGCCTACTGTGAAGATAGTAGTGCTAGCTTGTAAGTTGAAAGGTCACAATGAAACAATGGAATACTGAAAAATCAGAGTAGCTTTAAAGGAGAACTGTAGTTAGCTAAGCTCCTCTTACGAAGCCTGACTACCCAATTAGGGCTTTTCACAAGAAAAATAAAAATGAAGTGCCCGCGCTTACTCCCTAGTACACTCTTAAACTCTGCCAGCATGCAACATGGCAGATGCTATGAGGCGCCATCTGATGTTAGTGTGTGGTGCCACACTGCTTGCTCAGCATACAAGCGAAGCAGTGGCGCTGCACACTAACATGAGATGGTACCCACAGCAGCACCCACCATATTGCCTGCCAGCTGAGTTTACAAGGTAATAGTGAGTAAGTGCAGGCACTTAATTTTTATTTTTCAGAAAAGCCCAATCAAGCAGTCAGGCTTCGGTGCGGGGGAACTCGCTAACTACAGTTCTCTTTTAGCAATGCTGATGACACAATAGCCATGTGCAACACTGAATTCAGCAGATGTGAGATGCTTTGAGTGGCAGCTTAAATTCAGCACTTTTTTCATTTGTATCACAAAACCACCTAAACATAAACGCTCTTGTGCAAATCAAACTGACATAGGTGAGAGTGAAATGCTTTGAGTAGCACAGTTTACATTTTGTACTCATTTTCCGTTTGTAACTTTTCATCATTTCTATCACAAAACTATCTAAACACCAGCTGAACAAATCAAATATAACAAGGGTGAGAGTGAGATAGTACAAATACCTTCACTCACTATATGACCTCTTCTGACCTCCCTTGTGGCTTCGCCATTATGAGTCAGGAGGTCAAGTATAGCTCAGAAGATATTTCTGCTGACTCACTCTCACCCATGTCATATCCAATGGGACCTTTTCCTGTAGGAGTCCATTATATGCTGTATTTCCTGTATACCTCAGCAATTAAACCTACATTCCAAACAATTAAGCTGTACTCCTCACAATTAAAGCTGCATACTTCCACAGCGAAACCTGTATACTGTGGGGAAAAAACACCCATAGATCAACATCATGACCACCAAAACAAACAACTTAATGACCATTTAAATCAATAAACACATCAATGAACTCATCAGCTAAGCCAGTTAAGACATTTCCATGCTAATTAGCACATGTAATAAGTCCCTTGACAAAAATCGGCCTTCAGGTCCAAAAAACGCACCATCCCCATGTATTAGATAAAATAAATGCTAAGCAACTGTGGAATACAAGGCTACATACCTATCGCAGGGGCTAATTAGGGCAATAATGCCACTCGCCCTTTGGGCTCATGGCTTATAGCCCCAATTAGCCCTCTTGATAGATATATATCCTTGTATACCACAGTTACATATATATATATATATATATATATATATTCTGTGCAAAAAAAAAAACTTTGTTAATCCATCATTTAGGTTAAAACACAAAAAAGGAAATGAAACTTTTAGGTTTGACCCTCCCCTGGACCTGCCCATCATCCAGAGTTTGACAGCTGACGGGGTGTGTCCTTGGGGTTCTTGAGGCCTAAATCTCACCTGATTCCATGTATAATCATATTCACAAAGCCACAGAAAGAAGAATGGGGTAGATTTGGGCCTCACAGCCCCGGACACACCTCGACATCATCGAGATGATAGAGCAGAGAAAGATCAACCTAAAGTTTTATTTCATACTTTTGTGTTTTAAATAAATATGATGATGAAGTTTTTGCATAGAATTCCTTTCTTTTGAGAAAGAATATAAAAGTAAAGAGTGACGGAAGTTGGTGGGAGTGTGGGCCCTTGGGCCCAGTGCTCCCACCAACTCAAAACAGATAAAAGTAAACATTTCTGCATAAGATAAGACTGCAAGTACTGAATATCATATGTATTGCTGGGAGTGCATATGGGTGGGAGCATGGTGCCCGAAAGCTCCCACCACATTGAAAGAAAGCAAAGTGCCAGTCATCAGAGTGGCATACTTCAACACTTATTTACATGTCAGACATGCAGCCACTGGAAATTACCTCCATGACAGTAATGCTAGACACCCTATAAATGTGAACCCAGTACCACAATGCAAAATGCCCTATGCAAAACATAAAGTGTGTCACGCAATATGTCTGCAGCAAAGTAATTTTCCAACACCTAAACGCCATAATTCACATGTACAGGACTTCTCCTGAAAACCCTCCAAATTTCAATATAAAAGACGAAACCATTTCCAACATACAACATGTGAAAGTTTGAGATTTTCATTCGTTGGAGTAGCAGAGTTCCACACCTGTTAAGATTTTAGACACCTAATGACTGAAAAGTAGATCCATGGCAGTAAGGCTAGCTACTGTATAAATTTAAAGCCAGTACGAGAATGGAAAACACAGTCCACCAAATGTAAACTGCACCACACAATATCTCCACAGAAAATGTGTTGTCTGACATATAAACAATGTAATTCACATCTACAGGACATGCCGTCAACACCCTCCAAATTTCAAGTAAAAAGACCAAACTGTTTCCGAGATATTTAAAGTTAAAGATTGTTAAAATTGGCCTATCTGTTACATTAAAATCTGGCCATCTAGTCCCTCCTCACGATCAAAGATAACGATCCAAGAATCTACAATCAAAAATTTGCAAGCTGGTGATCAAAAAATTTGCAGGCTCATGATCAAAGAATAAAAATTAGTAAAACTCAAGTTTTAGGCACAAATACACGAAACCACCTCCATGCCTCGATAGAACGAAGCCCCCTGAGCAAAACCCACCCTCATTTGCCTTAATAACCCACCCCTGAGCTGAGAAAATTCATTTTTTAACTGGCCATCTAGTCCTGCCCTCGTGATCAAAGATCACGGTCAAAGAATCTCGCAATCAAAGAATTTGCAGGCTCGTGATCAAAGAATTTGCAGGGTCATGATCAAATAATAAAAATGGTGAAATTCAAATTTTAGACATAAATGTATGAAACCACCAGCATGGTTTAATAAAACGAAGCCCCCTGAGCAAAACCCACCCCCGTTTGCCTTAATAAGCCACCCCTGAGCTGAGAAATTTGCTTTTTCCAACTGCCCATCTTGTCCCTGGCTCACGATCAAACAATCTCGCGATCAAAGAATTTGCAGGCTCACGATCAAAGAATAAAAAATGGTGAAATTCAAATTTTAGACATAAATACATAAAACCAAAGGCATAGTTCGATAAAATGAAGCCCCCTGAGCAAAACCCACCCTCATTTGTGTTCATAACCCACCCCTGAGCTGAGAAATTTGCTTTATTCAACTGGCCATCTTGTCCCTTGCTCGCGATCAAAGATAGTATTCAAAGATTCTCACAATCAAAGAATTTGCAAGCTCACGATCAACGATTGTTAGTGAGTTGTGATCAAAGAATAAAAATGTGTGAAACTCTATTTTTTGACCATTTTGAACAAAACCAAAAGCATGGCTCTATAGAGTGAAGCCCCCTGAGCAAAACCCATCCAAGTTTTACTTCAGGAGCCACTCCTGAGCCGAGATATTTGAGTTTTTCCAACCAGAACCTTAAAACAAGATGGCGGCCGTCATGATCAAAGAATTATTGGGGTCAAAGATTCTTTGACCGCAAGTCTGCAAATTCTTTAATCGTGAGGTGGGACCAGATGTCCAAAATCCCATTCTTTGTTCACAAAATAACCATGTAAATTTTCCCATTGACTTATAATGGGAACTTTAAACTGCAATAACTTTTGAATGGATTAATATTTTTTCACCAAACAAAAAGCGGCATGTTCATTGACCAAAGCTCCTTCAGATGAGCCAACTCACAGAGCAGCACACCACATGGTGGCCACATAGCACCATGGACAAAATTCCCCAAACTGCCCACATAACTGGCGAAAAGTGCATTTTTCAGCGTTTGGTGCGCAAAGACCATAAGTCCAACTGAAACTAAATTTGTCAAATCAAGTGATCTACCATGCCCCACCATGCTTACCAAATATGATGCAAATCCGTTGAATGAGTCCAAAGTTATTAACATGCAAAAGTGTGAGTTTAACATAGAAGTGGCTTCATAACCCTAAATATAGGGCGCAACCACGCTCTTTATTATATATATATATTAGTTGCAAAAAACACCATTAATGTATCAGTTAGGATTAATAGTACAGTGACAAAGTTTGGAAATGTACTGTTAGGGTATGAAACCCTAACTCTGCATTCCCCCCCCTCACACCCCCTCACATATGCAAGCAGGGAAGGGCCAAGGCAACACAACCAATCAGAGTCAACCAGCATCAGGTAACAGATGTAATGTATAACTCTCTAAATGTACTGCGAGACACATCGATCATCATGGATCACCAGCTGAATGAGTTCTGTGGCCATCATAGTGCCTTGGGGATAGACACGCATGCTGGGCAACCATGGATGCTGTCCCACAGTAAGCATTTTTGTGTTACAAACAGCAGTAACAAGATTTAAGCAGATGCCTGTATTTCAATAGTGAAGAAGTGATGTAACACACAGTATGTTATCCACAGGTAGTTTCTTGGAATGAGAGTTAGTGTAAGCCTACCAACAGTCATTGTATGTTTGCATTTATTTTTCTGATAAATAACAAATGGTAGTAATAATAAAAGTAATTATTTGTAGTATAGTTTAGGAGTAACATGGGAAAGCAACAGTTGTAACATCCAAAGCTAACAATAACATGCTGCTAATGAGGATTTCCAGGTAACACAGATGTATAACAACATATGATGGTACTAGTTTCATACATGAGCAGTCTCTTAAGAGTAGTATGTGTCATCTCGATCTCTCCTGCTACCACATGTCCATGTGGAAGCCTGCAGCAACCCAGTTGTTGAATAATGACACAGAAAAGTTGGTATTTTGAAAACATGTACAGACTAAATCTCATTGTGTGAAGAGCGATATGCGGTGTGGGTTTTTACCTTACGCGGTGATAGGTTACAGAAACATCCCCAACAGACGGCGCATTGCAGAGTGTCGGTAATGCAGTGTCAAGGATGCTCTGTGTTTCCACTAGGGGCTGTTCCCTGAACCCCCATGTTGGGGCTCCACCCCATGCCCCTGGTCTCTAGGATTCTAACCCAGTCGGAGTTGGACTGGAGGGGGCAAAGACCCTGCGATGCAATCCCCTGGTTGTGCAGAGACCATCACAGTAATACATGGATTTTGGCCAAATCCTGTTGCTGTGATTGTCTTCACCATTGGGGAGTCACTGTGGTGATGGTATACCGCCAGCAATAATGTGTCATCATACTGTGCTTGCAGTATAGAGTCGATAATACTATATTTGATTTTTCATTACATAGTGTTTTTTTTTTTTATACTTAGTTTATTGAGTATTTTCCAATAAAAGCTTCAGGTTATAGCTTGCATACATTATCACATTCAGGTTGTATCATATATACATTGTCTTATTCAAAATCCATTAAGCAGTTATTACCACTATAGAACAACCAGAATTGTCTCATGTACACCTCATACCTGTTCCATTTTTATAATTCATACCTATTAAACCAAGAAATTAACATTCAAAATTGTTAAATCCTAACAAATTCAGATTGTTTTTAAAACAGACAGATTTATACCCTTGGGTAGGTAGAAAATAAATAAAAGCAACATCTGTACCTTTTAGCATTCCATTAGATTTGATTAAGACTAATACCTTTTGTGGAAAGTGGAGATTGACTGGTTTTGAGGGAGGAAAAGGGGAGGGGAGTGGGAAGGGTTGAACAGAGGGGAAGAGGGAAGAGGAAGAGATAAGGACGGGGAGGTGAAAAGGAGAAGAGAGGAAAGGAGGACGGGGAGAAGGGAGGGAGGGGTAAGGGAGGCGTGTATTTTAAATCATTTATTCAATTCTGTAATCTCTCTCTTATATAAGTTCCAGCGTAGTCCATCTGTTTATATATGCTTCATTACCTGATTTACAGCAAAAGTAACTTTTCCATGATTTGTATTTGGTTTATTATACCACCCATTCCCCTATCTCCGGCGGAGACTGCTGTAACCATTTCTTTGTTATGCCCTTCAGGGCCGCAATGCACATCACCACCCATAAATACTGCCCTTCCTTTCCTTTAATTGTTGCTGGACGTAAACCTAACACAATGTTCTCCGGTCCTATCTCTGTTACCAGCTCAAACACTTCCTTTAAATGCTGTTTAATATTGCCCCAATATACTTCCAGTCCTGAACAAGACCAGAAAATATGTGACATCTCTGCTTGAAGGCATCCACATCCTCTCCAACACATTGCGTTGGTTCTGGAGCCCATCCTCATCTGTCTACCCGGCATATAGAAATATCTAATTTTAATCTTCCAGGTGAATTCCTGCCACATAGGGGATGAGGTTGTGCTCCAGCCACTTCTAAAAATAATACCCCATTTTTTTTGATTTAGTTGTATAGCTAACTCCTGTTCCCATTTATTTTGTAATGAGACCGTACTATACTTCTGATCTGCTACCAGGTTCCAATAAAGCATCGTTATGGCCCCTTTACCATGGGTTGATTCCCAAATATTTTCAAAGGCCAAGGGGAAGGGTCTGAGATCTTCCTGCTGAATGTCCTCTTGCAACTTTTTTGTTTATATAATTTTTAATTTGGTAGTAATATAACCGGTCATGTTCTGACCAGTTGAACAGACCCTTTGCCCTCTCAAAAGATAGCAGTGTGCTACCCTGCAGTAATTGTCAACTTGCGACTAAGCCTGCAGCTGCCTGTCTCTGATACCAGTTGGAGAAATTATTTGGAGAATAGGCGTTATCTAAGACAAGCCACTTATGCCTCCACATTTTCTCCTTGTGGACCCTTTCTTTATGCCTTGATACCATCCATGTAAGGTTGCTTCTGCCGTGGAAGGGAATGTCACATAGTGCAAGGTATTACCCTGGGGATCAAACATTTTTGAGCACAACTGCTCCCTACCCATCAAGTGCAGCTCAATTTGTTGCCAGTGTGCTCTATATCTCCTGTGGGCCCATAGTAAAGCTTGCTTCATTTGAGCAGCAACCCACTAACTACTACTTTCGGACATGCTCCACCTCTTCCCGCTTTGGCAAGAACAACACTTTTTTAGTTACTCTGGGATGTTTATTCCCCCATATGAAGTTCATTATCCAGCTTTGCCATACCTCGAACTCCTCTGAGGTACCTTACATGGGACCGCCTGGAAAAGGCATAGCATTCTTGGTAAAACATTTGTTTTAATTATTTGAAGCCTAGAATATAAAGGGAATGGAATACTATCCCATCTTTGCAGATCCACCCTTATCTGTTTTATTGGGAAGGATAATTGTCTGCAAAAAGTGTATCCGGAGATTTACCCAGCTTGACTCCCAAGTATTTAATAACCTCACAGTCCCACCTCATTGGATATGCTGCCCTAATCTGTTCCTCGACTGTGTCCGACAAGACCAAAACCTCTGTCTTGACCAGTTCAGAGCATATCCCAATAAGGCAGAGAAAATCTGATCTGCTCAAAGACCTTGACAGCGGCGTTTAGCCGAGTTAATCGAGATACAGTAACACGTCGTCAGCGTACAGTGCCAGCTTGTGTGTTGTATTCCTAATTCCACCCCAGTAATCTGAGCATTCCCCCTTATACTTTGAGCCAAAGGCTCGATATACATAGCAAATAATAGGGGGGACAGGGGGCAGCCCTGTCTCGTACCCCTCTCCAGACGGAAAGATCCAGATATGTAACCATTGGCTCTTACATAGGCTGTTGGACTTTCATATAGCTTAAATATGTGGTCCACAAAAGGGGCCGGAAAACCAAAGCCAGCCAGGGTACCCCTAAGGAAGTCCCACGAAACCTGGTCAAAGGCCTTTTCTGCATCTAAGCTCATCACATATGCTGGGGTCCTTGTTAATTGGAGATGTTCAATGATGTCCACTGAGCTTCTTACATTGTCTGAGGTCTGCCTCCCTGGAACAAAACCAGTCTGGTCTAGATGTATAATGTCCAGAAGGAATTTTTCCAACCTTCGCGCAAGGGCCCCCATCATTATTTTATAATCAGTATTTAATAATGAAATCGGCCTATATGAGGAGCATCTGGGAGGGTCCCTAGCTGGCTTTGGCAATACTGAAATAACTGCCTGACTCCAAGATGGGGCCCCTCTACCTCCCTCCTTCCATAGGGCATTAAAAGCGTCCCTGAGAAGTGTCACTACTTCTGGCTTAAAACTTTTATAGAACTCGTTTGGGAGTCCATCGGTCCCTGGGCATTTACCTGTCTTTAAACGAGAGGTTTCCAGCTGTATCTCTCCCTGTGTAAATGGAGAAAGTTCGTTCTCTATATGTTATACTTGAATTTTTGAAAGTTCCAGAGGTGTCAAATACCCTTCTATTTCCTTCTGCGTAGAGCTGGCCCCCTTATTATATAGGGTTTGATAATAGTTTTTAAATGTTTCAGCAATCTCCTCTACTTTGTTTTTCCACGTTTTTGTGTTAGTGTCGTATATTTTTGGGATACTGGCCTTAGCTTTCGTTGCCTAAGCCTACCATGTTAAAAGCCTGAGAGCCCTCAGGCCACCCTCATAATATTTCTAAGCAAATAGAGCAACTTTGCTCCACTTTGTAGTCTAAAAGGTCCAACAACTCCTCTTTAAGCTCTTTAATAATTTACCCTATCTGCATTTAATTGTTGTTGTTGTTGTAATTCAAGAGTCCTTATTTGCTCCTGTAGTCTCTCTTTTTTTGCTTCCCTCGCTCTCTTATTTCTAGACGAAATCTCTATACATTTTCCTCTTATTATTGCTTTCACCGTGTCCCATAAAATCCCAGGTGCAATGTCTGAATCTGCATTGTCACTGACTACTTGCTCTATTACCTTAATTATCATTTCCTTATTTTCCTGACCACTATCAGAGACAGGTTCAGTCACCAAATTGCAGAGCGCTTTGTGGGGCCTATTCTTAGCTTCAAATAAACTGGGGCATGATCTGATAAAACTATATCACCTATCCAGGAATCGGTGCACATAGATATATTGTCCCTAGACATTAATAAGTAATCTAACCTGGAATATACTTTATGTGCCGACAAGTAAAATGAAAATTGCTTAACTCCCTTGTGCATCTGCCTCCAGGTGTCAGCAAGTCCTAATTCCCCCATCAATCCCACCACTTTTTTTGCTGTTCCATTCTCCTGCCTAGTGATCCCTCCCGATGTATCCATATGAACATTCAACCTTAGGTTCAGGTCTCCCCCAATAACAAGACCCTCTGCCCAATCTGAATATGCGAGTAAACGTCTCTATAAAATATAAATTGTGAGCCTGGTGGTGCATATACTGAGACCAACGATATCATCATACCGTTGTATTTGCCCTTTAAACCAACCCAGCAGCCTTCCTTGTCTTTAATTGTGTCAGTCACCTCCAAGAGGCAACCATTGGGCATGAGAATCGCAACACCCTTCTCCTGCCTCTCTTATACAGGAGTGAACTAACGTTTGATATCCAAATTGTTTTAATTTCTCATGTTCATCCTTACTTAAGTGAGTTTCCTGAAGCATTATAAAGCCTGCCTGGGACTTTCATAAAAATGCATTGTTCTACTTCTTTTAATGGGATGTGTTAACCCATTGACATTAAAAGAGACAGTGATTACATCCACATTATCCATTTAGGGTGCCAAATAGTTATTATCTCAGAGGGTTGTTGCGTTTCCTTTGTCCCATTAATTACCCCTTTGGTCCCCCCCGTCCCCAACCATCCCCCTCCACAAAAGTAGAATCCCCAAGGTCGTCTTACAAACAATCTATAAAACTTAAAACATCGCAACATCTTACTTAACAGTTTAAACTGATATGTTATTATTTTTAGCCAAAACAAGTACTTCCAACAGAGGAAAACTTTACCTCCTCCTAAAAAGGTTTCTGTTACCAGTAATCCCTCTTTTTTGGGATCACTAGTACGAGGAGTTTAAAGAGAACTATCACACTACATGTGATCCCCTCAAAAGCCATTAGATTTATTAGACAGGCTCCAAATATACACTTTAATTAGTATATATCTCAAAGAGAGAAAGCTGTGATGTCACGGATCTCTGCCCCCACCACCCGCCCAGAATGAAACAATTCAGCCCATGCCTTTATATCACTTTTCTTAGAGAAATTACAAGTAAATTAAAACATGAAACTGTTCATTTAGTTATAGGCACCCATATTTGGTAGCATATGGTTGTATCACTGGGCTTGAGATCCATTAGGTCTGTACGCTACCAAAAGCCCAAAAGAAAAAAAAAAGAAAAACAGCAACAAATCAGTCCCATGCAATTGTTCATCTCACAATGATGGGGCGAGACTGTCTCTCTGGAAGTAACAGATCTTACTAGGCAGCTTCGGTACTAACTTCAGGTCTCAATGCTAGTTAAGTCCCTTTCAGCCCGAACAGCAAGGCTAATGTTAGCGATTACTGATGCCTTACACAGCCAACATGAAGAGTACCAGAAAAGTCCCACTGAGCACGATCATCCCTGAGAGTCATTTACAGAGTCTTTACGCTGATTCTGAAATTTTTGTAAAAGTACTTTTATCGCTTGTAGCAATGCAGCCGATGTCATAGCAAGGTCACAACCTCTCTTCCTCCTCCCTGTCACAATCGCCCAACCCCTAGTGTATTCCATCGCCTTCTGGGAACCTGAGTTTCCATTTTCTAAGGCCTGTGATTCCACCAAGCCCTTTGCGCCAATGCCTCCCTGGCCTCCTCCGGTGAGTTGTGCACTTTATTCTTCTGGCCAAAAATGCAATTCTAGCTGGATAGAGTATGAAAGCAAATGCCCTTGACTCAAAGCCCTTATTATTTCTGTGTATTGTGAGCATTGCTGTTGGATTCCTGAGGAAGTCATGGTCCAAAACAGTCTGTTATTTAAGTACGTGACCTCTTTCTGTTTCAAGCCCTTATCAGCACATCCTCCTTCATTTTATAGCTGTTGAATTTAATTATAATCGATCTTGGTCTGGCTTTTCGTCTGCAGGTCTTGGTTATAACGCTTTGAGATCTCTCAATATTTAGCTGATAGCCTGTTGGTAAGCTTAGAACATCCATCAGCAGGTCTGTTAAAAATCTGCCATTCGACCCGTCTCAGTACCTTCAGGAGGCCATAAAGTCTGATGTTCCTCTCGTCGGCGGCTTTCAAGATCTATGCACTTTTCATGTATTCTCTCAGTTTGTGCCACCAAAGCTTGTAATATCAGGCCAATTTGTGTCATGCTATCCTCCGTTTGAGCTATCCGGTCTTCCACTTCTTCCACTTGCTTTTCAAGTTTGGATAATTTTTGGTCTAAATTTCTGAACTCTTGTTTTGTCTCTGCTCTCATCTCCTGAATTTCTCTAAATAGCGGTTCAAACCTAGATCTCGACCGTTGTTCAGACTCTTCCTCCGTGTCAGCCATGCTAGCCGGAGATGGGTTTCTGCTCAGCTTTTTGAGAGCTGGTGTCAATCCACGATCATCTGGGGTATTATGGTGATTTTTCAGTCTTTCCTTACTTTATCTTTTGCATGCCCTGTGGATGCCATTTCTGATCCTCTTTATCATAAATATTAAAGTTTAAATTGCTTCTCTAGGCAAAGCGGATGAGGAGCTACACTCAGTTGCCTGCTCTCGTCTCCGTGACACCACGGAAGTCCTTTCATTACATAGTGTTATGTGAAATAAGTACAGTGTTGTGATTATTGTGGTTACTGATGTGACGAGTGGTATAGTATCTTACAGTCTTGCATGTCTTGCATATGTATATTGTGTGTGTGTGTGGGGGGAATGTGAAGTTAGGGTTTTGAACCCAAACAGCACATTTCTAAACTTTTGTTGCTGTGCTGTTAACCCCAACTGATGCATTAATGGAGTGTTTTGCAATGAATTTCCCTTATTTTCGAGAAAGTATAATGTAAGCGGTGTATGTTAGTGGGAATGTGGGCCCTCCGGGCCCTGTGCTGCCTTCACATTGTCCATTTTTTGGCATAATGGTATTTGCATGTGGGAGCATGTACCCTCCGGGTCTTGCACTCCCACTTATACATAACTACGGAGCCATACAGCAGCCTTATAGGACAAGGAACCCTTGTAAGACTAATTTGCTAATATCTCAACAACTGTAGCAGCTAGGAAAAAAATTCCAATGCTGGTGTAATCACGACAGTGAGTACTTCATGCAGTATACATCAACTGAATCTGCATCTTGCATCGTTTCTGACATATGGGGACTGAAATGCACTGAAAAGGCACCATTGAAACATGATTTTGGCAATACTTCTGTAACTGTAGCAAGTAAGAAAACATTTCACTGCAGGTGTCATCTATGATTTCCAAACTTTGTTTCTGCAGATTATTTCACTTATAGTGTACTAAGCCTGCCAGTAAAAATGCTGCAACTCGCTTAGTTTTCGAGATATGGGCACCGAAGGCACCATGGGCACTGCAAAGTTATCCTATGGGAAATTTCTCAACCTTGGAATGCTGTAACTTTTGCCTTGAATGTTTGGCACAAACCATGAAAGGCACATCTGTGTGACCAGGGCTTGCCACTGCAAATTTCAACCCAAAAGACTCAACCGTTTTCTTCCAGGAGGATGGCAAAGATTTGCAGTTTTTTAAATACCGTCGCAAATCACAAAGGTTTCCGAAAAAGTAGCATGAAACCTTCACATTTGCGAAAGTATTTCAGCAGTTTCTTTCATGATTTGCAAAAGTATTTTTCCCTGATGTTTAAAATGGCATTGCTGGAGTTTATCCCCCTTAAAAGATAGGGCTGGCATCCTCAGGACCCGACTAAGTAAACCCAGCAGTCAGTGTTTACCTAGATGGTCCCAAATTTAAACACCAGGCATTTTTCTCTCTCACTAACTGAAAGCAAGATGGCCAAAACATGAAAGTAAAAAGGCCATTTGCTAAATTAAAACTGCATTTGCAAAACTTTCATGATGCACATATACTTTTTCCCCATTGTCTATAATAGGAAATGTGTTTTTTTGAATACCTTTTGAACAGTTTAATATTTTTACACCAAATCTTCGAAAGGCACTTTGGTGACCCAGACTGCAATTTCCCTGAAGATTTCAGAATGAACGGACAAATCGTGTTGGCTGTGGGTGCGAGCAAAGAAACGTGCAAAAATTCAGTTTTTTTGCATTTTTTTGTGTTCTGTAGCTCTGCAACCATACATCTGACCATAACACAACTTGCCAGATCCAGAGATCTGTAGTGCCTGACTGCATATGCAAAATGTCAGGCAAATCCGTTGTATGGTGGCAAAGTTATTAAGGTGCAAAATTTGAGGTTTAACATTAAAGTGCTTACTCAACCCTAACTATGCTGGTGCTACCATGCCAGTATTATATGTGTATATATATATATAATGGTAGCATGGTAGTGCTACATAGTTAGGGTTGAGGAGCTCACTTAAGGTTAAAGGGTTAAATTTTGCACCTTAATCTTTTGCCATTATTCAATGGTTTGCCTGAAATGAGATATGCAATTGGGCATGGTAGATCTTAGGATCTGCCAACTTCGTACCAGTTGGATATACAGGTGCAGAGTTATTAAGCAACAACGAATTGCGCCAAGTCACGCTTTTTTGCGATTTCTTTGCTCTCGCCTACAGGTCACATGGTTTACGACCGGTCCGAAAACTTCCAGGGAATGTGCAGCGGGGTGCGAGTTCCTTTTGAAGATTTTGTGAAAATATTAAACGGTTCAAAGTTAGTCAAAAACAAGTTCCATTATAAGTCAGTGGGACAAGTTAAAAAAAGTTTTGAAAGTGTCGCAAATGCAGTTTTTACTTACAAATGGCCTTTTACTTTCACAAATCTGCCATTTAATTTCAGTTGGTGATCAAAAAATGCTTGGCATTTAAATTTGGGACCCTCTGGCAACATAATTATTTCTGTATTCACCTAGTTGGAGCCTCAGGATGCTAGCCATGTCTTTATTTTGAGCTAAACACCCCGAATATGTTTTCAAATTTCTAGAAAAAGTACTTTTGCAAAAGTACTTTCACACCTCTTGACACTTCGAATGAATTTGAAAGTTTTAGCAAACTTCAACAGTACTTTTCAAGACTGTGACCAAAATGACAGAGTTCTTTGTCACCCTGCTGCAAAGAGCTGTTTGCTCTTTTGGGATGAAATTTGAGGGATGGCAGCACATCTCACAGATGTGCCTTTTGGTAGTTTGGTGAATAAATATTGCATAGCTCCCAAGTTACGGTACTCCAAAGTTGACATTTTTCCTATTGACTAACATGGTGGCATGTCCACGCCTTCGGGAGCTAGTATCACAAAATAGATGCGAGATACAGATTTTTCGTCATGAGATACATAGCCCTGTTGGCTGTGTAATACAGAACGGTAGCCAGGAAAATAATGATTTCTGTGAAATGTAAATTTTTTCTACATCATACGGTTGAAGAGATATTTGCAATTAAGTACTTCAATGCTCTTCCAAAGCTTCCATTAGCATTGCAATGCATACATTCTTTATATACTGTCTTTCTCTTGCAGTTGTCCACCAAAAAGAGGGTATGTGCTTCTATTACTGTTACACTTACTGTTTCAACTTGCGTTTATGTCCCGTTTGCATTACGTTCCTGTCTAAGCCATGTGTGTTGCCCTTTGCGTTGTCATTTAGCTTGCATTTAACTTACTGTTACCATTTCCATTTCCACCTTGTGTTTGCATTGCTGTTCCTGTTACTATCTCACTATCATTTGGCAGGGCATTGAGGCCCAAAGGACCCGCTCTCCTGCCATCTACGTCATTAATTATTTCTCATCATCTATTCTCAAAGAAGGAAGTAAGGTAAAAACTCCATTTAGTGCATCAGTTAGGGTTGTTCCACAGTGACAAAAGCAAGGAAATGCTGTTAGGGTTGAAACACCCTTGGAACCCTCTCAGCCCACCCCAACCACCATTGGAGTCGCAGCGTTGGGGTCGTCGGTCCTAACTGTTGCTCTATTCTCCTATTCCTCAGCTTCCTTACACATGGGATGGGGTGACAGGACCAACGACCCCAAGCGCACCCCAGTGGCAGTTGGAGATGGGCTGGGGGTCCAAGGGTGTTTCAACCTAACAGTGAATTTCTTGCTTTTGTCACTGTGGAACAACCCTAATTGATGCACTAAAACAGAGTTTTTGCCTCTTATATATATATATATATATATATGTAGATAGATATAGATAACATACACACACACATATACATACATATATATATATATATATATATATATATATATATGCAATGCTTGTGAGAGAAAATTTGAGTAAATATTTTTGATATCCAAAGGGTGATCAGACCTACAGTGAGAGCATCGTGATTATTCTCACTCTATGTCTCCATGGCCAGATTTATGCACACAGTAGGTTGTGACTGGCTAGAGTTGGAAGCAGCAGCGCTTACCTCAGCTTGTTTTCCCAGACTCTGAATCCCAACTGGCACTCGCATTCTTCACCAGTTGCAGCTGACCACTCTTTTCTGCCATCTCAAACCCACCACCACCTACCATGTGAACCAGTTTAACAGATCACATCTGCTGGAAGAACTGAGATTACAGTGATTCAAGAGGTAAGGGAATGACACATGCAACAGCATCATATGCGTCAAATGACTGCAACAGCTCGGCCACACTGAAGTACTGCTTGGCCATCCGAAACCACAAAATTGAAATTAAACAATGGAAAATAAGGTACATAAAAGGACAAATCAACAAAACAAAACTAGGTACACTGCATAAATTAAATACACTACGTCCTCACCCAAAATATGAGTGTTGCTTTCCTTTGTGCACTTCTACTTTTGACATTAGTCATGGTTTCGCCACTCGTGATTTCATACGGTCAAACTGCACTCAAGAAAAAGAACACACTGATATTTTGGGTGAGGCCTTGGCATATCACATATATATTTATTTTTTATCTATTGAATTTTGCTGACTGAGCAGGCTCACTAGACCTAGAAGTCCCTTTTTCAGGGGCAGCCGGGGATAGAGATGGCAACCAACTGAAATTGAATCAGATTAAGCTGTTGGTGGTATTTTTAGTGAATGGGGGAAATTTGGCCAGGGCACCAGGGAAATTCCCCTACTCTTTTCGATAGGTGCCATAGGATCTTTAGCATCCACCTGAACTACCACCAATGCAGGCAGATGGGACCTCGGTTTAACGTCTCATCCAAAAGATGGCACCTAAGAAGTGCAGCATCCCCCTCATGCTGCACTACAGTGTCAGTATGGGGATATTAACCCAAGTGCCAGATGTGGGAACTGAACCCACAGCCTTCTGATCTCCTGGCCTCAGAGGCGAGCATGCTACCTACTGAGCCACTGACACTGACACTATATATCTATCTATGTATAGATAGCTCTCCCTCTCCCTCCACCCCCTCCTCATACACCCTTCATAACTCAGGCTGTCGTCCCTCATGCTTCCTCTTATAAATCCTCGCTGAACAGACTGTCTTCTCCTTCCGATTTCCTAAACTCTGGAATTCTCTTCACCTAACCATTCACTCTGCTTCTTTCAAATACTGTCTCTCTTCTCTACTCCATGTTCACGCTGCTTCCTCCTGTGAATGCTGTTAGTCAAAACCCCTCCGCTATCCTCCTTTTCCCTCAGACCTGTGTTTTTCTTCAACTCCTTTCCCCCACACCCTACCCTTCCACTTAACCTCTTCTTCCTTTCCTCTTCAATCTCCTAACTATCCCATCCTCTCCACAATGCACTCCTATCTTTCTCCTTCATTTGCCTTCCTTTCCTTCCTCTTCTCTCCCTCCCTCCCCTCCTTATCCATTTCCACACTATTGTTATACTTCCTTCCCTCCTCCTCTTCAGTGCTCCTCCTTCTACACCCTGTCCCTTCAGCCACATTGACTTAAGGTTACTCCTGTTACTCTGTTCTTCCCACAGGACGACCTCCCACCCGGTCTTATGTTGCTGTGTTACTTGTTTTGTAATTTAATATATACAGTATTACTCTGTGCAATATTTTTGCCTAGATCACTCATGCTTTTAATGTATATACTGGCATTGTGTAATGTTATTTCTATGTGATGTTTTGTTTTATTGCATAATCAGTTATTCTTTTCTGTACCTATATCCCTATTTACCCCTCCCCCCAGGATTCATCTGGAAATTAATTAGTTTTTTTAGCTCAGTATGTCTTTCCTGGTGAAACTTTTGAAAATAAATATCTATATTAAGTGCAAAAAAAATTTATTTATTTTATTTATCGAAATAACTGGGAAGGGAGAAGCCAGAGAAGGCGAGGGGGGCAGCAAGGTCAGCTCCCAGGGTGGGGGCTGACCAAATGAGCAGACGCGAAAGACCATTAGGCCTGTTCTGCTGGCATTTTAGTATGTTAATATGTTAGTAAATACTTGGACAATATCTTTGAGCAACAAGCTTTTTACATAGGTTCCACGTCAGTAAAGTATATAAACAGAGGACATTGTAAAACAGACCATTAACAAGCAGAATATCTTGACAATTAGAGAGGAAACGATACATCTTAAGTACTGTAAAAAAAAAACAGGTAAAGCAGCAAGATGTGAAATAACAGAAGAATAGTGGGCGATAACAGGGATAAAAAGGTACAACAATACAAGGGAGAGGAACAGCAGCCATGGGCTTTAAATGGGGTGGACAGAGAGAGAGAGAGACATGGTAGAAGGAGGGAGAGAGTGATAAACAGCTCAGGGGGCCTTGTCCAGGGAGGGGTAGGATAAGAGGCAGGGATAGGTGGGTATGGGGAGGAGAAGGGAGTAAGGGAGAGGGGAAAGTGCTAAGAGCCAGCTTGTCTAGCCAGTCAAGGTAGTCAGTTAAAAGTGCTAGAAAACCCAGTGTACTTAGAAATTATTGGAAGCAATCACAGCTGGCATTAACAATTAGCTGTTACCTGAGTTTTATTTTGAAAAAACCCAGAATAGGCAGAGAGAATATGTTAGAGTGGAGTGCATTGAACCATAGCCAGGCTCGGTAAGCAAAGGAGCTTTGTCCTAAGTTGGTATGACAACGGGGAATATTGAAGGTCTTATTTTCAGAACTTCTGGTGAAGCATGGGTTGTTATAGGGGGTGAGAAGGTTAATGACCCCAGGCTGTAACATACCAAGGCTTACCTTTTTTGCTAACAGGCAAGTTTGGTGCATTAATCTAGATTTAAACTGGAGCCAGTTAGTCTAGGTATAGAGGTTGCAGGTGTGAGTAAGCCAAGGGGATCCTGTTAAAAGCCGACAGGCTTTATTAAGCACCAATTTAATGTGATGCAAGGATGTGTCTGTAGCTGATCCATAGATTATTGCCCATAATCAATGAGAGAGACAACTGAGCTATGAATTGCAAGATTGAGGGCATCAGAAGTCAGACAGTGCTTATGCCTATAGAAAGCCCTATACATGAGTTGATAGCTTTAGCAATATTGTCGATGTGTTGGGTATAAGATAGGTGCTGTCTACCGTGATCTCTAAGTATTTGAAGTACAGAACTTGTTCCAAGGCAGACCCTGCATCATTGGTGACAGAAAGCGAGTAGGATCTGTGTTTGTTGTGGGGGCTGGAGAACAGCAGTGTTTTCATCTTCTTGTAATTCACGACCAGTTTGTACTCATTTTTCATCTTTCTATGAGTGAGAAGTTGAGCTGAAGCTAGTTTTCAAGAGCCTGGGGGTCTGGCTCAGTGATGTAAAGAACTGTATCATCTGCGTATAATGGGAGGTGACCCTGGCAGGAGGTAGGAAGCTTGTTAAGGAACATGCTAAACAGAAGAGGGCCCAAGATGGACCCTTGCGGGACTCCTGAATGGACCAGTCTGCTGTCCGAGAGGATGTTGCCAATCTTAAGCTGCTGTGACTAGTCAGGAAGGTAGCTTCTAAACCATGCTACAGTGTCAGAGGAGAGAACGGTCCACAAGTTGGTTGTTCAATAGGCATGATGCACCATATTAAAAGCTTTTGTTAAATTGATAAAATCTGCCCCAACAAGGTTACCAAGGTCTAGGAAGTTTTGAATGAAGCCAGTGAACTACAGCAATGCAGTCGTGGTGCTATGATCTTTCCTGAACCCGTGCTGTTGTGGGCATTGTAGTTGATATTTCTCCAGATATTCTACCAGCTGATCTGCCACTATGTGATCCAATGCCTTCGAGAGTAGAGGCAGGATAGAGATTGGTCTGTAGTTCCCACAAAGTGTGCAGTCCTCACTTTTGTGTACAGGAGTCACAATTGCCAATTTCCATAATTGCTGGAATTGCAAGTGTCTGAGAGATAGATTAAGCATATGGGTAAGTGGTGACAAAATTTCATCCAAAGTGTGTATGACAAATTTAAGATCCAGGGTATCACCACTAAATCTTGTTTTCCCCCAGCACCTTGAGGCTCTGGTTTTGGTTACCATGATAACTCTGAAGTAGAAGATTGGAGGGGAAGGGGGTAGGCCCAGTTTTCCAGAGCAATAATAAGGAATCAAGCAAGGGTACACTGTCAATGTTGAGCATGGTGGGTACAGATCTGAGTTCCTTCCCTAAGGCTTCTTTAAGGCATTCCAAGATTTTCTGTCATTCCATACATGGGAGAGGGCTTCCTTGTAGTACTGACCCTTAGCAGAGTGTATAGCCCTAGTACAGTCATTCCTGGCCTTTTTATAGCTCTGGACAATGGTTAGATTACCAGTTTCATGAGCCCTAAGCCCCAGGTGGTCCCTGGATTTCAGAAGCTTGAGAAGCATCACTGAGGCACAGGTCAGGAAGCATAGGCAATCCAAACCTTTCTCTATGCTTCCCTGGTACTAGGTCCAGTACCCATGCACAAAACCCCTGGCTTAGAGTATGCACAACATAAATTCCACTTCTCACATCATCTGTCATCAAGGCACAGGTCAGAAAGCATAAGAAAACCAGGAGCAGTTGTAGAATTCCCCAAAAATATTTATTTACACTAGCAGTGAGATAAAAAAAATAAACTTGTTCAGTATAACTATTTACGAAGGCCAAAAAAACAGAAAAAGTCCATCTGAGTTTTTCTTCAATCTCTGTGTCCCTTTTCTTCTTTTTTAAGCAATTGCAGCTCTGCTCTCTTGTATGTTCTTCCAAACCCCATTCCTAACAAGCATCCTGTTCTTGTAAGTATCAGGCATGTGCAGCTAGAACACAATGTCCCAGAAATGAGGCCCCTTTTTCACAGCTCTTCTGCAAAAGGCTTAAAAATTTAACTTGGGTAACCTCTCAAGTTTCCAATAGCTTTTTGCAATCATCTCAAAATATAATTGTATACATTTCAACAGTAACACTATATATGTTCTAAACAAAGGGATCCCAATGTCAGTTCATTTCCACATAATCTGCATATATTTTTATATGAGCAGATATGCAAGAGAGAAAAAGACAGACAGCAAGGGAAGACTGAGAGACAGTGAGAGGCAAAGAATTGTGAGACTGCCGGGGTGAACAAATCCTAGGTCTCACAGGAAAATTTGGTACACAGACGAGAGACAGGAAAGGAATAGAACAGAACAAATTCTTGCATTTAAACACTTTCTCCATAACAACTGGGATAGGGTTCTATTCTTCTCTGTCACAATAAGGTCAGGAGTGATCCATGTGTTGAGGTGGCCTTTGATTTTCTGTTGTTTAGGTGGTGCATGCCTGTCACATATGGCATTGAAATGGGAGATGAATTGATCAAGGGCAGCATCAACATTGCAGGAGGAGTAGACTTTTGACTGGTCCTGTTGTTGAAGGTCAGATTGTAGTAAGTCAAGATGACCATGGATGAGGACCCTATTTGTTACTGTTCTGGCAGGGGGCTTGGAGAATTTATTAGTCCAACAAAATAACATGTATGTTAATGCAGACATTATGGCTGATGAACACAAAGTGCACTAATTGGGAAATGAAAACAAAAAATTAGGGTTTTGGGTCTCTGGAGACTTGGCGAAGTCAGTGGTGTGGACTTCCTTGAGGTTATCAACCCTAGTGCCCACCCCTCCTCCCAGTCCAAAGCCCTCTGTCTGAAGCACAAGGTACATCTCAAGCCAGTGCCTTATAGTGACACACTCTTCAAAGGTAGAGAAGTATGTCTCGCCATATGTTGCCAACAAGAATCTGTCATAGGTTTCTGTATGCAGGGCCACCTGACCTTGTTTGCTCAGGAGAAGGGAATGGGAATTAGGGTTGACATACCCCAAGGAATTTACCAAGACTCCGGAGACCCAAAACCCTAATTTTTTTAAATTTTACTCCTTTGTGCGCTTTGCATTCTTCAACCCTAATGTCTGTATTAGTGTAGTTTTGCAATTAATTTCCTTCTTTTTCAGATAGCAGACTCATAACCTCATTTGTGCAGGTCCTTTGAACCAACATAAATGAAATAAATACAGTAGTGGAGATAGTCCCAAAGCAGTGCATGGACCCATCAGACCTCAATACACATATCAACCCCTTGTGAGGGAAGGTTCCCTGGCCTGCTACAAGATGTTGTGTGTGCTCAGAACACATCTCTTTCCCTCCACAGGCTGGTGCTGGTGCTGCACAGCCCAGTGCCTTCCCCTCAACATCATTCTGTTCAGCTGGCTCACTGAGATTGCACCTGAACTCAGGTCTCTGACATGGGAAGGCAACGTGGCCCCACTAAGCCAACAGCTGTCCCTGAAAACAACATTACTTTATAACTGTTTTTGTGACTCTTTGACCCACAATTTCAATATAGTGTTTATATGATGAGAAACAGCAAACTTCCACCTACACTTTGTCCAAAGGTGTGGTCCTACAGAAGAAAATGATCAAACAAAGTTCTGACTGCACACCAGCATGTCAGTTCAAAGATATTTAATCCAAACTCTTCCTATACAAAAGGTGTATCAGTGCATAAATTATCAAACTTACTGCAAACAAAGGCCCACATGCATTTGGAGTGCCCTAGCTCCTTCATCGGGGGGTGGAGCCATAAAGTTTGAATCATGCTTAAGTTGTGCCCTTCACCATCACATCCATAAGTGGCTAGTATGCTGAATTGTGGAGATTACCAAATGTCTTGATGGCACATGATCCACATCCCCCAGCTCGGCTCTTGTGTCATCCACTGCCAGTAGTCTGTACTGCATCATAAAACTAACATGTGGAGGTGGCAACAATTCAAATACAATAGAAATTAAAATGAGAGATTCTTATACACACGCAGATAAATACTCACAAACCTGAATTGCAACTAACATGGCAGAGTAATGCACTGCTCATCCTCTATCTGAGGAGCCAGTTTAGATTTGTTTCTATCCTCTCAGGTTGCAGCAAGAAAACAAATAAGCCAGACTCAGTTTAAAAAAACAAAACAAAACTGGGAAGTTCAATGTGGTCTGCAGTTATCAGTTATAACCCTTCACCCCCCCCAACCACACATCAACAATCTTTATTGATTTATACCTCTACCAACAAAATCACTGACAAGTTATAACAAACTCTGGTCAGGAGACAAGAGGCTGCAGAAAGATATTATTGATAGTGGTTGCATCTCAGGTGTTATATCCTTTGTAAATACTGAAGAGCAGACACTGGCTGGCAAGGTGTCCCTTCCAACAAGTTGAAAAGGTGGCTCCTGACTGGTGAGCTTGCTGGACTTGTGACTTGCTGGCTGCTCTGCTGGCTAATAGTGGATTGCAGCTGCTAAAAGATCAGTGGCATAGCTGTGTTTTTTTTCCCTCATACTGGATGGAATTAGTGTATGCAGTACAATAAAACAATCACTGTAAATGTGTGTGTGTGTGTGTGTGTGTGTGTGTGTGTGTGTGTGTGTGTGTGTATTTCTTTCATGCATTCAGAAATATTAATGGTAGACTGATCATTTCATAACAGCTGTCACTGCTTCAGCTTTTCTTTCACTTCCTCTGTGAGCCAATCAGACCTATTCATATTTATTAGAGGCAATCACGTGCTTGGAAGTGGGGCAGCTCTTGGGTGGCACTATGGAAAACCCAACCAAGAACCCCAGCAAGGCTGTACAGTACCTCAAGGAGCTGAACAAAATTATCAAGATGCAGCAGGAGTTGGAGAAGCATAAGGAGTGGATTGAGGTGCTGGAGCAGCAAGTGGAAGAGCTATGCCAGACAAATGTTTGCCTCCAGGATGAACACTAGCTGCATCTGGTCACCTGCAGGCTGCAACAGATGACTACTCAGCCTGCCTTGGGCTCCATCAAAGAAAATGAAAAGCAGGAAGAGTAAGTGATGATATGATGCCTTTACTCCTGTACCAAATGTGATTAGTTTTAGCAAAGTGTACTGCAGCATTCAAGCACCAACTTGCTATTACATTTCATTTCAGAGTAAAACATGTAATTTAGGTAGATGATAAATGGATGTAAATAATTTTTAATTTTAATTAAAATGGGATGCCAAGTTACATCTTGTAAATCTGTTGCAGGGATGCTCTAAAGCAAAGCTGTACTGTATAGTTCAGGCTTCCCATACTGGCGTGCAGTATAGTGACAGTTTGAAGCTCATTGACATTAAGTCACAAGGCATGGAAATAGCAGCAGGTTTACTAATATACACAGCATCTGGGTTGCGCAGCTAGCTTTCTTTTCTGAGAACATCCATCCCTTTGCTTAGCCAGAAAAGTACCCATCATGGAAGGTGAGGGCAAAACTCAGTACCAAAATGTCCTGTGTGGGCAGCCAAGTTTATGAGAGATTCAGTGGTAGTCTGCAGTTAATAAGACTGTGTCCTTTTTGTCTATGACCACATTGGTGATACTCGGCTATAGATATCAAGCGCTGGTTTAAAATAAACAATAGAAAAGAATGGAGCAGGGAGTTGGGACCTAACAGAAGCAGCAGCATGGCCATCGAATGTGATTCTGCCCCTGCTCCAGCTCAGCTAAGGTAAGGTATTCCACTTGTTCCCAGCACTGAGCTGCCTTTTGCACCAAAATATAGCAGTTAGAATTCTATGATCTTTAGGGGATTTGTGTGGGGTAGTGGGGGCCAGTACTGACTCCCCCAAAGCAAACAAAGTAAACAGAAAACTGAATAAGGTTAGTATCAGTTTGTACTTGGGGAAGTACTTGAATTGTTGGTTGTGATCATGCCCGCCACCCTGGGTGCCACCCAAATTAAAGGGCCCTGGCCCGGCTCTTAGTTCCTTAGACCATGATGCTGATATACAGATGATGGTGCACAGTAACTACATTCATCAGCCTGTTCCCTGCATTTCAAACTGCTGTTTTATGTCAATTTAAAATATTATTTTCAAAATCTATTCCTTTTTCGTAGAGCTTCCCCATACAAATTTCTTCAATTGATTCTGATATCCCTATAAACATAATTCTGTTTTTAGTCCATGATGGGACCTCAGTTTAAAGCCGTTTTTGCATATGCAGTTGCTTTAATGAAAACCCACTGATTCCCCTTGGTGTTTCCAAAATGGATATTTATTTTGTGAAATTAAGATAGTGTGGGGGGGGGAGGGGGGAGTGAATTGGATTTAAGGGTGTGCTATAGATGTCCCAATAGGGGAGCTTTCAAAAACAAACAGGTTTCTAGCTCTGGGCTCACTCATGGACAGAAAAGTGAGGAGCAGTGAAAGGGAGAGCACATTGAAAGGTAAATGAAAACTTTTTTGAAGAAAAGATTAAATGAGAGAGTAACTTAGATATAAATTGTATGTGATAGCAGGCCTGGTGGTGCTTAGGGTTGAGGCACTGGATGCCACACCTTGCACCATGCCAGTGACCTGGGTTCAGGAATGAGCTAGGGTTATCGAGGGGTCGGCAGGGGGAAGGTGGGAGCTGGGTCGAAGAGCTGGAAGGCAGCTTTCCTCTCCTGAGGAGGGTCCCTGTTGCTCCTGCCACATGGCCGCCAGCGGGTGAGGTCTGGTGATGGTGCAGGATGGGATGTGGCACACATTAGGAGGGTGTCACGGGTCCGTGGCATGTGCGTGCCTCCACATGTGCATACGTGACCGTGACTGCGGATGGGAAGAAAACAGGTGGAAAATGGTGCCGACCAGCAGGATGATGCCAGTCCCCCACAGGCTCTGCACCCAGCCAGCTGGGCATTTCTGTGCCATTGAGGTAAGTCCTGGTGGACATCGGGGTGACGGGGCTGGGGGCGGGGACTGGTAGAAGGGAGCCGGCCGGCACTGGGCAGAAAAAATGTAAATAAAAAAAAATTGCATTTGATAAATGAAGAGTTTTGAAAAATGGCAATATAAAGGAAGTGCCAAGGGGGAGGAGGGAGTTTTCATTAAAGCAACTGGATATGCAAAAGAGGCTTAAAACTGAGGTCCCTTCACAGACTAAAAATGGAATTCTGTTTATGGAGATATCAGAGTCAGTTGAAGAAATTTGTATGCGGAAGCATCACAGAAAAGGAATAGGTTTTGAAAATATATTTTAAGTTGACATAAAACAGTAGTATGAAGTGCAAGGAACAGGCCAATGAATGTATGAATTTTAAACACGCATGTGTCAACACTGAATGTTTGCCACTTACATTGCTGTTGTACTGGGTCTTGCTTGTACACATTTGTACTATATATTAACCCAAGGTAGACCAATTGAGATGTAATCTGTCATTTGCAATGGGGTCCTGTTTTACACAGTTTTATACTGCATTTATACAGGATAGCAGAGGTGGGATTTAATATGTCATTTTATTGTGGTCCTGCTTTTATACTGTGTTTTTCTAGGACAAATCATTTTAGATGCAACATCTCCTTTTCAGTGGGGTTTGTCATGTCAAGTGTTTATTCACTTATAAGTATATAGGTGAGGTAGCAGAGGAGCCATTATTCATGGGGAAAGCATCATAGTGGAGACCCATAACTTTTCTTACTGATATCCACTTATGTCATCAAATATCGAATTTTGTTTTCCAATTGTTTTACCAGGAGTAACACACTAAGCTGAAAGCTTGTTTCGAGTGCGACCTGGGAGCACAGGGAAGTTAAGTGACTTGCTCAAGGTCACACAGTATGCAAGTGGGGGCTGTGGGATTCAAAGCCAGGTCTCCAGATTTGCAGCTCAGAGCCTTAAACCACTGCGCTATACTGCCTCCAATATTAATATGCATGAAGTTTGTCAGCAGTGGGCTAAAAAAGACAGGAAAAACTAGGTAAAAATATAAATAAATAAATAAATAAATAAAAACGGTTATCAACTAACAGGAAAAAACACATTGAAATGAATGGGAAGTGTGAGCCCATTCATTTCATTGTTTTTTCCCTTTAGTTCATAACTTTTTTGTTTTATAATATTTTTGTACCTACTGTTTTTCTGCTGAAGTTTTTTTAGTCTCTCTATAACACTATGAACACTATGGGTGTCAACATTCAAATCCACCTCAAAATGGGTGTTTACAGAGTACACTGGAATACTCTACAAATACTATATGTGGGGTGGATCTGATTGTTTTTTTTTGTTTGTTTGTTTCAATTGTTTAACCAGGAGTGGTACACTAAGCTGAAAGCTTATTTACAGGTGCAACCTGGGAGCACAGGGAAGTTAAGTGACTTGCTCAGGGTCATACAGTATGCAAGTGGGGGCTGTGGGATTCAAACCCAGGTCTCCAGATTTGTAGCTCAGAGCCTTAAACCACTCTACTGTACTGCCTCCCAATGTTAATACCCACACTATTCATCAGAGAAGAAAAATGATCAATGAAAGAAAAAAAACATTGACATGAATGGGAAGTGTGAGCCCATTCATTTCAATGTTTTTTTTTTCTGTAGTTCATAACTTTTTTGTTTTGCAATATTTTTACCTACTTTTTTCTTTCAAAAGGCATTGTGGTTTATGTATCATACATGCAAAGTGTTTCTGTCAATTTTAAAGGGAGTAATGATGCCGGCCCGTCGGCGCAGCAGTTGGATTTCTGCTTGTGATGCCAGCGACCCGGGTTCGGGAACGGACTCAGGTCGCTGGAGGGTCAGCCAGGGGGAGAAGGATAGAGTGTCCTATGAACTGCTCTACTTCTCTGAGGGGAGGGCAGGGTAGTGCCTGGCGCAAGACGGACCCCTGGCAGAGGCTGGGAGTCATGCAGCTGCTGGCACTTGAATGCAATGGAGGCGGGGCGGACGCTGGACCTCATTGCACTTCCCCGCCTCCCAGAGGAAAAACAAAGAAAATGGAGGGGAGAGCCTCTGTCTCCATGAAGCTCTCCCTGAGCTTCAATTTGCCACTGTCATCGCACTCCCAACCAGATACTATGCCCACGGCCCAGAATTGGGGAACCGGAGCCGCAGCCCCGCCCTCTGGGGGGGTAAGCCGAGGGTAACTGGGAGATTGCGGACACTGGCAGTTGGTGGAAGCTCCAGGGGCTGTGTCCAGGGCAGAAACTGACGGAGGACCTCCCGAATAAAGGAGAAAATAAAAAAATAAAGGGAGTAATGATGATATTAATATTGTGCTATAGCTGTACAAAGTGTACACAAGAAAATCAAACTGGGATCATGTCATGCTTTTCTCACAATGTATTCCTCTCATACCCCTACCCTAGTCTTCAAGGTGTGTGCAACACTATCGAAATGTAAAACACACAAAACAGTCTCTACTCTGCAGCCCTCCTTATCAATATAACTGTCAGTTTTTATAATCATATTAAGCTTGTGTTTTGGGGTCTGATATAAAATCTACACGTAACTGTGCATGCAGCAGTTTGACTTTCTAAAAATGTAGATTTTGGAATCTTTTCTTCTCTACAGCTGGCTTAGTTGTCCAACTATCTCCTTCTTTTGAGTTTGCACATGTCGTCAAACTCCTTGGGATAGTAGGCTTTGAGGGGTGTGACACTGTCTGTCCAATGCAGAGTGCTCTGCATGGGGCTCGGCAGTATCACACCAGTCCTCAGTTAGGGTGGTTCTGATGCTGTTTTGCCTGCAGTGGTCTGCACTTGAAAAGAAAAAGTCGCACCAATCAGGAGCCAGCTTTTTCCTTTTTTGTACAGGTCACCACAGAGCAAACAGCTGTTTGTCATGAGGTCTCCGCCACATCCCGTTGTCTGCTGTTTTAAAGTTTGTCTCACCCATACAGAGCAGGCCACAGCCTAAGCTCTGTACAGGCTGGGAGTATTGAGTGCCCAAAGGCACTTTTACTGTACGCGCAATCCGATTGCGCTGGCTGGGAGGAGGCACTTTCCTTGCCTGCCTCCTCCACGTCCCGCTGTCTCTGTGATTGTGGCTGGCAGACCAACATCAGGGTGCTCTATCCCCATGTGGCCTGCATCCCCCCATCCTTTAATAAAGCTGCTGTGGTTTTCTGACACCAAGATGCTCACTCCTGGTGTCGGATGCACCCCCACATAACTTCCAACCTTGAGTGCCCAATCCCGGTCGACATTGATCCCCTTGAACCCCCAGTACTCTGGCACACTGGGAGCCGCCCAGTGTGAAATCATCCATAGTTTCCTGTAAAAAAGAAAACAGACCTACAAAGTCTTTTTTTTAAACCTGAAAGACAGAAAACAGTCCCTCATCATTGCCGCTGGCCCCTCCCCAACCCACCCTCCTCTCGCACTCCACCTCCCTCACCCCTCACCCATACTCTCTGGAGGTTGGGAGCAGCGATCTTCAGTGGACCAGGAACACATCTTCACTCTTCAAAAACTGACCAAACTGAAAAAATTACAATAAGTCCTATAATGGCAGTGAATGGGGTTTTCAATTTAGGTTGATATCTCAGCCATTTTGGGAGTTTTGGTCCCAAATTTTCAACATGGGGTTCTTGGGACCCCACCTCATAGTTCACAGTCACTGTCATTTTGTTTCTCTGTCCCAAAGGTGATTTCGCGGTCACTGCAGCGGATCTCCTTCGGGACCAATTAATGAAATGACAGTGCCACTGTTCATGAGGTGGGGTCCCAAAAAGCCCTTGTTGCAAATTTGGTGAAAAAACTCCCAAAAATGACTGCATTACGAGCGTCCATTGTGCAGTTTCTATGCATGCTCATAACATCATCAATTATTAAGATTTTCACTCCATATTTCCAACATTGCAATTTTTTCACACCCCCTTATGAACAGTACAGTTGTCATTTTTTGTATCCTTCCCAAAATGTGTTTTTGCACCTGCGGTGCAAAATGGCATGGTTGCTGTGCAAAATCAACTTTCAGGACAGATTAACACAATTCCAGTGCCACTGTTCATGAGGGGAGGTCCCAAAAAGGCCATGTTGAAAATTTGGTGAAAACATTCAAATGACTGCGTTATGAGGTGTGCATTCGCGCCAATTTCTATGCACTTGCAACTTCGCCACTTTTTCATATTTCCTCACTAGATTTTCAGCATTGCCATTTCTTCACACCTCCTCATGAACAGTACAGCCGTCATCTTTCACATCCTTGCCGAAATGTGTTTTTGCACCTGTGGCACTGAATGATGCACTCGCTGTGCGAAATCACCTTTTGGGATCGAGTAACAGAATGATACTGGCACTGTTCATGAGGTGATGTCCCAAAAAGCCCATGTTGAAAATTTGGAGCAAAAATACCAATAAACGCCCGGGGCTTTAGGGTTTCCAACCGTAACACCCACCCTTAAAATGCAAGACAGAGGAATATACAGAGAAAAATATGGGAGGCATGTACAAGAGCAATACCAACAGTGAACTCTCGGCATTGACAAATGCGTGTTTCATTTAAGTTGAGGTCCATTTTTATTTTCTTGCCAGCTTTCTTACTGTGCCATGTTAGTGTTTTTTATATTGTTGTTTCTTGTTTTATCCCGAAAACTGGCACAGATTTTTTTTATTGGGGAATTTTCACTGGGCTTGTTTATGTAATAATTTATAAGGTGGTGTGTTTCTTGTCCTGCATTTTTTTCCTCCCTTGCATATAACTGTGTCACAGCATGGCAGAAGAGAATGGGAAACAAGGAGACACAGGGATAGTGGCACATATGGAGTCCTGAGCCTTGCTTCTATCAAATATCCATCCCATGTTTCTCACAGTCACTTTCACTCATAGACTGTGTCAAGGCCAAAGCAATAGATGAGTCAGACTACATGATTTGGCAGCGGGCAGTGCTACTAGCAGTGATTATTGATCCAGAGGTGTGGGTGGGTTTTGCAGCGACGTTGCCAAAAATATAAAATCTCTGTTTCTCACACTGTAATCCATCCCTCCAATGAGCTTCTAGAAAGTAAGAGGGACTGTGATGCATAGCATGGTCAAGTTTGAAAAGCCCCAGCCACACATCTTAAGTGTATCACATGTGAAACAGTTCCTCATTTTACTAAACAGCCGCAATGTGGTATTTATAGATATCAGTACTGCTCCCTGCTTTAAGCTATTGTGTTTCAAGTGGCCTCATCCACGTGTCTGAATTTCTGAAGTTTTTGATTGCCAGTTCACGATACTTGGTCTCAGGATTCCATTGATATTAATGGGTGAACAACTCTCATGGTCAGGGGAAGTATTACAATGTGGATGCAGTTGGCCTCCTACCTGTGCTTTCTTTTCTGTGCTAGTGTGGTATGCACATCATTCTTTTTTTTTGTACTTATATTTTATTGCATTTTCAGACAAATCAAATACAAGCTTATCCATCTGCGATCACTACATACTACAAGCTATATTACTTGTCATAATGGATTTCCCCTATACCTCAGATTAAGTTACCACATCTGGGGGTTACCCATTAACATCAGTGGAAAAATAGTTGTACGATGTGCCCTCATTACCATAAAAAGGAACTAAAACCAGTATATTGTAAAAGACGAAAATATTACAACCTTACCACCTGTGTGGGATAAAAGTTCCCCAAACATACAGTATATCCCCTAAGGAGGTAGGGACCCCAGAGTAGAGAGTTAATAAACTGTACACAACATTAAGATAAAACAGCCATGTTATGTCTACTTTTAAACCTACTTAAATCCTGTTAAAGTAAACCGCTGTTCTAACACTGAATGGCAACATTGTTGTTTGTAGCAAATAGCAATCCTACTAGTTCAGGTATGCAAACTTTTCATATAAACTGAACTGCAAACTTACATTTATTGCTGCCTTGGGGGACTGCTATATTGTCCATGCTAAGGCACTAGGTTGCTGTTAAATGACTGCAATAGGCAGTCCTGACCCTCTAACTCTTGTCACTTCAGAATAATGACAAGAGCATGAGTTATATAATTCTCCGAACACCATTGGCACCATTTTACTGTGCATACGCAGATAACAAATGGGCTCCTCCCATTAAAAAATAATTTTAATAATGACTTCCTCCCACAGCATCTGTAATATGAATTAACTCTCTTAACATAGAATGTAACAAAACTTTGAAAAGTTATAGTCCCAGAGAGCAACATTTATCTTCACCTTCCTCACACTGACAAATTGCCCGCTTATTCAATCCTCATTTGAAATGTGTCAGGGCCATCATGCTTTGAGTCAAATTCCACCCATAGTTTAGCCACTAATTTTCCTGCTGGGTCATTATGCAGGAACACCTTCACTCCGCAACAGATCTTAAGTGTAGCCAGCATCATGAGGGCATGTTGAATTCCCAAGGCTGTAGGCTGGGTTCTCACTCCATCGAAGGCCTTGCATTGAGATCTGGTTGAGAAACTTAAATCTGGAAACAACTGCATTGTATGCCCCAAATGGTCCAGATTTCCTGCTGTATGGGCAGCTTGCAACAGGTTGTCTCATTCTCCCGAGTCTGCTACTACCCCACAATGGTCAGGGAGGAGGATCTTCTCCCATATTTCTATGAGGGTGACTCTGTAAGCTTTCTTTATTTTGAAATTTGTAGTCTGCAGTTGGTCTGTGAGCCAGCTTTGCATAAAAATTTGAAATTCCTTTCTTCCCTCACTTCCTCCAGCATGCCAACTAGAATGTTCATGGCCCTCGCTTGGTTTTCAAGGTGCTGTAGATGATATCTCAGGACTGTGTTTTCTTTAACCAGTCCGAGGCCATAGTAAATGCTTTATTTGCTGTTTCTGTAGTCATTTTCACCTCGCTGTACTCCAGTAACCTTGGCATCCATTGTAGTGATTTTCGTGACTAAGGATTCTATTTTCAGATCCATGGACTGGATTGCTTTCAAGAGAGCCGTGTTTGTAGGCTGCATGGCTGCCCCACTTGAAGCTGAAGGCGACAGTTCTCCATTTCCCACCTGTGTTGGAGGTTTCGACTGACTTTCTTTTTGACTGCCACCAAAAGTATTTTTGCCCATTTCTAGTGGTATGTGCTATCACCTTGTTCAGCAGTACTTTGTCTAGGTGATGAAGTCCTTGTACACTAGTTTAATGCAGTTCAAAAGTGATTTTTGAAGGTTTAAAAGTACAAGTTAGACAGAGCTCTCTTCTTTGCGTCTACTCAGTTCTTCAGTTGGCTCTGCCCCCCCTGCACATCATTCTGACAGAAATTTAAAACTCTGTATTAGAAAAGTTCTATTACTTGTTATTCTCCGAGAGGGAAGGGGGGTTGGGAGGTTGAATGACAGGTGGATTGCTCATACGCTCATTGTGAGCAGAGCACTTTACTGCCTTCAAGAGGGGTTGGACCACCTGCATGCTCAAGCGTGTAGTTCCAGGGGTTGAATGTGGCCTGAAGGGAGTGGTAGGCACAGCAGTCCTGTGACATTCTTTGCTGATATAGCCTGCTTTACCCCTCCTAACAAATCCAGCTGTGAGGGGTCCAAGAAACAATTCAGGATGTTTACAGCTTTTGATCAGCCGGTACAAGAGGCTTGTGAGAGCAACACAGGGCCAAATTTGTTTTATTTTCTTTGATATGTATTGTATATGGCTTCCTTGAAGATCCCCAGTCCATTTTATTGATGGGGAGAATGTGCTGTCAGTCATCCAAAAAGCTTTATTGTTTGGCAATATGCCATTACAACTTAAAACAAAATACATACAATAATGAAATCCAACAGTATTCGAGAACTCGGACACTAAGTAACCCTTATAACATGGGCTGTGTAAGCTACTTATGTGATTGGATCACAGATGTCACATGTAAGGGTGAGTAAGTTCTGAAAGGAATCAGTACTCGACCCTGTCATTCACAGAGTGAAGTTGTCATTGTTGTCAAGGTGATAGCACACTGTAAGCCAATCAGTCAGTTACAAGTGCGATCTGTAATACAGCAGTCTTGAATCCGTTATTGTGCCAGACATTGATTGTGAACGGCAACCATTATTTTCCTCTCTAAGTGAGCGAGAGGTGAAAGCTGTCATGTATAGAAAGGGCAGTCAGTGTAAAACATACACGCCAGGACTCTGTATCAGTGAGGTATTTTTGTTTGTGTACCCCAAGACCATGCAGCAAGCAGCTATCAAAGATTTCAGTGACAGTAGTCGTAGGTGCAGGTGATCTCCCACCCACCCGCCTTGCAGACCTTCAGGACCCACACAAGCTACTTACAAACATTAGGAAGTTTTGTTTTGCAGTTCAACATTGCTGAAGTTGACACATACTGGGCCATGTAGGAGAGATAGAGTAGTGACAGAGATGCACAACTCAGGTCGGTGGCGGCATTGACAGAGAGAGAGAGAGAAAGAGAGAGAGAGAGAGAGAGAGAGAGAGTGCAAGTAATAGATCAGTGCCGCTACTATGTGGAAGTAGTTAGGAGAGACAGACAGAGAGTCGTACAGTGAGAGTAATGAAATTTCCTACCCATCCATCTTGGCAGTCTTATTGTTATTATTCCTGTAGAACTCATTAAGTCAGTGCGTGTTTCTGCAGTGTTCATTTTCTCGCAGCACAAGTATGCAATCTGTAATGTGTCTCTACCGAGTGATGTCTGTGCATTGTAGTTATGGTAGCAAATAATTAATCAACAGTGTAATTTTTGAAACCAATAATGAATGTTGTTGTAAAGAAGGTTGTCACCACTTTTTTAAATGCATGGACATCTGCAAAGTGAATGCCAATCTGATATCTGTCAGGTATGCACGAAAATGTTGAAAGTGAATGGCGCTCTCATATGTGTAAGCTTGCAACCCAATGTTTCATCAGATATCTTTCATCTTATATATAAAATGCATTTAAATTCCTAAATCTGTGTAACAGTTATGTGTCCACACCCATACTGCAGTTATTAGAAGAGGAGGCAGCAGTGAATAAACTCACAGACGTGCTTCTGTAGAGGTACTACTGTACTCAGTGGAGGGATGCAGTCCCTAAAGAAATTATTTCTGCTGTTTTATAGCACAGTAATTAATATTTTTCACACTCTTCTCAGCACATGTTATAAGCAGAATAACCCACTCCAGGGTGTGTGGTTACTGAGAATTAATCAACACCCTGGGTGCTGTGATGACACTCGGGCCTCGCCCTTGTGCCTCACAACGCACCCATGGTGCTGATTAATTCCCAGTAACCACACACCTCGTTGTGGGGTTATTGTCACTTATGACAACCATGGACCTCAAATCAGTTATGAATGTAGTTTATTACACTATACGGACAATACATAAAACATAAAATGCTGCCCATGCCTGCGGCGTTTCGAACATAAGTCCTTTGTCAAAACCCTTGATAAATGACTAATGTCCAAAATATGTCAGGTATGACTGTCATTTTATGTTTCATGTATCATCTGTATGAGTGTAATAAAACACATTATAGTCGATTCAAGCTCTGTGGTTTTTATAGGGGTTACTGAATGTCTGAGTTCTCGAATACTGTTGGATTGCACTTTTTTTTGGGGGGGACTTTTTTCCCCTGGGGTCCTCTGCCTTCCCCTCTGATGTCTCCCGCATGCCTAACACTGGGTATTAGACCCCCTTCCCCTTAAACCCCCATGACTTACCCTTTGTGGCAGGGGGTGGGGAGACCTCTCGACCCACCAGTCCGGATCCAGTTTCTGGAAGGCGCCTTCCCGGGCCATGTTGCAGGGGGACAATCATCATCTGTGACAGAGGACTCCATATTTTCCTGTTTCCCTCTTCCCTTGGGGGATGCAGCATGCCTTGATGCCAGTGGTGGCAGTGCACATGCTCCTCCAGACATCTGCTGCAATCCCTGCCCACATCTTTCAGCATCGGCAAGCTACCATCCAGCCTCTGCTAGGGGACAAGCAATCGCCGAGTGCTGGCATCACCCTCACCTGGAGAAGGAGAGCTGTCCTTGGGATGCTCGATCCTTCTTCACCCATGCTGACCCCTGGTGGCCCATGCTCATTCCCAAACATGGGTCACTGGCATGGCACAAGATAAGGTGTCCAGCACCTCAGCCCTCGGTGCCACTGGGCCGGCCTTTGGATTGCACTTTTACTTGAGAGCACCACACTTCCCAGTGTGCACTATTGGTGTGTTGTTACACAATTACAAAACTAAACAGACATATAAAATGGAAGTAAAAATTCATCACAAAATGAGAAAATCAGTATTTCATAATGCATTAAGTGATGGGCTTTTCCAAAGTGTATCTATTAAAAAGGCAAAACATGTCAGCTTGTGCAAACATAAACAGCAACAGACCATGATGCCCAGGGAGACATTGGTGCCACATAGTAAAATATTCCCTGTAGCAGATCCTGGTCACACCCTCACAGTGTGGGGTGGGGGTGGGGGACAGAAGTAGTGGCTAATAAACCTCAAGGGAAGCCCACAGTTAGTACTCCAGACCATTCTGACACAGACAGTAACCTAGCAGACACTTAGTCTCATGGACAAATATGTCAACTAAAGTGGCCACAAAGAAGTCTGCAATCCTACAGCAAAGTCAGGACCTGTATTAGACATAATAAACCTATAAACACCTATCCGTATGAGCTAAGAAACCTGTACAGGCAAAGCCCTAGTTTATTCCTAATTAGGATCATTTAGCAAACCCAAAGAAGGTCACATACTGGACTCCACAAAGTCCTGGAGAGCAAGCCTACCCCCTTACCTCTTCTCATTTAGCCCCCTTTCTTTGTCCCGTGGCTCAAAGAAGGTCAGTGCCATGTAAGCAATAATACCTGACAGGATGGGCAGTATTGGGCAATACCAGACTGCCCAGGGGCATAATAAGGCCCTTCGCCACAGGCAGAGGGCCTTATAGCTCCTGGAAGGTCCAGTATTGCCCAATACTGCCCACCATGGAGGGTATTATTGTGCTTAGAAAATGGGCTTCTGTGTACATTTTTATAAAGTAATAAAATAACAGAGGAAATTACTTTGAAAAAATATATATAAGCACTACAACATTTTCGTTTAGGTAAAGTAGTGCCTGGTTTCTGGGCTGTCCCATCTTAGGTTGCACCCCCCTCTCCACAGAGCCATGCTCTTGTACATATGGCCCCCCCCATTTCCAGAAGAAGAGACAGTTTCTAAACGCTTTGCCCCAGTAGTCTCTTAGTGTTGTTTTTGAGTTTTAAATAAATAAAATGTTTTACCAGTTTCTTGTTTTCTTCTTTCTGAGGTCAGAAATGGGGCTGTTAAGATTGAGTGTGTTACCTGTGCCAGCTGTGAGCAAGGCAAGACAGCTGGAGCAGAGATGGAGCTGGTATCAGTTTATTTTATTTTTTTTAAAGTCAGTTTCAGATGCTATTTTCTTAAGACAGTGCAGCGAATGTGATGGGTAGAGAAGCCTGGGTGTGGGGGAGACTGCATGCTGTTCATGAGTCGAGGAATGTCTAGAAACAAAGCAGGTGGCAAAAGAAAAGAAAGGTGCACTTTATACTACGTGATCACAAGTCTAGGTTACTGTTTTTACCCCTTTACTGGATGGCAGCAGGACAGCAATCGAAAGTACTGGAATTTCTATTTTTTTTTCTTTCTTTCTTTTTGAACAGCAGTCAGAGATTTTGGTAGGGGGTGCTCACAGCAAGGATGGAATATGAATTCCCTTTTGTGGCAACCAGAAACTCTAGATCTCTTCCCGAGTGCCTGCCACGATGAAAGAAATGTTAACGTTCAGCTCAGTTGTTACCTACAGTCTCACTCTGCACTGCTCACTGCAGTTCAACAGAAGCTGATCGGACAGATGACTTTTCTTTGTGCATTTCTTTTCTTTTATTTCTTTTTTAACAATTTGAGTACTGTTCAGTTTATTGATTTTACAAAACACACAGAGGTGGAAGGGGAGGCCGCAAACTACCGCTAAACAGCGAAAAAAATGGCAGCATTTAAAAATACAACATTCTATTTGCATGCTGATCTTGGTAATGAGGTTTGTGGCAAAGCTAGCACTTTTAATGCCTGGGCTCTGTTGCCTGATAGACACCTAGCTTGTCAACACTATTAGCCAATCAGAGTCTGGGGATTTTCTTGCCCATTTTCTAAAACTCTATAATCCTGCCCCATCATAAGGGAAACAGGCCATCTTCACAGGGATGGCATAAGTATGGCAGTATAGTAATACCTTCTATAAGGGCTCAAGATTGCGATAGCTATGGCTATGCTACCAATCTCAAGAAATCTCCAAATTTATACAAATCAAGGGGGACTATCCATCCTTCTGATAGTGATGTAAGAGCCATATAATTAATAAGATTACTCTGTAAAACTCTAAAAGGGCCAAGAAGATAACAATGTACATTTCCTATTAGGGCAAAACTCAGTAAAATATATGAATACCCAGAACATGCAACAAAGAATGAACAAACACACGCACACACACGCACACACACGCGCGTACACACACACACACACACACACACACACACACACACACAAAAAACATAAAAATAAAACATACTTGACCTTTATGCAAGGCACAGGCTGTTATAATGAGTGTCTATATCTAAAAATATAATTGTAAGTCATGCAAATGCTGAAAGAACCCCCCCAAAAAATCAAATGTAAAAAATGGCAAAAATGTGAGAATAAATCCTGCCGGGTTACATTTAAGGAGATGATGACAGAAATCAGGGAGCCACCACTGCCAGTGCATCTAGTAAATTATAAAATACAGCAAGCCGTGAGAACACCTGGGTTTAGCATAGAGTTCCCAAATTACCTTGTTCTCCTCGACTGGGAGTCTATTCTTTAGATAAAAAGAACTTCCAACATCCTTTCTCGCTTAAAATCCTCTGGAGTCCTCAGCTTATCCACACTCAAGTTATTAAAGGAACGACACCTGAGAACAGAAACATTTCATAGTGTGTGGTAGAATGTTGTTATGGATAGAAATCCGTAACTGGAATGGAGTTGTTACGCTGCAGTAGCTACAGTATGTCATCACAGCTGTTATGCTGCACTAGCTATATCACTACTGCAGCATAACAACTTGGAATGCTGCCACATAGTTGTTTTCCTCAATCCAGTTAAGCTGGAGTTGCAGGATTTTTTAAACTTGAACCTGCAGAAACCTCTGCAGTACACTGTGTCAGTTAAAAAAAAAGAAAATGTTAAAATTTCTATTCTCTGTTGTCTTCTCCAACTGGTTTTATGTGATTTTCTATGCTGTGACTGCCCCATACACTATAAAAGATTGTGTATGAGCAGTCATACGCAAACAAGGAAATTCATGTATCTTGAGGTTCCCTTGGTAACAGAGTACCTCACGAGCTGCACTCTCGATGTCAACTGTTACCAAGGAAACCTCTTGATACAAGAATACCCTTGTTATGTATGACTACTCATACATAATCCTCTATATTTATTTATTTTTATTTATTTCAGTTTAGGATTAATTTCAGTTTAGGATTAATACCTTTGAGTCCAGGACTCGTTTTCAAAGGTTTCAGGTCATTGTTGAACAAACATTACAAATATAACAGTGTTTACAGAGAACAGAAAACAGTTACACAGCCATTCAAATGCCAAAGAAATCTTATTTATCCAACTAAAGGTTGAAGAGGATAGGATAAATAGGGTTCAGCCTTGTAGTTCACTATTCTCCCATTCACCCCCCCCCCCACTGTCTTCCTTTTTCTTTCCGTCCCTTACTATCCTCGCTGCTAAGTTGACAATGCCACCTGGTTGCTCTCCCCTTCCTTGATCTGGCTCCCCTTCCTAATTTCCTCTTCTCCTCACTCCCTGCCTTTAATCGCTTGCTAAACTAATGTGTATTTAATTGCTGTTTTCCTACTCTGTATTGTAATACAAATTGCTTAATTGTTATGTGAAAATTGTCTGCTTTCCATTATGGATCTGTAACCCCCTATTGACGTGGAACCTTTGTAAATGAGCTGCCTGGCGCTCAAAGGTATTTGTAATCCTAGACTGAATAAATAAAAAATAAAAATGTAGTTGGTCAGTCTAGCCTAAGGGGGTAGGAGGTCAGACAGGGATGGCGTTGTGGTGGTGGAAGTGGTTTGTCAGCCAAATGGCCCTTGTCTGGGGAAGGGAGGGTTGATGAGATAAAAAGGGGGGGGTGAAAGGAAGAGGGTTGGGTGGCTGAAATTCTGCCATATTAGTGCAGGCAAGCACAATTCTTTTTTGTGTCAAGAAGGGATCTGAGCCCAGATTTGAAGGTACTAATCTTGGGTGATTCTGTAAGGTTAGCAGGTAACTCATTGTACCATTTTGGTCCTTGGTACAGGATGGAGTTCTGGGCGAGTTTCATCCTTTTGAAGGGAATCACCAACCTGTCTGTAGCCGTGCTTCTTGTTGATTTGGTGGGAACTGCCAGCATTAAGAGGCAGCCCGGTGCAGGGGGAGAAAGCCCAAGAAGCACTTTTTTCAGAAGTAGGCAGGTTTGGTATTGTGCTTTAAATTGGAGTGGGAGCCACCCAGTTTTGGTGTACAGCGTGCAGGTGTGGGTGTCCTGGGCAGCCCCTATGGCTAGTCGACAGGCCTTATTTAGTAGTGTGCTGACCCTGTTTAGGGCAGTTTTAGTGCCTGCCCCATAGATAGACAGCCCATAATCTAGGGAGGACATCACTTAACTACTGATGGCAAGTTTCAGAGCATCTGGTGTCATAGAGTGCCTATGGTGGTAGAGGACCCCAAGTTTTGTATTCGTGACTCGATGACTGAGTCTATATGGCTGGAGAAGGTTAGTGTATTGTCAAAGGTGATGCCCAAGTATTTGAACTTTGTTACTTGTTCCAGTGTTTCACCATTATGGTTCTAGATGAGCAAAGGCTGATATTTATTTTTGCTTTGGGAGGTAGAGAAGAGTAGATTTTTCTTTTTTTATGATTTAATAATAATATGCTCCCTCCTTACCTGGGGAGCCCACCGAGAGATATTCACCCAAAGTCTCATGTATAAAGTGCCAGAAGCAGGTCATGGACCCAGTTCATTGTTCAACACAGGCAAACGTATAAAACATTTTCAGTTTGCCCACTGACTCGTCCCAAAACCAATGCACTTATATGCGGCTCTGTGCACCACAAACGTTTTTCAAAAGACCTAGAGATACAGCATGAAGTTTAAATATTAGACACCAAAGCTCATGGAATGGCTGAAAACCTCAGCCTGACACCCTAAGCCAATAAACTGATATAACTATAATTGTCAGAAAGAACCCCCACTCTGTGCTACACATTCTTGCCACAAGGCTGCTCCACTCTGCTTGTCAGCTCTGCTGTACCATGCATTTTGTGAGGTGGCATTTAGCCTGTGAGGTGGCATTTGGCCTTTTAGCACTTTTTGAAGACAATGTATATTAATTTAGTTCTATTTAATTCTGTTGAGAAAAGGGGACAAACCTGAGGAACTGTTTTACGGGAAATGGAGCAGCCACGTTCCATCTGTGATCCTGTTGTTGAGCAGCGCGGTTAGCAGTGAGAGAAATGTGACTAGCTACTTGCATGGAGTAGTCCATAGTCACACCTTCAGAGTTTACTTAGTATTCCAAAAAGGCCTCTTGCTCATTTCCTTTGGTTCCTCAGAGAGACTTCTGGGCTCTGTATGTCCATAAAATTTATCCTCTTAAGAGTCCAGCTAAAAAACTGTCGATGCTCAAGTCTCCCATCAACAATAAGTGTTCCCACCTGCAAATGAAAACAAAATTATGCGCCACTATCACAGTAAAATTAATGATAGTGAAGGATAACAGTAAGACCCACATCCCAGGCAACATTAGCGTATCTTTTATAAAGGAAAATATAGCCTTTCAGCACCTTTAGTGCATTGTATGCAGCAATGTTCGACTCCATCCCCATATGTCTCCAATGTTCTCCACCTGTCCGGGAACCCTCATTATCTCCTTTCCTCCTGAAACACTCCAGGGACCAACCAGTAGCTCCATTCATCACTCATACATCCGCACATACATCTTGTCAACATGAGCCAGCCATGCACACAGGGACACTAGTCCAATAAGCCCACGGGTCAGTCTCAGAAAAACAGGGCAAGCCTTGGGGCATAAATAAACACGGGGGTTAAAGAAAAATGTTTCTAGTATCTAACCTGGCAAGCAGAGTCTCCAAACCCCGCTCAAAGTGTCCCTGGCAACTGTTCACCTCTCACCTCTAACCAGGTTGCTCAACAACAGGATCACAGATGGAATGCTACTGCTCCATTTCGCATAACAATTCCTCAGGTTTGCTCCCTTTTCTCAATAGAATTAAATAGAACTAAATCAAATTACATTGTCTTCAAAAAGTGGTAAAAGGCCATATGCCATCTCACAAAAAGCACAGTACAGCAGAGCTGAGGAGCGGAGTGGAGCATCCGTGTGGTTAGAATGTGTAGCACAGACAGGGGATTCTTTCTGACATGTATAGTTATATCAGTTTATTAGTTTTGGGTGTTGAGCTGAGGTTTTCAACTATTCCATGGGCTTTGGTATCTAATATTTAAACATAATGCTAGGTATCCAGGTCTTTTGAAAAAACGTATAGCACAGATACACAGCACATATACAGTAAGTGCGTGCTTTAGAATCACAGAGCTTGATATTTTAACATACCCATCTGTGTAAGCGTGCAAATAAAATACAAAAAAAGTATGTGAATATAGCTGTAGATACTACAGATATGCAGGTGTTCCTGTTCAATCCAAGCTTTGTCAGATAATCACAGCTCATGACTCATCCTGCTCTTCACACCTCACGGTCGTCTGACAACCACCCACAAAAGACTCCCCAAGTTCAAGGGCCTGTTGGGTCATTATTTCTTTTTTAAAATAATTTTTGTTTGTGGTGCTTAATGGTAGCTGGTGGTAGAAAAGAGGGACAGGATGGTATTCTTTGGTCCAGTGTCAGTTCTCGGTTCAGTCACACTACTGGATTTTTATCTTTGCAGTGCTTGGTGGATAATGCCACATAAAATGATTCGTCCTGCTTTTTGTCTGAGTCATTTTTTGCAACAGTTTTCTGTCATGAAAACTAGCACAATGTTTTGCTATCAGAATATCTTCAAAGAGAGATAACTGAGACCAACAGACCAGTGACACCCCCAATTTGGTCTTTTTCAGACCAATGGAGTTTCATAGGTCCCACTCCTTATTCAGTCATACTTTTTTTCTAGTCCATCTAACAAGTTTGACTACCCTGACCACCATGAGCAAAGTGGGGTTTGAGGAGGGAGCAAGGGGCGGTGGGGTTGAGTCAGGAGTGACTCTGACATGGAACACCCAGTGCACTGTCCATCTCTTTTTAAGCTAGAACTGTGAATGGGTTTTAATTGACCACATGGCCGTGTTTTAGCATAACATATTACTCTGTACTTAAAAGGATATCTTCAAAGGGAATCAAAAAGTACACAAGATATGTTGTGCTAAAAACGGTCATGTGGTCAAACAAAACCTGCTCACAGTATACAAGAGTGGTCTGTCAGTCTGAGCGTTGAGCTGCATTGTCATTGCCTGAGTTGTTGTGCAATGGCCAAGAGGTCTCAAAATTTGCATTTAGGGTACTTTCAACTGGGGAAGCGTTTTGCCAAAAGACAAGAGGAGGTTGTCAGAGAAGTTGGAGCCTCAGTAAGTTACCAGATGTTTCCCTTTGGCAGTCCTGTCCATCTCTGATACTGATCTACCCTCCTTGCCACCAATTAGCAGGGCCACTGGAAAATTGCGAAAAAGGTTACCCAAAATTGCGGAGCGTTTTGCAAAAATTGCGGGAAATTGCGGAGGTTCTACTATAGACCCCGAGTGCTTCACAATAAATCTTTTAATGGTTTCTGAAACACATATAGTCAGTATAAACTGCTAAATGAATACACTGACACCTGAATATGTTTAAAACACAAAGAAAAGTTTATGTTCCTAACAAGAAAATTAAACTGATAAGCTATCATAAGCGTTGCCTATCTTCCAAAATGTAAAATCATCTGCCTCATACAGTGCTAAATAGATTCTATAAAGTGAGCCACAGCAAACAAATATTAAATAAGCCAGAAGAAATATATATATTTTTTGTTTCTGCTGTAGAATAATGAAGCCTAATCAACAGCTGTTTACTGTGCTCTGCCAGCTATTCACCCACTTTGGTATATGAAAAAATAAGCAGACAGAGTGGTGAATAATTGAGTTTTAGTAAAATGTTGTTAAAGTGTTTACTGGTCATAATTTGTACTGTAGGTACTGTATATTATTTTTGAAATCACATATTTAACATTAAATCTGGGGGTTATTGGGGCTGGCAGTATAATCTAGAGGTTAGAGTAACAAACTGTGAATGAGCTGACGACATCTAGCAGACCTGGGTTTGATTCCCACAACCTCCACTTGCATACCGTGTGATTCTGAGCAAGTCACTTAACCTCCTCAGTGCCCTGGGTTGTACCTGAAAATGGGCACTTGTGCTTAGTGGGTCTTGCGTGGTTACCAACAAAATTTAAAAACAAATACCAATATATTTTTACTGCATCATACAGTAGTCAGGGTATCCTGTAATTTACCTTTGTTTTACTCTGGCTGCAATGATTTTGTTTAGTTAAAGATAAATGTTCAGATACATTTTGTGTTTTATAAACGTTTTTGTAGACTTTAGTCAGGTTTTTATTGTAGCCTTTGCATTTGAGCATCTAGGGGTAGTTGCTAAGAGTGAGATCACTGTTACCAACTATTTTATTCAAGTTTAAAATCAGCAGGGTCATCCAAAAATCCTCAGCTGTTTGAATCAAAACTAGTCTGAATGAAAGTATGCTCACAAGGAATAACTTGCCCTGCCACTTACAAAAAGGCTTCATAGTTAGCACCCCATTTAAGTGACTGGGATAATTTGCATCTTTTCTCCCATCTTTTGTTTCAGTCTGTGTGTCAACAAAAAGTTTTCTGATAGACTGCTTCAACATAAAACAGATGTTAAGTGTTTAAGTGTACTTATGCTTGGCCAGTGATTCTGAAACCAAACAAGACAAAGATTCAAAAGAAATCAGTGTCACATAAAACCCTTGCTCTACCTTGCACTGCATTTTTTCAGCCAAACCCTAGTCTGCATGCTAAATTGTGAATGTATTGAGAGTATTTTATTAAAAATGTTAATATTTTTTACACAGTTCAATATAAAAACTCAAAAATTGCAAGAAATTGTGGAACATGTCAGTTTTTGCAGAGAATAATGAAAATTGTGGATTCCACAAAAAAATTGCTGGAGCAATTTTCCAGTGGCCCTGCCAATTAGATACCAAGCGCTGGTTTAAAACAAATACTGCATTGACATGGGGCAGGAGAGTTTGTAAAACAAAGGTGCTGTAAACCCCCATGCACATTAAGATGATGTGAATCTTTTTTCCTGACCACAGCTTATTTATATACTGCTACCTTCTGCCCCACAAAAACACCTGCCAGCTTGTTTTGAATTCTGGTGAGTGGGAGGAAGGGAACGAGTCTTGGGAGCTGCTGTACTGGCAGAGCTATGGTAGTTTCTTTTGGATCTGGGTGGGTAGGAGGCAGTGAGCAGTGGGAGCGGGTGTACTGGCACTGCCAGTTTATTTTGAATCCTGCTGGGAGAGAGTGAGCCATGGCAGTGGATGTACTGGTTTGTTCTGAATCCTGGTGGGTGCTGAAGAGTGAGCCGCTGAAGCAGTCATAACAGGGTCATGCAATCAGAACTGATTTGTAGCTTTTTCTCTGCAGAACTGATTTGTATAGAGTATATTGCACTCACTTTTTCTTTTACTGGATGCCAATAAATGTGTTTTCTAAAATATTATTCAGTGTGTACAAAAGAGTCTAACTACTGGTATTTATGCCAGTACACATAGAGGCATGGTAGCACATGTCAGGGGAGGCAGGTGCACCAGTTTGCATCTTCAGCTTGATACTATCCAGGAACTTTCCACAGATATAGTGGCCACTTATACTAGACTCAATGAATATGATGTGGGTGGAGGAAAGAGTGGCAATTGTTTGGAACTGGAAGGGAGTAGTAATTGTTTGAAATCAGTGACGGGGAGAAAGGAAATTGTTTTCAATGGGGAATGGTGGGTGAGGTGAGTACCAATTGTTTAGAATGGGAAATGAGGGGGAGTGAAAATTGTTTTGAACTGGGGAGGGAGCAGCAATTGTTTGGAGTGGGAATGGTGTGGGGGAGGATGGCAAATGTTTAGAACTGGAGACCGGGGTGAGTGGCAATTAATAAATTGTATCTTATGTTATATCTTGGCCGAGAATGTAACTGACACTGTGGTCAGACATTGGGATGTCACAGACATCAAAAATGTGAAGGTGGCTGACAGTTTAGCAAAGTGACGCAGACATTATTGAAAGTGCCAGCACTGTCATTTTGTTAAATAAAGGGTCTGTTTGCACTTTTACTGTGGTCTGGGTTCAGGAGTGACTGTACTATGTCAGGATCAGGAGAGCTAGCCATGCTACAAACAGTAGGATACACGTTGACTCTCAATAGACAAACGGTGATGAGAAATGAGAAGCTGACTGCATGAGAGAATCTCATTCTCTCTCATACTTTAGCCTGCTTGTCACATACTGTAATAAAAACAATCTAAATCATCAACTCTGTTGCACAAAATATGTGTGAAAGCAGTAAATATATTATGATAGATTAGAAAAACATGCTAATGGTGATTCAGTAACTTCTGACATGAGAGTTTTTTTATTTATTTATTTAGTTTTTGTTAACCGGGTAAGTGCACTAGCCAGCAAGTGACTATTTTCAGGCACGACCCGGGAGGTACAATTACAATACAAATAGGACAGTGCAGGTTTATACAGTACAAGTAGAGGTACATGGTACATTGGTACAAGCATACAGTTTACAATTACATCACAAGGTATATTGGTACAAGCATACAATTTAGAGAAAAGGCAGAGGGTACTTGAGGAAGTACAGATTTGGATAGGGTAGGAAAAGATGAGGGGGGAATGATTTGGATAGGGTAGGGGAAAGAAGAGGGGGAAAGTGAGCAGGGAAGAGTGCGTGCATGACTAAGTAGACTAGGAGGTGAAATGGGCTGGAAAACAGGGTATGAGCGACCCTTTCTGAACCATAGACCCGGTAGGGCAAGGAAGAGGGGCACGGTCTACAGGAGGAGGAGATTCACAGCCAATCTACGGCATTTCTTGGGGCAAGGTTATGGTCCTGCGACGGGCTTGTGGAACCGAGGGGCGGCAGGGCAAGAAGGGGGTTCAGTCAACAGGGGAGGGTACATGTACGGCATTAGCGAGAAAAGGCACGAAGAAGACCCAGAGCCATGGAACTGGAACCCGCAAGGCACAAAAGGGGAGCGTGTGTGGGGGGGAGAGAGAGACCAGTACCCACTTACAATAATTACAATTTAGGAGAAAAGGCAGAGGGTACTGGAGGAAGTACAGATTTGGATAGGGTAGGGGAAGATGAGGGGAATGATTTGATAGGGTAGGGAAAGATGAGGAAAAGTGAGCAGGGAAGGTGGGTGCATGACCAAGTAGACTAGGAGGTGAAATGGGGCTGGAGGACAGGGTGTGAGCGATCCTTCGGACCGTAGACCGCAGGGGCAAGAAGAGGACACGGTCTACAGGAGGGAGAGTTACGGCAAATACGGCTTTGGCGGGTTGAGGTTATGGTCTGCGCCTGACTTGTGGAACCGAGGGCGGCAGGGCAAGAAGGGGATTCGGTCAACAGGGGGAGGGTTGCGTCAATGCTGTGGCTTTAGCGATCAGGGCTGCTTTTGGGCGAGGTTATGAATGCGTCTGGACTGGTGGAACCGAGGGCCGGCAGGGCAAGAAGGGGATCAGTCAACAGGGGAGGTTACGGCAATATACAGCTTTAGCGACAGAAGGTCTGAAATGACCCAGAGCTATGGAACTGGAACCCGGCAAGGCACAAGAGGATTGAGGAAGGCTGGAGGGAGAGTAGAGAGAGGAGGATCCAGAACCCACTTACAATAAGTACATCATAGGTTTTAGTGCAAAACAGTAGGATGGGAAAGTGGGTCCAACCGATAGTAGGGTTTTGGCAATTTTATACACAACATCAGAAAACAAGACAATTGTAGACATTCAGTAGCACATGGGACAGTAAGTAGAAATGTTTAAATGACATAACACACGTTTTAGAGAAGGCAAAGTGATTAGGCATTTTAAGACAGTATAGCCATTCAAGTTTCTTTGTAGACATATAAAGTGCAAGCAGTCAAACAAAATAATCGGTATGCAAGGCATCAAAATAGGGAAGGGTGGACGAACGGACACATACAGGGGAAAAGGGGGTGGACTTAGGGGGAGGGGGAGGTCAAAGTAGAAGGGTTTAAGTAGGATCAAAACAGGTACATTGGTCCATAGAGGTAAGGTGAGTTCGTAATCTTCGCTTGAAAGCAAGGTGTGAGGGAGCACTTCTAAGGTCCATAGGTAGCGAGTTCCATGAGTGGGGGGCAGCATGCCTGAATGCACCAGAGCCCTTAGTAGTACGGCAGAGGGGAACAATCAGTAAAGATTTGTCAGACGATCTCAGCTCACACGAAGGGATCGCAGGCTGGAGCAGTTCAGATAGTGTAGCTGGTCTCGCCACTCTGATTATGGAGTCTGAGAGGCAGCAGAGATAGTACTGTCTGGTGGAGGAGGGGGAAAGCCAGCCTAGGTCTTTATAGAGTTGGCAGTGATGTTTTAGGTGAGGTGCCTTTGATGCATATCGACACACATTGTTATAGGTGGTGTCCCATTTATGTAGTGCAGTTTTATTTGCCATGGTTAGGATGGGAGCACAGTAGGACAGAGTTGGTAGGAGGATTCCTGGCTGATGGCAAGCTTGGCAGTGGGTGTGAGCATGTAGTTAATCCTGTAGGCTGCCCCCAGCTTGCAATTGACTGTTTTGCATGTTTCTTGGATGTGCTGGTTCAGGTCAAGGGTTTGGTCAAGCAATATTCCCAGATAGCGGAACGTGCTTACAATCTCGAGAGGGGTTCCGTTTAGATCAAGAATGTTCAGTGGAGATGAGCAGGTTCTAAGTTTATGGATTGTTCCAAGGAGCATAGCTTTTGTTTTGCTCGCATTAAGTATGAGTCGATGAGTGTTTAGCCAGTGTTGTGCCAAGTGGAAGGCAGATGTCAGAGTGGCATTGAAGTGTTTAATACTGTCTGAATGAGCATAGATAACTAGGTCATCCATATAGTAGCGAGTTGCCTGATGTTATACTGTTGGGCAGATTGTTTATAAACAGTGAGAAGAGGAGAGGGCCCAGTATAGAAGCCCTGCGGTACCCCAGTGTTGATTGTAGTACTGTCAGAGATAGCCGAGCTGAGTTTGACTGCTTTGAGCTATTAGTTAGGTAACTACTGAATCAAGTTGTTACAGGAGATGAGAAGCCCAGATTTTGAGGGTGGTAAGCAGAAGGGGGTGATCTACGAGGTCAAAGACCTTGGTGAGGTCGATGAACACAGCCCCGGTTAGATGACCTTTATCCATATTTGTGAGTATATCCGAGGTAAATTTTGCTAACGCTGTTGTGGTACTGTGATGTTTCCTGAAACCATGTTGTGCTTCACAGAGTGAGTTAGAGGAGTCGATGAATTGATGACCTGGGTGGCTACTATTTTCTCAAGAATTTTGCTAAGGACCGAAAGAATGGCAATGGGTTTACAGTTCGATATTTCATTTTGCTCCCTTTTTGAAGATGGGAGTGATTCTAGCGGCCTTCCATATCTCTGGGACAGTGCCCATGGAGGGATAGTGTGAAAATCCTGCGCTAATGGATGGGAGATGAGATGGGCAGCAGCTTTCAGCAGTCATGGTTCCAGTGTATCAGAGCCAGGGCTGGTGTTATCAGATATGACGTTCAGGGTTTAAGAACTTGATTTCTAGTAACAGCCTTAAAATAAAATGTTTTGTTGATTTTGTTGAGGGTCTTTGTCGAAACGTCAGTGTTCTCTGTGGCAGAGAGTGGCTGAGGGGCAGTAGGTGCAGATTTAAGGGAGGATGTAAAGGAAGATAGGTCAGAGAACTGTTGATTGAAGGCATTGGCTATGGTAAGGGAGTCATTACAGTGGATTCCGTGAAGAATCATTTCTGAGGGGGTGACAGATTGGGGGGTTCCAAGGAAGGTTTTGATGTGACTCCAGAATTTACGTGGGTCTTTAGAGGAGCTGGTTAATAGGTTCTGGCAATATTTGCTTTTGGCAAGCCTAATTTGTTTCTTGCAGTCACTTCTATGCTGTTTGTAGATAAGATGATCCCTGGGTAGGCCAGTAATCTTGTATTGTTTCCAAAGCTTGTCCCGGGTTTTGAGTTTGTGGAGCAGTTCTTTGTCAAGCCACCTTGTGTGTTGCCCTCTGACCCTTCTCTTTATTTTCAGTACATGCCTCCTTTGTACTTCACCAAACCTGGCGAGGAACACATTCAGGGCAACCTCAGCACTGGTTGCAAGGAAGATTTCAGACCAATCCGTGTTAGCAATGTCAAGAAGAAAGGCTTGTACATCCAGTTTTGCAAAGTTAGTGAAGGTGATCAGGCGGGATCGAGGAGCAGGCGGCGGGCAGGAGCGCCAGTGGCAGACCGTGGGCGAGTGGTCAGTTAGAGAGTCAGCTAGGACAGCTGTTTTGGTTATGTGGTCCAGTCTGTTTGTGAGGATCCAGTCCAATAGCGTTCCTGCTTGTGAGTTAGTCATTCTTGTGTTTTCAGTTATTAACTGATGGAAGTTGTGCCTTTCAACCAGTGATGCCAGGTTACTATGATTTGGTCCCAGCCAGTTCAGATTTACGTCCCCTAGCAGGATGATCTCATTCATGTTCATGATTTGTGACACATGTTGAAGTAGGTTCTGGAGACTTTCCAGTCCACCAGTGGGTGGATTGTATAAACATAGGATGTGCAGGTATTTCGCTCCTAGGGCCAGTGTCACATGCAGTGATTCACAGCGCATATGGGGACCAGGGTTGGGGACAACTTTCAGCGAAAGGTGACTTTTGTAGTAAATGGTGACACCCTCACCCCGTTTAGAACCAGTTATATCCTGCCGGATGATAGCATACCCAGGCAGGGTACAATGTGCATCCAGGATGTTAGGTTTTAGCCATGTTTCAGTGAGGCATAGGATGTCAGGATTAACCAATCTTACCCAGACCTCAAGCTCAGCTAAGTGACCTAGGAGACTTCTGATATTCATGTGAGCTAATACAAGGTCTTTACTTGGTTTGGTTATGGGTGTTAAGGGGGTATTTGGTTGTGGACCAGGGTTAGGTTCAATGTCACCAGCCAGCACGAGTAGCCTTTGGGCTAGGAACTCAAGCAGGGCTCTGAGGAATATATTATGATTTTTCTGTTTTTTCCTATGCTGCGAGTAGAACCAAAGTGATAGATAGGTACGTCCTTTTTTTAGGAATACATAGTGGAAAACAGGTATAGGGAGGTGGCATGAAAGGAGTAGATTAGAGAAACTAAAGTCATTGTTTAACAGTACATTTTGCTTTTCAACAAGGGGCAGAGACAGAGAGACGCTGTTAAGTCCAAGCAGGAGAAACAGGCAGAGAGAAGGAGTTATGCCTATGCGACAGATGGCCAAATATGAGGTCATTTTGTAGAGGAGGAGCAAGGTGCTTAGGCTGAGAGAAGAAAGGGGAGTATTGTATGGAGCAGTGCAGAGAGGGGTAGCGGGAGAGAGAGTTCGGCAAACGTCTAGGTGAAGTTACACATAGGACTTGGGAGTGAGTGTATTTAGCAGAGGTGGATGACATTGTAGGGACGGTCCAGAGAGGCAGGCTTGGTTAAGGTAATTGACTGAGCCGCTACTTAGCAGAGCTAGGAAGCTGACAACTCGATAGGGGATTAACGCCCCTGGTGGTAGGGGAGTATAAGGAGTCAATGGAAAAGTGGACACTTAGTCATATGACCCACGGGAGCCTATAGCTAAAGGGTCGACCAGGGTGGGTGAGGTGGGGGAGGGTGGGGGAGCCGGCATGAAACGCCAGGGGGACGAGTGTTTAGGAAGCTGTATCACTTAGCCACAGCGGTGGCGTTTCACAGTCCCGGGGTCCTCAGGATATCAAGCAGACACAAATTAGTGGTGAAAACAGCCACTTTCTTTGCAGGATGGAACTAGTTACAGTCCCAACCCCAGCAGGAGAGAGCCGGCGGGAGGGAGATAGCTTTAACATACCTTACGGCGTATGCGCCTTTGGCGGTACAAGGTACCAGGGAGCGGCCGAGCTCCTGGTTCCTTTCCTCGGCGAGCGTGTGGATGGTGCGGCCCCTGGCAACAGTCGTTCTTGCGGAGCGCGGCTTTTCTTCACTGGGGGCCGCTGAGCAAGCGGGGACCCCAGAGGATTCCTTGGTTCGGTGGCTGGTTCCTTGGTCCCGGAGGAGCGTGTCGAAAGTCCCGGTGGGCTTGGAGTGTTCCTAAGGAAGTAGCAAGGAGAGGCAGTTAAGTAGGTGAGCAGGACAAAGGGAGGGGGCAGAGGTGAGAGAAAGGTGGAGATAAGCTAGCAGGGAGGTAGAGTCAGAAGCTAGGCAGGTAAAGAATACTGGATTTAAATCAGTTCAGTTTAACAATAGGGGGTAGAGATTCACGTGCAGTGTAAAGTGGCAGCCTGTCAGCTGGTGTGAATATCATTCACTTTTGCAGTGCTTTCTACCAGAACATAAATAGAATATGTATAGTATGAGTTTTATGGACAACATGGTAAATCCTAGCATAACCCACAACCTGTCGTGGTATGTTGCTTAAACAGACACTTTATTTAATAAAATGAAAGTACTAAACAGAGGAGCCGAGATTCAGACTCTGATAATACAATAGCATCTCTCTGTTAAACTGTGTCAGCCACCTTCACATTTATTTTTTCTGTCTGTGACCCTCCACCTGCTTGTCTTCCCCACCCAGCCTGTCACTTCACCCTCAACCCCTGAACTATTCAGATACCAACATGCCCACTTCTCTGTTCCCTACCTCGGCTTGTCTGCCTGCTCAGTAGAGTTTTGTCATCTTATGTTCAGTTACAGTAGATGCCAGGGGAAAGTAAGAGAATTGGATCTCGAGCTGGTAAATAATGGTAAGGAGAAAGCAAAGAATACAAGTAAGGACACAGTTTAACGTTTTCTTTTTAAATAATTAACTGTGTGTTAAGTATGACAACAGTGATCCCATAAGCAGGAAAAGAACTGCAGAATGGGGAGAGAGAGATAGACCTCTGGATGGCAGAAAAATAGTGCTTGTGAGAAGACTGCATTGACACAGTGCAGTGCTTCACAGATGGCGAAGGTCACTGTGATGCAACTCCTACTTGTTAGGTCAGAGTGGAGTCCTTTTTTGCTTGCAAGAGGTCTGCAGGGCTTTGCCCTAAAAACAATAATTTCCTGTACACTGCCACCACATTTTGTACAAGAAGACTTGTTTGAGATGACAGTTCTGTTTCAAACACCATGAAGTCTTGCTATATTATAACATTAGCAGTCAGCCACTGCAGCTGAACTGCCCGAGAGGAAGGAGTTAACTCAGAGGATCTGAGTTCTACAGGCGAGGCGCTGTGCCCAAAAGTTTCATTGGCAGTTTCAAATGAAACTGTCAGATTCTTTACTCCGCTTCACTGAACAGTCGCTCGGAGATCAGCTCCTTCAGCTCGGTTCATTCTCGGTTCAGCGAGTATTTTTGGTTCATTTGAACCGGCAAAGTCATTATTTTACCGCATTTCGGTTTTAAAGCTCTATCTGGTAACCGTAAGTACTAAATTTTAAGTCTGTGTGGAAAATTAATTATCGGTTCGGTTTTGAACCGATCGGTTTGTTATTTCTACATTTTAAAAGTGTACAGTGGGTTTTAGAGTGCGGTTCCCGGTTCTTATCGGTTCTAAAAAACCAGAATTATAACGTTTTTCAAATACCGTACGGTTAGGAACCGATAAATTGTCTTGCTTGGCACTGCCATCAAAAGGCAAGTTTGTTAGGCTGGCATTATGTCTGAGAAACCCAAAAGAAACCGGCCCACTGGGTTTGAACACTGTGATGTCTGTGGGGAGGCCTTTGCCAAGGCTGACCCACACACCACTGTGTTTATTGTCTAGGGCTGACCACCTCCTGTCAGACTGCAGGTGTGTAAAATTTCCCTGCAGCCACCCTGGAAAAGAGATTGGGCGGCTCAGGGAGCGAGGCCAAAAGTCCGCTGACCCGGATGGCCAGCCGGTCCAGTACCCACTGGACCAGAGGAGTGCCCTCTGACCAGGGCGACACTTCCTCGGGCAAAGGAAGGCTGGTTCAGAGGAACCAGTCCCGAGTAAAGACAAGGAAATCAGTAGGTTTGGGGTCCAAAATTGTGTCTCCAACTGCTGCAGAGATAGCTAAAAGCCATTCAGATTGTCCAGTCACTGTCTCAGGGATCTGTAGAACCACCAACAGTTGGTAAAAGGTTGGTTCGTTCAGTCCCAGTGGTTCAGGATTTTGAAGTTGAGGATTTTATGAACCACAGGAGGGGAGGAGGAATTTGATCAATATATGTGTGGCTGGGGGGTCTGGACGTGCCCATTGAACGGACATTTCTCAGACAGACCTTAGAATCTCCTCCTATTCTGTCTGAGTCCTTTCTTTCTTTATTTTTACAAAGGTTGCAGAAACCCTCCAGCTTCCTTTAGAGGAGGCTGTGGATGAGCAAGAGGAGCCTGATTATGTGGAAATGATGGATATTCCAGAGTCTAGGAGGTTGTCTATTCCTTTGCATAAGTCATTTAGGAAGCAAACAACAAAGATTTTAAAATCCTCATTCTGTCCCTCCTGTAGATAAAAAAATGGACAGAAGGTATACTTTGTCAGGCTCGGATACAGACTTCCTACTGAACAGTGTAGTCATGTAGGTGTGGTACAAGCTGCAGCCTGTGACAAGGCTAATATTCCTCTGGCCTCACATCCTCCTGATAAGGATTCCAGGAAGATTGATGCCATGGCGAAGAAACAGTATATGGCAGCTTCTTTGGGACTCAGGCAGGCAAATTATATGGCTTATGTGGCTAGATATCAGAAATCTAGGTGGGACACAGTATTGCAGTTAGCCAAGCAGGCCCATGGCCAGCTGGCTAGTGAGTTGGAACAGGTGGCTGCTGATGGCATTGAAGCCTCTAAAGTTCAATTTCATACTGCTGTTGATGTTAATGATGTTTCCTCTAGGGTCATGGCCACTTCTGTAGCTTTCAGAGGTTGGCATGGCTCAGATGCACTAATCTGTCCCAAGATACCCAGTCAAAGGATATGGATTTTCCTGTAGTGGGAAATTCTCTGTTTGGGGAGCAAACAGAAAACTATATGAAAAAGATGGATGAATACAGAACTACCTACAAAAGTGCCCAGGCTAAGGAGAAGCATGCCATGCCACAAAGGCATGCTCCCAGAGGTAGGGGCAGGCCTTTTTCCAGGCCTTTTTACCAATTTCAAGCCTCCTCTGCTGTCTCGCAGAGGGGTTTCTTCAGAGGCAGGGGTAGACGAGGCACAAGTAGACCGCCCCTCCCTCAGCCTAAGGCTGTTGTTAAGCAGGCACCCTGATGGGGTGCCCAGGGCCGATTCTCCTGTACCAGTGGGGGCAGGTTGACCTATTTCAGCCGAACTGGCTGTCCCTAACTACGGACAGATGGGTTCTGGAGGTAATAGGCCAGGGTCTGGTTCTCAGCTTCAAACACTTTCCAAAGATGAGAGCCAGACATTTTCCACTGCAAATCCTTCAGAAGCCCTTGCTTTGGAAGCAGAGGTTTCTTCTTCTGGACTGCAAAGCAGTGGAAAGGTTCCTCCTTGCCATCAGGGCAAGGGGCTTTATTCAAGATACTTTCTTACCCCAAAGACAGGAGAATGGAGGCCCATTCTAGATTTAAGGTACCTGAACAAGCATCTTTTGAAACCAAAGTTCAAATGTTGACTCTGGCAATGATATTGCCTTCCCTAAGCCAGAGGGACTGGCTAGCTTCCTGGACCTCAAGGATGCCTATTTTCATGTTCTGATCAGGCCTTCTCACCGAAAGTACCTCAGGTTCGAACTGCCCTCAGGCCACTACCAGTTCAGGGCAATGCCCTTCGACTGACCTCTGCGCCAAGGGTATTCACAAAATGTCTCGCTGTAGTAGTGGCTCACTTAAGAGGCAAGGGGTTGCTGTGTTTCCCTACCTGGACGACTGGCTCATTGTGGGTCAGTCTCCAGGTCAGTGATAACCCATTTGCAAGTCACCCAGCAGCTTCTCACTTCCTGGGATTCCTACTAAACTTACAAAGTCAGTTCTGGAACCGGTTCAGGTCCTAACTTTCATAGGCGCAGAATTGAACACAAGGTTAGCTAGGCTTTTCTTCCCCGGAAAGGGTGGACAGACTCATCGCTCTGGCATCCTCCTTTACCCCTGGGGTCTCTCGACCAGCAAGGCATTTTCTGCAACTCCTTGGGCACATGGCTGCTTCCACAGCTGTCGTGCAGGGAGCAAGATTCCAGATGAGGGACATTCAGTTCCATTTTAGGGCCTATTGGTCTCAAAGGAAGGACCCCTTACCAAGCTGGTTCCAGTTACTCAAACTCTGATCCTAGCCCTCCACTGGTGGCAGGTCCAGAGCAATTTAAGACAGGGGTTCCTTCATTCATTTCTCACCCTCACCCTCACCACGGATGCCTCCCTGTTAGGGTGGGGGCTCACCTGGCGATCTTGCCACCCAGGGGTGTGGTCTCCTCAGGAATCTCTGCTCCACATCAATCTGTTGGAACTCAGAGCTGTCTTTTTAGCTCTTCGGTGTTTTCAGATTCTGTCCAGAACAAAGTGGTTCAAGTCAGGACAGACAATACCACCACAATGTGGTACATCAACAAGCAAGGGGCACTCGGTCTTCAGCCTTGTGCACCGAAGCAATGAAGTTGTGGTCTCTGGCCTACTCCCTGAACACCTTCCTGATAGCGGTTCACCTCCCAGGGAAGGACAATGTCCTGGCGGACGCCCTCAGCAGAATTCTCAGGGCCATCACGAATGGGCTCTGAATCCACAAGTGCTGGGGTCCGTTTTGCAGATGGGGCACTCCTCAGATAGATCTTTTCGCAGCCCCAGACAACCATCAACTTCCTCTTTTCTGTTGCAGGCCTCCAGTACTGGGCTCAGTCCCTCTGGGCGCCCTTTCTGTTGGACTGGAAAGGGAAGTTCCTGTATGCCTTCCCTCCCTTCTCTTCTTTCAGGGTACTAGTAAAAATCAGATCTCAACCTTGCAGAGTGATTCTGATTGCCCAGGATTGGCCAGACAGCCCTTGTACCCTCTGCTTCTGTCCTTGGCAGTCCACCCTGCCCTGAGCCACCCAGAGTCCACGACTTACTGGCCTGTGCACAGGGAGAGTGTGGTATCCGGACCTCAAATCCCTCCACCTCAAGGCTTGGCTCTTGAGGAGCTAGAATTTGCTTGACTTACACCTTCTCAAGGTGTCATGGATATTTTAAAGGCTTCTAGGAAGCCTTCCACTAGGGCCACTTATAATTCTAAGTGGAAGAGGTTTTCCATCTGGTGCTCTGAGGGCAGATTATCCCAGAATCTGCTGATCTTCCCATTCTTCTGGAATATTTGGTCCATCTGAATTCCCTAGGCCTTAGACCAGCTACCTGAAGGTTCATCTGGCAGCTGTCTCTGCTTTTGTGTCAGCAGGAAGCCTGCCTCCCTTTCTTCTCACCCTGTGTTCTCCAAGTTTTTAAGGGTTGCTTCATACTAACCCTCCTTTTTGGAACCAGCTCCCGCCTGGGACCTGAATATTTCCATTGCTCAGTTAATGCAACCCCCTTTGAGCCTCTGTCTTCAGCAGAGCTCAAGTATTTAACGGAAAACCGTTTTCTAGTAGCTATCACCTCTGCCAGGACGCAGATAAGTGAGTTACAGGCCCTGTCAGTGGAAGAAGATTTTATCTCTTTCCACAGAGATAAGGTAGTCCTTAGGACTAACAGAAAGTTTTGCCTAAGGTGGTTTCTGATTTCCACCTGAATCAATCTATCTCTCCAGTATTTTTCACTGAGCATTCTTCCTCAGGTGAGAGGAGACTGCACAGCTTGGATGTCAAAAGAGCCTTAAGCTACTATTTAGAGCGCACCAGAGGTCATAGGTTGAATCCCTCCAACTGTTTCTTACCTATGGCGAGGTTGGCAAAGGAAACCTGCCACTAAGAGAACAATTGCAAGGTGGATTGTTTCTTGTATCCAATTCTGTTATCAGAAACTAGGTAGAGTACCCCCCTCAGGATTGAGGGCCCACTCCACCAGGGGTACAGCTGCGTCTCTAGCAGCTGCTAGGGACATTCCCATTCTGGAGATTTGTCAAGCTGCTACCTGGAAGACAGTTCACACCTTTCAAGCATTATTCCTGGATGTCCAGTCCAGGAGAGATGCTCGGTTTGGCACAGCTGTGCTTCAGAGCCTATTTCCTAAGTAGGTTCTGACCCTCCTCCATGGAGGTACTGCTGTGTAATCTGTAATGTTATAATATAGCAAGACTTCATGGTGTTTGAAGAAAAATTACTCACCTTAGTAATTGCTTTTCTTCTCATGGAGTCTTGCTATATTATAACCACCCTCCCTCCTGCCCTCTCAGAACCTCTACTTGGGTAGGGGTGGCGAATTAGTGCAAGCACTGTGTCATGCCATTGTAGTTATCCCTTTACCCTCTTTCCTTGGGTTAGGGATCTGTTGCTTCATTTAGGTTATTTATATTGCCCCTTCCTGGACTTGAGTCTTGGGGAAGGGGGTTCATAATGTGCTTGTCATAGGTGAGTAAACGAACCATAATACCATCAATTTTGTTATTATGGTTCTGGGTGTTTCTTTGTTGTTTATATTGTTGTTACTACTACTAGTAGGTAGCCATGGGCTAGTGTAGTTTTTCCACACAGACTTTCTGTTCTTTGATGTTAGCTTCGTAAAGATCTGCGGTTTCATTTGAAACTGCCAGATAGAGGCTTTGAGCACAGGCGCCCTCGCTGTAGAACTCCAGATCCTCTGGAGTTAACTCCTTCCTCTCCGGGGCAGTTCAGCTGCAGTGGCTGACTGCTAATGTTATAATATAGCAAGACTCCATGAGAAGAAAAGCAATTACTAAGGTGAGTAATTTTTTCTTTTCTGTCATGTCACAAGGCAAGAAAAGGCAAAGCAGTTCAGTAATAATAACTGGTAGGGTAGCGGTCTTAATCCATTCATAGTAACTATTGCAAGCAAGTCCCTTGCTTATTTTTATAACCGTGTCAGTGATTTTGTGGATAGAGGGCATAAAAGCTGAAATCAATAAGAACTATGGATTTATGTGCATGGAGGGGGTGAAGGATTATAACAGATAACCGTAGATCGCACTGAACTTCCCAGTTATTTGAAATTGGTCTGATTTTCTTGTTATATTGCCCCTCAAAGGTTAGGAAAAAAGTCTAAACTGGCTCCTGAGGTAAATGGTGAGCATTACATTTCTCTGCCATGTTAGTTGCAATTCATGTTTGCAAATACTGATTTGTGCATGTGTATAAAAACCTCTCATTTGAATTTCTATTATATTTTAATTGTTGCCATTTCCACGTATCAGTTTTATAGATCAGCCCAGACTATTGGCAGTGAATCACACAACAGCTAGTCGGGGGGGGGGGTGGTGGTGGAAGAAAGGCCATCCAGACATTTGTTTTTATCACTTAACATTTTTTGTCACCCCACTGGATAGCCCCCATCTGACGGACCCCCCCCAGCCCCATCACCCAGAATTACTGGGGCTTACCTTACGACCTGCCTGGGAGCAGAGCCTGTGGGGAGTCGGTCGCCATCTTGCCACTGGATTTTTCCCCCCCAGAAACCCCAGGAGTTGGTACGCATGCATGTGGAGGCATGCATGAGTCCGACGGCCCAGGTAACGGACCCTTTCCTCCCACCCCAGGCCTAGCGCCTAGCTCCTCCTGGTCTGTGCTGCCCCCAGCCTCCAGCAAGTGGCAGCCATCAGCCGGAGGAAGCTCCTTGCACCTCCCCAGAGAGGAGCGGAGAGGAGAGCTTGCCTGGTGGCAGCTCCATCCAGCTCCGCCCTCCCCCCCACAACCTCCGATGGCCTGGGCTCATTTCCGGAACCCAGGTCACCAGCGTGTCGCTAGGTAAGGCATTCAGCGCCTCAGCCCTCAGCGCCACCAGGCCGGCCAGACATTTGTAACCTTCACAATATAGCATACTACTCATATGTGGTTGAGATGGTGAGGGTAAGATTGAATGAATATGAGGGGGCATGAAAGTGGATAGAAGGGTATATACACAGCTTGTGTATTAGACATAAAGGAAGGTATAATACCTCAAAAAATATTAGTTTCCATGACCCATCTCAACCCATATGTACAGGACATCTGTTTCTGCAACTGCCAAAGCTGTTTATTCCTATTCAGCTTCTCACCCTCTACTAAAACATCCACATATAAAGTGCCACAATGTGATCAAACATTAACAGACCATACAGAGAGTGAGTGAGAACATTACCAGCTATTGGGGAAACTCAGGGCTGCCTTTAGGGATTTGGGGGCCCCCAGCAAGATTAGTGAAATCATGTGGGCCCCCAAACTGACCAACCTCCATGTGTTTGATCATAGCCCATCTGCACTACATTTTATTTTATTTTTAGTACAATCAATGCTATATGTAATATAAAAACAAAATTTGTTAGGGAAAGACAACAATAGTGTTAGTCCTGGTGGCTATTCTTCCCATTCCATCCATTTCTGCCCATCTACCTCTTTTCGGCTGGATCATTGCTTGGATAGGCATTTCATGACATGATGCCACATCAGATGAAGCTGCACTGCTTTTCATTACAGTTTTAAGAAGACAATAAGATAAAAAAAATTAAAATGGAAACTGCTTTAGTTGGGGGCCCCCAGCAGCAGCAGGGTTTGCTGGTGCCTAAAACTGGTTATGGGGAAACTCTCCTGAAATAGTAAAAACAAAACTTTATCTTTGCTAGTAATCAGCTGTGAGACCCATGGCAGGCACAGAAATACTGAACTGACTCTTGAAGATCTGTGAGAAAATGGAGGAACGGGGAACTAAAAAGAACAAACTCTGGTTAGAGTCAATATGGCTATGGAGAACTTTTAGGAGTGGCAAGAGCAGTGAACAGAATATGCTGTACTCTCACTGCATGGGAGTTAGCCATAATACTGCAGCAATTACAGTACTGCGCATGTGTGATACTCACACGTGCAGTTTGCCCCGGAGGCAGCCTTGCGCAACATGGCAGTGCTGACATAACTACGTGTAAAAACCCAGTCCCCTTGGGTTACTAGAATTCCATTAATACTAGTCTTAGGCAGGTAGGAAAAGGCAGCTGGTGGGGAGGTCATTAGGGGCTTTCTACATAATGACATAATTGTTTACTCGGCTAGTCTGAGAGAAGGATGATTATGTCATTTAGAACTTCTCACAGCAGCATAACCATTTTAGAGTCAGCTGCTCTTGGGGTGCTTAGAATGTTCATCAGTAAGTTCAAGTGTGGCAGTTAGATTGGCAGGAGGTCTGCCATTGGGGCTCTTTCAAAGGGAGCTCTGGTATTTCTCACCCTAGTTTGGTAAAATCTTCAGTCTGCCTGCTGGACTCATTAGTTTCACTCCAAGGGGAGTGAGAGGGAATGCAGTTCTTGTGGATGCAAGGGGCAAGTCCCTGAAGTTCCTGAAGTCCACAGCTGCCTTAAGGAAGAATAATGAATAGAATCTGACAGCTACCAGAGAAAGAAAGGTGCCTTTTGTTCTTTCCATGACTGGGAGGAAGGAACAACTAATCTGTGAGTACAGAATTTGAAACTGTTCCCCGAGGGAGTCGTCTGATGTGTGTGTGTGCCCTAGATAAGATAGATTACGCCAGTCAGGACCCCTTTCAACACAACTCTGCTGAATTTAAGGCTAAAGTTGGGAGTCTTTAGCAATTCATTGGGGATTGGAGATTCATTTGGTGTAACCTTGAAGGAATGGCAGAGGCCATTTGGGGCAAAGTGTGGGGAACTCCATCTGGAGTTTCAGGCAGGGCTAAGTGGTTCATGGATGGGCACCGGTGTTCTCTGGGCAATGACCATGCACCAGGAGGATTTTAAAGTGTGTGGCACATCCTACAGGTATACACTTTAGAAATGGAAATGTGTGGAAAATGTTTAAAGTGTGTGGCACGTCCCACAGGTACACACTTTGAAAGAGAGATAGAGATGTTTTTTGTGGAAAACAGTACTGCCTAGAAAAGTGTCCTGCAAAAGAGTGTGTGCCTGTATTGCAATCAAAAACATTTGGGGACCACCCTTGCTTTAAGTAACATCTGTAAATAAAGCCATACTGCAAAATCTCAGTTACTGCTTTGGACTTTCCCCTTATTGCTTCTAGTGTGAATATTATTGGGGCACCTCAGCAGTTAGGTCTAGCATATGCCTAGCCTCCTCTCCCCTGAACCTGGTTGTAAATAAAAAGGTCCATTTTAGTATGTACCCCCACCCCCATCCTCTAGATAATGAGCCTGGTATACACTCCAACACTAGGGGTGGTACCATGAGTGCAGCTCTGCCAAAAGAAAATTGTATGCCATGTAGTTGTAAGTAGTTCTTTTAAGGGGGTGCTAGCTAGCCAAAGGTGGTGTGGGGGTTATATACATATGCACGATACTTGTGCATGCACAGTTTAAGTCTGTGTCACCATGTTGCACATGGCGGTCGTCATGTCTGCACTTGTGGAAAGGAAAAGTAGTGCACCAGGAAGTGGGTATGTTTATGCAGGCCGCAGAGGGGAAGGGGCTGCATAAACAGAATCCCTTGAAACTATGCTGGAGCACTGGGGCAGAACATCAGACAGTGGTCCGGTTACATGCTTCCACAGTGCTCTTTTACAATCTGATGAGGGCATAACATCTGTGGAGCTTGGCCCACACAGCCGTAAAAATCAGACTCAGGAGGAGACTATTAACAACTAAAGATCTAGTCTTGGATTTGCTTGTCATCACAGTCACTTTCTCATTATTTTCTAAGCAGTAATTTCTGGTAAATGTGCCTCAAACATATTGATAGCAGTGCTGGCAGACTACTTCTGGTCTTCCCCTGATTGTATTAGGAGAAAGTAGTAGCAGTCTTGAAGTGGTTGCTGCCAGTGGTGGCATGCTCTGGAAAAAGTGGTCCCCATGCTCATCTGCATATTTTATAAATGACCCCTTGAGTTAAAGGGGACAGGAATTGATTTCTTATGTGCAGCTGTTTGAAATGTCTCTATTTTTATAAATTATATTCATACCTTTAAAGGATCCCTATTTTAACTGTGCCTTAATACAAGCTGAAGCTGTCAGTTGTGTTTTGTTTTGTTTTAGATTTATAGAACTGTTATTTAATGTAATAGCAGATTGGGTACATATGGACACATGTTGATACATGAACATATTAGGATAACAGTATCTCAATTACAAGGGGGTCTGTGTTAGGTTTGGGGTTTGAATGTACACATACACTACTCACTTGTTACAGAATTGCAGATATATCATGTTTAAGATAGTATAAGTTTGCCTGTTCATAAGTAATATGGATGTACAGTACACAGCGTTTAAGAAAAATGTATCTGAATAGTACACTGTGTAAAATTTGATTGACACCACTGTGTTAAACAGCTGGTGAATGTTTAACTTACAGTAGGACGGGTTGTCTTCTAACCTATTTTTTACTTAACACATGTATATTTTCATATTTATAAGACTTTAACATTATAGAAACATAGAAACATAGACTTTGACAGCAGATAAGGACCGCTTAGCCCACCTAGTCTGCTCATTTCCCTACCTAGAGGATAAGCTGCAGATCCTATTTAACCAACAGCCTATTTCTTCCTACCCCCAACAAAAATTGCCTTATGTCTGTCCCATGCATTCTTGAATTCTCCCATAGTTTTAGACCCCACAACCTCCTCCGGAAGGCTGTTCCATGCATCCACCACTCTCTCTGTGAAAAAATATATCCTCATATTGCCCCTGAGCCGTCCCCCCTCTATCTTCAAATTGTGTCCCCTTCTTCTTGCACATCCTTTTCTGAAAGATGCTACCCTCTTGGACTTTGTTGATTCCACTGAGGTACTTAAACGTTTCTATCATGTCCCCTCTCTCCCTCCTTTCCTCAAGCGTATACATATTAAGTTTCTTTAGTCTCTCCTCGTATGGCTTCTCTTGTAGACCCTACATCATTTTAGTTGCCCTCCTCTGCACTGACTCCATCCTGTCTATGTCCTTGCAGAGATGGGGTCTCCAGAACTGGACGCAAGTACTCCAGATGGGGTCTCACCAATTGTCTGTACAGAGGGATAACAATTTCCTGTTTTCTGCTGGCGATACCTCTCCCTATACATCCCAGTATCCCCCCAGCCCTCCCTACCACCTTCTCACATTGCTTGCCAACCTTAAGGTCATCTGATATGATTACCTCCAGGTCTTTTTCCATTTTTGTTGTTGTTACTACCTCCCCCATTGTGTAATCTTCCCCTTGGTTTTTGTTTCCTAGGTGCATTACTTTGCACTTCTTTGCATTGAATCCAAGCTGCCATACTTCTGACCATTCCTCCAACCTTGCCAAGTCCCTTCTCATCCTTTCCACGCCTCCTTGTGTATCAACCCTGTTGCAGACCTTTGTGTCATCTGCAAAGAGGCATACTTTTCCTTCCAGTCCCTCTGCAATGTCACTTATAAAGACATTAAAAAGGACTGGACCCAGTACTGAACCCTGTGGTACCCCACTAGTAACCCCTCTTTCTTCAGAGTGGACTCCATTTACAATTACCTTCTGTGTCCTGTTGTTCAGCCAATGTTTTACCCAGGCTACCACCCTGGGACCCACTCCCAGGCTGGTTAACTTGACTACTAATCTTTTGTGTGGGACTGTGTCAAATGCCTTGCTAAAGTCTAGGTAGGCCATGTCCACAGCCCCTCCCTGGTCTACTACTTTGGCCACCCAGTCAAAAAAATCAATTAGATTCGTCTGACATGACCTTCCCACTGTGAACCCATGCTGCCTTGGGTCCTGTGCCCCACTGGCCTCTAGGTACTCAACAATTCTTTCCTTCAGAAGTGATTCCAACACTTTCCCTACCACAGAGGTCAAACTGGCAGGTCTGTAGTTTCCTGCCTCTGTCTTGGTCCCACTTTTGTGAAGGGGAATCACATCTGCCTTCTTCCAGTCCTCAGGTACCACACCATCCTCACATGATTATGTATTGCTTAAAGAGCTACTGACACCGCAAAGAAAACTTTGAAAAACATAATAATTAGGTAAAATTCTGCTTGTATTCCATATATATTTTAGATTTCTCCTCTCCATTATTTATTCTTGAGAACATGTGCATGAATATGTGATTTTTATCCCTTGCAGTTACTTTAAAGGTAATCTGCCTCTATAGCTTACTCCCTACTTCAAGTCATAATGCTCTGTTTTGACATCACAATCTGTTGCCATGAGAGTAACTGTAATGTCACAAGCAGTGCATTATGACCTCATGTAGGGAGACAGCAACAGAAATAGATGAACTCTTCAGGAGCAAAAATCTTGTTTTCATGCAAATGACCTCAGCAATAAATAATGGGGAGAAGGAATAAAGAACTAATGTGAAATACAAGCTGAACTTTATATAAATATTATGTTTTGCTAAATTTCTCTTGAAGGTGTCAGTTACTCTTTAAGTTTATTTTTTCTTTGTGTTTTTAATTATTGTCATTTACTAACGTTAGCAGAAACACACACAGAGGGTTTTAAAATGAAATTTCAGTTGGTTTATAGCTTGTGTCAGGGAGTGAACTCTCAAGTCAATGAAATTTGACCCTGGGATGGCTTCATTTTGGTGGAACTATTCCTGTCTTGGCGAAGTAGTTTGCAAAGCTGAAGCTGTTTAGAAGTACAATAGGAGGTATGCTAAACAAATGTTAATATCTCTAAAAGTATACAACTTACAGATAATACACCTGTATGAAAGTTGTTCAGGACAACAGGACCTTTCAAATGAGCCTATTCATTAAGCTGCATTAATTATATTGTTTAAACTATGGCCATCTAATTAGCTGAATTTTCATTTTTATCACAATTTTCACCTTTTGGAAGGCTATATTTAAAAAAAAAATCTAATGAATTCAGATTAGTGACTACCTCATTTGAAAGGTAATTTTGTTCTGAACAACTTTCATGTTGATTGTATATTGGTAACTTGTATACTTTCTGAGATATTTACATTTGTTTGACATGACTCCTACTGTGTTCACTCAGAGAGAAAAAAATGAGGTTGTTTGGAAGACCATGTTTTACAAACTATAAAGAATGCAGATTAGTGACTACCCTCATGAGAAAGGTTGTTTTTTCCTGCACAACTTTAACACTGGTTGTTTTTGTGCACCTTAAATAGTTTTTAAGATATTTAGATTTGTTTGGAAGGTGTACACATTTGCCATTGGAGAAAAGCAGCTTTGGGTTTGTGTCCATCATTCTAATTGAAGAGAAAGAAGAGAGTATTTATTTAACTGCCACGGAGATTTGCAGAATGGAAGGATGCACTGAAAACTGAAAGGGAAAGCAGGATGGTTGTAGGCTCTGCCCATAGCCATAAAAATGGCAGATCAGTTTAAATTATGTAGAACTAGAATAAGCCCTGATCAGCTGATTTTGAAATAGCCAGTCCTTGTCAGCATGACCGCAAACTTTTTTTTAAATAAAAAAATTAAAAATGTTCCACACTTGAAATACTTGTCAATCAAGAAGCCTGGGATACTGCAAAACCATTCTGAAGTACAGAGCATGCAAAATATTCACGAGGCTGTCTCAGGCTTACATGTTTGACATCAGTCCTTCATTGACATCAGAAGCTGCTGTATTCAGATCAGAGCTGGCACTAAAAAAATCTATGGACAGACGTTTTTATCGGAGATTATAAAATATGATATTCAGACTAAAAAAGACCCCAGTAGACACATAAGTTATTTTTTTATGTTTTTTTTATTACACTGTCATTCACTGGAGCTGTGGAAGAGATTTTCTTATATTATATTTACCATTGATCTTTTTTTTTTGACAGAGGTATTTATGCTCCTAGGCCCCAGCAGAATATGCTTCCTTCATCTGGCTCCACTACCCCCTCCATCATCCACCATCTCCCTGGCTTACCTGATAGCGGTATACTGCCATGGATCTTCCCCCCATGGTGGGGTCAGGAGGGGGAGGGCTGTCTTTCCCCACCAAAGCACAATACAGCATTTGCCAAAGGTGCCGGTGACTGGGTGGGTGTAGGTGACATGAGCGGGCATCATATGCCCCTGCTGTGCTGACCTTTTTCCTCTTTCTTTTCTCCCCAGCCTGAGGTCACAGCTATGAAGGGTGCATGTGTATGGAGGTACACATGCACTCTGGCTCGCTTCCCCTTCCACCCTCCCTGACATTGCATCAGCCTCTGGTTGACAATGCTCTGACACCTTGCCTTCACCAGATGTCAGCCAAGATGGGGATGACTTGGGAACCCTTCCTGGGAGAAGAGAGCTGCCATACAGCATGTTCAGTCCTGCTCCTACCCTTCCCCCTGGCTGTCCCCCAGCAACTCAGGTTTGTTAGAACTCTGGTCACCAGCATAGCCCACCTGGAGTACAGTGTACAGTTTTGGAGACCTTACCTGTGTAAGAACATTAACAGGGTAGAGAAGGTTCAGAGGAGGGCAACAAAGATGGTACATGGATTGCGTCACAGGTCCTAGGAGGACAGGTTGAAGGAATTGAATATGTACTCCCTGGAGGAGAGGAGGGAGAGAGGGGACATGATAGAGATGTACAAGTATATTACAGGGAGCAACAGGGTGCAGGAATACACTATTTTTAAGTGAAAAATATGTTCCAGGACTAGAGGGCATGGGATGAAGTTAGAGGGAGGATGATTCAGAGGAAACATGAGGAAGAATTTCTTCACAGAATGGGTGGTAGACAAGTGGAACTCCCTGCCAGAGGAAGTGGTGGGGGCTGAAACAATCATGGGATTTAAGAATGCATGGAGTAGACATAAAGGAATTCTGGAGATCAGGGGTAAGGGGCAACAGACTTCTAGGAAAACATAAACTGAATTTACAGGCTCAAATGGGCAGACTGGGTGGGCCATAGGCCCTTATCTGCTGACACTGTCTATGTATCTATGTAGTACATGGTAAGGTGCTTTAACAGTACCTCAGCCCTTAGTGCCACCTGGCTGGCTTTTTTACCATTGATCTTTAAAGAGCTAGTGTATTATGCCGTTTCATCATCCTTACGAGTATTGCACTCACCAATTCACCAAAAGGACGTGGTCTTAGTTTATATATGTGAAATCCTGTTACTGAGCTCAGTATTTCTTTCTTTTATAATGTACACCGAGCACATTTTGACTAGCTAATGTTTGTGCACTTATCAGTTCCTTTTTAATGTTTCATACCTACTATAGTTTGTGTTCTGTCAGCGCTTATATCTCCCCCAAACCCACAACAACTCTCCAAAAAAGAATTCTGATCCTACCCAACAGTCATATAAATGGCTGATTTGTTTCTGAGAACACACTACTGCTGGGCTCATTCATTTAGTTTTATTTTCTACTTTTATACTAATTACAAATTGAAACTGTATAATAAAAATTGTGATCCTAATAATGTTGAATAATTGCATAGGTGCAGTAAAAGGAGTTCTAATGTGGATGCTAGTACAATTTCTATTTTACAAATAGTGATTTACAAATTCAGACATTGAAATTAAGTTTGCCATGTAGACAAGTTCATGTTCGATCTGATCATGGTGCAGTTGCTTGCTCCCAACCCCCCCACACACACACACAAACAAATAACAAGTCTAGTATAATATAATTCAGACAGCCATGCAAACAGCTGATCAGTTTTGGCACCACTCTATATATTCTTTATTTTTACATACTGTTCATTTCTCCCCTGATAATTCTCATTCAGATTTGCTTATTATTTATTAAGCAATGAGGCATGACAGGGTGTGCATTGTGCTTGGATGACAGCATGCCTCAGGTAGGATGAAGCATGAGGTGAAGATGAGTGCTTCCACCACCTGAAAAGTGCCATTATCCCAGCACAATGCATACCCCAGAGAGCCTTTTTTTCTAATTACATAAAAATAGAAAATAATTAAAAAAAACACAAAAAGTACTAACGACCCACTGATCCCTTTTAATTTTGCTGTTCGGTCACTAGATAGTGCTGTGACACTGTTTCAGTGCTGGAGTTCCTGCTCTCTTCTGCTCTGTGTATTATCAATATTGTATTGGTAACTGTTCTCTGCCCTCTCTCCTGCAATGTGACAAAGTTGCAATGGAGAGGTCCCTGTCTCATGCTGTGTTCCAACTCATCATCAGTAACAGTTCTCCACCCTCCCACCCCACTGTGACTGTCTATCACTGGGGAATAGGAAGATACACCCACCTATGGAGGTTAAGATGTAAGTGTCGGGTTGAGAGGTAAAGTAATTTGCATGGCTGGCAGCTGAATGGTTTGAATTTTTAATGGGGGAGAACAGCGGTTTTTGCTGACAGGAGCTGGAGCTCAGTGATTAGCTAATGAGTGTGTTGAGCAAGTGCGTTAATCTGAAACGGTTGGTAGAACCACAACAGTTTTTTGTGGCTTAAAATAATTTGATTTTAATGGCCTGTTCAGGTCCTTGAGAGCTGCTGTTTTTGCCTACAGAAGTGAGTTTGATCAGCGATTGGAGGCTAATTATCGATGCTGTGGACAGGTGCATTAGCCGCAGTAGTTTAGGAAAGCCCCATCAGAACATTTGAACATGTTTTTATTAGACAACAGACTTGGGTACACAGTGCTGGGTGTGCCATGTTAGTGTCAGCAGTTTGTTTTCAAGCGAGAGATGCTTGAGTTAATGGCCGGCTTGAGCAAAAGGGCCAGGGTAAACAAAATTACTAAACAAGCTACACAATCTGGCAGAGGGGTTTAACGGAATGATTTTGTGGGTAAAGCGGTCAGGACAGGTGATGGCACTTTTTCTAATGCAATTCTGTTGGGATATCAGCACTGGGTTCAGATCTCCTTGACCAGTCAAGTTTCTAGATTTTCCCTACCCATTTCATAATCGTGATTATATTTGATCTCTGGAGTATAACTGCACACTTGCTGCACAGTGAGATCAAATGCAGTTGCTAACATTGTTTATATGTTTCTAATGCAAAACCACTATCTAGATATTGAATTCAATGTAGTCATTTAGACGTACTCATGCTCATTCATAGTCAAGTGCATTTTGAAATTTCTTATTCAACTGTCAGTAATGGCAGCACTTATATTTCTGTCCCACCCACACATACAAAAAAAAACTCCAACCCACCCCCCAAAAAAAAGCCTTCCAGTACAATACAGCAGTCATGCAAGCTACAAATTAGTTTCTGGCCCCACGTCATCTCTTACCTAGGTTCTATTTACAAAAGATATCCACTTTTTTTAAATTTATTACTTCAGGGAAAAATTGAGGGAAATCCAATCAGCATAGCAATAGTATTACTGCAGCCATAACACCTATTAGGCATGATACTACTATCTCTCACAAAACTGATATCAGTTAACAAAATCAGATAAAAAGGTCCAATAGAAATAAACTTGTGCAAGCACACTGTTAGTGAAAAGGCAGAATTCACCCTTTTAGAGTTTTGAAAATAAAAGCTGTCTCCAGTTAAGCAAGTTCTAGTCACAGCCGATACAGCTATGACGAGCTGCCAAATGACCAAAGTTACACATGTGCATAGAAGATTTTGAATGCCCGGGTGTGACTTGTCCATTTTTTGGAGTTGTTGCACCATATTTTCAACATGACCTATGTGGGACCCCACATCATGAAGAGTTCCACTGTCATTTCGTTCACTTGTCCTGAAAGGTGATTTGACGGAACGACGTGATATTCTGTGCCACAGGTGCAAAAAAATTTAGGGCAGGATGTGGAAAATGACAACTGTACTGTTAAAGGTGATAGGAAACAGTTTATACACCTCTAGCGAGTGCTAATCTAAAGTGTTTGTCTCATTTACCCACTTACCCCTGCTGGGAAACTGTAAGCTCAAATCTCTTTTATGATTGCCCACTCCATGCAGTGTACTCGCATATCCATTAAAGAGTGAGTATAACAAAGTGATTACCTGTAAATCTCATTTGGTAGTACATACCTGGACTACATTGTTTTTGTTGATAGCAGTTATTTGGAGACTAATTTGTATAGAATGAAACCAGGATTAGTCATATCGAAAATACTAGTATGAAATTAACTGTCAGACTCCATTCAGTGGAGCGAGTGACTGGATTGATGTAGTGTGAGGAAAGATGACAGTCTTCTTCAGTGTACAGCTGTAATACTGTCTGATTCGCACTACAAACCGAAACCACAATTAACTCCTTTCAGTCAGTTTTAGTCAAAATGGGGCACATCTTTAAATTAAGTTTCAGCTGTTGCGTTTCGATAGAAATTATACATGTTTGGTTTGAAATAGTTTGAGGGGCAATCATTTTACATGTGTTCATTTTTACGGCTGTGGGCGAAGCCTAATGCCGATTTGGCATGTCTTGCCTTAAAACGGCTGATCGTGGCACCTTCTGTTGGACTTTTGGAAGTATCCTTCCAAAAGTCCAATGGAGCTTGATACACTCCTCCACAATTGGCTGCTATAGAGTAACAGCCACACTATTTCGGCTATTACTTCCACATTCCGGGGCCAAAACTGTGCATGCGTGACTCAGGTGCATGCAAAGTTCTGCTGGTGCCACCATCTTGTGAATGGCAGAATGCGATTTACCACAACTATGCATGCACATGCATGTGCAGTTGCGTCACCAATGCCATCTTTGGTATGGCACTCCTCCCACACCCTCCCACTGCTCCTGTCCTCTCCGCTCCCTCCCAACACTGGCACCAAAGAAAACCCTCCCACTGCCTCCCACTGCTGCTGTCCTCTCTGCTCCCTCCATTCCCCTTCCCCACGCTGACATCAGGGTGCCCAATCCCCGTGTTGGCATTATTTACCCCCCCAACTCATGTGGCACACTGGGAGCCCACCCCAGTGTACCCAAATGTATGTTCCCCACGCCGACATCGGCATTCAGAAAAAGCTGGTGTGATCTAAACCAGAGCTGGATCTTGCTGAAGTCTTGCTGGAGTCTCATGGTCACATCACTAATAGATTTGCCAGATGTGTATATAACAGTATCATCTGCATACATATGTATGCATGCAGACAGGCAAACCTTTGGAAGATCATTCAGAAAAATAAAGAAAAGGAGGGCAAGCACTGATCCCTCTGGGCCTCCAGTGCTGATGGGGAGAGGAGGGAAGATGAAGTTAGTTATGCCAAGTGATTATGACCTGCCAGTCATATAGGCCTTGAACCAATTAGTGGCAGCGGGAGTGAGGCCAGCTGAGGAGAGACTAATCAGCAGGAGGGTGTGGGAGACTGTGTCGAAAACTTTTGCTAAGTCGACAAATATGGCAGATGTGACCTGGCCACTATCCATTCCAGAGGTACAGTAATGGAGTCAGTGAGCCTTAATAGGGAGGTGACAGTAGAGTGGTTTTTCCTAACATCAGACTGGAAAGGAGTGAAGGAGGAGGAGTCATCAAGAAAGGAGGAGAGTTGAGATAGGATAAGGTGTTCAACTGCAACTTAGCCAGGGCTGGGAGCAAGAAAATTGGACAACAGTTACCTGTGGAGGTACAGTCACCACCCTTGGGTAGGTGGAGGACAGTGGCATGCTTCCAGGTTGAAGGGACAGTAGCAATCATGAAAGACAGATTTAAGAGGACAGACAGGGGGTATGAAATGGCAGATGCTGAGAGGTAGAGCAGCTTTGTATCAAGGCCGTTGAGAGAGCTGCGCTTGGAGGGGTTGATAGCAAGGAGAGCATTTAGGGTGTCAGCAGGAGTAATTGGAGAGAAGAAAAAGGAGGAGATGGGGAAGGAGGAGGAGGAGGATGGGGTGGAGAAGGGGCTGACATTGGAGGAGGAAGGGGAGCAGGGTGTAGTTGAAGGGATGGAAGCTAAAAGGCCTGAGGCCCTAGTAGTAAATTGGGTGTTAAAGCATTCAGCTACTGACATACGATCAGAGATGAGTATGTTATTTTGCTTGATCATAGGAGTAGGTGGGTGAGCTGAGGGAGAGAAGAGTGCATGACATATAAAGAAAAGACCTCCTTAAATAGGTGGGACTTCAGATCCCTCTTAAAGACTTCCAATGAGGGTGCCTTTCTCAAAGACCTTGGGAGTGAGTGCCACAAAGTCGGGCCAACTACTGAAAAAGCCCGCTCACCAGATGACTTCAGCTGAACCCTGGGAACTGCTAGGAGGCCCTCTTGAAAGGAATGGAGAGGATGGAGGGGTTGGTAAGGAGACAGTAAGTCACGCAGGTAACTAGGCCCCAGGTCATGTAGGCCTTTATAGGTCAGCAATCTAACCTTGAAGGTAATCCGCCACCTCACCAGCAGTCAGTGCAGATCACGTAAGACCAGTGTTATGTAGAAGGATTTAGGAAGGCTGCCAGCAGTCTGACTGCAGTGTTTTGCACTAGCTGCAGGTGTAAAGCTACCAACTTTGTGAGGCCTAAAACTGGGACAAGGTCCATCCTGACCATGCACCCCCCCCCACTGTGTCACTCCCATGGGCACCACTGCAGATAACGCTACACACAATCAAATTTTGCTGCTTCCTCTGGCCATGCCACCCCCACAGTAAACCAGTAGCAAACCTCCAGATTAAAACAATACATCACTCTGCTGCAGCAAGTTCCAAATCATGATGTACAGGAAGTTCATTAGAAGCAAACCTGCGTTAAATTGTGTTCAGACATTCGAGCTGCATGTATTGCTCCTCTGGTTGACAGTCCCATCCAACCCCCTTACACTCACCTTATTGCTGAGCAAACTTCACTTCAGTGACTCCCACAACAACACCAGATTGTTTTCACACACTTCCCTAAAGGTGATCTGGTTCGGGTACCTTAGTTCACTGCTGCCGGTCTCTTTTCTGTCTGGAGTCCCTCTCAGCTGCTGGCAGGCAGATGTCCACATGTGCTTGTTTACACTACTATCCAATCTAATCTAACAGGAAGGAATATGCTTTACTGTGCTCCCACTGACATGCTTGCTGTGCAACATAGGCACAGGGGTTGAAGTTGCAAACTGTTGTCCAACTCAAGCAGCACCACAGTAGTGCTGAAATAACTGTCACTCACAGATTAGCAGTCAGCAAAAAATAATTAAAATGGGACAAAACTGGGACAAGTAATCAAAAACCAGGACAAAAGTGACATTTTTCAAAACTTGTGGGGACACTGGGACATGCTGCTTAAAAAAGGGACTATCCTGGGAAAATAAGGACAGTTGGTAGCTTTATGGAAGTGACACAGGGCTCCTCCATTTAGCCCTAGGTACAAGGTGTTGCAGTAATCAAGCCTGGATGTCACAAAGGCATGTATCAATGAGGCTAGGTCATCGTAAGGGATGGAAGGTTTGATCTGGGTGATATTCCTCAAGTGGTAAAATCCACTTCGGACAATGGTCGACATCTGAGCCTCTAGTATCAGATCACTACCAAAGATCATGTCCAGATTTTTCACCTTCACAGAAGTGGTCAACTGGGAACCACCAAGTACAAGACCAGAGACCTCCCTTGTCTACTTGGCATCCCATTGCCGTTCAGGCTCAGTCACCAGTACTTCCATCTTATCTGGGTTAAGGTTTAGCCTGCTGGAGGACATCCAGTCTTGGACCTCAGCCAGACAGGAGTTAAATATAGAGACTGCACTCTGCAGTCCTGGTGCAAAAGACATATACAGCTAGGTGTCATCTGCATAGCAGTGAAAGCCCATACTGTAATGTCTAATAATATCTCCTAGGGGCAACATGTGTACCACGGACAAGATTGGTGACAAGATCAAGCCCTGCGGAACTCCACAGGACAAGGGCATCAGGCGGGGGAATAGATTTCCAGGACCACTCTTTGCATCCTGCCTGTGAGAAAGGACTTAAACCAGCTGATGAGTGTACTGGTGAGTCCACAATATTCTCTAAGGCAATCCAGTAACAACACATGATCCATGGTATGGAATTTTTTGGTAATCTAGACACGTATAAACCATGCTCCACCCCAACCCTCCCAAAAGCCCCAGGAACACTCCCCCGCACTCCTCAGTACCACCTACCCCCACCCTGTAGTTTTATTTTCACTCCCTCACACCATTTAACACTGTTAGATATCTCAATAAAAACAACCCCAGACCACTCATGGGCCCCGATAGCGTGGACTACTGCATATTCAAACTGGTTAGTTGTCCTATCGCTACCCCCCTTACCAACATCTTCAACTACTCCCTGTCCATCAGGTCCTTCCCCAGAACCTGGAAGAGTGCTGTCATCAGACCCTTCATAAATCTGGCCCCAACAATGACATTGGCAACTACAGACCATCTCATTCCTTGCACCACTTTCCACAATTATTGAGAGGATTGTCCTCAACCGGACAATTGACTTTCTAGATAAATACAACATCCTTTCTAGCTCCCAGCATGGCTTTAGGGCCCACCAGAACACTGAGTCTGCCCTGGTCAGCTTCAACCATGATATCTATCAAGCCATCGACAATAGTTTCTACACAGGAACCATTTTCATTGACTTCTCCAAAGCGTTTGATTTGGTTGATCATGGCATTCTCCTCAACACCCTAGCCCAGCTAAACTTCTCCACTGGGCTTGTAAACTGGGTTCGCAACTGCCTTAGTCATAGAACCCACAGAACCATGATCAAGGGTCACCTATCTAATGTCTGTCTTATTAAATACGGGGTCCCACAAGGCTCCATTCTCGGCCCCCTACTATTCTCACTTTTCGTGAATTTCCTTCTTAGCAGCTGTACTTCCACCAAGCTCTTACTGTATGCAGATGATGCAGCCCTCTACTGCAGTGAGAAAAATCACTCTGCCCTCTGCCATCAGCTCCTTTCTGACATCAGCAGACTCCACTCCTGGCTCTCTCCACACAGCCTTGTCCTTAATGCAAAAAAAACAAACACAAATCTATGGTTTTCTTGAGCTCCAGGAAAAACACTGACTTTGATCTCTCCTTTACTGATAATAATGGCAACCAGATTGACAGGGTCCTTAAATTTAAATACCTTGTGATCCTCGTAGACAGCCACCTGACTTTTGAAAACCACATAAATCTCCTTATCACCAAATTACACCAAAGACTTGGGATGCTTTACCGCATCAAACAATTCCTCACCCTCATCTCTAGGGCAATACTTGCTAGCAGCTTCCTACTTCCCCTCCTTGACTATGGCTCCCTACTTTACTTCCCACCACCCTCCAAAAACCTTGACAGACTGAGGTTTACCTACCACAGCATCCTCCAGTTTGTCACTCTCTCCCTAGGTCAACCCACCATTGCACTCTTTACGGAGCAGCAAACTGGCTCCCCCTTGAGAACAAGTTCAACATTAAAACCTGCACATTCCTCTTCAAATCCCTGATGAGTCTTCTCCCTGACTGTACCTCCTCCCTTTCCCCAGGCCTGCCCCCCGCACCACCCAAGTGCTCCTCTAATAACTAGTTTGCCGGCCCACTATTCCGTACCGCCCTTGGCCAGCACTCTGTCTCTCTTATAGGGGCACAAAATGTTTCAATGTACTGCCTCAAGCCCTCACCCAGTGCCCTTCCATTGCTGCCCTCATAAGCATTTTAACAAGCCTCCTCCTAAAAAACTCTACTTGCACCTGCCCATAGCCTACTCCTCCCTGTTTCTCCTACCCACCCTCCTGTCTCTCTGCCCACCTCCCACTAATGTCCCCTTTAAATTATGGCAACGGCAAGTGCCTTGTACATTTCTCCTGTTTTCAGCATCATCTACATGTATTCCTTTTTACCCTGCCTATTCGTTCTTCAATATTGTAAATATATGTATTGTAATATGGCCCTACCATATTTTCCCTGACTGTATTGTGCTGTATATATTATTTTGCTCTTCTGTCATTTTCATTACTCCACTCACTCTTTTGTATGCCTTCTTACTCTCTTGTTTACACTGGACGCTTGTGAAAATGAACAATTTTTGCTCACATGCTTTCCAGTATAAAAATAAAAATGAAATGAAATGCCACAGAGAGACTGAGGAGAACAGTAATAGACTGTTCACCTGTCTCTCACCCTAAGAAGATCATTTTGCACCTTGACAAGTGCAGACTCCATACTATGCCTAGACCTGAATCCAAACTGGAGCAGCTCAAAGATGTCAAAGGCAGCAAGACGCGCCTTGAGCTGTTCGGCCACCACTTTCTCAATAATCTTCCCCAAAAAGGGAAAGTTAGAGAGGGGTCTGTAATTTGCCAGACAATCTAGGTCCAACAAAGGCATTTTCAAGAGAGGTTAAGAGAGGTTTTATGAGACTTTCTTTCAAGGGCCCAGGGACCCCCCTCAAGAGGGAACACTGGACTATCTTGGTGAATACTGGCTCAAAGGACTCAACACAGCCCACTAGGAGGCATGTTGGGCCTGGATCCAGATCACAGTATGTTGGCTGCAGCTTCAAGACAATCCTACTGACCTCTTCCACCCCACTGGATCAAACTCACCCCAGATTTGAGGAGAGCCCCTGTTAGTCCTAGACCTGACACCACATGCCGACTGCGGGACCCCAGCGGAGATATCCAACCTGATAGAGCACACTTTGTTAGTGAAGAACAGAGCAAACTCTTCACATCTAGTGAGTGATAAAGCTCTGACCAGCTGAAGATAGGGCAAATGAAGTAGCTTGTGCACAATCCAGAAGAGCTGAGCTGGTCTGTCCTTTGACGCAGCAATCTCCCTAGACAGGAACCGTACCTTCTGACGGGAGATTGTCCTTTGATATTCCTTATAATGGGAATTCAAAACCAATTTGTTCTCATCAGTCTGGGATCTTACCAGTGGTGCTCCAACCTCTGACCCTGTGTCTTCAGCTCTGAATTTCCCATCGAACCATGGGGATATCAAGCATGAAGACATGGGTCATACACAGATTGGTTGGCCTTATTATAGTCCATAACTGCTTTCCCTGGTCCTGTCTTGCATGCAGTCATCACACTCAATAGATCCAATACCACCTGGAATTCTGATGGGGTCAAACACCTTAAAGGGTGGTAACGGGCCATCTCTGCAGGGAAGGATTTTCAGGGGGTGCCCCAAATGAGAACTTCACTGTGCAATGATCCAAACAAATAACCAAATCAATCTCGAGGTTATCGATTTTAAGACTCAGTGTGAATACCAGGTCCAGGGTGTGACCACATGAGTTGGTCACAGAGGTAATTACCTGTTACAGGCCCAGCGATTTCATAGACAGGAGGAAGTCCTGACCAAAAAATGAGAGTTCATTGACCCAGATGTAGAAATTGCCCAGAATTTACCTCTGGGCAATTCCAACACTAGGCCGGCCATGAAGTCTGTGACTTCCTGCAGGAACTCCCTTTCATGGCCCGGGGTGGTTGGTACACCAGAAAGATCCTACAGCCTGCACCTGGGCCCCTTCAGATGGCCACACACTCAAATGATGTGGTAGGTCCCACTGGGAGTATGGAGAAGTTCAGACTGGATCTAAAGCAGATAGCCACTCTCCCAACCCTGTGGTCCCTCCTCAGGTAGTGCACAACAGAAAACCCAGCCAGGACTAATGCCTCCAGAAGTGGACTGGCATCATTACCCAACCAGGTCTCTGTGATGCAGGCCAGGTAGACCGAGGAAATCAGATCTACCATAACAGTGGTTTTATTCCTCACTGATTTGGCATTGCAAACACTGCCCTAGCGGGATGAGTGGAGACTGCTAGCCTACATGCTCCCTGCTCACTCAAACTAGTGGAACCCCTCGTATGGGAACCAGGTGAGGGGAGATCCCTTTCTAGTTACCATTTTGCCCCAGGGTGCCTTCTGAATCTTACCACCCTAATACCACCCCCCAGCTCTTCCTGAGCCCTTCCACCTGGCTCCCCATCCTCAAATTATACCTACAGCCCTGCAGATTCTGTATGTGTCTGCTGGCAGGGGAGGGTTCTCAAAAGGATGGAGATCCAATAGCTGGGCTGAGAAGTAGCTACTCTTGGAGGGGTCTGACTTCCCAACACATGATATACTGGCTAACTAAACACCCGTTATCAACAACAAAATATATCTTAGAATAATCCCATAAACCCCCCCCAAAAACACACCACTGTCATAAAATACAAGACAGATCCCACATACTCCATCAGCTAAACCAACCTCACACACATGCACACCTGCACACAAACCCACCCAGCCCCTAAATAAATAAAGTTACAAAACTTATGAGAATGTAGTAAAAATACAAAAAGCTTAGGAGAACCCCAACAGCTCAAATGTAAACACAAGTCCTGTAGTGATGTTTTAGTCCATAATCATAACTCTCATGTAAAAAGGATTTGAACAGTCCAAAACATAAAACCACAACCTTTGTATGTCCAGTCTCTGCTCTCATCAGAGAAACCACGAAATTTATGTCAGATGATTTCTACAGTCAGTGTCTTTTCCAGTTTAAAATTAGACACTATGATTGTGCTAAAATACCATTTACTGTGTAGTAAGGCTCTGAATTCACTAATCTTCAAGACAGAAAGGGGGAAAGAAAAGGTTTTTAATTTCTTTTCCTTTCCTAAAGTTATGGATTGCTACCACAGGTTCTAGGGAGGGAGAGTGCTCACCGGTTGTAACTGGTCAGTGAGAGACCAAAGTGGTGGGAGGCAGGTTCTCAGGACCAGAGGACTGTTGTGAGATTTCTATTCCTTATTATATGTGTTTATCAAAAGTTGGAGTACATGTTTCTTGCAATTAGGGTATGTGTTACATGAGGGGGAGTGGTGGGTGTAGCCTAGTGCGGGCGTGGGTTGGGAAGACTCGAGCCTTTCCAAGTAGGAGTTAACTGTAAAGAATCCCAAATGCATGTGGAGAAGTAGACTAGAACTATGCATCATTTACTCTTTTTGCTTCCCCCAGTTTGTAATACTGGAGACGGTATCTAATGTTTCCTTTATAAGAGTTGTATTGGGTGTCAGTTTCTTTCTTCTATTGCTATCCTTCTGTGAAACATCAGCTATGAGTTTATCTATTTGCATAATGATAAATGGGATAGCAGTACATTCTAGTCACTAGAATGTACTGCCAGCCTAGAATCTGGAGGTTAGAGTAATAAGCTATGAATGAGCTTGGTACTGTACATTCAGCAGACCTGGGCTTGATTCCCACAACCTACACTTGCATACTGGGTGACTCTCAGCAAGTCACTTAACCATCCCAGTGCTCCCAGGTCGCCCCTGAAAACAGGGACTTGTGCCTAGTGGGCCCTAACCTGGTAACCAAAAGAATAAAATAAATCAATAAATCAACATTTACTGTGTAGTAAGTGTGATGCTCTGCTCGAGAGATGTGATGAGCTGGAGGTGCTCTGTTAGGGTGAGAGTGTGCTCTACTCTAAAGGTGGTGAAAAGAGATGAGTGAGGCACCAAGGTCCGAATTATGTGGATAGGATAGCTGCTATCCAGACAAGGAGAGGCAGGAGTCAACTTAGTATTTCGATGCCCGCAGGGCGTTTATTTCGTACCAAAGGTAGACAGACACAGTCACAAGAAGGAGGAGGAGGGGTTGCCCGAGAACAATAGGGCAGAGAAACAGGGAAAGACTTTTATCTACCACTTCTAAGGTTATTACCACAAGAATAAACTTTAGGCCTAATACCACTCTTATTCTGACGCTATTCTGTACTTCAATACTCTAAATGAGAATCAGGTGACATAAGCTACTCAGTACTGCATTAGGGTAATTAGCATCACACATTTCCAGAGTCCAGATATTACAAGAGTCCAGAGATCCGGCATCTTCGTGTACATTGTCATTCTTTGTAGGTAGCTACAAGGGAAGTAAAACAGAACTGTAGAACCCTAATCTCAAGTCCCAGCAAGGACTTAGATAAGGCCACTGGGGTGGTGAGAGGTTTGGTAAACAGACCATATATCTTCGGCAAAAGCCCACTCTCTCCAAGGCTGCTGGAATGTAGAACCAGAGCAACTGGTTCCTGAGATAACACACTGAAACAAAGGGTTCCCTGGCCAAAACCCACTTCTAGGGTTGCCAAGGATGAAGACAGATCAAGATCTGCGTGGCGATGAATCCAATGGAGGACTACCACGACCTGACTGATGCTGCGGCACTCCAAGAGCCAGCTGAACTCAGAAGGAACTATGACAGGACCAGGAACCATAAGAATCTGAAGAGATGATGGTTGACACTGCAATCCTAGGAACACGAACTAACACAAAACAAAGAAACGGCGGACGTGTCCCGGACTGGGCTTCTACGGACTCGACTTTCGGCGAATAACCAGGTGGGGTGCAGACTAGGTTCTCCAGGATGAGCTCACTCTTCTGTAGATGGTGACCAACTTTCGGGACATCTGGAACAGGAACCATACAGAACGACACTGGCTTGGCTGTCGTGATGCGTTTCGGCAGACGTACTTTCAAGCTGTGAAAACAAGAAAACGGCGGGTACGACTTGTGCGACTGATGACAGACTCGACTTCGGTGGATGACACAAACCGACGGGATGAGCTGATGGATGATCTTGCAGGAGTGAAGAATGCTGGAAGGACGTCTTCTTCTGAGTAGAGACAGATTCTGCGTACGTGGTGTTACAGACCACACTATGAGACCGCAGTGTGGTAGAAGACTGAGACTGTCTTCGTACAGTAGTAAACAAATAACTGAATAATGCCCAAAGAACTGTGGAATGGTACAATAATTTGCTGGAGGAGGGCAAAGTATAACTTCAGGGGGTAATTATTACTGATACGGGCCACTGTCCAGGTGCTTAGAGCAATAGTTCAGGTACTTGGACCAATAGTTCAGGTACTTAGGACAATAGTTCAGGTACTTTGGACAATAGTTCAGGTACTTAGGGCAATAGTTCAGGTACTTAGGGCAATAGTTCAGCATAAGCAGTACAGTAATCACAGTAATTTCACAGTATAGGCAAATAGAACACTCTCAAATGAACCCCTGTTTCTATAGGTAGGGTATTCTGGAATAGGATCCCTTTCTGTATGATGTGGCAAGGGAATCCTTTAGTACCACTAGGCTGGCTTACCCTATTCCGCTAGGCCGGGGCCTCCCTATAGTACCACTAGGCTGGTTTGCCCTATTTCGCTAGGCCGAGGCCTCCCTATAGTACCACTAGGCTGGCTTGCCCTATTCTGCTAGGCCGGGGCCTCCCTTTAGTACCACTAGGCTGGCTTGCCCTTTTCCGCTAGGCCGTGGCCTCCCTATAGTACCACTAGGCTGGCTTGCCCTATTCTGCTAGGCCAGGGCCTCCCTGTAGACCAGGCTTTACCTTGGGCCTAATGCCCTACATTTACCTCGGGCCTGATGCCCTACGTTAGCTTGGGCCTGGTGCCCCACCTCAGATTGGGCCTGGTGCCCCACTTCACAATGGGCCTGGTGCCCCTCGTAATACTGGGCCTAGTGCCCCACTTTACAATGGGCCTGGTGCCCCACGTTGCATTGGGCCTGGTGCCCCACTTAATACTGGGCCTGGTGCCCCAATTTATAATGGGCCTAATGCCCCACTAAACTTTGGGCCTGGTGCCCCACTTTATACTGGGCCTAATGCCCTACCTTATATCTGGGCCTGAATTGCCCTTTTAAATTCGTTGCCCCTTTTAGTCTTTCAGGCTCCCTGAGCCTGCTGTCACTTATGTCGTGCAAACCCCGAATGAGTTCCGCCCCCTTTTAAATATTCATAGGCCTTTGTACTAGCCTTAATGCACTGGCCCCTCCCCATGGGCGTCGCTAGCCCCACCTCCACAATGAATATTTAAATCAAGGGTCCTAACGACCCGATGCCCCTCGGCGCTTGGCCACCTTTCCTAAGTGCCTACTGCACTTTTTCACAACAATACAGTCCCCCTTAACAAAGTGGTGGTCAGCACTGCGTGTGCTGCCGCTGACTCACTGCTCTGTGGTCTCCGGGGAAGGCAGGAGGCAACCGGGAGGTGGGAGGTACTGCAGCAGAGGGAGGGAACCATGCAGGCAGCAAGAGGGATGACTGGGGGCCTCCAACGGCCGAAAATGATGCGGTGCTTCTCTGCTGCCAATGTGGGACCAGATTAAACTACAAAACACTTGGGGGGCAGAAAATAAATAATCGGAGGGTTTTTAAGCCCTAAAACACGATAAACTGCCAATTTTCATCTTCATGGTGCCCCGATGGCACCACCGAACATGGACTGGAGCAGAAGAGGGAGTCTTTGGGCAGGAGAGGCAGCACAGGACCACAGCAAGCCCAGAGGGACGGCTTCAACACAAGGTAAGCCCTAAACTGTCCCCCTGACTTCTGGGTCCTGTCTCCTCAACCACTGCCCAGGATCAACTGACCAACTGTAGAATGGTTTCCGAAACCTGAACCTCCCCAGGGCTGTAGACTGGCTGGAGTGGAACGCTGTGCATAAGCCACCCAGCACAGCACTCCATCCAGGCCACCATGACACACATTGCTTTTAAATTCTGACTTTCAACAAAGCTGTAAGTGCACAGGGCGCTTCTCTATTATTTACAGTGTTTTCTCTGGAATGGTCCAACTTTGGGGCATTACATAAGGCTCTGAATTCACTAACCTTCAAGACAGAAAAGATTTTACAGGCAGACTAGATGAGTCAAGAGGTTCTTATCTGGCAACAGAATCTATGAATCCAAGAATAAATCAATAAATAAATACAAATAAAAATAAAAAAAAAAGAAAGTGAGTGCAGCACATACCCAGGCTGTGAGAATGGCCCTGTGGTGCATTTACATTGCTGCTCCTGCTCTTTCCCCATGTCCTCACAAAGATCTCTGCAGGTGTCTGTGATGAGTTTGTGTCCCCACTGAGCATGCAAATGTAGCACGAGTGCAGAGTGGGCTTTGTGACCCCTTTTAACTGAGATTTCATCTGTCAATTAGTCCCCGGACGATAACATTTGCCACAGAAGAAGAAAACAAAACTGAGCCAAGAAGGAATAACTACTGAAATCACAAGAATCTCTCTGCAAAATATCCACCCAGTTCCTTAAACTTTAACTAGAAACTCTAAACTCAGATGCCTTCCTGTGAAAAATATTGACTCAGACCCTTCCAATCCATCCAGCAAGATGCAAGTGTCCCTATCACTATGCACACTTCTCAGAGGAACCCCCTCAGATACCATCAGCATATGAAAGCTGTGAATAATTCTTATTCTTACAAACATGGGAGGCCTTCTCTTTTTTATGTTCACCGTGTGCTTGCGTGAGTGAACATATTGTCATGAGAGTGGGTTTTGAGAGGTGTCTCACTGTAGGTCCAATACAGCACAGTCTGCAAGGGACTTGTTAGTGTTACACCAGTCATCAGCTAGGCTGATCATGACACTGTTCTGGCTTGTTGGTCAGAAACTTTGTGTAGTTGAAAGGAGTGAGCCAGCCCAATGATAGGGTGGCTCTTTCCTTTGATCTGCATAATGCCACCCAGCAAACACAGCGGATCTTCCATGATCAGCCTGCAGTGATCTCTCCCCAAAATAAAGAAAACTGCCCTCATATGCTGTTTGTTGAATACACCTATACCTCTGAACTGCTCCCCTTTTGGTGGAGCACTCTGAATTTGGGCTCCATTTTGAGCTCTGCTGCACTGCTCCACTTCATGCAGCTGTTGCTCCACTTATTGGCTTTCATGCCCGATGACATCATGAACGCACAGTCTGCCACTCAGCAGAGCTGCCTGTGCAGTCCCTGTGCCTGCTGGGATGCTCCAAATTAACTTTAAACACAGTGACAGACAGCTAGACTGTCTTCTGAATCTGGCAGCTGGAGGGGCTGATTTAAACACTTTTTTTTTGTTGGTGGGTCTTCCATTCCATGACCGTGATACTCTTCTAACCCCAGGAATCACTCATTATGATTAAACTAAATACAGTCAGCTTCCTGTGTTGAACTGCCCGGAGAGATGGAATTATATGCAAATTATGGAACTCTCATGTGGCTCATGCCACTTTCAAACTGCTGCCTTAGCAACTGCTGCACTCTGAGTGCTTCAGATTCTTTATCCACCTGCCTAGTAAGGATGTTCCGGAGAGCTCTCCTTGAACTGTCTTCAGAATTCATTATCTGTGTGGATAAGTACTCATTTTGAGTTTTATTTCAGATTGCTGCCTTAGAAGTTGAGTTTTTAATTGTGGTGTAGTTTTAGTTTTTTAGCGGTTCCCTCGCGGATCCCTAGAACCGAGGGCTCCGCTCCCTCTGTCTAGATTTTCATTAGGTTTTTAGTTTAACTTCCTATCTATGGTCGGTTCCTTTGACCACTTTATTTTATTTAACTTTTAAGTATTTTTTCGGTTCTGTTTTTCTTAAGGAACGGAATAGCGCTCGGTTCCAGGCACTGTTAACGTTTGTTTATATTTAAAAATTCCAGTTCCTATATATATAATATTGTCCTGAGACTGGTAATTGTTCAGCTTACTCAGTATCAGAAACCCACTTAGATAAGCCTAAGAAATGCGCAGGACCCACTGGGTTTAAATATTGTGAGTCTTGTGGTCTGATTATAACAAAGGCAGATAGACATTCTCTTTGCATTTCCTGTTTGGGCACCAGTCATATTTTTGCCAGTTGTGAGATTTGCAAATCTTTCTGTCCAAAAACATTAAGAAAGAGGGCAAAAAAGCTAGAGGAAATGGGTTCTGCTGCTGCTGCTGATACTAGTGCATCCACCTCAATCCCTAAAAGGGATGGAGGCAAGGCTAAGGACACAGACAAAAGTTCTGAGAAACCTGACCAAGGTAAGCCAAAGAGGACTGTGGAGATAGTGGCTGAGGCTGTCCCTCTTAAGAAAAAGTGCAAAGAGAAGCATGTTGCTGTGCCTCTGGCTGAGAAGGCTAAGGAGCTCCCAGCAGACAAACATAATATGCCCTTGGCTGAGGACATTGCTAAAGTATTACAGGTCCTACAAGCCCTGCAGGCTGCAGCCCCGGTCCTTACACCAGCTGCATTGGTTCCTCCTTCAGTTCTTGTTTCACAGGAACCTCAAGTTACTTATGGTGAGGAGGATGAGGAGGATTTTGAAGGGGAACCGATATGCCCTGAAGTTTCCACTGAGCAGGAGTTCGAGCCCCCTCCTAGGGGCCCAGAAGAGTATTCCTCCAATTATGCTTTTGTAAAAAGCATGGTGAAGACCTTTAATCTCCCTCTTCAGGAGACTGAAGAGGAGGTGGAGGAAGCAAAATTCCTCAATATGATGGGTTTAACTCCAACAAAACAACTTCTTTTGCCAATGCATAAGTCCTTAAAAAAGGCAGCATCGCAAATATTGCAGATCCCAACTTCTATCCCTGGGGTAGATAAAAAAGCTGACAAAAAGTATCAGCTAGACAGATCGACTGCTGAATTTTTGTTTCATCATCCTGACCCAGAAGGGGTGGTTCAGGCTGTTGCCTGTGACAAAGCCAGAATACCACTGGCTGCCCATCCTCTGGATAAGGACTCACGAAAAATGGATGCCATGGGAAAAAAAGGGCTACACGGCTGCTTCCTTGTTAATCAGGCAAGCCAACTACATGGCATATGGGGTACAGTACCAAAAGGCACTCTGGAACACAGTTTTAGCCCTTGCCGACAAGGTTCCATGTGAAGTAGCAGTGGATCTGCAAGAAACAGCAAGGGCTTCACTTGATGCCACTAAATATCAATTCCATATGGCAGTGGATGCCAGTGACACAGCTGCCAGGCTAATGGCATTAGCTGTCTCCCTTAGGAGATTTGCATGGCTCAGGGCCACCAACCTTACCACAGATGCACAGGCCAAGGCAATGGATTTTCCTGTGGAGGATAAATCATTGTTTGGTGATAAAACTGAAGCATATATGAAAAAAGTGGAGGAATACAAGTCTACTTTTCATAGCAGCTCGAAGGACAGGCCTTCTACTTTCTATAGATCCCAGAATAGGGGAGGCAGGGGTAGGAGTTTTTAACCCAAACCCTCTTTTCAGACACAGGCCTGTCAGCCACAACAGCAAGTGAGAGGCTATTTCAGAGGAAGGGGCAGGAGAGCGATGAGAAGAGCTTCTCCTTCTCCTCAGCCTCATACACAACCCTCACAGAACACCTGATGGGCTGCTTCAGGTCACATCTCCCTTTTGTGGAACTACCAGTGGGTGGCAGTTTGGCTCACTACCTCCAAGGGTGGCAAATTATCACCACAGATGGGCTTCACTCAACTTCATCTCCTTTCATTTCCCAAGTTGGGAACAACAGCTTTCACACCAGTCACCCCTGCAGACAGGATTTTACTGGACATAGAGGTCGAACACCTTTGTTCAATCAAAACAGTGGAACAGTGCCCCTAAACCAAAGGGGCAGAGGGTTATAGCCACATATTTCTTCATAAGAAACCTATTTTGGATCTCAGAACATTAAAAGACACATTTCTGAAGCCAAAAAACTTCAGAATGCCACTCTGGCATTAATCATTCCCACAGGCTGGCCTCAGGCCAGTATCAATTGGTGACACTTTTATTCAGCCTAATCTCTGTTTCAAGGCCTTCAAATAAAATATATAATAATCTTTTTGTTTCCCCTACCTGGACAACTGGTTGATAGTGGGTCAGTCCCTACAACATGCAGAGCACTTCCTGGCTCTAACAAAATCCCTGTTTTCTCATAAACGACCAGAGGTCCCAGCAAAAACAACAGTACAAGTACTGAAGTTTGTTGGAGCAGAAGTGAATAACACCCTAGGCCACAGGACATGGTAAACGATATTCTGCAAATGGCAAACTTGTTGTACCAGAAAAACCCAAATCAACCAGATAATTCTTCAGGCTACTGTGCACAACATAGTGCCCCCCCCCCCCGTGGCTCTGGTTGCCAGATTTCATAGAGAAACATCCAGGTTTACCTAGGACAGTGCTAGTCACAAAGAACAGATTCTGTCCAGGATGGCTGCAGCCACACACATCCTCATACAGGTTTTGTTCACAAGGGAACATTTTTTCCTTAATTCTCACATCAAATGCTTCACTTTTAGATGGGAAGCACACAAGTTTGATCATGCAGCAAGTGGCACATGATCTCCCCAAGAGTTCCTATTACACAGAAACCCCTTCGAGCGCAGGACAGTCTACCTAGTTCTTCAGGCATTTGCCCCACATCTTCAAAACAGGTTGGTGCAAGTCAGAATGGGCAACACCACAATTATGTACTATATAAACAAACAGGTAGTAACCAGGTCAGCCCCACTGGGCACAGGAGCAATGGGGCTGTGATCCATGACATACTCTATGAAAGTATCCTAATCAGCCACGCACCTGCAGCAAAAGACAATGTTTTGTCAGCTCCCTCAGCAGGATAAGTCAGGACCACCACTAGTGGTGCTTGAACACTCAGATGCTCAGTACAATCTTCAGGGGATGGGGCACTCCAGAGGTGGATCTTTTTTGCCTTGGTAGAAAACCACCAGTGATCAATGTACTGTTGCGGGCCTCTTCTCAGGGTCAGACTCCTCCTGGAGGTATGGGCCCTTGATTGGATGGGGGAGTTTTTTCTATATGCCTTCCCTTCCCTTCTTTTCCTATTGATATTCAGGACCCTGCTGAAATTGAGATACCAACCAGCAACAATGATATTAGTTTCACCGAATTGGCTGAGACAACATGGGTACTTGCTTCTCTTAACTCAGTCAGTAGTTCCTCCAAGTCACTTGCCTAGGAGGCACAATTTGCTGACCTCCTCTCAAGGCAGGATCCTGTATTCCAACCTCGAATCACTGAGGCTCAAAGCCTGGCTCTTGAGGAATTAGAAGTTGCTAACCTTAGACTGCTATATCCAGTATTGCCAGTGCTTAAGGGTTCCAGGAAACCTTGTTCACCAAGAAAACATATTCTTCTAAATGGAAGGGGTTTCTTATATATGTGGTTTGCAGGTAAAGTATTGACCCCTTCAAGGCTGGCTTGGTTTTTTGCCTAGACTGCCTCACACACTCACAGTCTCTGCTTACTTTTCTGATGGTAAAGAGAGAGCCATGGCCTCTCATCTGGTCTTCAGAAAATATTTAAAGGCCTTCAGCCTTCATCTCCCTCCACTGAGGGAACCAGTTCCAGCCTGGAATCTGAATATCTGTACTGTCAAGCTCATGGACACACCATTCGAGCCTATGGAAACTGTAGATTTGAAATACGTCACTTGGAAATCTCTGTTTCTGCTGGCTATCACTATACCCAGAAGGATCAGTGACTTACAGGCCCTTTATACAGATGAACACTATATCTTGTTCCACAGGTATAAGATGGTCCTCAGGAACAGTAGAAAATTCCTTCCTAAAGTGGTATCTTATTTTTCCCATTTAAAATCAGTCTATCACCCTACCCCTTTTCTTTTCAGAGAATTCAGTTCTCCGGAAATAAAGCTTCACTCACTGAAGGTCAAAAGGGCACTTAGCCAATATATTGACAAATCCAAGTCTTACAGATCAAGTCAGTCACAACTCTTCCTTCCCTATGTTGAAGTAGGTAGAGATAGGCCTGCCACAAAATGTGCAATTGCTCACTGGAGAGTGGCATGTATACAACTTTGCTACGCTAAGGTGGATAAACAGGCACCCCTGGGTTTGAGGGCACATTACACCAGGGTCACAGCTACGTCAATAGCAGTTTTAAGAGAAATGCCACTACTGGAAATCTGCAAAGCAGCTACAAGGAAAACAGTACACACCTTCACAAACCATTACAGCTGGTACATTGAACCCAGAAGTGATGCTCGATTTGGTATGGCAGTGCTGCAGAACCTGCTTTTAAGACAGGTTATCGGCCCAACCTCCAAAGGTACTGCTTGGTTGTCTGCATTTAGTTTAATCATGAGTGATTCCTGGGGTTAGAAGAAAAAAATTACTCATCATGGTAATCTTGTTTCTTCAAAGGGATCACTCATTATGATTAAAGCTCCCTCCCTGACTCCCCTACTAGAACCTATAAAGTTTATTCTGCTTTCCTGCTGCAGGAAGTTTTTGCCTATAGGGCTTAAGTTAGAGACTCACTTTTGTGTTTAACCAGTTGGATTCCTTGTGGTCTCAGGATTCTTAGATTTGTTTGTATGGGGCATTTTTGACCTGAGAGGGCAAAAAACTTTATTGAATTTTATTTTATTAGAATGTTAGTTGTTAATTAGTGGGTCTTATACCCAGTTAGGCTACGTAAGAATCTGAAGCACTCAGAGTGCAGCAGTTGCTATGGCAGCAGTTTGAAAGTGGCATGAGCCACATGAGAGTTCCATAATTTGCATATAATTTAATCTCTCCGGGCAGTTCAACACAGGGGGCTGACTGCATTTCGTTTAATCATAATGAGTGATCACTTTGAAGAAACAAGATTACTATGGTGAGTAATTTTTTCATCTCTGACAATGGTCAGACAGTCCTGTGGAGTATCTTCCCTCTGAGTCATGAGTCCTCCTGCCCTGGCTACTGTGTCCAGCTATCCTCCCTCCAAGTCACGAGTCCTCCTGCCCTGGCTACTGTGTCCAGTTTTTCTGTTCAAATCCGGTCCTCCCTCCCGAATCCATGCTTCTACGGTAGATCAAGTACCCTGTCCTAATTGTCCACATGAAATCATACTGCTTGGAGGAGTCAAGACTTGGAGCTCCTGCTCAACAATTAAGTACAGCCTGCTCTCTCTGCTTATGCTGCTGATGACAGCGTGGGGGAGGGGGGGGTGCAGCCTGATATTTTCAGCAGCATGATGTAGAGAGCATAGAAACATAGAATTTGACAGCAGATAAGGACCACCTGGCCCACCTAGTCTACCCATTTCCCTACCTACTGTATAAACTCCAGATCTTATTTGATCTGCAGCCTACCTAAGGGAAGGTCAGTCACAGAAGCCGGAGGGTCCATTGGCTTTGCACTGAGTGGCCTGTAGGCAGCAATACACCTGTAAAAAAGAAAACCATCCATTTATATCTGTTGCTTCTGCAGCTGTTACTCTCCCCCTCACTAGACCCTCCCACTCAGCACCCAGCACCCACCCCCCAAACCTTTACTTAAGTACTGGGGGTTCAATGCTATAATTCTGTCTGGACTGAAGAGACAACTTCACTCTTCAATTCTGGACCACAAACTGAGGAAATCAGGTATGTGATTCAATATATTTCACTGAGTTTTGAACTCATCATCATAACTTGGTAATTTTTGAATATTTTTTTCCCAGATTTTCAACATGGCTTTTTTGGGACCTCACCTCACGAACAGTGTCAGTGAAAGCATGCAAATCTGTCTCAAAAGGTGATTTCATGATCACTGTGTGCCATCACCTTTTGGCTAGGATTTAAAAATGTTCTCTGTCCTTGTTCATGATGTGGACTCATAAGAAGGCTATGTTAAAAATTTGGGGTAAAAATATCAAAAAACAACAGAGTTATGAGCCTACATTTAAATTTGTCAATGCATGCTCATAACTTTGGTAATTTTCAATATTTGACCCCAAATTGTCAACATAGCCATTTTTTTGACACCACCTCTTGAATGTGACAGAAGTAATTTTTCGCATCCTGTCCAAAATATGCTTTTGCACATGTGGCACAAAATCACCTTCTGGACATGTAGTGCATGGAAGTGTGCACTGCAGCATCACTGATGCCTTGCACTTCTGTGCCATGGGGTGGGGAAAGCAATGAAAAAAAAATTCCTCCAGTGCACTTGAAGAAGTCCAGTCCATTGGCGCCATTTCACTCTAACTTGAGCAGCTCCTCCCGGATCTGGATCCTCAGCTTTTGGCGGTGGTAGGGTAAGTATCTGTCTAGAGGCAGCCAGTGAAAGGAATGGAGGAGGGGGTCAAGCTCAGGTACTGGGAGTGGTGCGGGGCCACGAGGTCCAGACAGATAGGGGTAACCATAGGTAACACCCTCCAGCTGAGGAGAAAATAAATAAAGTAACTAAAAGAAATAAATAAATTTCGGCACACTGGGGTGGGCTCCCGGTGTGCCACATTAGTGGGGGGGAGGGCATGCTGACATGGGAATTGGGCACCCTATTGTCGGCAAAATATATGTTTGGGCTTGGTGGGGCATGCCGACACAGGGATTGGGCACCCCAATGTTGGCTTTGGAGGGAGCTTGTGGTGGGTGGCAGGAGCCACCAATTATGCAAAACTGCAGCTGGGCTCATTTATTTATTTCACCGGGAAAGGCACACTGAGCAAACGAGTTGCTTGTACATCCAGCCATGCACATTACTGTGCACTGTAATGTGCATGGCTTGAATGTGCCTGGTTGCTGGGAGTGGGGAAAGATCTGCCACTGCAATGACAAAACTGTCTGTGATTGGAGTGGCAGATTTCTTTCAGGTCTGGTGCTCACTCTCAAACTGCCATCATCGGCAGCTTCCCTGTTGACTGGTGGCTGAGGGATGCGCCCCTGAAAGTGTTCGCTGGATTGACCAAACACTGCCACACTTCTGCAATGCTCTACTCACCTCAAAATGCATCTTGTGCGCTGCATGTGCAAGCAAACATAAAAATTTAGTTAAATCCAGCTGTCTGTTAAGACCTGACCAGGACAGAACCCCTGTGAAAATAATCCAAAAACACTCTTAATCCAAAAACACTATTTCTTCAGCAGCAAATTATTATAATCACCCCTCAAGGTTTGGTTTTACTTTTTACAAACCTACAAAGTGAAATGAATGATTCTCCTTGTCCCTGCTCATGGACATATGCATAGCTGTGGCATATTCCTTATCGGCATCTTGGGCAGCTCTAATATGCTCACTGACACATGTCCTGAATTGGCATTTTATCTTGCCCACATAGTGTATCCCACATCTACAGATGGCTATATGTATGACTCCCTCAGTGTGACAAGTTACTAGAGTTCGCAGCTCTATCATCTGGCCATTTCTGGGGTTTAGAACTACTTGTGTTTTTGGTACCACTTTACACGATTTACATCTGCCCCAAGGAAATGATCCCTTAGGTGGTGATGGCAGCCATGTAGTGGCCATTTCCATTACTTGTGGTTGACAACTGTGGACCAACTGGTTTCTAAGGTTCATCCCCCTACAACTTCATTGGGCATTTCCTCTGATTAAGAGAAATTGCAGCACACAACATGCATATATGGAGCAGTCGTAGGAAACTGAAAAAAAAAAGATTTTTGGATGGGATGCTGTGTGGCAGACATTTATTTATTTATTGAAATAGTTTCACCAGGAAAGGCACACTGAGCAACAAGATGCTCGTCTCCCCATGCGACCTGAGGGGAGGGGGTACAAGGGAGTTGGATAACATGCAGGTTATCAACTGAGCAAATAACAGAGGCAAATAGCAGCATATGGATACAATTGCATTAAACTACAAGCAACAACACATGGAGTACATTGGATATAGTATGGAACATATAACAATTACTGACATATAGCAGCAATACAAGGGAAAATTTAGCACACAGTAATATGCAGGTATAAGCAACAGGAGACATAGAACACATGATGGTGCAGGACAAAAAGGCACAGGACAAAAGTGCATAGGTTGGGACTATATGCCAGCATTTATAGCAAAGCTAAAGCTGCTGGTCAGGCAGTGGGTAGGGGAGCAATTGGTGCATGGCTGAATGAGGTACAGGAGCTATTAGTGGTGAGGAAGTTAGCTAGGGCAGTAGAAAGAGAGTGGGCAGTGGAGGAATGCCAAATTTGAGGTGGGAGATCATTCCATATCTTGGGTAACCGGTGTGAGAAGGCGGCTTGCCTGGCAGTAGTCTTCCGCCTAGGGATTGATAGTTGGCGGTAGTCGCAGGATCTGAGATAATGGGTGGGGGAGGGGACAGCTGAAAACACGGAGGAGAGATAGGAAGGGATGGTGCCAAGCCATCGGTTAGATACATATTTAGCACAGTGTGAAATGCGGTGGTTTCTGAGGGACGGTAGTGCCAGGAAACGGTAGAGGTTGCAGTGGTGGGTAAGGGGCGAGGCATCAAGAGCAAAGCGGCAGAAGGCATTAAAAAGTGTGTCCAGCTTAGATAGGGTGGACTTAGGGGCTGCACCATAAACAATATCACAGTAATCAAAGGAGGGAAGTATCATGTTCTGGACCAGTTCACGTTGGACGGGGGGGGAGGGAGGCTACTGCGGTTCCTATAAAGTGCACCAAGCATGGGGTGTAGTTTTTTTGAAATAGCATCAATGTGGTCTGAGAAGGAAAGATGGCAGTCGAGCCATACCCCCAAGTAGCCGAATGAGGTGACATCTTCGAGTTTTTGACCATCCAGGGTGTGGAAATAGGGAAGGGATGGGAGTCTGGACAGGCGTTGTTGTGTGCCAAAAGTCATCGTGACAGTTTTTTTTACATTTAGGGAGAGCTGGTGAGAGCTGAACCATTGCTGTACTTTGCTGAAGTTGGCTTGGAGGTTAGTTTGTACCACTTCAGGGTTGGAGCCTGAGGAAAAGAGTACAGTGTCATCTGCATACATGTGGATTGAGGTAGTAGAGCAGATGAGTGGTAAGTCATTTAGGAATATAGAGAACAGTATGGGGCACAGAACTGACCCCTTGGGGACACTGGTAGTTAAGGGAAGGCGGAAGGAGCATTTGCTACTCTAACGGACTGGGTTCTGCCAGAGAGGTAAGATCTAAACCAGTTGGCAGCAACAGAGGGGCCTGATTCAGTGAGACAAGAGAGCAATATGGGGTGGGAGACGGTGTTGAAAGCTTTCACAAGGTCGACGAAGATGGCTGAGATGATCAGCCCACTGTCCATACCAGTCAGGATGGAGTTTGTAAGCCTTATCATGGAGGATGCAGTGGAGTGTCCCTTTGTGAAACTTGACTGGTAGGGTGTGAAGAAATTAGAGTCGGTGAATAAGGAAGTAAGTTGGGTGAGCACAAGGTGCTCTTGTAGTTTTGCTAGCACTGGGAGCAGGGGAAATAGGGCAGTAGTTGGAGGGGGAGGTGGGGGTACCTCCTTTTGGGAGGGGGTGACAGTGGCATGCTTAAATGCTTGGGGAACAGCAGCGGCTGCAAAGGATTGGTTTAAGAGTTTGGCTAGCGGAGTTGCTATGGTGGTGGCAGAGAGGTAGAGGAGTTTAGGGTCCAAGCCCTCTGGGGATTTGCCTTTTAAATGGGTTGAGAGAAAGTAATGCATCTAGGGCATCCGCTGCACAGATGTCATTGAAAGAAAAGGAGTGAGGCCTAGTCAAGTTCATTTGGTCTGTAGAGGGTGTGATAGGTGCAGGGTTTGGCAGGGCAGAGAGGAGAGTGGCAGCACAAGTGGAGAAATATATGTTGAACTCAGTAGCGACTGCTGTTGGCTCAGTGAGAATGGAGTTGTTAATATTTAGAATTGGAGTGGGATTGGCAGCTGGTGGGGTGAAGAGGGAGTGAATGACCTTCCAGAATTTTGAGGGGTTATTTAGGTTGGACTGTATTGAGCTGCTGAAGTACTCTGCTTTAGTTAGGCGAGTGGCTCTGGTACACTTGTTTCGGAGCATGTGGTATGCGGAGTGATGTTGTGGGAGGCGTGAGGATTTATGTGTTTTCCAGGCTTTCTCACGGGCGGTTTGACATGCAATCAGTTCTTGGGTGATCCATGGCAGGTGGTTGCCTCATACCCTTGTACGTCGCAGCGGGTCATGTTTGTCCCAGACGCTGAGGAAAGTGTCTTTAAAGTGGGGAAAGGCGTCGTCAATGGAGTCCATAATAGGGGCGGGGGCCCAGTTTGCTAATGCAAGGTGAGCTTGAGGGATTTGAAGGAGCATTGGACTAGAAATTTAAGGGGAGATTTTGAGCGGTGAATTTTGCACACTAAGAAAGTAACGTGGTGGTCAATGAGGGAGTCAGGAAGAATACCGGCATTTATGACCCGGTGAGGGTGTGTGGTAACAGCCCAATCGAGGAGTGAGTGGTTACCAGATTTTAGGTTAAGCCAGGTGGGCTCAGTAATGATTTGAGAGAGGTTTACTGCAGCAATTTCAGTCCTGGTTTTGTTGAGGGCAGGAGCTAGCCAGTTGAGGTTTTGATCGCCCATAATATAAAGTTCCCCTGTCGAGGTTAGGCAGGAGATTTGCTTGAGGAGGTAGGTGACAGCAGAGGATAGTGTGCCAGATCGGCAGTATATTCCTGCAATGTAGATTGGTAGTAAGAAGAGGAGTGTCAGCTGGAGTAAAATTAATTCATTGATTTTAGGTTCAGACTTGGCTAGGATAACCGAACAGTGCAAGTCTGAGATGACGTAGATGGCAACTCCACCGCCTCTTGTGGCTCTGTCCTGGTGGGCCAAAGTGTAGCCTGGGATGGTGACAGAGGAGTTGCTAATGTTTTTTGTGAGCCAGGTTTTGGACAAGGTGAAGATATCTGGAGCATAGTGGGCAGCAAGTACCTGGAGGGGGTCAAGTTTATGGACTAGGCTTCTTATATTTAGGTGCAGGAGGTGCAGGCCATGTGGGAGAGGGTCTCCATGGAGAAGTGAGGAAGTGTCCAATGTAGGAAGGGGGCTTGCAGTGATTGAGAGGGGGTGTGTGGTTTGGGGCTGGGGTTTGGGTGGATTTCACCTGCGGCAAGGAGCAGGAGCACATGAGATAGGTAGTGGGCGAATAGCTGTGTGTGACTGATGGTGAGCGACGTCTCTTAGTTAGACGGCTTGGGTGATTATTTGGAGCTGGGCAAGGGGAAAGTAGTTAAAAAGTAAACCAGGAGAGTGATGGGATGAAGAGAAAAGGGCTGGGATGTATGGCTGAATGAATCTAGGCTTGGGTGAAAGGGAGAGTGGACGCTGGAGTGGAGGAGTAGGAAAGCCCAGTGAGGTTGGGCAGGAAAAGGGGGGGATTGGAGAGGTAGGTGGCATGTTGGAGGGGAGGGAGAGAGAAGAGAACATGGATGAGCAGTGGCAGGAAGCCTAGTAGTTGGGCCATGGCACGGATCTAGTGTTAGAAAGCCCCTAACTGTTGTGGCGACTTGGAGGGGACACGCATAGAGGGCCAGGGAAATGAATGGTTCCTGCGGGAGGATGGAGGACCAGTGAAAATTAAGGCCTAGATAACCAATGAGGCGTGGCTGGCAATAGCCTGTAGGAGTGAGCTAGAAAGCCGGGGCGGGGTTTATGTGTATTTAATCAGGACTGGGGGGAATGGCAGGGTGGGCCAAAAAATCAGCAGCTAGGGCTCCCTTCCTGGAGGTAATCAGTCCCTGAGGGCAAGTCCATACCTGTGCTTCTGTGAGGGGCTGGTGGTTTCACACCTGGACTGCGGGAGGTAGTCTGTTAGGACGGGTTCGTCAGAGAACCACGGCTGTGGCTCTCAGACTACCTGAAAGGAGAAGGCAGAGGAGAATTGAATAAGAAAGTCAGAGGGGGTGGGGTTGCTCGTGGAGCTAAAAAGAAATGCAGACTGGCTTAAACAGGGGGGTGTTGCAGACCAAAATTTTAGGCAAGGTGCCTCAAAGTCTGAGCGAGCAATAACAGGGCTATTTAAAACACAATACTAGAGTAAAAAGGTGAAAGGGGGGTGGTCAAAGGCCTGAGCTGAGATCGTTACTGGTTGTATGAGGGAACACAATACAGGCATTTACATTGAATCAGAAAACTTCAGCTACAAAATGCAAGCAAGACAGTTTTAACAGAAAACATAATCTAGTACAATATAATCAAGCATTAACAGTGCAGAGCTATATGGAGCCAATCGGAGTGCTCCTGGGGCTGACTGCAGCCAGTGGGTCACAGCAGTAACAGACTCTGGATTTAAAGAGCTAGTGTACTGCCCGGAAACTGCCTGCAATTAATTGTAACTTTCAAATGTAGTCAGCTATCACATCTTATACCTCAAGTATTTTTTTCTTTTCTGTTTGCTAATTATAAGATTTTCCACCTGGCAGTACTGGGGTGATGTGTGGAGCAGCACTCTGTCTGGGGGGGGCGGGAGTCAGTTCTGTTCCTCCCACTACAGCAACACTGAAACCACACTGACTGTGATATCAGTAGTAACCAATGAGAACCATTTCTCACTGCCAGGTTTCACTTTCACATGAAGCAGCAGGGACTGGCTCTCCCTGGTTACTAGTGATGTCACAATTTCCTGCATTTTGATTGGTAGCTTGAGAAGGTCACTGCCGAGGCTGCAAGGATTGTGGTGCCTCAAGGTGTTTGGTCTCATTTCTGACAATGTTGTGGGAGGAACAAAACTGACTTTTTTCCCCCCTCCAGACAGAGTGCTGCTCCACACATCATTCCAGTACTACTAGGTGGAAACTCTTTCAAATAGTAAACAGAAAATAAAAAAAAATATTTCAGATATTGGAAGTGACAGCGAACTGCATCTGAAAATTACTATTAATTCCAAGCAGTACACCAGCTCTTTAAACCCAGAGACAACTGTCCTCATGTAAAAAAAGCAAAATTGCAGCTAGGGCTCCCTTCCTGGAGATAGTCAGTCCCTGAGGGCAAGTCTGTACCTGCACTTCTGTGAGGGGCTGGTGGCTTCACACCTGAACTGCGGGTGGCATTCTAGCAGGTCAGGTTCATCAGAGAACCACGGCTGTGACTCTCAGACTACCTGCACTTCTGTGAGGGGCTGGTGGCTTCACACCTGGATTGCGGGTGGCAGTAGAGCAAGAGAGAGTGTGGAAAGCATTTCTGGGTCCCAATTTTTACTGGAAAGTGACACACAAAGTGAGAATACACTGAGTAAAATAAACTGTAACAACGTACTCTCAAAATGCTAATGTAGTTGTAAATATAATCAGAAGGAAATGGCATATTTTAGAAACAAATCCCTTTTTGGAAGATGCATGTAATGATCCACCAAAAGCAATGTATCGAAAAGGGATGAACCCTAGGGACGGGTTGGTCCACAGTTGCCAGCCACAAGTAATGGAAAGGGCCATTACATGACTGCCTTCCCCAACTAAGGGATCATTTCCATGTGGTAGATATAAATTGTGTAAAGTGATACCAAAACCATGAGTAGTTTTAATCCCCAGAATTGGCCAAATGATCAAGATGGCCCAGTGGCACTGAGGGTTGAGGTGCTGGACGCCACACATTGTGCCATGCCGGCAACCCATGTTTGGGTACGAGCATGAGCTGCCTGGGGTCAGCAGGGGAGGGAGAGGATTGAGTGTCTGGAGGAGAGCGCTCCTCTTCTGGGGAGGAAGGACTGGCACTCCCACCAAATGACTACCCCCAGGTGGAGGCCAGAGGGTAGTGTGGGCTAGAGGGGCCAAAGGAAGGGAGGGTGCTTCGGGACTTCTGCGGATGTGCTTGGCACTACACGTGCACATCCTGTGTATGTGCCCCAGCAATGGGGAAGGGAGAAAATGGAGGAAAAATACCTCCGGTTGTGGATAACAACTGTCCTCTCGCAGGCTCTGCACCTGGTGACCAAGTAGGGGTAATTCCCAGTGATACCAGGGTGACAGGGCTTGGGGGGGCAGTCAGAAGGGGCAGCAGGGGGCAGAGAATTATAAAGTAAATATAAAAAAAAGAAATGGCCAAATGATAGAGCTAAGAACTCTAACAACTTGTCACACTGAGGGAGTCATACATATAGCCATCTGTAAATGTGGGGTTCACTATGTGAGCAAGATAAAACGCCAATTCAGGACACATACCAGTGAGCATATTAGAGCTATGCAAGATGAAGATAAGGAATATGCTGCAACTATGCATATATCTGTGTGCAGGGACAAGGAAAATCATGAATTTCACTTTGTAGGCTTGGAAAAAGTAAAATCAAACCCTGGGGAGGTGATTATAATAATTTGCTGCAAAGGAAAGGGTGTTTTGGGATTTTTTTTCACAGGGGTTTACTCCTGGCCAAGTCTTAATAGAGAGCTGGATTTAACTCCATTTTTGAAGTAGTTATGCTTCTCTGTATCGTTTAGTATAGCGCAGTGGTTTAGGGCTCTGAGCTGCAAAGCTGAAGACCTGGGTTTAAATCCCAAGGCCCCCACTTGCATACTGTGTGACCCTGAGCAAGTCACTTAACTTCCTTGTGCTCACAGGTTGCACCTGGAAACAAGCTTCGGCTTAGTGTGCCTTTTCCTGGTTAAACAATTTCCCCTTCCCTTCTCTGGTATAGAACATGTATTGTTAAATTCTAGAATTATTTAAGATTGTTTACTTCTTCTTGCCTTTCCCCCTCCCCTTCTCTTAACATAATGAATTGCCAGGACTACCAATAGAATTGCTAGATACTGGGCCCTTAAGTACTGGTCTTTTTCACCAACTGCGAGCTTTGCAGTACGTTTTGCTCTAAAAGAGTTAAGAAAAGGGCTAAAAAACTTAAGAGATGGCCTCTCAGTCTGCCTCCTCATCTCCTAAATGGTTGGATGAAGCCCCTTCTCACAGTAAATCTGAGGCCTCTAAAGAGTCATCCGACCCCCAAGGTCTCTGAAAAACAGGACTCTGAAAAGCACAAGAGGTCTGCCAGGCAGAGCTCTGACCCGGTTCTTTCAAAAAAGAAAGAAAAAAGGAAAATATGTGTCTGCACCTCCAACTGAAGAAGCAAGGGAGCTTTCAGTTGACCAGGCAAAATTAACCTCTGTGAAGGACGTAGCCAATGCCCTACAGATCCTCCAAGCCCTACAGTCCATAGGGCCTGTTGTGGCACCCCGCGTTCCTCTGGTGCCACTTCTGATCCTGGTTTCCGCTAGCCAGGGCATGAAGTACTTCTATGAGGAGGGAGGATGAGGAAGAGGAGGATGATGGGGAACTGATAGAACCCACTCAGGGGTCCAGAGGACTTCTCTTCCCATTATGCTTTGGTTAGGCAGATGGTCAACACTCTTGACCTCACCACCCAAGAGATGGTGGAGGAGGAGGAGGAGGAAGAAGCCGACCTCTTGCAGATCATAGGGATAGCCCACACCAAAAGACTTTTGTTGCTTGTACACAAGTCCCTCAAGAAGGCAACCCTGAAAATTCTGCAGATCCCTACTTCAATTCCAGAGGCTGATAAAAAAGTGGAAAAGAAGTATCAGCTGGACAGAAGCAATGCTGAGTACCTCTAGTCCCACCCAGCCATGAGGGAGTGGTTCAGGCAGCTGTGACAAGGCCAGGGTGTTCTTATCCTCCCACCATCCAGATAAAAGCTCCAGAAAACTGGATTTCATGAGCAAGAAGGGGTACACAGTAGCCTCTCTTTTTTTGAGGCAGACTACCTACATGGCTTACACTGCCCAGTAGCAGAAGGCCCTCTGGAGCTCAGTCTTGGTTATGTGTGACAGAATTCCTATTGAGGGAGGGCACAAAATAGCTGATACTGCTAGGACAGCACTAGATGCTATTAAGTACTCGTTTCATATGGCAGTGGATGACAATGACTCTGCTTCCAGAGTCATGGCTTTTACCATTTCCCCAAGATGGTTTGCCGGTTATGGGCCACTAATCTGACCCAGGACACACAGGCCAAGACTATGGATTTCCCCTGTGAGAATAATTCTTTCTTTGGGGACAAGACTGAAACCTACATGAAGAAGGTGGAAGAGTGTAAAACTACCTACAAGAGCAACTCAGCCAAGGAAAGGGCCTCCACTTCCTATAAGCCTCAGGGAAGGTTAGGCAGGGGTGGGGGTACTACCCTAGGGCCTACTACCAACTACCCATGCCCTTTGAATACTCTCAAATGAGAGGTTATTTCAAGAGCAGGGGTAGGAGAGCTGCCAGAAGGGCTAATACCACTCCAACCACCAGGGCCCAGCCCAAGCAGCATTCCTGACTGCTCTGTCCCAGTCGCCAACCCACTACTGGTAGGAGGGAGGTTAGCTCACTTCTTCCAAGCTTGGCAAGACATTTCTATAGACAAGTGGGATTTGGAGGTGGGAGTCAGGGCCTCTCTCTGCAGTTTAAGATCTTCCCAAAACTGCAGATCCACAGACACTTGGCAACTCCAACCCCAACTGAAAGGATCCTGCTGGAGTTGGAGGTCAGAAAGCTGCTGCAAGCAAATGCTGCAGAAGCAGTTCCCCACTCTCAGTGAGGGAAAGGCCTTTACTTAAGGTATTATCTCACTTGGAAGAAAAATTGGGAATGGTGACCCATTTCATATCTCAGGAATATGAACAAGCACTTGGCAAAGCCCACGTTCAGAATGGTCACCTTGTCAATAGTGATCACCTCCCTACAGCAGGGGTGACTGGCTGGCATCACTAGACCTGAAGGATACCTATTTCCACATCCCAGTCAGTCCCAGTCACAGGAGGTACCTGAGGTTTCAGCTGCACTCAGGTCACTACCAGTTCTCAGCTCTCCCCTTTGGACTCTCCTCTGCTCCAAGGGTGTTCATAAAGTGTTTGGCTGTTGTAGCAGCTCACCTCAGGGACAAGGAGTCTCAGTTTTCCTACCTGGATGACTGGCTGATTGTGGTGAAGTCTCCCAGCAGGTCAGAGACCATCTACGTCTCACCGAGGCCAGGGAATGCTGGAATCCCAGGGCTTCCTGTTAAATCAGCAAAAATGTCAGTTGCAACCGGTACAGTCCTTAGAGTTCATAGGGGCAGAGTTGGGTGCTCTGCAGGAAAATATTTTCTGCTGCAGGACAGAATGCTAAACCTTCAAAATCTGGCAAAAACTTTCATCCTGGGACAACCCAGGCTGGCGAGGTACTTCCTAAGGTTACTAGGGCACATGGCTTCCCCACAACTGTGGTCCCAGGTGCCAGATTCCAGATGAGAGATATGCAGTATCACCTCGGAACCCACTGGTCCCAAAGAAGGGACCCGCTCTTCAAATAAGAACCCTGTTACAAGCACTAGGATGGTGGAAGGAAGGGGAAAACCTCAGGCAGGGAGTCTCCTTTCAGCAGCAGGCTCCTACTTTGGTCATAACTACAGACACTTCCCTGCTGGTTTGGGGGACTCACCTGGACAGCCATTCAGTGGTACATGGTATCTCCAGGAATCCAGGTTGCACATCAACCTTCTGGAGTGAAGGACAGTCTTTCTGGCCCTGCAAGCCTTTGTCCCTCAGCTGAGAAGTCAGTCGGTGCAAGTCAGGACAGACAGCACTACCACCATGTACTACATCAACAAACAAGGGGAACCAGATCCTCCAAACTCTGTACAGAGGCAATGAAGATCTGGTCTCTGGCCTACTCCCTGGTCATGCACCTGTCAGCAATCTACTTACCAGGGCAGGACAATATCCTGGTGGACACCCTCAGCAGAATCAACCAAGGGCACCACGAGGGGGCCCTAAACAAGCAAGTGCTGGCAACAGTCTTCAGAAGGTGGGGCACCCCAGAAATAGACCTGTTCACCTCAGAGGAGAATCATCAGCTTCCTCCATTTTGTTGCAGGCCTCCAGCGGTGGGGCCCATTCTTTTCGATGCCCTGACACTGGACTGCGAAGGGAAGTTCCCCTGTGCATTTCCTCCCTTTTCTGTGATGCTCAAGACTCTTCTGAAGTTAAGGAGCCAGTCAGCATCCATGACCCTGGTGGCACCAGATTGGGCCAGACAGCCTTGGTATCCCCTGCTTCTAGCACTCTCCAAGCACCAACCTATCCCCCTTCCACCAAGACACAACCTGCTTACCATGTCTCAAGGCATGATAACCTACCCCAACCTCAGGTCTCTATGCCTCAAGGCCTGGTTCTTGAAGAGCTAAAGTTCTCAGGTCTACAGCTCTCTGAGGAGGTACTGAGGGTACTCAGTGTTTACAGGAAGCCTGCAACTAGGAAGACTTATGCTTCCAACTGGAAGACGTTCACAGTATGGTGCAAACCTAGGCAGATCAAACCCCCTGAGGCGGAACTGCCAGCCCTCTTGGACTATGTGGTTCACCTACACACCCAAGGCCTCAAAACTTCCACCCTCAAGGTGCACCTGACGGCGGTCTCTGCTTACATCTCAGCAGATTAAGAAAAAATTGGCTTCTCACCCAATTTTCAAGAAATTCTTTAAGGGTCTCCTTCACTTTTATCCCCCTCTTAGAGAGTCTGTTCTCCTTAGGATCTCAACCTGTGCATAGCCAAGCTCATGGAGCCTTCCTTTGAGCATATGGCTACTGCTGAACTAAAATATGTCACCTGGAAAATGGTCTTCCTGGTGGCCATCACCTCTGCAAGAAGCATGTCAGAGTGCCAAGCCTGAAAGTTTATACTGATGTGCTCCTATAGAGATACCGGAAACCATAGGGGAGGCATTGATCTTCTGTATCAATGTTTCCAAAAATAAGTTGAAAAGGAAGGGTGAGAGCAGGCAACCTTGTCTGGTGCCCTGTTGTAGCTCAAAGGGGGAAGGATAGAACGCCATTGCATAAAATGTGTGCTGAAGGATGGGCGTATAGTATTTTCACCCAGTTAATGAACTGAGGTGGGATATGATATCTTGGGAGTAGATTGAATAGGTATTCCCAGGACACTCTGTCAAATGCTTTCTGTGCGTCCAAGGACACCAACACCGAAGGTATTTGGGAGTCCCTGGACACAGAGATTAGGTAGGATAATTTTCGCATGTGGTCTGTAGAAAGCCTCCTGGCAACAAAGTCAACTTGTTCTTGACTTATAAGAGTATGCCAGACTTGGTTCAACCTGCTAGCCAATATTTTCACAAGAATCTTAAGATGAACATTAATGAGAGATATTGGCCGGTAGTTTGATACCAATAGGGATCCCTATCTGGTTTGGAGAGTACAACAATGGTAGCCTCTGTTAGAGAAAAATCAGAAAGACCGTGTTCATATATATAATTAAAGGTATCCAAAAGTATTACAGCTATCAACTGTTTAAAGACTTTATAAAAATTTGATGTATAGCCATCTGGGCCAGGAACTTTGTCTATAGGCAAAGCTTCATTGGCTGTGATAACTTCAATCAGGGACAGAAGGGCCTGCAATATATCAAGCAAGTGCAATATGTCAAGCAAGTGCTGGCAGAGTGGGAAATAATGCCCACCAAGGGTCCAGAAGGCCTCATGTGTCCATCATGTCCCAGAGGGCCAATTGTTCTGGGGTAGGGAGGAGACGGTTGGAGCTGGATCTGTCCAGGTTGTCGCAGTGAACCAGATAAGTCACTGCCAAGAAGCATGGGCAGGGAAGTCCAATGTGCTAAGTGTGTCATCAACATGGTGAAAAATTGCAGATCCTCAGATGTGGGGCCATATACAGTGCCCAAAATTACCTCGGAGTGGCCTAGTAAAGCTCTCAAAAGCAAGAACCTACCCTGGGGGTCTGCACTTTCTTGGAATAAATGAAAAGGGATCCTACAGGCCACCAGTATGGCCACCCCTCATTTCTGTGAGTCTAATCCCAATCCAAAAGCTTGTCCCACCCAGGAACACTGCATACAGAGGACCTGAGATGGGGACAGATGGGCTGCTGTAAGAAGGTGACATCTACGTCATGCTTATGAAGATGGAGCAGTATCTTGGCTCTCTTAGTAGGGGATTGAGCATCCTTAACATTCCAAGAACAGAATTTGAGAGTTACAACTATGTCAGACCAAAAAATGATTATGTGACCAGATACAATAAAATAATAACTGAGCACTTGCAAACCCCAAGAAGAAACTTGTATAACTCTGGTGGTGGCGACCCCCCCCATGCCCAATATGTTGAAACAAAGCACCAACAGGCAAGAACGTATGTACTGTAGTACCCCAAACCCACTTAGTTTCCCCTACCCCAATCCCCCCAAAACACACAACTTTTTCCATCTCAAGGATGAAATCCACCCCCTCCCGCAATGTTAAAGCATTTGATTTAAAGAAAAACATCCAGCCTCCAGGATACCCAGTGAAAAGTCCATCTTCTTCCAAGTTGTGTACTGGGTGTGCTTTGAAACAACTGAGAAGCTGCATGGGATATAATATATTGGACTAGATATCTGTAACTAATCTCTCTCTCTTGCTTACATCTGAGAGAAGTTTTCCTTTTACATTGGTATTGCTTTGTGTTTAATTATTTTAGTTTTAATTCAGGAAGGGGTTTTCAAAACTGCTTATCTTGTCAGCATCTTCAGAAGAGCTGAAATAACTGCATATTTGATTTTCCTTTGGCTAACTATACTGATTACTAGAATTCTGTGACAATCTGCATCAATATATTTTGCAATATTGCTGGTGGTGGTAGTGTGATTTTAAAATAGCAAAGGCTGCAGTTTGTAATTGGATGCCAGACATAGCCTGAGCTGGGGGAAATTGTCTTCACAAGTCAGAGAAACCTGCATCACAGCCAATTGTTCTAGCTTGACCATTTCAGCATTGATCAATTACTATAAACTACTGGTGTGATCCTGTTTCAGACAGAAGTCCATCTTCTTCCAAGTTGTGTAATGGATGTGCTTTGAAACAACTGAGAAGCTGCATGGGATATACTATATTGGACTAGATATCTGTAACTAATCTCTCTCTCTTGCTTACATCTGAGAGAAGTTTGCCTTTTACATTGGTATTGCTTTGTGTTTAATTATTTTAGTTTTTAATTCAGAAAGGGGGTTTTCAAAACTGCTTATCTTGTCAGCATCTTCAGAAGGGCTGAAATAACTGCATATTTGATTTTCCTTTGTGGCTAACTATACTGATTACTAGAATTCTGTGACAATCTGCATCAATATATTTTGCAATATTTGCTGGTGGTGGTAGTGTGATTTTAAAACAGCAAAGGCTGCAGTTTGTAATTGGATGTCAGACATAGCCTGGGGTGGGGGAAATTGTCTTCACAAGTCAGGGAAACCTGCATCACAGCCAATTGTTCTAACTTGACCATTTCAGCATTGATAAATTACTATGAACTACTGGTGTGATCCTGTTTCAGACAGAAGTCCATCTTCTTCCAAGTTGTGTACTGGGTGTGCCTTGAAACAACTGAGAAGCTGCATGGGATATACTATATTGGACTAGATATCTGTAACTAATATCTCTCTCTTGCTTACATCTGAGAGATGTTTTCCTTTTACATTGGTATTGCTTTGTGTTTAATTATTTTAGTTTTTAATTCAGGAAGGGGGTTTTCAAAACTGCTTATCTTGTCAGCATCTTCAGAAGGGCTGAAATAACTGCATATTTGATTTTCCTTTGTGGCTAACAAACTACCAGGCTGTTTTGGGGCTGAGAGGTTTACCTGTGTCTGACTTGGATGTCTGGATTTTCTCTGTTTGATTAGCAGGGTATTTTCTCTGTCAAATTGTTGTGTAGGGCATCTTGCTGACAGGAAGGCACTATCACAGCGGTGGGTGAGAGCTTTTAGCTGATTGTTTTGTGAGGCACAGTTTAGGCCCAACCCCTTCCCACCCCTCACCCCACCCACCCCTGGAAATAGTTCCTTTATACCTGAGGTTCTGACATCATTTCCTCAAGAGTGAAGGTGCATATCACTGTCATATCCTCTCTAGCACACTGCACTGACAATATAAGCATACACATTTTATAATATATATTTCTATATAACAAACCAATCACACATGCCAGACACACACACACACACACACACACCACACACACAAAACAAACAAAAAAAGTAGATAAACATGTGGGGAGTAGTGCAATGTAATGGCTGTGGGGCAGCAGTCTTCCAGGAGTCTTTCTGGAGGCTGAGATGCTGCCCTATTTGCAGATAACTCTCTGCCCTGAGGGAGGAAGTTGCCCATCTTCAGGCTGCACTGGAGAGTAATAAGGAAACCTTCCCCCAGGCCACACTGGACAGTAGGAAGGGAACCTCCCCCATCCAGGGAGTACCAGTGCCACCACCACTACCTCAGAGGTTGTGAAGAAAGCACAGCAGTTGGACCACAGTGGGCTCAGGGAGGGTGAGGATGGTGGAACAGAGGCACACCCAGTCAATTGTTCCACTCCACAATCCATACACCATTCTGGGGGAGCATAGCTCCCCTATGGATGCACCTGCAGAGAAGACTGATGACAACTGTCACAATGGAGGCCCACAGGAAGGAGGCAGAGGACACCACAGGGAAAGGAAGCAGCTCCTGGTGGGGGACTCAATTATTAGGGGGATAGAACTGGGGGGAGCTGGGAAAACTGAAGTAAAGTGTCTGCCTGGTGCCATGGCTTGGAGGGACAGGAAGAGCATCCTCAGGATCATGAGAGCAGCTGCAAGGGAGTCTGAGCTGGACATAATTGTCCACCTAGGGACAAATGACTTGGCTCATCATGAGATTAGAGCAGTGCAGGAGGACATTGTAGAGATGGGGAGGGGCCTAAGACAAGTAGCACACACAATATCCTTCTCCGAGGTGCTGCCTGTTAATGGCATGGGGGAGGCGAGGGTAATTAGCACCATGCAGTTTAATGAATGGTTAAAAAAATGGTGTGGAGCACAGGGGTTTGGCTTTATTGGGGACTGGGGTTCCACCTGGAGGGACACCAGACTATACTGGCAGGATGGTCTGCATCTGTCCAGGAAGGGAACAAGTCTTTCGAGCAATTGGCAAGCTTTTAAACTAGTCAAAGGGGGAGGCACTGATAAGCAGCAGGAAAATCCCAGCCTCTCCCTACAAAACAGGGTGCTAAATGAGAAAAAGACCAAGGTAGAAAGGTCAGTGGGGAATGCTGCAACAGAAGGTAAAGCCATCAAAAAATGGAGAGCAATGAGTACCAATGCCCGTAGTCTGGGTAACAAGCTTCCTGAATTAGTGGCCTTGATGGAGGAGGAACATCTGGATATCGTGGCAGTCACAGAAACATGGTACACATAAAACCATGACTGGGACGTAAACATACCAGGATACACTATCTACAGGAGGGACAGGGAGGGTAAAAGAGGAGGAGGAGTAGCTCTTTACATAAGGGAAGGAATAAAAGCAACAGAACAAAAGGGTAAACAGGGAGGAGGAGAAGAAGCACTGTGGGTAAATTTGGAGACAGGCAATGGCACCACAATCCGCACAGGGGTTGTATACAGACCCCCTTCTCAGGGGGAGGAAATGGACAAGGAAATGATAGAAAGTATACTTAGAATGGCAGAAAAAGGGGAGATATTGCTGATGGGTGATCTGAATATGCCATATGTTAACTGGAGTGCAGTTGCAGCAGCCACTTTGAAGAGTGGGTTATTCTAGATGCCCTACAGGGGCATGCCTTAGACAACTAGTATTGGAGCCCACTCGCGAGAGGGAGCAATCTTAGACCTGGTTCTCTCAAATGGAGATGGAGAGAGGATCACAGATGAGAAGTGGGTAGCCATCTGGGAACTAGCCACCATCGAACAGTATGGTTCACAACAACACAGCAATAGAGTCAAGCCATACAAAGGCAAAAGTACTGGACTTTAGGAGGGCTGACTTTGCTAAAATGGGTGAGTGCCTAAGGAATGCACTAGCAAATGGGCAGGACGGAGGGGTTGAAGAACAATGGGAAATAATAAAAACTGCCATCACAGAGGTAACGAGCCTTTGTGTGAAGCAAATAAACAAAACAAAACGATGTAAGAAACCACTATGGTTCTCAAAGGAAGTGGCAGTGAAAGTTCAAGAGAAAAAGAAAGCATTCAGGAAGTACAAGGAATCGCAGAAGGAGCAGGACAGGGAACTGTATCAGTTAAAGCAAAAGGAAGCTGGGCAGGCAGTCAGAACAGCAAAGGCCCAAACCGAGGAAAAGATAGCCAACTCAGTTAAGAAGGGGGATAAAACCTTTTATAGGTACATCAGGGAGTGAAGGAAGACCAAGGGAGGGATAGTGAGGCTTAATAAAGGGAGGGAGGTGGCAGGGGAGACTGTGAAAAGGTAGAGATACTAAACAGATATTTTTGCTCAGTATTTACAAATGAAGAGGGGAGGTACCTAAAACAAACAGTAGAAACACTCTGGATACAGAAGTTGATATCAGCCCATTTACAGAAGAAAGGGTTCTGAAAGAACCTTAAAACTGAAGGTGGACAAAGCAATGGGGCCTGATGGGATTCATCCAGAATTCTAAAAGAACTAAGGGTAGAACTAGTGACACCACTGACTACCCTTTTAACAAATCATGGGAGGATGGGGTGGTACCCAAGGACTGGAGGAGGGCAGATGTGATTCCCCTTCACAAAAGTGGAGCAAGGCAAAGCAGGAAACTACAGTCCTGTTAGTTTAACCTCAGTGATAGGGAAAATGATGGAATCACTTTGAAGGAAAGAATTGTCGGTATCTAGAGGCCAGAGGGGCACAGGACCCAAGGCAGCATGGATTCACAGCGGAAGGTCATGCCAGACGAATCTGATAGATTTCTTCGACTGGGTGACCAAAGTAGTAGATCAGGGAGGGGCTGTGGACATGGCCTACCTAGACTTTAGCAAGGCATTTGACACAGTCCCACACAAAAGATTAATATACAAGTTAGCCAGCCTGGGAGTCGGTCCCAAGATGACAGCCTGGGTAAAGAATTGGCTGGAGAATAGGACACAGAGAGTAATAGTAAATGGAGTCCACTTAGAAGAAAGGAGGGTTACTAGTGGGGTACCGCAGGGTTCAGTATTAGGACTGGTCCTCTTCAATGTCTTTATAAGTGACATTGCAGAGGGACTGAAGGAAAAGTATGTCTCTTTGCAGATGACACAAAGATCTGCAACAGAGTTGATGCACAGGTGGGGTGGAAAGGATGAGAAGGGACTTGGCAAGGTTGGAGGAATGGTCAAATGTATGGCAGCTTAGATTCAATGCTAAGAAGTGCAAGGTAATGCACCTGGGAAACAAAAACCCAGGGGAAGAGCACAATGGGGGGTGAGATACTAACAACAACAAAAATGGAAAGGGACCTGGGGGTAGTCATATCAGATGACCTAAAGGTGGGCAAGCAATGTGAGAGGGCAGCAAGGAGGGCTGGGGGGATACTGGGATGCATAGGGAGAGGCATCACCAGAAGAAAACAGGAAGTTATTATCCCTCTGTACAGACAGCTGGTGAGACCCCATCTGGAGTACTGTGTGCAGTTCTGGAGACCCAATCTCCAAAGACATAGACAGGATGGAAGCTGTCCAGAGGAGGGCAACTAAAATGGTGCAGGATCTGCACCGGAAGACATATGAAGAGAGACGAAGGAGCTTAATATGTATAGCCTCGAGGAAAGGAGGGAGAGGGGGGACATGATAGAAACGTTCAAGTACCTCAAGGGAATCAACAAAGTCCAAGAGGGTAGCATCTTTCAAAAAAAGAGGTGTGCAAGAACAAGAGGGCACAATTTGAAGATGGGGCAGCTCAGGAGGTAATTTAAGGAAGTATTTTTCACAGAGAGGTTGTGGATGCATGGAACGGCCTTCCGGAGGAGGTTGTGGAGTCAAAATCAGTGGTGGAATTCAAGCATGCATGGGACAGTCATAAGGCCATTCTAGGGGGTTGGGGTAGGAAGAAGTAGGCTGCTGGTTAACTAGGATCTGCAGCTTATCCAGTAGTTAGGGAAATGGGCAGACTGGGTGGGCCAATCGGTCCTTATCTGCCGTCAAATTCTATGTTTCTATGAAAACACAAGGTAACAAGCACAACCCGAGGCCCTCAGCCGGCATGCAGATTGCATACTTGAAGGAACAAAGTATGCAAGAAAGCCCAATAATAGCTGTGGGAGCTATCCCTCCCTTAATCCAGCTTGTGACGATCAACCTCTGGAGCAGGTCGTCCCATTCCCTCCCCCCACCCCTGCCCATTGTGAATAGTAAATAATAAGGCAGTTATTAGCAGCTTAAAGAAACTTATGGGACTCTACATGGTAGACATTCTTACTACTTAGAGAGTGGAATTAAACAGTGCTGTTAAAATAGGTAGAAAAGGAAAGAAATAAAAGAAAGGGAAAGAAAATAAAAGAAACAATAAACTGGTTCCCTTAATAAGCTGGTGCTTCACCCTACTTGAAGAAATAAAAAATTAAATGTATAATTTCTCTTAAATTGCAAAACCTTCAGTGCTTCTCTGCTTGTAGTAAAGAACAGGGACTATCTGCAGACAAACCATCATCAACAGGCTGTGAGAGATCACTTGCAGGAGTAGTGTAGGGTCCCAAAGTGTCAGGTATACTCCAAATAGTAAGACAGTTCAGTGTTAAAGGGTCTCTCTAAGTTTTTCAAGTTGCAGGATGTTCACACATTCGAGAAGGCTGAAACAGTAGATATTCCAACTGCAATCACCCTCTAGTGACCAAAGTCAGCTGTCTTAGAAGAGTTCAGGGAACATGGCCTTCAAGGCTGGAGACACCCGCTCTGCCGATTCATAGCTGACCCAAGATCCATGATGCAGGACAGAAAGTCAAGCAGGGAAGGTTACCTTAAACCGTATGCCAGTAGCTATTAATTTCGTGACCAGAGGGTGATACGTTGCTCGTTTTTGTCTTGTAGGAACTGGCAGATTCTGGGCAATACGGATCTTGTTGCCCTCCCATTGTATTTCTTTAAGTTTCCTGGTCTTGCCTAAAATGTGTTGCTTATCTAAATAGTTCAATAGTTTCAGGATAAAGGGCCTGGGAGGGGAACCTTCTGCCGGCCTAAGTTTGAGGGACCTGTGAGCCCTTTCCACGATATAGACCAGATTATTCAGCGATGGGCCTGCTATTTTAGCCAGTAATTTCTGTGTAAATAGTACCGGAGTTGTCCCTCTGCTTCCTCTGGAAGGCTGAAGATAACAATATTATTCTGACAACTTTGGCCTTCCAAGTCTTCTAGTTTGGCTTTCATCCTGGTGAGTTTTTGCCTAAGGGAGGTAACCTCGTGGTCCAGTTTGTTGCGCCAGCTTCCAATGGTGAGGTGCGAGTGGCTACATCTGTAATTGCTTTTGTAGCCTCCCTCAGGTCTGCCTGCAGAAATTTGAGTTTGCTTGTAAGATCCTGGAGCGTGGTTTTAAATGGTAGAAGTTCATCCATTAATGTTTGCTCCGTAAGCAAGGCTGGTGCCAAGGTGGCAGTGGTAACTTTTTTGGCTGTTGAGGCTTGGCTTTTGGTTCACTTAGAACTTTTCTTGAGGGTCTGCAGAGGTGTATGGTGAGGAAGGGCCTGCGGCATCTCTGACTCCATGGTTATCATAGTTCGAAGGGTTCTGCTCACAGATTAGACCGTCGGTGTTATCGGTAGTCCAAGAGGAGATCACAGACACTTTGGAATAAAAGAAAAAGCTGGTAAAACTGCAGTTTTTGTAGAATTTTAGGCAGTTGAAGCAGGAGACTGGCGGTGGAGCTGCTACTCTGGGCTAGACATCACATGACTCCCCGGGAGATACATTTCTGAGCACAGTGACCAACTTCATTTATCTTACTCAAATTGCCCAAAATAACATTTTATCTTGCTAAATTTATTCCTGGCACCTGTTGGGTGTAAAGGGGTTATCTCATGAAGTAGCTTCGGATGTGCCTGTTATTTGGCTTGGAATGTTGCTGTTAGTGCACACCTGCATGAGTGGTGCAGCCATGAGTGCATAATGTCAATAGCAACAACATTTCAAACTAAATAACATGAATATCTGAAGCTACTTCATGACATAAGCTATGTATACAATGGGAGCCCACTCTTTTGTTTGGTTTTCTTGTGTTTACTGCAGAAAAAAAATATGTACAGTGCAAACTGAAATTTAAAATGTCATCCCATGATTTGTTATCACTATTTTAACCACTCTTTGTGTGTTAGTAGACCGGCGTCGGTAATCCTTATGCTGACATGAAATACTTAAACAGTTCTTACTAACATACTAACATACTATTTGCCAGCAGATTAGGCCTTATGGTCTATCGAGTCTGCTCGAACCTCAGATCCCTAGTTGGGTGCCGAGGCCCTCCCCTCCCTTGTGTTCCAGAAACCCCTATCATCCATCCCCACCCCCCCCGGGACAGGCCATCATCTGATACATCCACTTTCTGTGTCTGTCTCACCCTCTCTTGAAGCCCTCCACTGTGGATCTCTGAAACAGCTCGCCAGGCAGTGCATTCCAAAGGTCCACCACCCTCTTAGTGAAAAACCTCCTACTCTTTTCCCCCCTCACCCTTCCACCTTCCAACTTCAAACCATGCCCTCTGGTGATACCTCCCTGCTTTAGTCTAAAGATCTCCTCCATGTTTACCCTATTTATTCCCTTGAGGTACCTGAAGACTTCAATCATGTCCCCCCCGTCTCTCCTCTCCTCCAATGAAAACAGGCAGAGCTCCTCAAGTCTGTCTTCATACGTCAAATCCCCTAGCCCTCGTATCAACTTAGTTGCCCTCCTCTGTACCCTCTCCAGTTCTTGTTGCTTGTAATGAAATATTGTTTTGTATTACTGCTTTTATTTCATCTTTAAATTCAGTTTACCCTCATAGTTTACAGTGCTGCCATTTATACCAGTGTTCAGCACACTATCCTGTTGACTGGGTGCACTAGTAGCCGAAATCCACTGGACAGCTTCTCGACATACTAAAAGGTAATTGGTGGGTGGCAGTGTCATTCAGAGTACGAGTGTCTTTAGCAGTTTATGCAGAGTGGCCAGAGATGCTTGCCGTAATGTGACAAAAACAGTTTTAAAAAATTTAACTTGTTCTTTTTGAATGGAGTTTCCTTGATGATATGCAGAAATCTAATTACCCATTGTGTGACTGTATATTAAATAAAAGTTATATGTTGGACTTTATGTGTGTGTGGACTTGGGCGCTGGATGGCATATCTAAAATAAATTGGGAGCAAAGGTTTTTATTTTTGGAGGGGGAGTTGAATTACAAACCTACAACATGGCAGCCATTTAACAGAAATGCACGATTCTATACTTTCATTTAATATACCAATCTGTGACATAATTTGATCAGCTGTTCAGTAATACAACAAAAAATGACAGAGCAAGTTCTGCTTGCAGGGTGCCAGGTTGTTTGAAGTCAGTGATGTGGCTAGTATGCAGATAACATAGCTGCTGTGTAGATAACATGATTTCAACTGTTATTTGCACAGTAGCTATATCTTTAATGCAAATAGCACCTTTTATCTTCAAAATTTTATTTTCCTTCCAATTGTGAGGGTCCAGGTCAAAACTGTGTGGTGAAAAATGGTGCAGTCAAAAAGAGCACTGCATGGACACCACAAAAGTTCATGGTCAAAAACCATGCAAATATAAATAAACCAACTCCAAAACTGTGCATGCTTTTATGGCCATGCATTTTTCACTGCGCAATTATGACAGGATACGCTATTGCAATAGGCATGGACCCAGAAGGGGGTTTAACAAATCCATTTATTTTCAATGGTGTGTAACAAATTGTGGAACCTTTGATTTATTATACCCCCTCTGTCAATCATCCCCCCTCCTACCAGCATTTCTTTTTTCTATACTTTTCCGTTCTGAACTGCACCTCATCTCCTACCATTCTATTTGCAACCTTTTACATCTGAAAACAGTCATTTTTAATAGACTGCACTTTCCCAAACTGGAATGTAAAACAAAATTAACTTAGTTTCTCCTGTAGGTAGCATCCCTGTCCACACTTTGCTGGTTTCATCGATCCTGCATGCCTGCTCCCTCACCATATAAAAACCGAGTTGACCGCTTGCACCAAACCACCACATTTAGCACAAGTAAGTTACATTTCCCTCTACACAATATACACACAAAATGAAAATAAAATATTCCTTAGAGCCACTGGAACTGCTGCCAACTGCAGCTGCGCTCCTGAGTTGCCACCAAGCTACACTCCTGCTCCATTTCCGGAAATAAACACTCGCTTGCTCACTCACTCCACCTCGACAACAGACAAACTGAATAGTGAATGCAGGATCAACCAGATAAATGAAACTAAACTGAATAAATAACAAACAGCCACACACCAAAAATATAGTGGCACCCTCTGACTCTCACTAAGTGAGAAATGGAGCTGCCAAGATTTAAGATATGGCCCTTCCACATGCAAATAACATTTTATTACAATGCATGCCATGAAAGTCGTGACACCATGACCCTAGCAACTGTGTTGGTGTCCCTACCAATCTGGTCAGAAGTGCACCTTAACACTGAGCTGACCACAAATAGTCTCCACAATTTCATTAAAAAAAGCCAAACTGAAAAAAAAAAAAGAAAAATAAATAAAAAAAAACTGCACCAAAAAAATGACCTCCCTATTACATAAATGTAACATGCAATGGGGACCTTCTGGAATAAATGATCTATCTGCACTCAAGCAATTTAACCTCGGACACCTCACTCCTAGCTTATGGCACTCATGAGGTTACCTGAGGTCAAACTGCTATTGTGCTGATAAATAATTTATTCCACAGGTCCCCATTGCATATATATGGGATATGCCATGGTCTGACTAAAAGTATCATACTTACTTTTATCTTCAGAGTTTGACCTTTATGACCTCATGAGTGGCAAAGCCACTTGCAGATAAAAACAAATGTGATATTTATAGCCAGCACATGGCATATGTAAGTAATAAGACATGACTGGGTGTGTGTTAGACAGGCCTAATGCACAGCTAGGGGGCATAGTGAGGCACAAGACCACAGACTGAGTAAGTCCATCCCCCAAGCTGTGCATTAGAACTGTCTAACGCACTTCCCAGAGTGACTTATTGTGCTTATAAAATGGGTATTTTCATATTACATGCATGTAAATGTCATCATTTTTATGTTTAAATAGAAAAAAATTAAACTTGTAAGTGTCTTTTGATGTAAAATAATTCCTCTGCCTGCAATTCATTGTTGTATTTTTTGTTTCTGGGCTGCGGGACAGCAACATAGTCAGGAGTGATGCTGAATTCTTGTATTATCTTTTTATCACTTGTCCCTATCAGCCTGGCCGGCTTCTCCTTTGGGTGGCCAGTCCCTGCCACCACCATGATCCTCTGTCCACTGCCCCTCATCCTGCTGCCCCAACTGATCCGCCATATTCCTTCAGTAGGGGGGCCCTACCAGTGGAGGAGTACCAGGAGAAGAGACTTCCAGTACCCAGAGGCACTTTTTTGATCCTCACCGGGTGGTGAAGGGGCAGCATGGGGCTTTCCTGGGCTATCATGGCATCAGGAGGATGGGGCTGCCATCATCTGTGGCCAAGCAGCCATTTTCCATTTTTCTTTCCACCCACACAATGGATGCAGGCTGTGGTGTCCTAACTGCTTGCACATGTGGCATGTGGTCACCCACACCGCACTGCACAATGCCATACCTTGCTGCCAGAAGCCACCAAAGGGGCGATGCATCCTTGACCCTACCCCCCCCGGAGGAGAGCGTCCAAAGGACACTCTTGAGTCCTCCCTGTCTGCCTCCACTCCTGTTGCCCTGGGCTCAGGACACAAACCCAGGTTGCCTGTATGCCAGGTGATCCCCTATCACCTGGTACCACAGAGCTGGCCTGATGTTGAATTTTAAAGTTGTAATGCTGGCAAGCTGGCATGAGGATTTTTTGGATGTACTGTGCCCATTTTAACATGACTAGTTTTATAGGCGTGTTAGACCCTTCTAATGTATGGCTAACTGCCAATCAGATTCCTTAAAATCCTTTGCCCATTTTATAAGTCAGTTATACAATGACAGTGCCTCTCTGGCAAGATTAGTTCTTTCAGTGAAGATTTTACTCTTTCTGTTTAATTTCACTGCTTTGTTTTTAACTACGGCAGATGTCATTGTGATGTCATCAGGCGTTGTTCAAGTTTTTCTCCCATTGGTTAAGAGCTCCTTTGTGACCAGTCTCAAGTACAAATAAATGCTGACGACCCACGTAAGATTGAAATAAATTATTTATTTTCACTGCAGACCTGTCATACATGAAAATAAATGATTTTATTTGCAAAACATTCTAACAGTCACTGTATAAACAAATTTATACAATGGGGGAGAGAATAAAACAATAACAAAATAAACACACTTATTTGCAGTCATGACACACATGGAGTGTAAATAAATCATTTATTTACACTCCTGGTGTGTCATTAGCATTTACATATGCTGCAGCCATGTAATGAAGAACACTGAAAACAGCAGGAGTATAAGAAAAAGCTTATGAATAGCCACACCTAGTTTGGAACGTCCGTTTTTCTATGCATAAGCTTTTTCTTAATCTGACAAAGTTAGTTGTCCCCCAATGGCCATTTGACTGCTGCTATCCTAAAAAGCTCCCCAATAGCAAAATATTGACCATGCCCTCTTGAATATGTATTGTACTCAACCATTGTTGAATTTCTACTGTCCTTCAGTAGGAGCAATGTGGTAAACCAACACTATCCAGTAATATCCAAAATTATGCTACTTTGTCCATAAAACAAAATATTTCCAGTTTAACTCGGTTTAACTCAGTAAAATTAGGTAGAAGAAGGCAACTAGGCTCAGCAAGTCTACTCCCCACTCCATGTGGGAAACAAGGCCAAGTTCCCAAAAATGTACTTATCTATCCTAGCTTTAAACTGGTCTATATTAATGGCATCTACTATACTTTGTGGCAATCTGTTCTGGTGTGATACTGTTCTGATTGTGAAAAAGTGTTTCCTTTTATTTGTAGTAGCTCTAGACACCACTAATTGTTTGTTATGATACCTTACATTAGCTGGTTTGTTGGCAACTACAATATTACATCAACTGTTCACCTTGCAGAATTTTAAATAATAACATCAGATTTCTCCTCTGGCATCTTGTTTCTAAGTCAAATAAGTTTACTTCCTTACATATTTCCTGATACGTGAGATTATGCAATATAGGTATGATCTTGTTTGCCTTTCTCTGGACACTGTCCAGGAATTTCTTATCCCTACTCAGAAAAGGGTACCAGAAGGATACTCCATAGTCCAGAAATGGTCTTATGTAGGTTTTGTATAAGGGTAAAATATAGGTATCCTGTCTTGAGGTAAATGTTCTTTTAATGGAGGTCAATAACTTGTTGGTCCTTAAAGCTACATGTCTATAAAGATCTCCTGGTGACAGTTTGTCATTGATAATTATACCTAGATCCATTTTGGTTTTAGCTTGTTTTAGAGGTTTATTGTTTAGGTAATATTGAGCTTGCTGGTTTCTTGCTCCAAGGTGCATGATGACACATTTGTCCTCATTGAAAGTCATTTTATTATATTTGGCCCAATTTTCCAGTGTTGAGATATATTTTTGGAGTGTGTCAGTTCCACTGGCTGTATCAACTACACTACAGAGTTTGGTATCATTGATGCATTTACTAATATGGTTACTTATTTTATAATGAAGATCCGATATATAAATTCCAAAGAGAACAGGTCCCAAGATGGAGCCTTGTGGTACTCCACTAGTGACATTGATAGTATTAGAAAATATATCAGATAATTTAACTACTTGGGTTCTATTAGACAGCCATGACCTTAATCCAATTTATTATATAGGGATCCAGTTTCAGATCAATCAGTTTTTCAACTGTGGGAGACCTTATCAAATGCCTTTTTAAAGTCCAGGTATAATATATCTACTGGTTTGCTTTGGTCCAGATTTTTACTGATCTTTTCATAGAAGCTAATGAGACTAGTGACACAAGATCTTTCCTTAATAAAGCCATGTTGCTTTCAATCTATCTTACCACTGGACTGCAATGCAACTTCTATTCTATTTTTTAAAACTCTTTCCATGACTTTGCAAATGGTAGAAGTTAAACTAATGGGGTAATAGTTGCCTACATCATTTTTATTACCTTTTTAATAGACTGGAGTAACTATTGCCTGTTTCCACTCATTAGGCATGTTACCTGAGTGAAGAGAAGCATTGAATAGTAACCTAAGAGGTATTGAAATTGACAAGATTGTATTTTTCAATGGATTAGAATTAATTTCATCAGGCCATGGTGCAGTATTAGGTTTGATGGATTTTAATGCCTTTATTACTTCATCAGTACTGATTTCATTTAGTACGGTTGAGGGGGTGGTGTTAAGCACAGAGTATTCTTTACAATTAAAAATTGACCCAAAAACCTATTAAATGTATTAGCAATATCCAAATTGCTAGTTACTTAATTTCCATTGTCAATCAGTTTGTTAATATTATTGTCCTTGTTTTTATTCCCATTAATGTATGAGAAGAAAGCCTTGGGATTTTTGGTTATGAACAATTTAAATTCGATATTCTTCCTTTCTCTTTTAATTAAATATTTGGTTTTCTTAAGCGGTCCTCTATAATACTTAGTATTAGAGATACTAGGAGATCTTTTCATATTCAGTTATGTCTATTTCCCTGATGCCACACTGACAAATCTGATCTATTCATCTCACAGAAAATTGGAAGAGTACTTCCACTATGCTTCTATACATTTTGCTGAGGAAGGCCAAAGAAAATCACTGAGTCAGGATTTCCCACAGTGGTACCAGACCTTCCATCAGCTGAAGTGAACAATACACCAATGCAGCCCTTGAAACATAGCAATGTTTACGAAGCAGCATGATAGCACATTATGATTATGTGCATGCGCCAGCAGGTGCATGTGTCACAATAATATATTAACCGCCTCCTGACACACAAGTACAGCAAATGGTGTATTATTTCTAAACAAGAGAACAAAAATTCCTTATGATACAAGGTAAAACCAACAAATTTTATTTATTTTTCACTGTAAAAGCAGCAGTTTGTCCATTGCATAAATGAAATCTGGCATGGGAAGTGTGAAAATAAACAATGTATTTTTTGCTTCAGGGTTTGACCTCTCTAGATCTCACTCATGGCTCCACCACTCATGAGGGCAATAGAGTTCAAAACCTGAATCAAAAAATAAATTGCTTATTTTCACACTACCCATGCCATATCCCATATATTATGGTGGTGTGGGAATGCCACTATAGTTAGGATTGAGTAGAATGTTTAATGTTAAACCTTGAACGTTTGCATTTTAATAGCTTTACCCATTCAGCAGATTTGCATGAAATTTTGCAAGCACAGGTATAGTCTCCTGATGGGCCAAGCTTTGTTCCAGTCAGATGTGCAGATTCTGAGATCTGGATGGTGAAAAAATACATTTTTTTTGCTGTTTTTGTGTCATTGCTTAGTGGCAATCTGGTTTGGAATTTTGGTATGACATTTTCTGGGTAGAAAGGGCTTGGCCCAGAGTGGTGCCTTTCATTGGTTTGGTGAAAAACATAATAATCCTTTCCAGAGTTATAAGGAGAAGAAAGTTCAGAAATTTCAGTTCTGAGCATGCTTAGGACATTCTTTCAGATAGCTGTTTCATACAAAAAAAGAATTTGGCCATATGAAAAAGAATTTTATTTTGTATGGGAGGTAATCCAGTTTTGTGAGAAAAACATATTTTTTCATATGTCCACCATCTTGTTGCCATTAAAACATTTCTTTCCTGAAAACCCATAAAAACCATGTAATGGAAGTATACCAACACATATACCTTGCCAATTGGGACCCCATTAGCTGGATTCTGCAGTTAGTTTTTTGAAAAATGACCCACAAATGTATTTTAACACAATTAAAAAAAAAATTTTGTGAGACGATATTCTTTTTTCATAGGGTCAGGAATAGGATCATATGAAACAAAACTACCTTCATATGAAAAAAACAGTTTGGACTTAGTTTTTTTCACATTCGTTTTTCATATGAAGAAATCCTGTTTTGTGAGAATTAAATACTCTCACGAAAAGGATTCCTTCATACAAAAAAAATGATTTGAACCTTTTTTTACATTTTTTTTTATATAAAGGAATCCTGTTTTGTGAGAATGTCACAGTCTCACAAAAAAGGATTCTTTAATACGAAAAAAGAATTTGGGCTTAGTTTTCTTTCACATTCTTTTTTCATATGACGGAATCCTTTTTGTTAGAACAACACAATCTCAAGGGGCTGTGGTCATGCACCAGTGGTTCTAGCTCATATATTGTAGAATTGCCCCAGACTTGTCCCCTTTTTTCAGGGCCTCCAACATGCTATTTACCTCATTTTTGATAGGGGCCTGACCATATCCCCCACTTTGTACTTTTGTCTGGACTTACCTCCTGGATATAGAGATAATAATACTGCAAAATTATTGAGAATAATCCTATTAGTAGCTCAAAAAACAATTACCAGGAATTGGCTCACGAATAAACAAATTACTACCACACAATGGCAAGGGATAATGATTTCGGTGTATAAGATAGAATGGCTCACAGCATCCATTAATAAGGGTTTACCCAGATTTGATCTACTCTGGAGAAGATGGGATGTATATATTATGATACAGAGACCAGACTTTGTCCCTTGATGAGAAATCTGGGGATATGGTCGGACTCTTTGGTACATTTGTTAGCTGATGAGGGTATTTTCTGGAACTGAGGAAGCGAGAGGATCCTTGATGATTAACTGATATTTAAACTCTGATCCACCCCAGACATTCAAAGTATTGACAGATTTATAAGCTTGACTAGATAATTAAAATGCATATATAGTGGGATATGGTAACAATGACTGTTGACAATATTACAAGATATTACAACTCATAATTATAATTTATTGTATGTAATGGAATGACACTCAGTGTTTCTTTTAATTTCTGTATGTTTTGTCTAAGTTCTGTTTTTTATAAAAAAATACAATAAAAATTTAAAGTTAAAAAAAAAAAAGAACAACACAGTCTCACGAAAAAGGATTCCTTCTAATGAAAAAAGAATTTGGACTTAGTTTTTTTCCCACATTCCATTTTTAAAAAGCCATTCTGTAAATATTTGCAGTTAAGGGACAATCTGTATATCACAAGAAAGGTCTTAATGAGTACTACAACACTAACACAATGTCCTACAAAATAATTCAGTGGACATGCAAAAAAAAACCCATAAAAAATTGAAAATTACAATTCCCATAGGATACCATTGCAACTATAACAAGCCGAACGTTGTCAATCTTTGGTGTTAAGGAACAATATATATCTATATGAAAAAAATGGTCTGAGTGAGTACTATAACGCTAACACATAATACTCCCCTCCAAAATTTAGGGACCATATGAAAAACCATAAAAATGAAAAAAAGAGAAAATTCCCATAAGATGACATTGTAATTTTAACAAACCATTACTCTGTCACTCTGTGGAGTTAAGGGACAATCTACATATTACAAAAAAGGTCTCAATGAGTACTACAACACTAACACATAATACCCTCTCAAAACTTTAGGGGCCATATAAGAAAACATAAACAAATTAAAAAATGAAAATTCCCATAGGATGACATTGCAACTTTAACAAGCCATACATCTGTCAATAAATGGAATTAAGGGACAATGTGTGCTGTGTGTGTGTGTATATATATATATATATATATATATATATATATGACAAAAAACCTCTGTGCGCAAGTACTGAGGCAATGGTTACCCCAAAGGGCATTTGGCCGAGAAGCCAAGTTTCAAAGAAATACAAAATCACACATGCCCCCACAATGCAAAGCATCATGGGCTGCTTATGCAAATCACCACAGAATATTATGATGGTTCAACTTTAAGCAGAAATGCATGGTGCCGAAAGGCTTCTCACACAGTTTGCAAATGGTGCCAACAGAAGACACAGACACGTGTTTCGTCCTACCAAGACTCATCAGTATGCCTCATCTGTTTGATACCCCAGTGGAATGAACCAGCTACCCTAAGATGGTCTGTCTGGCTTATGCTGTGGTGAACCCACTTAAAACAAAAAACAATTTAAAAGACAAAAAAATCTCTGTGAACAAGCACTGAGGCAATGGTTACCCCAAAGGGCATTTGGCTGGGAAGCCAAGTTTCAAAGAAATACAAAATCACACATGCCCCCACAATGCAAAGCATCATGGACTGCATATGCAAATCACCACAGAATATTATGCTGGTTCAGCTTTAAGCAGAAATGCATGGTGCCGAAAGGCCTATGTCAATGAGTGCTACAACACTACCACTTAATCCCCCCATAAAACATTTATGGGGTATACACTGTATCCTCACACTACCTCCAGTCTTCACCATGGTGCCAAATCCACAATGAAAGTCCGATCATCATCAAACATATATGGAAAGTGTATCTTATCTTCCACTACAAACACAGCAAATTTCAGAGCAAACCAACAAAAATGTACTGATGTATTGGTAAAAAAAAATGTTTTGCTTATATACAATTAACCGCAGGCAGTTAAGAGGGACACTTCATATATTTTTTCCTTTAAAATGAGCTCCACAAAAAACAGTTACAACTAACCACATAAACTGATTTTCTGCAGGCATAGAATCACAGTGCTGGAGAGCCCTGCACTTCTCTAGCCAGATGGATGTGTTCATGCAGGTCGTGGAGGGACCTGAGTGAATGAGGACACGATTCTACTATCTCAAAAAGTAAGGAAATTATTTGCAAAAAAAAACTATGTTAATGCACCCATTAGAGTTCAGATTATGGTTTTCACTTTCCTGACTATTGGGGAATCAGGGGCAGGGTCCTTCCTGGTGTTCTCAACCCTAATTTTCATCTAATTCCATGACCAAATAAGGTGATGTGATATGTTTTCTTCAGGCAGGGCCTATGGGTTGTTGGCAACATGTGGAGAGACACAGTCCTATATGTTTGAAGATTGTTGTCACAATGTTGTGAGCATTAGGGTTGAGAACTCCAAGGAAGACCCCACCCCTGATTCACCAATAGTTAGGATAGCAAAAACCGTAAACATTTTTCCTTTTCCTACTTAGGTGATGGGGGTAGCGAGTTAGAGTTGGAAACCCTAACGCCACATTTCCCCACTTATTTGCTTTAATCTGAACCTGAAGTGGTGCATTAATACTGTTTTATTTGCAAAGAATATATATATATATATTATAGTGGCGCGGTTGTGCCACTATAGTTAGTGTTCAGCAGTCAGTTACATATTGAAGTCAAAAGTTTGGGCCTTAATAACTTTGGACCCATTCAACAGATTTGCCTGAAATTTGGTACGTGTGGTGGGGCATGGTAGATCTCTTGATCTGCCAAACTGCATTTCAGTTGGACTTACGGTCTTTGCATACAAAAACGCTGAAAAATGCAAAATTATCTGTTTTTGTAGGCAGCTTTTGGGATTTTGGACTTGGCCCTGCATGGCTGTTGTGTGGTGTGCCACTCTGTGAGATGGCTCATTTGAAAGAGCATTGGTGGCAGAACATGCCACTTTTCATTTGGTGAAAAAATATTAAGGCATTCAAAAGATATGCCACTTTTAATTTCCCATTATAAGTCAATGGGAAAATTTATATGTATGTTTTGCGAACAAAGAATGGTGTTCTGGCCATCTGGTTCTGCCTGGCAATCAAAGAATTTGTAGCCTTGCAGTTCAAGAATCTTTTTCCCCAAGGATTTAAAAAATTATTTGATCATGAGGTTTGCCATCTTGTTTTAAATTTTCTGATCGGAAAAACACAAATATCTCGGCTCAGGGGTCACTTCTGAAGTAAAACTTGGATGGGTTTTATTCAGGGGACTCCGATCTATCGAGCCATGCCTTTGGTTTTATCTAACTCAGTCTAAAAATAGAGTTCTGAGGTTTAAAAATCTTAATTCATGGCTCACTAACGATCTTTGATCGCGAGCCTGCAAATTCTTTGATCGCGATCGTGCATCACAAGTGAGGGACGAGATCGTCAGATTTTAAAATGGATTTTACAGCCCAGGGGTGCCCTAGACAGTTAAATGAGGGTCAGTTTTGATCAGGGGGCTTTGTTGTGCCCCATCTCAATAAAAAAAAATAAGTTTTCTATATCCCTGGTAGTCTAGCGCCCCCCATCATGATAACATACATAATGATGTCTCAATCCCTGGTAGTCTAGTGCCCCCCCAATGTATCTTTCATTATAAAATAGCTATTTTTATTCCTGGTAGTCTAGTGCCCCCCCCATGTGTATTTGATTAATATTTCTTCTTCATAGCCCTGGTAGTATAGTGGCCCCGATCTGTATTTAGTTATTATTATTCTTGATGTCCCTGGTAGTCTGGTGGCACCCCCATCATAATAAAATAGATAAGGAACTGTGATTTCCTAGTAGTCTAGTGGCCCCCACCCCACCCAGCCGTGGTAGCCACCAGCACCCTCCACCCTTCAGGCAGCTGACTGGCATGACCCCACCTCTCATCTCCATGGCCAACCACTGACTGTGTATTACAAGCATCAATTCAAACAGGCACTTAGAAATAATTTCAGAGTGCCTCTTAGAATTAGTGCTCTATACACACAGTCAGCGGCTGGCTGCGGAGGTGAGAGGTGGATGGTGTCGCCGGGCTGAGGAAGGGTGGTGGGTGCTGGGTGGGCCCGTGGCTGGGTGGGGGGCCACTAGACTACCAGGAAATCACAGTTCCTTATCTATTTTATTATGATTGGGGCCGCTAGACTACTAGGGACATCAAGAATAATAATTAAATAGGAGATCGGGGCCATAGACTAAGGGCCACTAGACTACCAGGATATAAGAAGAAATATTAATCAAATACACATTGGGGGGCACTAGATCACCAGGATTAAAAAAAAAAAAATTTTATAATGAAAGACACATTGGGGAGCCACTAGACTACCAAGGATTATGACATCATTATGTATGCTATATCATGATTGGGGGCGCTAGTCTACCAAAGATATAGAAAACTTATATTTTATTGAGATGGGGAATGCAGTTCTGAGCAAACCCACCATCATTTCACTTTGGGCACCCCTGGGCTGAGAAAATAGATTGTAAAATCTGGCCATCTCATCCTTCAGTCTTCGTTCGCGAGTGAGCAATTTCTTTGATCACGAGCCTGCAAATTCTTTGATTGCGAGATTCTTTGACCACGATCATGCATCACGAGCGAGAGACAAAATGACCAGATTAAAAAAAAAATTCAGCCTAGGGGTGTTCTAGGGAGACAAATGAGAGTGGGTTTTACTCAGGGGGCTTTGTTCTGATGAACCATGGTGGTGGTTTACCACAGTTCTTTTCATTTTGTAAATTACAACAGTTTTTCTTCTTTGGTTGTGAACCTACAAATTCTTCGATCGCGAGTCTGCAAATTCTTTGATCGTGAGATTCTTTGATCGTGATCGTGCATCGTGAGCGAGGGACGAGATGGCCAGATAAAAAAAATCTATTTTCTCAGCCCAGGGATGTCCTAGGAAGACAAATGAGGGTGGGATTTACTCAAAAGGCTTAGTTCTGATGAACCATGGCAGTGGCTAACTGCAATTGTTTGAATTTTTTAAATTAGAACAGTTCTTATTCTTTGTTCATGAGCCTGCAAATTCTTTGATTGCAGGTCTGCAAATTCTTTAGTTGTGAGATTTTTTATCACCATCTTTGATCGCTGTGGGGGGGACAAGATGGCCAGATTTTTTATAATGCAATAGATAGGGAAATTTTTACTAATCTTTAACATTGAATATCTTGGAAACGATTTGCTCTTTTTACTTGAAATTTGGAGGGTATTTATGGCATGTCCTGTAGATGTGAATTATGATGTATACATGTCGGAGAGTTCTTTTTTGCAGAGATATTATGTGACACACTTTCCATGTTGCAGACAGTGTTTTGGATTCTGCTGATAGCTTGAAATTGATAGGGTGCCTAGCCTTAGTGTCATGGATGTAATTTTCAGTTGTTGTGTGTGTTACATGTCAACAGGTGCGGAACTGTGCTACTCTGACGAATGAAAATGTGAAATTTTGACATGTTACATCTTGGACATGGCTTGGTCTTTTTACTTGAAATTTGGAGGGTGTTGACGGCATGTCCTGTAGATGTCAATAGCGGTGTTTATGTGTTGGACACTATATTTTTTGCAGCGATATTGTGAGGCGCAGTTTACGTTTTGTGGATAGCATTCTCTATTGGTTTACAAGATTTACATTTGTTTGGTGGGTGGTCTTGCTGTTGTCAATGTACTTTTTAGTCATTAGGTGTGTGATGTGGCCTGACACTTACAAGTTGGTGGGACTGTGGGGCCCAAAGGACCCTTCACTCCCACCAACATGTGCAATATTCTACTTTTCTATTCTTTCTTAAAAAGTAAGGAAATTCTATACAAAAAACTTCTTTAATGCATCAGTTAGGGTTCTTCTACAGCAAAAAAAGCAAGGAAATTTGATTTTAGGGTTCCCACCCCTTGCACCCCACCCCAAGCCTGCCTCCACCAACAGGCATCAGGGTGTACATTGGGGTCATTGGCCCTAACTCTCACCTCATTCTCCTACACTGCACCACCTCAGCTTGTTTACACATGGAATAGGGTGAGAGTTAGGGTCAACGACTCTAACGCACACCCCAATGCCTGTTGGTGGGGGTGGGGTGCAAGGGGTGGGAACCCTAAAATCAAATTTCCTTGCTTTTTTCGATGTAGAAGAACCCTAACTGATGCATTTACAATTTTTTTTGCATAGAATATATACATACATATATATAGTTATATATCTATATAGATAAAAATACACATACATATTTATATAGTGTGTATATATATATATATATATATATATATATATATATATATTTATACCATGGGGGTGAGACATATTCCAGTGGGATAAAACAAGTTATTTTCACTGCAGTGAAATAAATCCTGATGACATCAGCAGAGTTAAAATAAATGCAATTTATTACACCCCTGAAAGCTGTGCTAAACTTGCACAAAGCCACGCAATCACGCAAAGCCATGCAAACCGCACAAATTGTACATTTTGCAACAATGAGGCCACATTGTATAAATAGGATACATGATGTGCACTCATGTGATATGGGAAATATGTTCATTCCTGTACAGTGACCTCTGAAACCTCACTCGTGGCTTCGCCACTCGTGAGTATTTAAAGATCACACTAGAGGAGTGAAAATATTTTCCATATCATACTCATGCCCATCATGTATCCTATATATGTATATATATATATATATATATATATATTTAAATATAAATATATATCTTACGTATATAATGTAATTTTTGCAAAATTGTCTTTATTGTATTAGTTAGGGTTAAGGCAATAAAAGTAGGGAAATGTAGTGTTAGGATTCCCAACCCTAACAGCCAACCCCCCACTCTGCAGGCAGCAACAGGAAAAAACATTGTGGCTTGACCTCTCCTATGTCTTCACAAATCAGGCGTGGGATCTGCCTTGGGGTTGACAATTCTAATGCTCAACCCATTCCATCAGTAAATAAGCTGAGATGTGTACAGTATATGAGAATGGGGTGAGTGTGTAGGACTGACAACCCCAAGGCACACATCACACCTGATCTGCAAAGATGCAGGAGAGGTCAAACCATAATGGTTTTTGCTGTTGCTGCCTGCAGGGTGAGGGTGGGATGTTAGGGTTGTGAACCCTAACACTACATTTCCCTACTCTTGTCACTTTAACCCTAACTAGTGCATCAACAAAATTTTCTTTTTTTTTGCAATGAATTTCCTTACATTTTGAGATATTATAATCATATCCTCATTTACCTCATTTACCCTCCAGGCCCTGCATTTCCATCTCTCCAGAGATGCATACATCTATGTTGTTGTGGGAGTGCAGGGCCCTCTGGGCCCTACACTTCAGTTTCTGTCAAAACAGCAATTGGTTTCCTTTGTTGTATGGCTTGTTAAAGTTCCAATGTTATCCTATGGGAATTTACAATTTTTTATGCTTTTTTATATTGCCCTTAAATGTTTAGGGGTGAATATGTATTATTCATGAAGTGCCCATTAACACCCTTTTTTCATATATATTTTGTCTCTTAAGTCCAAATACTGATGGAGTTAGGGTTTGTTGACGTTCCAATGTCATCCTATGGAAATTTGCATTGTTTTATATAACAAAGCTATTACAGAGTTTAATAATACTCTTCAGGAGAACTTGTATAGTGACAAAAGATGCAGGAAATATCCCATCCCTTGCAATGGGTGGTTTGATAAAGAATGCAAACTTAGGAAAAAGAACTTGGTGAAATTACTTAGGAAGCATGGGGCTAGTGGGAACTTTGAAAAATGCAACATTCTTAAAAAAGTAAGAAAGGAATACAAAATGTTTTTAGAAGTGAAAAAAACTGTACTATGAAATGCAATGGGATATCATGATAGGTGCAATTGAAACTGATAATACTAAGCTGTTCTTGCCATTGGTAGCTACTGGATTCAAAGGCAATACAATTGAAATTGTGAATGTTTCTGCCCATACATCACTGCAGTTTTTCAAACAAATAATGTATGATCCTATAGCTCCAATTACATGGCTACCTCTCGATTCATTTTACATAACTTCAAACTTTTCTCCAATAAATGTAAGGGAGGTCTTATCTTCTGTTCAGTACTTGAAACCCCAGAAGGCCTCTGGGCCTGTCAAAATACCGGGAGAAGCATATATTGTAAATGTATGGAAGATGAATAGACAGAAATTTTAGTGCAGTTTTTTAACAAATGTATTGTGGGAAATTATGTCCCCCACTCATGGTGGGTGGCTATAATTGTCCCTATTTTTAAGAAAGGGGATAGACATCTCCCCAGTAATTATAGGCCAATTAGCCTCTTAGATATTGTAGGCAAAATGTTCTCTAGAATTATATTGTTAAGATTATTATCTGAATTGAGCAGATTTGGAGACTTATCACCCTTACAAGCCAGATTTATAGAACAATATTCAACTATGGATAATTATTTCATGTTGCAACATTTATATGAGAAGTATGTAAACCCTCGGAAACAAAAAATATATGAGCCTACATTGATTTTAGGTCAGCGTTTGATACAATAAATAGGGACAAACTTTGGGAACTAATGTTAACTTGGGGTATATCACCAACCATTATAAATATTATAAAATTACTTTATTCTAACACCTAGGCACAAGTTAGAATTGATTCAAAAATGAATCTCTCCAAGAATTTTTTGACAAATATTGGGGTAAGGCAGGGATGCATAATGGCACCAGCTCTGTTTGCCATATATATATATAAATAATCTGTTAGTAGATCTTGCTGACTCGCAATCTGATTCACCAAAAATAAGAACTATGCCATGCGCTGCATTAGCATATGCTGATGATGTGCTCATCTTCTCATTAACTGCAAGTGGTTTATAAAAGAAATTAAATATTTTATATGACTATGCAAATAACATGGGTCTTAAAATTAATATGCCAAAATCAAAAGTAATGATCTTTGGGAGTAGAAATACAAATCTCAAATGGTTTATTAATACTGAAAAAGTGGTAGTTAAAACTAAGTACACTTATCTAGAGCTTAAGTTTACAAACAGACTTTTCTGGAAACCTCACTGTGAGACACTAAAAAAAAAGTCAGTAATACAATTCTAGCCCTAAAAATATTTGATACAAGATATGGGGGTAGTAGTACTATTAGACCCCCTATAAGATCAAGTAAAGCAAAATTCAACTCTCAATTCCTTTATGGGGCAGAAATATGGGACCATAAATATCTTGAGGCCCTAAAAAACCTACTCTTCACATCTAACGACTTGCCCTGGGGTTTCCCAAAATGACCCATACAGCTTTTGTAAGGGCAGAACTAGGACTGGCTTACTTAAGAGCCTTGGCAGAATCAATATTGCTAAACTTCTGGATTAGGGTTAGCAAATTGCCACCAAATAGACTTACAAGAAAATGTCTGCAGGAAAATTAATCCTGGGAAAAAAATGGATATAAGAAATTTGTATGGTTAACATATCTAAAAAAATCTAGGCATCAGTGGGTGTTTCAAACCTATTCTGTCTTATGGACAAAGAAATCATCATAGCTGGTTAGTATAAAAAATATGTAAAAAAATATTAGTGGAGAAGTGTAAGCAGCAAGATCTCGAAAGTATTTCAGTTTCACGTTTTGCAAAATGGAATACTGCTAGTGACTGCAAACACCAGTATCGGTAATATGTAGATGTACTGAGTAGTCCTGCAGAAAGAAGGATTTATGCAAGATTTAGAATTGAATTTTGTGACACAAATGTCTTATATGCAAGACTGAAAGGCTTGAAAGACCCCATTGATGCAACATGCTATTGCACTGGCAGAGGACCTGAAAATGTATTGCACATTATGTTGAGATGTCCATAGTATAAAAATGCTAGAAAGAAATGGTTAGGTGACATCCTTTCATCCCTGCAAGGATGTGATGAATCAATCTGATTAAACATACTACTGACTGTAGAAGATGATTACATAATAAAGAGAGTTGCAAAATATTTGATGATAATACAGAAGGCCAGGAAGAGGATCACAAGCACAATTGTTAGCCTCTGACCAGATTTATTTATTGGGGAATTGTATCTGAGTTGTATTTCCTTCATATTATGAACTTTTAATACTGTTTTTATTAATGTTTTGTATGTCATGTTTGTTACTATTTGAACATTGTAATGATCATTTAATTTATGATCAAACAATAAATATTGAACATTGTTTTATATTGTCACTAAATGCTTGAAGGGGGTATGTGTTATTGTTGTAATACTCATTAAAACTTTTGTTTTTATATATTGATTGTCCCTTAAGGCCAAATATTGAAGGAGTTATATCTTATTGAAGTTCCAATATTATCCTGTGGGAATTTGATTTTTTTTTAGATTGTGCCTAAATGTTTGGGTGGGTGTGTATTATTCTTGTACTCATTAAGACCTTTATTTTCACATGTATTTTTCCTTGAGTCTAGATATTGAGGGAGTTATGCCTTGTTGAAGTTCAAATGTTGGGGAAATAAGTCTGACATCTTTTTCATATAAAGGCATCCCTTTTTCACATGAATAAAAAACCCACACAAAAAAGATGCCTTCATATGGAAAAAGAATGTGAAAAAAATAAGTCCATATTCTTTTTTTGTATGAGGGCATTCTTTTTTCATATGAACGAAAAAAGCATACGGAAAAGGATGCCTTCATACGAAAAAAGAATGGGAAAAAAAACTAAGTCCAAGATCTTTTTTCATATGAGGGCATCCTTTTACATATGAATCAAAAAAGCATGCAAAAAAGAATGCTTTCATATGAAAATTTTTTTTGACTTAATTTTTTTCCTATTCTTTTTTTTTTATGGAGGCATCCTTTTTCATCTGCTTATTTCATTCATACAAAAAAAGAATGTCTTCATATGAAAAAAGAATTGAGAAAAAAAACTAAGTCCGTATTCTTTTTTCATATGAAGCCATCCTTTTTCACATGGACCATCTCTTTTTTCATATGCCCATATGAAAAAAGAAAATTGGCTCACGAAAAAAATGATTTTTAAATGTTACAAAAATTCATTTCTGGGTAATTTTTTCAGAAAGTAAGTGCAGAATCAACCCAACGGGATCCTGATTAACAAGATACTTGTGTTAGTGAGTGTGCAGGATGTAATTTTTGTGGGTTTTGAAACAAGATGGCCACACGAAAAAACATTTTTGCCTCACGAAAAAGGATTACCCCATATGAAAAAGGATCCTTTTAAACTAACCAAAAGACTGTACTAAGCATGCTCAGAACTGAAATTTTAAAATGTAATAACTTTTGAATGGATTCATATTTTTTTACCAGTGAAAGGCACATCTGTGGGGCAAGCCCTCACTACCCTGAAAATTCCAGACCAAAATTCCAAACTGTCTGGGTGCTAGGTGATGACAAAAACCCAGCATTTCAGAATCCACACATCTGACTGGAATGAAACTTAGCATGTGAAGAGATCTGCTGCTCGAGGTTACACATGCAAAGGTTTGTGCAAATCCATTGAACGGTTGCGAAGATATTAAAGTGCAAGGTAGGAACCTCTTCTCAACCCTAACTACAGCAGCACTGCAGCATCACTATTAATAAAATACATGGATGGGAAATCTCCCCATAGAAAAGGCCATCATTTATGTCCCTGGATACCTGGGGCTAATTTATCAATTAAAAATACAGCTGTGACTAAGCTATTAATTAAAAGTACAGTATATACCTACACTAATTAAACAATTACAGCTATATACCTATGCTAATTAAAGCTATATACCTATACTAATCAAACAATTAAAAGAATATACCTGCTCTAATAAAGAGTATACACCTGCACTATATAAAACCCTATGGGACACCACTAATAGCACAGTTAACACAGCATTAGAACGCTAGACAAATCAATTAACAAGCTGCTAAAGAACCTGGAAAAAAAGAAACTTACATAAAACCCTCCCAAAACCAGAAATCCCCCAAACTGCTGCCTACACTCGCTATACACTATTCCCTCCTTGCTGCAAGAGACCTTCAGGTCAAATGTGCAATCTCAATAACAATAACCATACTGATGCCTTATATTTAACAAATAATGGGTAAGGGTGACACTCTTAGAAGTATACCAATCTTGGGGGCTAATTAGGGTAATAAAGCCACTCACCCTTTGGGCTAATGACCTTATAGTCCTCATTAGCCACCTCAATGGGCACACATTCTTGTATACCACCCTTACCCATATATATATATAAATATATATATATATATATATATATATATATTCTATATATATATATATATATATATATATATATATATATATATATATATTATAGGGTGCGGTTCCACCCCTATAGTTAGGGTTATGAAGGCACTTTAATGTTAAACTTGAAATTGTGCATGTTAATAACTTTGGATCCACTCAACAGATTTACATAAAATTTGGTAGGCATGGCAGGGCTCAGTAGATATCTTGATCTACCAAATTGCGTTTTGGTCAGACATATGGTTTTTGTGCAGTGAATCACTGAAAAATGCACATTTTGCAAGTTTTGAGGGCAGTTTTTTGGATATTGTCCATGGTGCTGCGCGGCCACCTTGTGGCATGCCGGTCTGAAACTTGGCATGTAGAAACAGCTTGGGTCAAGAAACATGCCACTTTTTGTTTGGTGAAAGAATATTCTATTCAAAAGTCATTAAACTTTTTAGCTCCCATTATAAGTCTATGGAAACATTTATATGGTTTTGCAAAAGAAGAGTGGGGTTTTGGCCATCTGGTCACTCCTCACGATCAAAGAATTTGCAGGCATGTGATCAAAGATTCTTTGATCATGAGAAATTTATCAAGCGTGATGGGCGCCATCTTGTTTTCATTTGGGATTGGAAAAAAATAAATATATCTCAGCCCAGGGGTGACTTCCGAAGTAAAACTTGGATGGGTTTTGCTCAGGAGGCTTCCCTCTATTGAGCCATGCCTATGGTTTAATGTAGTTGTGTCAAAAAATAGAGTTTTAAACTTTTAAATTCTTCAATCGTGGCTTGCTAATGATCTTTGATCGCGAGCCTGCAAATTCTTTAATCATGAGATTCTCTGATTGCGATCTTCGTTCATGAGGGAGGGACAAGATGGCCAGATTTTTGGGTTGGAAAAAAACAAATATCTCAGCCCAGGGGTGACTTGTGAAGTAAAACTAGAATGAGTTTTGCTCAGGGGGCTTCCCTCTATTGAACCATGCCTGTGGTTTAATGTAGTTGTATCAAAAAATGGAGTTTTAAAATTTTTAAATTCTTTGATCATGAGCCTGCAAATGTGTTGGTCATGAGATTTCTTTGCTCATGAGCTTCGTTCATGAGGGTGGGATGAGATGGCCAGATTTTTCTGGATCAGATGTCTCTGGGAGGGACCAGATAGCCAAAATTTCATGACCAGATGTCTCCTCATGATAAAAGATGATCTTTGATTGCGCTGTTGCAGCCAATTCTCAAGATCAAAGAATTTTTAGAGGTGCAAAAACTTTAAAATTAAATATCTCAAAAACGGTTTGGTCTTTTAACTTGAAATTTGGAGGGTGTTGTGGGAATGTCCTGTAGATGTGAATTATGGTGTTTAGGTGTTGGGAAATGAATTTGCCGTGGAGATATTTCATGATGCAGTTTATGTTTTGTGGATAGCGTTCTACATTGTGGTAGTGGCTTGAAATTTATGGGGTAGCTAGCCTTACTGCCACGGAGGTACTTTTCAGTGGTTAGGTATGTAAAATTTAACAGGTGCAGAATGATGCCACTCCGATGAATGAAAATCGAAAACTTTAAAAATAAATATCACAGAAACGGTTTGGTCTTTTAACTTGAAAGTTGGAGGGTGTTGAGGGGATGTCCTGTAGATGTGAATTATGGTGTTTAGGTGTCAGAAAATTAATTTGCTGTGGAGATATTGTGTGATGCAGTTTACGTTTTGTGGATAGCATGCTGCATTGTGGTAGTGGCTTGACATCTATAAGGTAGCTAGCCTTACTGCCACGGAGGTAATTTTTTAAGTGGTTAAGTGTATAAAATGTAAACAGGTGCAGAATTATGCAACTCCGATGAATGAAAATCTGGTTTGTTTCAAGCTGGTGGGGCCCCACGCTCCCACCAATATGCGCTCCCACCAATACATATGATATTCAGTACTTGTACTGTTATGTTAGGCAGAAATTTGCAAATTTTTGGGCCCTGCGCTCCCACCAACTTGCACGACATTGTACTTTACTATGCTTTCTCAAAAAGTAAGGAAACTCTTTGCAAAAAAACTGTGTTAATGCAACAGTTGGGTTTTTTACAGTGACAAAGGCAAGGAAATTCGCCGTTAGCATTACCACCCCTTGTACCCCACGACTACCCTGCCCTACCAACAGACATCGGGGTGTGCATTAGGGTCATCGATCATAACTCTCACCCCATTCTCCTATACTGCAACAGCTCAGCTTAATTACACATGGAATGGGGTGAGAGTTAGGCATAATGACCCCAATGTACACCCCAGTGCCTGTTGGTGGGGGTGGGTGGTCTTGGGGTGCAAGGGGTGGTAACCTTAATGGCGAATTTCCTCACTCTTGTCATTGTAAAAAGCCAAACTGTTGTATTAATACAGTTTTTATATATATATATATATATATATATATATATATATATATATATATATAAATATATACACACACACAAACACACATATATACACCAACCTATATAGCCTACCCAGGATATGTAACCTGCTGAAATGCTATTATGTATTACCCCATGTTATGTTTTGATGTGTCTTACGTAATGTACTTTGCTGTATACAATCCCATGTAATATTCCATGTAATCCCGGGTCGCCTCAAAAAGGGACCTTCGGGGCCCAGTGGGCTTACCAGGTTACCAAAATGTAATAAATAAATATAATATATATATATATATATATATATATATATATATAGGCACGGTTGTGCCCCTGTAGTTAGGGTTGTACCAGTACTTCTATGTGAAATTCAAAATTTTGTACCTTAATAAATTTCGCATTTTTTGACAAAATAGCCCAAACTTTGACATGTATGGTAATTCGGCCATTGTCTCAAGATCTGTAAAGTTTTATGATGGCATTGTATATGATTTTTGAGATATGGAGTGGTAAAAATATGGCCCCCCATTGGTTAACATGGGATTTTTTTGGCCTCATCTACAGCCCAGACAGAATGACATTTTTCTTGAAATTTTCAGGGATGATGGGGTCTGTGCCAAGGGTGTGCCTCTGTATAGTGTGGTAAGAAAAAATATCTTGCCATTTTTGAACTACAGTATAATGTTTTTTTGTGATAGCTGCTAGCCAGGCAGGTAAATGAAAACAGTTTGAACTGTTAATTGTTGAGGATTTACTGTTCGTGTTCAGAGAAAAACTGTTTGTGCTTCTGCCATCTTGTTTTTTTTTTCCTTTTAAAAATTGACTTCTAATGAAATCCTACTTGGTAAGGAATGACCAAGAGCTGTATTTAGGTCTCAGTCACATGCTTAGTTCCATTATTGTACTATTATTTGATAATGTTGAGGGCAAGTATGCCTTTTTGGGGCGAGAATCATGTCGCCCGTCACTCGCTTAGCTAAGGATCAATCCTATCAGAAAATAACTGTTTGAAGTTCTTTGCAGTTCCAACTTTACTGTTCAAACTGTAAAGGCTTCAAACAGTAAAGGTTCATGACAGTTGGAACTGCTATAGTCACTGATGCCTAGTTGCACCCCCTACCCATCATTTTCCATCCACTGAATAAAGCAATATAAATATTCCTTGGTAGTCTTGTGGTCCCTCCCCCCTCCCCTGTTCTCTGATCACTGTCTGTGATGTTTATTATTTTTATATTCCCGTCTCCCTGGCAGTCCAGTGGTCCCTCCCCCATTCTCCGATCATCTTCCCCAATGTTTATTTTTACACTCCCATCTCCCTGGTAGTCCATTGGTCCTTTCCCCTCCCTCATTCTCCGATCATCATCCCCATGTTAAATAAAAATTTACCTGGTAGTCCAGTGGTCCCTTCCCCAATGTCTGATCACATTTCCTGTAGCCAAAAATTATTTCCCTGGTAGTCTAGTGGTCCCTCCCCTCCCCCATTCTCCAATTGCTATCCCTATGTTATATTTTGCTGATTGGTGGTCCAGTGGTCCCTCCACCTTCCTTGTTCTCCGATCGCCCTCCCCATGCTGCCGTTATGTCCCTGGTGTCTAGTGGCACTCCCCACATTAGTGTCCAATCCCAGAAATAAAGAAAACCATCCTTTTGTTTGGCTGCAAAAAAAAAAAAGAAGGCCCCTCGCTGATCAGCACCCCACCCCTACCTTCTGCTGAGAACCCACATCCCCACACCCCCCAGTACACCTCCACACACCCTCACTAACCTGAACAGGTCCCAGATTGGAGATCCACTCTCCAACTGAAGACATGTCTTGCTGCTGGAACCCGTGACTGCAATGTGAGAAACTAGGGTAAATGCGGTACAATGTATTTCAATGGAGGTTTCAACTTTTGTGCATAACTGTGCCATTTTTTAACATTTTGACACCAAATTTTCAATGTGGCCTTTTGGGGACCCCATCTCATGAACAATATGGCTGTCATTATACAACTTCTTCCTGAAAGGCGATTTCAGTCAGTTGTTGAATTCACCTTTTGGGCTGGATTTGGAAATCTTTTCTGCCCTTGTTCATAAAGTGGGGTCATACAGTAAAAAGGCTATGTTGAAAATGTGGGATCAAAATATGTAAAAATGGCAGAGTTTTGCCCATTCATTGCAATTTCACTATGCACGCTCATAACTTTGAAAATGTTAAATATTTTGACCCAAACTTTTCAACAGAGCCTTCTAATTACCACATCTCATGTATGTCTCAGCTGTCATTTTTCAAATCCTGGCCAAAATTTTTTTTCATGCCTGTAGCAAATAATGGTGTTGCAGTTGAGTGGAATTATGTTTTGGTGGGGAATTGAACATTTTCTGCACTGGGTACCTGAGGTGGGGTAATAAGATGGCTATGCTGACAATTTGTTCACTGTTGCTCTATAAATGGAAGTGCCATGGCCCTTCCATAGCGACATACAGATATGCATCTATCGGGCCCTGCACTTCCACAGGCAAAAAAGGCTATGATTACACTATCTCAAAACGTAAGGAAATTCTTTGCAAACAAACTAAGTTAATGCATCAGTTAGAGTTCAGGATAAAGTGACAAAAGTAGGGAAATATGACGTTAGAGTTTCAAACCTTAAAACCCCTGCTCCACTCCTGAAATGAATGAGGGGTGGAGTCTTCCTTGGGGTTGTCAGCCCTAATGCTCACCCCACTGTATGCACTCATGAAACATACACATCTGTCTCCATCACATCTTAGCTTTTCTTTTAATGCAGTGTGGTGAGCGTTAAGATTGACAACCCCAAGGAAGACTCCACCCTTCAATCGCTTCCGGGGTGGAGCAGGAGTTTTAGGGTTTGAAACCCTAACATCATATTTCCCTACTTTTTTCACTTTATCCTGAACCCTAACTGGTGCATTAACATAGTTTTTAGCAAAGACTATATACATAGACGTATACAGTACATACAGTATATATACATAGATATACATATAATTGATTGTCGGGGGGGTAGATTTGGGAACAGGAAGGAAGGAGAAAGAGGGAGGTGAGCTGCCTACCTGGCACCTCAGCTCGAAGGGATAGAAAGCAGATTGTAAGGATCACTAGGGCAGCAGGGCAGATGTAGGAGCTGGATGTCATTGTCCACCTGGGAACTAATGACGTGACTAGGGATGAGGTGGGGATTTTGCAGTGGGGATTTTAGGGAGTTGGGGAGGGTTCTTAGGCAGGTAGCATGCTGAGTGACTTTCGTTGAAGTGCAGCCTGTCCACAGCAGAGGGAAGGGAAGGAATCTTCACTCCAGGAGCTTCAACCTGTGGTTGAAAGACTGATGTAGAGAGGAGGCACTTGGCTATATTGAGTACTGAGGACCTACCTGGAAGGATAAGGGCATGTAACAGGGGTGAGAGCTTGCATCTGTCTAGGAGGGGAAACATAGTACTCAGTGGATGGTTCAAATGTTACTTTGATGGACTTTTAAATCAGCTCGGGGTAGTGGAAGAAATCACGGAGGCATAAACTACCCCCCACAGACTAAATCAGAGGGAAGGGAGGACTTGAGGGGATGTAAATCTCCCAGTGTGCAAAATAAAAAAGCAGAGCAGTTGAAATGAAAGGGGATGGGAACATAGGTACATAGACACTGTCGGCAGATAAGGGCCCATGGCCCACCCAATCTGTCCATTTGAGTTTTTAAGTTCCCTTAACATTTTTCTAGAAGTCTGTTGCCCCTTACCCCTGACCTCCAGAACTCCCTTATGTCTATCCTATGCATTCTTAAATCCTGTGATTGTTTCAGCCCCCACCACTTCCTCTGGTGGCGTTTTCCACTTGTCCACCACCCTATCTGTGAAGAAATTATTCCTCATGTTTCCTCTGAATTGCCCTCCCTCCAACTTCATCCCATACGCTCTAGTCCTGTAACATGTTTTTCACTGGAAAATAGTGTATTCCTACACCCTGTTCCTCCCTGTAAGGTACTTGTATGTCTCTATCATATCCCCTCTTTACCTCCTCTCCTCCAGGGAGTGCATATTCTAGTCCTTCAGTCTGTCCTCATAGGACTTGTGATGCAATCCCTGTACCATCTTTGTTGCCCTCCTCTGACCCATCTCTAGCCCTGTCTGTGTCCTTACATAGGTAAGGTCTCCAGAACTGTACACTGTACTCCAGGTGGGGCCTCACTAGTGTCTTGTATAGTGGAATTATGACCTCCCTTTTCCTGCTGGTGATGCCCCGCCTATGCATCCCAGCATCCTATTTGCTTTACCTGCTGCCTTGTTGCACTGTTTCTCTACCTTGAGGTCATCAGAGATGATAACCCCAAGGTCCCTTTCTGCTTGGTGCATGCTATGTCCTCACCCCCCTCCAAATGATATGTTGTTCTAGGGCTTTTGTGTCCCATATGCATTACCTTGCACTTCTTTGTGTTGAATTTCAACTGCCAAACCCTTGACCATTCTTCAAGCTTCTGCAGGTCCCTCCTCATTCTGTCTACATTCTGTCTATTCTGGTATGTCCACTCTGTTACAGAACTTTGTGTCATCAGCGAACAGGGAAATTCTGCTTTCTAGGTTCTGTGCAATGTCACTGATGAAAACGTTGAATAGGACTGGTCCCAGCACTGATCACTGTGGTACCTCACTGTTCACTCTTCATCTGTGGAGTGATAACCATTTACCACCACTCTCTGTGTCCTGCTGCCCAGCCAATTACCCACCCACCGCATTACTGTCCTGCCCACTCCCATATTCCTCAGTTTCAAGAGCTGTAATAAAAAAAGGAGGAAGTGGGGAAGTGGGAAGGGCAAAAAGGAAATGGGTGTAGCAGGCAGAGGGGTAACATAGAAACATAGAAGTTGTCAGCAGATAAGGCCCTCTTAGCCCACCTAATCTGCCCTATATTCCCTACTTACTGTGCAACTGCAGACCATACCCAATCTTCGGTTTTCTCCACCCCTTGCCTTACTTCTAAGGTCCCCTTGTGTGTATGCTTGAATCCTGTTACCATCTTAGCATCCACCACCTCTGCTGTGAGGCTGATTCAGGTGCCCAACACCCTCTCTGTGAAGAAGTATTTCCTCACATCTTCTCTGAGCACCCTCCCAGCTTCATAGCGTGACCCCTTGTCCTGAAGCATCTTTTTTTATGGAAAATGTTACCTTCCTGTACCATATTAATATCTGTGAGATATTTGAAGATTTCTGTCATATCTCCCTTTCCTTCCTTTCCTCTATAGAGTACATATTTAGTTCCTTGAGTCTTTCTTCATAGGGCTTTTGGTGCAGTCCCTGCACCATTTTGGTAGCCCTCCTTTGTACTGCCTCCACCCTGAGGAGGATCAGAAAAAAGCAGATATCCTGAACAAATACTTTTGTTCAGTCTTCAGAGGAAGGGGAAATAGCTGGACCATATAAAAGCAGAAATGACACTGGCAGGGGGAGGTAGACACAAGACATTTCTGATGGGACTTGCTAATCTGTAAGTGGACAAAGCTATGGGGCCCAATGAGATACATCCAAGGGTACTAAGAAAGCTCAGAAGGGTACTGCCTCCTCCTCTGACAGTCCTTTTTAACAGCTCACTGGAAACAGGAGTGGTTTCTGAGAACTGGAAGAGGCAGCTATAGTCCTGCATCCCAAAAGCAGTAGCAGGGAGGATGCTGGCAACTATAGGCCAGTCAGCCTGACTTTGGTAATGGGAAAGCTAATGGAGACACTGCTAAAGGAAGGGATTGTGAAGTATCTTGAATCCAACAGGTTAGAAGACCCGAGGCAACATGGATTCATGGGGGAAGGGGGTCATGTCAGAAAAATCTGATTGATTTCTTTGGGTGATCAGGAAAATAGATCATGGTGGAGCAGTGGACATGGCCTACTTAGATTTCAGTAAGGCTTTTGACACTGTTCCACATAGGATACTCATAAAAAAGCTGGGCAGCTTATGGGGTGGGTCCAAAGGTGGTAGACCGGGTATCAAATTGGTTAAGGGATAGATGACAGAGGATGGTGGTAAATGGAATTCACTCTGCAGAAGGGAGGGTGACTAGCAGCATGCTGTAGGGCTCAGTACTGGGACCAGTCCTATTTAAAACCTTTATATGTGAAATTGCAGATGATCTGGAAGGGAAGGTCTGACTCTTTGCAGATGACACTAAAATCTGCAATTGGGTGGACACTCCTGAGGGGATGCACAGAATGTGCAGATACCTGAGAGTACTTGAGGAGTGGTTATGGGCATTGCAGTTGGGTTACAATGCAAAGAAGTGCAAAATCATTCACTTAAGGCACAGAAGCCCAAAGGCAGAATACAAAATGGGAGAAGAGGCACTGACAGTCACTAAACAGGAACAGGACCTGGAAGTAATCATATCTGATGACCTCAAAATGGCAAGGCAGTGGGACAAGGCAGAGGTAGGACCAGTGGGATGTTGGGTGCATAGGGAGTAGTATTACCAGCAGAAGGCAGTGTGGTGTTGCCACTGTATAGATCACTGGTGAGATCCAACCTGAAGTACTGTGTCCAGCTCTGGAGTCCACATCGGACATAGATAGAGTGGAGACAGCCCAGAGGAAGGAAACTAACAGGTGCAGGGTCTGCATCAGAAGCCCTATGAGGAGAGACTAGGGACCTCAATATGTATGCCCTGGAAGAGACAAGAGGGGGATGATAGAGACCTATAAATAACTTACGGTATCTGATTTGCTTTTTTTTCCAATTATTTAACCAGGTGAGACACACTAAGCTGAAAGTTTGTTTACAGGTGCAACCTGGGAGCACAAGGAAGTTAAGTGACTTGCTCAGGGTCACACAGTATGCAAGTGGGGGCTGTGGGATTCAAACCCAGGCCTCCAGATTTGCAGCTCAGAGCCTTTAACCACTGCACCATACTGCCTCCCTTTGGCTACTGCTCTCCTGCAGTGTGCAGAGTGTTTCAAGTCACTTGTGAGTATTACTCCTGGGTTCTTTTCTTCCTCTGACCGGATTACCTGCACACCACCCAACCAGTGTTTGGTCTCTGGATTCTTTGCCCCCTGGTGTATAACTTTACTCTTTTTAGCATTGAACCCCAGCTGCCAAATACCAGGCCACTTTTCTAGATTAGCCAGGTCCTCCCTAAGGTCCTCTCTTTCTTCCTGTGTTTCAACCCTCCCACAGAACTTGGTGTCATCTGTGAACAGGCAGATTTTAGCCATTATCCCATCTACAAGCTTATGAAGATGTTAAACAATACCAGCTCAAGCACTGAGCCCTGTGGGATCCCACTGGTCACGGGAATATCTTCTGAGAATCCCCCTTCCCGACTACCATCTTCTGACTTCTGAACTGCAACCAGCCTCTGGCCCATCCCATGAGTTTAGCCCCCACCCCCAGCTCTTCCAGCTTCCTGACCAGTCTCCTATGAGGCATCGAGTCAAAGGCCTTGCTAAATTCCAGATATAGGACATCATACTTCCTTATCCAGTAAACTAGTGACCCAGTTGAAGAAGTGAATGAGGTTAGTTTTTTCCTCTTGTTTTTGCTCACTCTCTTTTGTAAAGAGGTTTGTTGCCTTCACTGTGCCTTACCTTACCTTAGCCTGCTGTTCATCTACCCCACCCAGGTCATCCTCCCTGCTAGGTTATCTCTGAGGCATTCACCTCCTGGAGTCCAGGACCCTCATCTTTGTGTGATTCATTTCCACCGTCATCCTTATTTTGAACCACACGGTACAGTGATCACTGGTTCCCAGGTGACCTCCCACTTTGATGCCTGCAGTACTGCCCTGTTAGTAAGCACCAGGTCCTGTATTGCCCCATCACGAGTGGGCTCCCTGACTACCTGTAGTTGTCTTAGAAATGCCCCCTGCAGAAAGTCCTGGATGTCACTTTTCTAGCTGAAGCTGCAACTGGGAGGCTTCAGTCTACATCTGGCAGATTGAAGTCCCCCACCAGTAGTAACTAGCAGTAGTTTGTAAGTGGCATCTTCAAGCTCAAATCCCACAATTATCTATGTGCTTGTAGTATGTACTCCTCCAACTTATATTGTCAAGACTTTGTTTTTGTACCCTAACATTTTCATCTTTTCAATACTTTTTATCCTTGATTCTGTGGATGTTCATACTGGTAGATCAGTTTGTCACTGAGAATCATTATGTAAATACACAGTGTGAAAGATGGTATATACTGTAAACTAAAATTAATTTTTTTTAATTTTGACTAAAACAACAACTATGAACTAGAAACGAGGAAATGATCAAACTTCTCCACACCTGGATGTGGCAAAAGTGCCAAATATATCATAATGGTTGCTCTTAGATGTGGACCTCTATGGCTTTGGTAAACTGCTTTAGGGCATAATATGGAAGACAGTCTTAGTTTTATTAGTTTCACAAGGTAATAATGTACATCATTCATATGTATTCAAAAGTATACAGTTGTGCAACATATACTGTAGAGTTAAGCTATAATTTGGAGAACATAACGTAGATAATCAGACTTCCCCATGTATACTTTACTGTGTAGCTACCTATTCTTTACCTCCAGAGAAGCATTCACTATTTTTATTAACATTTTGAATGCCTGCTCTAAGAGACTGTCACCTAGTCATGCATAAAGGTCAGCTGTGCCAGTACAGGTCAACAGCAAAACAGTTTAATTTTAACTGTTAAATGCTGACCTGTTCTTATCTGCAGTAGCTTGAAGAAATTAAACTTTTTTCGCTGTTTAAATTGACTAAAAAAAGCAAATAGTAGTAGTAGAGTTCCAGTATGTCTTAGGCACAATTTTTCCTGGAACAATTTGTCCCCCTCAGCTTGGAAATTCCAATTCTCTTGGCACTTTTAAACAGCATGAAAAAATTGCTGCTGCAGGAACAATCTGTTTGCAACTGTTTTACTAGTTGATCTGTGTAAGTTTTTTGTTAGACTTATTGTCTTGTCATTTGTTATAATTATGACTTGGGATGTTCTGTAAATGAGACATGCCTTTCTTGGAACCTATCCTGTATTTTCGAAAATTTTAAATACAAAACAAATCAAAAACAGATAACAGCAGCACAATAAATAACTTTCAGTGCAAATTTTGCCAGGTATAATAATTCAGTTCATATCTCACTGGTTTAACATTTTGCACATAGTTATGCAAGCGTTCAGTAAATGAGTTGCCATGAGAAGGAGAGAGAGTTAAGTCGGGCTGGGATCCAAGGATAGAAGCAGGAAACACTCAGATAGAGTGTTATTTCTGGGCCAGCATCAGGTAAGGTGGTTCACTGAAGGAAGTCTTGCAACCCAATAGGAAGAGTAACAAGAGATAATAAAGAAAGCTGAAAACAATATGAGTTGCAATTTAGGTGTGTCATCATGAATCAAAAATTGTCCAGGATTTTTTTTTTATCCATGCCTTGCAGTGTGCATTTAGCCTGTGAACAATTTATGCACCAGAAATAGTACAGTTCACCGTCTTCAGTGATAGAACCACTGAGGAGTACAAAATGTAAATGTGATAAAAACTGTAGTTAGCCTTTAAAATGGTAAATATTTAAATACCAAGGGGTGAGACAAAAAGAAAAATCAGATACTAAGCACGTAAAGCAGCATTCACATAATAGTTGAAACGAATGTATTTATAACACATACACTCTGAAGTTATTTTATTTATTTAATTATAATACTGCAATAGACAGTTAAAGCAGAAGTTTTTGTTAGGCAAAACATTTCATCATACAGTTTTTTTAAGCAAAAAATGTATTTCTGATATCCTACGAGTCATGCTCAATATATTTTTAGTTTTCTCAGATATTGTTAAAACAGCTGTTACAGCTAATTTTGTAATTAATGAATCATGTTATTAAAGAAGGCTACCACTCGAAATGAAAAAAAAAAAACTCTTCTGCTGAGGTTACCTGTTAAATGCACATGCTAGATTCATACTGTGGATGCATTAGGATGGTGCTGCCACATGTTCTTGATAGGAAACAGCACAACACTATGCCATGCGATATATTTATCTGAAAAATTGGTGACCAGGATGGTACACTGCGCTGAAGCTCATTTCCAGGTGTGACCTAGGGGAAGGGAACAGGGGATATAAAATAAGTAGCACAGACACAATTCACAGTTGCAATAAAGAACAATCAAAGAACACAAATTAATTACAGGAGTAAGATCAAAATGAGCAGTCAAGGTAGAAACAACAAAATAAGGCATTTCATCCACCCCTATACCTACAGGAAATGGCTGATTGCCTAGCAGAGGAGCAGGGATGAGGAACGGTGAAGGTGTGAGGATCCCTAGAGTGGAGGGAGCATGAGTTAGAAGGGATAAGGGAGATAAGCTATGAGAAGTAAGAGGGAAAGGACCCAAGCTATAATTTGTATATGAATGTGGCACAGTGAATCTGGCAGCATGAGATTAGAGGGAGAATGGCTTAAGAGGAGTAAAGTGAATAATGATGAGTGCAAGAGGGGGAGTTGTTCACAAGTGGCAGAAGGGGTTGTAGAGGGTGTCCAGTCTGGCTATGGAGGTTGAAGGAGTGGCACCATGGACCACATCCACTTAGTCAAAGCAAGCACACCATTCTGGTTACAAGCTACGGTGGACCTGCAGCGACAGACAGTCCTTATTGCAGTACAAGACACCAAGTTTAGGGTGGAGCTTAGCATGGGTGGTGTCAATGTCTGTAACCACACACCAAGGCACTTGAAGTATTAAATTACTTCTAGAGGGGTGCCATCCAAGGTTAAGAAGATAGGAAGAGTTCAGAGTCTGGCCAATTTCTTGCTGATGCCAAAGGTCATAGGCACAATTTTATTTATCTTGACTCGGACTTGGTTTGATTGGAACTAGCACAGGACATTGTGGAAATCATGCTGGAACAGAGCTTCCATGACTGTGGTAGAGGAACTGGAGTTGTGCATGTGTATATGTGAGTTGCACAGGCTGAAGGGAAGTCATTAAGGAAGATGGAGAACAGGATGGGCCCAGGATGGAGCCCTGTGGGACCACCACCTGGATGGGAAGTGGAGGAGACAGGGCACTACCAACCTGTACTGACTGCAGATGGCCCAAGAGGTAAGAATGGAACCAGTCAACAGCAGGATCTGAGATGCCAGCAGATCTCAGCTTATCCAGAAGGAGTGGGTAGGACCCTGAGTCAAAGGCCTTGGTCAGATCAATGAAAATGGCAGCTGTGATATGCCCTGATCCATCCCTGAGAAGATAAAGTCAGCTACACACAACAGGGAGGAGATGGTGGAGCAGTGGTTCTGGAATCCCGACTGGATCGGGAGAGGAAATCAGTGGAGGAGAGGAAGTCAGAGTCTGGTGTAGGCAAGCTTCTCTTTCAGCTTAGCAAGGGAAGGGAGCAGGGAGATTGGCCAGAAGTTACCTGGGGAGGAAGGGTCCCTGCTTTGTGGAGTGGAAGATCTTTGGCCAATTTCCAGGACTGAGGGACAGCATTTAGGGAGAAGGAGAGGTTGAGTAGGTGAGTCAGAGAAGATCCTATGGCTGGAGTGGAGATGAAGAGTAACTTAGGATCCAGTCCATCAGGGCCAGATTTATACAGATTAAGGGAATAAAGAACAGTCAGGGTTTCCTGGGTAGTTTTGGGGGAAGGAGGAAACTCATGGATGTGAGAGGAGAGGGAATGTGAAGTGCAGTGGTGGAGGCTGGAGGGTTAGCGTAAGGGACAGCACAAGTGTTAAAGAACTCATTGAAGTTAACAGCAACAGAGAGGGATCAGACATCAGTGAAACATTTACCAGAAGGGTTGGAGGGGTAGTCTTGGTGGGAGGGTCGAAGAGGGAGTGGATTACTTTCTAGAACTTTGAAGGGGTGTAAAGGTTGTTCTGAAGGTTGACCTTGAACTATTGCAATTTCACCAGATGGCCTTCATACAGGAGTTCCTGAGAGTTCTGTATAAGAAAAGGTCAAGATGGGAGTGTGATATTAAGATGCCCAAGTGAAATCACGGGACTTGCACCAGTCAGTGATTTCAGGGGTAATCCAGGGGTGATGATAAGTTTTGACCCTAGATTTTCTGAGTGGGTGTGCTTGTCCCAGCCTGAGGAGAATTTGGAGTGAAACAGGGAGAGGGCAGTGTCAATATAAGTGGCAGAGAATATGGCTATCCAGTCTGCAGTGACAAGGTCACCCAAAAGAGCAGAAGTGTCAAGTGACCAGAGGGACCTGGTTCAGATGTATTCAGGGGGAAGGGTGGATGCCAGATCTTCCTGACGCAGAATGTCATACTGTGGTTGCTGAAAGCCTCTGACAAGATAACTGCTGTAACAATACAGTGGTGATGAGAGGAGAGAATCCGGTCCAGAAGGGAATGGTTGTAAGAGCCGGAGTTGAGCTGGGTTGGTTCAGTGATAATCTTTGTGAAATTAAAGGACTCAGCCTTGTCGGTGGTCCGCCTGGAGGCCTGAAAGAGCCAACTGACAAATCCCTTAGCAGGATTAGTTCACCAGCAGAGGCATGAAAGGTGATGATGGAGAGGGAATCAACTAGGGAGAAGGAGGAGGATATTCTGGGGAGGCATAGAAAACCCCAAGGAAGATGGGTACAGAGGATGGGAATAATAGCCTGGCAAGGAGGACATCATGGAAGGAAAAAAAACAAGAAACATACCACACTCCTTAAGGTGCTACTGTCTAAAACCGACAGGAACAAAACAAAAAACTGTGCACTCAACTAGCAGGGACTGTGCAAAACACATTTATTTAAAGTGCATCAACAGGAACACTGAAAAGCTACCCCTACGTATCACCTTGACTGGAGGATTCCTTAGGGAGCTCCTTTATACCTTATCTGAATGGTACATTGATTGCAGGCCTACCACCAGTTCCATGGCTCCCCCCCCACCCCAAGTGGCAGGCATACCTGCAACTTATGATGCCAGTTCCCACAATCTGACTCCCAGGGTAGATCAGTCCTGGGGCCCTTGCCCACTGGAATGCTTTGTTATGTTACGGGTATAACAGAAGGACCATCTGGGAGGACTTATCACTTTCCAGATTGCCTACCAGACAGCTCTACCTGTCTGCCATATTCTAAAGCGAGGCTTTTTCTAACATATATAAGCACCTCACGAACTAGGAGCTGAGGATCCTCCATCAACCAGACCCTATGGCCCCCTTCCCACATCTCCTGATCCCCAGGGCCCCCCTCCTTTCTTTTATGTGGAAGATATTAGTGAAGCTGTCCTGATTAGCTCCCCTTCCCTAGATCACTTGTACCAAGCAAGGTAACCAGGTACAGGCATGCCATCCCCTTTCAACAAAAGGAACCAGAAGGCTGGTTTTCACTCCTGGCTTATACCAGGCATGTCACTATTTTGTACCGGAAGATTCCCTGGTGAACTAGCTGCTCCCCCAAAGGGTGTAGCCGAGCATGCATACAAGGGGTTGTTCAGTGTTATTGTTTGCTTCATCTGTTCTTGCACACATTCTGTTGCCCTTGCACTTAGTCCAACTATTGGTTTGTGCTGTTAGAGTGACTAGGATGATACTGATAGTTTTGGATAGTATGGGGAAGGTACTGTTGGAGAGGAGGGCGGGTAGGGATTTGTGGGTTACTGTTGCCCTTGTTGGGCTTGGTTTTATATTCAGAGATGCTAATTGGATTGTACTGTTTTACTGTGCTACTCATAAGCATTATCCTCACGGTGTGATCAGCACACCATGTGTTTACACATCATACCAGTACTGCTATATTCTACTTACAAAATCAGACCCCTCCACCACTATAAGGGCACCCTAACTACTCCCTGTGGCTGAACTTATGAGGGCCATTAACTGGAATGTGAGGGGCCTAAATTCACCTGTCAAGTGGAAGAAAGCCCTGCAGCATCTTAAGAAGGAGAAGAAGAATCAGCATTTATAAAGTGATTTTCATACACAGTGTATCCCAAATCACTTTACAAGCAATGCTAGACTGGCAGTGAAGTAACTGAATGTGTAGGGGTGGCCATATCACACTTCTACACCCACACACAACCTGGACAATTGTATGGTCCAGTTTATGGGAAGGGGAATGCTGGCCAGGACACCAAGAATGTCCCCTACTCTTTGTGAAGAGTGCTCTGGATTCTTTTACTTCCACCTGGACACCCACCAGGACAGCACCAGGATGGGTAGAAGGGACCTCGGTTTACCATCTCATCTGAAGGACGTCAAACCCCAGCAGTACAGCATCTCCCTAATATTGCACTCTGATGCCAGCGTTTTAGGTTCAAGTCCAGTCCTGGTGTGGGACGAGAACCCATGACCTTCTATTCCAGAGGCAGATGTGCTACCAGCTGAGCCACGCTGACACCTTAAGCACCTCTGTACTCACATAGCCCTCTTCCAGGAGACACATATCTAAGGAGGAAGCCCACTAACTAAAAAGGGAATGAGTAGGAATAGAGGCCCACAGTGTGGCTAAGGGCAAAAGGGGTGGGGGTCGCTATCCTCCTCCATAAATCTTTAGGTGGTCATTTACATGGATAGCTGCCAGTGCAGAAGGACAATGGTCGATGACAGAAGCACATACACTTGATGGTCCTCTCCTTCTGTGAACATTCTGAATCTAGATGACCTTCAGCTCTTCCATAATGTCAACCAACAGATATCCACTTTTGCCCCTCCCCTATACCTTTCTTGCTCTTCAGAGATTTCAATCCAGCTATGGAAGCCTTGATAGATCATAGCATCTCAATGTATGAGTCACACAGCAAAGGCCACAGGGCTCTTGGGGGAATTGCTCCATGAGCACAACCTGATGGATATCTGGTGACTGCAGCACTCCTCCACCGGGGATTGTACTTGCTTCTGCACTGCATGCTCCACCTCCAGCAGGACAGATATGTGGTTTACTTCTCCACATATCACTCACCACACCATGGACATCACAGTCCACCCCATTATCATCTCAGATCATGCCCATTGGCCCTTACCATTCATTGGGGCCCTAAAGAACCCCTCCACACCAGCCTGGAGAGTAGATCCTTTACTAATTACAGACCATAAATTTGTGGCTTGGCTCAAAATGGAGATCCAACACCAGCAGGACAGATATGTGGTTTACTTCTGCACATATCACTCACCACACCATGGACACTACAGTCCACACCCATAATCATCTCAGATCACATCCCATTAGCCCTTACCACACTTTTGGTCTCTAAAGAGCCCCACACACCAGTCTGGAGAGTAGATCATTTACTAATTGGAGACTATAAATTTGTGACTTGGCTCAAAATGGAAACCCAACACCGGCCTTCCATTAACGATAGAGGGGAGTGTCCAAAGCCTCCACGAGGGGCCACATTATCAACTATTCAGCTAACAAAAGAAAAGAAAGAGAGGCTGAACTGCACTCCCTTGAGGCTGCCCTCAAAGCACTAGAGGATGAGTATAAGAAGCACCCTTTTCTGCTGTAGCCCTTCTGGCTTGGTTTGTCAGTACCAGACTTAAAAAAATGAATACTTAACCCAGAAAGCCAAATTGGCCCTTTTCTGGCTTAAGCAAGCATACTGGAAAGGGAGAAAGGTGGGTAGGCTCTTAGCCTTTTGTATAAAAAAATGACAGGTAGAGGAACATATTCCTGGACTCAAAGATCCACTAGATGGGACCCGCACTGACACAAAAAGTATTAACAAGATTATGAGCTCTTCTACTTATTCCTCAAAGGGCGCTATAGATCAGGATGCTCTCTCTCATTTCTTGGATAATCTTCCCTTCCAAAAATGTTACCTACTTTCTCCACAGAACTGGACTACCCCATCTCCACTCAGGAAATTAGGTCCGCAATACACTCACTTAACAAGGGTAAAGCACCAGGGGGAGATGGTTTCCTGGCAGATTTCTTTCAACTAGTGAGAAATAACATATGCCCACTGTTACAGCATATGTTTCAGTCTGCTTTAACATCAGGCTCCCCACCCTCCAAGTCTTAAGGATGCCATAATCACGGTGATCCCCAAGAAAGGAAAGGAAAGGAAAAGAAAGGATACCACTTCACTGAGGAATTACAGGCCAATCTCCCTCATCAATACTGATGTGAAGATCTTAGTGAAGTTGTTAGCCACACTATTGGAGAAAATTCTTTCCAGGGTCATCCACCCAGCGCAAGTGGATTGTGTGAAGGGGTGCCACAGTACAAATGACCATAGGACCCTGCTCAGTGTCATTCAGGCAGCCCAGTTAAGTTACACACCAACAGTAGTAATAGCAGTAGACTTTGAAAAGGCCTTCAGCTCCATCAAATGGGAATACATTTTCACTGTAATGCAGCATAAGGGAGTGTGCCCCAGTTTCATACACTGGATTCAACTTCTGTATGCACTTCTGACAGCTACTGTCCTGAATAATGGCCTGAAATCAAAGTCCTTTCCTCTGCAGCAGGGGACCAGACAGGGGTCCCCCTTTTGCTATTACTTTTCTTGATGGCTACTGAACTGCTGGCTATAGCCATTTGACAACACCCTCTCCTCCAGGGTATTGAGGTGGGAGGTCTTATCACCCAGGCATTCCTGTATGCAGATAACCTCTGCTATTACAGGAAGACAGTCCATCCTCAGTGGACCCCTTATTGTAGCTACTCAAACACCTTTTGAGCATATCAGGGCTCAGAGCCAACCACAGTAAAACAGAAGTCCTTCTCCTGCATCCCAGCAGCAAACCAGACCCCTACACAACCAAAGACCTCATATTTAGGGATTATTTTACACCCACCTATAACCAAGATGATTAGTCTGAACTTATCCACCCTCTTAGAAGTAACCAGGGCTGAGCAAGATAGATAGAACCTTCTCAACTCTCCCTAGCAGGAAACATGGAGGTGTTCTGAATGATGCTGGCTTCGCAGCTCACTCATATGCTGGCCCATATCCCTATTCTTATTTCCAACATATGGTTCTCCAAGATAGTCACCCTTACTGGGAACTATCTCTGGGAAGGAAAGTGACCTCATTACATTCGGGCAAAACTGCTGGTCCACTGGAGTAGAGGGGGTGGAACCTCCCTTGGTTCAAAGCCTTCTATGCAGCCTTTTTAGCTGCTCAAGTTCTCCACTGGTTCTCCCATCTCACAGGCTTCACCCCAAAGGGTACTGCTCAAACAGTAGCAAATCGACAACCTCCTTCCATCCGGGTCCTCACTGATGTCAAGGACCTCCCAGTGTTGAAAGCCTCCAGGTCTGCATGTGCTTTCCTCCATAAACAGCTGACAGCAGATCCAGCCCTGTTAGTCTATGCCCCTTTGTGGGGCAATGATTCTCTACGCATATGTCAGGCACTCCATATCTGGAGGAGATATTAACAACTAGACATACATAGAGTCCTAGCTCTGCTTGCACCAGATGGCATTTATCTTGAATTCTTTAAAACTCTGCAGACCAAATTTTCCATTCCCAGAGGTGACTTCTGGCAGTATCTTCAGATTAGAAGTCTCGTAGCCTCTAAAATGGCAGTCAACAGGTCTCAGCCTCCCTTAGAGACTACCTCCATTATAGCATGGGAGAGAAGATGCTCCTCAGGCAGAGCAAGTCTCATCTGCAATACATACATATATACATATAATTTGTCAGCAGATAAGGACCATCTGGTCCATCTAGTCTGCCCGGTTTTCCTACCTTATGTTGTGGACTGTAGCTGATCTTCAGCTTTCCCACCCTTCCCTTCTTCTACTATTCCCATGTGTCTGTCTCATGCATTTTTGAATTTCTCCACTGTGTTTGCCCACACCACCTCAAGGGGAGGCTATTCCATGCATCCACCACCCTTTCTGTAAAGAAATACTTCCTCACATTGTCCCTGAGTCTGCCTCCTTCCTACTTTAAGTCATGTCCCCTAGTTCTGGTGCATCCTCTTTTCCAAAAGTTGCTACCCCCCAGTGTCTTATTTATCCCTTTAAGGTATTTGAACATCTCTATCATGTCCCCCCCTCTGTCTCCTCATTTCCAGAGAATATATATTAAGGTCTTTCAGACTCTCCTCATATGATTTCTGGTTCAGCCCCTGTACCATTCTAGTATCCTTTCTTTGTACTGCCTCCACCCTGCCTATGTCTCTCCTGAGATGAGGCCTTCAAAACTGGACACTGTACTCCAGGTGAGGTCTCACCAATGATCTGTACAGTGGCATTGCCACTTCCCTTTTTTTGCTTGTGATGTCTCTCCCGATGCATCTCAACATCCCACTGACCCTTCTTACTGCCTTTTCACACTGTCCAGCCACTTTTAAGTCTTCAGATATATTCACTCCTAAATCTCTCTCCTCTTTGGTGACTGACATCCCCCCCCCCCATGAGTACTCCTCTCTCGGGTTTCTGTGCCCCAAGTGCATAATTTTGCACTTTTTTTCATTGAATCTAAGCTGCCATGTATTTGACCATTCTTCCAGCTTGCCCAGGTCCCTTCTAATCACCCCGCCCGGTGTGTCGACCCTATTGCAGATCTTTGTGTCATCTGCAAAGAGGCACACATTACCCTCCAGTTAATCTGTAATGTTGCTTATGAAAACAGTAAAGAGGACTGGGCCTAGCACCGATCCTTGAGGCACCTTGCTGGTCACCTCTCTCTCTCTGCAGACTGAACACCATTCACTACCACCCTTTGTGTCCTACTGCTCAACCAATTTCAAACCCAGTTTACCACTCCTGATCCAACTCCCAGGCTATTCAATTTGTTTATTAACCTTTTATGCAGGATGGTATTGAAAGTGTTACTAAAATCCAGGTAAGCCACATCTACCACCACTCCTTGATCTATCTCCCCGTCACCATACTAAGGTGCCTACTAAAGTGGGTGAGGTGCTACGAGGCTTGTGGGCCTATAAATGCACCTGTTGCATCAATTATAATAACTGAAATAAAATTCAGTAAAAAATAAGGCTGTCAAGGCGACATTTAAACTCTAATTTGGTTTTACTCACAATGACTTCTATGGGGAGTTTATTCCAGGGATTTATTATTCTTTGTGTGAAGAAAAATTTACGACTAACACTGTTAAATCTTTTCCTGGATAACTGAAATGGGCGTCCTTTGGTGTTGAATGAGTCATTTTTGAACTCGAAACCCAATTCAGTCAGTAGATAAAAGTCTTGGATTAAGACATGCATAAAGATGAGATCACCCCTAAGGCGACTTATCGCCAATGGCAAGACACTTAAACATTGAATCCTGCTTTCATAGGCTTCATTATAAACACCAACTATGTGTTCAGTGTATTTTCTTTGTACCCTTTCTAACAATGTGATATCAGATTTTTTATAGGGACACCAAAGTTGAGAGGCATATTCTAGGTGTGGCCTAGCATAAGCTCTAAAAAGGGGCATCATGACATTTGGGTTTCTAGATTTTATATTTCTTTTGATGGACCAGATGACCCGATTTGTTTTACTAATAGCCTCACTTATTTGTTTTTTATTACTAAGGTCATTTGAAATGAAAACTCCCAAGTCCCTTTCTTCTATAGTGGAGTCTAAGACACAGCCATCCAAGGAATATGCTACTAATGGGTTGTGATGGCCTAAGTGCATGACTTTACATTTAGTGTTATTCAGTTTCATTCCCCAGTCTTTGACCCATTGTGAAATCATGTCAAGATCTTTTTGAATAGTAGCAATATTTTCTGTGTTATTGTAGGGGCCTCCAATTTTGATATCGTTGGCATATTTAATAGCAGATGATACACAGTTTGAAGTCAGATCAGATATAAACACCTGAGACAAACAGGGGCCCAGCACAGAGCCCTGGGGTACACCAGTTGTGACCATGCCTGCCTCAGATAAATTAACACTCTTTGGGACCGTAGATGTAGCCAATTTTCTATCCAATTTACTATATTTTTGTTAATACAAGTTTTATGGAGTTTTGTAACTAAAGCCATATGAGGCAAGACATCAGAAGCTTTGCTAAAATCAATAAAAATGACATCAAAAGGAATTTGATTATCCAGATGTAAACTGACATGCTCATAGAAACACAAAAGGTTACTAAGGTATCCCCTTCCCTTTTTAAACCTGTGTTGTTCGGGGTCTATATTATTAAGAACCAGGGTAATGAGATCCTTAATTATGCCCTCCAGTAATTTACAAATGGTTGTGGTAAGACTTATAGGCCTGTAATTCTCCCAGTTCATATTTGGTCCCTTTTTGTGTAAAGGTATACGTATGCAGATTTCCAAACAGAGGGGACAAAATTAGAAGACAAGCAACCTTCAAAGAGAAGTTTAAGTGGATGCTTTAGGCCATCAGCTAGAAGATGAAGGAGGTGGCCTGCGATGCCGTCAGGTCCAGGGCTCATTTTACCCTTCAGAAAAACTAATTTTTATGTATAGTTTCTTCAGATAATGTTATTATTTCATCACTGGAATGGCAAGAACCTTGATCTCTAGAGTTATCTAATGTAGATTGAAAAACTTTGCAGAACTTTGTATTTAATATTTCAATAATTTGTTTAGGTTCGTGCACCATTTATTAATAGGGGGCCTACCTGACATATAGGTTTTTTTTAATGAGTTACATATGAATAAAAGGATTTACTATTTGTTTTATTTGCTGTCATAGCAAGTTTATATTCCCAGTTAGATTTAGCTTTTTTATTTTAGTTTTACACTTTTTTTTTTAATTGTAATATATAATGTCCAATTTTCTTGTGTGTGAGATTTGAGGTGGTTGGAATATTTTTAATTTTTTTGCTTCAAAAGGTGACAAAGAGATTTATCCCTCCATTTAAGGCTATGTCTCTGTTTATTGGTTTTGTTGATAGAAGGGATATATCTCTCTCTTAAATGAATGAAAGTATTGTGTAAGGTCTCCCCAGCTTTCCTGAATAGGCTTGTTAGTAAAGATAGTATCCCATTTAATAGTATGCAATTCAGATTTTAATTTGTTCTGAATGGGATACTATTCACCCAGTGAAGAACTCTATTAGGTTTGTTTGGCAAGACCTGCCTGTCACGAAACCATGCTGTTTCTTGATCCTGCTGCCCATTGGATACAAGGTATGTCACAATCTTTTCCATGAGTAATGGTTCCATCAGCTTCCCCACCACTGAGGTTAGACTGACAGGCCTTTAGTTACCAGCCTCCTCACTTCTTCCGCTATTATGGAGCGGGACAACATTCATCCTCTTCCAGTCTGCTGGCACCACACCCATTTCTAATGATTCGTTAAACAAGGCTGTCAGTGGTGCTGCTAGCTCCTTTCTAAGCTCTTTTAGAATTCTGTGATGTATTCCATCAGGCCCCATTGCCTTATCTGCCTTCAGTTTTTTCAATTCCTTTAGGACTCCCTCTACTGTGAACAGCGTTGTATCTATACTCCCACTAGCTGTGTACCCTCCCCTTCCTTTTCCACTGTGAATACTTGTGACGGACATGTGACCAGATTGATCTAGTAATTTCTTTTTGTTAATGTAGTGTGTTAATGTAATAATGCTGTCATAAGTGGGCACACAACATGACTTCTGATGTCACATGGTCAGAGAGATCTTATAGGAAACATTGGCCACAAGTTGCTCAGTGGCACGTTCCCTTGGGAACATTCAGCCACAGATTCTGTAAGGCATATTGGAGAGGGCCAGTTTGAACACCTCAGTCAGCTTAAAAGGCAAAAAGTGTGGGTTACACACCGTGGACATTCTTCAAAACAGAATCATAAAAGTGGACAAAGTAGGGGTGGGTGTGGAGTAAGCCAGTTGGTCTGAATCATGTCATCCATCCATCCATACTCACGCCACACACACACACACACACACACACACACACACACACACACACACACACACACACATGCCCACCCATTTGTTTTGGAGGCGCAGTGGTGGACTGTCACTCAAAGGGGTTGAGACCCCTCCCCACATCATCACCAATGGAGGCAGTATAGCACAGTGGTTTAAGGCTCTGAGCTGCAAACCTGGAGACCTGGGTTTGAATCCTACAGCCCCACTTGTATACTGTGTGACCCTGAGCAAGACACTTAACTTTCTTGTGCTCCCAGGTCGTACCTGTAAACAAGCTTTCAGCTTAGTGTGTCTCTCCTGGTTTAAAAAAAATAATTTTATTGGATAACAAACTGAGAAAAATTATTCTTGTTTACAATTACATCCAACAATAAAAACAAAACAGTACAACAGATACAAAAAATACTGTAAACAAACAAATACTTGTTTTAAATGTTTGTACATAATATAATCTATAGTTATATACAGAATTGTTTATCCAAAACAATTACAATGTTTATAGAATAAACTAGTCAATGATGCTCTGAAACACCCCAGTGGTAATAAAACCTGCATTGCCATCTTTGTTTGCATTGTTTCCCATGTTCAGGGGACTATTACTGATAGTGATTTTACTCCACATTTAGTTCTGCTCCTTAGGATCTGAAACGGTTGCCAAGATGCAGATCTAAGGGAGTATTTAGAGATAGTTTTAGGCTGTCATTTGTTTAGCAAAAAAAAAAGAAGGTAACATCTGTAATACAAACTTGTACACAAAAATATACCAGTTATAATCCCTTCGATCAGACAAAGGTGTCTAGCCAACTACTCTACATAAAGTACATCTATGGGTATTGTAAGGTAACTTTCTTAAAAATCTCAATGCACTATTGTAAAGTGGATCTAATGAACCAAGTACTGTCTCCACTGCATTCCTGTCAATAAAATTACCGTAGTCCAATATATGTAAAAATATACAGGTAAAAACAAAGATGTAACTAGTAGCTTCCTTAATGAAAAAATGAAATAATGATTGCTTTCTGAAAAAAAATCCTAATAGCTGCTTTAATTTGATATAGGTGTTTTTAATATGAAGCTCAAGTGTTAAGGGATTATCTAGTACTAAATCTAGATATTTGTAAGAATAAACCCTAGTGATATTAACACCAGAGACTGCTTGAATAGTCCTTGTGATATCCATTTTATTATTTCGCTTTTCAAAGAGTATGTTTGGGCAAGCAAACAGGATTCTTTGTTGCATAGGGAGGGAAATAAGTGGTAGTCAGGAGGTGATCCTTCCATTGCACAGGACACTGGTGTGGCCACACCTGGAATACTACACGAGATACTGAGGTCAACACCTGAGGAGAGACTGCAACAAGGTTGGTCATTGTCTACATATCTTTAGAAAATGGGCATGTAAAACTCTGTCTCCTGATTGGCTAGTTCCCTACCCAGAACCTTGGTCCATCTGAGAACAGACCCCTGGTTACAATAAGTGCCAGTGGCAGCTGGTCACTGAGCTTATGGGGCCAGTTAGAATTTTCAACTTTCAAACTACCGCCATTTTTTCTCCTGCTTAGCAATTGAGTCGGCAGATGATAACCCCCCCATCTGTCTTATATGTGGCAAACAGTAGTAGGCACATTTAGAAAAAAAAAGTAAGACATAAAAGAAAAGAAGACTCAGTGCTGTCTTCTCTCCTGACCCGTGATTGTCCGTGCATGACTCTCGGAGAGTGGACTGCGCTCTCGCTCTCCCTCCTTCACCTGGCAGATCACTCACTTCCCAACAATGACAGTACCAATGCTGTTTATATTTAAAAATTAAAAAAAGAAACACACTCCAGCATTTACTTTTGTGGTCCTGAAGAGAGAGAATTCATCCTTTCTCCTACAGCAGCACTCTCCTGACCGAACATTTGCACTGTGTGACAACTGCTGCACTTCTAAAACAGTTTCCCCCACTGTCCCCTAACCCTGTTATTCTCTGGCTGTGATTGTTACATTAAAAAAATACTGTTTCCCAATGTGAACAGTTAAAGCAATGTAATGATTGGTTTCTTAGTGCCAGAAGTGAAAAGAAAACAAAACACAAAGCAGACTATTTTCCAGTGCCCATCAGTTAGGCTGCTGGCCCAGCCCCTGCTAACATTCATGCTGTTACAAATGTATAACAATAATAGAAAGCACTACCTCCTATTAAAAAAAAAAACAACACCTTCAGTTAAAATAAATACATTTTAGACTGCTGCCATCCCATATCTAACTTGTACCTCTTCACTTCCTAGTTTAAGGATGCAGGCTCGAGCGGCTAACAGCCGCATCTTCAGACCAACCAGACAAAAAAAAAAGTCTTACAAATAAGGGCACAGAACTGTTTTTTAAAAACATACAAGCAATGCCAACAAATTGCAGGAGTGAAACTGTACAATATGCTCTCATCTGTAGTTCTGGAAGTTGTGGTGGTGGTAGTGGGGGGAATAACTGCAACAGAATGGCTCTAGGGGGGAGCAACACAAGATGGAACAGCATAAAAAAGGGGATGGACTACTTTACTAGCAACAGTAATTTTCTAGTCTTTCTATTCATTTTAAACTAATTTTCTCTCTTATTTTATTACTTAATTAAACATGACACAGATGCCCATTTTCTAAGAGCAATAATACCCTCCAGAGTGGGTGGTATGAGCTATGCTGGACCTTCTAGGGGCTATAAGGCCCTCCACCTGTAGCATGGGGCCTCATTAAGCCCCTGGGCAGTCAGGTATTGCCCAACACTGCCCACCCTGTTGGGTATTATTGCTTACGTGTCACATTGGTTTATTTACTGGTATCTATAAAGGTTAATCATATTTGTTCTTGTGCTGCTCCTAATACATTTCTTGACTACTTAAACATGTATTCAATTTTTGTGCTTTGATTCACTATTCTGCAATTGTATTCTGCTACCACCACAATTTTATTTTGAACTTTGTGATCACTGTTTTGCCTATTTAAAAAGGGTTGGCTCCATTCAAAAAGTAAACCAAGTGTATATATGCTCTTACCTGTAAAATACTCCCCTCTCATCCTGGGGACAAAGCTGGACTCTTGCTTTTCCTCAAATATTTGTAATTCTAGGTCAGAATAATGAAATCCTTGAGTAATATTTCTATAATTGCTGCTGTGTATCTGATGACCTTTTATTTCATGTACTTGTTCATTTACTGTATAAACTGAATAAATATAAATTAACAAAAAAAAAGGAAAAGATACTTCCCTCTCTCATGTAAGAGGAAACACTGGCATTGCATGGCTGAGGCTAGCCCCTCCCTCTTGTACAGTTATATTAATGTTCTTTTAATCACATTGTTTTCTAAGTAAATAAAATATAGTACAAGTTAATATTTAATTCTTCTTTTCAGAGCTGTGACTAGTGGAAAAAATAAAATAGGATAACCTCATATCTTACCCAGTTTCTATCTTAGGAAACCTTAAATCCACGAACCCGTAGGTATTTGAATTATCAAGTATACTGTGTGTCAAAAATATACAACTCTATTAAATTAAATGTATCAGAATAAAATGCTACTAAGTTCATTTCTAAATTATGCATCAACTCACCAAACAATGAAATAATTTTTCTGTCCTTTAACTTAGTCAGGTTTTCTTTCTTTAACTATTTAGGAACCTGAACATCTAAAATGGCAACAGCATAGGCATCACTAATATATTCAAACTGGTCTTAAGTGTAATAGTTCATTTATTTTATTCTTACACTTACCATCCTATCTCTTTAATTACTTTCAAAGAAATGCTGATGACTCCAGTAAAAAAAATGGAAAACATAATAGTTAAACAAAGTTCAGTCTGACGTTTATATTTCCATAGATTTCTCCTACCCCTTGTATATTACTGAGGAAATTTGCACTAAAGCTGGGTCTTTATTCCCTAGAGTTCTTCTGCCTTACAGTTTGTTCCCCATGTAAAGTCATAGTTCTCTGTGTTGCTGTTACAGTCTGTTGCTATAGGAGTAACTGTATTGTAACAAGCAGAGTATTATGACATCAGGTGTGGAATAAGCAATAGGAACTGATAAACTCCAAAGGAACAAAGATCCTGTTTTTATGTAAATGACCTCAGTAATAAATAACAAAGAGAAAAAATACAGCGGTAATGTGAAATATAAGCTGAACTGTGTACAAATAGTATATTTTTTAAAGTTCTGCTGGAGGCATCAGCTGCACTTTAAGGATTTTGCACTCTTTATTTTTTTTGTATTGTATCACTGGGTTTCTAAAAGAAAATGAAATACAGATAGTTTTAATGTCCCTTCACACTAATTATCTTCTGTTACTAGGATGCCTCATATAATACCAATTTCATTACCCTATTTCTTTAGCAGCTTTTTGGCTCCATGCAGATTTTGTCATTATGGATGACTCTGAGTCATTCTGTTTCAGCTCTCCTTCACAGAGAATCAAGAGTAGGGCTGCAGCTGATGTCACCAATGTCTGACGTCACAACACGCAGGCACAACATGATGACACTGCTGTACTCCAAACTGCAGTCAAGCAATACCCTTAAAAGTGCATAAAGTGCAAAGAGCCTTATCAGTGTGGATTAATTTTGCATTTATTAACATAGGACAGATCACATTGTTTGCTACAAGCAACAAGCTCACTCCTAATGGAATTATTAGCTTTTATGACAGATAAAATGGATTCCCTGCTGTAATACGCTATAGGTAGGTTTACACACATGTTGGGTTTTGGCACTGTTACAGCATGAGTGTGCGAAGTGCACCATCGTATCCATTTCCAGTGCGTCCACAAAGAGGAACTGTGAAGTGACGTAGACAGTTTGGAAGTGTTGCAGGCAGCCTGGCTCCCCATTTGCTTCCCCCTTGTAGAAACAAAGAAGCAGACATTCCCTTTTGTGGTATCACACATTTGTAACTTCCCCTCGTGAGCCACAAATGTGCATGCACAAACAAAAGTTGCACAACATACAATTTCTGCTGTAAAATTACTCCCTGACACAAAATCAAAAATCAATTTTGTTATGACAGAAATGTAGAATTTAAGACCATACATTTTTTGAAAATTTGGTATCATTGCTATATACACTAAGGGTGTGTGTGCTCTGATATATGTTTACATATGCAGTTACTGTTATCATTTTAAGTGTACCTTCTTGAGTTCTTTGGGTGATAGAACTACAAAGTGAAGTTGAGCAGTTTGGGAACACAAAGGACTTGAGAAGAAACTCTTCTAAAGTAACACAGGAACTACACATATAAGAATATCATAAATCATAGTAAACACATTTGTTTTAAAAAATGGAATTTGAATTTATGTAGAATACAGATGTTTTACTTTAGAGAATATTAGTCTTCTCTGTGGGAAATGAACTATGCCAACTGAACATCAGAACTTTAGAAATGTTTGCATGAGACACCCTCTTATGGTTACTATGGACTGCAGGAGCATCCCCGACTAATTACAACACTTCCTTCAGTTGCACATGAGGTACTTTTATCACCGTAGGAGTAACTCATGCATTGAGACACTTTATCATGCTTCTAGCTGAAGAACAGTTTTTTAATTAATAAAGTTAGTGATCTACAATAATTTTATGGGTCTGTTTGGAGGGCCTCATATGGATCTAAGAGTGTCACCTCTTGCATCCTTAGGACCACAGAACTGTTCACCTTTGATTCACAGTCCTCTGGTCCTAATTATGTATGAGGCAACACTCTTACATCCACAAAAAGCCCTCCCACCAGACCTATAAACTTATGTGAGTACCAGATATTTATTTATCAGGAAAGACATACTGAGCTGGTATCAGCTCATTTCCAGATGCGCCTGGGGGCTGAGGAGAGAGAACAGATACAGACTATAGAGTAAAAATACATTGACTGGAAATAAGTATATCAAAATAGATAAAACAACAATGTTTAAGAATAAATTGACAACCAGCAAGTTACATGCAGTAAATTGTGGACTGATCAAAGATCAATTAAATAAAAATCACTTATTAAAATAAGAAACATGGGGAATAAATGATGTTAGGGAAGTAGGAAAATGATGAAGACAGTGAATGGGAGTTATGGTTGAAGGGTGATCAAACCAAAATCAAAAACAACTACAGGAGTGGGAAGAGAAATCTCAGAGGAGAAATTTAAGAGCTGGAAAAGAGGGAGTCGAGTGAATAGAAGGGGGAAGGAAACCCCATAATTTAGGGAAGTGATAAGAGAAGGAAGCTTGCCCAGCAGATTTCATTTGAGGAATAGCAAAAAAAAAAAAAATAAATAAAATTAGAACAAGTATTGTGAAGGAAGTAAGAGGATAAAGGGGGAAGGAGAGGAGAGAGGCAAGATACATAGGGAGAGAGCAAAACCAAAATTTAGAGATAAAAGACACGGTGGATAAGGCACCTTGCATCAAGAGAAGGGAGGGAGAGGGAAGAATACTGGCTATAATGATGTTTATGCAAGGGCTGATCAAGGGCAAAATGGTTTCATGTTAAAATCGTGAAAATATAATCATGATTGATTTAATAGTGCATACATTTCAGCAAATCAACAAATAGCGCCTGCACAAAATCGCCATTGTAAATATGGCACCGGTGTAAATATTGCGATCCTGGCAAAACTGATACATCAAGTTACAGGACAAGTGCTCCTGATCTTAACAATGCTCTGAGCGATCCTCTTTGCAGGCTTCCACTAATCTTGGTGTTGCTTGCAATTTCCAGTTTCAAGTGTAACTTGAAATATATCCCCAGACTGGTATCAGTGCGCAGTGTTTTCTTTAGAGAAAAACAATACTATGGCAGTGTTTACTTGTTTAACTTTGATGTTTAATCCTAGTGTTACCTTGTCATTTCACTGCTGTAATTTTCTATCTTTCATGTAACTCTCTCTCTCTCTCTCTCTGATCAAAGCACTCGATGCAGTTCTCAAAGTATTTTAAACTGTTCAGCTGTGAAATTATGTTAAACTGTTCAGCTGCATCATTTGCTTCAATCGGACAGCGCGCGCAAGAGAGTTACATCGGGAGCGGAGCAGAGCACTGACAAGGTAACACTTGCTTTAAACACTGCCATGTGATCAGAACACTACGCAATGACAAGGTGACGCAGAGGTATTGCTCTCTAAAGCATACCTTTGCAAGAATTTCAGCAGTTCATCAGTTTAGTAAATGTCCAGAAACCGATTTCCTGATTCAGTGACACAGAGATGTGTGGTTTCTGATCATAGGGAGATTCTCGGGGTGAGAAGCAATGCAAGCCAGAATGAACTTAATAGTTTGGTAGTGGTATGCATGATAGAAAAAGATCCACGATCGCGATTTAAACAATCACTGTTTTTGTACAGCAGTATTCGCTGTTATGTCCAGGTGCTGTTATCTTGCGGTCGCCAATAATACTTTGGTTATATTTGATTTGCGATTTTGTAGTCACGATTTTTTACTCACTATCATCATGGGATAGAAACATAGATGTAACCCCCGGACTCCTGCCTTTTTGCAAAATGACAGGTGGCATGCTGTTGAAGCTGACAGCAGTACCTGCTGGGGACTGGGTTCGGGGAGGATTAGGTTACTCGGCACAGGGGGCCTAGGTTTGGCTACTCTGCACAGGGGCACCCAAGTAATTCCGAACACAGGAAGCAATAACTGTAATGTCCAGAACCAGGAATGAGATTCTACAGTGTGGCTTTTATTCACATCCAAGCTGAACAAACAAAGCATAGACGGACCCCCACGGGGCTACATTCCTGGTAATGCAGATTAAAGACAACAGAACACTTCTTCACATTTCAGCCCTCAGGCTCTGAACCCACCAGGCACACAGCCCGGACTTGCACGCAGCTTTGGGTACACAGCCCGACTTGTACGCTACTTGGGTTTTTCCCCACTGGCCCGGGTCCTCCACAGGCCACTTGATCCATGGTCCATTTGGGGAAATGAACCAGTTTTCCAATTGGTGGCTCCCCAAACCACCTTAGAGCCTTCGACCCCTAGAGGGAATTTTCCTTCCAATCCCATGTCTGGGTACTTCCCTCATCACTGGCCAAGTGCATGAGGCAAAGTAGAAATCCACAGAGCAAATCCGTAGAGGTGGACCTGGTCACTAAAGATGGGGTGTCTCCCACCTTCAGCTCCCACAATCCATACCCAGCCATTTCTCTGGATACTAAACAACTCTTTTGTGAAAGCTTGGCAATGTAGATTACTGGGTAGATGTATGTCACATCTCCTCTACATGTCTTGACTTCCCCTATATGCTGGACTTGAACATACTTTTACTTTTAGCTAAGCCTATTACTTTAGGCCTCCCACTACTTTTGTAGTCCAATCCCCACTACCACACAAGTCCAGGGTGAAAACATGTGCCCTTTAGAAAGAGCAGAAACTCATCCTCTGGTTGCAGGTGCCCCACAGGCGAATCACGAAATCTACTAGTTTCCCAAAACTTTTGGACCAAATAAGGCAGCTTCTCCACTAGCAGTAGCCAGGTGGTTGCCCCTGGAATATGCAGGCTAAACTTTCCTGCCCCATCCAGACCCGATTCAGTGGTCTCCACCACTTCAGAACTAGCTTCTGTGTCTCTCTTTAGGTGGAAACACACGCCTTTTTCCTAAATGTAGCCCTATATCAGGGCTGAGGCTCCAAGAGCCTAACACAGAGCTGCTGTGCTCCTCTCTCAGCAGGCTCCAAACTCCAACTGACCTACAGACTACTGTTCAATCCTCCCAAAATTCTACTCCAACTCCCTGCTGCAGATTCCATTGTAGCTCATGCAGCTGCGATAGTTCTATGGTGATGTCATCCCTCAGTCTCAGCTGAGACTGAGAACAGAGTGAGACAGTGTGAAATCCATTTAACTGGAGTTTCACAAGCTGCCTTCTCTGCCTACCACTAGGTCTTACTGGGATTCTAGTAACCCTGGGTAACAAGGGGGTTACACTCGCCCTTGACCAGGAAAATGACTGTCCGCAGTCATTGTTTACCCGGCTTTAGGCCACCCCACCCTATGCGCTAACTGCGGAGGGGGGTGATCAGGCCCCCTCCTACCATATGCGAGCACAGGCAGGCAACACTAAGGGCCTAGAGGCCTTTAGCTGACATATCAGCCTCTACTCTACCCATTTACTATGGACTCCTAGTGGCTCTGGTAGAACTGTCCACAGCATAGCCCTAATAGATCAGCACTGCAGTCCCTATGGCCATTCAGGACCACAGCCTGTCTATCCCCCCCTAGCCTGCTAGGGAAAATCTGTCTGCCTCCAACTTAACACCCAAAAATAAAAACAACCCGGGGACCTCCCTGACCTTGGGCAACCTGCAACTGCACACCAAGAAAATAATACCACATTATTACATTACTTTACTGCCTCCCTACCCCCACAACCACACCCGTGGAAGGAAAAGGGTTAATACAGTAACAACAACAATAACAACACCACAGTACTTTAAATTACTACACACTAAAGTACTAGTGAGGAACTCCGATGAGCCCCTCCTCCTCTTCTTGTCTTCTCTTCTATCTTCTCCAGGAACACCTGCAAGGAAAAAAAAGACAACACACACTCCTAATCTGCATACACAGTCTACCTAAACCCCTACCATCAAAACACTGGAGAATCCCAAAAAAGATTTTTTAGAAAAGAGTAGAAAACAGTATATACACTAGAAAACAGTAGAAAACAGTGACATTATTTACAATACACATTTGGGGGGATGGAGTGCCCTAAAAGTGACCACAGTGCCCGAAGGCTAGTCCATTAAAGAGTCTGTCCTGGGCCGGAGCCCAGTGAAGCACAGTTCTAACAGGCCAAAGTCTCGAACAGGAGAGTCTTTGAGGACAGTTCACACATTTTGGGGTCTGCTAGTGTAGGGTGTGTACTGTAATGTCATAAAGATAGAAAAGTTCAGACTTACCAGCCCCTTGTAGTACGAAAAATCTGAACTGACCTGCACCTCAGACGAAGATTCTCCCTGGCAGCATTTCTTCCGATACAGCTGGGCGGACATCTTCTGGGAACCACAGGAGGGCACATCTGCGAACTGCTGGGCTGATGTCATCTCTGGAGATGGAACCTTAGAACAGGAACAAAAAGGAAAACAGCTGGTCTGACGTCATCCGATTACCAGGATATGAAACAGGATACAGCTGGGCTGGTGTCCTCTCTGGATCTGAAGTCATCTGGTGGGCCAGTCGATGGATTCTGGAAAGGCCAGTGCACTGTAGAACTGATGAATGTGGGGCACCTGAGTCCTGGATGTCCATACTGGCGGATCAATAAAGGCACTTCAAGGGCTGGTGTGGCAGTATTGACTACCACTGCTTGGCTTCCATTTAGTAAGCACGGGCACATTTGCTGGGAGGTCCTTGCATTGAGGCCAATAGTACCGGGGGTCAGGAGCTTGAATTATTACCCCGTCTGGGCACACATAATTCACACAGTGGGAGATTTCACGTCCCTCTCCGTCCAATATTCGCACTCTGTCCATAAACAGTGTCCTGCCTCTCTTCCACTGGGTATATTTCTCATGAAACAGTCTGTCCTTTACATGCTTGTTTGCCCCAGGATGCACACCTTTCATTGCTTCAGCCCAGATCCAGGATTTCCTGCAGTTCTCAATCTCCTCCCAGACTTTTCAAGGAAAGGTAGGAAAGGTCTTACCATAGATCTCATTCGCCTTTCTATGAACCAGTCTCTCCTCTTTACTAGCCTTGGTCAACCTGAGACCGCTGGCCTGGCTTGGGGGTGGCCAGTCCTGGTTCCACCAGCTACGCATCCTTAACGAGATTAAAAATGGATCCCTGACTTCTTCTTCTTGCATAGCCAGGGCAGTGGCATCACCACTCTCTTCCATGCATTCCTCCGAGGCAAGAGCTTGAGGCTATGTACCCATTCCTTTTTCACAAGGCCACATAGGTTCCCTCTCATCTTCTTCCTAACTAAGGATCTGAGCCCAGAAGTGAGCAGTCGTCCTGACTCCTGAGACTATCCACTTATCACTAGGCGCAGACGTTGACACCTCCCATTCAAAAGCCTCCTGCAGCTCATCTACTCTAATGAGACTTGGGCTAGGCCCCCCCTCCAGGGATGCTTTATCCAAACTTTCTTTCTGGGATCCAGCATCTGAAATTTCAACATCTGGTTTTGTCTCTAACTCTGCACCCTCTAGCTTTGTGCCACACTCCCCCGAGGGGCCTTCTTCCACAGGCTCCGCCTGGTGCTGTGTGCTGCCAACTGCAGATTCATGAACCTTTGTCCATGTGGGAGCCAAATGAATTTGAGGCGCTTTATACAAGCCATATTTTTCTAGGCATCCAGCACAGTGAGGTATCATGAAGATGTCCCTTCCAACTCTCAAGCATATTTGACACACATGCACTGGAAAACCAGGAATCACCACATGAGGAGGCAGTTGTTCTCCATAGCACCACTTTTCAATATCCCTCAGTCTATTTACTGCTGCTGTTACTGCAACCCGGGCATGGTCCGGGTAACGAGCTGGTCCTGAGGCCATAACTGCAGAAAAACAAACAAAAGTTCACTGTAACTGAAAGTCCCACTTTACTGAACACTTTTTTTTACTTTTAAAATGGCTCCTCTGCTGCTGTGTTTACTCTACTACCCCACCCTGTAATGGCGGTGGCAGCACTCCTGTGCATCAACATTCAGAAATTGGGTCAAACCACTGTGCATCTGATTTACACACACTACTGATAACTTTTGCTCAAACTGCACAAACTTGCACTGTTCTTGTTCTAAACACATTTACATGATTTTCCACGGACTTTTCACTTGCTGGAAACATTTCTTTGACTCACAGTCCCTTAAAGCTTCAGGTTTTTAAGCACAGGATTGCCTGTAAACTAGTGCTGCACATTTGGCTACAACTCACAGTCTCTCTCTGGCTTTAAACTTTAAACTGATGCTGAACTCATTACTATGCACACAGTCAATGGCTTAACATACTTGCACTTGCTGGTAGGACTTGCCACAGTCATTACTTGCAAAGCGACTACACTGCTGCACACACATTTAAATGGCTTTTAGCAGAAAATCACTGTTTGAGCAATTTCACTGTTGGTACTTACTGTTATCAGTAGCTGTTAGCTGCGATGGGGAAACGGCCTGCAGCCAGTCTTGGAGGCCTCAGAACAGAAACGGGTGGGCAGTCCTGCCGATTGTCTCCTCGACCACCACACTTGCAATTGAGATGATCAAATCGCGGGTTGAGCCCGATTTTAAACAAACAAGTCTATTTTTCGAAGGTTTACAGCGTTTTTAAAACTCTGTGACGCTCCTCCACAAACCAGTACACGCACTCCACTCACACTCCCTCTCGAATGCTGGGGCAGTCACTGTAAAGCTGGCTGAGGGGCGGGACTGATTGCAGCCTCACAAAGCACACGATGCCATACAAATGAGCCTCTTCTTCCTCGCAAGTGCTCTTCTTCTCACAGTGATCGTCGAGCAGGCAAATTTAAACTGCAGAATGCTTTTTTTTTCGCAACTGACTCAACGGCGGGAGCCCATTTCAGCCATTTAACATAGCCATTCACACCTGCAAGTTTCTCAGTTCATTCAAAAAGCATTTCCAATGTCCAGGGCACAATTTTCCTGTTGCTATCCCTAGTCTTCCACACTTTTCTTTACCACAGCTCATTTTAAAAGCAGGCAAAAATGCTGTAAACAATTGATGCAGGACAAGGGCACACTCTTTGGCTTTACTGCTCAATCAATCAATCAATCAATCAAAATCTTTATTTATTCAGGCGAACATCATTGAGCAAAGCTCATTTACAAGATGGACCTGAGTGGTCATACAAATGAGGATACAAGTATTATTACATAGACAAGAATAGCATAAACAGCAATACAATGACATGAAATGGTTATATACAACAATTTACATATATACAAGTAACAGTAGAACCATTTAGCCTGTAAAGAAAAAAGGGACAAAGGGAATCGCGGGCATAAAATATAAATTATAGGGTCTAACTAGTTTTTATGAGAATATAATAGGTGATTTGGAAGATAGAAATTTAATTAATATAATGGGTCGGAAAAAGGAAGGTGGGTCAGGTAGGGGATTAGGCTGTATAAAAGCAATTGCAGAGCTCTGGAAAAAGGGTGGAGAACAATCTTTTGAAAGATGCCAGAGGTAGTAGGCTATCTAGCTTCATGGATTTTTGGAGAGAGTTCCATGCAACTGCTAAGGTATAGCTGAAAGCAGCCCTCCCAAACCGGCTACAGGCATTGGGGACCTTTAATATGATGAGTTTACTGATCCTTAAGGTGTAAGGCCTAGTTGTAATTTGGGTAAAGCAATCAGTGATATAGGTAGGTAGTTTGCCTGTTAACGCTTTGAATATCCAGATAGCAGCATTCCTATTTCTTCTGTGTTGTAATGATGTCCAGTTGACTGCCATATAAAGGGAGCAATGATGGGTGCTGGAGGGAAGGTCAGTAATAAATATTATGGACCTGTGATACAGGGTGTCCAGTTTATGTAAGAGATGAGCGTGAACAATGGCAGTAGAGAAAATCAGCATAGTCAATGAGGATAGGAATGAGGCCTGAATTAACCTTTTATGGAATCACTGTTTAGGTAATGTTTTATTCTAAAAATAGTCCAAGCCTCTGTCTTAGCTTTTAAGTAGCTCTTCAATATGGACAGAATAGTCAAGCCTGTTATCTATCCAGACTCCAAGGTATTTGAAGTTATCAACAAATTCCAGTTTCTCTCAAGTAAGGTGGATAATTGTAGGTGGTGGATGTTGGGGTGGTGGTAGAGCAACTCTTTGTGGCAAAGAACATAGCTTTTGTTTTTGGCATTTAGAAGTAGTTTTTTGTCAAGTAGATTGTGCTGCAGAATGGAGAATTCGGTTGTAACAGTTCACAGGCTTTAGAAGGTGAGGGATTGCTGACATATAATACAGTATCATCAGCAAACAGATGAATGTTAGATTGAGTGAGGTTGGCATCAATATTGTTTATATAAATGGCAAAGAGGATAGGGCCAAGAATAGAGCTTGTGGTACAACCCTTAGCAGTGGTTTTGAGGTGGATAGGTAATTTCCATTTTTAACCAGTTGTGACCTATCTGAAAGGTAATCCTTAAACCAGTTGAGTGATAGGGAATCCAGGCCTAGTGAGTTAAGGAGGTGATTAATAAGTCATGATCCACTGTGTCAAAGGCTTTACTCAAATCCAGAAACACAGCACAGGTACAATTTTTCTTATCCAAGGCAGTCTGTAATCGTTAGTTACCTTGGCTAAGAGCAGTAATGGTGCTATGCTTTGATCTGAATCCAGATTGTGCAGAATTTAGAAGGTTGTTGTTATCCAGATAGTCCCTTAATTGAGAGTTTACTAGTTTTTCGAGCATCTTGGATAGTACTGGTAGGATGGAGATAGGCCTGTAATTGTTGAGATCCCTAGTATCACCAGATTTGAGTAATGGAACTACTTGAGCTGTTTTCCAAGTAGAGGAATGGATCCAGTAGTTAGGGAGAGATTGAAGAGATGAGTGAGGGGCAGATAAGACATGTGAAGCAATTTTCAGGAAATAGGGATCCAGAGTCTGCACCTGCACTCTTAGTAGTGTCTAATCTAGAGAGGAGATCTTCCATTTCTTTCACGGATATTGGGATGAAGGAAAAGTTGAAGTGGCCATTTGTCCCCAGTAGTTTGCAGGTTCAAGGAAGATCTCAGGATATTTGCAGGTGATGAGTCAAATGCTAGGCCAGCTGTGGTGAAGTGAACATTGAAGGTATTTAAGATTTCTTGTTTACCTGTAATTTCTGTATCATTTAGTAGCAGTTTGGAGGTTAAGGCAGGAGTGAATTTTTGTTAAGAAGTCCTTTTATTGTACCCCAGAGTCTGGATGGGTTATTGTAGGAGGCATCCAATTCAGCTGTATAATAGGCAGTTTTGGCATTTCTTATTTTTTTTGTACATGAATTCCTTGCTTTTCTGAAATTTAGCCAATCTCTGGTGTCCTTTGTTTTTCTTGCATTTTTCCACAGTTTGTCTCTGGTTCTCAAGGCTGCTTTAAGCTCAGAGGTGAACCAAGGGCAGGATTTTACCTTAGTTCTGATACTGGTGATAGGTGCATGAATATTGAGAGCATTAGTGATAATATCCTTTAAAGTCTGGAGGCTATTTCAACAGAGGTTGTAAAATAGAAATCTTGCCAATTAGTTACTACAGGTCATGGAGGTAACCTGAGATATTGAAATTCTTTTTGACCTTTGAGGACAAATTCTGCAGGATTTGGTGGTTTGAGTGTGGATCTTATGCCAGCTAGGGTAATGGTCACTCACATCACTCGGCAGTACTCCTGCATGTGAATATAAGTGAGGCTTGTTTACCAACATAATATCCAAGAGTAAGCTGTTGCTGGAATTTCTTAGGTTGATCCTAGTTGGGTCTTTAATTAGCTGAGTGAATCAAAAGGTGTCAAAGGTTATCAAGGTGCAGATACATTAGACAGCCAGTTTAAATAAATCACCAAGGATGATGGTATCTTCAGGGCCTAGGTTGAGAATTGACCCTAGGTGAAAGCAATTTAAGGCCTGCAGAGGGGGCTATACGTCCAATCAGTTTAAATGAAGATGAATTAGGAAGGGATATTTTGATTGATAAACATTCAAATTCATTTGGCTCGGATGTGTTGATGAGGCAGGTTGCAGAGATGGTGTCCTTAATGTATATGGCCACCCCACCACCCCTGGAAGAGCGATCTGCTCTGAAGAGCTGATAATTGGGAAGGTTTACAACACTGTCTTTTGTTGTAGGCCTGAGCCAAGATTCAGAGAATGACCAGAAATCAGGAAGAGTATGTGCCACCCAAGCCTGTATTAAAGATGAACTTTTTAGGAGGCTGCAAGCATTGAAGTGTATGAAGCTTAGGCCTTTTATGGAAGTCAGATCAGCAGGGGAAGATAAACTTACAATGGGGCCAGGATTAATCTCAATAGTGCCAATGCAGAAAAGGAGGTAGAAGATTAATTTGAGTAGGGCACCAAGGGATAGGGATAGAGAGTGATCAGAGCGTTTCCTCTTAGTCCTAGGTGCCCACTGTGTAGTGGGAGATGGTCCTGTTATATAGGTGTGACTTTTATCATAACATAGGAGTCTGACTGACAGGCATAGTGGGTTATTATAAAGCCAGGATACATGTAAGGGGCTAGGGGAGTGCTGGATTGTTAGAGAGGCTTTATGTGGGATGCTCCTTGGTAAACAGTTGCCATTTTAAACAGCAGCATAACATCCACAGCACACAGTGACACACTTGTTAGCTTGCTTCAGCTTTTTGGGCTACCCACTGCCAGATAGCCAAAATGCTAGCCCCTTGCCCATGCACCTTCCTTCCCAGAATTAAATCCAAAGTGGTGCCTCCATTTTTGTAACCCCCAGACCCCTGCCTTTTTGCAAAACGACAGGTGGCATGCTGTTGAAGCTGACAGCAGTACCTGGTGGGGACTGGGTTTGGGGAGGATTATGTTACTCGGCACAGGGGGCCTAGGTTTGGCTACTCTGCACAGGGGCACCCAAGTAAATCCGAACACAGGAAGCAATAACTGTAATGTCCAGAACCAGGAATGGGATTCTACAGTGTGGCTTTTATTCACATCCAAGCTGAACAAACAAAGCATAGACGGATCCCCAGGGGGCTACATTCTTGGTAATGCAGATTAGAGACAACATAACACCTCTTCACATTTCAGCCCTCAGGCTCTGAACCCACCAGGCACACAGCCCGGACTTGCACGCAGCTTTGGGTACACAGCCCGACTTGTACACTACTTGGGTTTTTTCCCACTGGCCCGGCTCCCCCACCGGCCACTTGATCCGTAGTCCATTTGGGGAAATGAACCAGTTTTCCAGTTGGTGGCTCCCCAAACCACCTTAGAGCCTTCGACTCCTAGAGGGAATTTTCCTTCCAATCCCACATCTGGGTACTTCCCTCATCACTGGCCAAGTGCATGAGACAAAGTAGAAATCCACAGAGCAAATCCGTAGAGGTGGACCTGGTCACTAAAGATGGGGGTCTCACACCTCCAGCTCCCACAATCCATACCCAGCCATTTCTCTGGAAACTAAACAACTCTTTTGTGAAAGTTTGGCAATGTAGATTACTGGGTAGACATATGTCACATCTCTCTACATGTCTTGACTTCCCCTATGTGCTGGACTTGAACATACTTTTACTTTTGGCTAAGCTATTACTCTAGGGCCTCCCACTACTTCAGTAGTCCAATCCCCACTATCACACAAGTCCAGGGTGAAAACATGGGCCCTTTAGAAAGAGCAGAAACTCACCCTCCGGTTGCAGGTGCCCCACAGGTGAATCACGAAATCTTCAATTCCCAAAACTCTTGGACCAATTAAGGCAGCTTCTCCACTAGCAGTAGCCAGGGGGTTGCCCCTGGAATATGCAGGCTAAACTTTCCTGCCCCATCCCCTCACGGATGGGGCACTGAGACCCAATTCAGCGGTCTCCACCACTTCAAAACTAGTTTCTGTGTCTCTCTTTAGATGGAAACACACACCTTTTTCCTAAATGTAGCCCTATATCAGGGCTGAGGCTCCAAGAGCCTAGCACAGAGCTGCTGTGCTCCTCTCTCAGCAAGCTCCAAACTCCAACTGACCTACAGACTACTGTTCAAACCTCCCAACATTCTACTCCAACTCCCTGCTGCAGATTCCACTGTAGCTCATGCAGCTGCGATAGTTCTATGGTGATGTCATCCCTCAGTCTCAGCTGAGACTGAGAACAGAGTGAGACAGTGTGAAATCCATTTAACTGGAGTTTCACAAACTGCCTTCCCTGCCTACCAATAGGTCTTACTGGGATTCTAGTAACCCCGGGTAACAAGGGGGTTACATAGAAACATAGAACCATAGAAGTATAGAATTTGACGGCAGAAAAGGACTGCTTGGCCCACCTAGTCTGCCCATTTCTTTGCCTAACGGATAAGCTGCAGATCCTAGTTAACCAGCAGCCTACTTCCTCCTTCCCCTCACTAGAATTGCCTCATGTCTGTCCCATGCATTCTTGAATTCTCCTACTGTTTTTGACTCTATGACCTCCTCAGGAAGGTTGTTCCATGCATCTACATCCCTCTCTGTGAAGAAATACTTCCTCACATTACCTCTGAGCCGTCCCCCCTTTGTCTTCAAATTGTGTCCCCTTGTTCTTGCACATCTCTTTTTTTGAAAGATGCTACCCTCTTGGACTTTGTTGATTCCCTTGAGGTATTTGAACGTTTCTATCATGCCCCCCCCCTCCTTTCCTCGAGGCTATACATCTTAAGCTCCTTTAGTCTTTCTTCATATGTCTTCTGGTGCAGACCCTTCACCATTTTGGTTGCCCTCCTCTGAACAGCCTCCACCCTGTCTATGTCTTTGCGGAGATGGGGTCTCCAGAACTGTACACAGTACTCCAGATGTGGTCTTACCAACTGTCTGTACAGAGGGCCAACGACTTTCCATTTTCTACTGGTGATGCCTCTCCATATGCATCCCAGTATCCCACCAGCTGCCTTCTCACATTGCTGGCCCACCTTTAGGTCATCTTATATGACTACCCCCAGGTCTCTTTCCATTTTTGTTGTTGTCAGTATCGCAACCCCCATTGTGCACTCCTGCCCTGGGTTTTTGTTTCCCAGGTGCATTACTTTGCACTTCATAATAATAATCATAATAATACTAATAATAACTTTATTTGTATGGCGCCTTTCCAATTCCAAGGCACCTTACAGCTTTAACATCAATTAAAACAGACATTAGAATCCACAGTGTTAAATATAGATAAGAATCATATTCAAAAATCAATTCAAGTTCCCAGGAAGGCCATTTGCCAAAGAAAGGTTTTTAGTTCTCTCAAATTCCTCCACAGAGTTGCACTCCCATAACCGACAGGGTAGAGAATTCCAAAGGGTGGGCAGAGCATAAGAAAAAGCTCTAGAGCCTGATGATTTAAGGTTCACCCTTGGAATCTCTAGCAACCCCTCATCGGCTGAGCGGAGTGATCGGCCAGGGGAGTAAGGAATAAGAAGTTCTTTCAGATAGGCTGGACCCTGACCATGAAGGGCTTTAAAAGTCAGTAAACTGACTTTAAAGGTGATCCGCCACTGCACGGGCAGCCAGTGCAGTTTGCGTAGCACCCGGGTAATATGACAGGACCTACTAGAGCCTGTCAAAACCTGGGTCACTGCATTCTGCACTAGATGCAGGTGGAAAATTTCAACCCCTGAAAGCCCAAAGTAAAGAGAGTTGCAGTACTCCAAGTGTGAGGACACAAAGGCCTGGAACAGTGTTGGAAGGTCGTCAGACGGAACCAGGTGCTTAACTCTGGTGATGTTCTTAAGATGGTAAAAGGAGGTCTTGACGACAGACGACATCTACGATTGCAGTGTCAGTCTGTCATCAAAGATCACCCCCAGGCTGCTCACCCATTCAGTGGTCGATAGAAAGATGCCACCAAGAAAAATTCCTGAAGGCGTACCAACACCTGACTCCTCTATCTGTCGACCCGGGTCCACAACCAATATTTTTGTATTTTCTGAGTTCAACTGCAGCCAGCTAGAATCCATCCATTCTTGGATTTCTTTCAGACAGTTGTTAAAGACTGAGAGAGCTCCATCCTGGTTGGGTGTAAAAGATGGGTATAGCTGGGTATCATCTGCATAGCAGTGAAACCTCAGCCTATACCGGCTTACAATATCTCCTAGGGGTAGCATATACACCGCGAATAGAATGGGTGACAGCACAGAACCCTGAGGCAACCCACACACCAAAGCTGTTGGTTTTGAGGAAATAATCCCAGACACAACACTTTGTGATCTTCCCGTGAGGAGTGAGGTGAACCATCTAAGGACGGTTCCTGCTATTACACATATATGCCTCAGGCATGCTATCAATACCATATGCTCCATGGTGTCAAAAGCTGAAGAGAGATCTAGAAGAACCAAGATGGAACATCTCTTCTGATCTCTCACCCTCAGGAGATCATTGAGCACCCGAACCAGCACTGTCTCGGTACTATGTCTTTTACAAAAACTGGACTGGAGGGGTTCATAGATGTCATGGATGGTTAAATGGTCCTCCAGTTGTGCTGCCACTACTTTCTCAATCCCCTTCCCAACAAAGGGAAGGTTAGAGATAGGGTTGTAGTTCGTGAAACAGTCTGGGTCCAAGCAGCTTTCTTCAAGAGTGGTGTCACCACCACCTCTTTCAGGGAGCTAGGGAACTCATCCGACTCCAAGGAGCACCAGACTATTCACACAAGGACTGGACTGATGATATCACTACAATGCAAGATTAGGGAAGTCGGTCCAGGATCCAAACTACAGCATGTAGGGTGCACACTCTGGATAATCCTCATGACATCCATGAAATCTAGCAGACTGAAGGAACTCCATGAAAACTGAGGAACAGTGAGCTCGCACTGTCCGACAGCAACCCAAGCAGAGGATACTGGCTGCAAATCCACCCTAATATCGGCCATCTTATTTGTGAAGAATTGAGCAAGCTCTTCGCACTCTAATTGAGAGAAAACTTTCCAAACTTGCAGACAGGCTGGGTTGCACAGTCTGTCTACAGTTCGAAATAGCTGAGCTGGTCGGTTCTGTGCAACCGCAATCTCCCTGGAGAGGAACTTTGCCTTCTTACAGGTGATTGCAGATTGATAGACAGAGTAATGGCCAATCAATCTAAGGTGGTCAATATCAAGGGTGGACTTACGCCAGCAACGCTCTAACCTTCGCCCCTGTCTCCGCATCTCCCTCAATGTCCCATCAAACCAGGGGGACTTGGGGCAATGGAAGAGGAGGCGCACATGCACTGAAGCAGTAGAATCCAGAGCCACTGTAACAGCCAAATTATAAGCTGACACGAGGGCTTCTGGGTCACTGCTCGCCAACACGGGGGATGAGAGGTCAAGCACAGCAGCAAGGCCTTGGGAGTCAATATCCCGTAAAGGGCGGTACTTAACCACCTCCACGTGGTAGGCCTTCTAAGGGGGGTGCAAAAACTGAACCTCACAGTGGAGTGATCAGACCAAACGACTGGTTCCACCCCATGTCAGAGGTCTCGATCCCTAGCAAGAAGATTAAGTCCAGAGAGTGTCCAAGTTTAAGTGTAGCAGTGGAAACCACCTGTGTAAGGCCCAGAGAAGTCAATAACTGGAGGAAGTGCTGACCAAATTGCGAGAATTCGTCATCAACCCAGGCATTAAAATCTCCCAGAACCATCAATCTGGGTGATTCAAATGCCATGTCGATGACGAAGTCCCCCACTTCCTGAAGGAATCGCTTCCCATCCCTGGGTGGATGGTAAAATGAGAATGATTTGAACGCCTACACCTGCTACCACGGTACATTCAAAGGACTCAACCTCCTCAATTGCTACTCTTGTGAGGCCCAGTTCTGTCTTGAAACAGACTGCAACCCCCCCCCACAGTCCAATCTCTGGCAGTGTATCACTGAGTACCCAGTGGGAGTCATAGCCTCCAATATAGGGCCTGAATTATCATCCAGCCAGGTCTCGGTGATGCAAGTCAGGTCCACTGAGCCAACAAGATCAACAATAATAGTGGTCTTGTTCCTAATGGACCTGGCATTGCACAACACCGCCTGACTTGGACGAACCTCAGAGGCTGTCCGGACCATCTGCCCACTGCATTCTGTAGTGCCCTTGGGTATCAGCACCAGACATGGCAAACTACGATCTGGGTTCCATTTCACCCCAGGGCACCTTCTGGATCTAACTACCCTAATACGGTTACCCCCCTCACCCATCCTCCCCTGTTCGCAACCCCTTGCCCTCCTCCCTCTCCTACACATAATTCCCAGCACTCTACAGTGCTGTTAGGTCTCAAATTGGAGAGATGGGGAATAAAAAGCGTGAAGGGCACGAAGAGAGGAGGATGAGTAGAGCACCACTGTGGGGATTAGAGGCCAACACATGCTACAACTACATAGCTGAACAGAACAAAAATCTACTTATAATGAAATAACCACAATCAAAATACGTTTACAGAACTTAACAAAAACAATTTAAAATCACTCCCTGCTCACCAATAGAAAAATCAAGCCTAAGCTTAGGTCTGAGGACAAAATCCCCCCTCATACAAACATAACACACCACAAAAATAAAGAAATAGTTAGGGTTCTCTCACCACCCCAACCACAAATAAATACAGAAAAAATGAAATTAAATTTTTCTCCCCCTCCTTGGCTCTCTCACAGCCGGGGGGGAGGGAAATAAATAATTAGGCACTCTCACTGCCAAATTATAAAATTAAAACACAGCTCAAAAATCAATAAACCATACAAAGTAAATATAATCTCCCCTCCAGTCCTCTCACGACCAGGGAGGTCAGATACTTTTGGCACTTCTCACTGCCAAAAATACATAAACTTAAAATAAATAAACATTAACACAAGTAAAATAAAATAAATAAATGGACACAAGGTCCTCTCACCACCCAGTTGTCCATAAAAAGAAAACATAAAATTTAGCAAATCATGGGGGGAAAGTCAAAGGTCCTCATGCCATAGGTCCCAGAGTCAGTTATATCCAATGGTTGATGCAGAGATAAAATCCATAAAATCCAAAAGATGTGAAGGTGAGAAACATACATAGTGCATTAATCCAAACAGAATAAAATCCGAAAGTAGCTCCAGGGGGTACAAGCAAGAAAAGGATCCCGGTCACCATGGCCAAATTTGGGAGAATCACCACACCAGTCTGAGGCCCCCTCACTACCCAACCAGGAACAACTCCAGGGAAATAATGTGGCTCTGATAAGGGACCTAAGTCAGGCCACAATAGCAGCTGAACCCAGGAATCCAGAGGGGCACAACACTCCAGCCAGCTCCCTGACTAGGTGAAAATTCGAATCCCCCCCTCACAGCCACAAATCCCACGGGAAAGCACCTGCTGGAGTTGGGCCTCACCACAATCTCCCACAGGCCAGTTCAGTGACAAACATTAAAGCCAGATGACCCAAAGTCAATTACAGGAAATTCCTCATACTTTCTCTGTGTTTTCTCGTCCTCCACAAAGTCCAGTTATCTTGCTTCATGATACTCAGCACTCCTGTTGTTACAGCCTCACACCTCTCAATGTAAATCCAGCCTCTCACACTTCTCAATGCAATAATGCAGTAGAACAGAGAGCTATAGTACTCCCACAAGGTCAAAATAGAGTACAAATTAAAATTTCCGCCCTCTCACAGTCCCTTCACCCTCTCACCATCCAGGGAGCAGAATGAAAAAGGCACTTTCAACAGCAGCAAAGCTACATGCAAAAAGGTCCCATATTCAATCAAATAATCCTATGGACTGGCTGCAACACCGGACAAAAAAATCAGAGAGGGAAAAGCAAAGGCAGTGTTCCAGCACCAATCACTGAGCCTTCTAGTTAAAAGTTAACAGTGCTCCACTTTTCCCGCATGCTCCTACTACTAAACTGAGCAGCAAGGGGACTAAACCTACTAGTTAGCAGCACTCCACTTTCCCGCACACTCCTACTACTACTAAATCGAGCAGCATGGGGGCAATGGGACTACGGGGCTATAAAACTAGAGTAAGTGCAAATATCACAATAAATAAAACATAAAAAAACGGGAATGAAAAACTGAAAATAAAACAAAAGTAAACTTAAAATAACTCAAAACATGAGGAGCAGCAGCAACACGCCCAGCCTAGCAGCGGCTAGATTTCCAATGGGGAAACCTTTGCATTGAATCTAAGCTGCCATACATTTGACCATTCCTCCAATCTTGCCATGTCCCTTTTCATCTTTTCCACCCCACCTTGTGTATCAACCCTGTTGCAGATCTTTGTGTCATTTGCAAAGAGACATACCTTCCCCTCAGTCCCTCCGCAATGTCTCTTATAAAAACATTAAAAAGGACCGGCCCCTGTACTGAACCTTGCAGTACCCCAGTAGTAACCCTCCTTTCTTCACTGTGGACTCCATTTACTATTACCTGCTGTGTCCTGTTGTTCAGCCAGTGTTTTACCCAGGCTACCACCCTATGACCCACTCCCAGACTGGCTAAATGTGTTTATTAATCTTTTGTGCGGAACTGTGTCAAATGCCTTGCTAAAGTTTAGGTAGGCCATGTCCACAGCCCCTCCCTGGTCTACTACTTTGGTCACCCAGTGAAAGAAATCAATTAGATTTGTTTGACATGACCTTCCTGCTGTGAATCCATGCTGCCTTGGGTCCTGTGCCCCACTGGCCTCTAGGTACTCAACAATTCTTTCCTTCAGAAGTGATTCCATCATTTTCCCTGCCACTGAGGTCAAACTGACAGGTCTGTAGTTTCCTGCCTCTGTCTTGCTCCCACTTTTGTGAAGGGGAATCACATCTGCCCTTCTCCAGTCCTCAGGTACCACACCATCCTCCCATGATTTATTAAAAATGGTAGTCAGTGGTGTTACTAGTTCTTCCCTTAGTTCTTTTAGAATTCTGGGGTGAATCCCATCAGGCCCCATTGCTTTATCCACCTTCAGTTTTAAGAGTTCTTTCAGAACCCTTTCTTCTGTGAAAGGACTAATATCAACCCCCCTATCCAGAGTGCTCTTATTGATTGGATTAGGTCTCCCCCCCGCTTTTCCATTGTGAATACTGAGCAGAAATACTTGTTCAGTATCCCTGCTTTTTCACTGTCACTCTCTGCCCAACCACCTTCCTTTTTATTCAGCCTCAGTATCCCTGCCTTCATCTTTCTTTGCACCCTAATGTACCTATAAAAGGTTTTATCCCACTTCTTAACTGAGTTGGCTGTCTTTTCCTCAGTTTGGGCCTTTGCTATTCTGACTGCCTTCCCCGTTTCCTGCTGCTTTAACTGGTACAGTTCTCTGTCCTGCTCCTTCTGTGTTTCCTTATACTCCCTGAATGCTATCTTTTTCTCCCTAACTTTTCCCGCCACTTCTTTTGAGAACCATCATGGTTTTTTCTTTCATTTTGTTTTGTTTATTTGCTTCACACAAAGGCTTTTTGCCTCTGTGATGGCAGTTTTGATGTTTCCCCATTGTTGCTCCACCACACCTTCTTCCCTGTTTGCTAATGCTTTTCTGAGACACTCTCCCATTTTGACAAAATCAGCCCTCCTGAAGTCCAGTACCTTCAGTTTTGTGTGGCTTGACTCTACAGCTAAGTTTATCGTGAACCACACTGCTTGGTGGTCACTTGTTTCCAGATGGCTACCCACTTCAAGATCAGAGATACTCTCTCCTTCCCCATTTGAGAGTACCAGGTCTAATATTGCGCCCTCCCAAGTGGGTTCCAAAAGTAACTGTCTGAGGCATGCCCCCGGTAGGGCATCGAGAATGGCCCTGCTCTTGGATGTGGCTGCAGCAAAGGTGCTCCAATTAACATCTGGCATATTCAGGTCCCTCATCAGCAATATCTCACCTTTCTCTGCCATCCCAAGGATGCCTTCTATCATTTCCTTGTCCATTTAGTCCCCCTGAGATGAGGGTCTGTATACAACCCCTGTGCGGATTATGGAGTCATTTCCAGACTACAGGGTGACCTACATTACCTCCTCTCCTCTCTGTTTGTAGAGATACTGAGAAAAATGACAACGGGAGTGAAAGACAGTGAAAGAGAGGATCCAGTCTAGCTAAAGTGGACTTTTGAGCAGCACTGTAAACAATGTCTCCATAGTCAAAAATAGGCAGAATCATCTTAGTGAGGATTTCTCTGTGTACAGGAAGTGGAATGCTTTTCCCATTCCTGTATAGTGGCCCATACTTGGGGTGGAGCTTCTTGCGGATAGCATCCACATGAATAGAAAATTCTGAATGGTGCTCAAGTCAGACCCCGAGGTACTTAAAGGAGAAAACATCTTCGATAGTAGCACTATCAAGAATGTGAAAGGAAGAAACAGGGAGGAATCTATCAAGTCTCTGCCTAGTGCCAAAAGTCATACAGACTGTTTTCTTAGCATTGAGGGATACCTGATTATCACAGAACCAAAGTTGGACATTGTTAAAATCCAGTTAGGAGGTCTTTTGTGAGATCAGGGGTAGAAAAACCAGAGGAAAAAACGGAGATCATTTCGAAAAATGGAGAGAAGAACTGGGTCCAAGACAGACCCTTGAAGGATGCTTGAGTTTATAGGGAGTGGGGTGGGGGGAAGGGAGTTTCCAATACAGACAGCTTGCAACCTGCCCTCTAGGTAGGATCAGAACCACTCAACTGAGCAAGCAGAGAGTCCAGCTGCCTTAAGCTTTTCAAGAAGAATGGGATGAGCTACAATGTTGAAAGCTTTGGCTAAGTCAACAAAAATAGCTGAGGTGATAAGGCCCTGGTCCATACCAGAGAGGATAGCATCAGTGAGCTGGAGGAGAGAGGCGAAAGTGGAATGAGACTTTCTTAAGCTAGACTGGAAAGGAGGGAAGAAGGAGGTTGAGTCAAGAAAAGATGAGAGCTGGGATAGAATAAGATGTTTCTGAAGCTTAGCCAAAGTAGTAAGGAGAGAAGTAGGTCAAACATTACTTGGGGAAGAGAGCTCACCCTCTTTGGGAAGGTGAATGACAGTGGCCAACTTCCAAGAGTTAGGAACACAGGATAAGGAGAAAGAGAGGTTATGGAGATAGGTAATAGGGAGTGCAATACCATGAGTAATGAGGAATAAGAGTTTAGGGCGAGACCATCAGGACTCCAACCCTTGTGAGAATTTAGAACCAAGAGAGCCTCAAGAGCAACAGCAGGAGTAATGGGTGAAAAAGGAAAAAGGAATAGGGGACAGTGTGAGAGGTTGAGCAATAGAGTGAGAAGGAAGAGAAGAAGGGAGGTAGGAGGAGGAGGAGGAAGAGGAGGAGTGAACTGGCACACGCAGTAAAAAAGGATCTGAGAGAAGAAGCAACTGCATCAGGATCAGAGATAGGAATATTGCCCAACTTGAGAACAGGTAGAGAGGACTGGGTCAGAGGAGAGAAAAGTGAATGAATAATCTTCCAGAACTTAGAGGGGTGTTTAAGGTTGTCCTGAAGTGTGGATGTGAACTACTCAGACTTGGCAAGCCTAGTAGCTTCATTACAAGCATTGTGGAGGAAGCGGAAAATAGTGTGGTCAGAAGTGGAGCCCGAAGGATTTATAAGACCTCCAGGCAAACTCACGAGCATGGCGACAAGCCAGCAACTCAGTTGAGATCAATGGAAGGTGGAACCTTGATCCCTGGTTTTCCTAAGCTGAGCATGATGATCCCAGACAAACATAAACTTAAAGGTGAAGAATTTAAGGGAATTTTCAGCATGAAGGCAGGACAAGGTCACCAAATGGAATGACTGGATCAGAATAAATTTAGAAGGAACTTTGGGACAGTGAATTTTACGTATGCAGTAGACCATAAGGTGGTCACTGAGGGCATCTAGGAGAGTGTTGACATTCACAGTAAGATGTGGATAAGAGGGGAGAACCCAGCCCAAGAGGGAATGATTTTGAGATTTGAAATTAGAGCAAGTAGGGACAGAAACCAGCTGAGTTAAAGGGAGGGACTTTATGTTAAGGTAAAATTTTTGAAAAGTCAATTTAAAGTCACCTAAAATGAGTAACTCGCCAGAGGAGGCCTGTGAAGAAATGGATGCCAGTAACTTAGTTACTGAAGGTGAGGACATACCAGGGCAACAGAAGACACAAACAATAAGTATAGGTGTAGAAAAAGGGATGGAGAGTTTGAAAAGAAGCAACTCATAGGCAGAGGGAATGGAAATGGAGATCACAAGCTTAGATTAAATGTCTGAAGAGAGGAAAATGGCTACAACACCACCCCTCTTTGCTCGATCCTGATAAATAATGGTGAAGCCTGGGATGGCAACAGGGGAATCAAGGACCTTAGAGGAGAGCCAGGATTCCAAGATCATTGATACATCAGGCTTTAGGTTATCCATAAGTGGTTGTAGTAAAAACAGTTTTAGGGAGAAAATTACAGATGTCGACAAGTGTGGTTCTTAAACCTTTGGGAAGAGGGGAAGAAGGGGGTGGGCCAGGGTTGAGTTCAATGTCCCCTGCAACTAAAAGCAACAAGAAAACAATGAACTTAAGAGAACCTATGAGATGCTTATGGGAAGAGGAGTGAGGGAGTGAGAAGGAAGAATAAGAGTTAACAAGGTAGGAGGGAAGGAAGGATTTGAAAGAGTCAAGATGAAGTCAAGAAGATGAGAGGAGAGTGCAGCAAGAATTCCAGGGAGAATGAGACAAGGCCTGGAGACAAGAGGATGGGGAGGAGGATTGAGAAAGAAGAGATGAGGGTAGGGGGAATTTGGAAAGATGGAGGGGGAGAGTGGTGAGTAAAAACAGGAAAGGAAAGAGAGAGATAGAGAGTGATAGGAGCAGCATAATGGAAATATAAAAGGGGCCAAAACACAATCTGCAGTGAACATGTAAATGGTGGGGGGGTGGAGAGGACAGGTTACTCAAGAAAGTAGCAGCTGAGATGGTGAAAGATGTCAACCAAATATAGGAAAAATGGGATCAGGATTAAAACAAAATTAAGTAGACATACAAAAACCAAATTTATATAAAAAGGGGGAGGGGGGTTGAGGCTGAGGGCATTGAAAACCAGGAGATGAATGTTGAAGTGCTAGAGGTGGTCTAGGGCCCGGAAGGATAAACTAGTTCTGATGTCTCACTAAGAGGAATATCACTACACCGTGAGGTTCAACTTTTGTACCCCCTTCATAGTCCTGCCCCTGTGGAGATGGTCAGTTACCACCCTTTACGGGACGTGAGCCCTGAAGGCCTTGCAGCGGTGATTGCCCTCTCAGAATTTCCTGTGGCAAGCACGAATCCAGAGACTTTGGTGCTGGCCTATAATAAGGCCATCTCCATGGCCCTGGATTTGATTGCTCCAGTCCGTGTTCGCCCTCTCTCCCTTCGCCCCCTTTGGGATCCTTGGTTTGATGGGACCCTGAGGGCATTGCAGCGACAAGGATGAAGGTTACAGTGGCACTGGTGGAAATCCACCCTGGAGGTTGACCACCTTAGATTGGTAGAGCATTATCAAGTCTACCAATCAGCGATCTCCCGTAAGAAGGCAGAATTCCTGCCCGTTGAGATTGCTGCCACTCAGAACCGACCAGTTCAGCTGTTTCAAACTGTGGACAGGCTGTACAACCCAGCCTGTCTGCAGCTCCGAAGAGCCTTTTCACAAGTGGAGTGCGATGAGCTTGCTCAGTTCTTTGTGAATAAGGTGGCTGACATCAAGACGGAGATCCTCTTGACTCTCTCTTTGGGGGATGCTATTGATCGGTACCCAGTCACTTTCCCTCATGCTTCCTGAAGCACCTTTGACCGGCCAGAGTTCATGGATGTCATGCAGATTGTTCAGAGTATGTGCCCTACGTGCTGTAGGTTGGATCTGGGCCCAACTTCCTTGATTATGGGTTGCTGTGATATTATCGGCCCGGTCCTGGAACAGGTAGTCCGGTGCTCCCTTGATTCAAGTGAGTTTCCAAGTTCTCTGAAGGAGGCAGTGGTGACACCCCTCCTGAAGAAGGCTCCTTTGGACCCAGACTCTCTGGCCAACTACAGACCAATCTCAAACCTCCCCTTTCTAGGGAAGGTTATTGAGAAAGTAGTGGCAGTACAGTTGGAAAACCACTTGACCATCCATAACTTCTACAAACCTCTCCAATCTGGTTTTTGAAAGAGGCACAGTACTGAAACTGCACTGGTTCGGGTGCTCAATGATCTCCTGATGGCAAGAGATCAGAGAAGCTGCTCCATCTTGGTGCTCCTTGATCTCTCTTCAGCTTTTGACACTGTGGACCGTGGGGTGCTGCTTGGGCTCCTGAAGTTCATCTGTGGCCTAACTAGTACAATCCTCAGGTGGTTTACATCTTTCCTCACTGGCAGAACTCAGAGTGGTGTCCAAGATTTATTCTTCTGACCCACTTCCTCTGTCATGTGGGGTTGCCTCAGGGCTCAGTGCTGTCCCGCATGTTGTTTGCAGTGTATATGCTGCCCCTCAGAGACATTGTAAGATGGTATGGGCTGAGGTTTCACTGCTATGCTGATGACACCTAGCTGTACCTGTCTTTTGCACCTGACCAGGATAGTGCTCTCTCGATGTTTAACAACTGCCTTGCTGAAATCCAGGATTGGATGAATTCAAGCTGGCTAAAGTTGAATGCGGGAGAGACTGAGGTAATGGTTGTGGACCCGGGTCGCTGGATAGAGGGATTGAGGGCTAGTCTGCCCTCTGGACTTTGTCTGGGGGGCTCCCAGATCCCTGCCTCTGAATGGGTGCGAGACCTCGGGGTGGTGCTTGACAACGGGCTGACACTCCGATCTCAGTTGTTGTCAGTCGTCAGGTCTTCCTTTTACCATCTCAGGAACATCACCAGGATCAAGCACCTTGTTCCATCTGGTGACCTGCCTACACTAATCCATGCCTTTGTGACCTAGCACCTTGATTATTGCAACTCCTTGTACTCTGGGCTACCTGGGGTTGATATCCACCACCTGCAGCTAGTGCAGAATGCTGCAGCGCGGTTGCTGATGGGGACTTCTCGATCTTCTCATATTACCCCTGTGCTGCGCGATCTGCACTGGCTGCCGATTCAGTGGCGGATCACCTTTAAAGTCAGATTACTGACTCACAAAGCCCTCCACGGACTTGGTCCTGACTACTTAAAAGAGCTCCTGGTTTAAGTCCTATCTCAAGGACAGAGCTCAGAGGGTAGTGTTAGGGAGATTTTCCTCATGCCCGGTAGCTCAGTTCTGTGGCATACCCCAGGGTTCAGTGCTGTCAGTCATGCTGTTCGAGGTGTATATGCTGCTCCAGGGTAATGTCATCAGGCAATATAGGCTTGGGTCTCATTGCTATGCTGATGATAGCCAGCTGTATATGTCCTTCACATCTGGGACATTGGGTGTGGTTGATGTGCTTAATAAGTGCCTGGCCGAGATCCAAGACTGGATGTCATTGATCTGGCTGAGAGTTAACCCTGAGAAAACTGAAGTTCTAAAGATTGAACTGGGCCATGGGGGGAGTGTGTGACAGGGTTGAATAAGGTCCTGCCCCAATTGTTATGCAAAAAGAATTAAAGGCAAGAAACTTTTCTGTCCTCTCTTTTTCTGTTTTTTGTCTGTCTGATTGCTCAATCTAATTTTCATGTGAAATCTAGGACTTGATCACTCCAACGGTTTCACGTTCCCATTCTGCGATCTCCCTTCCATTGTTTCTTGCTGTCTCTACCTTGCTTATATATAGTTATAGATGTATATGTGGATCTTTATATGAAACTGAGTTCACTGGTTTAAATATATATATAGTTAGAATTTTTGAAAATGAATGTAGAAAGATTTTGGATTTCTTAGAAAATATAGCCAAGTTGTAACAGTTTGACCTTTTGGACCTCAGGCTTTTGCAAACTGCCTGCAGGTGAGCCAGCTTGGTTCACAATGTGCTTTGTTGAGGAAGGAAACTAACACATTCTGTACAAGCAAGAGAGACACTTTGTTCCCAATAGGAAGTGCCAATTAAGCTGCTAAAAAGAGACCTTATAAAAGGAGAGAGAGAGAGAGAGAGAGAGAGAGATGAATAGTTTAGTTTTTATTTTGGGTTTTGCTTTGAACTCAGAAAGTGGATTATGTTTGGACTGCCTATAAATTTATTTATTTTTTTCTTCTGTTGTTATCGATAGTAATAAAATGTAACTTGAGAATTTTATAGCTGCTCCTGGTTTTCCTATGCTTTCTGACCTATGCCTCGACGACAGGGTGGCGGCCACGGAGAGGGAAACCGGGCTTCAGCTTGGCCCTTCTTGGCTTTTAGCTGTCAGAAAGATGAAAAATCTGGTTGTAATTCTGGACAAGGGGCTGACACTGGAGGCTCAAGTGTTAGCAGTGGTCTAGAATGGCTTTTTCCACCTGTGGAACATCAGCCAGATTAAGTTCCTTATCCCCACTGGCAACCTGGCCACAGTGGTTCATGCATTTATGACTTAAGAGACTTAACTACTGCAATGCCTCTACCTTGGGATCTGTGTAAGTACACTATGGTCTCTGCAGCTGCTGCAGAGCACAGCGGCTCAGTTACTAACAGGCCATTCTAGGCAAGGCAAGGCAATGTTATTTATAAGAAGCCGAATCACGGAGGCTCTTGGTGCTGAACATAAATAATCAACACACAGCAATAATTAAAACATGAAACAAAACCTCATTAAAACATGTCAAAATGATTATACAGCAGCATTAAAAGGTTTCAAGAGGTCAGTCTTCAAGGGACTGGCCGAAACTTAAAATGGCATCATAAGTCAAAAACCAGGCTGAAGAGGTGGGCCTTCAGCCTCCCCCTTAAACACCTCAATTGAGGGAGCCCCCGGACTGCAGATGGAAATGAGTTCTACATGGCCAGCCCAGAGACACTGGAGGCTCGTGCCATATTTCCCCGCTGCTGTGAGATCTGCATTGGCTGCTGGTAAAGTGGCGTATCTCCTATAAAGTGGTATTATTAATTTACAAGGCCATACATGGGCTGGGCCTAGACCACCTGAATAAGCTAAAGCATCCTCATATACCCACGTGCCCTCTACGCTCTGCCTATGAGGGCCTCCTGGTGGTTCCAAGGATGAGGTGGAAGACCTTAAGGGACCAGGCCTTTGAAGGTGCAGGCCTGGTCCTCTGGAATTCCCTGCCCAGAGCCTGCAGGGTGGCCCCTTCTTGGTGGAGGCCTTTAAATGAGGTCTGGAAATGTTTCAATTTCAGCAGGCTTTTGAGGTGAATTCATAATATCTTTGCACCCCTGTGAGATATTTTATGAATTCATTTATGAATTTACTTATTGCTGCATTTTGTTATTAAGGTGTTCTAATGGGCTGTTTTTGCTGGTTTGATAAAGTTGTGTGCTCTGTGTTATTGTAATGGTGTCCTAAACTTCCAGGGAAGGGGGCCGTAAATAAATAAAGACTACTACTACTTAACCTAGAGGTGACAATAAGACTAATTAAATAGGAAAAGGAACAAATGGAAAACCTACTAGACTGACTAAAAAGCATAGGAATTAAAAACACAAGCAATTGCAGTACAATAGGAAAACCCGGTGATTAGTGATGTGGCGAAGTTTTAATTTGCCGGCAAAGGTCCAGCGAAGTCACCAAATTCACCTCCATGGAGCAATTCGCAAATTTGTGCTGTTAGCTTAAAAATGTATCTAATCACAAATTGCGGAATTTCGCCCACGAATGGTGAAAGTCTGTCGTTCGCAGCAAAATTCCGCAATTCGCAGGGAATATTCCGCACTTCATGGTGAAATTCTGTACTTCATGGATCGATCCACACTTTGTAAGTTGTGCTAAATCCGCGAATTAATTCATGGAGCGAATTTTCCTGACTTCACCCATCTCTACCTGTAATTAGAAATGAGAAAATAACGCTTGCAATCAAAACATAATATAACAATGAACCCAAGAAGGGTGTACTAAAATAACTGGAACATAACTGGAAGTGCTACCCCCCCCTCAGATTTGCCTGCCCTGCCGTATATAGTGACATTGCTGTTGGTAGTGGTGTTCCCCCTCCAATTGCCAGCCCGGTAGTACAGAAAAAAAAATCTCTGGCATCCCCTCTCCCCCATGGATGCACCCTGTCTAATAAATAAGAGGCACTCTCCCCTGCCTGTACATACTGTGGCTTGATGAGGAGATGTGAGAAGGACTGTGTCCATCACTGTATGCTCCTGCAGGACTGCAGATATTGCTATGGTGAGTGTGTGGGGGTATGCCCAGTGCCATGGGGGGGGGCACTGGACACCAGGGAGGTTTTTTTTGTACTGCGGTGCTGGGGATTGAGGGAGACAGCACTATCATCGGGGATGTTACTATATACAGCGGGGCTTGCAATCGGGGAAGGAGAGACACCACTACCACCAGGAATGTTACTATATACAGCAAGGCAGGCGATCAGAAGAGGGTCACCAATACCACCAGAGATATAATTAATTACGGTGGGACCAGCAATTGAGGGAGGTTTTTTTTTAACTGCTGGTCTGGCAATTGAGGGGGACACCACTACCACCAGGAATGTTACTATATACAGAAGGGCTGGCGATCAGTGTGAGGGAGACACCACTTCCACCAGGGATGTTACGATATACAGTGGTGCTGGTAATTGGAGTGGAGGGGGGACACAACTATCAGCAGGGATATTACTAAATATGGTAGGGCTGCTGATCGGAGGGGTGGAACCACTAGCACCATAGAGATATACACACGTCTGGGACTGGGCAATGGGGAGGGAGTGGTGCTGCACTAACCTGCCTTGCTAATCATGCAAATGAGTCCATAATGGGCATGCAAATGGACCCTTACAACCTTGCATGTCCAATGGGCCCATTTGCATGGGCCCCTTTGACTATTGCACTATCCATTCTGGCAGGGTACTTTAGGAGCCCTGTTAGGGCAGCTCTAAGCAGCTTATCCCTGGGCTGAGATGGCCCTATATTCAATTGAATAGCACCAGTGTGGTATTCAAGATAACACAACATCTTTGAGTGGCTATGATTTATTCTGAATGACCGTCTAAAGTACAGAAATTTAACTCTAAATAACAACCACCATTCATGTCTACAGACATGTGCCCCCACGCTCTTCATATACTGATGTCACAAAACGTGGTAGTGTGTGGGGAGGATCGGGGGCGGAGAGCACTCTGCAGAGCTACAAGGAAGTGGAATGGATTGGTGCCGTGGGGCTCCTTGGAGCTAAAATACAATCCCTTCCCTTCCTAAACTGGGGCACATAAAGAAAAGATTACAAAGTTTGGATTTGGGGGGAAGGTAATGGTTCTTTGTGCTTCTTGGGGGGGGGGTATGCTAAAGAGTGTGACAGTTGCTCTTTAAGATGAAGTACTAAGGGCTGCTGCACCCTTCTCTTAGTACGTTATTGGACCCATGCCAGGAGAGAAACTGCAGAAGATAGAGGGAGTGGGCCAATCCAGGGTTTAATATGGGTAGGAAATAAGAGGTCTGAAACTGTAGCCTGTTTAGGACCAAAGGATAAACTGTGTTAAGTTGTAATTGATACTATCTTTCTCTGAAAGGTATCGAACAACCACCTTTGTTCATGGTGAATTTTGCAATCTTCCCTCCTGTCAAGAAGTAACTGAGACAAAAAGACCGATTATAGCAGCATGGCTCTTGATTGACTAATAATTGCTAGTCACTTTGTCCTGTCCCTGTGTACTAGTAATTGGATTTAATAAACTTTCAGTTGTTCCTCTGCAATTAATGGTTAAAGACAGATTGAACCTGTGCTTTGGCTGTCTATATCCTTTAAAAATCAAAATGAACTGTTTGACTTTGACTCCTTTTCAGGGATTAGCTTTGATGGTGTGTGTTTTTCCTATAATTATTGGTAGTGAATGAGGTGTTGCAAAATAAGTTTGTGACTAAAAGATGTCTTTCTAAAAATATTTAAAATCATTTCATTGGACTAACACAAAGGCTAGTTTTTACTTTTCAAAGCAGGAGGCTCATTTTGAAACATTTTGAGTTCTGAAATGACAAAGGTTGAGATTTCCATTTTTTGCTGATGGCGAAGACAAACAGAGTAGCAATTTCATTTTTTCTGTTTAGTATGCAAAGTGACGAAATTACAATATTAGGTAAGAAGAACTTAAATATTGTAAGGTATTATTTCCTAGCACCCACAGTAAGAAAATGATAGTGGAAATCAAGCCTGTTTTACTATTAAAGCACTTTGTTGCAGTGTATAGCAAAGGCAGAAGTTCATGCAGCCTTAGAGAGACAGAAGAGTAGCCACATATTCTTTTGAAAGAGGTTACCATGCCCAGATAGATTTATTGAGATGGATTCAAAGCAGTGGAATAGGTATTGAATCCACTTCTTAGCTGTAGAAAATCTGGATCAGAAATGTATTGCTCACTACCCAAAATGTATGTTTCTGCCAAACAGCGTGCATCTTTTTTCAATTTATTGTTTTTCCTTGCCCTGCTGTTTTATGAGGGGTATTCCCTGGTCAGGCTGTATGAATCATCAATTAGAAGGCAGTGAGTTTTTCTACCACTCTTTTTCTCCACAGGTCTCTCTTTCCAACCCTGTGGCATTAGCAGTGCCTTCATCAGCCTCAATGTCATAGCGTCCCACAGCAAGAGGCAGCTCTCTGGCCAGCCATTGGGTTTACTGTGCACCAAATCTCACTGCCAGCCTCTCTGACTGAGGCTTACTGCAGAACAGCAGCTACTTCAGCCAGGCCCTTGCCCACTACAGGAACCCACCTCTGCTCCTGAACCCAGGTCGCCTCTGTGGCAGCTCGCCATGCTGCTGCTGCTGGGCCATTGGGGCGGCCAAAGGGTGCTTTTTATTAGGGATTTTGTTGATATTAGCAGAAAATCTACAGGCAACTTTCAAAATATACGCAAACTCAGCTTATACTGTTTCTTGATCTATTAGACAATCAGCAATGGACATACAATGATAAACTGCTTATGTCAGCAACTAAAAGTGTTCATTCTGGATTAATGTTTCTAAACTATCTAACACAGAAAAATAGATTTCTAAAGAACAGAGAACATTAAACCTCTGTTTTATTTCAACAGGGCCTGCATTGACCCATCAACTGGCGACTTTTGTTTTTTTTCTCTGCAGTTAGTGCTCTTTGTTCTCCTCCAGAACATCTCCATCATCATCAGGGATCAACCCCCAACCCCGAGCCTCATTGCCCTGATTCCGTGCAGACTTACTGTTCAATTCCAGTCTTCCCCACAACTTACCCTTCATAGCAGGGAGGCCCCTCGGGCCGTGAAACAGATCCCCAAACTGGAGGCATGCCAAAGAGGTGGGTGTGAGGGGTTGATCCCATCACGCTGGCAAGCCATGTTTTTCACCTTCTTTTATGTGCCCCAGGAGGGCAGGCAGTAGTGCCACCCCAATGTACCTGCATGTGCACCCACACGCAGGATCTCAGCAGCTGCTGCTCCTCCACTCCTGAAATGCTGTCCATGGATGCCTGACCCCCAGCCATTGCTAGGGGCTGGTGCTACTCTGGATGCAGCCTCCCTCCCTCCCTCCCTGGAGAAGGAGAGCAGTCCTATGGATGCTCAGTCCTCCTCCCTCCAGGCTAGTCCTTGACAACACAAGTTCACTTCTGAACCCGGGTTGTTGGCACCACAAGCGTTAGTGCTATTGCTGCACTGGTGGGCTGGCTTCAACTGGCAAACTTAGAGATTTGCTTACGCCTTCAGGAGAACTTTAACAAAACATAGTATTTAGAGATAATTCTACATCATAGTTAGTCCCATGATAACAGATTTTGATGCCATAACAGAGGATTATGACATGAAGTAGGGAGTCAGCTACAGAGCAGGTGAACTCTAGGGGGTAAAGATCATGCATTCATGCATATTTCATAGAAACATAGAAACACAGAATTTGACGGCAGATAAGGACTGCTTGGCCCACCCAGTCTGCCCATTTCCCTACCTACTGGATAAGCTGCAGATCCTAGTTAACCAGCAGCCTACTTCTTCTTACCCCCATCCCCCAGAATTGCCTTATGACTGTCCCATGCATGCTTGAATTCCACCACTGATTTTGACTCCACAACCTCCTCCAGAAGGCCGTTCCATGCATCCACAACCCTCTCTGTGAAAAAATACTTCCTTAAATTACCTCTGAGCCACCCCCCTCTATCTTCAAATTGTGCCCTCTTGTTCTTGCACACCTCTTTTTTTGAAAGATGCTACCCTCTTGGACTTTGTTGATTCCCTTGAGGTACTTGAAAGTTTCTATCATGTCCCCCCTCTCCCTCCTTTCCTCGAGGCTATACATGTTCAGCTCCTTAAGTCTCTCTTCATATGTCTTCTGGTGCAGACCCTGCACCATTTTAGTTGCCCTCCTCTAGACAGCTTCCATCCTGTCTATGTCTTTTGTGGAGATTGGGTCTCCAGAACTGCACACAGTACTCAGATGGGGTCTCACCAGATGTCTGTACAGAGGATAATAACTTCTTTTTTTTGGTTTTTGGGGTGTTTATTTTCTCTCCTCGGAGCTCTGGCTACAACCCCCGCACTCCGTCATTCCCCAGGCGCCATCCCCTGACATGAGACCCCTCTCTTCTGCACCCGTGACTTACCTTTCACGGCAGGTGGTGAGGAGCCACTCGACCCACTACAACAGATCCATGCCAGGGAGGCGTCCTCAGGAATGGCACCAGAATGGCCGCAGTGCAGCGGACACCCATTTTGTTTTGCTTTCCTCGGCGGAGTCTGTGGCGTGCAATGACACCAGCTTAGCTGAGTGTGCGCACACTCCCGTGCGTGTGCTAGTCAAGCGTCTGCCACGTCCGCCCTCCCCTTGTCTTACGGCTATGTTGTTGATCCCCAGCCTCCGCTAGGGTCAGACAAGCACCGCCCCAAATCCCCGACCCGAGATAGAGAGCAGTCCTCGGATGCTCGATCCATCTCCGCCCTGCCGACCCCCGGCAACCCGTGCCCATTCCCGAACATGGGTGGCGAGCGTGGCGCGAGTGTGGCGTCCAGCGCCTCAGCCCTCAGCGCCACCGGCGGCCACTTCCTGTTTTCTACCGTGATGCCTCTCCCTATGCATCCCAGTAACCCCCAGCCCTCCTTGCTGCCCTCTCACATTGCTTGCCCACCTTTAGGTCATCTGATATGACTACCCCCAGGTCCCTTTCCATTTTTGTTGTTAGTATCTCCCCCATTGTGTACTCTTCCCTGGGTTTTGTTTCCCAGGTGCATTACCTTGCACTTCTTAGCATTGAATCTAAGCTGCCATACATTTGACCATTCCTCTATCCTTGCCAAGTCCCTTCTCATCCTTTCCACCCCACCTGTGCATCAACTCTGTTGCAGATCTTAGTGTCATCTGCAAAGAGACATACTTTCCTTCCAGTCCTTCTGCAATGTTGCTTATAAAGACATTGAAGAGGACCGTCCTAATACTGAACCTGCGGTACCCTCCTTTCTTCGAGTGGACTCCATTTACTATTACTCTCTGTGTCCTATTCTCCAGCCAATTCTTTACCCAGGCTGTCATCTTGGGACCCACTCCCAGGCTGGCTAACTTGTATATTAATCTTTTGTGTGGGACTGTGTCAAATGCCTTGCTAAAGTCTAGGTAGGCCATGTCCACAGCCCCTCCCTGATCTACTACTTTGGTCACCCAGTCAAAGAAATCTATCAGATTTGTCTGGCATGACCTTCCCGCTGTGAATCCATGCTGCCTAGGGTCCTGTGCCCCTCTGGCCTCTAGATACTCGACAGTTCTTTCCTTCAGAAGTGATTCCATCATTTTCCCTATCACTGAGGTTAAACTAACAGGTCTGTAGTTTTCTGCTTCTGCCTTGCTCCCACTTTTGTGAAGGGGAATCACATCTGCCCTCCTCCAGTCCTCGGGTACCACCCCATCCTCCCATGATTTGTTAAAAAGGGTAGTCAATGGTGTCACTAGTTCTACCCTTAGCTCTTTTAGAATTCTGGGATGAATCCCATCAGGCCCCATTGCTTTGTCCACCTTCAGTTTTAAGAGTTCTTTCAGAACCCTTTCTTCTGTAAATGGGCTGGTATCAACTTCTGTATCCAGAGTGTTACTACTGTTTGTTTTATGTACCTATTTCCTTAGTAATAAATCATGATGAGGAGAAATCTGTATAATATATACGCCATGCAAGCTGAATTATAACCAAATATTAGATTTTTCAAAGTTTTCTTTGTGACATCAGTTGCTCTTTAATATTCCTCTCACAGAGGTTGCAGAAAGCACTTTTGTGCCGCTAAGCCTGCCAGTTTCAAACTGTGCTCTTCTTCCACTTTTGTTTTCAGTATAATCTGTTTTTAGGTGGCAAGTAATAGCTTGCAGCACCTATTATAGTCATGCACAGACTTTTGGGCAGATTTTAAAGATTACTGTTATGGTGAGTATCTTTGAGTTGGTGATGGTAAGGTCTGAATGGTGACATGGTAAGCAAAATGTAGTACTAGATGTGACATTTCCTAGACTGTTTAACCCCCACCACACACAAAAATACATTTATATACCAGTGATGTCCCTGCACCACCAGGAGAATCACCTCTAGTAGGGAATAAGTTATTCTGCCACTGTACAGGTCACAGGTTAGCCCAGACCTGGAATACTGTGTTCATTTCTGGTGCCCTTACCTGAAAAAGGATATCAAACTACTGGAGAGGTTCCAGCGGAGGGCAATCAAAATGATCCAGGGCTTGGGGGACAGAACATATGAGGAGAGGCTGAGGGAGCTAAACATGTACTCCCTGAAGGACAGGAGAGACAGGGTGGGATATGATAGAAACCTTGAAGTACCTTAAGGGCATTAACAGGGTTGGTACAGAGGGCATCTTTAACTTAAAGGAGATAGGAAATTAATTTTCCATAGCTAACTGCCCTTCTATCTTCCTTTCCATGCCAGTAATATATTCTGATATGTTTTAATGATTTATTGATAAGTAAATAGTCTAGCTTTGGGGCGCCTTCAGCTCTACATTGAGTTCCACTCTCCTCACCAGCTATCGCTCTTGATTTTCATATTTGTAAGATATTCTATGACATCAGAAACTCCCATTCCATACTATTCATCTGAATGGCCTGGCATGGGTGTTTCTGATGTCATAGAATGTGTTCAGGCAGTATGAAAACAGAGAGCAGCAACTGCTGAGCACAGAGGGATTCAAGGTAGTTATAAAGGCAACAAAATTAGGATGTTAATTTAACAAATAAAGGTCAAAAACATGATCAGAATAGTGAGTAGATAATAAAATAACAACTAAAGGGCATCTAGAGGTCTAAAAACTGTTTCCTGTCATCTTTAAGAAAGGAGGGCAAAATAAGGGGGCATAGCCTGAAATTGGTGGGGGATAGATTCAACAAGGAAATGAGGAGGCACTTTTTAACCGAAAGAGTGGTGAAGGGGTGGCATGAGTTGCCAGAGGAGGTAGTGGTGGCAAAGACGGTGGCTATTTTCAGGGGGGAACAGGCTGACGAAGAAAATTGGAGGAGGAATTACTGAGAAGTGGAAGGGGAGGGAAATGGGATGGAGGTGATTGGCTCCAAGAGGATTGAGGGGGGGGCAGCTCCAGGGAATTACCTGAGTTGCACACTCGAGCAGACTCAACAAACCATTATGGCCTGTTTCTGCTGGCAAATTCGTATGTTTGTATGTTCATATGTGTTTGAGGCTTTTGAATGTATGTATGTTTACAGTAACCACACCAACTGGAAAGTATCTGCTTTCTTGTGTGATTTATGATTCCTACATTTCATTCTCCTTTCTTATCAGCATTTTAAATGATTTCACCTCCTCTACTCACTACACCAATATAAAGAGTTAAAATGTATCTGCTTCTATGCTTGCAGTGAGTTGAAGCAACAGCTGCTGCTCATTCTCTATGGAATCCAGCTTGAGGTAAAAAATAGTTGTTAGCAGTTTGGGAGTAACTGCTCATAAAAATCTGGCCCTAGAATCCCAGGTGCTGGCTGTGGTTTGGGGCTGCTTTTACCATTGCCATATTTCACCCCTTTCTTGAAACTGAAGATGTAAAAACAGTATTGCAGCCCTATGTAGCTTCAAGCAGTGTACTGCACTCAACCAGATCAGATACCTACGATACAGCTGGTGCAGAATGCTGCAGTTTGTCCTCCAGCTGTGGCACTCTGTGTTTTATTGTTGTGGATTATAGTAGGGGAAAAAGCTGAGACATTTCCTAATCAGGTTACCTCCCACCCCATACACACATACTCTGATCTGTGTATCCACCTCAGGTCATCAGTGCTATGTTTAGTGAAGACTCTGTTTCCTTAAAGATTAGCCCAATCAGTTATCCGTTAGGTGCTTGTCAAACTGTGAATTTAGCCATTATTAGTGCTCACTGGATAAGGAGAGGCATTTACCAGCACAGTTCTCCATCTTTTTTTTTTGTTAACTTTATGTATGCACTGGTGCTTTCTATGGCATCCTTCAGAGGTGCCCAACTTGATCCTGCCCCTTCTACTCCCTACCGTGACAAGCCATCACCAGTTCACCCCCCCAGAGGAACTTCCCAGCGCTCTGGATCACCCCCCGGAGCTGGGCCCACCCACCCTCGGTGGTACTTTCTGAAATTAGAGGGTCCATCCCTACAGGAGGTCGGCCGTGGATCCCCGGTATGGCCTGGCCCAGCATTAGGGATGAGAGGGAGATCCCTGGGGCCCTCATCATCACCTCGGTGAGCAGGGGATTTTCTACTTTTTCAGTCCCCCCCCCCGTGGAGCCCAGCCAGCAAGCGCAACAAATTGCAGTGGCTCCGCCCCCGTAACATCGTTACACCGCCCAATTAAAGTCAGCAGCCACCACCAGAGGGTTGCTCCAAGAGTGGCGCACCCTGTACCTGCACCTGGGAAGAGAGCAGCCCTCTGGACGCTCGATCTCTTCCCTCCCTGCCAACCCCCGGTGGCCCTGGCTCGTTCCCAAACCTGGATCACTAGCGTGGCGCGAGGTGTGGTATCCAGCACCTCAACCCTAAGCGCCACCGGGCCAGCACAGTTCTCCATCTTGAAAGCGGACAATAAGCCCACACTAACTGAATCAATGGTCTCCAGTGCATCACAGTTACATGGGACAGCAGGCACTGTGAGAAAAGAAAAGAAAAAGTAATAAAAAATTCAAGCATGGAGATTCTCAGGATCTATAAAATGGTACCATGTGATAAGAGCGATGGAACTTTGGTGACAGCAGCATCAGCGAGTGCACATTGGCGAATATCAAAACACCGACATGCACTACAGCAAGGAGCAATATAAGCAAAGGTCCTCAATATTCTCCCTGGGAGCAGCATACTTTTATATTTTTATGCAGGGGGCTATTCCCCCCCCCCCATAATTTGTATAATCAACTCCAGGGTCATGTTTGACTCGGGGATAGTGAGAAACAGGACGGTGGAGAAAAAGCGGCTGTAATACTTAAAAAAAAGGTACACTTACACAAAGATAAAACAGCAGCAACTGTGGGAATCGAATCCCATCCCACATCCCACTGCAGGACACACATTGGTGCACCTAACCCTCTGTGTCACGCTGCCAACACACTACGCAGCCTCACAGAAACTCCTCTTTTACTTCCCACTGGTAAATTGCTACAATACATTCACCCATTCTACTGTCGCTCAATGAACACAGTCACCCATCCTTTGCTATTATTGTATCGATCTTTTTACTTTACCCAAATCTACATGCTCGTATCACAGGTTACACCATAAAACAAGTACCAAATTAAAGCAGTAAGGAGGCACACATGAGTCAAAAGACACTGTGTAGGCAAAGACAGGCAGGAGACTTTCAAAATTCAAAGTGAATTGCTTTATTGTAGGCAAATCCAGCACATCAAAGTACACTGCCAAACACATAGAAACATAATATAGAATTTGACAGCAGATAAGGACCACGTGGCTCATCCAGTCGTCCCATTCCTCCATACCTACACTTATTACTGTAGACCGTACCAGATCTACAGCCCCCTTTTCCACTATGATTCCCTTGTGCGTATCCCATGCATTCTTGAACCCCAACACAGTTTTTGCCCACACCACCTCCTCTGGAAGGCTGTTCCAGGAATCTACCACTCTTTCTGTGAAGAAATACTTCTTCACATCTCTCCTGAACCTATCCCCCTCCAGCTTCATAGCATGTCCACCTGTTCTTGAGCTCCTTTTCTTCTGAAACATACTGCCCTCCTGTACCTTATTTATCCCAGTAAGGTCTCTATCATATCCCCTTCCCTCCCTCCTCCGTTCCAATTTTGTATGCATTGAGGTCCTTTAGTCTCTTCTCATAGGGCTTTTGATGCAGATCCTGCACCATTCTTGTTGCCCTCCTCTGGACCCTCTCCACTCTATGTCTTTCTGGAGATGTGGACTCCAGAAATGGACACAGTACTCTAGGTGGGGTCTTACCTGTGATCGATCTATACAGAGGCATCACCACTTCCCTCATTCTGCTGGTGATACCCCTCTCTGTGCACCCCAGCATCCCACCAGCTCTACTGACCACCTTATCATACTGCTTGGCCACCTTTACGTCATCTATCTACCCGTATACATCTATATCTACATCTATATTACCCCTAGGTCTCTTTCCCACTTGATGATTGTCAGTACCACTCCACCTACAGTATTTTGTACTCTGCCCCTAAGTTTCTGTGCCCTAAGTGCATTAATTTGAACTTTTTTACATTGAAGCCCAGCTGCTATATGCATGACCACTCCTCTAGTTTTCTCAGGTCCCTGCTCATTCATTCCATACCCCCCCATGAGTGTCCACCCTTTTGCAGATTTTGGTGTCATCTGCAAAGAGGCAGACCTTCCCTTCCAGCTCACACAGTGAGTGAATACAGTGAGGCACATGTGACCCACCAAAGGCAAGGTACCTAGTGCATCTCTCAGGTTGAGCTTCATCAGGGTGCAGGCTCCTGGGGTGTCCATCCCCTTAAATACTGTACCACTTCCCACATGTGCTTGCCCATCCAAATGGAAAGAAGCAGCTTACAGAAGAAAAAAAAATGTGTTGGGAGTGTAGTGGGAGGATTCAAACCTAGACTCTAGTAACATAAACAATAATTTGCAAAATGCACCAGCATATATCAATGCTGCAAAGAATGTCTTAGGAAAACAACCATGTGGCAAATACAGAAATCAAAAATAAAAATTAATTATCTTATTAGCAAAAGTGAAAATAGAATTCAGATCACAACAGGCAGAATGCATTCTTTTCATGGCTGCATCTTCATTTACTGTAGCTGATTTTTTTTTGTAAACTTTATATCCTTTTCAACTTCAATACAGTAATTAAAGCATAGCAGGCACATTGTTGTAGTACATACACATGCGATTAAATGTGTAACATTTCTTGTTTCTGATTTAAGCAGACTGGATATTAATTCATTTAGCTAGCCATTCATTTTTTCCCTAAGACATTCTTTGCAATGTTTGTATAGGATTTCTCATTCTCTTTATGCTCCCTCTGTTTGTCTTACCTTGGGTCCCCATGCCTCCCATTTATATAGATAGATACAAACTTTTATTTTTTGACAGGAGAAAACCTTTAGGACTGTGAAGCCCAGTTTTACAAAGTTGTCCTATTTAGTAAACAGTTACATTGGATAAGTTGTGTGCAAAGCTTATGATAATTCCACATATATTAGACAGACATACAGACTAAACATGTTAGACACATTATTTAGCCTAAATTGGCAGGAACCTAGCAGCTGTTAAAATAAGCAGGCTAGTAATATGAATGGTATAAGGCCCTATTTAACAAAATTGTCCTGTTTAAGCAAGCACTTAATAGAAAAAAAGATCAGTTGTGTGCAAATTGAATGAATGAAATTAATGAATGTTTTAATGCTAACTGACTCCATGCCAACCACGGCTGTTAATTGAGATCCAGTGCATAATAAAAAAAAAGGTATTGCACACCCCGGCTTTTATTCAAGCAGTCTCTTATTCAAGCATGTGCACTAATTAGAGCAAATATGGTAACTGTCAAAAAGGTGGCAATACCAATACACAGGGAGCCTTAAGCAAGGAATTACAATCAGTCAAATCCTTACCGCAGTTTTATTTCCAAGTCATTAAACCAAATGAGGTAAAAAGCAAATAAACAAACTAAATTCACAAAAGGCTACTGGGCTAGATCAAGTTGAGATAACATTTTTAAAACATTCAGTAGAACAGATCACCCCAACCCTGACAAATTTGTTTAACACAATAACAACAAAAATGGTAAAAACTAAATCAAAGAAAAAGAACCACAAACCCTGCACACATTGCAAAATGTATACAGAGGAGGTGATGAGAGATGAATTCACATGTGAAAAATGTCTACTGAGTAACACCTTGCAATTGGAAATTGAGCAACTGCTTCACAGGGTAGAATGCAGCAGAGAAGCAGGGAAATTGGAGGTCCAGAAAGAAACAGGAGAATTGGAAGCATTTATAGACTCATTCTTAGTAGACAAAGATATAACACAAACCAAGGATGAACATTCACCACAAACCTTGTATGAGACAGAGAATAGAAATGAAGAAAAAGAAAGTAACTGGGAAATAATACAGAAGCAAACTATTAAAATAAATGATGCAGCACTAAAATCTAAGGGATATCTGGATTTAGAAAATAGATACACTTTATTAGACCCTGATATAGAGATTCCACATGAACACTTAAAAAATGTTAAGGATGTTGATGAGGGGCATGATCATTTATACAAAACTGACACAAAACATGATACAAAAATACAGGACAGAGATAGAAAATCAAAGCTAAACAAAGAGGCATTAGAAAAAGACGTAGTGAATAACCAAGAAAGTGGATCTAGAAGTAAGAAAAAACTGAACTTCTGAACTTAGACCCCGTTGTAGAAAATAGTGAAATAAAAAAAGAAAGAAATAAAGACATTCTGATAATAGGTGATTCCATCACCAGAGGCATTGATTCACTGGTATGCCAAGGAAGAAAAATGTACACAACTGTGAGCTCACTACCAGGGGTAAAAATAGCAGCTATAGTACGTTTACTAAATGGATTAATGTAAGGACTGCAGACACAATTAGTGATACTTTATGTAGGTATGAATGATGTGGGAAGTCGCAATGTAAAAACCATCATACAAGACTACCAACATATAATAAATAAAATTAGAGAAAAAGGAGGAGATATAATAATATCAGGCTTGCTCCCAACACATGGTAAATGTGATTTTAAAAATACAGCAATAGAGAAGCTCAACATACGGTTACGATCTTTTTGCAAACAAAATAATATTGGATTTATGGATAATTCAATTACCTTTAGGAAAAATATATTTTTTAAAAGAGATGGATTACACTTGAACAAAGCTGGTGCTCGTGTACTGAGTAAGAAAATAAATGACATAATATCTTTTCATTTAAACTGGATAAAGGGAGGAGGAAAATTCATAACCTAGTACCAAAAATCAAAGATTTACAAGAAGGTTGGAGAGGGGTATTAACTAATGCATGAAGTTTGGTAAATAAGTTTGAAGAACTACAATATTTACCACACATAAAAAATATAAAAATTGCACTCGTAACTGAAACTTGGTGGACAAAGGAGGATAAATGGAACAAAAACATAAATGTCTATAATTTATTCTATCTCTTAAAGGAACTAAGGATAGGAGGCGGGGTCGCTATTTAAATTGATGAAACAATACAATGTGAGGAAATAAAAAGGGACAGGGATGATCTAGAGCTGTTATGGTTAAAACTGATACCAAAAGGAGCACCAAAAATTAAATTGTGACTATTGTACAGACCACCCTTGATCACTCCTGATAATGATTTAGAACTACTGAACAGTATTAGAAACCTAGATCCAGCAGATAGCATTATACTCATGGGGGATTTTAATTTGCTAGATATTGACTGGATAAAACTGCAAGGTAAAATCAAAACAGATACGCAGTTTTTGGATGCAGTAAATCAGATAGGACTTGAGCAAATAGTATTAGGGAAAACCAGGGCATTAATGCAGTAGTGGTGCTGAATTTATCAAGCAATTTTGTGAGATTCACTATTTATCCTTCACAAAATTTAGGGAAAAAATTCTCTAAAATTATTTTTGTTATACCTACAGAAAGAGGCCATTTCCTATTACAGTGCTTAAGTGCCATCTGGTAGATTTTCAACTACACTATCAGATGAGACCAGCCTCTCTGGGTAGCAGTGAACACACTAACAAACAAAACAAAATCCCTAACTAAAGGTTTCACAATTCTCAATAGGGATATTTAAAAAAACCTTACAAATCCATTGACTAATTCAATGCTACTACTGTACTCTTGACTTGAGCTTAACAAATTTGAGAACCTTAGCAAATGACGTACAAATTAGCAGTCCATTGGGTAATAGTGACCACCAGATAGTGTTTTTTTCAAATCAAATAAGTAGAAAAGGTTACAAGGGAAGACAAGACTAAAGTATTGAATTTTACTGAGGCAGATTTTCCTACTATGAGTAAGATTATGACATTGTGGAATTGGAAACAGGAATTTGCAAAGCAAACTGTAAATGGAATGTGGGAGTCTTTGGTAGAGAAGTTACAAACAATAATACAAACACCAAATTATGAGAAGTATGCAAACAAAAAACGTACTCCTAAATGGTTAACTCCAAAAATTAAAAAAAATTAATAAATAAAAAAAATAGAGAGGTATCAAAAAACAAAAAAAATCATAATAATATACAAGCCATAATGAAATATAGAAATCTGGGTAAGAAAATTAAATGGGATATCAAAATAGCTAAAAATGAATATGAATTTAAACTTGCAGCACAAGTCAAAGACAATTACAAGACTTTTTATTCATATATGAATAACAAACAAAAAAGTAGTAACAGTATTGGACCTTTTAAAAATAAACAAGGTGATATATTGAACAATAAAGAAAATTGCACATATCCAAAATATTTTTTTCTGTTCAGTCTTTAACCCAGTTACCCCATTTAAGGCAGGGGACAAATTCAGTTCCACACCTGGGCATATACAGATAAAAGAGAAAGATGTACTTGATAAACTAAAAAACTTCATATAAACAAATCACAAGGTCCTGATGAAATCCATCCAAGGGTAATATATGAACTAGCGGAACAATTAGCTGCACCCCTGACTTATATTTTTCAAACCTCTTTGGATAAAGGAGAAGTCCCGTTGGGATGGAAGGAGGCATTAGTGATACCCATTTTCAAAAAAGGATCAAGAACAGATCCACAAAACTACAGACTGGTGAGCCTGACATCTGTCATAGGGAAGATTATGGAGTCTTTATTAAAAGACTATATAATGGAACATCTAGAGACAAGTAATTTACAGGATCCAGTACAGCATGGGTTTCAGAGGAATAGATCATGTCAAACAATACTGTTAGTATTCTATGAGAAAGTTGGAAAGGCACTGGATAAGGGCAACAGCATGGACGTTGTCTTTCTGGACTTTTCAAAAACCTTTGACAAACTTCCACATCAGGAACTAATAAATACACTTAAAGAATACAGACTTGATACCAATATAATGATATTAGATAGAGGCCTGGTTGAGTGAGAGAAGACAGAGAGTGGTGGTACATGGTGAGATGTCTAATTGGGCTGGAGTGACTAGTGGGGTCCCCCAGGGCTCGATGTTGTGCCCTTGTCTCTTCAATATTTATATAACATCGCTAACAATATCAAATAAAGATATTTGGGTAACAAAATTTGCAGACGACTGCAGAATTGGAGCCATAACAAACACACAAAAAAACACCACTGACTTGCAAGATGCACTTAACACCATACAAAAATGGACTAAAAAAAGCAAGCTCAAATTGAACGGTGCTAAATGCACTGTTAAGCATTTGGGTAAAAGAAATAATAAATCATCTTATAAAATAGATACCACTAAACTTAGAGTAACAACTGAGGAGAGAGATTTAGGGGTACAATTAGTGCAGATTTAAAATTCAGCTCTCATTGCAATAAACTAGCTAAAAAGAATAACCAGATACTGAACTGCATATTGAGACATATAACTAGTAGAGATAGGAAAGTGGTTATGCCCCTTTACAATGCCTTGGTAAGGCCCAACCTGGAATATTGTGCCCAGGTGTGAGCCCCATGTAAAAAAGAAGATATTCACAATTTGGAGCATATCCAACGCAGAGCAACTAGGGCTGTCGAGGGTCTGGGAGGCATGTCATATCCTGAGAGGCTACAGGAGCTAAATCTGTATACCCTCCAGTATAGAAGGACTAGGGGTGACTACCGTATGATATTTAAACTTATACATGATAATGCACTAAGAATAGATCTAGGGTTAATCTTGAGAAAATCAAAATATGAACCCAAGGGACATCCCTTCCAATTAGCATCTCAAAGATGGCAAACACTACCATGAAAGCACTGGCTTAGCCGGAGAGTGGTATCTGGGAGGAACTCACTGCCAGTTGAGGTGGTAACCAGCACAACTATGGACTCCTTCAAGCATAGACTAGACAGGTTTCTTTTAGGTAAATAAAAATTAAGATAAAACTGAACTAAATAAATACTAGCAAAGGAAAATGATAAATTTATAACTTTAAAGGCAAGCATTAGGGACGCAAGTCTAAGTAGCTTGAATTTACCTATGAACCTACTGTATATTAACAAGATCAGAATGCAGAAGTTAATTGCCAGGCAAAGAGTTCTTATAAAAATCAATCTTTTGTTAGAAAGAAATTGAAATTTAGAATTAGACATGTCCTCAGATGAAGGACTTTATTTTCTTTGGTTGTACTGCCTTTGCAAAATACTGTAGCTATCCTGAACAATTATTTTTATTTTACTATTATTGAGAATAATAGAACACTACTTGCAAATTTTATAACTGCACCTGATTTGCCTATGCTTCCTGACCTTTGCTTCAATGACAGGGATCATGGAGTAGGAGGTAAGCCCCAGAGATAGTGAGTGATGGAGCTGGGTAGAGAGAGTGGCAGGACTGATGCAGGCCAGTCAATCTGCCAGGAGAAAAGTGCAGTACATAAAAAAAAGACACTGTAAGCCCTCCTGCTCGGCCTCAGCTTGTCAGCATACCAGACTGGTCTCTCACTTCTTGGTGACTCAGACCCAGCTTGCTCACATTTATGTAGCCATCCTTCTTGTCTTAGGGCTGCTGTGGTTACACTTTTCCTCTTGCTGATACCATGGCTGTTACTTGACTGATGGGGAAATGCTTCCATGTCTGCACATCCCAAAGGAGATGCAGCATTTCATTTTCAGTGGAGTACTAATTCTACCCAGCTGAGAGCATTAAAGCTCAGGGAGGTCTATTGACTTGCTCAGGCTCCACCAACAATATTCACAAAAAGAACTTAATAGTGTGAAACGTTAGCAACATAGATATAGAAACATGGAATGGGATGGCAGACACGGGCCACTGAGCCCACCCGGTCTGCCCATTTTTTTAATCTTCATTTTTTTTAGCTGCAGACCCTACTTGATCTATGGCTCAACCCCCAACCCCCTTACCCTTACAATTCCCTTGTGCCATTCCCAGGCATTTTTGAACCCAAAACTGTTTTTACCCAAATCCCTCTGCTGGAAGGCTGTTCTAGATATCCACCACCCTTTTGGTGAAAAAGTACTTCCTCATACCCTCTTTACCCCATCCAGCTTCATAGCATGCCCCTTGTTCTAGAGCACCTTTTTACTTTGAAAAATACTCCCTCCTGTACCTTATTAACCCCTGTGAGGGTTTGAAAGGTCTCTATCATATCCCCCCTTACCCCTCCACTCCTCCTGGCTGTACATATTTAGCTCCTTTATCCTGCCCTCATAGGGCTTCTGATGCAGACCCTATACCATTTTGATAGCCCTCCTCTGGACCTCCTCCACTGTATGTCTTCCTAAGATGTGGTCTCCAGAACTGGGCACAGTACTCAAGATGGGGTTTTACATTAGGAGTTGGTGAGGGGTCTCATTGTGACTACTGTTTTCTGCACTGCACTTTTCAATAAATCAAACTGGTAAATATCTATCAGCAGTTTTGTTTGTGTGAAGTGACCAGTGCCCTGATCATTGGTGGTGGAATCTGTTATTATGGTGAGCACAGTCTTTCACCAGAGTGCCCTTTTTGCTTCCTTGTTTGCACTTGTTCAGGGTAACACAGTGAGCCAGTTGTTGTAATAGGAATTCTAACCCCTGATATCCTGCTTCTAAGTTAATTGCTTTAACCATCAGACCCCACTGCCTTTGTTTTTTAAAGTCTTTCTAAAGACTGAAGACAAGTACAGTACACTCATTGCTCTGCTGCCGTGAAAGTGTTCAAAGTGTGCACCTGACTTTACTCCAAAGTCAGTGCAGCAGGTTTAGTGCCCTGTGGCTTAATCTACAATGTTGTTGACCTCAGCTTCAGTACACAGTATTAGTGGGAATGAAGTTATTAGTAATTATATGACAGATATCTAATTTTAGCCAATCAGAATAAAGAGCTATCATCAGTTATTCTGCCACAAACTACAAAAGAATCCTTCCAGAGTCAGTTGTTCACCAAAACCTTGCCCACAGTTGGTTACTCAGCCTCAAGCCATGCCCACAGTCAATCAGCCTAAAGCTATGCCCACATTCTGTTATTCACACCTCAAAGCGAAAATAGTAAGTGAAAAGAATAAAAACTGGAGTCGCAGAGACTGGCCACCTTGGCTGTTTTATTGTAAAAGACATTAGCAATTAGTATTACTCTCCCAGATCTGTTCACGAAAGTCAGGCTCATCAGTAGTTTTCACTCCTCACTACCAACTCCAACTTGTATAATAGTAATGACATTCAGTGAGTTGGCGTATACTTGCACTAACCGGCTTCTCTGGGAATTAAATGCCTCGGCTTCACCTCGACATGTAATCATCCACAGAAGCCGGTTATTGCTTTGTATACTCCAAGTCACTGAATGTTATCACTTAATTATACTACCTTTGGACCATGTCCTGCAATCACAAGCCACAGTTACAAAGAGTTTATTCTACAGCAAACTCACAATGGACATTTTATTCTTAAATGTAAACTCTAAAATGACTGTTGATGGATCAGAACAGTTATTCCATAATGAAAATAGTGAGGTTATCCTGTACCTTATATTTTAATTGGTCTGCCTCTGCACTCACAGCAGCAATTGTAAGCACAATTTGGCTGGTGGCAGCAAGGCTGGACTTGTGTTTGATATGTTGCTATGTCTGTTTATTTTTGTAGCAGACCCTACTGTCTTTCCAGTCTCTTCTTTAAATTATATTTTATTGTTTTACCATGAAGCAATAGCACATGATAGTATTCATGCAAGGCATTGTGTACTGCAAAGGGATCAAGGATCCATCTAATGGTACAGAATATTACAGTCTTAACAATCTGAATTTATGGATTCAGGGGTATTTCAGATTGCCACTAAAGTCCAAGAACAGGTTCAGAATGTCTGCACCTTGCAAGAATAAGGTGGCCAGTTCATAATAAATGTAGTCTAAACATGTATGTCACTCAACAGCCTGTGCTGATATGACACCAATTCAAACATGGTAAATCTATTGAAAATATGTAGCACCATTTTACAGTCGCTAAAAAGAGAACCAATGACAAAATGTAAAGCAAATATCTAAATAAGTAGTTGAAATCAGTAAAGCTTGATAATAAGGCGAACCACACCCTGAACAAGGCTACAATATTTTTTGTCAGGATGTATCATACTTTGTTAAACAAAGTATAACTACAGGGCTCCCAGATCTACAGGGATTCCTGTATTTTACAGGGAAGTCATGCTATTTACAAGAAAATTATTCCCATAGACTTTCAGTTGTCATATGGTAAAACAGAGCAATTTGGCTTCCAAAGGAAATAATGTAATCTACGGGAAAACACAGTAAAATTGCAGAAGAATTGCAAGGAAAATGTCATATCCCTATGGGAACACTGTAACAGCAAAGGACAAACTTACATGCCATAAAAAAAGTTTTCATTATACTGTAGTTGTCAGTCGTGCACATTAACAGCAAATGTTTAGAGAGCTGGCAATAGAATTGTGGAAATCTGAAGTGGCCATGGGCATGACTTCAGCATAACTGCACCACAATCCCCCCATTCCCACTTGTAATCCACCATTGTTAGAAACTCCAAAAACAGGTGACTGAATGAGGGATCGTGGGCAGCCATACATATTATAAGTAATACACTAAATGGCTCTTAATAAACAATAAAACTGTAGAAAAGCATCATCTTGGTATTACAGAAACCTGTTTTGTAAGAATAAACAGAGAAACCTACAAGCCATCCTAACAGTAACATTCAGTCCTGCTTTTAATAGAGAAGGTGCCATCCTGTTCCTCCTTTAGTTTCTTCATTCTCAGGGTCCAGTGGCTCATTGCACTGAGCTGTTTTAAACTCTCAGGCTATAGACTGTACTCACTTCCTTGCCTCCCTTGGAGTCGTAAACTGTAATGTAGGCCCTCCATAGAGAATGCAAAGATGAGCAGTCATGAGCAGAGAGTGCACCACTGCCAGGCTCCATAGCTTGGCACAGACCTTGTTAAATTTCTTATGATGAGCCATAGTGGCATAAGAAAGGTCAGGAAAAATGTGTAAAGGGTTCCCTTCAAAGTGTTGAGAGTCAGAGTCTTTGGATGCCTTCAGTATCTTCTCTCTCATCAACATTCCATCTGTCTTCATCAGAACTGTCCGTGGCTGATTTCTCTGAGTCTCTACAGTGTGCTGTGAAATCCAGTATACTGAAATGTTGAGCACAGTCTTGTTCTAAGTGTGGAGACCCAGGCAACCACATTTTTTCAGTTAATCTTTTTATTAAAATGTATAGATTAAACAACAACATGACATAAAAACAAGGACAAGAAATATTCATTGCAAAAAAACTTTGTTAAGTTAGGGTTAGATAAACAAAAGTAGGGAAATGTGGTGTTAGGATTGTCAACCCTTACACCCACCCCCACCCTGCAGGCATCAACAGGAAAAAACATTACACTTTAACCTCTCCTGCATCTTTGCAAATCAGGCATGGTGTGTACCTTGGCAGTGTCAGCTCTAACATTACCCCATTCCATCAGTAAATAAGCTGAGATGTGTACAGTATATAACAATGGGGTGAATGTTGGGGTTGACAACCCATGGCACATGCCGTAGCGATTCTGTGGTCTGAGGAAAAATCAAAGTAAGGTTTCCTGGTGCTACAGAATGAGAGTGGGCCAGGATTGGCAACTGTAGCACCGCCTTTCCCTACTTTTATCAGTTTAACCCTAACTAGTGCATTAATGAAGTTTTTTTGCAATGAATTTCCTTACTTTTTGAGAAAGTATAGTTGTATCATCATTTGCCTGTGGGAGTGCAGGGCCCGCAAGACCCTCTGGGCACTGCACATCCATCTCACCATGGATGCATACCTCTATATTGCTGTGGAAGTGCAGGGCCTATTTTTCATGATTTTTTAATATTGCCTCTAAATATTTGTGGGGGGGTGCATATGTGTTATTCTCGTAGTACTCATTAAGACCTTTGTTTTGATATATGGATTGTTCTTTAAGTTCAAATATTGAGCGACTTATGACGTGTTGAAGTTTTAATGTCATACTATGGGAATTTGTGTTTTTTATTATTTTATTTTATACTGCCCCAAATTCTTAGGGGATATGTGTTATTCGTGTAGTACTCACTAAGACCTTTGTTTTGATATGCATATTGTCTGTTAAGTTCAAATATTAAGTGAGTTATGGCTTGATGAAGTTCAAATGTTGGAAAAAACTAACTCCAAATTCTCTTTTTGTATGAGGACATTCTTTTTTTGTCTGAACAAAAAAGGCAAATGAAAAAGCACACCTTCATATGAAAAAGAATGGAAAAAAACCTAAGTCCAAATTAATTTTTTCATATGAAGACATTCTTTTTTTTTGTATAAACAAAAAAAGGCACATGAAAAAGTATGGGAAAAAACTAAGTCCAAATTGTTTTTTGTATTAGGGCATTCTTTTTTTGTATGAGTGAAAAAAAGCATATGAAAAAGGATTCCTTCATACAAAAAAAGAATAGGAGAAAAACCTAAATCAAAAATATTTTTTCATATAAGGGCATCCTTTTTTGAATGAAGGAAAAAAGCATACAGAAAAGGATGCCTTCATAAAAAAACTGTTTTTCCCATTCTTATTTTTGCATAAAGGCGTCCTTTTTCGTATGCTTTATCATTCATACAAAAAAAGAATGCCTTCATGAAAAAAAATAAATAAATAAAGAGTTGGAAAAAACTAAATCCAAATTATTTTTTTGTATGAAGCCATTCTTTTTTGTATGGACCAATTCTTTTTTTATATGCCCATTCGGAAAAAGAAAATCAGCTCACGAAAAAGGATGTTTAAATGTGAAAAAATACATTTCTGGAGCATTTTTCCAGAAACTAAGTTCAGAATCCACCTAACGGGGTCCCAATTAACAAGATATATTTGGTGGTGTGTGTGTGTGTGAAATATGTCATTTTTGTGGGTTTTTAATTTTTTTTTTTTGGAAAAAATGGAAACAAGATGGTGGCCATATACAAAAAAGTTTTTCCTCATGAAAAAGAATTACCACCATAAGAAAAAGGATCCTTTTTTTTTTGTATGAACCAAATTCTTTTTTATTCCAAGCGGCTGTTCAAAACACTGAACTTAGCATGCTCAGAACCAAAATTTTAAAATTGAATACCTTTGGAACACATTACATTTTTTTTCACAAAACCAGTAAAAGGCCTGTCTGTAGGCAAAACTCTTTCTACTCTGACAATTTCAGACTAGAATTCCAAACTGTCTGGGTGCTAGGCAATTTTTAAACTTTTCACTATATGGATCTTGGATCTTGGAATTCTTACATCTGACCAGAACGAACTTCTCACATCAAGAGATCTTACCTCCTCAACCCTGAGACTATGTATACAAACTTTTGTGCAAATCTGTTGAACGGTTGTGAAGATATTAAAGTGCAAAGTTTGAGGTTTAACATAGAAACCCCTGCTCAACCCTAACTATAGTGGTGCTACTGCACCACAATAATACAGCAGACAATCAACAGGAGGCAGTATAGCACTGTAATTTAGGGCACTGAGCTGAAGACATGGATTTGAATCTCAGAGCCCCCACTTTCATATTGTGTGACCCTGAGCAAGTCACTTAACTTTCTTGTGCTTCCAAGTTGCACACGGAAACAAGCTTTGGCTTTGTGTGCCTTTCTTGGTTAAACAATTTCCCCTTCCCATCAACATTTCCGTGTGAAAATAGCAGTTAACAAGAATTAAGTAACCTTATTTTTAGAAAATGTAGCTCAGTTCCCTCCAACCCCTCAGGCAAACCAACAAATCACACAATGGAGGCCCTGTTAACATTTTTAAGGCCTTAAGTCTGTGCTTCAGCTACAAATTTTCCTGGATAAGTTTATTAGATGCAGCTAGGGCTTGTGTGGCTTGCAACTCTGCAGAAGTCACAGTTTTAGCTGCCACCTTTATTCTAACATCTTACTCACTGAAGCTTTTAAATATTGTTCCCAACTTCAAGGCAGTGGCTTGCATGGAGAGCTGAAGGGATCTCCACTGAGGCTTTGCTCCTGATGTTACAACCATGGCTCCCTTGGCCTGTTGCTCTGTTGGTGGCTGCAATTTAAGACTGCTCATTCCTCCCTTATTTTTGTGAACCATGGCATAAAATTGGTGTCCAACTGTGCAGCACAACAAGTTCTACTCATGGCTGTCACTTGTATTTAGGTTTGCCTGCAGATTTTACCAGTGTAACTGCTTTTGAGTTCTCTTTCTTCCAGAGCTACAAAAGAGACACGTCTACTCAGCAGTGTACTAAACAGCACCTCTGTCTTAGCAGTTTCATCACTACCAGGACCATATCCATCCTCAGTTTTACAGTTTTTTGTACAGTGCTCACAGGGAGGGATTTTACGCAGCACCACTGCTTTTTACTAACTCTCCCTACATAGCGCACAGTAGTTCAACTCTATGTAATGCCAGGCAATTACAGTTTTACCACCCCAAGCACCAGACACACTTATAGCACCCCATCACTGCTCCCCATTCAGATAGCAAACCTGTTCATCCCAGCAGCAGGTAGTAACCCCACAGTCCCCTGTTCAGTCACTCACCCCACATAGCCCAGCCTAGGCAGTAGCATGTAGTAACCCCCATGTCCCTTATTTAGTCACTACCCCACCCTTCTCATTCCAGATGCATATAGTAACCTCCACATCTCCCATTCAGTCACCCACACAACCTAGCTCAGCCAAGTAGCATTTAGTAACACCCACATCCCTCATACAATCATCCAATCCACCCCAGTACACATAGTAACACCCTCATCCCCTTTCAATCACTCACACCACCTAGCATGACCAAACAGCAGGCAGTAAGCACTCATACAGCATTTACAAAAAAGTGTACTTTTTAAAATATATTTCTGTTGCATTTTAAGAAATAAAATGCAGGCATATACATGCATCCGAGAAGCTGCAATACGTAATGATTTGTTACTCACAAAAAGTTAAGAAAGGTACCATTGTGCTGGCCCAGTGGCAAAGAGGGCTGAGGCACTAGGCGCCTTACCTCCTGCCATGCTAGTGACCTGGGTTTGGGAATGGATCAAGGTCACTCAGGGGCCAGCTGGGGGGGAGGATCAAGCATTCACAGATGGCTCTCCTCCTATGGGGAGGGGGGACAGCATGTGCTTCTGCTTAACTGCCACCTTGCAGAGGCTGAGTGGCATGGCATGTGGTCGCCTCTCTAGGGGCCACATGCAGGTGTTCCAGTGCATGCTGCATCTTCACATTGCACACCCAAGCCACTGAACATGTGCTGTCTCTGGGGATATTGACCTGAAAAGAGGAATAGCGGGGGGCTGTGTAACGAGGAAGCCCTGCTCAGCTGCCTGGACCTGTGCCATTATCCCAAGTCCGGCCAAACCAGATCTAGACTCAGGTGGGGTGGGGTCCTCCCTCCCCAGCCATGCCACATAGATAAACTGTGGGGGAACAAGACAAGTAAGTTCTGGGTGGAGATGGTGGTTGGTCAAGGGTGGAGTAGGGGCCGAAGAGTCAGACGGTACTCTGGAGCACAAAAACGCACTATAGAAAAAAAATAGATACCATTGTTTTTTGTTTTTTTTACCACGACAGATTGCACATGTATCAATACAATATAAAAAAAACACACATGGAGCCAACAAGGCTGCCAGTGCTCTATGGAAATTAGGAGCCAGTCCATTTCTACAATATAAATTCCTGCCCTATGACTAGCAGACCATTTCATATACCAGAAAGCATCTAACACAGTGTAACTCACATTTCTCTGGGCTCCACAGACAGTCATCTGCAGCTTATCAAAACATTCAGAGATGGTGAAGAGAACTCTGGCGTGGGTGGCTAATTGGCACAATCCCCATGGCAAACACTCAGAAAAACCTAACCAATTAACAACAGTTTAAGTAATAGAACAGAGAACAAAGTGCTGGGAATATATTTTTGCCAGTCAAAAGAATAAGTTGTTATAAGGAGGTGTGGGCTATTAAATCCTGATGAACAACACCCAATAATTGCAAAATAGTCAAGGGATGAAACAGCGTTTCCCTAGCCACCCAAGTTTCTCAAGGCTTCAAAAAGAAGACTATCCCATCCTCTTGTAAGTGTGCACATAGTGCAAGCCACAGCAGATGGACGCTGCCCTGCTAGCCCACAATGCACTCTAACATTGCATTGGATACTGGTAAATCAGATTAGGAAATTAGAGTTCCGATCCCAGTAAGTAGTATGAACCTGAATAGTGTCTATGAAGGTACAAAATCTACATTCTTAGGCTTTCAATTATATTTTCACCTCTCCTCTTGAAAGAGTAATAACAGTTCACTGAGTTCTTCTTATGGAATAATGCAAGGGGGAGTCTGTTAATATAAGAAACGCAGTCTGAACAGTCCACCAAATCAAGTAATTGAAACATGATCATACCTTGAGTATCAGGGACATTAATGTGAAGATTTCAGTCCAGGACATTTGGTAGTCACAACTACCACTCTCCTTATCCAACTGCTCATCCTCTTCAGCTACATTAGAGTTCTGTTTGGGCAGTTTAGCAGCAAAGTTCCCCACTGTCCTCAACAGCATGTAGCTATACCTTTTGTCCTGGTAGGTACAGTAAAAATGAAGGCATGCAGGAAATGAAATCCTTCAGACAATCCCTACAGCTTTTAATTTTGCTGCTACCCACTCAGAAGTCTTCCTCCTCACTCTTGTGGCACAGAGCAGTGCTGGAAAAAAAGGCACTTTAGTCTCTCCAACATAATTGGTACCTGACCCTAAACAGCTCAAAGGACTTGATCTTGTACTCCTGATGAGGCCCTACTGAACAGAATGGTATTAGGGTTGCCACCTGTTAGTTTTTTTTACCTGGTAATCTGGTTTTCAGTGTCCCTATCTGGTGATCCGGTTTTACTCGGTGATAGTCAGGTTTGTGAGCCATTTTGAACACTCACATACATTTAAGACATATGTTGTCATATAATTCATTGTTGCAGCTGCATGTCTAGGTTACAGACAAGTTTTGTTGTCAATATAGCCCTTTCTTTGCAAGAACAGTCAACCTGGGAGGTATAAAATATGGCCATTGAGACTGTTAGCACTTACTTAACCTAATTGTTTTCATTCTGCATCTTAAAGCAGTAAAAGATCCAGTTATCTTCCACTTTCATCAGTTGATAAACTTTTCTATCTCTAACAGAATTTAGGCATGTTTAAATGTTTTCAATTATATTTTTTTTTCACTAGAAAAAAGTATGCCCACTTCTTTTGGCTTCAAAATAATGTGGACATGAAAATGAATTGGTACAATATATGAAGTACACACTGCAGGAAACAAGCAATATGTTTATTATGTATCATTGTATGATATTTACAGTATTTCCTTTGTCACCCAGATCATATCTGTAAATGAGACTTCCTTCATCTCTGCATGTTTACCTGGTAAAACAATTTCAATAATAAAATGAATGAATTAATTAATAAATAACTAGGAAGAACCTCGAAAATCACATTTGAAAGGTACAGTATGTATCACTTTTTCAAAGTGCTGCTTTTTTTCTTTTACTGTTCCATTAAAGTCTTCACTGAATTAACCAAATGACTTTGGAGGAGGAGCAGTGCACTATCAATCATGAAAATGGGTGGGACTAGGGGGCTGCGTTAAATTCCAGTTTTTGCCTCTTCCAAAGGTGGCAATCCTAAATGGTATGCGGCCCCCCTCTCTTGTCCCCATTGCATGGCACCAGTTGACTCTACAGGCCCTATGGAAGTTGAACAGTCTGGTCAAGTCCTACAGCCCTCACAACTACCTGTTGAGAAATGTAACCAAGTCTCCATCCTCTGTGCCTTCCAGGAAGCCCAATAGGTGAATATTGGTCGATCTTGTTAAGTTTTCAATTTGCTCTGGTTACTTCCTAGCAGCTCTCTGCTTTGTTAGTGTAGCAGACATGGCAAGTGCTTGTCCTGCCACCTTTCCAGATTGGTCATGTTGCCAACCATCATCACATCTACACATTGATCCACAATCAGAGCTGCTTGGTCTGTTGATCCGATTTTTGTATCAAAATTCTGGATCATTTGTGTTAAGTACATTAATGGCTCTTTGCAGGCTTTCAAGTTTCAGTGGTAGATCTCCCCCACATACTGAGGTTATAGTCCCACTGACAGTTTCAAGGGCTCAGCTCAAGAAAAGTCAGTTTTGCCAGTTATTCTGGGTCATGCCATCACTAAACATCGAGTCTGGATCACCACCAACGGTAGTTCACTGAAGCAGTACACTTTTTAAACAAAAAACTGCTGAAAATCTTGCTTTTTTTGTTAGTCTCTTTATCTGCCCGGTCCCTGGCGGTGATGCCTCCTATCGGCTTTCCCAGCTCCATCCCCCACTTGCAGCCCACCCTTCCAGATGCCCCATGGCTTGCCCCCCATGGTGGGGAGGCAGGGAGCCCTCAACCTACCTAACTGCAGATCCAGTGCTGGAAGGGTTACTGCCCATCGCGGGGGTGGTGCCTGTGGGGACCGACCATCATTCTTTGCAGTGCCAGTAGCTGTTTTTCCACCTATAATTTGTCCACGTAGGTGAGGCGTGCAATGATGCCACAAGGAGCAAGCACACATGCTCCCGTATGCACACCTTCAAGCATCTGCCTTTTCTACCCTCAATCTGTAGCGTTTTGGTGCGCTAGCGCCTAGCCTCCGCCAGGGGGCCAGTCATGCACCGAACTGCAGGTGTCCCCCCCAACCCCAGAGAGCGAGAGCAAACTGATGGATGCTTGATCCCTCTCCTCCCCGCCAACCTCCGCCAGCCCGTGCTCATTCCTGAACGTGGGTCGCCGGCATAGCGCGAGGTAAGGCGACCAGTGCCTCATCCCTCAGTGCCACTGGGCCGGCGAAAATCTTGCTTCTTATCAAGTTTTAGTTTCAGTCTGATTGGAGCTCCAGAAAAGCATGTGTGCCATACCATTCTAGACAGCAGGCCCCCAACCCACCCAAAGAAGTGCATTTTTAATCAAAAAGTATGTGAAAAAAGTAACATATACTCTCACTTGTGCAACACAAATCCTCTGCACTTCAAGGCATATGCCTCTTTATCAAGGGGCCCTGATAAAAAGGCATTTTCTGGCTAACCCAGTGGCATGGCGGGGTGAGGCACCACCTGTCACACTGATGACTCAGGTTTGGGAATGGATATGGGTCACTCGGGGACTGGCCAAGGGAAGGACTGAGCATCCATAGACGGCTCTCCACCTTTGGGGAGGAAGGACGATGAGTGCTGCTGATTGGCTGCCACCTAGTGGAAGTTAGATGGCACAGCAGTGGTAGTCTGCCAGAGGGCCAGGTGCAGATGCAGATTTCATGTAGTGTCTGTATGGCGCATGCCCATGTTACTGCATTATGCCAACCTCAGATAAAGGGTGAAAATGAGAGGAAAGTATCCTTGAGTGGAAGGTGAATATGTTGAACCTGCACATATCTCACCATCGCCTGTGGCACCCACCCAACCGTGGTGGAAAGAAAGGGATGCGATTAAGTCCCAGGAAGGGGCGGGGGATGGGGTTGGGGGATAATGTTGTAAGGGGGCTGGTCGGGATGAGGACAAATACAAAATGAAACAAAAAAAGAAAAGACACTTGCCTTGAGATTTGTCTTACACAAGAGACAGTGTACTTTATATTGCAATTTTTACTTACTTTTTGATTAAAGATGCATTTTTTGGAAAGTCCTGAAGCTATCCCTCACATCCTCTGTTCAATCACCCACTCCACTCAGTCTGCAGATAGTAACCCCCATGTCCCTCATTCTGCCATACTGCTGTCTCTGTCAATGCTGCTCCTGTGTGATTTGCCCTCAGCCAAGGCAACCCAGGAACTGACCTTCCTCCATCATACACTGGAACACACCACATGCTCTGCTGCTCCTCTGATGACTGGTTCACACTCTGCCCGGTGGTCGCTGCAATACAACAGTGAAATAGAACAAACAGGGCATACACAGGCTGGGTGTCCAGAAGCTCAGGCTAGTCACCCCACAACCTAGTCTTAAACAACCCTCTCCACTACCACAGCTCAGTCAGTAGCCCCTGCAACCATGCCCATTGGCAGCCTTGTGCACCACTTCAATCCAGTTAGTTGCCCTCTCTACCCCCACAAGCCAGTCAGTAGCCCACCTACAATCCAGTCAATAGCTCTCCCCACCATCACAGCCCTGTCAATAGCCCTCCCCACTCCTGCAGCCCAGTCTGTAACCCTCCTCACCCCCAAAGACAAGTTGTTATAACCAAATGCACAAATGTACAAACACATAGTCATAATACCGTACTGGTACACACTGCAAGAATATGAACCTTGTTTCAGCTGAAGCCTGAAGTGGCACCCACCAGTGTTTTAACTTTCAAGGTAATAAAAATCATGACTGATACACTACTGTACATGCATAAGTACAATCACACAGTCCCTGCCAAACAGCCATGTCAGTAATTTCCTCACAGCAACAGTACAGTTTGCAGCCCTCCCCAACCCCACAGTCAAATAGGTAACTCTGAGCAGCACCACAGCCCAGTCAGTAGCCCTCTCCACCCCCACAGCCCATTAGATAGCTTTCCTCAGCCCCACGTGGACCCCCCCAATAAAACAGCCACCTTAACTGACTGAGCAGCTGGGAACTCAGTCACAAGATTGCTCTCTCCTTGGCTACTCCTTTCTTTCTGTAGCATTTAAACTTATTGAAAACGACACCAAGCCACATGGCTACAAGGAGAGGCCCAAACAGTTCCCAACAATAGCCACTCTGCCTTGCTGAAGGAGGATGCATGACAGGAGCTGCTCCATGCAGCTCAATGGTGGAGGCCCTACCAAGGCAAAACAGAAGTCGTTTCACATAGCTGAAGGAGGGTGCATGACCAGGGTCTAACAGGAGCTGCTGTGCATGGATGCAAGGGTTAGGGTACAAAAGAATACACTCAGCCAGCTGGAGGAGACAGCCTGAATAAAGCCAGACAGGGTAGGAGATGCGTCATGAAGTGACACAGCCCTATTGGCATCCACTCAAATACCCACCTAGTAGCTTTCTCCACAGGCAACAGCAACATTTGCAGCCCCCCCATAGCCATGTTTGTAGCCCTGTCCACCACCATAGCCCTGTCAGTAGTCCTCTCCAGCCCCACAACCCAGTCAGCACCCCACCCTACAACCCACTCAGTATCCCTCCCCACTACACAACTGTGTCAATAGCCTTTCCCACCTCTATAGCCCAGTCCATAACCTTCCTCACTCCACAGCCCAGTCAACAGCTCAACAGCCACCCCACGGGAGAGCCCTTCCCACCATCACATTCCAGTGACAGCCTTCCTCACGCTCACATCCTAGTAGGATATCCTCCCCAGCCTGACATAAAAAAAACAAACAGCCACCTTACTCAGCTGGGTGGCTGGGAGCTCAAACTAGTCACCCCACGACCCAACTGGCAGTGCCCCACTCCACTACTACAGCTCAGCCGGTAGCCCCCCTGCACAGCCACATTGGTGGCCCTACTCACCACAACAGCACAGTTAGTAGCCCTCTCCACCCCAAAACACAGTCATTAGCTCACTTCACCAGCACAACCCAGTCAGTAACCTCCCTCGCACCACAGTCCACCCACCACCCCTATTTTACAATGGGGAGTGCTGCCTAAAAACCTGCAGGGCTGCAGTTGGGCTTCAGCTGCTCCATTCCAGTCGAGCCCTGCCAGACGTTCATGTATCCAGCCTCCGTTGAGCCCCACCAGCAACTTGACCAGCACTGCTCCTTCAAACAATCACAAGAGCAGTTGGGCAGAGCTTCAGGTGCCCCTCAAATTTTAAACACTAAGTTGGAATTTTTTATGTGTATTTTCACAATGGGAGAATGCTGCCGAAAGACCTCCAGGGCTACAGTTGGGCTTCAGCTGCTTCATTCTAGCCCAATCCTGCCAGCTGTTCATATTTCTAGCCTCCGTTGAACCCCTCCATCAACTGGACCAGCACTGCTCCTTCAGCCAATAACATTTGTCTTTATTACCTTAAAAGGAAGTCCCCACAATATGGCCCTCTGCGCTGTGGTCCTCCCTTCTAAGGGCCATAGTGCAAATGATATTAACTGTTGGAGTCTCCCTGGAGTCAGCCATGAGACAGATGTTCGGCCAGCCATGCTGCTCCTCAAGTTTGCCCCCTGTAACCTGCTTCTATACTTCAGTTGACTGCAAGTACTATTCACTCCTCTCTGTAAGAGCATTTACCCTGTAGGGATAATCCGCTACTGCCCTGATGCCAATACCTGCCACAGTGACTACTTCTTTGTTAAACATAGAAACATAGACTTTGACGGCAGATAAGGACTGCTTGGCCCACCTAGTCTGCCCATTTCCCTACCTAGAGGATAAGCTGCAGATCCTATTTAACCAACAGCCTATTTCTTCCTACCCCCACAAAAATTGCCTTTATGTCTGTCCCATGCATTCTTGAATTCTCCCACAGTTTTAGACCCCATTACCTCCTCAGGAAGGCTGTTCCTTGCATCCACTACCTTCTGTAAAAATACTTTCTCACATTGCCCCTGAGCCGTCCCCCCCATCTTCAAATTGTGTTCCCTTGTTCTTGCACATCTCTTTTTCTGAAAGATGCTACCCTCTTGGACTTTGTTGATTCCACTGAGGTACTTAAATGTTTCTATCATGTCCCCCCTCTCCCTCCTTTCCTCAAGGGTATACATATTACGCTCCTTTAGTCTCTTCTCGTATGGCTTCTCTTGCAAACCCTGCACCATTTTAGTTGCCCTCCTCTGAACTGCCTCCATCCTTTCTATGTCCTTGCTGAGATGGGATCTCCAGAACTGGACGCAGTTCTCCATATGGGGTCTCACCAACTGTGTGTACAGGGGGATAACAACTTCCTGTTTTCTGCTGGAGATGCCTCTCCCTATACATCCCGGTATCCCCCCAGCTCTCCCTACTGCCTTCTCACATTGCTTGCCAACCTTAAGGTCATCTGATATGATTACCCCAGGTCCCTTTCCATTTTTGTTGTTGTTACTACCTCCCCCATTGTGTAATCTTCCCCTGGGTTTTTGTTTCCCAGGTGCATTATTTTGCACTTCTTTGCATTGAATCCAAGTTGCCATACTTCTGACCATTCCTCCAACCTTGCCAAGTCCCTTCTCATCCTTTCCATTCCTCCTTGTGTATCAACCCTGTTGCAGATCTTTGTGTCATCTGCAAAGAGGCATACTTTTCCTTCCAGTCCCACTGCAATGTCACTTATAAAGACATTAAAAAGGACTGGACCCAATACTGAACCCTGTGGTACCCCACTAGTAACCCCTCTTTCTTCAGAGTGGACTACATTTACAAGTACTTTCTGTGTCCTGTTATCCAGCCAATGTTTTACCCAGGCTACCACCCTGGGACCCACTCCAAGGCTGGTTAATTTGACTATTAATCTTTTGTGTGGGACTGTGTCAAATGTCTTGCTAAAGTCTAGGTAGGCCATGTCCACAGCCCCTCCCTGGTCTACTACTTTGGTCACCCAGTCAAAGAAATCAATTAGATTCATCTGACATGACCTTCCCGCTGTGAACCCATGCTGCTTTGGGTCCTGTGCCCCACTGGCCTCTAGGTACTCAACAATTCTTTCCTTCAGAAGTGATTGCATCACTTTCCCTACCATAAAGGTCAAACTGATAGGTCTGCAGTTTCCTTCCTGTCTTGCTCCCACTTTTGTGAAGGGGAATCACATCTGCCTTCCTCCAGTCCTCGGGTACCACACCATCCTCACATGATTTGTTAAAAAGGGTAGTCAGTGGTGCCACTAGTTCTCTGCTTAATTCTTTTAGAATTCTGGGGTGAATTCCAGCTGGCCCCATTGCTTTGTCCACCTTCAGTTTTAGGAGTTCTTTCAGAACCCTTTCTTGTATGAAAGGACTGGGATCGACCCCCCTATCTAGAGTGCTTCTGTTAATTGGATTAGGCACCTCTCCCACCTCCTCTTTTGTGAATACTGAACAGAAGTATTCATTCAGTATCCCTGCTTTTTCATTGTCCCTCTCTGCCCACCCACCGTCTATTCTATTCAGCCTCACTATCCCTCCCTTTGTCTTTCTATGCTCCCTGATATACCTATAAAAGGTTTTATCCCCCTTCTTAACTGAGCTGGCTATCTTTTCCTCAGTTTGGATCTTTGCTATTCTGACTACCCTCCCTGCTTCCTTCTGCCTTAACTGGTGCAGTTCTCTGTTCTGCTCCTTCTGTGTTTCCTCATACTTCCTAAATGCCATCTTTTTCTGCCTAACCTTCACCGCCACCTCTTTTGAGAACCATAGTGGCTTTTTCTTTCATTTTGATTTGTTTATTTGCTTCACACAAAAGCTTGTTACCTCTGTGATGGCAGTTTTGATATTTCCCATTGTTCCTCCACCCCTCCTTCTAGCCTGTTTGCTAGTGCTTTTCTAAGGCACTCTCCCATCTTGCCAAAGTCAGCCCTCCTGAAGTCCCGAACCCTCACTTTTGTATGGCTTGACTCTGTAGCTGAGTTTATCGTGAACCACACTGTTTGGTGGTCAGTTGTTCCCAAATGGCTACTCACTTGTAAATCTGAGATCCTCTCACTGTCCCCATTTGAGAGTATGAGGTCTAAGATTGCTCCCACACGAGTAGGTTCTAAAACTAGCTGACTGAGGCATGCCACCTGAAGGGCATTGAGAATGGCCCTGCTTTTGGATGTGGCTGCAGCAAAGGTGCTCTAGTTGACATCTGGCATATTAAGGTCACCCATCAACAGTTTCTCCCCTTTCTCTGCCATCCTAAGTATGCTTTCTATCATATCCTTGTCCATTCCTTCCCCCTGACATGGGGGTCTGTATACAACCCCTGTGCAGATTGTGGTGCCATTTCCAGTCTTTAAGGTGACCCACAGTGCCTTCTCTCCTCCCTGTTTACTCTTTTGTTCAGTTGCTTTTATCCCTTCCTTTACATAGAGAGCTACTCTGCCCTCTTCTCCCCTCCCTGTCTCTCCTGTAGGTTGTGTATCCTGGTATGTTAACATCCCAGTCATGGTTCTCTGTGTACCATGTTTCTGTGACTGCTACGATATCCAGGCATCCCTCTTTCATCAAGGCCACCAGTTCAGGGAGCTTGTTGCCAAGACTATGGGTGTTGGTACTCATTACCCTCCATTTCTTGATGGCCTTACCCCTTTTTGCCCCATCCGTGTCCTTACTGCATTTGTCACTTTCGCCATTTACCCCTGTGCTTCTCCCTATAGACATCTCTATGTTGGTGTCTACCTCACTTAGTACCCTGATTTTTTTGGGGGGGCTAGGATTTCCCTGCTCCTCTCCAGTGCCTTCCCCTTGGCTAGTTTAAATGCTTGCCAATGAAGCATTTAAACCTATCACCTAGGATCCTGGTTCCCCTCCTGGACAGATGCAGACCATCATGCCAGTATAGGCCTGCATCCCTCCAGGTGGACCCTCAGTCCCCAATGAAGCCAAATCCCTGAGCTCTGCACCAGTTTTTCAACCACTGCTTGAATCCCATGGTGTGGAGCACTCTAGCCTCACCTGTGCCATAGACAGGCAGCACCTCCGAGAAGGTTACCATGCGTGCTATTTGTCTAAGGCCCCTCCCCATCTCCACAAATGCTTCTTGCACTGCTCTGATCCCTTTCTTAGCCAGATCATTTGTTCCTAGGTGGACAATGACATCCAGCTCCCTTCCCTGTGCAGCTGCTCCCGCAATCCTGAGGATTCACTCCCTGTCCCTCCAAACCATGGCGCCAGGCAAGCACCTTACCTCCCTCTCCCCTTCCTCCCCCAGTTCTACCTTCCTAACAATGGAGTCCCCCACCAGGAGCTGTTTCCTTCCCCTGTGGGGTCCCATGCCACCCTCCTGCGGGTCTCCTTTGTGGAGGTTCCCAGCATCCTCCTTGGTCTCCACTCTGGGTGCCTCCATAGAGGAACCACACTTTTCCAGAATGGCATAGAAATTGGGAGAGGTACAACTGGAGGGATGCACCTCTGTTCCACCACCCTCACCCTCCCTGAGCCCACTGTGGTCCAACCACTCTTCTTTCTTGGCAATCTCTGAGGCAACGGCAGTGACCCTGGTGGTCCCTGGGTGGGAGAAGAGGTCCCACAAATCCTGGCCAACTCAGCCTGGAGATGAGCAACCTCCTCTCTCAGCCCAGAGAGGTGCCTGCAGATGGGACAACACCGCATCCTCCAGAACATCTCCCGGAAGACTGCTAGTTAAGACTATTGGGCTTACCTTGTTGCCAGTTAACTAGTTCATCGAGCTTGATTTAACCTGCCTTCTGTTTATTTAAAAAGTCTGTTATCTCTGTGACTCTTAGATACACCCTATCTGGGTATACCAGTTATTTCACTCTCCATTTGCTTTAATTATATATAGCACTGTACCTGGCTAATGCTGTGATTGAGAACTCAGCTGTGAACTGCATTGCTAATCCTAATTGTAATATCCTGAGATCAGTGTTAACCTGTCTAGTCTTTTTATCAGTGCATTATTGGTCAGTTAGTCAGTCCCCCATTCTGTCACTTGCTGCCTAGTTCAATTTAGCAATTATTGTTAACTCCTAGGTAAACACTGTCTGGATGCACTCACTTTTTGCATTTTCTACTTTCCAAGTTTTCATTTATCGCGTAAGCAGTTGTATGTGTTATGCATATCCCTTAGTGCTTCTCCCAGCAACTTGTACACTAGTTCAGCTTAGCCAGTAATCTGTTTAAGCACATCTGTTTCGCTGCTTGCACCGGTCTGCTGTTTCTCCCATATCTCAGTTACAGACAAGGACTATTATTAGCTGACAGTAACTTTGTGTTTTGTTTACCTAATGTTCATTCATAATGGCAGCTTCTACACCATATGTTTGATGGCTGCTGCATCTCACCTCCTGATCATAATTTACCTTGCCTTCCACTACCTTATCTTTCCCCTCCTCTCTTCTACTCCCTCCCCATCCCACCAATCACCCCTTCATTTAACTCTACCCAGCCAGCCCTCACTTCTCCCTTTATCCTCCTCCTCCCTTCTTATCCATACTGGCTTTCCCTCTTCATCCTCTCTTAATCTGGAGTTGCACCACTGTACCCTCCTACCCATTCCTCATCTCCCCCTGCCCCCCCCCGCTCTAAGGGGTGAAAATCACACTGCATCCTTTTTCTCCTGTTCCTACTCGATCTCCTGTCTGGTGATGTGAAATCCAACCCTGGACTCTCCCCTACCTCCTTCTCCATCTCCCCAGCTGCCAAGGGCCTGAGCATGTTTCATTTCAGTGTTCAGAGCCTTCTTCCAAAATTCAGCCTCCTGTCTGACTGGACCACACCACACTCTCCTGACATCTCTGTATCACAGAATCCTGGCTCTCCTGCAGGATACCAGACTCTAGCATGTCCCTTCCCTACTGTTATCTCTTCAGGCAGGACAGGGGACAGGGAAAAATGTGGGGGGAAGGGAGTGTTGCTGTCTATGCCCGTCAGAGTCTGTCTTGCACCGTGGTTATCAGAGATGTCACATGTTCTTCCCATGAATTTCTCCTTGTCAGGCTATCACTCTCCCCCTCTGTGCCCACTTCACTGGGGTCTTCTATGCCTCACCAAGAATATACTCCTCCTCATCCCTGATTGATTCCCTCTCTACCATCGCCTGACATTCCTCTGCTGGTGAACTCATCCTGCTAGAAGACTTCAATGTCAGTTGGCTCTCCTTGGCCTCCAAGTCAACCATCCACAGAGTTGAGCCCCTTAGTCTCACACAGATTGTCACTGAACCCATCCAGCTCAACTCCCACTTTCACAGTCATTCCCTCCTGGACTGGGTTCTCTCCCCCTACCCCCACCATATTGTTGCAGCAGGTATCTTGCAGGATATCTTCAGTGGCCACTGTATGATGTTCTGAATCAGGAAGATCTGGCATCCACCCTTCTCACCTTAATACATTTGGAATAGATCCCTCAGGTCAATTCACACCTGCACTCTTGAGTGACCTTGCTGCTGCAGATTGGACAGCCATACGCTTTGCCACTGATACTGACATTGCTGTCTCTCTGTTTCACTCTAAATTCTCATTTGTCTAGGACAAACATGGTCCACTCAGAAAATCCAGGGTCAAAACTCATCACCACCCCTGGATCACCCTGATGTCACTGATCCATGCAAGTCCAGATATCTTGCCAGGGCATGTTATAAATCATCACTTTCCTTTCCTGACCTCCTCATTTACAGAACTATCATAAACTCCTGTATAAAGGCTGTCCGGGCTGCAAAATCACAGTATTTCAAGACCAACCTTCAGAACAACTTTAATGCCCCAACGTTCTACAAGGTAATTCACTAAGTCTTTGACCCTCCCACCCAGTCCGTCCTCTGATCCTTCAGGTAAATGGTTCACCAGTGTCTGACCCTTCCTCTGTTTCTACTAACTTCAACAAATACACACTACTTGTGCTCTCCCTTCTGCTCACTCTCCAGCCTCCTCCCCATTTTCCCCTTCCCTCTCCTCTTCTTCTCTCACAGGGTTTCTTTTTACCCCCTGTTACTATCCAGGAAACCCTGAATGCCTTTTGCTTCCATAACCTATTCAAATCCAGACACAATGGGCTTGATCCTAAACCACTCCAAATCCCTGCTTCTGCCATAACATCTCCTCTGACTCACCTACCCAATCTCTCATTTGCCCTCAGTGGTGTCCCTCTGTCCTTGAATTTGGCCAGAGTTCTGCCACACCACAAAGGGGGTGAAACTTCCTTCCCTGGCAACTTCCAGCCAATCTCCCTTCTCCCTTCTCTTGCCAAGTTGTGGAAGAAGCTTGTCTACACCAGACTTTGAGTGCCTATCCTCCACCGATTTCCTCTCCCCATTCCAGTCTGGCTATTGTAAGAATCAGTCCACCATCTCCTCCCTGATGCATGTAACTGATTCTGTCTTCTCTGGGATGGATCAGGGTGTGACAGGGTTGAATATGGCCTTATCCCAGTTGTTATGGAGAAAGAGTTTAAATGCAAGGATCTGTTCTATTCTCTCTTTTTCTATCTCTTCTCTGATTGTACAACCAAATTTTCTTGTGAGACCTAGAACTTGATCACCCTGACAGTCTTGCAGTTGTCTGCCTTTCGCTATCTCTCTACCTTCACTTGCTGTTCTGTCTTTTCTCTCCCATTGCATATTAGCTGGTATAAAAATATATGTGATCATTTTGTGGAAATTGATACTGGGATCCCTTTGTTTAAAAGTGTATATAGTTATAATGTTGAAATGACTGCAAAAGGCTATTTGGAACTCATGGGGTTAACCTGAAATACAGTTTCTAAGCCTTTTGCAGAGATGTAAACAAGAGGCCAGTTCTGGGTCACAATGTTCTTTTTGCTGCACCTGCTGAAACTGACAAGAACATTGTGTGAGAAGCATGCTGTTTTCTTAACAAGCTCCTGTAAAGACTTATAAAAAAGAGCTGCAATGTTTTGCAAAAGACATAGACAGACTGAGATTTGAAATTGAGAAGAAAAAGGACTCTGCTTTCTCTGTTTGTACTGCCATTGTAAATAGTTATTCTGAACAATTTTATTTTTTTTTAATTTACTGTTATTAGTAATGAAACACTTTTGAATTTTACAACAGTTCCTAGTTTTTCTATGCTTTCTTACCTGTGCCTCGATGACACAGGGGCACATCACAGCTGCAATCTTCATCAATCTGGCCAAGGCCATTGACTCAGTATCCCATTTACATCTCCTGGATAAGCTGAGCTTTCCTGGTCTCCGAGTTCCTGTGGTTGACTGGTTCCATTCTTACCTCTTAGGCTATCTGCAGTTAGTACAGGTTGGTAGCACCTGTCTTCTCCACTTCCCATCCAGGAGGGAGTCCCACAGGGCTCCATCCTGGGTCCATCCTGTTCTCCATCTTCCTTAGTGACCTCCCCCGGCCTGTGCCAACTTGCATATTCACATATATGCAAGTGACACAGTCATCTACACCTCTGGTCCCTCCACCTCAGCCATGACAGATCTACTCCAGCAAGACTTCCACAATGTTCTGTGTTGGTTCCAATCAAACCATCTCTGAGTTAAGACACACATACACACACACACACTGTGTCTATGAACTTTGGCACCAGCCAGAAATTGGCCAGACTCCCAACTATCCCCATCTTGGATGGCAACCCTCTAGAAGTGGTCCAATCCTTCAAGTACCTTGGTGTGTGACTAGACAGCAAGCTTGACTTCTCTGCCCTAAACTTGGTGCCTTATACCATAATAAAGATTGTCTTTCTTCACTGGTCTGCAGTGAGCTTGTCATCAAAATGGTGTTCCCAGTCTTTGACTATGCAGACATGGTCTAGTGCACCACCCCTCCACTCTCCTGGCCAGATTGGACATTTTCTGCAACTCCTTCTGCTGCTTTGATACCAACTCCCCTCTCCATACTTATCATTGCTCTGGATGCTCCCCCCTTATCCATTCTCCCTCTACTGTCACATCACCAGAGCCACTGTACCTCATTCATTTCCAGATATGGGTTTGGGTCCCTTCCCTCAAGCCTCTCATCCCTCCTCTCCCTTATACCCTCTGCTCCAGGGATTCTCACACCTATGTCATTCCACATCCCTGATCCCTTTTGGGAAATCAGCATTTTCCTCATCACCTCCCATCACTTTGGACATACTACCTGTGGCAGGGTTGAATAAGACCCTGTCCCATTTGTTATGCAGAAAGAGTTAAAAGCAATTATCTGTTACATCCTCTCCTTTCAGTCTCTTGTCTGTCTGATTGTGAAATCATACAAACAGAAACATAGAATTTGATGGCAGATAAGGACCGCTTGGCCCACCTAGTCTGCCCATTTTCCTACCTAACAGATAGGCTGCAGATCCTAGTTAACCAGCAGCTTACTTCCTCCTACCCCCCCACTAGGACTGCCTTATGTCTGTCCCATGCTTTCTTGAATTCCCCCACTGTTCTTGACTCCACGACCTCCTCAGGGAGGCTGTTCCATGCATCCACAACCCTCTCCATGAAAAAATACTTCCTCACATTACCTCTGAGCCATTCCCCCTCTATCAGCAAATTGTGCCCCCTTGTTCTTGCACATCTCTTTTTCTGAAAGATGCTGCCTTCAACCATGCATAACTCAGCAGTGTTTACATCTTGGGATTCTGATGACATCATGGACATCTCAAGCTTCATTCTCAAGGTCCCCATGATGTCATGAGAACCACTCAATGGAAACGCAGCCTTGTTGAACACGGTTGACCATGCATTACTCTGTACCTTACTTGAGCTCATCAGAACCTCTTGATGGAAACACAGACTTATAGTGTATGGTGGAACACTGTTCTGCATGGAAATCCATGCCTGGAACAGCGTTGTTGTGCTGCACTCAGTGCGTCAGGATGTTGTTGTGCTGCACTGAGTACATCACTAGTGCAGCACAACAATATCGAACGTGGGCACGCATGCGCAATTGAGCAGCTGCACTGATGAGGAAGTAAGCGGCACGATGGAACTGCTGCCTAAGTAAAGCATTTTTTTTTATTGGAGACCTGTTTGGGGGGTAAAGGAGTGTCGCCCACAGTTGCCCATAAACTGTAAAAGATTGTGTATTAGAAACCATACACAAACAAGGCAGTTGAACAATCTCGAGGCTTCGAGGAATCGAATTTTCTTTTGAGACCTAGGAAGTGATCAATCAAATTTTCTTTTGAGACCTAGGAACTAATCACTCTGACAATCTCATGATTCTTCCCTCCTTGCTATCTCCCTGCCTTCACTTGCTGTTTCTTGTTATTTCTATCTCCTCCCCTTGTTTATTTGTGGTTATAGGGATACATATGGATCTTTATGTGAAACTGGCTTCTCTGGTTTGAAAACGTATATAGTTATATTGGTGAAATGATTGCAAAAAGCTATTTGGAACTCAGGGGGTTAACCTTGAGGTGCTGTTTGACCTTCACAAACTCATTTGCAGAGTTGTCAACAGGAGGTCAGTCTGGGACACAATATTCTATTTTGTTGCACATACAAGGAAAGAAACTTACAAAGTTTTGGGACATTGTGTGAAACTAGAACATTTATCTTAATGCGCTCAGGTTGCAGAAGTTAATTACAAATTTACCAGGAAAATATATTATTTATAAAGAGAGCAATCTTTCTTTGGAGAGAGAGAGAGAGAGAGAGACTTAAATTTAGAATTAGAGATACCCTCAGCTGAAGGACTTTCCGTTTTGTTTGAACTGCCTGTATAAGAGCTATCCTGCACAATCTTTTTTTATTTTATTGTTATTGATGATAATAAAATGCTACTTGGAAATTTTATAACTGCTCCTGGTTTTCCTATGCCTCCTGACCTGCACATAAATGACAGATGGTGTCAGACTAAGTGGGATTTATGCTGTGCATACTCTAAGCCTGGAAGTTTGTGTGTGGGTACTAGACCTCATACCAGGGAAGCTTAGAAGAAAGGTATGGATCCTGCAGCAGCAAGCCCAGGAGTGATTACCAGAAGAATGGCAGCCAAACTAGCAGAGACAGAAGTCCAGACTGAGACTATACAGTCAGCACAAGTGATAGAAGAAAAACAGACAGGGACAGAACCTGAAAGCATTTCTGCCTTTTTCAAATTGTGGGCTAGTGTTATGCAATGGGTGATGCACCCCTATTATCCCACATACACAATACAATGTATTTCTGGTCACTTATACTGTGATATTGCTATCGCTATTTGCACTAAAATGTAGATATAGGTACCCATCATACAAGTATGGGTACTAGGGATGTGCTTTGCTGCTAATATATGCTACTATATATTATGTTTACATCATTTTATATGCTGTTTTACTGTTATGATTTATGTTTTACATTGACAAAACAATTAACATCCCTGGCTACAATCTACATAGGTGTGATAGGTAAAGTAGAGAATCTACATAGGTGTGATAGGTCAACTAGAGGCAGTGGTGTTGCCATATATGTTAAGGACAAATTCCTAACTACCGACATAGTCCACACATCAGTGACTAAAGAATTTGAGTGTCTTGCCCTCAAGCTAACATTATCACCTGGAGTGGCCCTATTGGTAGTGGCATGCTGTAGGCTTCCTGCTGCTGGTCTGAGTCTGTTGCCACACCTTCATTTCCTCCTGGACAATGCAAATACTGAATGCGTCATTATGGGGATCTAAATATCTATTGGAATGACGACTGCACCAATAGGCTTAAGGAATTCTGTGATGAGCATGGGTTAACTCAGATCACCCCTGAGGTCACCCGACCTAATAAAATAAATCCTGTCCAGTCCTTTACACAACCAACCCCTCCTTAGATATTGCTCATAAGGAGCTACAGAAAGACTTTATCACCCTCCAGTATAACTTACTGAACCTTGCTCAATACAAAAAAAACAAAAGCCATGATTTTCTCCCCACACCTCTCCCATAATATGGGAACTTCTGGCCTCCCCCAGATAACCACCCTTCTTGGTGAACCACTGGAAATAGTGGATAATTTCAAATATCTGGGAGTCTGGGTAGATCACAAACTCAGTTTCATCATGCATCTGTGTGCGCTAACAAAAAAACTAAGACAGTGCCTCGGCATATTCTTCTACATAAGAGATCTTCTCACTCTTGAAGCCAGGAAGTGGCTGATTCAAACAACCTTTCTACCCCTGCTTGATTATGCAGATTTTCTTTAAAACCACTGCCCCCAGCATGCACTACAGAAACTTGATACACTCTACCACTGAGCCCTGAGATTTATACTTGATATGCCGCTTCGAACCCATCACTGCCTGTTGTACCAGGCTATTGGTTGGCCACTCCTCCTTCTGAGGAGACAAATAATTGTCCTTACGTGGATCTTCAGGGTGCTCTCCGACAAACTCCCACCTTACATCTGTAATCTGTTCGAACGGTCAACAGGCAGATATGTCTTATGGAATTCCTCCCTTGTCCTCCTCAAGGTGCCACGAACGAGGACCCATCTTGGCATAGCTGCCGTCAGCTCCTTCCTACCATCACTCTGGAATAATTCACAAAAGGTTCTTAAACTCTCCTGCCTGCCCAGCCCTTATGTATTCAAACAACTGCTCCTCAGATGCCTGAAAACTGTGTGCAACTGTTTCAGGTAATCTTTGATACATAAATTGAACATATCCTTAGCTCATGGGTTCTCCTGGCTTACCTACTCCCCCTGTAGACCAACAGACTCTAGAGCAACTACACCTCCCGTAGTGTCTTCCCTGCTTCCCTCACTGTAGCGACCCCCTTGGGGATTCTAATGTAGTTTTGCTACCCCTCCACCCCTTATGTGTTTTTTATCCTCCTTCCCACTGAATCCTATGTGTCACCATCACCATCTCATGCTTTGCTCAGCTACTGTCCCCAAACACTCTATTATGTAGTAATTATATATGTACACAATCTTTGCTACCTGAGTGGTGTTCCCAATATCACCTACCCAGTAATGTTATTTTTATTTATATTGTTTTTCTTGCATATTATGTTCCACTATGCTGCCATAAACTGTATTTGGAATTTGTTCTGTGTGTCCAGGACCATCTTGCAAATGAGCTCGCTCAATGATGTAATTGCCTGGTTAAATAAAGTTTGATTGATTGATTGATCGATTGATTGACTTGTCATGCATGATATATATATTATACCTCATTATAATGCATTTACCTAGGTTATGTTTTATGTATTGTATACACATATACTCTGACACATATCACTGATAAGAGAGTCAGTGATTACTATATATCCTTATATACTTATATTCTCATATAATCATATGTAGTTTATGTCTTACACTTAGTTATAATGTCACATGTATTTCTGTCTATTCAGCAGATCCTTTGTCTGTGAGTTAGTGCTGACAGATTATTTCCTTTGTCTAACCCTTTTACTCATTAATAATTCTGGTTCCTAAGTCATTACCCAAGGGAGAAGCCTTGTTTACATTCTATGCACCAATGCATTATGTTCCTTATATCCATAACTATGCTGTTATCATTGTAACCATGTTGTTATCTGTACTATATAACCTTCTGTAAGCCAGCTCCTCTCAGAGATTTTTGTACCCTCCTCGAGGACTGGAGAGAAACCGACTTCCTTGTGACTTTTTCTGTCACATGGTTACATAGAAGTTGACGGCAGACAAGGACCGCAAGGCCCATCCATTCTGCCCATTTTTTCTATCTTATGAATGTGCCATAGGCGTGTACTCTGCCAATGGCCTATCTATTCATACTCCTCTGCATTGCTCCTTTATGTCTATCCCATGCCTGTTTGAAGCCCTGCACTGTATTCATATCCACCACTTCCTGAGGTAGGCCATTCCATGCATCCACCACCCTTTCTGTGAAAAAGAACTTCCTCACATTACCCCTTAATTGGTCTCCCTCTAATCTCATGCTGTGTCCTCTTGTCCTGCTATTTTTTGTTTGGTGCGAGTGTTGTACTAGCACTTTCATTATTATTATTTCCTGATTTTGCATGCTGTTCTTTGGCTCACACTACAGACATACAAGAACCTGATTCATCTAGAGCTGGACTCCAGATGACAAATCAAGATTTTCTAGAAAACACTAGACAACAAAGAGACAGAGAAGTAGAGATGAGAAGAAATGCAGTGACAGGAGCAACAATGGTTGGATGCCTTGCAAGCTATCAATGCTGGTGGATCTGGCACAGGTCCAGCAGAGCAACAAAACACAAGCAACATAAAAGACATTAACCTTTCAAATCTGTGTCCCTCGGATGATATTGAAGCATACCTGACAACTTTTGAAAGGGTTGCTGCAGCCTGCCAGTGGCCAAAGCAGCAACAGGCAGTCAGGCTGGTACCTTACCTGACAGGTAAAGCACAACTTGCTTACAGCAATATGGAAACTGCACAGTCAGAATACTATGACCTTGTTAAAAGGGGAATCCTGAAAAGATATGACATCTTGGGAGAGATCTACGGGCAAATATTTCAGTCCCTTAAGTACCAATCATCGACAATCCTTGAGAAACCTTCATCTGACTCAGAGAACTCCACATTAAAATGCTCCAACCTGAAGGCAAAACAGTCCCATAGATCATCGACATTTTGCAGTTGAGCAATTCATCAACATCCTGCCTACAGACATACAGCTTTTGGTAAAAGAACACCCACCAGAAGAGGGGAAAAGGCCACTTCTTTGACTGAGAACTATCAGATGGCCAGACAGACACTGCAGCAGTGAAGTAATAGTCAAGGACAGATAAAACCTTCTTTTTCCCTATTTAATTCCAGGTCAGATAAGAACTCTGGTGGAGGTAACAAATCTGCACCTAAAGACTTTATTTGCTATAACTGTAACAAACCAGTTCATATTACAAGAATCTGCCATACTATAAGGAGGGTAGTAACACTGAAACAGATTTGACCAAAGTAAATCTACCTGGGTATCTAATAGATGTCAAGTTGGGAGATAAGACTGTGAAGGGACTTATTGATTCAGAAAGCAGACAGATCCTAGTGAATGTTGCAGTGATGGAAATACACTGTGAACAAGCATTTGTCAATGCTGAATGTTTGCTTACTGGCATTGGTATTGGTAGTGTAGGAGTTACAGAGCTGCATAATAGGAATGGCAGTGAAGTATTGAACTGAAGCCAACCCCACCATCACCCTGCAGAGACTGACAGGCATTGGGGTGTGCCTTTGGGTCATCAGGCATAACAGCCATGCCATTTCACCAGACCCTACCCTGCAGACACCGACAAGTGTGACGGTGTGCCTTGGGGTCTTTGGCCCTTATGCACACCCCATTCCATCAGGAAATATGGTGAGATGGGTGCAGTATAGGAGAATGGGGTGAACTTTGGGGCCAAAGAGTCCAAGGCACACCTCGATGCCTCTCACTGGCTGTAAGGTGTGGAATGGTATGAGCATTACAGGTAAGAATCCCAAGTCACACCTCTGATGCCTGTCATTCTCTACAGGGTGGGGCATTATGGTCGGAAACCCTAATGCCTCAGGCATTCATTGGTATTTTCACTCCAAATTTTCAACATGTTTTTTTTGTGACCCCCACCTCATGAACAGTGGCAATATCAGTTTGTTAGCCGAAAGCTGCTTTTGCACAGTGACTACGGCATTTAGCACCACAGGTGCAAAAACATTCCGAACAGGATGTGAAAAATGACAGCTGTACTGTTCATGGGGAGGTGTAAAAAATGGCAATGTTGAAAATCAGCAGTGAAAATATTAAAAAAACTGGTGAAGTCGCGAGCGTGCGTAGAAACTGTGCAACGCACACCCGTATTGTAATTAGTTTGGGGATTTTTTATAGCAGATTGTCAACATAGGCATTTTGGGACCTCTGATCATGAACAGTGTCACTGTGATTTTCTTTATCTGTCCTGAACAATGATTTCCCACAGCGACCACGCATTTCTGCTCTGAAAGTGTGAAAACACATTTTGGCCATGTTGTGAAACATGACAGCTGTACTGTTCATAAGGAAGTGTGGAAAAATGCCACTAGTGAAAATCTGGACTGAAAATATTACAAATTCATGAACTTATGAGGGTGCGTGGAAACTGCGCAATGCTCACTCATAACACAGTCATTTTATGGACTTTTGTCACCAAATTTTAAACATAGTAATTTTAAGACCTCTGCTCATGATCAGTGTCACTGTGATTTTCTTAATCTGTCCCAAACATTGCTTTCGCACACTGACTGCACCATTGTGCGCTCTGCATGTGCGGAAACACATTTTGGGTGAGATGTGAAAAATGGCAGCTGTACTGCTCATAAGGAAGTGTAATAAAATGGCAATGTTGAAAATCTGGTGTGTAAATATTAAAAATTCGCAAACTTGCGAGCGTGCGTAGGAACTGCAAACGTGCGCTCCTAAAACAGTCATTTTGGGGAATTTTTTCACCAAATTTTCAACATGGCCATTTTAAGACCTCTGCTCATGAACAGTGTCACTGTGATTTTCTTAATCTGTCCCAAACATTGATTGCACGCACTGACTGTGCCATTGTATGCTACATGCAGGGAAACACATTTTGGGCAACATGTGAAAAATGACAGCTGTACTGCTCATAAGGAGGTGTGGTAAAATGGCAATGCTGAAAATCTGGAGTGCAAATATTACAAATTTGAGAACTTATGAGCATGCATAGGAACTGTGCAATGCACACTCTTAAAACAGTAATTTTTAGGAATTTTTTCACCAAATTTTCAACATAGCCATTTTAAGACCTCTGCTCATGAACAGTGTCACTATGATTTTCTTAATGTATCCCATACATTGATTTCGCACACCGACTGTGCCACTGTGCACTACATGTGCGGAAACACATTTTGGGCGAGATGTGAAAAATGACAGCTGTACTGCTCATAAGGAGGTGTGGAAAAATGGCAATGTTGAAAATCCAGAGTGTAAATATAAAAAATTCACAAACTTCCGAGTGTGTGTAAGAACTGTGCAATGCATGCTCATAAAACAGTCATTTTTAGGAATTTTTCACCAAGTTTGCAACATAGGCTTTTTGAGAGCCCACTTTATGAACACTAGCACTGTCATTTCATTAATCAGTCCCAAAAGGTGATTTCTCGCGCAGTGACTGCGAAATCACCCTTCGGGCCCTATTAACACCATGACAGTTCAAGAATTCAAGAGGAGGGGTCCCAAAAACCCCATGTTGAAACTTTGGTGCCAAAATTCCAAAAAATGCCTGAGATATGCATTAAAGTTGAAAAAACCCTATTTATTGCATTATGCAGCTTACGGCATTTCCTCAGTTCGCGGTCGACTTTGAAGAGTGCAGATGTGTTCCTGGCCCACGAATCGTTGCGCGAGCTCAGAAGGTAAATATGGGGTGTGGGGGTGTGGGAGGTAGGGTGTGCAGTGGGTGGCATGGGTGGGCAGGGAGACCACCAAGGAACTTTTTGTTTACAGTTTTTTTAGGAAGACGACGCGGGACGTTTGCCACGCTGGGGTGGGCTCTCAGCATGGCAGCTGGAAGGCTGTTTGGGGGGGCCTGGAGCTGACAGGGGATTGGGCACCCCAGTTGGCCATAACAAAGTTTGCCACGCTGGGGTGGGCTCCCAGCGTGGCACCTGGAAAGCTTTTTTGGGGGGGGCATGGAGCCAATGGGGGATTGGGCACCCCTGTCAGCCATACAGTATGTGCATGGAGGGGAAGCGTATGAGCACGCAATATGCGTGCGTGCATGTGGAGGGGGAGCGCTGCTCACTGAAGTGGAGCTCTCCCTTTCAACTGTACAGCACTGCATTTTCAACTGCTGTCATCGACAGCTACAGTGTTCATTGGAGAACTGTGGCCGTGCCTGCAAACACACTGACTGAATTGGAAGACGGGTGCCACACCTCCGAAAACTCAGATGATGGCACTATGTTTCTTGCACATGCGTGCAAGCAAACATAAAAAGGACCAGGTACTGGTGTCATCTGCATCCATAAGGACACTCGATACCATCCCACCACCCAAATAACTCTGAATATTAATGGGGTGTCACACCAAATGAAAGTAGGGGTAGTACCCAAGTTACCTGCAGGCTTGAGATGAGGAGTAGTGTGCTTTTAGGAGCTTTGTAAAAACTGTGGTTGTTAGTGTTTTTTTTGACAGGAGGAGGAAAGGAATTCCAAATAGATGGTTCTGGTCACCTGTTTCAGTATTTGGTTTGTTTTTGTCCCTTGATGACTTTGGACTAAGCAATCCACTTCTCTGCGCAGGTAGTAACATTAATTTAATTTAATATGTTAAGAATCCAATAGAGGCACTAAATGTATGAAAATGACATTGCTGTTTTGTTCTATAGCTTTATCTTGTAATTTCTGTTGCAGGTATATTGTTCAAAAGGAGTTGTATCTCTTAGTTTCCTGTCTGTAGTTACAATCAAAGAGCAACTTTTAAACAGCTAAATGTTTTTTACAATGAGAAGTGCCTTAAATAATGCGCATCATTTCTTTAAAGAGGGACTCCCGCCAAAAGTGCTACATTACAGAATTAGAATAATCATGCCCCCAATAAATCTCATACCAAAAATTTGGTTTCTACATTACTTTGTTTTAAAGTAATGAACTATTTTGTTACCTGATTTCACTACCTATTCAAAAAATCCAGTTTCAGTGAAGAGCCACTGATGATGTCATCTCCTGAACTCAGAGTCTAGTCCTCCCTGTCAGCAACCTTACAGGTCCTGCTTCTCCAAAGTTTAAGAAATTGCAGCTATAGTAATCCTTTAAAAATAAAAATAATTGACATAGGGTTGACTGCAGTGCTTGTGTTTCCAGAATGTTCAGATGTATGGCATTGTACTTTAAGAACACATCAGGAGGAGGTTTTGGAATGTAGCACTGAACCAAGGCATAGAGTGTCAAGGTGGCACACAATTTTAAAATATTTGGGGGGACATGCAATCTCGGAATTTGACAGGGATGTGCCATCTCAAAATGTGGTGGGATAATCAGTCTCGGAATACCACAGAGAACACATCGAGGCATTTGATGGGGACTGGCAATTTTGGAATATAGTGGGGATGCACACTGTCGGAATATGACAGGACACACTATATCATTCTGAAATTGCTTGGCCCTGCCACATTTCAGAATTGTACACACCCACCATATTTATAAATTGTGCATCACATCCCAACATTATGCATGCCAGCCACATTCTAAAATTATGCATCCCTGCCATATTCGAAAATTGCACATACCTTCACCATTCCCAAACTGTGCATCCCTGCCACATTCTGAAATGATGCATGCCCACCAAATTCAAAACTTACACATCCCAGCCAAATTGTGTTTCAATGCCACATTCCAAATTTGTCAATGGCACATTCCAAAATTATATGTCACCACCACATTCTGAAACTGAACATCACCGCCACAATCCAAAATTGAGCGTCACTGCCATATTCAGAAACTATGCATCACCACCACATTCTGAAATTGTATGTCACCATTCCATTCAGAAATTGTGCATCACTGCCACTTTTTGAAATTGTGTGTCACTGACACATTCCAAAACTGTGTGTCACCACCGCATTCTGAAACAGTGCGTCACCACTGCATTCTGAAATCATGTCTCCACATTCTGAAATCATGCATCACCCCTGCATTCTGAAACTGTGCATCACCACCATATTCTTAAATTTTGCACCATTGTCATATTCCAAAATTGTGTGTCACCACCACATTCCAAACCTATGTGTCACCACCACATTCTGAACCTGTGCATCACCGTCACATTCCAAAATTGTGCATCACCACCACATTCTGAAATTGTGCATCACCACCACATTCCAAAATTGTGCATCACCATCGCATTCTGAAATTATGCTTCACCACTGCATTCTAGAATTATACACACCAACCATATTTCAAAATTGTGCATCACATCCCCATCACATTCCAACATTATGCATTCTAGCCACATTCTAAAATTATGCAACCCTGCCATATTCCAAAATTTCACATCCCTTCCCCATTCCCAAATGTGCATCCCTGTCAAATTCCAAAACTGCACATCCCAGCCAACTTGTTTCAATGCCACATTCCAAAATCATCACTGCCACATTCCCAAATTATGTGTCACCACCACATTCTGAAATTGAACATCACCACCACATTCTGAAATTGAGTGTCACTGCCACAGTCAGAAACTATGCATCACCACTACATTCTGAAATTGTCCATCACCGTCCCATTCAGAAACTGTGCTTTACTGCCACATTCCAAAATTGTGTGTCACTGCCACATTCCAGAATTGTGCATCACCACTGCATTCCAAAAGTGTCCATCACCACTGCATTCTGAAACTGTGCATCACCACAGCATTCTGAAACTTTGCGTCACCACCACATTCTGAAATTGTGCGTCACTGCCACATTGTGAAATCATGCCTCATCACTGCATTCTGAAACTGTGCATCATCACCACATTCTGAAATTGTTCGTCATTGCCACATTCCAAAATTGCGTGTCACTGCCTCATTCTGAACCTGTGAGTCACTGCCATATTCTGAACCCATGTGTCACTGCCACATTCTGAAATTGTGCATCACCACTGCATTCTGAAATTGCTCATCACCATGCATTCCAAAATTGTGTAACACCACTGCATTCCGAAATTCTGCTACACCACCACATTCCAGAATTGTACACACCAACCATATTTCAAAATTGTGCATCGCATCCCCACCACATTCCACCATTATGCTTCCCAGCCACATTCTAAAATTATGCAACCCTACGACATTTCAAAATTGCACATCCCTTCCCCATTCCCAAACTGCCCATCCCTACCACATTCTGAATTGGTGCATCCCCGCCAAATTCCCAAATTGCACACCATAGCCAACTTGTGTTTCAGTGCCACATTCCCAAATTGTCACTGCCACATTCCCATATTATGTGTCACCACAACATTCTGAAATTTAACATCACCACCACATTCTGAAATTGAGCGTTACTGCCACATTCAGAAACTATGTGTCACCACCACATTCTAAAATTGTACGTCACGGTCCCATTCAGAAATTGTGCATCACTGCCACATTCTGAAATTGTGCGTCACCACTGCATTCCAAATTTGTTCATCACCACTGCATTCTGAAACTGTTTTTCACCACTACATTCTGCAACCGTGCGTCACTGCCACATTGTAAAATCATGCATCACCGCTGCATTTCAAAACTGTGTGTCACCACCACATTCTGAAATTGTGCATTACCGCCACAGTCCGAAATTGTGTCACTGACACATTCCGAAATTGTGCATCACCACCACATTCCAAAATTGTGTGTCACTGCTGCATTCTGAACCTGTGTGTCACCGCCACATTCTAAACCTGTGCATCACTGCCACATTCTGAAATTGTGCATCACCACCACATTCCAAACTTGCACATCACCACAGAATTCCAAAATTGTCCATCACCACCGCATTCGAAATTGTGCTTCACTGCCACATTCCAGAATTGTACACACCCACCATATTTCAAAATTGTGCATCTCATCCCCATCACATTCCAACATTATGCATCCCAGCCACATTCTAAATTTATGCATCCCTGCCACATTCTGAAATTGCACATACCTTCCCCATTCCCAAACTGTGCATACCTGCCAGATTCTGAAATGGCACATCCCTGCCAAATTCCAAAATTGCACATCTCAGCCAAATTGTGTTTCAATGCCACGTTCCAAAATTGTCATTGCCATGTTCCCAAATTATGTGTCACCACCACATTCTGAAATTGAACATCACCACTGCATTCCAAAACTGAGCGTCACCGCCACATTCAGAAACTATGCATCATCACCACATTCCAAAATTGTACGTCACCATCCCATTCAGAAATTGTGCATCACTGCCACATTCCGAAATTATGCGTCACTGCCACATTCTGAAATTGAGCATTACCACTGCATTCCAAAACTGTGCATCACCACTGCATTCTGAAATTATTCATCACCGCCCCATTCCAAAACTGCACATGACTACCACATTCTGAAACTGTGCATCACCGCCACATTCCAAAATCATGCATTACCACCGCATTCTGAAACTGCGAGTCACCACCATATTCTGAAATGATGCATCACCGGCGCATTCTGAAATTGTGCATCACCACCACATTCTGAAATTGTGCATCATTGCCACATTCCAAAATTGTGTGTCACCACCGCATTCTGAACCTGTGCGTCACCGCCACATTCCAAAATCATGCGTTCCACCGCATTCCGAAACTGCACGTCACCACCTTATTCTGACATCATGCATCACCACCACATTCCAAAATCATGCATCACCACCACATTCTGAAATTGTGCATCACCACCACATTCTGAAATTGTGCATCATTGCCACATTCCAAAATTGTGTGTCACCTCTGCATTCCGAAATTGCTCATCACCACCACATTCTGAAATTGCACACCACTGCATTCCAAAATTGTGTGTCACCACTGCATTCTGAAATTGTGCTTCACCGCCACATTCCGAATTGTGTAAAACTGCAACATTCTGAAATTGTGTGTCACCACTGCATTTTGAAATTGCTCATCACCACCACATTCTGAAATTGCACACCACTGCATTCCAAAATTGTGTCACCACTGCATTCTGAAATTGTGCCTCACCACCACATTCCGAATTGTGTGTAACAGCCACATTCTGAAATAGTGCGTCACTGCCACATTCCAAAATTGTGCATCACTGCAGCATTCCCAAACTGTGCATCACCACTGCATTCTGAAATTGTGCATCACCACTTTATTCCAAAATTGTGCGTCACCACCGCATTCTGAAATTGTGCATCACCGCTGCATTCTGAAATGATGCATCACCACCACAATTCGAAATTGAGCATCACTACTACATTCCGAAATTATGTTTTCCAACTACTTTCTGAGATTGTGTCATTGCTGTATTCCGCAGTTGCAACCTGGTGGCATTTTGAAATCTCATACCTGCAGTATTCTAAAAATTGCGCACAACTTGGTCATTTTAAAGCCATGTGTGCCACTGCGTTTCAACCTCCCCGTCACATTCTGAAATACTGTACCTTGCATCTACACATTATGGAAGTGTATGCATTGACCCACCCAGTGTCAGTTTTCCTTTTTCCGATGTTTACTATAACTGCAGTTTTATGTAACATGGGAGAAATAAATCATATAAGGTAGCTTGCAGGGAGGACTAGGTTGTGAGTTCAGGTTATGACATCATCCATAGCTCTTCTCTGAAAGTGGCATTTCTGAACAGGCAATGAATTAAGGGTTACAAAATGGCATGTAACTTTTAAACAAAGTAACTTACAGATCTGATTGTTGGCATGAGGCTGATTCAGGGTATGTTGATCCAAATTGTGAATTTATTGATACCAAAAATTTTGACCTGAGTCCCTCTTTAACAGATGTCAAGGTGGGAGATAAGACTGTGAAGACTATGAAGGGACTTATAGATTTGGGGAGCAGACAGACCCTGGTGCATGTTGATGTACTGGGAAAACACTGTGCAAAAGGGCCAGGTACTGGGGTCATCTGCATCCATGTGGACATTGCGCAATACCATCCTACCACCCAAGTGACTCTAAGCATTAATGAAGTGTTGTACTAAATGAAAGTGGAGGTAGTACCTAAGTTACCTGTATCTGTGATTATTGGAAATGACTTTACAGGATTTACTGAGTTAATCAGAGAGGGAGGGAATAAATCCTGCTGTTTCAGCAGCCGTGCTAACAAGAGGACAAGCAAAGAAAATGTCAGATGTTAGGCACTCTTTGCTTTTTGGTGTCTTTGATGCAGACTTGTTTGAGATCAGCTCCAAGATACTGAAAAAAAGGAAAGAAAGAAAGCAGATGTTTGAAAAAGCAGTGGCAACAAAAGACTGATGGATGGGATTAAAGACCAACTTCATAGATGCCTAGTAGTCGCCCCCCCAAAGCACAGAACATAGTCTACCTGGCCCAGAGTTGACATTCATACATTATTTTCTTTACTGCTGCCTTTAAAAAAAGTTATTTCACTCGTAAAATTGGCCCCAAAAGAAAACACAACCAGAAATGACATGCCCCTCACGCACATGCAGCCCCATTTTGTGATGTCAGAAAACGAAGGCTGTGTGTGTCCCCTCCACTGAGTTGAATGGGGCTGATTTTCCTATACAGTTTTATACCATTTAGAGTTTTGATTTAAATAAATAAAAGTGACTGCTCGGCTAACAGGGTCCCTGTTGGTTGGCGGTTGCTGTTATTTAATGCAACTCTAAATGGTATAAACTATAGAAAATCAGCCCATTCAACTCAGTGGAAGCATACACACCAGCTTTGTTTCTGACATCACAAAATGGGCTGGCATCTTTGTGGGCGTGTCGTGATTTAACGAAGTGGCTGCATTTTTGGCTGTGTTGTCTTGGGGCAATTTTACGAATGAAATAACCTTTTTTAAAGGCAGCAGTAAAGAAAATAATATATGGAAATCAACTTTGGGCCAGGTAGGCTATGTTATGTGCTTGGGGGAGCCCTTACTAGGAAGTTGCTCTTTAACATACGAAAATGCTGAAACAAAACTGATAGCTGATAGTGATTTTGTTTCAGAGCAAACTAATGATGCTTCTCTCCAAGGTTATTTTTATTTTTATTTATTTTTTATTTATTGAATACAATTGGAATTACAATCCTTTGAGTCACAGACTCTTTTGCAAAGGCTCCACGTCGGTTACAGAGGGTGGAGGGTAAACAAATACAGAAAACGAACATAAACAAACAGTATTCGCATAACAGTACTGGTACTGCAGTCCAGGATTTATCTTAGTTTAAGCAGTTGGAGGAGAAACAAAAGAGGGTGAACCAATGTTTAAAAAATATAATGGGCTACTGTGCAGAGTTTGTGTTAATCATCGCACACAGGAACAGATAGAACAATTGGTTATACCAAAAAAAGTGTAGAACTGAGTTGTTATAGATTGTACATTATCGTATTCTTACCAGATTGCTATACAGACTATTGGCCTGGGATTCATGAAGATGTTGCTGCGTATTGTAGCTCTTGTGCTGAATGTCAGAAAGTAACCTCAGCAACTAAAAAACGACAAGGTGCCCCTGTTGCCGCTAACCTCGATAGATGTACCTTTTGAGAGAATTGCCATGGATGTTGTTGGTCCCTTAGTCAAAAGTAAACAGGGTAACAGACTCATTTTAGTAGTATGTGACTATGGTCACACTACACTCTTTCCTCCACTTTACTGCCTCCTCTGGTTCCCTCAGGTACCAGCTGAAACTCCTTCCCCCTGCTCTTATTTTCCCCATCCCTGACTGTTTCCCCTACAATTTCTTCATACATAGGTGTATAGTAAGTGCTGCTGAAATGCTCATTTGTTGCTCATGCCTTGTTTGCTTAATTTGCCCTAATTTTTGCACTTACTCCTGTATTAGCTATGTCACTGAGTGCACGTCATTGTAACTGCATAACAATGTACATGCTACGTATTTTGTATCTTGCACTGCCTTCCACTGGGTCATACCAGGAAATGAGCCTTGGCTCAGTATGCCTTTCTTGGTCACCAATTTTCAAATAAATAAATAAACAAGAAAACAAATAAATAAAAGCCTCTTTGGTAGCTTTCACCAGTCCTGCAGTCCCAGTCATAACCCTCCCCACATCCACAACGCAGTTAGGAATCACAGGAACTGGTATAATCCCTCACTCCCACCATCTAGGGGTAGGTCTGCTAGTAAAACAGGGAGGAGAGAATACACAGAACTGACTCACTTACTTGACCTCTGAGTGTGGGTGACCTCTAAGCACTCCAGAACACATCAGGGCATACAGGCTGCAAGGCAAGGGTAGTTAGAATACAGAACACATTTCCAACAAAAGGCAATGTCTAGACTTGGATTAAACTTCAAAACAGGATTGTTTTATTAAACCGATTGCACATGAGCATATACTTCATTTCATGAGCACACACTCCATTTCATGAGCACACACTTCATTTCATGAGCATATACTTCATTTCATGAGCATATACTTAATTTCGTGAGCATATACTTAATTTCATGAGCATACACTTAATTTCATGAGCATACACTTCATTTCATGAGCATATACTTCATTTCATGAGCATACACTTGATTTCATGAGCATATACTTCATTTCCCCCATGGGGCAGGCTGAACCCCTCACAGTCTGTCAAGCATTGCAATCTCTGAACGTCACGTCACCAAGGGATGATGGCAAGGGCAGTATCAGATTATGAAAGTCCATTTAATGAATAGATGTGGTAGTTTCAACAACCCAAAAGGCAAACAGGTATTTCTTGGTATCTATATACTGTATACAATATCACACAGCCACTAAACAGGACTGTACAATTTACTGTTTCTTTTGTAGTCTGAACCCCAAAAGTCTCCTAAAGAAAGGCACAACATTTACACTGCAGTGAGCATCAGGCTTTTCACTGCACAGGCTTTCTTATGCAGAAAATGGGCATTTTACTCCACAGAGCTACTGGGGAATAAGCAGCAAACTTCCCTTGAACCTGGTACGAGGCACCCACTAGCTGCCCTTCTGCAGTCAGCAAATGACGGGGGGGCCCCAGCCCTTAGATCCACATATACTACAAAAGCTTTCAGCACAGACTAAACACTGTTGCCCATGGGGAATGGCCTCACCACACTATTTACACAGCCAGACCAAACTGGAGCTATGGAGCATATTTCTAAGCTCTCCTGCCTAGTGTGTGTGTGTGTGTTGGGGGGGGGGGGACACTGCTGTGTGTCCTGTGCAGTCCTGAGGATAAACAGTTTTTACATCACCTCAATCCTTTGGTTTGAAATTTCACTCAGTGCATAAATTCTACTCATCTCACAGCCTCTGACTTGTTGGTAATTGCAGAAGACTTCCACTCCTGGGCATTCTTGCCAACAGCAGCGGCCACAATTTAGCAATATATTTTAGGACCTTCCACACAGGAACAGAGGTACAGCACTGGGAGTAGGCATACAGGCCTGGCCCCGGTGGTGGCATTTAAAATAGTATAAAGTGGTACCTATGCTTGTCTGCACTTTTTAAAAACAAGTACCACTGTTCCTTATTTTTCCCTATTTATTCCATATTGCTGCTAATTTTAAGCACTCCCTTTTCCTGATTCAACAGATCAGGAGTACCACTCATTAGTGAAAGTGCCACCACCAGGGAACTGGCACACTCCTCTACAGAACTGATCAACTTCCTGTAGTTCTTTCAGTCACAGTCACCTGGCTCCTCCCCTCAGGAAAGTGGGGCAGGCCAGCTGGCCTAGCCCCTGAGGCTCCAGGGAATTACTCCCATAGATGATTCTAACCAGGTCACAGAGATCTACATGGTTTTAAGCAGGCCTAGTAGACCTAGAGATCCTTATGGGGGCTACACTGGTATGAACAAAGGTGAGCTGTATGTCCTTTAAATGCTCGCTGATTCTCAATGGTTGTATCTGAATCACCCACATCTGCTTTGAAAGATTCCATTGTTTGGTAGCACATCACAGCTTCTGGCACAATTCCATACTGTAATTACTCTGTGTGTGAATCATTTCCCACCTTAATAGTTTTATAAAGGTCAGCTTTGAATTGCTTGCCATTTCTCCTCCCATAATACTGTAATTCTTTAGTCTGGAGATCCAAACAGTTCCATAGGTCCTTATTTATGAATGATTTAAGAAACAAACATATAACTTCTCAGTCTTCTCATCTCCAGACTGTACATATGCAGTTCTTAACTATTTTCCATATCATCCCTGCCTTTCATACCTGTCACCATCCTTGTGGCACATCACTGAACCCCTTCCAATAACCTTTCACCCTTACTTTATTGTGGGGCCAAGAACTGACCACAGTACTTCATGTGCGGTCCCACCAAGGTTTTATACAGAGGTATCAGTACTTCCCTGTTTCTACTTTTTATGTTTCTACCTATGCCTCCCCCCCCAATTTTTTAACATGTTTTGGTTACCTGCTTACATTGATTATCAAACTTTAGGTCACTGGAGACCATCACCCCAAACCTCTCGCTTCAGTAGTCTCCTTAAGCCATACCCGTATAATTGATATTTATTCTTTTTTTTTTTAATTTCATAAATGCACCACCATGCACTTAGTGACAATAAATTCCAACATACTCTTCTTTGCCCATAACTCTATTTGTTCCAGTTTTTTCTCAAGTTATTAACCGATTTTGTAGTATCAACTGATGTACCTATTTTAGTGTCATCTGCAAATTTACACATCCATAGTCCCTGGGTACAGTGCATTGTGGAGACATAGATGGTAAATAGTACAGGACCCAGTACTGAATCCTGTGGCACTCCACTTATGACCGGTTCCCTTCTGGAAATATAGCCATTGGGCCTTGCTTGAAAACAAGGGCAGACTTGATGGATCATAATGTCCCCATCTGCCGACAACTTCTATGTTTTCTACAACCAAGATTAAATCCAATTTACTGATCTCCTGTTGATACCCACTTTATCTATTTCCCATATACAGTAAGATCAGTTTGGGGTACGGTAGCAAAGGCCTTACTATATTCCAGAAGCAATATGTCCACAGGTAGGCCCCTAGAAAGTGCTCTACTAACAGGCTCAAAAAATCTAATCAAATTAGTCTGACAGGACCTTCCTCTATGAAATCCATGCTGGGTATCATCCGACAAGTTGTTATCCTTTATGTGCTTCTCAACTTCCTCTTTTATGATACTCTCTACTACCTTTCCCAGGATTGAGGTTAAACTAGATGGCTTGTAATTTTGATGATCCACCCTGGAACCCTTCTTAAAAATCAGAATGACCACTGTCTCCATCCAGCAATTGAGTACTGCTCTTGTATTTACTGAAAGTTCAAACAGACATTTTAGTGATCCTTAGAGCTTTACAGCTAACTCCCTCACAATCCTTGGATGCATTTTATCTGGGCCTTGTGCCTTTTTGGGTTGAGGGCCTTTAACAATTTTTTCACCCTACTTCTTTCTATTTTTATTGTTTATTGTTATTTTTTGCACACTTCTATGCAACTCATATTCTTTCTTATTGCCCTACCCCTTGTGAAATATAGAGCAAAAGTAATTATAAAATATTTCTACCATGGTACTTTCATCAGCTATTTACTCAGTTCCCAGCTCTAAAGGATCCACTGTCTGCTTAGCACCCTTGACGTTATTGATGTATTTAGAGAAAGCCTTATAATTAATGGGTTCCATTTTGTTACATTGAAAAAAATGTGTATTAAATACCGTAACACCTGAGTAGGTGTTACGGCATTCACGCGCTCTCTTCCCCTATGAATGCACTCGAGACACTACAGAAACGCAACCTGAGTTTAAAACTGTCCATTTGTTTCTCTTCACACACTACTAACCTGAAAAACTCAGGCTGCTTCTTCAGCAGTTCAGCAGGTGGGAGGTATTCTCCCAGTGGGAGGGAGTAAAAAAGAATTTGGCAATACGAGGGACAGCCTGGGGGCCTTACATGGACGACAGTCATACCGGTGTGATGCGGCTCTTCAGCGCTGCCTCCGGGAAACCGAGATTAAACTTTTAAACCAAACGTCTTCAGGTAAAAAAAAGTCACCCTTCAATTATAAATAGCAAAATATGGGGTGCAGTGTGTTTTACTTGAATTTCACACACACGCTCTTTGTTGGATAGCTAATAAACCCCTCTGGCTTTGCCCACGTGGTTTATGTGCAATCCAACAACTCGGGAGTGTGTAAATTCTCATAACACACTGCACCCCATACTTTATCCTATATATAATTATCCTTTGTTGATACCACTAACTTGAATTCCATCACTGAGTTTGCCTTTTTAATCTCTTTCTTACAAAAGCTTTACAATATGCTTGTATTTAATCCACAAAATCCTAAATCCTAAACTTTCTTCTTCTTCTGGAGATTTTTCTTGATTTCTTTATTTAACCATGCAAGGAATAATGCCTTTTTTGCAATATTTGACTCTTTCTAGAGCAAATTTTCCTATCATTGACCGGACTTTACTATTTTTTATTTCCCACATCTCTTCATTCTCCATTTCTCTTGTCTCATGTTACTAACAGGTATAAAATGTATGTGGTTATGGTAATTTTCTCCCCAAAGCTCCTTTACTGAGCATCTTGTTATGCTTCCCTCTACATCAGTCAGTACCATGTCTAAAACATGGTTAGCCCTGGTATTATCTTTAAACATACTGCTCCAAGTTCAATACTAATGCAACCTCTAGAAGTTCCTTTACACTGCCTGTGCTGCCTGTTATTCTGTTCCAGTGTATTCCAGGCATATTACATACAAGTCTTCCAACAGGAGCAGTCTGTCTTTTGGCATGAAAGACTTCAGTATGCTGCACATTCTCTCACACTGTTCCCTTGATAACACTGGGGATTAAATACCATGCCGAGAACAGATTTCTTGGCTGAATTTGGGGAAGTGTTTACCCATAGAAGTTTATGATCATCATATTTATCTCTTTATATTCCCTCTGCTTTGATACTGTATCTTCCTTTGTATATAAAGCAACCCCTCCTCCTTTCTGATTTTTCCTGTCCCTGTTGAAGAGGTTAAACCCTTTAATGCTCTCCCCACATGCTCCTCATCCCACCATGTCTCTGTAACAGCACCTGCAGTATATGGATGTTTTCTCTATCTAGAATGACTGAAAGTTCTTCTTTTTTGTTTGCTAGGCTCCTCGCATTTACAAGAGTACAATTCCAACCCTTAGATTTTCTTTTATTCCTCCTGTTTTCCATACTACTACATTCCTTAGTCCCAACATTTAAACTTTGCACATTGCCTCCCACCTTCCCCTCAATACAGGACTCTTTTACTCAAATAGAAGACTGGTTCACTGACCACAGACTAGTTGTAAACATCAAAAAAAACCAAGACCATGCTTTTTGCCCATTGACAAAACAAGGCCAAGGACTCCCCCCTAAAGATCTTCTCTAACTCACTCCACCTGCTGAACCAAGTCCCCACCTATAAATACCTGGGCATCACTTTTGACACCACCTCTCCTTCCACGATCACATCAACATGCTTTCCTCTGCCACAAATGCCGGCATTGGCCTCTTATACAGACATAAGGACTGCCTGCCTCCAGAGGCCCTCCACCTGGCAGTCACCTCCTCAGTCCTGTCTCTAGTGGACTATGGGCTCACAACATATGGATCAGCTGATCCCACCGCATTGAACAAAATCCAACTTACCATTAATAAGGCGTGTCAGCTCCTGTCTGGAGCGAACGAGCGAACTCACACCTGTACCCTCTATTCCACAACCAATGTACTCCTTGAGGAGAGACTTCAATACCATTCATGCCTCCTTGCTAAAAAAAATTCTACTGGCCTTGTCCCCCCGGGGTCTCTGCGTTCCTTCACATGACCACCCCCACTGTTGCCACTCACACCACCACCAAAGCTACATGGCAGGTCCCCAGGGTCAGGACCACACTAGCCCAAAGATCATTCCCCTTCAGAGCCCCTTCCTGGTACAATACCTCCCCCCAGCCATCTTCTCCACTACCAAAATAGGCCCTTTTAAGGTAATACTCAAGAATCACATCCTATCCTCCCACAGCTGTCAGTGCGGGCTCTAGGCATAGTCCTAGGCACTGCTGCCTCATTAGAGTTTGGTGCCTAACCTGCCTTGATAATGCCTCTCATGAGGCAGCTCTTTTTGTTCCACCTCAGAATCCTATAGTGCATATATGTTTGCTACTACTGAACTTAGCTACTATTTGTATAGGACTGTTTTTGACAATGTCTCCCCTGAGGCTGCACCCCAGTGTATTATCATGCTTATGTGTTATCTACTACTGTTCGTTAGCTACTACTTGTGTAGGACTGTGCTGACAGTGTCTCCCCTGGGACAGCACCCCCCTGCAGTGCATCAGAATCTTCTGTGCCTTTGTGGCAACAATCTGTTACCAACCTCTATATTGTACTGTATTTTCTTGTGCATAATGTACACTTGTAATTACTGACCTGTTTGCCTGTAATAATCTGTATTTGCTACTGTATTTACTCTGTACATGACGTGGAGCCTTTGGAAATGAGTCCATGACTCAAAGGGTTGTAATTCCGATGTGATCTTAAATAAATAAATAAATATTCAGTTTAAACAACTCCTGATAGTATAATTAATCCTGTCTGTGTATTGTGTGACCACTGTGCATGCATTTCAAAGCTTCAGGACTGATTGAGGAACCCTGCAGCAATAGTAAAGTGTATTGTGTTAAAAAAACATTCAAACAGTACAAAAATCTCATCACCTGCTAGTGTATTCGACTGTGTCCCACAGTACCGCCCTGTCTTATTCGATCAGCAGTCAAGGTATGAGGCTACAAATGGTGCTCACAAAAGAGTGTGCAGCAAACTTTATTTCAAAATACACTAAATTAAAATAACAATAGACAAAAACATTTTTGTTGGTATCAGTCTGGTGCTTAAAGAGAGTTGCGCAATTAAAGGGGCAGATCCCATTGTCGCCCGGACAAGAAGTGTGGGAAGCCAGGAGATGGGGAGGGGAAGAGGGCAGGAAAGAGGGGCAAGAGGTCACAAAAAGGGGGAGAACCTGAAGAGGTCACCACGGGGTAGTGGTGGGAACAGTGAAGTGGCAATCTGGGATTGGCCAGGGTAAGACAAAGGTCAGGTCCTAATTGGGCAGTCATAAGGGACTGCATAGCAAGGGGAGCTCACAAATTTTCTCCATGAGTTTTTCCTCTGGAAGCACATCAGTTTGGTATTTCGTTTGAGCCAGTGGGCATTTATTAGTGAGGTATTCTGAGTAAAAAAAAATATATATATACATGCAGAAGGAACAGGTTTTGAGATAACTACTAGTTTAAAAATAAATCCGTGGAGATAACCTGAAAGGCTGAAGGAACACAGCTGAGAATTTGGAAGCAGGCAAGTGAGTAAGGCAACCATGGTGTACAAGGTAAGGAATCCTTTCTTTTAAAACTACAGAAGTGGACAGCAGGAGCATGCATGGGAGCAGGCTGACTGGCAGAAAATGTGGCTGTTTTGGTGTTTGGGACAGGATGCTAAGGGTAGCTAAGGGGGGAGGGTCTTCCAGTATGAAGAGAGCTGGGTGAATGAAGGGGCTGCAGTGCCCAAGGAGAATAAGGATGTGAAAGGTGGCAATTTATTGTGGATCCGGGAGCTAGGGAGCAGAGCGCTCCGTGATTTGTTGGGAGCCTGAGGAGTTTGTAATTGAACTGGAAGCCAGGGAGCATCACGCTCAGTTTTTGTTTTGGGCCTGAATTACGTGTGGGCCAGAGAGAAGCGGGAGATCTGCAGCTGAACTGGGGGAAGAGGAGCGCCTCAAGTTACACGAGCAGCTAGAGTGAAGGGAGCAGGCTGTAGAGAGTGGCCTAACAGGCCACACCGAATGAGATGCTGATCCCAGAGCCATGGGGGGGGGGAGTGGGGTGGCATAAGAGGGAAAAAGACAGGATGCCTCACTGTGGATGTGTAGTTTCTTGCAAGCATGGGGTAAAAAGGGATGGCATGGGGAAGCCAGGAGTGCCATAAGAGAAAGGAAGGATGAAGCACAAGGGGGGGGATGGAGGCCTGAGGCCCACCACATGGGATGGCATGTGACGTCATCGCCATGCGGTGCTGGGCCAGGACAAATAGCAAAGGGAGCACAGAGCAATAGCAGGGCCCTGCAGCCAAAATGGAGCCCCCTATGTTTTTTTTCAGAAACGGGCCTGGTTACCAGAGGCATGGGGCCCAGTAGCTGCACCGTGTTGCATGCTGTCTGATGTCATCGCCATGCAGTGTTTGGCCTGTGGAAAAAACGAGGCTCTCATTTTGGACAGCAGGGGATAAAAGGGGCCCTGTAGACAGGAATAGACCCCCTCCTTTCCTTTTTTTTCACGATTTGGGTGAATTGCTCAGACAGAGGGGGTCCAGGACAATGCACCGCTGAGCATGGCGCCTGCCTTCAGCACCATGCAGTGCAGGCCCCAACAGATACTGGTCCACATGAAGAAAGTGAGGGCTCACTAGTGAGACAGCAGGGTGAGAGCTGGGCCTGGTATACAAGAACAGAGTCGCCTCCTTTTTTCCTCTTTTGCATATTGGGCAAATTACCCAGGTGGAGGGGCTCAGCACAAGGCACCACATGGCATGGAGCCTGCCTTCAGCACCATGCGGTGCAGGCTCCAGCAGATATGGGGCACTAGCAAAAGACAGCAGGAACCAACAGGGTGCTCTCCACATGACATAATGCCCCCCTTTTGGTAAAAACTGGGGCATTCTTGCAGGATGAAGGGGCCCAGGGCAGATGCACCTCGTGGGGGTGGCGTCTGATGTTATCATCACATGGGGGGATCAAGGGTCCTCGGAACACAGGTCATTTTGGGGGTGTTGCCAAGAGGGGAGACAGAAGGGGGAGAGCAGGGAAAAGGGAATGGGAGTGCCCCATTGAGGAGGGCACGAGGAGTACGGCAAGCTGGACTGCCATTTTGCGGAGTTCAAGGTGGTAATTCATGGTCTGGGGCCCCTCCCCCCGATCCCTGGGTTTTAGCTAAGCAGGATTCAGAGGATGATTCAGTGGTGGCCTCAAATGAGAACAGGGGCAGCCCCCCCACTGTGATGGCAGCAAAAGCTTAGTACCAGAATTTGGTGGGTAGCCACTGGTGCTGACATACCAGTAGGAGAAACATTAAAGTTTTGTGATTTGTTTTAATTAGATACTTCGGACCAGAAGGATGGCCCCAAAGAAGTCCAAACTGAGCAAAGAAGCCTGCTATCGGGCAGTGATGGCCTTGGTGGAGAAGGCAAACTGATTATTGGAGGTGGCGGAGCCAGATGGTGGGAAGAGTGGCACAAAATGGAAAGGGAAGCAGGGGAAGGGGCACAAGAAGAGCAAGAGGGTGCCAAATGGGCCAAGCGGTCCTGAGCCCAGGCTGGCAGTTCCTGTGCCGATGCCAGTGGCTCCTCTGCTTCCACCTCCCAGTAACCCTTTCCTGGAGCTGACGCCGGCCCTGGAGCTGGTGCCAACACTAGTGCCAGAGCCTCCTACTCCTGTGCTGCCGCCCCCTTTGCCAGAGCCGGTATTGACACCACTGGTCCCGATGCCCACGTCCAGACCAGCAGGACTGCCCCAGCTGGGACCCAGCACCCCACAGCCAGCCACACCAGATAATCAGGTGGTGACACTGAAGAGCTGTGTTAAAGAACATGTTGAGAAAATGTTGAAAGGCATGGGGGATAATGGTCTTGGGCAACTGGAGAAGGCATTAGACAAAATCAAAGGGTCAGGGGTGGGGGAGGAGGCGGGGGGTACCAGGGGGAGCTATGGTAGGGAGAGAGGTCAGGGCACCAGGGGTCCAGCTAGGGGACCACGTGCCTGAGGCCATGAAAGAAAAGTTCTGGAAAGGGGAGTACGTCAATATATTCACCTTGGCGAACATCGACAACATGGATAACTATGAAGAGAAGGACAGTTTTGAGAAGAAAGACATGGTGGTGTGACATAGACAGCCAGTTCTGAGTGCTGTATAATATTTTTTTTTATATAAAATGTATTAATGACTGTCTCTGCTGAAAAATCAAATGCTGTAGGAATGATCTCACTCATCCCCCCAGCTTTCAGCTGACAGATGCAGGCCAAGAGAAATGCTGACAGCATGTATCACACACACACTCAGTTTTTAGAGACAATGTGTTACATGGAAGACTTTAATCAAGGATCCTGTGTCTCTGAGTTAATTACAGAGTTGTTTAGTTAACTTTGTTAAGAGAGAAATCATAAAAAAGGGTTATGACGTTGAAGAGAAAACACAGGTTATTACACAGAGGTGAGAGGTTGTAAATGCTCATATGAAGCCTGTGTGAGGAGGATGCAGCATGAATCAAAAGAGGCGTCATTGAAATTGAGTTATGCTAAGGTTCCAGAATTAATACTTTGAAATTACATCCTGTGGTTGTATAGAAATATATATTTTTTTTAGATATTTTGACAGGGAGGAGCTAGATGACCTCGTGCAAAAGAGGTGGGCAAAACCAGCTTTTAAAGGTTATTCTGTTTCACTACAGACACACTTTTATCTGACACTGACCAAGAAAACATCTGAGCACTGAAAACAAGTATTTAGAAAGCTAGACAAAATCTAAATATTGTTGTAGGAATTGCACTGTTTTAAACCTTGTCTGTTACACTGTTCACAAGACTGCGCTCAGAGGTTGGCACTTTGGGAGTGGAGGGCCTGTCCTGCTGAGTGAATCTGTGACAGGTGGCAGCAGTAGTTTTGTTAGGAAAGGGGGAAGAGGACAAATCATGGAAAGGGAAAACCTCAGACAACTGGACAATGGGTTTTACTTACTTCACTGCTACCGTCATTGAAAAGTGTCCGGAACTCGCTACCCCACTTTTGACCTACTCCCTCATCATAAAGAATGCATATAAAAAAGGGGGCCATAGTTGGCTAAGATACAATGAGAAATTCACAAAAAGGATGGCACACTTTGGGGTCATGAAATGGGATGCCAGGCGCATAGACCTGTGGCTAGAGATTTACACGGGCCCAGCTGAAAAGGAGGCCTAGGGAGATAAAAGAGGGGGAGCGGCGCTGAAGGCTTGTTGGGGTTACAGCAGGGCATTCTGCTCTTGGCCTAGCTGCCATTTCTGACATGTACGTTCTAAGTGTGGGGGGCACCATCCAGCATCAAAATGCAGGTACAATTGGGAAAAAGAATATGGCAGTCAGGACAACTCGTACCAACAGCCTTTTTGGACCAACCAAGGTTTCTTTAGGGGTCAACATTGGGGGAGAGGAAACGAGAGGAACGAGTGTGGGAGGGGGCACACCTACCAAATGCGGCACCAGGACAACTGACAGCACAACAGGCAGCAGTTTTCCGGCTGGCCCGCACACCCATCAGATTGGAGGCTATGGAAGGGTGGTTGAGGAACTACCCAGATCAGGAGACTGCTAAGAAGTTGCAGACAGGTTTTCGGTCGGGTTTTAGTCTACAGTTTAAAGGTGTGAGGAAGGGGATGAGGGCAAAGAACCTCAAGTCCATACAAGGGAAGGAAGCAACACTAGCACTAAAAATTCGGAAAGAGTTGGCAGTGGGGAGGGTGGAAGTACCATCTGCCTTCCCCCTGCTGCCTAATCTTAGGATTTCTCCCCTTGGGTTAGTCCCCGAGAAACAGTCAGGGGAGTACAAGGTGATACATCACCTATCCTACCTGGATGGGGATTTAGTTAATGATTAAATTGGGGAGGAAGACAGCAAGGTAACATACGCCACCCTGGAGAAGGCAGTGTGGCTAATTAGGTCTAAGCACTCTGCCTGATTGGTGAAGACAGACATAGAAGCAGCGTTCCGATTACTTCTAGTCAGGCCAGAGGATTGGGATCTGCTGGGATTCCAGGTAGGGGGAATGTACTATTTTGACAAGGCCATGCCCATGTGGTGTTCCATAGCATGCGCCACATTTGAAATGTTCAGCACCTGGCTGCAGTGGGTGTTTCAAACATGGTACTGGCATCAGACAGTAGTGCACTGCCTCGATGACTTCCTGTTCATTGGGGAAGGACAAAAGGAGATGGAAGGCATGCTGAAGGATTTTGAGGCTTTATGCCAAGAACTGGGAGTGCCACTAGCGGAGGATAAGACAGAAGGGCCTAGTCAGATGATAGAAGTTTTAGGGCTGGAGCTGGACATGCTCCAGGAACTATTCAGATTGCCAGATAAGAAAGTCAAAAGATTACAAGAGCTAATGGGGAAGGTCGGGGGCCGCAGGAGGGTGCAACTCCAGCAAGCACAACAGCTACTGCGGCATTTGAATTTTGCATCTAGAGCCATTGCTCTGGGATGCACATTCACACAGCATTTAGCCGGGGCCCCACAGGGCAAAACAGCCCCAACATTGGGTAGATATTAATATGGGAACAAGGGAGGATATGAAGGTATGAGAGCATTTCCTCAAGGCATACAATGGGCAGACCTTCTGGTAGGAGGAGTGGCTGTATAACACTGACCTGCAGCTGTATATGGATGCAGCTGTAGGGTTATTTTCAAGGAAAATGGTTTGCCGAACCATGGCCCAAGGAATGGGTACGGGAAAGGGTGATGAGAGATATTGCCTTCCTGGAAAGTTTCCCCATATGGGTGGCAATGCTAATCTGAGGGGGAGAGCTCAGGAATAGGCAAGTCACATTCTGGAGTGATAACCGGGCAGTGGTGGACATACTAGACAGAGTCAGAGTCATAAGGGTTTTGAGCAGGATGGTGTGGCTAGGACTGACTTTGAACATGTCATTAAGGGCCAAGCACATTGATGGCATAGACAGTGTGATAGCTGATTGCCTCTTCCAATTGCAGATGGACAAATTCCAGACTGTCACACCCGCAGCAGAGGCCTGGCAGATCACCATCCCGACATACATATGGATGATTGGTTTGGGGGAGCTGCATTATTGTTCCACAACTCCTGGGCCCCCAAAACCCTTAGAGTGTATGAAACCTCTTGGAGGGCATTTCAAAAATTCTGGCAACAGTGCGTCGGCCAGGTAAGTGGGGCAGTGACAAGGGAGCAGGTGGCCAGATTCATAGTGGTAGGGTGGAACCAGAACATGGTGCAGGCAACCATGGGGTTTCATCTGGCAGCAATTGGACAGGTATGCACACTGAGAGGATGTGAGGATCCTACAAAAAGCAACCCAGTTTGCAGAATGATGCAGGGCTGGTTACGGGGAGTGGAGAAGAAACAAGACATCAGGAAGCTGATATCAGAGGTGCTAATGGCAAGGTTGATGGAAGCACTATACTGCATCTGCAGCTCAAAAAGTGAAGCTGTGCTGTTCAGGGCCCTGTATGCTACAGTGTATAACAGGGCATTTAGACTTAATGAGGTGGTGAGCCGGGCAGGAAGATGGGGGGAGGCGGTTTGCACTTTGACGATATAGAATGGGCAGGGAGAGCCACAGTGGTACTATTAAGGAGATCAAAGACAGATCAGCAGGGTCAGGGCAGCAAGGTGTGGTTAAGGAGACACCCTAATGTGACCATTTGCCCAGTGGGGGCTCTGCACGTGTACGCGCAGACCGCCCAAAAGGAGGCAGTCCCCTGATATTTATACATGGGGATGGCAGGCCAGTGTCCAGGTACCAGGTGACAGCTGTTCTACACAAGAGCCTGAAATTTCTGGAGGAAGCTGAGGAGGGATATTCCTCCCACTTGTTTAGGATTGGGGCTGCCTTGGTGATGGCAGCACAAGGCAACAGGCCGGGGGAGATCAAGCAAAAAGGCAGGTGGACTTCTGACTGTTATAAACGGTACATGTGTAACATCATGTAATAACGATATCTCTCTTTTTCCCCGTAGCAGGTGCAAGAGTTAAAGGAAGAGGAGTAAAAATAAGGGTGGGGGGAAGGGGGCGGGTGAAGAGTATAATATACTAAACATTGTGTTTATGGTTAAGCAGGGATGTGGAGGAAGCTTGAGGCATGGATCTGTGGGCATTCCTTTATACACTGGGCAGAGAAATGGGCAGCCAGGAGACAAGGGGAAGCAGCTGTGCCTAAATAGCGATACGATCTGATTGGTATGGAGAGGCCTACGGGGGATGAAGTGGGCCCAGCTGCTACCAAAGTTAAGGGAGATCAGGAAGGACCACAGACGGCCAGACCTGATCGTGTTACATCTGGGTGGCAATTGCCTGGGGAGGAGACCCTGGCTGGACATATTTTATCAAATAAAGCAGGATCTGCAAAAAATAAAGGAGTGGTAGCAGGAGGTTACTCTGGCCTGGACTGATATCATGCCCCGAAGTGTCTGGGGACAGGCGGAGAGCCACAAAGGGATGGACAGGGCCCGGAAGCACATGAATGCATGGGTGACAGGTTGTTCGAGGGTCTGGGAGGATTAGTCATACACCATGGAACACTGGAATGGGTAAATGAATACTACCGGGAAGTTGGGGTACATTTATCGGGCTTTGGCCTAGCCCTGTTTAATGCAGAAATTGCGAATACCATTGAAGCATGGCTGGCTCAGAAATAGAAACATTGGAAAAAGAAAAAGGGAAAGGGAGTACAAGGGGGCGCGGAGGGGAAAGGGGGGGAAGTCCACCCTCCATCGCAAGCTAGAGGTGGACTAATGGAAAAAGGGGGATGAGGACAGGAAATAAAGGAGCGATAAAATGGAAAACACTAAAAAGGAGACACAGGATTGATAAGCAAGAAGCAGGGGCACAGTGTGTACACTCATACCCCTTTGCAACAAGAGAGGAAGAGGCCTGCCCCCCCCCCCCAAGATGTACATCTGGGGGACAGAAGAAAAAGAAGAAATTAATAGAAGTGATGAACTGAAAAGAATGTGGCTGTAGATACTGTATATAAATATTATTTGGAAGGGATCATAAACTGGAAAATGTTGGAGATGTACCATGTTATTGTAAACAATGATGTCTTTAAATATTCAGTAAATTAATTGCCAAACTGAGCAACCACACACAACTTGTCTATGTTTTTATTGGTGGGGTTCTGGGGACAAAGAGGGTTGCTCAATTAAAGAGGCAGACCCCATTGTCCCAAGGCCCGGACAAGAGGTGTGGGAAGCCAGGAGATGGGGAGGGGAGAGGGGGAGGAGAGAGGGGGAGGGGAAAGGGAGGGGCAGGAAAGAGGAGCATGAGGTTACAAAAAGGGGGAGGATCTGATGAGGTTACCACAGGAGGAGTGGTGGGAACAGTGAGGTGGCAATCTGGGAATGAAACATAGAAACATAGAAACATAGAATTTGACGGCAGATAAGGACCGCTTGGCCCACCTAGTCTGCCCATTTTCCTACCTAACAGATAAGCTGCAGATCTTAGTTACTCTTACCCACCCCTAGGACTGCCTTATGCCTGTCCCATGCATTCTTGAAGTCACCCATTGTTCTAGACTCCACGACCTCCTCAGGGAGGCTGTTCCATGCATCCACAACCCTCTCAGTGAAAAAATACTTCCTCACATTACCCCTGAGCTGTCCCCCCTCTATCTTCAAATTGTGCCCCCTTGTTCTTGCACATCTCTTGTTCTGGAAGATGCTACCCTCTTGGACTTTGTTAATTCCCTTGAGGTACTTGAAAGTTTCTATCATGTCCACTCTCTCCCTTCTTTCCTCAAGAGTATACATATTAAGTTCCTTTAGTCTTTCTTCGTATGTCTTCTGGTGCAGACCCTGCACCATTTTGGTTGCCCTCCTCTGGACAGCCTCCACTCTGTCTATGTCTTTGTGGAGATGGGGTCTCCAGAACTGCACACAGTACTCCAGATGGGGTCTCATCAACTGTCTGTACAGAGGGATAACAACTTCCTGATTTCTACTATTGATGCCTCTTCCTATGCATCCCAGTATCTCTCCAGCCTTCCTTACTGCCTTCTCACATTGCTTGCCCACCTTTAGGTCATCTGATATAATTACCCCCAGGTCCCTTTGTATTTTTACTGTTGTCAGTATCTCACCCCCCATTGTGTATGCTTCCCCTGGGTTTTTGTTTCCCATGTGCATTATCTTGCACTTCTTTGCATTAAATCTGAGCTGCCATACATTTGACCATTCCTCCAACCTTGCCAAGTCCCTTCTCATCCTTTCCACTCCATCCTGTGTATCAACCCTGTTGCAGATCTTTGTGTCATCTGCAAAGAGACATACTTTTCCTTCCAGTTCCTCTGCAATGTCACTTATAAAGACATTAAAAAGGACCGGTCCCAGTACTGAACCCTCAGTACCCACTAGTAACCCTCCTTTCTTCACTGTGTACTCCATTTACTACTACCCTTTATGTCCTGTTGTCTAGCCAATTTTTATCCAGGCTACCACCTTGGGACCCATTCCAAGGCTGGCTATCTTGTGTATTAATCTTTTATGTGGGACTGTATCAAATGCCTTGCTAAAATCTAAGTAGGCCATGTCCACAGCCCCTCACTGATCTACTACTTTGGTCACCCAGTCAAAGAAATCTATTAGATTCATCTGACACGACCTTCCCATCGTGAATCCATATTTGCCTTGGGTCCTCTGCCCCAATGGCCTCTAGGTCCTCAACAATTCTTTCCTTCAGAAGTGATTCCATCATTTTCCCTACCACTTAGGTCAAACTAACTGGTCTGTAGTTTCCTGCCTCTGTCCTGCTCCCACTTTTGTGAAGAGGAATTACACCTGCCCTCCTCCAGTCCTTGGTTACCACCCCATCCTCCCATGATTTGTTAAAGAGAGCAGTCAGCGATGTCACTAGTTCTACCCTTAGTTCTTTTAGAATTCTTGGGTGAATCCCATCGGGCCCCATTGCTTTGTCCACCTTCAATTTTATTAGTTCTTTCAGAACCCTTTCTTCTGTAAATGGACTGGTATCGACCCCCGTCTTCGGAATGTTTCTCTTGTTTGGTTTAGGTAACTCTCCCTCCTCTTCCTTTGTGAATACTGAGCAGAAATATTCGTTCAGTAACCCTGCTTTTTCACTGTCACCCTCTACCCACATTCCCTTCCCTTTATTAAGCTTCAGTATCCCTCCTTTGGTCTTTCTTCGCTCCTAATGTACCTATAAAGGTCTTATCCCCTTCTTAACAGAATTGGCTATCCTTTCTTCGGTTTGGGCCTTTGCTATTCTGACTACCTTCCCAGCCTCTTTCTGCTTTAACTGATAAAGTTCTCTGTCCTGCCCCTTCTGTGTTTCCTTATATTTCCTGAATGCTGCCTTTTCTCCTTAACCTTCCCTGCCACCTCTTTGTGAACCATAGCGTTTTTCCTTCGTTGTGTTTTATTGATTTTTTACGCAAAGGTTTGTTGCTCTGTGATGGCTGTTTTGATCACTCCCCATTGTTCCTCCACCCCTCCTTCTTGCCTGTTTGCTAGTGTTTTCTGAGGCACTCTCTCATTTTCCCAAAGTCAGCCCTCCTAAAGTCTAGTACTCTTGCTTTTGTATGGCTTGATTGTATGGCTGTGTTTATCGTGAACCACACTGTTTGGTGGTCACTTGTTCCCAGATGGCTACCCACTTCTAAATCTGAGATTCTTTCTCCATCCCCATTTGAAAGTACCAGGTCTAAGATTGCTCCCTCTCAAGTCGGTTCCAATACTAGCTGTTTGAGACATGCCCCCTGTAGGGCATCAAGAATGACCCTGCTCTTGGATGTGCCTGCAGCAAAGGTGCTCCAGTTAACATCTGGCATATTCAGGTCCCCATCAACAATATCTCCCCTTTTTCTGCCATTCTAAGAAAGCCTTCTATCATTTCCTTGTCCATTCCCTCCCCCTGAGATGGGGGTCTGTATACAACCCCCATGCGGATTGTGGTGCCATTTCCTGTCTCCAGGGTGACCCAAAGTGCCTCATCTGCTCCCTGTTTACTCTTTAGTTCTGTTGCTTTGATCCCTTCCTTTACATGGAGAGCTACTCCTCCTCCTCTTTTACCCTCCCTGTCCCTCCTGTAGATTGTGTATCCTGTATGTTGACATCCCAGTCATGGTTCTCTGTGTTCCATGTTTCTGTGACTGCCACAATATCCAGGCAACCCTCTTCCATCAAGGCCATTAGTTCAGGAGCTTGTTACACAGACTACGGGCATTGGTACTCATCACCCTCCACTTTTGATAGCCTTACCCTTTTAGCCCCATTTCTGTCCTTACTGCCTTTGCCTTTTTTACATTTAAATCTGTTCTGCTCCCTAATAACTTCTGTACCTTGGTGTTTACCTCACTAATCACCATGTTTTGTGGGGGGAGGCTCGGATTTCCCAGCTCCTTTTCAGTGCCTCCCTCCTTGGCTAGTTTAAATGCTTGCCAATGAAGCATTTAAACCTCTCACCTAGGATCCTGGTTCCCCCCTGGACAGATGCAGACCATCACACCAATATAGGTCTGCATTCCTCCAGGTGGCTCCCCAGTCCCCAATGAAGCCAAAATCCTGAGCTCCACACCAGTTTTTCAACCACTCATTGAATTCGCTGGTGAGAAGTGCCCTAGCATCTCCCTTGCCATAGACAGGCAGCACCTCCGAGAAGGTTACCGTATGCGCTACTTGTCTAAGGCCCCTTCCTAACTCTACAAACTCCTCTTGCACTGCTCTGATCCCATTCCTAGCCAGGTCATTTGTCCCCAGGTTGACAATGACATCCAGCTCCCTCCCTCATGCAGCTCCTCCCATGATCCTGAGGATTCGCTTCCTGTCCCTCCAAGCCATGGCACCAGGAAGGCACCTTACCTCCCTCTCCCCATCCTCCCCCAATTCTACCCCCCTAATGATTGAGTCCCCCACCAGGAGTTGTTTCTTCCCCTGTGGGGTCCCATGCAACCCTCCTTTGGGTCTCCTTTGTAAAGGTTCCCAGCATCCTCCTTGGTCTCCACTGCAGGTGCCTCCATAGAGGAACCACTATCCACCAGAAGAGTGAATGAATAGTGAAGAGGTACAGCTGGAGGGATGCAACTCTGTTCCACCACCCTCTCCCTCCTTGAGCCCACCCTGGTCCAGCCACTCCTCTTTCTTGGCAACCTCTGAGGTAGTGGCATTGGCCCTGGTGGTCCCTGGGTGGGGGAGGAGGTTTCGCGAATCCTAGTCAGGTCAGCCTGGAGACAGGCAACCTCCTCTCTCAGACCAGAGAGGTGCCTGCAAATAGGGCAGCATTGCAGCCTCCAGAATGTCTCCCGGAACACTGCCGCCCCACAGCCATTGCACTGCACCACTCCTATCATTGCTTATTTTGTGTCCCCTCTACTGTTTCTCTGGATGCTTACTCTCTCCTCTCCTTACAACTCTCACCCTTCCTGTTCTGGGACAGCAACTTCCTATCTTCTTCAGTAGTCTCCTTCTTCCTTGCTCAATATCAAACTACAAGCAGCTGGGGGGGTGAGCTACTTTTTCTACTTCAGGGTTGACAAAACCAATGTTTCTCTATGATCCTTTTCTTCCTACTGCCAAACAGGAAGTTCCTGTTGACAGTTAAATCCAATGGCTATAAAAGTAGAACTGGCTTTGGGTGGGTGGGTGGAAGGGTGGGATGGAGGGCAATTGCTAAGAAAAAAGGCTAGCAACAGGAAGTTGTAATTTGACTCACCTGCTTTTCTAGTGTCTAAACCACACCCCAGGTAAGCTCTCTTTCCTCCTACTGGTTTAGCAAAGTCACCTGATACAGTACCTTTCCCTGCACAGAACACACACTGCATTTCTTTCTTTTCTTTTCTTTCTTTTTTTAACCTTAAATAAGACCCCTTCTACTTCTAATAAAGTTATATGTCTACTTAATCTTAACTGACACTGACTCCTACTGAGATATAAGTTTTAAATTAAGAAGAAAATGTAGCTTCTTTTAGTTAGCTGCTTTCTGCTCTACAAGCAAGGCTAGCAACCCATGGCCAGGGTAAGACAAAGGGCAGGGCCTAATTGGTCAGTCATAAGGGACTGCACAGCAAGGGCAGCTCACAAATTTGCTCCACAAGTTTTCCCACCCACCCACCCTGAGAGAAGAAGGAGGAGGAGGCACTGTGGTAGGTGGAGCACAGTGGCAGGTGAAAGTGGACTGCTGAAGGTAGACAGCAGAAAGGGGGATGAGGACAGGAAATAAGAGGGGATAAAATGGAAAACACTAAAAAGGTGACACAGGATTGATAAGCAGAAGCAGGGGCATGGTGTGTGTACAAAATGCCCTTCGACAAAAGAGGAAGAGGCCGGGCACCCCCATGATGTACATCTGGGGGGCAGAAGAAAAAGAAGAAATTAATAGAAGTGATGGACTGAAAAAGAATGTGGCTGTAGAACAATGTATATAAATATTATTTGGAAGAAATTGTAAACTGGAAAATGTTGGAGATGTACCATGTTATTGTAAACAATGATGTCTTTGAATAATCAGTAAATTAATTGCTAGACTGAGCAACCACACACAACTTGTCTATGTCTTCATTGGCAGGGTTCTGGGGACAAATGTTTGTTGCCACGCAAGCAGTAACATTTTTAGTAAGCAAGCTACACAAAAAGGGAACGCTGAGTGACTGACAAACTGTATGATATTCCTACAGCTGAGATACAGAATGCAGATGGGGATGCTGGTGGAGAGTGATTGACATACAGTATACTAGTAGTTACCTTGGCAGTTGATCTGTCACGTGAGCTTGCTCTTGTGCGCACGCTAATTCAGAAACACGCATGGCACACAACATAGGAGCTTTCTAGAAAAGTAGGTTTGACATGCATACTAATATTTTTAATCAGTTGTGGTTGAAACTCTTTCTGGAAAAACATTTTTTGTTTCACTGCTGCTTTAAAAAAGGTTAATAAGTATGGTTAGTTTTAAATGGATTTTCTCCATGGGTCCAGGTCATGAGGGCATCGCTGGAAAGCTCTCCCCAACCCCCAAAATGAAATCAGAGCTCTGGATTTTCTCTATGGGTCCAGGTCATGAGGACATCACTGGAAAGTCCTCCCCCCACCCCCTGAAATCAAATCAGAGCTCCAGATTTCCTCCGTGGGTCCAGGTCATGAGGGCATCATTGGAAAGCCCTCCCCTCACCCCCTGAAACAAAATCAGAGCTCCGGATTTTCTCTGTGGGTCCAGGTCATGAGGGCATCGTTGGAAAGCCCTCCACCCACCTCCAAAATTAAATCAGAGCTCCAGATTTTCTCCATGGGTCCAGGTCGTGAGGGCATCGCTGGAAAGCCCTCTCCCCCAACCCCTGAAATGAAATCAGAACTCTGGATTTTCTCTGTGGGTCCAGGTCGTGAGGGTATCACTGAAAAGGCCTCCCCCAACCCCGAAATGAAATCAGAGCAATGGATTTTCTCCGTGGGTCCAGGTCATGAGGGCATCGCTGGAAAGCCCCCCCCACCCCCAAAATGAAATCAGAGCTCTTGATTTTCTCCGTGGGTCCGGGTTGTGAGGGCATCGCTGAAAAGACCTCCCCACCCCTGAAATGAAATCAGGTATGGAGTCCTTCTGCTGTGCTCGTGGACAAAGAGAGCTGCTCCCAGCACTAGCTCACCCCACAGTCGCTTCCGCGACTGCTCCCTCCCTTCCCCAATACCCTCCACCCTTAGCCGGTGTTTGTTTTATACTGTAGTGCTTCGCGATACCTGCACTCCCTCATGATACTTTTTTCATTAAGTCACTTGTTTCCCATCTGCTCCTTATACTATCTTACCGCTAGAAGTCACCTTAACTCCCATCTTTCATGCTGTCTTCTTTCCTGCTCTCAGTTCTGGTTGCTACTGTCTTCTTTCATTCACCCATCTCTTCACCTTTGCCCCTTGCCTTCACCCCTTTTTTCTTTGTGTCCTCTCTTGCTCCCTCCTTTTATTTTGTTCCCTTGTAATACTCCTATTCATTATGGCTCCCACATCATTACTCACCCTTCTCTCTGTCGCTCTTATGTTATTGACATTCTCAGCTCTCACCTGTCCTGCTATGTTTACTACACCCCACTATGTATGCTCTCCTGATAATTTCTGTTTCTCCAACCTTCTAGCTGACCCCATTCCTACTCTTCTTCCTCTATCTGGGCTTATTGTCAAGCACCTGGGGTTATTAATTAAACTTATCCAGTTGAGGTTCACCATATCCACTGGTTGTGCAACAAGGGCGTACATTATTGCTTCACTCTGGATATTTACCCTGTCCCTTACTCTTGTGGGGGATGTTGAGACTAATGCTGGTCCTGCACAGGCATCTAATCCCACACAGTCACTCCCTGTGCACTGCCTGCCCCAAACAGATGGTCTCACTTTTGCTCACATTAACACTAGGAGCCTACTTGCCAGTCTCCCCGACCTTGAGGCATGGATCACAGTGAATAGCCCTGATATCTTAGCCATCTCTGAAACATGGCTTAAGCCCTCAGTTACTGATTCTCAGTGCTCCCTTCATGGATATAAAATGCTTCATGTGGATCATAAGGGTGCAAAACGAGGTGGTGGCCTGGCGCTCTACCACAAATCTCACCTGAACATCACCTTGTTGTGCGACTCCCCTCTGGATAACTGTGAGGTCCTTCATTCCCTCCTCCTGCTTGGGGGTGTTAAAAAACTCCACATCTTCTGTATATATATTCCTCCCAGGATCTCTAGACTGGGGCTCAGTGAGTTCATGGACTATTTGCTATCAGTTACTGGGAAAAGTGACATACTCTGTCTTGAGGATTTTAACCTTGACTGAGCCGGACCTAGCTTCTCTCACCTATCCTCCATGGTAAGCAAGGCCTTTCTCTCTCAGCTTATTTAGGAACCAACTAGGATCTCCCACAGTGGTGCCTGTGCCACCCTCCTTGACTGGATCCTTACTAATAGGAAGGAGTTCATTACCTCGTCACGAGTACTCCCAGACACCATAAGCAATCACTATTCAGTCTCCTGTTTTTGGGATACCTCCTACCCCTCCTTCCAAGCTAAAGTGGTAACTTTCTGCAATCTCTCCAACCTTAATTTGGTTGCCTTCACTCATGATCTCGACCTAGTTGACTGGTCTCTCCTCTACTCTACTGATGACATAAATTTTGCTACAGGCTATTTCAACTCTACCCTTCTCTCACTTCAGAACAAACACATCCCGGTCACCACGCGAAGGGTAAAAGGGAAGGTTACCAAATGGCTTACATGTCCCCTGCTCCATCTTCTGAAATTTAGGGATAAACTGTGGTCTGCATGGAAGGCCTCTCATCTACTTACAGACTATGAAGCCTACAGAGCTTTATGGAACACCTGCAAAAAGGAGATACACCTGGCTAAAAGTTATTATTAAAGGAATCTCCTTATGTCCTCCGCCTCTAACCCTAAATGGTATTGGTCCCAAATCAGGGAAATACTTGGCAACAACAAGCCTCAGACACCCACAGTTATGTATATAAAGGATACCCACTGTAACCATTCATGCACCATTGCCAATGCCTTTAACTCCCTCTTTTCCTCGCTACCTTCTCCTTCACCCTCTGGGCCCCTAAAAGCCTGGCCTGTTGCCTCTTCCAGAACCCCCACTCCCTCTACCTTTGAGCTGGCCCCGGTCACATACCATGAAGTTCTAAAGCTACTCAAAACCATTCCAGCTACTGGCAGCCCAGGCCCTGATGGTATTCATCCTGGGATTCTTAGGCAGTTTGCTGCCTGGCTTGCTGCACCTATTACTAGGTTTTTTCAACCTCTCTATCAGCACTTCCAGTGTCCCCCTGTTCTGTAAAAAGGTTAGAACAATTCCCATCTTTAAGAAGGGTGATGATAAACAACTGTCCAACTACCACCCCATCTCACTTCTCCCTACTCTCAGCAAGCTACTTGAGAAACTAGTCCATCGACAGGTCTCTGAGTACCTTACCAAGTTCAAACTTCAATCCCCCTTTTCAACATGGCTTTAGGACTGGGCACACTATCACCACTGCACTGACCCAATTTACCAGCGATGTCAAAGGTAATATGGACAAGGGCCTACTCACAGGTGCGGTTTTCATCGACCTTTCTAAGGTGTTTGATATGGTCCTTCACCCACTAATGCTGATGAAGCTACAAGCCCGAGGAGCCACTGACTGTACCCTATCCTGGTTCGGCAGTTACCTTGATAACCACATTCAGGCTGTTGCCTTCCATAAGGCTCTCTCCTCACCCATTCATATCACCCGTGGTGTTCCGCAGGGCTCCATACTTGGGCCTTTCCGCTTTTCCCTTTTCCTCAATGATATTCCCAGTCCTTCTCTTCACAGTAACATGCTCATGTACGCTTATGACCGGGTGCTTTATTTCTCATCTAAATCCATTGATGACATTAACCTCAAACTTTCTCATGACTTTCAAACCCTTCAATCATGGCTCTCTGATAACCATCAAATCCTAAACATAGGTAAAACACAGGCCATGCTTTTTGGTTCTTCAAAAAAAGTGTCCTCTGAGGCCCCTAAGGTCTTTGTCCACTGCAGTGATGGAACTGCGGTCACTAACACCTCTACTTTTAAATTCCTCTGGGTTACGCTCGACCCTGCTCTTGATTTTGCAGCTCACGTCAATGAGGTTTGTCAGACTGTCAATGCAAAAATAGGTGCTGCCTATCGTGTGCGCCACTCTCTCACACCGTCAGCCAGACTATCAGTAGCTAGAGGAGTACTCCTCCCTCAGCTCCTCTATGCCCTCCCAGTTCTTCACCCAGCCAATGTCAGTGTGCTGTGCAAATGGGACACTTCCTACAACAATATCTGTAGGTTTGCCTTATCAACCCCTCGCCTAACACATCACTGCCTACTTTACTCCGGCTTAAACTGGCTGTCACCTAAAGACCTCCGGGCTTATTCCCTAGGGTGTCTTATTGACTCCCTTGCTCATCCACCTCATCCGGACTCTCTGGCCAACTTGCTTATCCTGGCCTCCTAATCCCGCACCCTTAGGTCCTCTTCCATCCCTATGCTCTCAATACGACACTGTGCTACCAAAATGGGTGAACAGGCATTTTCCAGTTTTGCTCCTAAGTTCTGGAACTCGCTCCCCTTGCAGGTTAAAAACTCCACCTCCCACCTTGCTTTTAAGAGCTCGCTGAGTTGCGCTGGAGCAACAAAGGGACATATTCAAAAGAGATGTGCCATGGCGCATCTCTTCTGGATATAGCAAATAATGTGCGTGGTGCAAATACAATGCACTGGCACATTCCCCCAGACAGGTCTGAATACCAGGACTGGGAATGCTCCAGCACAACTGTAGCTGTGCCGTGTGCAATATCCAGATATTCAGACCTGGATATGCAGATAGGGCCATTATGCATGCATGGCACAAATGGGGCCATTTGCATGTCTGAATGTCATTATGGACACATTTGCATGTGTTGTGGAGGGCAAGCTAGTGAAATGCGCCTAGCACCCTGCACAACATGCAGTCCCTGTACCAGGGACTGCAGTAGTACCCACTCCACAATCCATAACCCCAAGTGCTGAAATACCACTGTCCACAGATCACCGGTTGTCCAGTGGTTCACGCCTCCCATCCTGTACCTCTGACTGGCATGATTTTCATAAAATAAATAACCCTGGTGGTCCAGTGGTTCTCCCCTCCCATCCTGTACCTCTGAGCACCATGAATTTCATAAAATAAATAACCCTGGTGATCCAGTGGTTCCCCGCTCCCGTACTGTACCTCCAATTGCCACGATTGTAATAGTATTAATAACCCAGGTGGTCCAGTGGGTCCCACCTCCTGCACTGTACCGCTGATCGCCATGATTTTAATAAAATAAATACCCTGGTGATCCAGTGAGTCCCCCCTCCCAGCCCAAATCCCCGATCATCATCGTACAGAGAAAAGCACCCTCCCTGGCAGTCCAGTGGTACCCCCCACCCACACAGGACCCCCAGCCCACCCAGGCCCCCAGGGTCATCGGCGGGCAGCATACCCGCCTGCATACCACTGTGGCTGCCCACCAAATGACAGCTTACAGTAGTGGCTACAAGCTCACTGGTCCACACTGTGGACCAATGGGCTTGCAGTGCATATTGTAGTAGTCATTCACTAGCTCCCCCCCACCAGCCACTGGTTGTCAGCATTTTGTGTTTGTATTTGAACTCATTTGGGGGATGGATAGAGATGATTTATCTCTCTCGTTGATGTTCTTCCAGATAGATTCCCCAGGAGAAATGTGAAGAATTTATGATTATGTGCCTGCATAAGACCAGAGGACTTATGTCTTCAGTAACTTCAAAATGTGTTGTAGTACTTTAACATTGTTGGAAATGTTTTACTTTTGCCTAATTTAGGCAATGATTATTTTGTCTCTTACTTTCCTGAATCACACTACAATGACTTTATTGATTAATTAGCACACAATCTATACTGACACTGGATTGGTTGTTGCACTTATTCAAATGTCAAGTGACCTGTATATAAAGTCACCTAGTTTAAATGTTCACTATTTTTGATGAAGCCAATGGCAACTGGTGAAACATAAGAAGCAGTGCTTAACTGCACTGCTATCCTTTATTGCACTGTCTGATGCCGAATGGATTAACCGAAGAAAACTTCAGCAGCTTCTGTTGTTGAGTCCTTTTCCACAAACAGTCTCTAGCAAGGGTGAGTGTGCTGTTCTTTTGGTTTACACAAATTGCTTTGCAACAGTTGCACCACCACCCCTGTGATCACTGCTACCCCAGCACTAAGCCTACAGTGCTTGTTAAGAGTTTACACAAGCTCTGAACTTTTCTTTGCTGACATCTCTGTAACAGAGAATTGTGCTTAGCCCCTGGAGAAAAGTAGAACTGGAAAACTTCAGGTGCCTGATACTCAAAAGTTTGCGCTGGCGTAAATGGGTGTTTGCTCATGCAAACCAGTTTTTGTGCCTGGTGTGGGTGTGTGGACCATTTTCAGACACATAGAAGCATAGAAACATAGAATTTGACAGCAGATAAGGACCGCTTGGCCCACCTAGTCTACCCATTTCCCTACCTAACGGATAAGCTGCAGATCCTAGTTAACCAACAGCCTACTTCCTCCTACCCCCCACTAGAATTGCCTTATGTCTGTCCCATGCATTCTTGAATTCCCCCACTGTTTTTGACTCTACGACCTCCTCAGGAAGGCTGTTCCATATATCCACAACCCTCTATGTGAAGAAATACTTCTCACATTACCTCTGAGCCGTCCCCCCTCTATCTTCAAATTGTGCCCCTTGTTTTTGCACATCTCTTTTTCTGAAAGATGCTACCCTCTTGGACTTTGTTGATTCCCTTGAGGTATTTGAAAGTTTCTATCATGTCCCCCCTCTCCCTCCTTTCCTCGAGGCTATACATCTTTAGTTCCTTTAGTCTTTCTTCATATGTCTTCTGATGCAGACCCTGCATCATTTTGGTTGCCCTCCTATGGACAACCTCCACCCTATCTATGTCCTTGCAGAGATGGGGTCTCCAGAACTGTAAACAGTACTCCAGATGTGGTCTTACCAACTGTCTGTACAGAGGGCCAACAACTTCCTGTTTTCTACTGGTGATGCCTCTCCCTATGCATCCCAGTATCCCCCCAGCCCTCCTTACTGCCTTCTCACATTGCTTGCCCACCTTTAGGTCATCTGATATGACTACCCCCAGGTCCCTTTCCATTTTTGTTGTTGTTAGTATCTCACCCCATTGTGTATTCTTCCCCAGGGTTTTTGTTTCCCAGGTGCATTACTTTGCACTTCTTTGCATTGAATCTAAGCTGCCATACATTTGACCATTCCTCCAACCTTGCCAAGTCCCTTTTCATCCTTTCCACCCCACTCATCCTTTCCACCCCACCCCATAGCACCAGCCAAGCCCACCACTGCCCAAGTGCTAAGGTACCACTGCACCTATGCAGAGGAGGGGGGCCCTCCCAGCAAACAGGTGCAGTGGTATATTCAAAGGTTTGCACTGACAGTAATTCCCACCCAAATGGCTGCAAATTACTGCTGCTACAAACTCCCTTTTGGGACACAAGGCCCTGGTGGTGGACAAAGGTACTATAGCTGCCCACCTCGGTCCATTCAGCCAAAGATGTCCCTGGTGCCTAGTGGGCCTTCCCATCCAAAAGATCTCTGTTCTGCCCCTAAAAAAATTATCCCTGGTGCCCAGTGATTCACCCCCTCACTCCAATCGCTGTCCTGGTATAACATGAAAACATCCCTGGTGCCCAGCGGTTCCCCCTGAATGCCATCCCTGTACAACAGTACCATATCCTTGGTACCCAGTGGTGCCCCTCCCTCTGATCACTGGCTTGGTACATGCAGAATGAATCCCTGGTGCCCAGTATTCCCTCTCCCGATTGCTGGCCTGTCCTGAAATAGTGCATCCCTGGTGTCTAATAGAAACATAGACTTTGATGGCAGATAAGGACTGCTTGGCTCACCTAGTCTTCCCATTTCCCTACCTATTGGATAAGCTGCAGATCCTAGTTAACCAACAGCCTTCTTCTTCCTACCCCCCCCCACCAGATTTGCCTTATGTCTGTCCCATGCATTCTTGAATTCTACCACTGTTTTTGACCCCACAACCTCTTCAGGAAGGCCGTTCCATGTGTCCACCACCCTCTCTGTGAAAATATACTTCCTCACATTGCCCCTGAGCTGTCCCCCCTCTATCTTCAATTTGTGTCCCCTTGTTCTTGCACACTTCTTTTTCTGAAAGTTGCTGCCCTCTTGGACTTTGTTGATTCCCTTGAGGTACTTGAAAGTTTCTATTATGTTCCCCCTCTCCCTCCTTTCCTCAAGGGTATACATATTAAGCTCTAGTCTCTCTTCATATGGCTTCTGTTGCAGACCCTGCACCATTTTAGCTGCCCTCCTCTGGACTGCCTCCATCCTGTCTGTGTCTTGTGGAGATGGGTCTCCAGAACTGCACACAGCACTCCAGATGGGGTCTCACCAGCTGTCTGTACAGAGGGATAACAACTTCCTGTCTTCTACTGGTGATGCCTCTCCCTATACATCCCAGTATCCCCCTCAACCATCCTTACTGCCTTCTCACATTGCTTGCTTACCTTTAGGTCATCTGATATGACTACCCCCAGGTCCCTTTCCATTTTTGTTGTTGTTAATACCTCACCCCATTGTGTCCTCTTCCCCTGGGTTTTTGTTTCCCAGATGCATTACTTTCCACTTTTTTCATTGAATTTAAGCTGCCATACTTTTGACCATTCCTCCAACCTTGCCAAGTCCCTTTTCATCCTTAACATTGTCTCCTTGTGTATCAACCTTGTTGCAGATCTTTGTGTTGTCTGCAAAAGGGCATACTTTTCCTTCTCGTCCCTCTGCAATATCACTTATAAAGACTTTAAAAAGGACCAGACCCAGTACTGAGCCCTGCGGTACCCCGCTAGTAACCCCCCTTTTCTTCAGAGTGGGCTCCATTTAGTATTACTCTCTGTGTCCTATTGTCCAGCCAGTTCTTTACCCAGGCTGCCACCCTGGGACCCACTCCCAGGCTGGCTAATTTATTAATCTTTTGTGTGGGACTGTGTTAAATGCCTTGCTAAAGTCTAGGTAGGCCATGTCCACAGCCCCTCCCTGGTCTACTACTTTGGTCAACCAGTCATAGAAATCTATTAGATTTGTCTGACATGACCTTCCCACTGTGAATCCATGCTGCCTTGAGTCCTGTGCCCTGCTGGTACTCAACAATTCTTTCTTTCAGAAGTGATTCCATCATTTTCCCTGCCACTGAGGTCAAGCTGACAGGTCTGTAGTTTCCTGCCTCTGCTTTGCTCCCACTTTTGTGAAGGGGAATCACAACCGCCCTCCTCCAGTCCTTAGGTACCACACTATCCTCCCTTGATTTGTTAAAAAGGGTACTCAGTGGTGCCACTAGTTCTCCCCTTAGTTCTTTTAGAATTCAGTGGTGAATCCCATCAGGCCCCATTACTTTGCCCACCTTCAGTTTTAGGAGTTCTTTCAGAACCCTTTCTTCTGTGAAAGGACTGGTATCGACCCCCCTATCCAGAGTGCTTCTATTGATTGGATTAAGTACCTCCCCTCTTCTTCTTTTGTGAATACTGAGCAGAAGTATTCATTCAGTATCCCTGCTTTTCACTGTCCTCTCTGCCCACCCACCCTCCCTTTATTAAGCTCCCCAGTCTCCAATCTCTATTTCCAATACCAAACATGATGTCCCTGACATCTCGTGGTCCCTCTGATCCACAAATCCTGGCCCTGTTAGGTGCAACATATTTCCTGGTGTCCACTGGTCCCCCCTCCACCACATCTGTCACCGATCCTCAGCCCAGTAAAAAAAAAACTCCTGTCCAGTGTATCTGTCAAGGTGTTCTAGAAAGTATGCATTATGGAAAAAATAAATATTCCCAGGTGTCTCAAGGTACCCCCCACCCTCCGATCACCGTGCCCCCCTCATCAAGTAGGTAATCTCTGGCATCAAACACCCCCTGTGGCACAAACCACCCACCCTGAACCCCCTCTTTCATGCGTTGTTGGTGCCATGGGAACCCATAATGGTGACTGGTACAGCCCTCCTCACACCTCCTCGGCAAGCTGCTGTATACAGATCAAGAGAATGCATGTCCTATGTAATGTACAGGGTGTGCGTCCTCTGTACAGTCTGTATGCTAGTGCTGCTTAGTGTGTGACACAGTACTCTGTGGGGGAACTGTGAGTTTCAGGCAGAGGCTGTGATGCAAAAGGGGAAGAGGGAGGCAGGGTCTTGCAGGAAGGAAGGGTGGGCTTGCTGGCAGCACACAGTGGCACCATTGGGGAAGAGCCCTGACCATATGACTGTATCCAGTGAACTTTGTGGCTGCAATAGGTCAGTATACCTTTCAGGACCAAGTGACCCCTCTTAAGAGAGACCCCAAATCTTGAGGATGGTGAAGCAGGAGGATAGCATCTGCTAGGGCTCTGTTAGTAAGCCTGATGTTTCTCAGGGAACTCTGACAGAAGGGCCAGAGAAAGACACTAGGGTAGCAGAGATGGGGCAGTGGGAGGGAGTACTCTAACACCAGAAGGGTGGCAACAAGTACAGCAAACTGAGTAAGTGGGGAAGGGAAATAATGGTCACAATACTGCATCTAGGGTAGGCGACTAAACAATTCAGTGAGATGAAAATTGTAGGAGGCCGCAACACCCTATCTAGGGTAGGCCTAAAACAATTTAGGAAGAAGAATGGTTGTAGGAGGCTGCAACACCCTATATAGAGTAGGTTACCAAAACAAATCAGTGAGGGAAAACATTTTGGGAGGCTGTGGCTAGACCTAGACCAATGGTACTGAGTGTATATGGAGGGATCTAATTCTGGCCACACTGGTCCTTATCTTGTGGCACTGGACCAGGTACCCCCTGTGGTAGGCCAATGGGGGGGGGACTTTGTGGGAGGCCACAATGATCTTTCCAGTGCAGGACATATTAGCATAAAGGGGAAGTAAATTGTAGAAACAGGTATCAGGAATGTATGAGCAGAGGGGAGGAGGGGCAGACTGTAAATTGCCAGGGATGGGATCTTTTCCTTTCTGGCAGTGTTCTGGGAGAAGAGGGGGTGCCTGGTCTATAGACTGGGGTTCCAGACAGCAGAGGTGAAAATATGAACTTTCTCAAGGCTGAATTAAGCAGGTTGAGAGGTGCACAAAGAAACTCAGTGAACCAGATACCCTTGCCACGGAGGTCCAAAAGGACTACTGGAGTAGGATGGAGAAAAGTGTGGGTCCTCGTAATGGATCACTACCCAGGGGCACAGGGAGTTACAGTGAAGAAGGTAAATGATAGGGAAAGTTAACAAAGATTGGATCAGGTTGTACATGGACAGACGGAAGGGGGCAATGGGTAACATGGGCAGCAGAGGAACATGGTGCTTGGGTGGTGGCAATAAGGAGAAGGAGCTAACAGGCTACTGGGGGGACATTTTGGGAGGGGTTGGAAGAGATGCAAGATCAAGACAGGTGGTAGGCAAAGTAGATGTAGAAAACCTGGCAGTGCAGGGAGAGGCAGAGAGGAGGGGAGGAGTGAAGAATCAGTTGGCAGAAGTGGGGGACATCGGTGCCCAGGTTAATCAGAGATGGAACGCTGGGGACAGTAAGGGAGATAGAAGAAAGTCCATTCACCCACCCACCCAGAAAGTGAAGACAGAGAAAGGGGGCAATATGGGAAGCCACACTCCACTGGAGAGGGAAACGAGATGCAGAAGACAGGAGAACAATACCGAGTTGAGCGAGCTGGGGGAGAAAGGGACAATATGGGGGTTTGGTCAGATAGGCAGGCCCAGGCCAGGTGAGGAGATGGTGTAAGTAAGGGGATGTGCAATAGAGTCCTAGTGCTGGTGACTCTCTAGTCAGTGAGATAGTGTGGCCAATGGGGAAAAGGAACATGTAGGAATGTAGTGTGACACTCAGGTTTGACAGCAAAAAAGATCATACCCATGCTGCAATTCCTAACCAAAGGAGGGGGAGAAGTCTATGTGTTGGCCCACTAAGGGGCAAATGACCTGTCAGAGTGTAGGGTGGAGGTGGCTAAGGCCAGATTCAGGGTGTTAGTGGAGAAGTTCAAGGAACAGGCAATCGCAGTAGCATTCTCAGAAGTCTACTGGTATCCAGGGTCAGTAAGGATAGAAAACTGAGTGTTAATGACATCAGCAAATAACTTAAGGGGTGATGTAGAGAGGAAGAGTTTGTTGATTTAGGGGACTGTGGAGGAGTTTGGGAAGAGAAACTCCTGTAAGCCACAGACCGATTACACCTAAATAGGGGAGATTAGGACTTTAAGGGATTAATTTGGGATGCACATAAAACAAAATTTAAATTGGGGTGGATTTATCAGGGTACAAGATCCTTAGCTTTCACAAGGTGGGGGACTATAGTGCCCTGCCCCCCCAGGTTAATGTGCTGGAGGGAGGATGATCTTTGAGGAAAAAGGGTAGTGGGGAAAAGTGGAATGGGTTTGGGTCAAGAGGAAATAGATGGGGAGAGGAAGGAAAGATAGGGAGAAGGGGGTGAAGGGCAAAATGGTGTGAAGGAGCAAACATTCTTGGCATGGAACAAATCTGGCCACCTGTCAAGCAGGAGGGAAACCTGCAGGAGGAGGGCAGGGAGGGAGGATAACAAGCATTTTGAAGAGTAATTTTAATCAACAACAGGAGCCTGAGAAATAAGATGGAGCACCTCTAAGCACTGGAGACAAAGGGTCACTTGGACATGGTAACAGTCACAGAGATCTGGGCATTCCAAAACCATGATTGGGATGTTATGATTCCATGGTTCTCCCTCCATAAGAAGAATAGATCAGAGGAAATGGGAAGAAAAGACACTGTACATAAGGGAAGGGAAAACAGCCATGAGGGAGGAAATGGCAATAGAAACATAAAAACAGAATTTGATGGCAGATAAGGACCACTTGACCCATTCAGCCTGCCAATTCCTCCCGACCTACACTATTACCACAGACCCTATCTGATCTATAGCTCTTTCTCCCCCCCCCCTTCCTTTCCACCATGATTCCCTTGTGCTTATCTCATGCATTCTTGAACCCCACCACCATTTCCCCCCAACCTCTGCTGGAAGGTTGTTCCAGGAATCCACCACTCTTTTGGTGAAGAAGTACTTCCTGACATCTCTCCTGAATCTACCCCGCTCCAACTTCATAGCACGTCCCCATGTTCTTGAGCACCTTTTTTCTAGAAATATATTTCCTTCCTGTACCTTATTTTCCCCTGTGAGATATTTTAAAGGTCTCTATCATATCCTTCTCCCATTCCAAGGCATACATATTGAGGTCCTTTAGTCTCTCTTCGTAGGGCTTTTGATGTAGATCCTGCACCATTTGGTTGCCCTTCTATGGGTAATGTGGGTGTGTACAATAAGGTGGACAGTACAGAATTCTTCAAAATGAAGAACAGTTCAACTACTAGATTTCATAGTCTCCAGACGTAGTAAAGTAGTAGTTTGCATGTACAATGCAGATTCCCGGCCAATGTCTTCACCTCCCACTCAGCATTCTTAGCTGTACTGCTACCTGTGGTTACCCTGTTGATAATATTGCAGTGAGGACAGTGCCCTCCCTCCCAAAGGAGAAAATCCTCCCCCTGAGAAGCTCAATCATTGTATCTCTGGCTGGCCCCCAATGACCCAGGTTGCCAACATTGCGAGTGGTAATCCTACTGCTACACTGATATGCCCCCTGACTCAGGGCAGAATTGATGGGCTTAAAGTTGCCTTCTGTCCTTACTCTGTGTTTCTGTGCAGTTTGAATCATTACTTGTTCCCAAATTTACATAAGCTTCCATTTTTTATTTATTTATTTAGTTTTTGTTGACTGGGAAAGGAGGACTAGACATTTCTGCCTATTTTCAGCCTCATCCTGAGGGAAAGGGCTACAGATGGATGCCAAGTGACATTGAACCAGCTTAAGCTGTTAGTAGTAGTATTTTTAGTGAATGGGAGAAATTTGGCCAGGACACCGGGGAAATTCCATAACTCATCTGTAGGGGGAACCCTTGGCCTCCTGATGCAGGATGGCCAGTCTGGAGGAAGCACAGATGGAGATGGATGTGAGAGTTGCAGGAGAGCAGGCCTCCTGTCCTGTAGCTTAATCCCAAGAGGCCGTTGATGCAGAATTAACAAGTATGGACTTTGTGGAGTACAGCTCTGATGAGAACCCAGTGGCGGACAGCCAGCGAAAAATAAATGAGACTGTTGTGTTTGAGGAAGCTCCATGGACATTACCGATATTCTTTATTAGTTAGAAAAGAAATGCAAAATTCTGGGCAATCCAGACCCCATTATTGATGCTGAAGGGTTTTGGAATGGGGAGGGGGGTGTGTATAAAGGTCAAGCTGAACCAAACAGACTTGGGGTTACTCACTTGCTAAATTGTTTCTTCTTGGGCTGTGACAAGGGTTTTTTATTCTACCCAGGACAACCACATCACTGCTATAAGTGTGGATCCCCTAGACATTTGAGCAGCCAGTGTGGAATCTTGAAACATGCTCAATATGGGGAAACAGGGCATTCAGGTTTTTCCTGCAGAACTGTCCTAAAGTGCAATTTGTGTGATGAGAAGGGGCACATATTTTCTGAGTGCCCATGGGCTGCACACAACACAGAAGACATTGACTACGGGGTCCAAGACTTCTACATAAATAAAGCAGCAAGAAGTTCATACCCCAGGAGGCACATCCCCCAACAGGAAGTAGTACCCCACAAAGCCATGTGGTTGTTCCCGCTACATCTCTCCAGGTTCAACCTACACCTCTGGTAGAGAAAATAGTAGAATCCAGTAATAGTGACTTGGGTACACAGGACATACCACCTCCCATGGTTTCAGAGGTCGACGGTTTTCAATCTGTCAAGAAAAAAGTAGCAGCCTTGCCCCTACATGTGGGGAATATACCAGCAGAGGCAGTTCTGACCCAAAACAAATTTTTAGCTCTCCAGTGGGGGAAACTCAGAGGTTGAGGAAGAATCGGATACAACTTCCATCGCCTCTTCACAAAAAGACACCATATCAGATGGTGAAAATCCCCAGTTGGATTTAAGAGACAAAGGTTCTACTAAAGAGAAGCTGAAATGCAGATGGTTGGGATCAAAAGCATGTACAAAACTTAGTACTTGATCCTTTCTAACCTTTACCTATGGATACCCCACTGTACAACTTGGCCTTGGCATCTTTATTTATTTTTTTTACTTTTTATTTATGGCATTAAGTACATAAGCATACATAATACTCATTTCCTGAACAGGTATACAAATGACAGTTATAGTAGTACATTACTTATGATGAAGACTATCTATTCAGTTGGCACAGCAATAGGGATATAAACCAACATTAATATAAAGTAAGCTTCACATGCATTTCAGGAGCTATGGTGCAGCCAATGCCCTAATTAGGTCATATTAGTAATAAAAACATCAAAAAGTTGAACTGACCAAAGGTCTTATGTTAAATTTAACAGCATTAAGGGAATAGGGAGATCTCCATTCTGGAGAGCTCCCTAATGTACAAGGAAGGTAACTGGTGCTACCTGCAGTAGACCGGGAAATTGCCCTCTAGGTTATAAACCAAAAATTGTATTTCTGGTGCCTATAGAGGAAGAATTTCACTTGCACCAAGACCAGCTCGTGCCTTTAGGATACATAATTATGGCACCCAAATATGGAAGAGCAAGTAATTAGGGCTCCCGTAAACCGCTGCGTTATCTGATATAATAAAGTATTGTAAGGCAAAAGGGCACCTCTCACCCCATCTTATTCAGAGCATAGAACAGTGAACTAGTGTGTGATTAAGTAATAAATCAGAACAGCCTGAACAGTGACATAGAGGAGTATCTGGAAAAAGCCAGATAAAACTTTTAAAGGTCACAACATTCTCGAATCATTGCTATAAACTCTAGGCCTTCAAGTATTAAAGTGATATTAATCTGCACTTTCGGGACAGTCATCTTTGAAAACAGATTCCCTAAATCCAAGAATAAAGGCTAGATAATTAATTAACATGGCTCACTTTCTCTGGATCAAAATCAGTCCCCTTCTGATTCTTCCCCGTCTGAAGAGTGTTCCTCACGTTGAGTTTTAGCTATAATTCTCTCAGTACAGTCCCCGGCTTCCTTTGGATCTGTAAATCGGTATTGACATAGATCGATGGTGAAGCATAGTCAGGCAAGAAAGACCAGGGAGTAGGAAATATCCAGTTCTTGGAGACGTTGCTTCACCCCATCAAAGACCTTTCTTCTCATGTGGGTGGCATACGAGCGATCAGGAAAAATAAAATACGGGCCTTGTCAACATGAGTTGGGCCCCTATTTCTTAGGGACCCCAACAGAAAATCTCTTTCACCTGGGGAACGCAGTGTTAGAAGAACAGTGCGGGGATTTGTTAGTCTGCTTGAGGGTCATCTTGGAGTAATGCGGTAAGCTTTTATAATTTTAAAATTGGATAGGTCAGTCAGACCCTCAAGCCAGGATTGCAAGTAATGGAGTAGGGAATCTCCTTCAGACTCCTCGGGCAAACTGAGAACCCGGACATTTGCAGCCCGCACAGAATTTTCAAGCTGGTCCACGTGGCTCCTGAGGGCAGCATACTCTTTTAGAGATGTTGCCGTGGCAGCTAGGGCCTTTCCCACCGTGGCTTCCGCCAACTTTGTGGTTTCTCCCATAGCGTCCAGCCTGTGCTCCATTGTTAGAAACGTTTCTGAGAAATTGTCCAACTTTTGGTCCATTTGCCGGACCGTTTTAGTAAGAGCTTGTACCGCAGTTTGGAGAGATGTGAGGGTAGCCCTGTTGGAGTCAGAACTCGATGCTTGAGTTTGGCCTGGTGGATCATCTGGTGGTTTAGCAGTCGAGGAGCATGGTAGGAAAAAACCCTGTTTGTTCGTTTTTGTATGCCCCATTTGAATTTGAATTTTGGTGATCCGAGTGCAAAATCTCCTCTCTTATCAGTACTCTAAGGCTGAGTAAACAGTTCTAGGCTCAGAAGTATATTTTAATTAAAATTATTTAGCTCAAAGGTAGGGAGCTCCAGAAAACTGCTGCTGCTTTCTGGGCAGCAAGCTCCGCCCCCCGCCTTAGCATCTTTAAACACAAACAGTATCTTATTGGAAAAGAAAAGGCTAACTACTTTTTTTTGTTTTTAGAAACTGAATTTGATATTGTTTTCCTGCAAGACACCAGACTCCACACACCACAGGATATTCAGAATGCTAATAAGGCTTGGGTGAGGGGGAGATCCTACTGGTCGAGTGCGGATGATACGTGTAGTGGGGTAGTGATATGTATAACCCTAATTTTATATTAATACATTTAGTTGATATTCACCCTGGGAGGGCACTGTTACTTGATTTAGAGCTACACTCTGTAGCATTCCATCTTATTAATATATATGCACCACAGGCGAGAGCGCAGAGGATTGATTTAACGAAACAAATACAACCTTACTTATTTACATTGAAACATGTTTTCTTGGGGGGGGTTAATTGCAGCTGTTTTTCATTTGATAGAGGTTTAAAAACCAAGAAAGTGTTCTGTGATGTTACTTTTTTGAATCCATTACTTACACAGACAGGACTGAATGATGTTTTTTATAAAACTGGTTCTAAGACACCACATGCTTGCTTTTAAAGGAAGCCTCTCCACCAGGATAGATTACTGGTTCCTATCTCCATCATCACCAGTTCAGGACACAGCTGTCATACTGGTTGCATCATCAGACCATGGTTTGCTGAGTGTTAAAATTTCAAATTATACAAAAACCTCACAAGGCAAAGGATACTGGAGACTTAACTGTAGTCTTACAGAACAGCCTGAAATTAAAGAGGGTATGAATTATATTTTATAAGCAAGACAATCAGTATCTTTCCTATATGATTCTCAATTAGAGTGGTGGGAAGACACAGAAAAAGAAATCAGGGAATATTTTAGGGAAGTGGGGAACTTGAAAGGGAAGGACCAACATAACAAATATTTTGAACTCAGAGCCCAATTTTATGAGCTGTTATCACTACAATATGAAGGTGGCGGGGTTGATCTAGAATAGTTAAACCAAATTAGAAATGATACAGCCCAAATGCAATATGATGGCATGAAATCTTTAGAGAAAGAACAAAGATTCAGGTTACAGGGTTCAGAGGCCAGCACAAACCCATTTGAGTCTGATGCTGATAGAAGAAAGGCAAAACATACCCAATCTTTACATTCATAAGCAGGTACTGTGGTTTCTAACCATAAAGAGATACTGTAGGAGGTAGAGAAGTACCTAACTACTATGTATAGTACCTCTACAGTGACTAAAGATGCTATGGAAAATTGGTTACAAACATGCACACTGGACCAAATTCCCCAATATGCGTGTGCAGACCTCATAAGACCTATTACTGATTTAGAATGGGAAAATGTAATTCAACAGTTATCTTCTGGTAAAGCACCTGGCCAAGATGGCCTACCTTATGACATTTACAAAGACATATTTAGAGTTTTAAAAAAAGAGATGGTAAATTTATTGAATGTTTTGTTACATAGTCTGGAACTACCGGGTAGTATGTATAAAGGATTGGTTATTTTATTATACAAAACAGGGGATAAGCAACAGCTGTCAAACTGGAGACCAATTACTCTGTTAAATTTGGACTTTAAAATACTAAGTTACCGAGTATTAGGATGGCATCTATTTTGGAAACTTTTATCCATCCCTCTCAACTATATGCAGTCCAGGGCCGGAAAATAAGAGAAGCAGTAATCTTACTAAGAGAAGTTATAGAAAGGGGTAATGCAGATGATTTATCAGGATTCCTGATCAGTTTAGACCAGTCAAAAGCATTCGATAGAGTACCCCACCAACATATATGGGAATGTCTGACTGCTTATGGTTTCCCTACAGAGTTTATACAGTGGATTAGACTATGCTACTACAAGACACGAAATGGCCCCTATAACAATTGCTGGATAGGGTCCAAATACAGCATTAACCAGAGAGTAAGACGGGTGTCCATTGAGTCCTATCCTGTACATTATATATTTTGATCCCCTACTACATAGAATAAATGCCTCAGAAAAGGTGGTTGGTTTGTCAATAAAAAGTGAAGATAGAGAAATAAAACCACTGCATATGCAAATGATTTATGCTTCATTTTAGCTGATAAAGAATCAACAAAACAAGCAGAATCTATATTAAAACATTTTTTTAGTGGTTCTGGATCACACTTTAATTTTCAAAAAAGTAAGTGCATAATTATAGGGAATTTTTCTTATGAAGAGGAGTCGATTATGGGGATTCCAGTTTCTGAGGTTTATTGTAAAATATTGGGAGTTTTTTTGGGCCAAGAGATTTGGCCTTTTATAACTGGGATCTACTACTCTAAAGTGCAATTACCAAAGTAAAGCAATGAAACAGATGGCATATGTCATAAACAAAATGAATATACCTGATAAAAACCTACCTAATAACAATGTTTTTGCATTTAAGTATTGTATTTGTTATCTTTGAAACAGTCGGAAACAACTTTATTCAGTTTTTTCCCTGCCTATGGGGAGTAGATTAAACCTTATTAAAAATAGTATTATATATTTAGAGTGAAAAAGGGGCAGGTTGGCTGTGATCAACCCAGTCCTTTTCTTTTTCTGTATGTTTTTATACAACTATATTAGACCATTACTTACTGAATCAGAGGTTATTTGGATGACATGGGTTAAGGACCAAGTGACACCCTGGCTAGAAGCATGGCCCCAGAATTCAGCTCTTAATAGGCAAAAACTTTAGTTGGGCTACCTTAGTACTTACAAAATTGTTTTGGGAAAAGTTATGAAAAATCTCTAAGCAACAGGTTTTCTCCCTGTCTAGGAAAAACCTATACAAATTAGTGTAAGTGAAGTTCTTTTTAGATAAACTACAATTTGGTGATAAACCCATGAAGGATCATGAATTTATAAGGAGAATGTTAACAAATAAAAGGTTACCAGTACGTATGTGGGATGTTCTGTGGCTAAGCACGCATGAAAAGTTAAATTTTCAGAATAATCTTAAACAAAAAAGCCAGGAAGCAAGGTAATGTTTGAGAGAATCGTGCAGGGAAACATTAGAGAGGATGGAACATTTATTCTTTCAGTATCCATTTATAGTACAATTTCAGGACATATTGTTAGACAGGTGGAGAGGGACACCTTTTGCAACTATGACACCAGATATTCTGTTTCTTGGACTTATACCAAAGGGGTGGCAACACTTTAATTGTGATACATTACAAATTATTCTGTTATGTATTAAGTATCATGTATGGATTACTAGGTGCAAGCCTTCTCTGCAACAAATAGAACTTTCCCCAGAACAGCTGTTCTGTATTGTGAGAAATTTGATTTTAGAGGTTAAACATGAAGAGTAATTTTTAGTCTCCCAACAAAAATTCTGCTGTCTGTGGGCAACATCTATTGGGTGATCTGAATTGGGTCAGATTATAAATTCAAAATAATGGAAAACTGTACTCTAATGTTAAGATTTATTTTTTGGTTTTGTTAGTTTTTGATATTATGAAATCCTGTATGGCTTATGTATTAAATACAAGATAGCATGTTTTTATTTCAGGATAGGCCCAGTATTATGTTGTACAAGTAGCGTCAATACTTTCTGGCGTTAAGGTTTTCCTTTTATTTCTTTTAGTTTTAAATCAAACAGTGTAACATGCCAGATTCCGTTGCAGGATTGGTTTTGAAAGGGAAATTTCTTTCACTTATTACTGGGGGCAGGGGGCTTTAGTATGGGATGTATTATTCAATACTTCTTTTATTTTAGTCTAAATCTTGTTTAGCTGTTTCTATGTTACATTTTATGAAATGTTTAGGATTGTGCTTTCTAGTAGGGACTTGTATGTATTAATACTTATTTTGCTTTCACGTTTCTTTTTCAAGTGGATACCAAGTATTGTACTATGTTTTTGTAGAATATGTATAAAAATTATCCTACTCTTATGTAGTGGAGAAGGGAGGAGGGTATCAAGGTCCTTCTGTACTATGCACCATTTTTTTTTTCTTTTCTTATGATCTATTATATGTTTTCTAGTATGAAATATATGTAGCGGTATGTTCCCCTTTCCTGTTTTATTTTATCGTTTTATGATTTTTATTTATTTAATTTTTTGGGGATGACTACATAGGGCAGAAAGTATGAAGTAATACTTATTTGATTTTTTTTTTACCATTTCTCTTTTCTACTGCATTTCTAGTTGTTTGTGAAGAAAATATGTTGGGTGGGATATTCAGAATGCACCAGGCAGGGGCACAAGCCTGGGCGCAGCACAAATGGGATACACCAGGGCGTGGTCTGGACAATATTCAATGGTGCTGCGCCGTGGCTCAGTACCAGTGAATATGGCACTGGGGCCACCTGCACTGCACCAGCACAAGTGGCAAGTGAGGAGCAGGGTGATGTGCCAGTGCAAGTGCGGGTGTGCTAGGTGCAGGACCTGCGATATTCAGCGCTGGACATGCAAATGAGACCATTATGCATGCAAGGTGAAAATGGGGCCATTTGCATGTCATTATGGCCCCATTTGCATGCAGGTGCACCGATTCCCAGCGACTTGCACCTGGCACCCTGCGAGGCTGCAGCCGTCGGGGACTGATGCCCCCTGCCCCTCGGTGGGCAACGCACCCCAATGCCTGATCGCGGGCTGCAGTTAATGTAATATCCCTGGTGGTCCAGTGGACCCTACCTCACTGCCCAATCACGGGCTTTAGATAAATGAAACCTCCCTGGTGGTCCAGTGGACCCACTCCCCAGCCTGATTGTGGGCTTAAATAAAATAAATAATATCCTGGTGGTCCAGTGGACCCACTCCCCAGCCCGATCGCGGGCCTTAGCAAACGTAACATCCCTGGTGTTCCACTGTACCCCCTCCCACCCACCCACTCAGACCCACCACCCTGCCCCCCAGTCAGCGGCAGGTGGCAGCTCCACCCACAAGCCGCCCAGTCACCCGTCGACTGACAGTGTACAGTATGGCTGTATTCCCATTGGCCCACTGTGGGGCCAATAGGCATGCATGCTGTAGCTTACACAGTCCCAAAATGTGAATTGTTTCATTCACATATTGGGACTGTGTACTAGTATGGTCTGCACCACACTGTCAGTCGGCGGTCAGCCGCGAGTGGCTTGTGGGGGGGAGCTGCCACCTGCTGCTGACCGTGAGGAGCAGGGTGGCGGGTCTGGCGGGTGGGTGGGGAGGGGTACTGCTGGACCACCAGGGATGTTACATTGCTAAAGCCCACGATCAGGCTGGGGAGCAGGTCCACTGGACCACCAGGGTATTATTTATTTTACATAAGCCCACGATCAGGCTGGGAAGTGGGTCCACTGGACCACCAGGGAATTATTTATTTTACATAAGCCCATGATCGGGCTGGGGAACAGGTCCGCTGGACCACCAGAGAATTTATGTATTCATAATACCCGCGATCGGGCGAGGGGGAGGCAATGACGCCCGGACTTTGTCTCTGGAGGTCGGGTGGTCACCCACAGCTGGCGGCTGAAATGTTGCACCCTGCAATATGGCAGCTCACCTGTGGGTGGCCAGGCCCTGCTTCTTCTTTTTATGGATGGATCTTTGCACCCCCCTGTGCGGCGCAAGGTGGGTGTGAGCCTTCATATGTGCTGCACATCCCAGGCTGAATATCGGGATGTGCTGAATATGCATGCGCATGCCGCCTGAACATGCGCTGCATACTTTACGGGTGCGCCCAGGTGCATCGGGATTTGCGTAGTGCAACTTCCACCTTTGAAATTGCGGCCGGGCGCATCAGTGGGTTGCGTATGGTGCAACACTGTTGCGTCACATGCAACCCCTTTGAATATCCCACCTGTTGTATTTATCTATTTCTTAGAGTATCTGATTCTGATTGCTATTAACTATGTACAATATCATGTTTTTTGGAAGAATGAAGGGAGAAAGGGGTATGAGTAGAGACGTGTAAATCGCAAATACGAAATAACATGAAATAAAATGAAAATACCAGCATAAAACAAAATAAAACAAAAAGCAACATATAAAATGAAATATGCAGTTTTTTTAAAGTCATTTTTAGCTTGTTTTTGTAATGTATTTCTGCACTAACAGTTTAATAATCTCATTCAATTGTGTAGCATACATTCTAGCAAGCCTCTCAGCACCTCATTTGCCCAGCAATTAACACATTTTCAGCTTCTCTAGCATTCATTCTTGTTTCCCTGCATGTTTCCACCTCATAATCTGCTTGATCACTTAACTTTTATGCTGAATGCAGCTTCTCTGGCAGTCTCGATTAAGAACTTGCTGTTCCAGCCCTCGTGATGCTTTTCTCCCATTCAGTTTTCTATTCCCAGTTTCCCTGTTCGTGTAATTGCTCTGCTCGCTTTGGTCCTTGGCATCCTGGCAGCTTCTTTGACAATTTCCACATAATGAAGGTACATTTATGTTAAACTTTGTGATTCTTAAAATTACTGTTGAGACAGAGAACATTGTTACAGATATGGAGACACACATCAAAGACATGGCAGTTCTGCAGCTTAAGCTGGCCCTTCAGAAGTCAGTGGAGAAGCTGGGAAAACACATGCCAGCAAATTTATTTATTTAATGAGACTCAGAATTACAATCCTTTGAGTCTAGACTCCTTTGCAAAGGCTCCTCGTCAGTACAAAAGAACACACATTACATTAAACAATTTATACATTGGTCGCACAGTATAGTGTGTTTACATTCATTGGTTACCACCACTAGGATCTTATAGGAACCTGGGTCATTGTAATGAGACAAGACAGGTTACAGATTCAAGGGGTCATTTACAGAATCCCGAGTTGAGCTGAAAAAATTCACTTACTATGCAATTCCTGACATCTGTCAACTCTCTTTTTAACCCTGTAGGGATTGGCACACGTCCATTAGTGGACAAAAAATGTTAAGTCAATGGATGTCAAATGTGCCTCTGCTAAGAGATGTTGAGATAAATGATTTTATGCTGTGATACCTCAAATTTTCTGACAGTGTAAAAGCTGCTGTGATGAGCAATTCTGATGGCTCTGTTGATATTATTAAAATTACGTTTGGCATGAGATGCCAAATGCACACCTATCCAATACTGCTATCTGCTGCCTAATGTACCCTGTTGTAAGTGCTGATTACGAACATTTTTTTCAGTAGGTACACATTAATTGTTAGTGACAGAAGGCAAAACATAAAAAAGGAAAATATTGAATATTGCTGTATGCTTCTTTTTAATTGCTAAACAGCTAAATACTGCTGTATGATGGTTTTACTGCTATAAATATCATTGTATTGTATTTGTACATGTTTCTATCTGTTTTGTACATGAAAAATAATAAAAAGAAATAAAATGAAATTTTTGAAAAATAAGAAATAACAAAAAATTCTTAAAAAATAATGAAATGTAAAAAATAACAAGAAATTCATGGCTCTCTAGGTATGACTTAATACTTATTTAATTTATTATTATTTTGTTAAACTTACATAATTTTGGATGTGAAGTTAACATGTTTTATATTATGATTTGTTTGTGAAGGTTAATAAAAAATTCCCTGTTTTTGAGAAGTGCCACGGGATCTAAATATCATTTTGATATTTTACAATATCAAAATTAACCTGTCATTTATGAGCACATTCCCTAATTTGCTGAAGTCATTTAAAACGTTTATTTCAAAAATTTTACCAGGAAAGACATTCCAAACTGGTAGCAACAAATTTCATAGATTTCATAGGTTTATACAAGCTGTATAGACTTTTGTCCTTTATGCTTGCCATTATTGTTTTGTCCAGTCAGGGTATTTGTTAGGGTTGACACTATCTAACCTTTTTCTGAACACTTTCATTGTTCTGCTAGTAACCACCTCTATCAGAAGGCTGTTCCATAACGGCACCACTCTCTGGCTGAACCAATGCCTTCTCTTTAAAAGGTTCCATTTTCCTATAGTTAATTGGAGTGGAAGCTCCCTAGGCTCATGCTTATAGTTCTTCTGCATTAGCCCAAGATCCTCCCATAGTGATTTATCCTGCAGGGCTCTGTATACCGTGCACACCTCTCCCCTAATTCTTCTATAGTGTAGTGTATACAGTTGTAACCTATCTAGTCTCTCTGTATATGCAGCCTCCTCAAGTCCTGACATTGCTCTTGTGGCCCTTCCTTCGCTGTATATTCTCCAGTTTCTGAATGTCCCCCTTTTTATCTGGTGACCATACTTGCGCGCAATACTCCAGATGAGGTCTTACCAATGTCTGATATAAAGGGAGCAATACTTTAGTGTCCCCACTCTCAATGTGTCACAGGATACAGTTCAAGGTTTGATTTGCCCATTTAGCAACAGTGTTACAGTGCGAGCTAAACTGTAAATCATTGCTGACCCTGACTTCCAAATCCCTTTCCTCAGTTGTTTGTGGCAAGTTGTGATTCCCCATACTGTAGTTAAGTTTCATATTATGTTTCACCATTTGCATAATTATATACTCTTCCAAATTCAGCTCCAGTTTATACTTGACCGTCCATTGATGTATGTCATTCAGGGTCTCTTGCAGGTTATCGCTATCCTCTGTAGTATTTACAATAGCCCCAATCCTGCAGTCATCAGCAAACTTCATTAACCATATATTATGATGGTTGCATTTGAGAGATGACACATATATATTTAAGAGACAGAGACTTAGCACGGAGCCCTGAGGGACCCCACTTGTAACCCTTTCCCAGTCTGATAAAACCCCATTTATCGTTATTCTCTGTCTTCTTTCTCCCAACCATGCCTCCAGCCAATTAATTACATTTGTATCTAGTTTTGTATCACTTAAAACTTTCACTAGTTCTTTATGGTGCAGTTTATCAAAGGCCTTGGAGAAGTCCAGAAAAGCCACATCAACCACATTTCCCTCATCCAGAGCCTTACTTCCCTTTTCATAAAATACCAACATATTTGTCTGACATGATCTAGTTTTTGTAAAGCCATCCTGAGTTGAATCCGTTAGTTTGAATGCTTCCAGGTGTACTAATGTGTGATTCTTCAAAATGCCCTCCAGAATTTTGCCCATCACAGATGTCAAACTTACTGATTTGAAATTTTCAGGCACAGTTTTAGGGCCTTCCTTAGTATGGGTACAACTATGGCTTCCTTCTGGTCTTGAACAATCTCCCTTAGGTCTAGAGATTTCTGGAATGTGTAAGTTAATGGTGGGGCTAAGTACTCCGAGAGCTCCTTGAGTACTCTTGGATGTATATCATCTGGCCCTGGTGATTTATTTATGTTAACATTCTGTAATCTTTCCTGTACATCTTTTGGATCTTTTAATATTTGCCTGGGAATTGAGTTTGTTTTGTCCTCATGATTCTCTGTGGTATCCGCATTAAACACTGAACAGAAACACTGTAAGTATTCTGAATATCTACCATTTCCTTGGCATCTGCTATGTTACCCTGATTGTTCTTATAGGGACCTATGTTATGTTGACCCTTTTGTTTATTATTAATATATGTATAGAAGGTTTTATAGTTGCCTTTTACTTTGGAGGCCATTTGTATCTCGTAATCAGAGTTTACCCTTTTTGGTTTGTTTTTTAATTTTTTTGACTATGTCTCTATAGACTAATTTGCCCTCAGGATCATTCCCTCTATAAACCATTTTAAATATTTTGTTCTTTTTCTTTTTCAATATTTGTAATTTTTGAATTGAACCACCCTGAGGTACTTTTCTTGTTTCTATATTTTGACTTACTCAGTATGTGTTCGTTTACCTTTATCTTTATTTTTCCTATCAAGGTCTCCCACATTTCCTTCATTGTTTTATTTTCAAGTTAGGCTTTCCATTGACATTTGTGCATGTTGGCTTTGAGAGATGAGAAGTCAGCCTTACCAAAATTTAGTCTGCATGTTGAACCTATTTTTCTCTTAATAATTTGCCCCTCATTGATTTTAAAAAATACAGTGCAGTGGTCACTGTTCCCAAGTGGACTGTCTACCACAATATTGCCCACATTGTCCCCCTTATTTGTTATGATGAGATCCAGGATATTACTTCCCCTGGTCCTTGAATTCACCTTTTGTTCCATTCCAATCTGATCTAAGGTCTCTAGGTAATTCTTTTCTGCTCTGGTAGTACTCTTTAATCCCTGCCAGTCTATTCCAGGCAAATTAAAATCACCAGTCAGAATATTTCTTTCCACTGGATCTAAACTGGACATATGATTTAGTAACAGAGTGTCGCCTGTTGGTGAAATTGAGGGAGATCTATAGATTAATCCTAAATTGACTTTAGAAGTTGCTTTTGGTAGTATTTCAACCCATAGCATCTCTAAGTTGCTTGGTTCTAATACTATCTGTTCACGTTTTAGAGAATCTTTTATATATATGGCTATCCCCCACCTCTCCTTAGGGATCTGGACTTAAAGAATAGGTTGTAACCCTTGATGTTCTAATCCCATAGATCTGCTTCCTCCCACCAAGTGTCAGTTACTAGTGCAGTTTGTATATCTTGGGAGTCTAACAGATGTTGGAATTCTTCAAATTTATTTGCCAGACTCCTAGCATTTAGGAAACCCCATTCTAGCCTTTATCCAGATCGCTTATAGTATTCTTTATTTTTCCAGCCATCATTTCTGTTGGTCCCTGGCCCCCGTTATATTTCAGGTTGCTTCATTCTGAAGTTCATTTATATTACTGGTGCTGGAATAGTATCAAAAATTATTAGATGCCATTGGAATTTAGGAATTATCTGTCAAATTAATCAAATAGTTTGCTATCAGACCCAGTTCATACATCAGATTTTTTTCTCAGATCAGATGCGTACTATCTGTGTGGACCCCTGATCAGATTGTCTAATGACACCCATCTGCATTATTGTAAACAGGTACTAGGGGTGTAACAGGAAGTACAGTAGCTGCCTGAATTATCTCAGTGCTCTGGTGATTTCCCTTCCCAAATCTTAAGCAATACAGATCCAGTAAGCAAGCAGGGAGCACTACAGACAATACTTAGTCCATCTAGATTGGTACTTCCTTCTTCTTCATGAATTAATACCCTCTGTCTCAGGCAGAGGTTAGCTCAGCAACATGGAGAATGAAGACAATTAAGAACACACCACAGTCAAGTTAAACTAAATTATGGCTGTGACAGATTCTTGTTCACTGTTTCATTGTAATTTGGGTCCATTGTGTGTAATGTACTAATTTCCTTGGATATGCCATGTCTAATAAAAAAAATCCAGTATTTAAGCAAATCCAGTTTGGCACAGATACCAAATTATCTGTCTTTTTTTATTGTACTTTAGACCCTTGTGCCCTGTTGGCCCTCATCGGCCATGCCCTCCCTTCCAGCTTCCTCACAACTCATTGTGCACTGCCACCTGTGGTAACCCAGGTGGCAGTAGCAACATGAAGACTAATAGCTAGAGACCCGTGAAATTCTTATCTTTTACCACATTTCTTGTTATTTTTTAAGAATGTCATTTTATTTCTTATTATTTTTCATGTACAAAACAGATAGAGAACATGTAAAAAACACAATAAAATTATATTTATAGCAATAAAACTATCATACAGCAGTATTTAACTGTTTGGCAATTAAAAACAAGCATACAGCAATATTCAATATTTTCCTTTTTCATGTTTTGCCTTCTCCCACTAACAGTCAGTGAGTACCTACTGAAAAAACTTTTACAATCAACACTTACAGCAGAGTACATTAGGCAGCAGATAGCAGTATTGGATAGGTGTGCATTTTGGCACCTCATACCAAACAGAATTTCAATAATTATCAACTGAGCCATCAGAATTGTGCATCACAGTGGCTTTTACACTGTTAGAAAATTTGAGGTACCACAGCATAAAATCATTTATCTCAACATCTCTTAGCAGAGGCACATTAGGTATCCATTGTCAACATTTTTTTGTCCACTAATGGACGTGTGTCAATCTCTACAGGGTTAAAAATACAGTTGAGAGATGTCAGGAATTGCATAGTAGGTGCATTCACTGGCATGTGTTTTCCCAGCTTCTCCAATGAATTCTGAAGGGCCAGCTTAAGCTGCAGAACTGCCATCAGGGGAGTAGCCAGGGATTTCAGATCTGCACACCAAGTGGACTCACTGCTACCCCTCCCCCCTCCTTGTTAGGGTGTGCTAACCCCCCCCCGGTGTAGCCAGACAATGTATAGATTTTCACCAGGACCGTGTTTGTTTCCTCATTTGGCAGAATAAATACAACTTTGTATCTCATGACAATGATTGCTGCCATGCATGGGTAAATACAAATGCCATGCATTGCTCCCTAAGACACCCACATACCAGCCCAGAGCCTGTAAAGTTGTATTGTCCTTGGGATGCAGACAGTATTAATGACCAGTCCTTCTAGTATCGACTCCTATGAATAAAATTACAGAAAGGGTCAGCATTTTCTTTGTTGGTTTTCATGGAAAAAGGAAGCAGTTCAAATCCTATTTGCTACCCCCCTTAAATAAAATTACCACCATGGAGTACCTGGAGTATGCCTAGCTACACCCATGACTACCATGTCTTTGATGTGTGTCCATATCTGTAACAATGTTCTCTGTCTCAACAGTAGTTTTAAGAATCACAAAGTTTAACATAATGGTACATTCATTATGTGGAAATTGCCAAAGCAGCTACCAGGATGCCAAGGACCAAAGCGAGCAGAGCAATTACAGGAACGGGGGAAAGGGGAATAGAAAACTGAATGGGAAAAGCATTGCGAGGGCTGGAGCAGCAAGTTCTTAATTGAGACTGCCAGAGAAGCTGCATTCAGCACAAAAGTTGAGTGATCAAGCAGATTATGAGGTGGGAACATACGGGGAAACAAGAATGAATGCTAGAGAAGCTGAAAATGTGTTAATTGCTGGGCAAATGATGTGCTGAGAGGCTTGCTAGAATGTATGCTACACAACTGAATGAGATTATTAAACTGTTAGTGCAGAAACACAGTACAAAAACAAGCTAAAAATGACTTTAAAAAAACTGCATATTTTGTTTTATATGTTGTTTTTCATTTTATTTCATTTTAAGATAGTATTTTCATTTTATGTCATGCTATGTCATATTTGAGATTTACATGGGTCTCTACTAATAGCCTTCCCTCCCCAAGGAGAAGAGAGTCCTCTAAGACACATGATCATCTTCCCCCAGCTGGCTCCTCCAATGACTCAGGCTCATTCCTGAACCCATGTTGTGAGCAAGCAGTATCATTACTGTTGCACTGATGGGCTGGCCATCAGATTATCTGTCTATCAGCAAAATCTGAGTGTATCAGAGTCATCACTATTTCAGCACTTTTAATTCGTATCCTCCAGTGAATTTACTGCTCTTTTAATGTTGGTAACATTTACAAATTAGACCCCCCCCCCACCTCTAAGTCAAGAACACACAAAAAAGTAAGAGATGATTACAGTCTATTTGAGAGGTCACTGATAAATGATGCACATGAATCAAAATGTGAAAGGTAAAATGGGTCCACAAAACCCTCATTGTTTTAAGCAAAGCAAATCAGAAAGCTCTAATATATTTAATTCAAACAACACAGATGAATCTCAGTTGAAAGAATCAGAAGAATTAAAATTGAAGGAACCTGATGAATCAAAGTCAAAAGAATCGAAAGAGTCCAAACAGAAAGGAAAAGGAGGCAGCAAGTTAAGAGAACTAGAGGAACATCACTCAGATGGATCAGAAGAAAAAGACAACTCTTCACCTGAGCAAGGTATGCATTAAGGAGTTTACAAAAAAAATATTTGTTTGTGTAAGTCGATCCAGGGCAGTCGGGTGATGTTTGGGGACCTCCTACCCTAGGACTCCAAGTGCCAAGGAAACCCTAAATGTGAGCACACTGGAGTGTAATCCAGAGGGGTGGTGGGACTGGATTCAGAACACAACAGTCAAGAACAGTAACGTCCACTTTAAAAGGCAGAGTTCTTAGGCAGGGCATTTGTTAAATAATCACAATACCTTCATAATCAGTGAAATAATAGCAGTTTCCCAACATCACTGTAATGATTGTTCTAAATCTTCTTCAGTATTCCATCCTACACCTCCAAGGCAGGACAAAACATGAAGTCTCAACAGGTGACTCATAATCCAGGCCCTAATTTCAGCTGCAGCCATGCTAGGCATGTCTTTTAGATATTTTCATAAAAGATCTAGGTCATGGCCATGCTGGGCATGTTGTTCAGTTTAGGTCACTTCTTAGTCAAGTTCTGCATGTAATATATATCCATTCACAGACCCAGAGTCTGGATCCCATTTTACAAAGTACGAGTGATAGCATATACAGTATGCAGCAACATCTCAGTGTCTAAAGCCAATGTGTAAAAACACTGTTCTGGACCCCAGGGGATACATGCCAGAGGGCAACATTCCTAATCCAGTCTATCCATTATTCTGTTCAGCTCCCATGAGTAAGTCTCCAAGCTCCTTATCCCTTACTTCTAACTCCTTTCTCCAGAGAGGCAACAAGGTGTTGTCAGCCACTGCCACTTTAATTGTTTGTTCAGTACTCTATAACAATCAAGGAAATGGTTCTGAAATTGCCATGACAGATACAGTAGATAGATAGAATTTTATATTTAGAGTGCCTTTCTAGGGTCAAGTGTCCGCCCCATGGTTTACCTCCAAATAGCTCCTTCCCTTCTCTGTAGAGCCTTGTGTCTAATAATGACTCAAGTTTTAAACCCTTACACTGGTCAATCACTCCTCCTTAGGGCATGTCTGACATTGGAAGTCCAAAAGAATCTTTCTACAAAATACAAAGGAAATCTATCTAGGAACTCATGGGGGTCCTTAGGATTACATTTGGCATTGTTAATTTTTTTAGTCCAAGTTAATTAGTCATTCAGGAAAGTAAGCTGATACTGTATTTATGAAACTTTTCAACTTTTTGTATTGGTCTATACTCTTTAACAACATGAAGCACAATACCAGTGAGATGTCATGCTAAGACAACACAGTTCATTTATGAAGGTTTTGCAAAGCACAGATTGATCAATACAGACGTTAATGTAGGGTGACAATATATATCCCCCTTGTTCAAGATCATAACACATTTATGCAGGATTATGAAATGGATAAAAAAAATGTTTTATCTGATTGGCTGAGAGGTAATTTCAGCCTTGCTGATAGCCCAGCACAACAGCTTTGTTGAAGTAATCACCAGCTAGAAGGGCACAGCACTCACCTGGAAATCAATTTACCTTTCACTCTCCTCAAATGCCAAAATCCTACAAGGCTGCCCTGGCAGCATTACAATTAATGTCCAAAACACTGACAGGCTACTTCACCCTCCAACAAGTGATTTCAAGTGTTTTCATACTCCATACCCCAAGAGAAACATACAGTACAAACATAGATGTTCAGAACAGAAAAAGACTATTGGTCAATTTATCTGCTCATAAAACCCTATCCTACCCCTCTGGAAGATTATGTTTAAGGCAATTGCTAACCAAGACTCTGTAACATTCTGGAAACTTGTCACTAAGGGTAAACACAATTATGATTCTTGTCTTTCAGCTTCTATGTTGGCAGATCAATAGAAACATAGGCTTTGATGGCAGATAATGACCGCCTGGCTTCCTAGTCTGCCCATTTCCCTACCTACTTAACTTCCGATCCTAAATGATCAGCAGCTTACCCTCTCATCCCCATCATTAGAGTTGTCTTCTGTCTACCTCGTGCATTCTTGAACTCTCCAATTGTTTCAGCCTGTATGACCTCCATTGGGAGGCTGTTCCATGCATCCATCACTCTTTCTGTGAAAAAAACTTCCTCACATTTCCCTTGAGTCCCCCCCCAGCCTCATATTGTGACCCATTGTTTTTACACATCTCTGTTTTTGAAAGATGCTACCCTCCTGGACCTTGTTGATTGCTCTGAGACACTTGAATGTCTCTATCCTATCCCCTCTCCTTCCTTTCCTCCAGGGTATATATATATATTGAGGTCTTTAAGTCTTTCCTCATATGTTTTCTGGTGCAATCCTTTCACCACTTGTGTTGCCCTTCTCTGGACTGCCTCGGTTCTGTCACTGTCCTTCCAGAGATGCGTCTCCAGAACTGAACAGAGAATTCCAGATGTGGCCTAACCAATTGTCTGTATAGTGACATCACCACCTCCTGTTTTCTACTGGCTATGCCTCTCCATATGCACCCCAGCATTCCTACGACCCTCCCCATTGCCTTTTCACATTGCTTGGCCACCTTCAGGTTGTCTGTTATGTTTTCCCCAGGTCCCTTTCCAGTTTTATTGTTGTTAGTATCTCCCCCCCCCATTTTGTATTCCTCTCCAGGATTCCTGTGGCCCAAGTGCATGACTTTGCACTTTTTTGCATTGAATTTAAGCTGCCACTCTCTTGACCACTCCTCCAATTCACCTAGGTTTCATCTTATTTTTTCACCCGGCTGAAGTGTCTTATCATATTGCAGATCTTGGTGTCATCCACAAAGAGGCACACCTTCTCTTTCGGCCCCTCTGCAATGTCACTAATGAAGACATTGAAGAGGACCAGCTCCAGAACTTAACCCCATGGTACCCCACTGGTCACTTCCCTCTCCTGGAATTGAACCCCATTCACCACCACCCTCTATGTCCTGCTGCTCAGCCAATTTCTGACCTTGGGACCTACTACCAGACTACAGAACTTGTTTACTAGCTTCCTGTGTGGGATGGGGTCAAATGCCTTGTGAAAATCTAGGTAGGCCATGTCCACTGCCCCTTCCTGATCCACCACCTTGATAACTCAGTCAAAGTAATCTATCAGATTTGTTTAACAAGATCTCCCTGCTGTGAGTCCATGTTGCCTTGGGTCTTGTAACCCACTAGCCTCCAGATATGTCACAATCCCTTCCTTTAACATGGATTCCATGATTTTCCTCACCACTAAGGTCAAGCTGACTGGCCTGTAACTTCCATCCTCCACCTTGCTCCCACTTTTGTGTAGTGATACCACATTCACCCTCCTCCAGTTCTCCAGCACCCGTCCCTCCTCCAGTGATTTGTTAAATAGATTACATTTTCTATGACCCTTTAATGGACATGTTGAATAAGATGAACATTAAGCATTCTGATGATTAGAATCCATTGATATTTTTATTTTATGAAATGGAGGAAGCAATTTATTTTTGTAAACTAAATAAACCCCATGTATAGCTGAGAGTCCCATGAACATTTGCAAGCTTCATTTATAATATACGGGTCACTACTTTGAAAAACTTTTTAAGCCAGTGCATAAAATGTGATTATATCCCAGGCAACTGGAGGACACATGTTATACAGTAGTTATCATTCATCAGAAAGGGGATATTTAAAATACCCCAAATGTTAGACTCATTAGCCTCCTGGACTCAGTTGCAAAAATATTTTCCAGAATTTTGCTTGGTAGATTACTGGGATGGGTTAATCATAACCAAGGTTTGTCTAACTTACAAGCTGGCTTCAGATGCAACTTTTCTGCCACTGACCACATCTATACTCTGGCAGATTCAATTGAAAAGTACACCAGTGTCAGAAAAATCAAGTTTTGTTCCACTTTTATAGATTTTCATGCTGTATTCGATTCCATAGACTGTAACATTCTTTAGGAAAAACTATTCAGTTTGGGAATCGAATATAACCTACTTAGACCTGTCAAGCAACTTTATATGCACAATAAAATCTGCATTAGGTATAACCCTGCAAGGTTCTATTACTTCATTGTTCCCTCTAACAGAGAAGTTAAGCAGGGCTGCCTGCTATCACCCCTGCTTTTCAATTTACTGTATATATAAATGATATTTTGTCAAATGTTGATGCCCCTACATTTCATTCCTCATACATTACTGGACATTCTTGTCCTGCATTAGCTTACACCAATGAATATGGTGCTTTTATCCCTTTAAGCAGTAGATATGCAAATAAAGTTAAACCATTTCTCCACACTATGTGCTGCAAATAAATTAAATTAACATAACAGAAGTGCTTATTTTAGGTGGAAAAAATACATATTTTCACTAGCAATGATGTTAAGCTTGAAACTGTTAAAATACATACATACCGGGGTGTCATAATTTTCCTCAACAATAAATGCAAAAGTACAGTTTGATAAAGTCAGACCAAATTCTAATCTTTACTCAGATTTAATGTTCAATATGATGGATCCACTGTGATTCCTGCCCTTCTTGCAGCTAAAGCCAGACTAAATCCACTGGTCCTTTATTGAGCTGAAGCCTGGGGATACTATTCACTACATTATGTGGTGGTATCTTTCTCCAATTTCTATAGGACCATGCTTAAAGTGCCAAAGTCCTCACTTGAATCTTATGTAAGGGCTGAATTGGGATATTTGTCTATTGCAGTATTTCTCTAATTGCAAATTTTTAACTATTGGCTTCGTATTATGAATAGTAAATTAAATCTATGGTCATAATGATGCCTTAATGAAGAAATGAATTGGGCAGACAGACAAAAAGTATCTCCTTGGTTATTATCTGTGCAGAATACTCTTCAGGAGATTGGATTGTTAAAATTGTGGATGAATACTCTAGGTAATGTAACCACTAGTAACTTGTGCAGAGGCATTTTATTACTTATTTTGAGTTTATAAAGAGAAAGATTTGGCTTCTATGAAGGCCTCTAAATTGTTCCCTAGGCTTGCAGAAAACAACATTTATCATAGGTGTAAACCTTATATAACATGACCTCTTCTTCCTAATAACCCACTCTCATTTTGACATTTTATTACTTAAACATATGGAAATAAGGCGACAGATAAATCATTACCCTCCACTATCCCTAGAATGTTTTTGTAACAAAGGTCATTTGGAAAACGTTTTTCATATATTGTTTCTATGTCCATTATACAAGAAGTGGAGAGATGAGTTTCTCTTAAAACACATCTCAGTCTATAATAATGCCTTATCTGATGATCTGGATATATTACTGAATCCTTTGTAATTAGAAGATGCTAAGCCATTGATCAATTATCTAAGAGCAATATTGAGACAAAGAAAAAACATATGTAACTATCCATCTGGATTTTAATTTTATTATGATACCAATTAATAATATTCTTATGAAATGGCTATTATTTATGTATTTTTACTTGTATATTTCAAATGACCACTGGTTGATCAATAAAATATGAAACCTGAAACCCTATCCTACCACCAAAACCTAGTATCTATAAGGGGTTTATGCCCATGCTACCTATTTGCATGTTCCCTGTCTTGCTACTACCTCCAGGATAATTATTAAGCCTTTAACTCTGTTCTGACCATGTTTAAAGCTGTTAATGGTATTGGCACCCCTCACCTCAGCTGGCAGGCTGTTCCACAGCTCAACCTCTCGTTCCATATAAAATAATTTTCTCTAGTCCCTCATGAATTTCCCTCCTGACAGCTTCCACTCATTTCCCATGTTCTAGATTCACTAATCCTGTTAAATAGTTCCTTGCAGTTTACCTTGTTCATTCCTTTCAGGAACCTGAGTGTCTCTATCATATCACCCTTCTCCCTTCTGGCCTCCAGTGAGCACATGTTCAGTACCCTAAGTAGATCCTCATTGGATCTGTCCTGCAGGCCAGGAATCATTTTTGTTACTCTACACTGCACCATCTACAGCCTATCCCTGTCTTTCCTGAAGTGAGGACTCCATAACTGGGCACGGTACTCTAGGTGAGCCTTATCAGTGATCTATAGAGAAATAGTAATACCTCATTTTTCATGCTATCAGATCCCCTCCCAATATACAACAACATCCTAGTTGCCTTGCTGTAGACCTTATTGCATTGGCTAGCTTGTTTAAGGGTGTGACTTATGATGACCCCTGTGTCTCTTTCCTCAGTAGTAGTATCCAGCTTAAACCCTCCTATACAGTATTTTGTCCCATGGTTCTTTTTCCCAGTGTGAATCACCTTGCACTTTTCGGTGCTAACTTTAACTGCTAAACCTTGGACCACCTCTCCAGCCTTTGCAAATCCTTCTGGGACTCCCTTGTCCCCTTTTCACTGTCTACCCTACCACAGAGCTTAGTGTCATCTGTGAAGAGAAACATTTTGCTCTGTGTTCCTTCTCCTACAGTAAGCCACTCATGAACATATTGAAAAGGACTGGTCCCAGGTCTCACCATGTGGCACCCCACTTGTGACATCAATTTCCCCGATTTGACCACATTTACCTCCACCCTCTGTTGTCTCTATCCCAACCAACTTCCTGCCTATCTAACTAGGTTCTTTCCTGCTCTCAGACCCTCTAACATCTTCTGCAACCTTCTGTGTGGCACAAAGTCAAATGCCTTACAGCAGTACGTTGTTCATCTGGCACTCCACATGCTATGTTGATGTGCTTCTTCCTTGACACAGGCATTCTTCTGAGAATATTCCTCCTACCAGAGTTTCTGATGCTTCAGTGGAACTGTTCTAAGGCTAGCTGGGCATCCAGGTGCTCCCCTTGAGGGTAAACTTCCCACAGTCTCCATACCCTACCAGTGGTCCCACTACATTCTGGTTCATCTATGGGCCATTGGAGAGAATTAAATCCATGCCTTCCCTGGATCTCTGCTGATTTGATGGCTCTCAGAATTGATTCCATGTCAATACAATGACAACATTATTGTCAAAACCTCCGACAGTGATGGGAACAATGCCAACAGTCGGCATGGTTCCCGTCGGGACAAAGTGTTTTTCACCCACCGCACCCCCCATGTGGTGGGCCCCATCACCCCCCATCTCTAAATAACCAACTCTAAGTCAGAGTTTGTTTGGGATGGAGGCAAAACACCGGGAGTCACGGTGCTGTTGCACAGCAGACCACCACAGCACACTACAATGACCTGGTGAGATTTGTCGCTGTGGTGGACTTCACTGTGGAAATGTTGTTATGGTGGTGTTCTGCCCTCAGACTCCTGCTCTCTTTCTGGTTTTCTCTCTCTCTAAAACCCCATGTGGTCAAGGAACTGAATATGTAAGTAGGTAAGTAAGTAAGTAACTAACTAACCAACCCCAGCTTTCTCCCACCATCTTCCAAGACCTCCAGTTTTATATTACACTGATCCCTTCAGCTCCATGCTACCACTTAAGATATGGCACGGAAGTCTGCCAGTCTCAGGTTAGAGACATTCCATGAACAGCTCCTGCCCATAGTGGAAGAAGTGGGTTATTACACATAATTATCATAGTATGTAACAGGTACAGTAGTTATAACATCCCACATGATATCACAGTGGACTGAAACAGGGCCTTTTTCATTTTGTTTGTTATCTCTCCTCTGTCACTCGTGCTGCCCATTCTGCTTTGCTCCCACTACCCCCAACCCATCCATTCCTTATCTGCCTCTTACCACACTCCTAAACCCCACAGGTTTACCTCTCTGTAGTGTAGCCTTCTGGGATCAGTGTTCTCCTTAGAGACAGGTGAATCTGTGTGTGGTGGTGGGCAGTTGTTTTGGTGAAGCTCAGAGGTGCTGTGCACCATCATGCTCAAACCAGAGCCTTTTCCTCTGTAGTTTCTCCCTCTCCTATGAGATGTGAGCATCAAGGACTCCACCATCCATGCCTGTGCAGATGCATGCCAGTACTCAAAACTGGCTGCTGTCACCTCACCCACAAGCTGCTCTAGCTGCACCACAGCTTGTGGTGACCCAGGTGGCAGCATAGCAGCAGAGTCTTCAACCCTCTCTCCACAGAGGAGATTGCTCTCTCAGATGTGCATCTCCTCCTTGCAGGCAAATTGTGGGTGTTCAAGGCTTGTTCCTGAACCTGGATCACCTGCATCATGAGCTCCCTGTTGAAGAAGCGAGTAAGGTTCGAAGTGCTGGAGTTTCTTAGCATTTCTGCTTGTAGGCGTACTTCATTGGATTAAACTACACTGCATTATTTACTTATTTATTTTATCTATTCCACATAAAACCCTTTAGGCAGAGCCAATTTACAAAGGGCTTACAGTCGGCGACAACAGAAACACAGCAAGTACAGGGATTGCATGTAAACAGTACACAGTGCAATACAGAAACAGTGCAACACTTTATAATACAGTGTGGTAAGGTGCAGGTAAGGCAAGAGACAACAGTTATACAAACAGTGCTGTCTCTGTCAGAATTGGTGGGCAACAATTATACAATTAGTTCTGCCACAGCCAAAAAGTGTGGGCATCAAGGAAACAAACAATTCACTTCAAGATGGCCTCAAAGAGCACTGACAAACAGTCAGCAGAAGCAGTAGCAAGATCCAGATAGAGAGAGGGAGGAGAAGAGCTGGGCTTTAAAAAGGCTCAAGGAGCAGTCAGCTTTTAAGGAGGGAGGTAAATCATTCCAAAGTTTGGCAAATCTGTAGGAAAAGCTAGATTGGGCAAGTGAGGTTTTTTTTCTCATCATTCAACTACTACAGCCTCAGCCCTGTTTTGTGTATGGCATCACTGTTTGTTTCTCGTGTGCATCTTTGGAGCTGCAGCACATCGTGTTCAGTAAGTGCGCCAACCTCTTGTTTGCTTCATGGGTGGTAATGCTGCCTTTTACTGTGCTGTTGGGAATGGAGACTTTTTCTTTTGACGATGTTATGGTGGGAAGATCTGCAAGGTAGGATAGACTGTATAGGCACTGTGAAAGTAGGTGCAACTCTAAATTGTCTAGAGGCGACCCAAGGTTAATCTGTACAGAGACTGAGAACTAATAGAAAAAAGACTGCAGTGGAGACAATATAAGCTCTAAGGTAAGCTTGGACACATTTTTGTTTTCCAAGGAAATCGCTGGGTATCCTGGGTAGTACAGTGGGTAGGGACTCTCTAGAAATTGGTACATAGGTGCCAGAAGTGGGGGGGGGGGCAGTAGGATATGGCTGTACCATTTTTACAATCATGTATTAAAGTATTACTAGGGAGGGCAGTGACCTTAAACTGCAGCATATGCAGTAAACAGTGTTACTAATCAGTCCTTTTGTGGTTTGCAGGGGGGTAGGCAGGATTTTGGAAAGTGATGACCCAAGCATTGTTTTTATGGGGGTGGGCTGGGTTCTTGTTGTTCTATGTTAGGGCACAGTAGTCAAACTTTGTAAATAAAAATGAAGGCCCAGACACTCAAGTTACAGTCTGGTGACTTCCCTGACTTGCTGGGCTTAGCAACTCATAAAAGAGCTGTGATTAGCTATAATTATCAAGGTGGTACCCCACAAAAAACTCAGTGTAAGTCACTGAGAAACAGGGATAGTACTTATGTACAGTACAGAGATCGGGAAAGTTAATACATAAATAAATAAATAATTAGTTTAGCACCTCGTTACTGTACGTGTGTTGTCCCTCTATGGTGATGGGTGTTCACATGCACGGCAATGGAGAGGAGGCTTAGCAATGAAGGTGGGGTTGTGGATGCCAGGTCAGAGACTTCAATCCCATCAGGAGGGGATATGGCCACGGAACTACAGCAATCCTGTCAATTGGTGGCGATGGTGATGGAGGGGGAAGAGAGAAATAGGACCATAAGCACAAGCTTTGCTGTAAAAAAAAAAAAAAGTGAACCGGATAATGCTTTTTTTCTTTTCTGAGCAACTGTCAGGTACTTCTGATAAGATAAGCGGTTGTTTGAACCTTTAGTAGAGATAAGTGGCTGTGCTGGACTTCACTTAAAATGGTTAGTGAGCATGGGAAAAAGAGGTAGGTGGGAGTGAGTGCCTGGCACATGTGCGGGCATTGGCGGGGATAGACTGCAGCAGCGGCAGACAGTAACTATGGGAAAAACAACAGAAGTGTGATTGGTGGTAGTCCAGCTACAGATCTGCTCCTAAGGACCCCATATTCACAGCTGGCCAGAAGCATGCGTAAACAGGATGTGCTGGCAACTCTGTTGCCATATTCAAACAGAATATGTGATCGGAACAGATCACACATTCTGTTTGTATATTGGATCCTGGACATGCACTGCATAGCAGGTGTTCTCCATGTATGGCATGGTGCATCCAGGGTGCGGGGATGAAGACCGCCCATTGGGGAATGCATAGTGCATACCTGTATGTGCTGCAGCACCCATAGGCAATATTCAGCCCAAGCATGCAAATGAGCTCATTGGGCATGCATGGTGCAAAGGGGCATTATGCATGCCCATTATGTACTCCTCTGCATGTCTATGCCGAGCGGAATGTGTTGGGCCAGCCCCCACCCCCCATTCCTCCCTCACTCATAAGATAAAATGAACATACTCTTCCTCCCCATGCCCCATAGACAGGTACATGACCACCAGTCCCTCAACCCATGCCCCACGTGCACTTCAAATAATGACGATTCCCTAGTCCAGAATCCCAATCACCCAAGTGAAGGACACAAGTGTCAGCCAAGCATACAACCTGCAGGGTTATGAGAACATGTGTTGTATGTAAATCCCCCTAGACAGAAGTGCCCTGTCATCCGTATGAGTGTGAACTAAAGAATAGTATCCAGTGAGTAGTGTAGCGAAAACTGATGTAGTACAAGCTAATCTGTACCCCGCCGCCCACCTGAGCAGCTGGCTCACACATCCTTCCTACCCCACCCCCATGCAACAATGCAGAAGGCAATACCCATGACAGGTACTGAATAGTACAAAGTCATAGGGTACAATGGGTATTATGGCAGCATAATATATTCCAACACTGGAGGGCATTGCCAAATGTCCCATATCGGACATCAACTACACCCCCCTTCCCAGTAGGTATCTCTGCCAATCCCCCTGTGAATGGGGACTGTGTACAAAATACCTGGCTCCTGTGGACAGCAGATAGTCAGTGTTACTGGCTGCCATAATGCAAGTATCCCTGGTCATCGTCAATGGATGGGAATTAGAGGTAATGATGTATGTAATACTAACAGCGTACTGTTGCCAGGTCTATGTCACAAATACAGCGTACTGTCATTACCACCTATACTCCCCCAGTCACATTTAGTGCAAAAGGTGATCTAGAATAATTGGACATTACTGCAATTGGAGCTGACACGTAAAAGGAACACACAACACCCACTTCATATGACATATGGCGAGGCGAAGAATGTAACTGATTACCTAGTGCATATTTTCCCTGTTTCATCAATTACAGAAACAACTAGTTTGCCCCCTTTTCTGGTAGGAACCTTTAGATGTGTCACATGTAAATACTGCTATTGCATACAGATTAGTCTTACATTTCTGGGCCTGAGTACTGGTCAAACCTACTAGATGAATTCCTTTATTAACTGCAGTATCACTGAACTGATGCCTGATTCAGTGATCCATTCAGGCTGATTTAAAAGAATTAAGCAGAGAACTAGTGACACCACTGACTATGCTTTTTAACAAATCATGGGAGGATGGTGTGGTACCTGAGGACTGGAAGAAGGTGGATGTGATTCCCCTTCACAAAAGTGGGACCAAGACAGAGGCAGGAAACTACAGACCTGTCAGTTTGACCTCTGTGGTAGGGAAAGTGATGGAATCACTTCTGAAGGAAAGAATTGTTGAGTACCTAGAGGCCAGTGGGGCACAGGACCCAAGGCAGCATGGGTTCACAGCGGGAAGGTCATGTCAGACAAATCTAATTGATTTCTTTGACTGGGTGACCAAAGTAATAGACCAGGGAGGGGCTGTGGACATGGCCTACCTAGACTTTAGCAAGGCATTTGACACAGTCCCACACAAAAGATTAGTAGTCAAATTAACCAGCCTGGGAGTGGGTCCCAAGGTGGTAGCCTGGGTAAAACATTGGCTGAACAACAGGACACAGAAGGTAATTGTAAATGGAATCCACTCTGAAGAAAGAGGGGTTACTAGTGGGGTACCTTGGGTTCAGTTCTGGTCCAGTCCTTTTAATGTATTTATAAGTGACATTGTAGAGGAACTGGAAGGAAAAGTATGCTTCTTTGCAGATGACACAAAGATCTGCAACAGGGTTGATTCACAAGGAGGCATGGAAAGGATGAGAAGGGACTTGGCAAGGTTGGAGGAATGGTCAGAAGTATGGCAGCTTGGATTCAATGCAAAGAAGTGCAAGTAATGCACCTGGGAAACAAAACCCAGGAAGATTACACAATGGGGAGGGGTAGTAACAGCAACAAAATGGAAGGAGACCTAGGGTAATTCATCAGATGACCTTAAGGTTGGCAAGCAATGCGAGAAGGTGGAGGGAGGGCTGGGGGATACTGAGAGGTATGGAGAGGTATCACCAGCAGAAAACAGGAAGTTGTTATCCACCTGTACAGACAGTTGGTGAGACCCCATCTGCAGTACTACGTCCAGTTCTGGAGACCCCATCTCCATAAGGACATAGACAGGATGGAGGCAGTTCAGAGGAGGGCAACTAAAATGGTGCAGAGTCTGCAAGAGAAGCCATGAGGAGAGACTAAAGAAGCTAATATGTATACCTTTGAGGAAAGGGGGACATGATAGAAATGTTTAAGTACCTCAGTGGAATCAACAAAGTCCAAGAGGTAACATCTTTCAGAAAAGAGATGTGCAAAAACAAGGGGACACAATTTGAAGAAAGAGGGGAGACAGCTCAGGGGCAATGTGAGGAAGTATTTTTTTCACAGAGGGTGTGGTGGATGCATGGAACAGCCTTCCTGAGGAGGTTGTGGGGTCTAAAACTGTGGGAGAATTCAAGAATGCATGGGACAGACATAAGGCAATTTTTGTGGTGGGTAGGAAGAAATAGGCTGTTGGTTAAATAGGATCTGCAGCTCATCCTCTAGGTAGGTAAATGGGCAGACTAGGTGGACCAAGCGGTCCTTATCTGCTGTCAAAGTCTTTGTTTCTATGTTTCTATGATTCATGAGATTCCTGACTGAGCCTTAGCCTTGCCTTGTCCTGTTTTTTCTTTATGCATGTAGGCATGTCAGTTAATTGAGTGAAAAGGTTCTCTAATGCCCAGTTTTTATCACTGGAATTTATCATCTGAAGGCAATTCATTTTGTCATAAAAGAAACACCTTGAAGACATCGATATAAAAAAAAAGGTATATATATATATATATATATGAGATAAAAAAAAATTAGGTCAACACCCAATGAAAAGTAAAAATATAAACTGATTCAAAACAAGTTTACATAAATACTGTATCGGGGGTTGCTGCAGAGCAGCCGATGAGGAAGCAGCATAGTTCTTGGTATTTTCACATCCTAAGTGTACAAATATTTATCTTGGTGATCAGATTTTCAGAGACTCACATAATGGTTAAATCCAGATGAGCTTCGATGCCTTTGGTCAATTATTTTGCACCCAAGAAGACACAGTGTGAGGAGTGGCTCTGCACAATGTGGCGGGGCCTCGGGCTCTGGTGGCCCACCGATGGAACAAGCATCCTTAAGTTCTATTCATGCTACTGTGCATCAGCTAGTTAAAATGCTGCAAGATCTGGATTAAACATTTGATGGTATTACACCGAGAGGGTCTGTTCTTGAAACTCGTATAGACCACTTCGAGAAAACGGTCCAGCGCTCTGAGGCATTGGTTCTTAAGTCCGTCAATTCAACAGTTAAGTTGATTAAAGAGAACTCTCTGCTGAGACAGCATTTGGAGACAGTTGAGAACCAAGCGAGAAAATAGAATTTACGGATGGTGGGGTTCGCCGAGGAAATGGAGGGAGAGGTCTTCTCTTGCCTTCATTCATGTGTTTTTGCCAGTTCTATTGGGGTTTACGAATGCTGATCCTCCACTATCTATGGAAAAGGCTTACTGTGTTACCCCTCGTTGAGCTGCTTAGGATCCCACTGCTCCTCAGACACTCATGATTGTTTTCACAGGATCTGGGGACCGGGACCAAGTGCTGGCGACTGCCAGGAGATGCAGAACCTTGAAATATGGAGTTACCAGTTTGATGCTTTTCCCAGACCTTTCCTTCAGCATTCAACAATGCAAAAGGGCATTTGATGGGACTAGGGGCCATCTGTGCCAACTGAAAGTGCAACACCAGTTACGGCTTCCTGCCAAACTTCAGATGGTGTGGAATGGACATCAGTATCTATTTAATGACCCTAAGAAGGTGGACAAGCATGTAAACTGCATTGTGTAGGAGATGGCTGAAGTGGAGGAAGCTGTGAAATCTTCCGAGAAGGAGTGAGGGACTGACGGAGCTATACAAGTACTGTTTGTTTTTGTTTGGGCACTAGGTAGTAGACTGTTTTGACTTATTTTGCTTATGTTGTTTACTGTAACCATTTTACTGCTGACTTTTTTTTTTTACCCCTCATCAGCAGGGGTGGTCCTATGGTGTCCCTATCCAGCTGATCCTTTGGCACCGCACTGGACACAGTGCCTGTCCTTGACCCCCTTATCCATTTCATGTTGCAAGTGGAATCACAGCGGTTACTTACCCCACATGCTGCAGAACACCCAGGGTCTGGATTTGGAGGGAGCAGTCTGAATGCTTTCAGTACGGCTCTGATGAGGCCAACCTTTATGCACACCGGAGGATTATTTTTTCCTTTTTGACCCCATGGCATGGGCATGTAATGATGTCAATAATGCTGCCATGCATGCTCCTGTGCACAGCACATCTGACATCTATGAGTGCCTACCCCCTGTTTTGGCTGCTTAGTGCAGCAGTCACTGCCAGGAGATGGTAGCACAGCAGTCTATTCTCTCCACCCTCCCCAGAGGAGGAAAGCAGTCCATGGGATGTTCAATCCTCCTCCTCCTCCTCCTGGCTAACCCTCCAGGTCCTGGGGTTTATGTGATAATGGTGAAAGCCTAAAGGTGATCACTGTTATCGTGAAGTCAGAGTGCCGAAAATTTATTTTGCCATTCTGACACCCCAGCATACAGCAAAATGGCACTGGAGACTTACATTTTTAATGTTTTATATGGGGGGTTGTGCTCCCCACACACACCCCTAAGGAACGACCACCGTACCCCCCTATGGGATTCTCAACTCCAGGGGGTGCATGTCATGGAGGAGGCGAAAAACATAAAAAAACGTTTGAGCCGGGCGCAACAAAAATGCACCAGTGCCTGGACCTTAACCCAAAAACCCTGCCCACCAATGCTGCCAACCCACCCACCATGCCATGGGGTTAGCTCGGCAACCCACCATGGCACCACCCCTTTCATTGCCTCCTGCCCCTTGCTGTGCATGCTCACTCCCCCCCCCGTGTGTGTTTGTATAGTGACATCCCATCACGATATTCACAGACCTCCCCCCAATCTGGCCGCCCTACCCTACTATAGCCCCAATGACATGTGCTGGAGATTGGGTCACCGTTATTGTAGGTGCCCAATTGCTGACTCCCATGTCACAGGCTACCTGTTCCTGTGGTCGCTCCCTACCCCAGGTCACTGGCGCCATAAGCGGTAGGGCTACTGCTGTGCCCGAAGACCAGCACTGCTCACTTTTATTATTCTTCAGGAAGCTGACTTTAACTGCTTATTTATACAATAGCAGCATCTTGTTTTAAGGGGATCTGCCTACCGAAGCTGTGCCGAGAGGGTGTTTCTGCCACTGTTTTGTCTCCTCGTCATGCACACTAGCACCAAGACATGCATTACTGTGAAGGGCTTTTCATTACCCTGAACTAGCTATCTTCTGAATTAGACATTTTATTCGTATATTGTACTGTCTCAATCTATTTTGAGGAGAGATTTTCTATATGTCACCTGTCTGGGTTACAAGTCTTGTTAGTATTCATTGTTCGTGATAGTTACTCAGACTTGTTGCTTTTGTGATACTGGTCACTAGTTGTGTTACAGAGTTTTCCTGGGAGTTGGGGACATTTCTTGAATGTTCAGATATTTTGACTGCTTTGGGGGTAATTGTTTTAGACCTCAGTGTCACTTTGGTAATAGGGTAATTCCTTGAATGTATTCTGTATACGATTCCCCTTTGTCCTTCCTGGGCTGCATGCGATGAGGTTATATTCTGTTGTATACTATAATGGTATTCCTGCTCATATCATACCTAATAAGGGGTTGTCCTACATTGATCCTTGCTAAGTGATTGTATGCTTCTATGTGTATAGTTGCTATCCCTCTGTGTATTTGTGTATTGTAAGTTTTTTTACTTGCAAACTGCATAAATAAAAAGTTAAAAATAAATACTCTATCTGATTAAATATTCCAATCAACAACATCAGTGACAAAAAAAACTAGTTAAAAATATAAACACTAACATCTCAGGCCTGGCATGGACCCAAAGTTTAATTCTCCTTTATTTGCATCCTGTGTAAACTCTAAGATGATTGCATAAAATCAGTAAGGATGTATCGAATTTAAGACCCTGTACTTTGGAACACCAACTCCTGGATATTCAAAGGAATAAGAATAATTGTTCGGGCTCTTCTATTCAACTGGATATAGGCATAAAACTAGTCAGGTTGTCTACAACCTAGGGGTTACTCTTGATCCAGAGTTGTCACTTGTTTCTTAGGTGTCAGCTATGATTATAAGTGGCTTTTTTCATCTTAAACATATTCCTGGGTTATGGACATACCTTTTTCTTTGTTTTTTGTGCCTCCCACACTCTCTTACCGGCCACTCCTTCGGGTCACCTAGGTGCACCCCGTCAACACTCTGTCCCCACGGCCACCCATCACCCCACATTACAGCCCCCCCGGGTAACCCAATGCTTCCTTTCATAGGATGGGTCCCCCCCTCCAAGGGAGAAGGTGCTAGTGGATGCAGCCATCGCAATTTTTTTTAGTCCAGATGCTAATGGTGTTGGTCCAGGCTGTCTGGGGCTTTGTGGTGGCAGGAGACCAGCAACTGTCATCTGGTTGGTCAGGGAGCCTTTTTCCCGGTTTTCTTTCTGACAGCATGACATGCTAGGACTTCAAGGCATGAGCTGACATCCGTCATGCTCCCTATGCAGCAGGACCTGAAGTGCTGTCATGCCTCCGGCCTCTGCCATAGGTCAGCAAACACTTGGCTGCACACACCCCTCCCACCAGGAGATGGCAAGCTGTTGTAGGACGCTCAAGCCATCCTCCCCAGCCAGCCCTCTGACACCCGGGTTCATTCACGAACATGGGCCGTTGGCACTGCAAGTGGAAATCCAACTGCTGTGCTGGCAGGCTGGCATGGCTCTACCTTGACCAGGATGACATATACATCCTAGTACCTGATTTTGTTTTCTTTCACCTCGACTGCTGTGATCCCATCTACCGGGGTCTTCTAGTGGGTCAGATCTGCTGTCTGAAGCTCGTGCGATGAGTTCAGTCAAGCTTTTCCTTTACAAGGTATCCTCTGTCAGGCAATGATCTCCTGAAGAGGTCTGCTCTGGACCAGAAGTATTCAGGAGGCAAGGGACTTATGCACTTTGCCACCTTGAGTGTAGTTTGGACCAGTCTTGATGGATGAGGTCTCCAGGGGGTCTTGAGGTTGTGCTGTATGTACTTTTGTGCCCTACGTACTGCATATTTGGTCCAGGGTCCACCAGCTTTCTCTCAGGTTACTGAGGGGCGATGGTTGCAATCACTGCTGAGATAATCAGGTGCCCCCTTAGGGAGCATGTTTTCCTACTAAACTGATGAGGACTATGGTGAAACCCCTTCTGAAAAAACATTATTGGACCCAGAGGATCTAACCAATTACAGACCTGCCTGAAATCTTCCCTTTTTAGGGAAGGTAATTGAGAAGGTGGTAGCAGCTCAGCTTCAGAGCCGCATGGAATGTCATGAGATCTATGAGCCATTCCAGTCTGGATTTAGACTTCTGTGTAGCATGTAGACAGCAATATTCATGCAGTTCAGTGAGCTTCCCTTGGCATGAGACAGCATTCTTTATTCTATTCTAGTAATGCTGGATCTTTCCTGAGCATTTGACATGGTAGATGGCATGAGGTCCACTTGAGACACTATGTGAGACTCACTGGGATGACATTGTGGTGATTTGAGTCCTACTTGTCTGTTAAGGTGCAGCAGGTGATGTTAGGAGACAACATCTTGGAAGCTGCTGGTGTGTGCTATGGAGTGCTTCAAGGGTCCATTTTATCCCCCCTGCTGTTTGCTGTGTACATGCTGCCATTGGGGAAGATCATTAGGTGGTATGGTCTGAGTTTGTTTGTAAATGATATTTAATTGACTTTTATACAAGTACAAACATACAATACATACATAAAAACTGTTAAATCACAGTACAAGCATTCATGTTGTTATTGCTTAAAGATTAGTAACTGCTGAGAGGTGCACTAGACCAGTGTGTATATATAATCATTATCACATGTCTGGTCTCCTAAGTCAGAGGCCCTAGTAGTTACTGCCCATAGGCATTAGCCTGATTCATCATATTATACAAAAAAAAAAACTATCATAAAACATTTACAACATAAACACATTGCATCAGAGTTACAATGGATGCTGATTTTAGTTACTGTATTCTGAAAGGGCTGGACTTCTTGAGTCTTATTTACCTGGATTTATAACATATTTTCATCTGAGATATATGCCCTGGGTATGTGATATTAGCTCCTAGTACCTTTATTGGGGTTGATTTAGGGCAGGAGGAAGGGCTGAATACACTATAGGTTGAGGGTACATATTTAAATGTCTGCAAGTTGGGTTTATTTCTTGTTCTGTCGCTATGGCTATGGAAGTGATCCTTTATTCATTTTCATCAGGGATGGCAATCATGGCATTCAGTTGTCCAAATTTCCTGAGGTATGCACTATAGGCATTTCTCATGTTATGAGCTATTTTTTTTCCTATTTTTAAAGTTTCCAGTGCATCTTGCAACCAGTCTTTGTATATGGTCTCCTTTTGTGTAGCCACAGTTGCAGTACCTGCCACTCGACTGCATTGGTCACTAGAAATATGCTGTGCCTTCTGCTAGCTGCTACTTTCTTTTTAGACACATAGTCTAGGATGCACACATCTAGAGTAAAAAGTTCTTGCAGGCCTAGCAGGCTGCTTAATTAAATTTCATTCCAGAAGGTTGATATTTCTGGACAGTCCCAGAGATCATGTAAGAGTGATCCTTCTTCTTTTCCACATTTGTAGCATAGTGGTGACTGAATAGGTTTGATTTTGAACAACTTGAGTGTAGTGCAGTAGAGATTATTGTTGATCTTGAATTGTTGTATCTTCAGATCTTGGATCGAAGTGGCCTTGCGAGAAAAAGTCCAAATATTCTACTACTTCCATTGTGAGGTGTCTTTAATTTGCTCAACCATTCTATAGTTTCCTCTGCTTTCCCATGTTGTTTATTAATAAGACTGAAAAACCATTGTGAAAGTGAAAAATTGTTTCTGAGGTTATTGAAAAACTCCATCAACCATGCGTCTGATACTTCTTGGAGGGCTCTTTTTTACCAGTGTTGCTGAATGACATTTTGGATTTGTAGCAATTTAAAGGCATCACTAGATCTTAGGTCATATGAATTCTGTAGCACACTGAAATGATGAAATGTTTGTTGACCCACTAGTTGCCCTACAGTTCTTAAGCCACCGTAGTACCAGTGACTGTCATGCACTACTTCGTTATTGAGTTTAAAGTTATTGTTTTTCAATATAAGTTGGTTGAGACAGTATCTAGTTGTACTGCCAGTTTCTTTCATAGTTTTAGTTAGTGTCTCATGTGTATTCCATAGAGGCCATCCCTTTAGGGACAGAGGTCTAGAACTGTATATCGGTGAGTATATAGAGAATACTGGATGGACAACTATGCACAACCAGTGTGTTCTGCCACAGAGGGGTTTTGATTCCCTTTGACCTTGATAGCGAAGCTTGAGAGGTCCATGAGAATCAGAACCCTGATGTGGCAAAACACACTAGTTGTGCAAAAAGTCACTCATCCTGCATTTTTTATAGTGTGCAGTATTATGTGAAATGTAACATGGCGGTTCTTTTGCTTTTATAATGAAACTGAATTGTGCGGTCTCTAGAGCTTTCAGAATTCTATTGTACCACAGAAGGGTACTATCACATTTCATGACCTTTGAATTGTGGTACAACATTTTGAAATTGATGGAATTCTATACAGAACAATGCTGTACTATACTCTGTATTTATTTTGTGACAGATATTCTTCTCTATGTTGAGTCAGGTTGATATGTAGACATTGGTTTCATGTGAGAATGGTGAAGGAAAATGGGTGAGGATGAAAACGGCGAAGAGAAAACAGCATGGCCACAAAGAGTGAGATGCAAAAACAGTGACTGCCAAAACAGCAGCAGCAGTGCCACAGTGATTTCCCAACCTCCTTTGTGGGGGGCTTCACCCCCCCCCAAACCCCCTTACTAAATATAACCAACTCTGGGGGACACAACTCAGGGAGGTGGGAAAAGCCAAAGGTTGCCATTTCGACAGTCACTGTTTTTTTGCCACTCACCCTATGTAGCTGCACTGTTTTCAATCACTGTTTTTGTCCTCACCCTTTTTGCAGTTGCCATCTTCATGGGATACCGTAGACATTTTGTTCTGGGTCTGGCTGGCCTGATATCCATTTGTTTAGGCATCTCATATTTACTGCCCACTGGTACAGTTTGATATCTGGTACTCGCAGGCCTCCGTTTTCAGCCATTCTGGCCAGTCTCTTAAGAAGGCATCTTGCTCTTTTCTTGTTCCAAATAAAGTGGCTGATAATCCTTTGTATTTTTTATAATCCATTCATGTGGAACTTTTTCATGTAGCATGTGCAGTGTGAATAATGCTGTGGGTAATAAATTCATTTTTCTAGATTGTATTCTCTGTCCCATAGAAATTAATGCATCCCACCTTTCTGTATCTATATTCAGCTTCTGTAGTATTGATTTAGTGTTTACAGTGATTGTTCCTTTGTGGCACAGAGTTCAGTGTCCAGATATGTGATACTTTTAGGTCTCCATTGTAACCCTGATCCTTCTATTATATTTTTACAGTATATGTGATTGATGGGTAGGATTTCTGATTTCTCTACATTTAGCTCATGTCCTGAGAACTTGCCAAATGCATTGGTAATGTTTAGTATTTGGGGTATTGATGTTTTTGGACTAGTGATGGAGAGTATCACATTGTCTGCGTAAGTATCCCAGTAGCTCTGTTGTCTTGCTGTATTTTATGCAGCAGTGGTTCCAGAGCCAACATGAATAAAGCCAGGGATAGGAAACATCCCTGACTTATTTCTCTTTCAAGAGCAAATGTGTTTGATTTGAGGCCATTAGTTGTAACTATAGCCTTTCAATCCTTGTATAGTAGTTTTATCATCTCAATGAAGACCGGGGGAGTGCCATATTGGTCTGGGATACTAAAGAGATATGACCATTCCACCTGGTTAAACATCTTTCGGTGTCTAGGGTTACCAGGGCCATAGGTGACTTTAGGTTTTTGGCCACTTCTATTACTGTAAGTATGTAATTTTCTTGTGTTGTCTGATATACTGTATGATTTCCATTCATAAATCCTGTTTGAGTGGTACCAGTGAGTAATGGCATTACTTGCTGGATTCCTATGGCTAGCACTTTCACACATAACTTAGCATCACTATTTAAAAGGGTAATTTGTCTATTGTCTTTGTCGGGCTTTAAAGTAAGGGTAATGACTCCTTTCATCATTAAACCTAGTAGAATTCCTTGTGCTGATTCTGCAATAACCTCTTTCAATGCAGAAGTGAGCTCCGTGAAGCCATCCTCTCTAGGAGCTGTCCCTTTGGAGAGGCTGTGGATGGCTGCAATGAGTTCCTCAATGAGGATTTCCCTCAGTAGTATCTCACTTAGCTCTTCTGTGAGGGATGGTAGCTTTATGTCATTCAGGAATTGCACATAGTCATCCAGTGACCCAGTGTTCTCAGTTTTGTAGTTGTCAGTGCAGAGGTCCATGAAACTATTGATTATTTTATGGGGATCCACTGTGGTAAATTAATTGTCTTTATCCTCAATAGCTTTTGTTTGGCTCTTGGTGCTCTCCTGCTTGAGTCTTAGGGCTAATAGTTCAGGTGCTCTTAGGCTATTAAATATATAGTTTGTTTTTGTTCTCCTGTGTGCCGGTTCAGTTGCCTGGCGTATGTTTTCATTATTTTTTTCTTTGCTGCTGTCCACTTATTCCAGGCCCTTGTGTGGGAAATTCCTTGTCTGGTGACAGGACAGAGGCTTGCATGAAGAAGGTGGACAAATATAAGACCACTTACAAGAGCAATATTGAAAAGGAAACAGCCTCTACTTCCAGCAGGCCTTTTGGAAGGGAAGGTAGAGGCGGGGGCTACTATCCCCACACCTACATTGCTAATGATTTTCTCCTCAGAATGGTTTCTTCAGAAGTAGGGGAGAAGGGGTCCTAGGTGTGCAGATTCAACTCCTTCCCCCAAAACCTAGGCAAAGAGAAACCCCTGACAAGTCTGCACAGGTCGCCCAGCCATTGCCAGTGGGGAGAAGGCTGATTCACTATTTCCTAGAATGGGAAAGAATAACTTCGGACAAGTGGGTCTTGGAGATAATGAGTCAGGGTCGGACCTTGAAGCTCAGATAATTTCTGAAACTGCAGCTCACAGAAACTTTATTCCTCACACTCCATCAGAAAAACTCTTATTGGAGTTAGAGGTAAAAAAGTTGCTGCAATCAAATGCAGTGAGAAAGTCCTCTCCTCATGGGGGCTTTAATGAAGATGCTTCCTGACCCAAAAGAAAATGGGAGTATTGACTGACTTTAGACTTGAGATACCTGAACAAACACTTTGAAAGGAAAAAGTTCAAGATGGTAACCCTGGGATCAGTGATTCCATCTCTGCAACAAGGAGACTGACTAAGGTCACTGGATCTGAAAGACACCTACTTTCACATAGCAGTCAGACCCACTTATAGAAAGTACCTCAGATGCAGAGTAGATAACTGACACTACCAGTTCACAGCCCTTCCTTTTGGCCTGTCCTCAGTGCCCAGAGAGTTCACAAAGTGCCTAGCCATAGTGGCAGCACAATTAAGGAGGCAAGGAGTAGTGTTTTTTCCCCTACCTGGACGACTGGCTAGTGTCAGGAAAGTCACACCAGGAGGCCACGTCCTCTCTCCACCTCACACAGCACATCCTAGAAGACCTCGGTTTCTTGATAAGTGTTCAAAAGTCTCAGACAGAACCAGCTCAGGTACTGGACTTTATAGGGGCAGAGCTAGATACCCACCAAGGAAAGGTGTTCCTTCCTTGGGAAAGAGTAACAAACCTGACAGTACTTGCAAAATCTTTCAAAGCAGTTCAGTCCTGACCTACAAGGGATTTCCTGCAGCTGCTGGGGCACATGGCCTTATCCACTGCAGTGGTACCAGGTGCCAGGTTCCAAATCAGTTATATTCAGTACCACCTCGGCAGCTTCTGGTCCCAGAGGTGGGATCCACTGTCAAAACTAATGCCTGTTACAAGTGTCTCTTAATGGCACTGGAGTGGTGGAAGGAAGAAGACAACCTCAGAGAGGAGTTTCTTTCCTTCAGTAATCACCCACAGCCATACTTACTACAGATGCCTTCCTCCTGGGCTGGGGTACCCACATGGAGGACCTTACTGTAAGTAGTATGTGGAGCCCACATGAGTCTCAGGAGCATATAAACCTCCTGGAGCTCAGGGCAGTGTACTTGGCATTGCAAGCCTTTTACTCCAACACCAAAGATCAGTCTGTCCAGATTGGGACAGACAATGCCACTACCACAGAAGTAAAGAAGATCTGGAACCTAGCTTATTTCCTGGATGTTCAGCTGTTGCAGTACACCTGCCAGGGAAAGAAAACTTCCTGGCAGATTCCCTATGCAGAATCAGCCAGGGAAACCACGATTGGACACTGAACAAAAAAAGTGCTGGCCACTGTGCTGTGAAGGTGGGGCACACCGGAAGTAAATCTGCTCACCTCCTGGGAAAACAACCAGCTCCCACTACCCTGTTGCAGACACCCCCGGTTGGTACAGTCCCAGAAGATGCCCTAGTCCTCAACTGGGCAGGGAAGTTTCTCTATGGTTTCCCGCCATTTTCACTCTTACTGAAAGTGCTTGTAAAACTGAGAAGGGAGTTAGCAATAATGATCCTCATACCTCTAGATTGGACCAGGCAGATTTGGTACTCACTTCTCCTGTCCCTCTCCAGCAAGCTTCTCATCGACTGTCCCCAAGATACAATATGCTGACCTTGTCTCAGGGCAGGATAACATTCCCAGATCCCAAAATGCTGCACCTCAGAGCAGGGTACTTGAATAGCTAGAATTCTCTGGACTAAACCTGTCTGAGGAGGCTTTGTAACTGCTTAAGGTGTCCAGGAAACCAACACCTAGGAGAACATATGCCACAAGATGGAAAAGATCTTCTCCTTGGTGCTCCTCTAGGCAGCTTAGCCCACTTCAGGTAAACATCCCTTCAATCCTAGACTACCTGATTAATCTCCAGTCCCTGGGCCTTAGGCCCTTGACCCAAAAAGTACTTCTGGCAGCAGTCTGAGCATATGACTCATCTGGCAAGGATAGGTCTGTGGCCTCGCAGCCCATTTCCAAAAGGTTCTTTAAAGAGCTGCTAACACCACAAGGAAAACTTTTAAAAAACATTATGTTTAGGTACAATTCAGCGTGTGTTCCATATACCTGATATAGATTTATTTTCTCCATTACTTATTACCATCACTTATTAATGTAATTATACCTTTCAGGTACATACGGGAGAAGAGGAAGACTAAGGATCAGATTGTTAAGATAGATAGATAGATAGATAGATAGATAGATAGATAGATAGATAGATAGATAGATAGATAGATAGATATTTTATTTATACAGTGCCCCTCTCCAGTGATTCAGAGTGCTTTACAATACAATTTAAAAATACAATAAAACATTGATAATACACATAATCCAGTACGGAGCAAACAGCAAAATATGAAGAAAAACTATTTATCATATAATACAGTAATTAAAAATCATCACATGCCTGGTGAAATAAAAAGATTTTTAATCCCTATTTAAAGGTTTCTACTGAGGGTGCCTCTAGTGGCGGAGCCAGGTTTGAGAGCATTTGGGAGCCGGGTGGGAGCCATTCAGTCAATCACGGGCTCCACAATGGGCATGAAACAGTGAATAATGATGGTGGCGGGGTGCCACTACTCACACTGGGGCAGCCAAGAGGGGTGACTTCCCCCCCCTGCCCCCCCCCGCTCCGCCACTGGGTGCCTCCTGAAGTTGTTGAGGGAGAGCGTTCCAAAGGGTGGGTGCAGCCACTGAAAAAGCTCAATCACCTGAGTTCCGCAACCTCACCATAGGAACACTAAGGAGACAGCCCTTGGTGGAACGGAGAGTCTGGGATAGACAGTGAGGCACAAGGAGATCTTCCAGGTGGACTGGTCCCTGACTGTGTAGGGTCTTATAGGTCAGTAATCCATCCCTGAAGATAGTCCTCTACCTGACTGGCAGCCAGTGCAGTTCCCAGAGGATGGGTATGATATGATCATACCTTTGAGCGCCCGACAATAAAATAGCTGCCACATTGTGCACCAGCTGCAGCCGCCGGAGATTACCTCCAGAAAACCCCAGGTAAAGGGCATTGCAGTAGTCCAGCCTAGACATGACAAAAGCATGTACCAGTGAGGTCAGGTCCTCAGGTGGTAAAAGATGTAGGATCAAGAATGGCAGTGATTGGCCAGAAAAGGGAGCAGAGTAGGTAGAAGTACTGAGTACTTCTGTTCAGTATTCACCAGGGAGAGGGCAGGGCCTGTACCTAAGGCGTAGGGTGGGGTGGGAGTAGGGGGAGAGGCAGTCAAGGATCGAGTAATCACAGAGGAAAGGGTGTTAGAGGGCTTTAAGTCCCTGAGGGTAGATAAAGCAGCTGGGCTTGACAAAGTTTATCCTAGAGCACTGAGAGAGCTGGCAGAGATCCTGGTGGGGCCGCTGGCTGACCTGTTCAACACCTCTCTGGATACGGGGTACATGCCCAAGGATTGGAGGGTGGCTCGGGCCCAGGGACAAACCAGGGAACTATAGGGCAGTGAGCCTTACCGCAATTGTAGAAAAGCTAATGGAGGCTATCCTCAAGGAAAGGCTGGTACAATTTCTGGAGGATAACAGTCTCCAGGATGGCAAACAAAAACGGTTTGTCTCAGGCAGATCCTACTAGATGAACCTGGTGGACATTTTTGATTGGGTGACATGGGCACTGGACAAAGGTCATGTGGTGGACATCCTTTACCTGGACTTTAGCAAGGCCTTTGACTCAGTGCCTCATGGTAGGCTGACCAGCAAATTGAGCAATCTAGGAGAGGGCAGGAAAGTAGTTAGGTGGGTCATGAGCTGGTTATAGGGTAGGCAGCAGAAGGTAGTAGTAAGGGGTGAATTATCAGAGTCCAGAGTGGTAACAAATGTAGTCCCACAGGGCTCGGTATTGGGACCAGTGCTGTTTCACATTTTCATAGCCAATATTTTAGATGGGATAAATAGTAAGATCAGCCTCTTCGCTGACGATACTGAGATCTGTGCGGAAGTGGATGGGCAGGAAGGCGGCAAAGTACTTCAGGATGACTTGTCATGACTGGAAGGGTGGTCAAACACATGGCAACTTAGGTTCAATGCCAAAAGTGCAAAGTCATGCACTTGGGAGCCAGGAACCCCAGAAATAGTTACTGGTTGGGAGGAGTGCAGTTATCCATGTCAATGGAGGAGAAGGTTCTGGGTGTACTGGTAACAGGGGAAATGAACCACTTAGCCCAGTGCAGGAAGGCAGCTATAAAGGCCAACAGAATGCTGGGGTGCATCACAAGGGGAATTACTTCTAGGAGAAGGGAAATCATCCTGCCCCTGTACAGGTTCCTGGTGAGGCCACACTTGGAGTACTACATGCAGTACTGGTGTCCCTACTTGAAGAAGGACATCAAGCTACTGGAGGGGGTGCAGCACAGGGCAATGAAAATGATTTCACTGAAAGGGTGGTTACAGGGTGAACTGCGGTGCCGGAGGAGGTGGTGTCACTGCGGACAGCCAGCAGCTTCAAGAGGGGGTGGAACAGGAGCAAAGGGAGAGTTCAAACTGAGAGTAGACAGGGGGTGAGGTGAGGGAATCAGGAGGAAAACAGTGGGGGGGGGAGGCAAGGGGAGGGGGCAGCAGGGCAGCTGCAGTCTAAATGGCTGAAGTGCTACACGATTGAGTGGATTAGATAGATCGTAAGGCTTGTATCTGCTTGCAGTTTCGTATGCATGTTCGTATGTATTACTGAGGAAATTTGCATGAATGCATGATCTTTATCCCACAGAGGTCACCTGCCTCTATAGCTGACTCCCTACTTCAAGTCATAATCCTATGTTGTGACATCACAATTTGTTGCCATGGGAGTAATTGTGATGTCATAAGTAGTGCATTATGGCCTCAGGTAGGGAGAAAGCAACAGGAATAGCTGAATTCTTCTGGAGCAACAATCCTGTTTTTATGCAGATGACCTCAGTAATAAATAACGGGGAGGAGAAATACAGAACTAATGTGAAATACAAGCTGAACTGTGTCTGACTGTGTCCCGAGAAAACCTTGGGAGATCAAGCATTTGAGATGTCCGGCCCGGCCCTCTGGAATTCGTTTCCTTGACATCTGAGGGAGGCCCCTTCGGTGGAGGTTTTTAAAAGGGGCCTAAAGACACACATTTTAATAGAGCAGTTTTTAATTAGTTACTATAATTGATTGACATTTATTATTTTATTGATTATTCTGACCCTGTTGATTTTGTTGTAATGTGTATTGTTGTTTATACCCTGTTTTTACCTTGTTAGGCGCCCAGAGCTTCAGGCATTGGGCGTGATATAAATAAATGCTTACTTACTTACTTATATATTATGAAGTTTTAAAGTTCTCCTGAAGGTACTAATTGCTCTTAAAAGGCCACACTCACCTGTGTCCTCCAGTAAGGGATCCTGTCCCTCCATGGGACCTGAAGCTGTGCATCTCTGAGATGATGGAGGCTCCTTGCAGGCCTATTCAGCTGATGCCCTGAAGTATGTTACCTGGAAAGGAAATAGTTTTCCTGGTGTCACTCACATGTGCCAGAAGGGTAAGTGAGCTTCAAACCCTCTGTACAGATCCTAACTATAACATATTCCACAGGGGAAAGGTAGTCTTGAGAACTAACAGAACATTTCTCCCAAAGTTGTATCTGAATTTTATCTGAATCAGTCAATCATACTTCCAGTGTTTTTTGCAGCAAAATCCACCCCAAGGGAGCAGAAGCTCCCCAATCTGTGTGTTAAGAGAGCTCTGGGGTACTATGTGGTCCACACAAAAGATATCATGTTCAACCGTACTCAGCTGTTTGTCACCTATGGTGAAGTAGGGCAGGATAAACCTGCATCCAAGAGAGCTATTGTTCATTGGATTGTCTCCTGCATTCAGGTATATTATGCCAAAGCTGGCAAATTGCCACCTTATGGTTTCAGGGCCTACTCTACAAGAGCCACGTCTGCCTCTGTGGCAGCTGCCAAAGGTGTCTCCCTACAGGAAATCTGTAAAGAAGCTATGGAAAACAGTACATACTTTCACAAAGCACTACTGTCTGGACATACAGTCCAGAAGGGAAGCCTGCTTTGGCACTGCTATCTTGCAGAACCTTTTCCCTAAGAAGGCTCTGTACCCAGCCTCCCAAGGTACTCCTATGGAGTCTGCAGTTGTTAAGCATAAAAGACAGATTTCTGGGGCTTTAAGAAAACATACTCACTGTAGTAATGTTGTTTCTTCCAAGGGATCCCTCACTATGCTTAACAATCTCATCCCTACCTCCCCTTCCATTACCTGGAAAAGGTTCACGCAGGAGTCAGGACCTTTACAACTGATTTTGGCAATCTATTCTGTTACAAATGTTTTCATCATATTTTTAAAGCTTTATTCTGCCATGTTAAAAATAACTTTGCGAACTTTTTGAATTGGTATATACTTTTCGATAACCTTTTAGCTAGTTTTGTGGTTACTGCTCACCTAGCTTTAGAAATAATTTGCCATTAGAATGTAGGTGTTAGTGTGACCACATAGCAGAATTCTGAACTTCATTCTAAGACTCTTTTGCATAAAATTATGGGCTCTGGGGCAACTCATTCCATGTGAAAGATTGCAGTTGTTAAGCATAATAAGGGATCCCTTGGAACAAACAACACTGCCATGGTGAGTAATGTTTTCTTCCCTCTTCTAGGCCCCTATGCATTAAGTGGGAGATTGCCTATGTGCTGCAGATCTATGGCTCATAGGCAACCCCAAGACAGAATGCCATGAAACAGGGGTCCAGTGGACCCCCACTGGCATTTACAGAAGGGGTGAGCACCCCTTGGAAACTTGATCCCCCCGACCAATCAGCAGTTATGTAGGGGCCATTCTGGGGCATGACTGGTGACATGCGCACACTCCGCAACATTCATGAAGGCACAGAGTGCTGGATGAGGGGCTGCAGGATACGTCAGCGAGGACCCTGCCATATATTCTGTGTGCTTCCCCAGTGACACCTGCCAGCTGCAACAGGACAGGGACTCTCCCCCATGCTGCCCAAGCACACCGGGCTGACAGGGAGGGATGGTGGCAATCATTCAGGCACTTGCCCATACCTTGAAACTTTTCCTGTCCTGTGCCTTCCCAGAATCCCCTGCTCACGTGCAGCAGGGGATCCACTTTGAGACCCAGGATGGGCATCCCATTGGATGCCTGCCTGTGTCTCTCAAACTGACCCCATGCAGCTATGTGCTGGGTAGTGGTGGTGCTGCGGACAGGCACCATGCAGAGGCGCATGATTGTGCATATTGCGTAGCCTGCACTTTCCACAGGTGCAGAACTATTCAGGCCAGGTGCAAGTGAATCACACGTACCTGGCCAACAATAATGCATAGCATCCACAGTGCATTTTAATGCTTCCCAGGTTGTTTGCCAGCTGGTATTGGAAAAAACGTTTAATCTGGTCTCAGATTACTTTCTTGCTTTCCTCATCTTGTAGGATAAAACTGTTGAATTTCCAGGATGGAGTTTTGGGCCCCATTATGTTCAACTCTGTGACAAGTTTAACTGCAGCAAAGCCGGATATGGTGATTGGTAGGATTTCTACACCTATTATGCCATGCTAATCTGTATTAGGTATGAAACAGTAGCCTATCCTCGAGGCCGTCCTATGTGTGTTTGAGTGAAAGGTGTATTCTAGTTTTCCGAATGGATTACCCTCCAAGTATCTATCACATTGAACTCCTCCATTACAGCAGTAGCTACCTTAGTGCTTTGTGTAAATGTTCTTCTCCTGTTTGTGCTACCAAAAACTGGATCCAGAACAAGATTAATATCACCACCCATAATCCATTTTTATTCTGTGATTCCAATTAGAGTTTCTGTAATATTACTGAAGATCGCACGGTCATCACCGTTGGGGCTGTATATGTTGATTAAAGCTATTTTTGTTCTCCCCAGTGTTCCTGCTACTATAAGGAGTCCTCCCTCTTGATGTCGCCGTATGAAGCCTTCTGTAAAGTTAATGCTTCTGTATATCAGTATTTGGGTGCCCCCTTTCCATCTACTTTTTTTTTTTTTTTTTAGTTGTTTAACCAGGTATAGCACACTAAGCTGAAATCTTTTTTACAGGAGCGACCTGGGAGCACAAGGAGGTTAAGTGACTTGCTCAGGGTCACACAGTATGCAAGTAGAAGCGGTGGGATTCAAACCCAGGTCTGGTCTGCTGGATGTCACCAAATTTGCAGCTCAGAGCCTTAGACCACTGCGCTATACTGCCTCCTGGGGAACTTTCCTCAGTTCCGTATGCTTTGCCAATCCAGCTTCTCCTCATCATTTGAGCCTCTGAGCTTTTCATGTGTGTTTCTTGTGGGAACACTATCTGAACGTGGATTCTTTTCAGGTGTTTTAGGACTTTCTGTCCTGTCTGCATTCCTTTAATGTTCTATGTTATAAGTGTGATGTCTGAATCATCCATCGTCATACGAATTTTGTTTCACAAGTTGCCTACTCTTGCCTTCCCTGTTTCTTCTCTGGGCTTTGCTAGTCATCAATAGTCTGTATCCATGTTTTGTGTAAAACATTGTAACATCTTTTACTTCTTTGTCCTTTTGTTTACATATTCTGATCATGGTCTCCTAGACTATGAAGTAAGCCTGCCCGCAACTCCCACCCCCTCAAAGAATTGCCTCAGTGCTATAAATGAATAAAAATAAAAAAAGAAAGAAAAAATAAGAAAAAAAAAACAGAACTCTTTGAATACTTAGACCCACTTTAGCTATCTACATATCTAGACAATGTAGCTGTATTATTATTCTCTCTCGTATGTCAGAGAGGTAATACTGAAACCAGATTACATAGGTTAAACCTGCCAATGCAAGCCTCACCCCAATTGTGAACTCCCGACTCAGACACTCAGCATACACCATAGTTTCACAGGAACATGTAATGCCTTTATCAGTATGACCTCTGATTGCCATAAAGCCCCCTTCAGACAATGTGGCAGAGCCCATGACTATGTTTTATTCCCTGATGCTATCATTATAGGGTATGTGGCTCTTGTATTGGTGCTGACTTCTTTGTTGTGAGTACCACTGGGCTTCTAGGCAGCTCTCTTAGTTAGACTACTGGATCACTGACACCTAGTTGATACAATCCAGTACCCTGCTGACTTGAACTGCATATCTCCCTCTCCTAACATTTGCAGGTAGTCACACTTTATTCCCACTTAGCCTCTGAGTTACAGTATACACATGAGCATTCCCTTCTAAATTTACAGACATATCTCGACAGACACATCCCCTGTTTATCATTCTTTCGTGCCCTGTTTTTGCAATCTGGTTTTATTATTATACACTTTTTTAGAACTGTCGCCAGTCATCTGCAACTTTAAATGTCTGGAGGGAGAAGGACACTAGGAAACATTAATGCTACACTTAGTGATAGGGGTTCTGATTGGCTACTAGTTGTCTCAGGGACAGGTACTAAACAAAGTAAAACACTGCCCTTGTTGCTGGCTATTTTGAATGCTATGCCCTGGTCTGAGCTTCCCTCCTCCACATCTCATAAATTTAAATAATGCAGATTACTCACTGGCACCTATACCAGGCAGGGTTGTTAGGAGAGTGATCCTTCAAGAAATCCTTGCTGTCACTTTTCAGATTTGCAACATGTTGCCCCTTTTTCTTCTCAAGTGTTCCTTCTGTTGGCTTGTGTAGGCTGCACACAGCTGCAGTCTTGCATCAGGATGGGTGTTCACATAGTGGACATCCTGCTGGTGGCGACAACAGCTGACATCAGAACCACAGGTAGCCTGAGCTGCTATAGGACATATCAAACAGACAAGGACTGTTACACTGTCTCATGAATGTGTGATTCTTCTTTTCCCATTCAGCCAACAAGTACGTTGAGAAGACTGCAATTCAAATTGCCATATTGCAAGAACTTTGGGGGATGTTCTGACAATCACCTGTCTCAGTTTATGAAATTGTGGGGATATGCTCCAATACATTTTCAAGTGTGTGATGATAAAAGTCAAACAGTTACAGGAGGTGTGGGACCAGGTGCCTAAACAGGGATTCTATTTATGATCCATTTGTTCAGCTGCAGGGCTGGCTGGTTTCTTGTATGAGCAGGTTTTTGGGTAAGATTTCACCAACTCTTGTTCCACAGCTTCTGCAGTTTCAAATATCTGAATTCCACTCTTCAGCCACATCTTGAGCCTGGCAGGATATATGAGGTAGAATTGTAGGTTAACAATGTACATACCTGCTTTGATATTTTGTGAAATTTTCCATTTTTTCTCTTATTCCTGGGCAATGATCTTTGACCAACTTGATAGTGGAACCCACATATGCTAAGCCATTTTTTTTGCGCCTGCTATTGAACTAACACTTTGTCCTGAAAATTAATTAATCAGAATATAAAAACTCTGGGTCATTCTCGGAGGCCAAGTTTTGGCGCCAAGTTCCTATGGGTGCATTCAGTTGAGTATTCTGTTTTCCCAGGCAGTAGTCCAAACAGAGATTTTAACATGTTTTGTGTGAAGTTGACGTGGACTCTCCCTACTTTATTCTCGGGCAAGCCAAAAAACAGCAGATTGTTTCTATGTGAAAAGCTGTCTTGGTATTCAAGCCTCTCCTCCTTCCATTTGATTTTCCTAGAGTCTTTATGTCTCTCCACCTTCTCCTTCTCTAGTGGTCTCTCTAGACTTATAATCCTGGCTTCTGCATAGTTTACTTTAATTGTGTGCATTTCAGCGGTGTTTTAATGCTTTTCATTTCAGTTAGTGCATCTGCTACTGACGCTCATAATGTGGCAATCTCCTGGAGCATGCAGGATAGCTGTCCTGCAATCATGCTGACTCTTTCTCCATTTCTCCCTCTGCAGGAGACAATTTTGAGTTGTTTATGCTCCTGGTATGCAGAATTAGGACTGCTGAAAATTCCTGGCTCAGACTCCATTCTTGTGTTCTGGGGTGTTCCGACATTGTTTAAGCCTCTTAAAACCTTTTCCCAAGCAATTAAAATGTTAGAATTTGCAATTAAAGGGAAGTGAGGTGAGGTGTGGAGCTCAGTAAGTGGCTTCCATTTGAATTCCAGCATCACGTGATCCTGGTATGTGTTTTCACTGTTATGCAGAGGATGCCCAGATTTACCTGTCTTGTGCACCTGACACGGTGAATGCAGTTTTGGTCTTAGGCGAGTGTCTGACTGAAATTCAAGATGGGAATGTTTCAAGCTGGCATATCCTGAACTCATCAAAGACAGAAGTTTTGATTGATAAACCTGGCCAAGTAGGGGTGGCAATAAATAGTTATAGTACCCTGTTGCCATCTTTAAATGGGACTACACTATGAGCTGCAGCTAGGGTAAGAAGTTTGGGCATCACTGTAGTTGGTGGACTGACCCTAGAACATGAGGTGTCATCAGTGGTCCACAGTGGCTTTTACCATGTATGTAATATTGCCTAAATTAGAACCTGTCTTGAGCCCAGCACCCTGGCAACACTGCTTCATGCATATGTTACCTCAAGACTGGATTACAGTAAAATCCTTACCTAGGATTATCTGTGAGGTTGTTGTGTAGCTTGCAGCTTGTGCAGAACTGAGCAGCCTGGCTGACTTCAGGGGCCCCACAGTCCAGGCATATCATGCTAGTTTTGCAGGAACTGCTCTGGCTGTCAGTGTGGTGGCACATCAACATTAAGATAGGTTTGTTAATATACAAAGTGCTGCAGAGCTTGGGTCCTGGCTACCTGAATACACTCCTGTCCACCCACTTTATTTCTCTGGTATGGGGATCTTTGTTGTTCCACACTTCCACCTGAAATCTTCAAGTGATAGAGTTTTTAGTGTCACTGCACCTCCCATATGGAACTCTCTGTCTCAATACACTCAGGGAACCCCCATCGGTGGAAGTTTGTATGGAAATGTTCAAAACCCAACTTTTTAATTTAGCATATGGAACCACCTAGTTTCTAATTTTATTCCTAACTTGCCTATATGTTTAGTGGTTTTGTATTCTGCTGCAGTTAAGCTTTTATTATTTGGATTATTTTTTAATTATTGTTGTTTCTGTATGATGCTCAGAGTCCTTGGGATGGGTACCTAACAAATTAAGTGCACGGCCCTGGTTGCAGAATGCAGCTGTTAGACTAGCTACTGCTACTAGGTCATGTGAGCACATTACCCCTGTGCTATGTTCATTGCACAGGCTGCCTGGTGGATGGTGGATCAACTTTAAAATCCTAATTCTGACAAAAAAGGCCCTTCCTGGACTAGGACTCCATTACCCTAGGGAACTTCTTCCAACCTATACCAATACCAGTGTTTTCACATCTATTGGTATAAGGTTATTGGTGGTTCCAAAAGCTAGACTTAAGCCTGCTGGAGATAGAGCCTTTTCTGTTTCTGCCTTTTATCTCTGGAACAGCCTCCTCATGGATACTCAGATTGCCCTTGTGGTCCTCACTGTCTAAAACAAAATGAAAAGATGGCTGTTTAATCAAGCAATTCAGGAAACTTGAATAAGCCTCTTCAACTTCAACATGCCATTTGGACTATTATTATTTAAAAAGCAACTCTGCAGCTCAGCATGTATTTTCATACATAAGTTTACAATTTACTAGAGAATACATCTTTTTCCTTTTCAATATTTCTTTCCAAGGATTACAGCATATCTTGGCAGTCTATCTAAAAAGTCTGTATAAAAACATTTGCCTCTCCCTGTTAACCTCACAGTGCCTTTGTTTATGACAACATAGTTCTCACCATGACAACAGAGTGGTGTCACAAACAGCATTTGTGAGTGAGCAGGGGGAACTCTGTGAAATAAGTATCATTAGCTGCAAAATTTGGTAGATTAACAACTGGGAAAAGTATAAAAATAAATAAATAACTAGAAAACAATAAAGTTAAAACATAATGGGTATACATCTAGTGGCTTTAAACTTTTTACTATAGTATAGAGTTGCTCTTTAAAGTCTATATTTAAGGCTTTAGTATTATAAATCGAGGTATGATGAAATATGTATATGTATTGGTGTTTGTCAATTTCCCATTTTCAATGTTTTTCATTTTATATTATTTTGTACTATACCTTGCACTGGAGTTTGAAATACTGGCACAGAGGGAGGCAGGATCAACCAGATAAATTACAAAAAAATACAATCCGCAGATGTAAAAAAATCTACCTTTTCTGTAAGTTCTAATCAGACCCTGCCTCACACTGAGGCGGGGTCCATTTTTACATGGAAGTTTCCCTTTAAATAAACAGCTATCTATCTATCTGTCTATCTATCTATCCATCTATCTTCACAATGTATCATAGTTATTATCAATTAGGTTCAAAATTTATGTTCAGTCTTAAAAAACATCATTGTGATTATGACTGACAATAAACTTGATTTTTTCATGGCCACCAATCAAAACCTATGATGTCATGAAAATGATGATTGTGATAAATTATGATTTTACATCATTACAATTTTTCATAATTAAATATAGTTAAAAGGACTGCAATAAATTAAAACAAGTTTTCATCAATGTATCTTTCTTCAGTTCCTTTAAAATGTATCCTGCTATCAATTTAGAACTCTTTATTTAAATTAATTACAGTGCATCATCTACCCAAACACACACCATTTATTTGAGCTTACACTTAGGATTCACTTCTTCCTCATGTGATATAAATGCTCAAATTGGTTTAAATATCTCCCAGAAAGATTCCCCTTTGTGGTTATGGTGAATTTCTACAAATATTTGGTTTGTGATCAGAACCCTTTCTTTATAGCCTGCAAACTGATATTGTCAAATCAAAAACATATTTAAAAAAAATCATAAACTGTATTCTTGAAATATGTGAATGTCTACAACATGGCAAACTTTGCATTTATTCTTCTGAAAGAGTTTAAAAAATGACCTCATATGAGTTATTTAACAATTGTCTTTTGCAGATATTTGAGACATTTGTATTTTCATATTTATAACAAATACAATTTTAATATTCCCCATTTAACTTAAATCGCTACCATCATGAAACTGATATAATCAGTAATGATTATTACTTGATCATATACTTATCTTCAAAAATTATCATGCTGATTTAACCTTCCAGAGATAATCCATAATCATCAGTTATTGATTTGAAAGTTATGTGTTTGTTGATAAAACCATGATCTAGATGATAATCTCAGATCTTCATCTCCCTTGATGATCATATGATGACATTTGATGATTAACAACAGTCAATCATGATTGACATTTAAAAACATGTATGATGATTAACCAATTTGCGTACACTAAAGTCTACAAATTACAAAATACTGTAGCACATAGAAGTTTAGAGCTAGATTCTAGAGCAAAGAGCTCTTTCCGTCATGTGGTTTTCTAGAATTTTGCAACAGGTTTTGTACGAAAAGCATTTTATTCTGTTTTAAGATTAAATGAGTCAGATGCACTGATGTATATTTTTCTTTCACTGCAGTACCTGGAAAAACATATGGAGGAGATAAGTTTGTGCTTCAGAGCTCATTGAATCCACTGCTGATGGACCTGGTCACAGTGAAGGCACACATGGAGAGATGTTGCTCCCAGTCTGAGTCTGCATCATTCAATGTTGCTACCAGTGAACTAGCTCCCAGTTCTACCACTTTGGCCCTTACAGCTGTCACTAGTATCCCAACAACTACTTTTACCCTTGTAGATGCAGCTAGTGTAGCATCTACCACTTCTGCCCATATAGCTGCCACTACTATACCAATAACCACTTCTTCAGTTATAGCTACCACTGTCATACAAACACCCACTGCTGCCTTTACAGCTGTTACCAGACTTCCAACCACTCCCATCTTTACAGCAACCACTAGTTTACTAATCACTCTTTCTTCCCTTATAGCAGCCACTAGTGTATTTATTACCAATTCTGCTCTTATCATGGCTAAAGCTGTATCAACAAGCAGTACCCTTGCAGATGCCACTATTGAACCGACCATTAGATCTGCTACTTCTATCCTTGCAATTGACCCTAACAGGTCAAGTAAACCTGCTCTCTTTCAAGTTGCTACAAGTGAAATAATACATTATTTTGGCTTCACAGTTGCTACTAGCAGATCATTTACAACCTGCACATTTCCAGCTACTGCTAGTGAATCAGCGACCACATCTGTCAGCACAGATGCTGCCGGCAGATCAACTGCAAGGCCTACTTTTACAATTGATGCTAGTAAACAAACTGTCAAGTGTGCTCTTACATTTGCTGCTAACAAATCATCTACTACTTCTGCCTACATAGTTGCCAGTAGTTCTGCCCTAACAATTACTACTATCAGGCCGACTACCACATCTGCTTCTGCTTTGGTCACTAATGAACAAGTTTCTTCTCCAGTCCTTTCAATTGCTGCAAGTGAATATGCTACTACTGATGTTGATATGGTTGCATCTAGCAGATTAATAAAGAATTCTACCCCTGCAAGTGCCACTAATGAACCAAGTAGCAGATCAGTGTTCTCCATTCTTACTAATGAACTAATAACAGATTCAGACACAACAGGGATATCTGCCCTTAAAATTGCCACAAGGAGTTCACCAACCACTTCTGCCTTCACACTTACCACAGGTGAACCAACTATGATGTCTGCTATTCCAGTTGGCAGTAATGAAAAGACTGCCACATCTATGCCTACTATTTCCACTAGTCAATCAGCTACCATGACAGCTCATACAGTTGCAGCTGGCAGATCAGCTGAACTACATGGCCCTGCACTTGGCACTAGTGAACCAAATACCACATCTACTCCTACTGTAAGGTCAACCTTGAGAATTGTCAAAGGGGAAAGAGCTGCCATTTCTGCTCATTTAATTGCCACTAGCAAGTCAACTACCATCTCTGATCATATGCAATTCACTGGCAAACCAATGACTAGGACTACTGCTGCAACAGTGATGTTGACTTTCTCTCATACCACAACACCTGTATCAGGTTATAACTTCAGCAAACTGCTTCCAGCTCCAGTTGGATGCAAGAACATCACAAATTTCAGGTACACATATGTCTGTTAAGACAGTTATATTCCATTGTTTGTGCAGGCACTAAGAAGATGTTCTTTACTTTGGGGGTGGGGATTATAAATGGCAGTGATGAAATGTAATCAATTAATGTGACAGAAAAATGTGAATGATGGGAGTGTTAATTGTATGCTTGCTGGAGAACTGAAAAAATTTTCAAATAGTGCTTAAAATGAAGTTAAAAAAACTGTAAGAAAAAAAGCAGTATGTATTTAACATGCATAGTATTGATATTTAATTTCTGTATTATGCCCTTGCACTAATAGAACTATCAGTGCAATTTAAGTGTTATATCAATAAAAAACACACTTCCACATGAATGAAATTCACAGAAATACATAGTATCAAGTATATTATAACTGAAATTAGTCAAGGGAATTATTTTCTTAACTTTAGTAGTCATACATTCCTTTTGCTGAACAATTAAATAAATTGGTAAACGAATGAATAACTTCAGTAACAATAATCAGCTGTGCAGACTGATAGCTGCTTTCACAATAGAATGCAGTGGTATTAGTCTATTGCATTAGAGTTAGAATATGATAATATTAGCTTTACTATACCTTGTGATAATGGTAGGTTTAGCATATAATACAAAGGTCATGGGATGTGGTATGTCTTATTGAATCAAATCAAAGAATTACAATGCAACACATTTAATTGCTAATTTGATCAAAATGATTCGAAAATGTTGGCTGATACTTGTGCATGTTCTAGTTCAGAACAGATCAGCATTTCAAGTTTATTCATCCATCCAACTAACCCATGGCAAATATCCTGTAACTCATATTGAGAACAGGGTAACTCCTGTCTATCTGGCCAGCCAAGTCTAAAATGAGAGAAACAGAGACCAGTGCTCACATATTCAAAGGAGATAGGCAGCACATCCCTAGATGTGCCCGTGCATCTCTGGACTTGCATTGGCCGTGGCAATATTCAGAAGCCCCCAGTGTGCCATGCAAACCCAACTGTGCTGCGGTGCAGAATATTGCGATTTGGGCATGCAAATGAGTGGTCCCTTTTTACTACCTTCACCTATGTCTATTCAAGGACTCTCTCTGATCACTTTAAACTGTCGCATCAGTGATACCCTGTCCTGTACCAAACATGCTTCTCTGACTACGTATCATGGGCAGTCTCAAAGGAAAAAAGTTGTCTCCTTTCTTTATGGGATCCTTAAAGAAAATGCTTCTGTTGCTTCTTTTCTGTTCAGGCAATGTGGAGATAAATCTGGCCCCCATTTCAACTCTCCTCTCCATCAGATTTCACAGCTGCCTCAGGGCTTAAAATGATGTTAGTCAGTATACTAAGCCTGTTCAAAAAATGTGTCCAGTTACAGCTTGGGCTGCACATACTAACCCGGATATTATCATTCTTACGGTGACTTGGCTTAAAAAGACTAATACCGATCAACAAATCTTTTTTCAGGGCTACAAACAAACTAGGGCAGACAGGGCAACTAGAGGTGGGGGTGTGGTCATCTATGTCAAATTCAAGCACTCTGTCACTGATATCAGCTGCAAATCTCTTACCAAGGATTTCGAGATTGTTTCGATGAAGCTTCACCTTCCCTCCTCAGAATGCATTACTATCATAGGTGGCTATAGGCCTCCATCTGGAGGCATTGAAATCCTTAACTCACTGAAATCCCTAATTTCTGCTGCAAACACAGAAACAATATTCCTGGGGGATCTCACTATGGATTTTCTAACTCCTAAATCACATTGCCTTAAATCTCTATGTGACAAGCTCGGCCTAGTACAATTAGTGAACGAACCCACAAGGAACAATATCTTAAACACTGCCAATAGTTCCCTGATAGATGTTATATTAACCACCTATCCACTTAAAATTTCACAAACACACAGTGTTCCACAATGACATGAGTGACCATGGGGATGTCGCGTGCATAAGATCTCAAATTAAGGCCCGACAACTGCCCAATCTTATAACCAAGCGATCCTTTCATAAGTTCAATGCAGCAAACTTCCTTTCTGACTTGGATAAGATCAGATGGCAAGATCTTTACCTTGCTAAAAATGTCAGTGAGGCAGACTCCGCCCCTAACATCAACCTAGCCAGCCTGGCAAACAAACATGCCCCCCCTTATCAAAGTCAGGGTGCGTAACAACTCACTCCTGGTTTACCCCATATCTAAAGGCAGCTCTTACAAACTGGGACAAGAGTTGGGCAAAAGCAAGGCATTTCAAGAACCCTGCAGATTGGCAGGCATTCAGAGCAGCTAGGAATGCCTGTGTAAAAAGCATTCGATCTGCAAAAGCAAATTTCTACGTCTCCACTCTTGAACAAGCCAAAGGGAGCTCTCACAAAATATGGAGGACACTTAAATCCATTGAAGGGTAGCCTGCTGCCCCCTTCATTCCAACTAAGATAGTCTCCAGTGGTAGGACTGTGGAAAGTAAGCCCCTAATCCTTGAAGAACTTAACTCCCACTTTGTCACGGCTGGCTTAGCTTTTGATTCCTCACCTTATGCTAGTCATGCAAACAGCCAATCAAGCTCCTCCCCTTCTTCCAGCACCGCATCGCACCCTTTTCAACTGCTTACGCTTAACTATAAAGAAGTTGAAGATTCACTACCTAACCTGGATGTCAGAAAAAATGCAGGGGACGACGGACTAGAACCCTTCTTCCTAAGACTAGGATATGCCCACCTCACTGCCCCCATTCTTCATGTTCTCAATCTATCCATTACTTCTGCTACAGTTCCGTCTTGTTGGAAATCCAACCGTATCCTCCCCCTATTCAAATCGGGGGACCCATGTGACCTAAATAACTATAGGCCAATCTCCATCTTGCCTATCCTTTCTAAAGTCTTCGAAAAACTGATCTATAACTAACTTAAAACTCATATTGAAACTTTCTCACTCCTCAACCCGTCACAATCCGGTTTCTGGACAAATCACAGCACAATCTCTGCTCTGGCTAAAGTAACTAATGATTGGATCTCTGCTGTGGATGCTAAAAAGATCACGGGAGCTGTCTTCTTAGATTTTAGTAAAGCATTTGACACTGTTGATCATAACCTCTTAGTCACTTGCCTTGCTATCTTAGGTGCCACTCCCTCCACTACCCAGTGGTTTACCAGTTACCTAACTGGGAGAACTCAGAAAGTCAAAGCGATGGTCTATTCTCTCCCTCTATGCTGATTGCCAGAGGAGTCCCCAAGGCTCCATACTAGGCCCTATCTTGTTTTCGCTGTACATTAACTACCTTGATTCTAAGATAACTAGCTCCTATCTGCACTTCTTTGCGGATGACACTGTATTGTATACATCTGGCTCAACGTTACCTGAAGTTAGGGGAGTGCTTCAAGCCGACTTTGCCCAGCTCAAAAAGAATCTAATCAAGGCCAAGCTTCTCCTGAATGCTAAGAAAACCAAAGCAATGATCTTCTCTCACAGTACCTCCTCTGGCGCCTCCTCCACCCTTTAGAAAGACTTTATTGTTACTTCTCTTTGTGAACCATTGGAAGTTGTTCCCAAATTTAAATATTTGGGTATCTGGATAGACAATAAGCTCACCTTTAATGATGACATAGAGGACTTATCTAGGAGGCTGCAAGCCAGGCTTGGATTCTTTTTCAGAAATAGGTCACTTGTTCCCCTTGAGACTCGAAACAGGCTCATTCAGACTACATTCCTTTCCTTACTCGACTTCAGTGATGTAATTTACGCTTACACCACTCTCGCAAATCTAAGCAAACTGGATATCCTCTATCACTGCACACTACAGTTCATTACCAACTCCCCGTACTGTACACACCACTGTGATCTGTATGCAGCTGCTGGCTGGACATCGCTCACCACCAGATGCCTACTTCACGCTGGTCTCTGGACACTCAAGTTGCTTCTGCATAAACTGCCAAGTTATTTATCTTCCCTTATCCGCATCTCACATAGTGCTTACTCTCTCAGGAAATCCAACTTCTTTCTGCTGGACATACCTAGGACTCATACTTCCTTTGGAAAACGAGCTATTGCTTATGCGCGTCCCACTATATGGAACCAACTCCAATCCATGCTGAAATTAACCAGCATTGTCACAGTTAACTTTTACAAAGTGCTAAGTGCATTTAAAATAAAATATATTTGCAACTGTCATTAACCCCCCCTTTACATGTGCCTAATACACTCATGATTAAGTCCCTTCCCACCCACATGGGTGCCTCTTACTTTTGTCCACATCTTCATTTGATATAGTCTTAACTGTAATCTCGTAGCTTTCAACTTGCACTACACGACTATAACTACCTGCTCCTCTACCACCTCCCACTTTGGTTTCCTACTTATATAGTACTCCCCGTACTCCTCCCCACCATCCCTCTCTTTATTAACCATGTCTACCTCATTTATCCTATCCTTCCTGTCATTACTTAATATGCCAAGAGTACTTATTGTAATTACCAGTGTGATGACTATATACCCTACCTTGTATCATTTGCATATCACCTTACATTGCTCACACATCATGACCCAAATGTCCTTCATTGTTTTTTGTCTCCTGATGCAATACCAGATTATGTAAAATCTTACTTGAACTATGTATGCACTTTGAGTATTTGTAATTAGTGTTGCCCTTTCAAGGGATGTCTAACTATGTAATGTAATGTCTTTATCTATGTAGTTGTCCCAGGACCTCCTTGTGAATGAGCTTGCTCAATGGAGTTTTCTAGCAATTAACTTGAACTTGAAACTTGAACTTGAATGTTCTCCGCATCGCAATATTCAAACCTCCCCTGGTGAAGACATGGACAGATGCACCCACACAAAGTTAGGAAACCAAAAACCCTGTCCTAACTTTGTGCGGAGGAGGTGCCCTTGCACAGTCCAGAGCTGGTCACATGATCCCCATCCCCAACAATGGAGTGTCAGAAACAGTACAACAAATCACCTGTTCCAGAGTGTAGTGGACACCTTCCAGCCCGATCCATTGATGTAAAGTAAAAATTACAGTCCCCTTTTTCCCGCAGTGTAAAGTTGCCCCAGCCCGATGTAAAGTGTAAAATAAATCGCCTTTTCCATAGTATAGTGGACCCCCAGCCTGATCCTGATGCAATAAATGAAAAACATTTACTCCATTTCCACAATGTACTATGGAAATGGGGTAAATTGTTTTCATTTATTGCATCAGGGATTAAATGAGGGGTCTCACCACACTCATAGAAGGGGATTATGATTTTACACTTCTCCTTGGGGATTGGGGCTGGGAGGGGTCCCTACACTATGGAAAAGGGATCATTTACACCTTACATCAGGGATCAGGCTGGGAGGGGGGTCCACTGTACTATGGCAAAGGGGATTAGGATTTTATACCTTTACATCGGGGATTGGGGCTGGGAAGGGGGTCCACCACACTGTGTAAAACCGGATTATGATTTTACACCTTTACATCAGGGATTGTACTATGGAAAAGGGGCAAATTGTGTTCATTTATTGCATCAGGGATTGGGGCCGGGAAGGGGTTCCACTACACTATGGAAAGGGGATTATTTATTTATTTATTTGCTTTTGTTAACCGGGTGAGTGCACTAGGCATAGAGATGCCTATTTTCAGGCATGACCCGGGAGGATACAAGTCAAATACAAAAAAACAAACAGCAATGTGACATAGTACATTGAGTAGGTTGTACAATGCAAAAGCAGTCAGACAAAAATACAAACAATTTGCAAGACTGTATAATACATGGTCGAACATAGTAAACACTATGACAAAAATACAGGGATCTTCAGAAAAATGAGACAAGTGCAACACAAGTACAGAAATTGGTACCAGTCAGTGTTATGGACAGTGTACAGTAAATGCCATTAGCAAGGCAAATAGACATAGTAGAAGAATAAAGGGGGGGAGGAGGAGGAGGAGGGGAGGGAAGAGGGGAAGGAGAGGTAGGTAGGAGTATGTACAGGAAGGGTTGGAGTGGAGTAAGATAGAGCAGAGTGAGAGATGAGCTTAAGGTAGATGGAAGCAGGTACAAGGACTTGCTGCAAGTAGATGTTCACGGTGGAGCTTCTTAAAGCCAGCATGTGTAGGGAGGGGCAAGATGAATAGCTTGAGGGATGGTATTCCAATACTTAGGGGCAGCATAGGAGAAGGCTCGTGCACCCATTGTGGTCTTGCTCCTAGGGATGTAAAGAGGAGTCTGGTCAATAGAACGGAGCCAGTAGGAGGGGGTTTGAGAGTGTAATAACAAGGCGAGATATTGAGGGAGGCCTGATCTTGTTATACCATCTATTAGAGTGCCTTAGGATAGGAGGCAGTGAGCAGCAGGACTAGGCCATTTTAGATCAGCATAGAGCTGACAGTTATGTTTGTACCGAGGAGAGGCAGAAGCATAACAGAAAATGTTATTATAGGTAGTATCCCATGTATGGAGGGAGGTCTTAGTTGCACCTAGGTAGGTGACCGAGTCATAGGCCAATGATGGGAGCAGAAAGCCTTGTGCCACAGCAAGCCTAGCCGATGGAGTGAGGGCATATCTAGTGCGGTAGGCTCCTCCGATTTTTGCATTAACAGATTTGCAAGTAGCAGTGATGTGGGGCTTGAACTCCAAGGATTCATCAAGAAGAATACCCAGGTATTTGAAGGAACTAGTGCTAACTAACAGGGAATTGTCAGCACAGGATATTTTGAGGGAGTGTTGATTTACTTTTAGTCTAGCTGGAGAGCCAAAAAGCATAGACTAAGTTTTTCTTACATTAAGAACAAGGTGATTTACAGTTAGCCAAGACTATATGTTTAGGAAGTCTGAAGATAGTGAGTTGTTTATGTCCGATACATTACTGGCACTGTGGTAGAGGACAAGGTCATTCGCGTAGAGCAAGGCAGAGTAGATAGATGCCCGGCATGGAAGGTCATTTATGAAAATTGTGAAAAGTAGGGGGCCAAGTATAGATCCCTGTGGGACACCAACATGTATGGATGACAGATCAGACATAGCTGAGTTAAAAGCTACAGCCTGCTGTCGATTGGACAGATAGCTTTCGAATCAGTTCACCGATTCAGCTGAAAAACCAAGGGAGATAAGTTTTGTAAGGAGAAGGGTATGGTTAACCAGGTCAAATGCCTTGGTTAGATCGATGAAAATGGCACCCATCAAGAGACCAGAATCCATGGCAGCATAAATGTCATTAGTAAGTTTTAGGAGAGCAGTAGAAGTACTGTGGCCTTTTCAGAAACCATGCTGGGAACCAGAGAGGAGGTTGTGTTTCCGCAGATACTCTGAGGTTTGATTTGCCACTAATTTTTCAAGGATTTTACTGAGTACAGAAAGGATAGCAATGGGTCGATAATTAGCCATATCTCTAGGATCACCTTTTTTAAGGATGGGGTTATCCTAGCTATCTTCCATACATTAGGAACTACACCATGACATAGCGACAGGTTAAAGATTTTAGTTAGAGGGGAGGCTATGAGCGGGGCAGCGGCTTTCAGAAGCCTGGGTTCCAAACTGTCAATGCTAGAGCTAATAGTGTCTGAGATAATGAGCAGCAGCTTAAGGACTTCAGCTGTAGTGATGGTCCGAAACCTGAAAAGTGGACGAGAGAGCATTGGTACAGTAGCCACAGAAGTGGATGTAGGGTGGCTTGTAGGGAAGGAGGATGAGTAGTATGAAAGATCTGAGAAATGACAGTTGAAAGAGTTGGCAATGGTCACTGGGTTGTTACAATGTGTGCCATTTAGTAGCATGTCATTTGAGGTGGTCGGTTTATCGGTTCCAAGGAGAGTTTTAATTACTGACCAACATTTTTTTGAGTCTCCTTCAGCTTTTATTAGTAAATCTTTGCAGAAGGAGCTTTTAGCTAGATGAGTATTCCTTTTGCAGGAGTTTCTCAGGGCCCTATGGTGACTGTAATCAGCCTGCAGTCCTAAGGCCTTGAAACACTGCAAACTTTTGTCCCTAGCCCGGAGTTGGGTAAGAAGATCTTTAGTGAGTCACTTAGTTTGTGTGCCCCGTATGTGGCGCGTGACACAAGGAGCATGAAGGTCCTGAATACACCCAAACTTTTCAAGGAAGTAGTCTAGAGCAGACTGTGCATCAGATGAGGCAAAGATGGGTGACCAGTCAATCAATGAGAGATCCTGCAAAAACTGTGCCTGATTAAAATTTGCCAGATTTCAGAAGGTGATTAATTTCGGAGGAGGAGATGGTTGTCTAGCAGCACGTCAGATGCAGAAAATTGGGGAGCGGTCACTTATAGAATCAGCAAGGCTACCAGATGAGACGATGCAGCCAAGACAGTTCATGAGGTCCCAATCAATTAGAGTGCTAGATCGAGAGGGGGGGGGCCGTGACCCTGGTGGGGTCTGCGATCAGTTGGTGGAGGTCATGGCCTTGTACTATGGCGTGGAGAGACTGGCAGGATTTACCAGACTAGTTAAGATTTAAGTCCCCAAGGATGAGGACCTCATTGCGTGCGATGATTGTGTCCACCTGGGAAAGGTGTTCCACTAGTCCAGAGACACCACCCCGGGAGAGTTATAGGCATACACTATGTGTAGCCTCTTGGAACCAAGTTGAAGAGTAGCGTGAATAGATTCGCAGTATGAGAGGGTGAAGAAGATGTTACGGTGTAGTGAGAGGTGAGGTTTATGGAGGATAACAACTCCTCCCCCTCGTTTAGATGAGGACCTATCTTATCTTATCATTTTGTAGTTAGGCAGGAGGCATAAGTGATCAGGGGTGGAGGGTTGTAACCAGGTCTCAGACAAGCATAGAATGTCAGGGCTGTATTGAGTAACCCAGGCCTCAAGTTTCATTTTATTATGGGGAAGGCTTCTGATGTTCACGTGAAAATACGCAGACCCTTAACATCATTGCAGTAAGTGTCAGAGAGGGAGATGTTACCTCCAGGTTCTGGATTTGGTTCAATATCACCAGCTAATATTAGTGCCAGGAGGAGCAAGTACCACAGTTTGCGATGGATAAAAGTGATAGGTAGGGTGACGATGCAAAGAGAAAAATTGTGTAATAAGTAGGCGACATGGTAAACAATCCTATTTGGGACAAAAAGCGGTGAAGTGGCTAGTGGCATATGAGATAGAATAAGCATGTTAGAGAAAGTGTAGTCTTTAGGATGAAAGTGGTGCCCATTTAGGGAAGGTGGGCTACTAACCGCTGGGATCCACATAATGGGAACAAGAATTGAAGCTGCTAGAAATAATACACTAGGGTAAAGTGGGAAGGCATTTTGGAAGGGTAAATAGCGAGGATGTGGTAATTAGAAGAGGAGTGGCAAAGATAAGGTTTAGTGCAGGAACGCACGGAAAAACTAGATAGTAATATAGGCTGTAAAATAGAAGAATCAAGCAGGATTGGTAGGATTTCAGACGCCCTCTAGTGGCTATGGAATATAAGGTGAAAGTGAGAAAATAGGGAGATAGTTAAAACATCACTCCCACAGGGCCTGGCATTTAGCCACCACAACTATATAACTAATGCCAGCCAAGGGTGGGAGTGGTGGGCGGGTGGGGAGCAGCCGCGCAGCAGCTGTGGGAGAGACCGAAGAGCCAACCGTCCATTTCCAGTCCTGTCCCTGCTGAGAAGCCTCACAGGGAGGTGAGTCCTGAAACAGTTACTAATATTTTAACCTCAGACGGGGCCAAATTCTGCCCAGAGAAACAGCAGTGCTAGCCCAGTAGAGCAACCCGTAGTTGTACACAGTGAGCTAGATCACCGAGTGCTGCTAGGGATCAGTTTGAAAATGGTGCCAGACTCCTAGTAGAGCTCCTGAGTTAACACAAATAGCTGAAATTAGACATAAAAGCTAGCAGCGCTACCTACAGTAGTAGCCACAGACACTGCCAGCTATTTCCCGAAATTTCTGTGATATTTCCAGAAATATCTGATGCTTTTTGCATTTAAACAGTAGGGGCAGCAGAGAGAAACTCTTCAGAAATTTCACGAAATATCTGGAAATAGCTCGCAATGTCTGTGGCTACCGCTGTACGTATTAGGCAAGTACTTAATTAAATGAGGCTCTGTTAGCAAAGATAAGCAAAGGAGAAATCTCAGTTGGTAATGTCAGGGATGGTTTGAGCCGAGTATAGCAGTCCCAGAAAAAGGCACCAAGATTTAAACTGAGGACAAAGGCTTCAGCGTATGATCGTGGGTTCCACGAGCAGGAGGTTACGAGTTACCTTGGGTTCATAGGGCAAAATGGCTTCAGCGTGCTCCAGGGCAGGGTGCCCTCCTTAGGCAGGGGCTTGGGTCCGTAGGGTGATTACACTCTCCTTGGGGATTGGGGCTGAGAGGGGGTCCACTACACTATGGAAAAGGGATCATTTTACATCTTTACATCAGGGATCAGGGCTGGGAGGGGGTCCACTATACTATGGCAAAGGGATTAGGATTTTATACCTTTACATTGGGGATTGGGGCTGGGGGGTCCACTACACTATGGCAAAGGGGAAAATGCTTATTTTGCTTTGTTGGAGATCGGGGCTGGGGTGGGGGAGGGCTGTCCTGGCGCATATAGCCCAGTGTGACCATGCTAATGAGTACATAATGGGCATGCATGAGGCCTCTTTGTGCCATGCATACCCAATGAGCTCATAATCATAGTTTGGCTAAATATCACCCTTGGGGGAATTGGCACATCCAGGTATGCGACTATGCGCCATGCATTCCCCCATTGACTGTCTTCAGCCCTGAACCCTGGTTGAGCTGCGCTCAACATGGTGGCCACCCACTTTGTGCCACGCATCCAGGGTCTGATATTCAAACAGAATGCGTGATCTGTTCCGATTGCACATTCTGTTTGAATATGCCGTCAGAGTTGGCCGCCCATTTTTTTGTGCGGTGCATCCAATTGTGCAGCGCATCGGGACAGGTCTGAATATGGGGCCCCAAGACAATAGAATGCTGCTGACAGTAGAACATCCTAAAATTTTTAAAGAAAACTAGTATAGGATAGGAAAGGAATTTGGTTTCATACAGCAGTTTTCATACAGCTGTATGCCAAAGTATGTTATGATCTAGAGTAGAAAAGGGAATGGAGAGCATGGTGCTGCCTGTTTCAGCTTACATGGGAATTCAAAGAGTACAGATATAGATTAGGGAGAACTTGGAGAGTGGTTAAACACAATGAAGTTAAGGGATTTACTCGGGGTCAGACAGCGAGTAAATGGTAAGTGTGGGATTCACACCTGAGTTTCCAGGCCCACAGTTTGGCGTTCAAACCACTAGGCCAAGCTGCCTCTCTATAATGGTCTTTCAAGCCAGCGATCTCACCTTTATCTAATTTCCTTGTACACACACTGACTTAAAAGCTGGTATCATATCTACAGTATATCAATACAGCAGCACCAGCACCACTGAGAACTGAGTAATAACTATGGTGCCATCACTGGGTATGAACCCAATGGGTGGGTTTAGTTCCATCCTGTTTGTACTACAATGGGGCAGTAGGCAGAGCTGTCCCCTCTGTCCTTTGCTGTTCACACTGGCTTTATAGCCATTTGCCAGTTATATTATACATAGACACATAGACAATAAAAACAGAAAAAGGCCTGAAAGCCACATGTGTTTGGACTCACTATTGGACTCCAACCTGGTTCCCTTGGGAAGTACATTTTTAGGTGCATGTAGCAGGGCACATACACATCAGAAGAAGGTTTCCTGTTAAAAAATGGGGAACCAGAGTTCTATATGCACACTTAAATACACACTGAAGACAAATATGTATCTCATTGTGCCACTTTACTTCACAGAAATAAAACCTCCAAACAGTGTAGTACAATTAGCATGTGAAAGATAGAAAGTTACACCTGCCAACTGAGTAGTCCATCTTCTACTTTCATATGTTTTATGGCTCAGTTGCCTATATCCCAAAGCACAGTTCAAAACTTCAGTTTTGTGGTTTACTTTTCAGTTCCATACAAATTCTTCCAAAATTCAGCTGTTGGAAATTGAGTTCTCAATTTTAGTTCCAATTTACAGGAGCCCCATTGCTAAGGGACTTTTTGACTGTCACCCAGGAGAACCAGCATGAATGCACGCATGTGCATGCATCACATGATTGCTGATGTTTTGACAGAACCCCACCTTCTTCAGAACATCCCCATGTCAGCAAAAAACATAGTTTTTATACCCTCTGTTCATAACCATGGTTACCTTAATAGCCAACTGCATAGCTTCAGCATACAGAAAAGGTTTTTGTGTAAACTGTTATTCACATATTTGTCAGAACATACCTCATGCTACCACCACTTAATAATGTGCTAAAAATAATGATAAAAAAAAAAACATGATTCAATCAGTACACCACACAACAAAGGTCCATAATGAAACCTTTCATTGTGTTCCTCAGGGGTCAGTACTGGGAGCCAACCCTATTTTAATACATAAATATATATACATATGTATATATCAGTGATATATATTACTGGGGCTTGAAGGGAAAGTGTGTATTTTTGTGGATGATACAAAGTTATATAATAGGGTTGACATAGCAGGAGGGGTTGAGGCCATGAGGAGAGATCTGAGCACCCTAGAGAAGTGGTCGGACATTTGGCAGCTGAAGTTCAATGCTAAAAAGTGTGCAGTAATGCATGTGGGGCGTAAAAAACTCACTGGGTGGAGAACTGATAAAGCAAACAGAACAGGAAAGGGACCTGGGGATTATAATCTCAAATAACTTTAAGGTAGGAGACCAATGTAGTAAGGCAGTAGATAAAGCTAATAGAATGATTGTGTGCATAGGAAGGGGTATAACAAGTAGGAAGAGGGAGGTGTTGATGCCTTTATACAAGACCATGATCAGACCACAACTGGAGTATGAGTACAGTTCTGGAGGCCTCATGTAAGAAAGGATATACTATAGATGGGTTGGAGAGGGTTCAGAGAAGGGCTACAAAGATGGTGCAAGGTATGCAAGAGAAGCCATATAAGACTAGATGTAGATAATTAAATATATACCCGCTGGAGGTTAGAAGAAATAGAGGTGACATGATAAGAGACTTTTAACAATTTGCTTCCTCTTCCCTGGCATCTCACTGGCCTGGTTGTGCATCTTAGCCCAGAACTGTTTTTTCACCTTATCAAGTCCCTTTTCAGATCCATGCGCCCCCTTATGCTAGGACCTCCTTCGCCTTCCTGATTGCCGCTACCTGGATTAGTGTCCTCTCTTTATCCCTGTCAGATAATGTGGAGCCCAATTCAGGCCCCGTGGCATCAGGCTCCCACACTATCAGGATGGTTCTTTGGTGGGGCCCCAATTTAGAGGCCTTAAGACTGGCCACCTAAACATAAGAAGCCTTGTGACTAATCATGCTGAGCTGATGGCCTGGGCTGCCACACACACAAGCGTGACCTCCTAGGAATAACCGAATCCTGGCTTGCTTAGGCCTTCCTTCCCTGATTGTATGTGTGCCCTCCCTGGCTACAGCACGATCTGTGTTGATCGGTCCTCATCAAAAATAGGGGGTGGCCTGGTGCTTTTTTCTAAGCCTCACCTAAACCCAACCTTACAACCTTGCTCCTTGCTGGAGTCCTGCGAGGTGCTTCCTGCACTGCTTCTGGTGGGTGACTTTAAAACGCTGCACATTGCATGTGCTTACATACCAATCATATACTGCAAGCAAGGGCTTGATGAATTCCTGGAATTTCTACCCTGGGCCACCAAAAGCAACAAAGCGATTTGTGTAGGGAATTTCAACTAGTATTGGCTTGGTCCTACTCCCCTTTCCTTGACTCTAATATTAGCAAAGCCAATCTAACTCAGCTTGTCACTGGACCTGTGAGGCATTCCAGCAATGGCACTAGCCATACCCTCCTTGACTGGATCCTCACCAACAGACTGGACAGAATCTCCTTTGTCACCATGCTGCCCAACTCCATGAGTGACCATTCTCCCGTAACCTGTGTCTGAGATGCCTACCCCCCTTGCCCACCCCACAATATCACCATGTCTGACTTCTCTGCCTTCAACACTATGGCTTTTTTAACTGATCTTCAGCAGGTCGAATGGTCTCACCTATTCACCACTGACAACATTGACCTGGCTGTGGAGTATTTCACCACCTTTCTGTGCTCCCTTCAGTCAAAGCACATTCCTTCTATAAGGTGCAGGGTTCGTGGTTTGCCCACTAAATGGTTAACTAGCCCTTTTCTACATATGCTTAAGCATGAGACAACCTTTGGGCCAGATGGAAAGCATCCTCCCTTCATTCTGACTTCGTTGCCTATCGCTCCCTACAGAACTCATGTAAGAGAGAGAGTCATACTGTCAAAAGCAACTGTTATAGAGTCCGTCTCCATGCCTCTTCTCATAACCCAAAAAGGTATTGGACACAAATTAACCACATAATGGGTCACAACATTCCCCAAACCCCCCCCCCCGAGACATGCTAGTTGATAATGTCTACTGTAACAACCCTAATACTATTGCAAACACATTCAACTCACTCTTTTTCGCCCTCCCCAGCTCTGCCTCTGTTGTGCCAATACCAGCTGTTCCACCACACCCCCACCTCATCCCATCCCTTCTACCCCTGGTTCTCAGTCCAGCCACTAGAACAGACATCCTACATGTCCTCCGCACCATGTCTCCTCATGGCAGTGCAGGCCCTTATGGGTTGGAACCCAGAATTGTCAAGCTAGGTGCATCCCTTCTTGCTACCCATGTCATGCGCTTGTTCAGCCTCTTCATTTGCTCTGGTATGGTGTCCCTTTCCTGGAAAAATGCTAGGGTTATCCCTGTATTCAAAAAGGGTGACCCTAAAAACCTAATTAACTACCATCTGATAGCACTCCCGCCGACCCTCAGTAAACTTCTGGAGAAGCTTATCCATCACCAAGTTTCTGACTTCATAGCCAGCTTTAACCTGCTATTCCCCACTCAGCATGGCTTTCGGGGAGGCCACAGCACCATGACATGGCCCTAGCACAATTTACCAGTGACATCTAGACCAACATGGCTAGAGGACAACTTACGGGGCAGTTTTTATTGACCTGTCTAAGCCATTCGACTCGGTCAACCACTCCCTGCTCTTACATAAGCTAGGCTCATTGGGCACCTCCTGAACCACCATTGCCTGGTTCTCCAGCTATCTGCAGAACTGCTCCCAATCTGTCTCCTATCAGAAAGTCCTCTCCACCCCATCCCTGCTTCACTACGGATTCCCACAAGGCTCTATACTTGGATCCCTGCTCTTTTCAATATTTGTAAATAACCTACCTGCTGTTCCCGCACACTGTCGCACCTTACTCTACGCCAGTGACTTGGTTCTCTAAGTCTCCTCCAGCTCAATGAATGAGATTAACTCTCATCTCTCGTATGATCTGCACTGATTCCAAAAATGACTCTTGTCCCACCATCTAGTACTAAATGTTGCCAAGACCCTGGCAATGCTCTTTGGGTCCTGTAGGAAATCCAGCACCATGACCCCCTTGCTTCAGGTTTCTTGCCTTGATGGCTCCCCTGTACATGCTACCTAATCTTTCAAATACCTAGGGGTCATTCTTGATCCATCCCTTAATTTCTTCCTTCATGTCAGTGTGGCTTGCAAGTCTGTCAATGCCAAAATCAGACTGGCTTACTGCATCTGACACAACCTGACCCCCACACCCAGGATCTCTGTCACACAAGGACTCCTGCTCCCCAGTCTTTGCTATGCTTTGCAGGTCTTCTCTCAGGTTCAGTCTAATGAACTACAACTGTGGGATGTTGTCAACAACAATGTCTGTAGGTTTGCTTTTTTTCATTTATTTTAGTCTTTGGTAACCAGGTAAGGCCTACTAGGCACAAATGCCTGTTTTCAGGGGCAACCTGGGAGCACTGGGTGGTTAAGTGACTTGCTCAGAGTCACACAGTATTCAAGTGGAAGTTGTGAGAATCAAACCAAGGTCTGGTCTGCTGGATGTACCAAGCTTGTTCACAGCTCATTACTCTAACCTCTAGGCTATACTGCCAGCCTTTGTCTGCCCCTTGTCTTAAACACCACTGTACACTTTATTCCAACCTCCGCTGGTTATCCCCTTCTTCCCAATGATCATATTCCTTAGGCTGCTTGGCAGACAACATAATTAATTCTTCTACTCCCCCCTCCCTAGCAGCTATGTTCTTCCCTGTTGTCTGCTCTTGACCCCTCCGGTCCATGACTTTAGCCCTGCTCTCTGTCCCCAATTGCTCCGCCAGAATGGGTGAACTTGCCTTCTCCTTCAATGCTTCCAAATTCTGGAACTCCCTACCTCTTGACCTCAGATCCTCCAAATCCCACCCTGCCTTCAAGAAAGCCCTTTTCAGTCACCTCACCTCCCTTGACACGTGTAAATGCCCTTAGCTTCATGGATTCATGCCAGTATACCCTGTCTAGCAAATCTATCTCCATGTCTACTTTGACCCTACCTCTTTGCCCAGTCTATCTGCACTGCCAATATGCACTTAGGTTGCTCTGCGTTTGCCCGTGTACCTGCCTCCTAGCTAAACTTAACTTAACGTGCCTTCATGTTTGTATCTATTTACCCACTAGTGCTCTCATTTTTGCCTTGTTTTTGCTACCTCATACATTGTGTAAGGTATACCTCCCATTTATGTGTCATGCAACTTTGCTCCTCTGTATAGCTATTGATTTTCTTTATGTACTGGAATTGTATTTTGTTTATCCTTGTATCACTGCCTTGTACTTTGCTTTGATTTGTACTCTTCCGGGTCATGCCTGAAAATAGGCAGTATTGTCTAGTGCGCTCACACGGTTACCAAAAGCAAATAAATAAATAAGTACAGTATATGAAGGGAATAAATAAAGTGAATTAAGGTAGCTTATTCAAAAGGAAAGTAGGAGTTAAAACAAGGGGTCATAATTTAAGATTGGAAGGGGAAAGATTTAAGAGCAATGTAAGGAGATGTTATTTCACTGAGAAGGCGGTGGGACCCTGCAACCGATTACCTAATCAGGTAGTATGTGCAGAAACAGTGGAGGAATTCAAGAGGGCGTGAGACAGACACAAGGGGTTGGCTAGTGGGCAGAGGAAAATATCCCTGGGAAGTGGAGACAAGTAGAGGCGGGTTGGAAATGGGCAGACTAGATGGACCAGAATGGTTCTTTTCTGCTGACACATTACTATGATGCTATGATAGTCTGTAATTATGTGCACCCTCACTGTATTTCTAATACATAATTTTCCTGATATTTTCACCCTCTCCGTCAATTGCTCCTGGAGTGATCTTCCAAATTACAAGTATTTCTTAGCAGTCTGCTTAATTTTATTTGTATTAATGAATGATCACTGTTAATTTCTAATTTTTATTTTTGAGAATTTTAATTGTAGTTGATAGTTCCTCTGCCCTTATACAGTACTCCACAAATGTCCCCACAGAGATTTCAAAGCCCTATCGTAAGTGGCTCATGAACCAAATTATAAGTGATTATTCCTAAATCAATTGACAAGATGCATTGAATCCTTTGTATTATTCAGGATAACAACCTAAATTTAAGGTCACATTACAACATATTCTATCTGTTTCTTCAAATTAAATGAGCATCCCAGCATCATGTCTCATGCCACAGTGACCAACTGGGTAATGAAAATGATTCAAAACCCTATGCAATGTGTGGCCTCATCTACTAACGACTGTTTGTAAATGATGTTAAAGGTTAAGAAACCTTTCATTTTTGATTGTGTACTGCGATGTGACCATATCCGGCATCCTAATTATTGGCTATCACTTCAAATATGGTCCAGTCGCCAGGCTGATCTCACATTCTGTTGCTTTTTTCACTCAATATATCTCAGTACTCTTTTGCCCCGAAATAATTTCCTGTGTTTCCTTCACATTCTGCTCTGACCACAGAGAAGCACCCTCTGCCTTGCACATAAATATATTAGCAATCATCTTTAATTACTTATTTCATTTTTCTGTTATACTTCTTTCAACTAGACTTCTTCTCTATTAAGCAAGACAAAAATGTATTTACTTCTCTCGTGTTTCTCCTATTATCAGATCCTTTCTATCTTTCATGCACCTTTTGGGGTTAGACGATCTGTTATCAGGCACACCACTCTAGGCTCATCTCTACTAATTTTAGCACCCTCATGAATGCACTGGCATACATCTGTGTGCATTGACATTTCTAATGTCTCTGCTCTGGTGCTTTGCCTTCTTCAATAGAAGGTGTCGAGTCCAGATTTTGAATTTAAGGTCTCTAACCTTCCATTTTCACATACTACTATATCGATGTTAATTGTCTCATATTGGTTTTCACACGTGGACGTTTATTTTCTTGCATCACAGCTCACACTGCTTAGAACATTTATTCATCACTGGAGACCATGACTAAAATTTCCTTTTGAAATCGATCTCATATGGGCACTTCCATTTAGAAAAGCCCTTCTGTTTTTACAGTTGCTCAACTGCAAGCTTATATTCTGCTTCAAAGTAAAAGTATACATTCGTATGAGTTGTGCTATATGCCTAATCTGAAACATAACAAACACCAGTCATAATCAGAAGCAGACATAAGGGGGCTAAGGGGCTGAAGCCCCCTAGAGGAAAATCTAGACACTGACATTAGTCGGATTTTGCAGCAGCAGCACAGGTTTTGTAAATTTTGTTGTGCTGCTGCTTTCCCGATTTGCCTAGAGCAATTCTTCCCGAGTTTATGATACAATCTGATTCTGTCCCCCCCAATCCCTTACCTGACCATTGCCAGTTTATTACTGGCCCTTTAAAATTGCTACCAGCAGGGACTTTCTCACTGGCCTATGCACCAGGGGCGGGGGGGGGTGGACGGACGATCCACCCGGCAAAACATCCTAACTCGCGTTCCATTTTGTTCTATTTTTTTTGGGAAGGCAGTGGCATGACTTTTACTTTAAGAGCAGGCAGGGCACTTTAAGATCCTCCAGGAAGTAGTAGGCAGTCCGTGGCAGATAGGGGGACAGACCAGCCTGCGATGTCAGCACGCACGTTGGCAGAGTGACACAGAGTTTAATAATGTTGGTGTGCATCTGTCTCCTCGTACGAGAGTGCCGCCATAACTGAGTCAACAGTGAGTTGTCTTTTCTGCCACCGAGGAGAATAGCCACTAGTTCGCCAGCACTTGAGTGACCCAGGTCCAGGATGGGTTAATGGTTCGACATTCCGGTCATTTGCAGGCAGTTTTGGAGTGCTCCCCCAGTCCACTGAATTTGAACCAGGTAGGCCCATGTACTATGAGACGCTGGGAAATAATTGCACTGCAGATGTTTTTCCTGAGGTAATTGTGTTATTTTATTTACAAACACTTCAACCCACCTATAGAAAACGGAATGTTTTTCAAAATTTGAATGCTATGTGGTGCTATTAATTGCTAGCAGGGAGAACCACTGCAGTTAGTATTCAGCAAACTACTGTACTTTTATGCTGAACACTTATTTTTGGCCGCATATAGCTGAGCCACCATTTGACCCCACCTAGGGATATGTAAGTTGGCAGGATCGATCTTTGTGGCAATATCTGAGAGCTTGTCAAGTTAAGTAACATTCTGTCTAGTAGTTTTAGAGTAACAGATTTCATGAAAATGAGAAATATTTTAGAATTTGTCTGCTTAATAATTTAAAAAGCACAAACAAGCAAAATCAATTGTGCAGACATGCATGCATAGAACAAAAAAATACAATAATTTCACGTTGGTAGTTTTTTGTGTGCCACCAATGAAACTGTAGTTGCCAGTCATAGCCAAGAAGTACAAAAATGCATGTGTTCATATCTGATGACTTTTTTTCAATTCCTGGTTTTTACACAGGGTGAGAACTGGATACATATAGGTTTAAAAATAGACATGGCCACCATGAGCGCTTTCTGAGTGGCAGGCTGCCGTTCCTCACCCAGTATTGACTGTTGGGTGCTTGCCCTGAAGTACCAAAAATATTATGCAGTCACAGGGAACCCATTCCCAGTGGTAATCTGCTATCCTGCACACCTAAGTCCAACACCAGAGGCCCACACTGGTATCAGCAAAAATAACAATCAGGTGACTGCTTGAACCCCCTTCCCAAAACTCCAGTTTGGAAACTTGGATCCCACCACGGTGCCAGCAAAAGTGTAAAAGCTTTGAGCTAAACATATGTCACCCCCACCAAAAAAAAAAGAAACATCATTATGAAAAATTATAGAAAGGGTCTAAGAAACAAAGCTTCTGAGGATATCTTTATTGTTGGATGCTTCTGCCAGATGTTGAATTATTAAGTGTCTGCTATGTGCTTATGTGGCCACCTTGGTAGCATGCCCCAGACACTGTTACCACATTGTTTCATCTGACCTAAAGAAATGTGGACTGGTCACTAAACCTAGTAGACAAGTGATCAGGCCACAATAATTTAGGTTACATGAAACAATGGGCTAAACATGGTCTGGCATTGATTTTTAAACACTGGTTGCATGTACAGTAAATAGAGTTTTGCTTTCCCTTTCAAAATGCAGCAAACTACAGATTTGAACACCTACAATTTAAAATACTTCTAAGGAAGGACACCCAGATTCCCCACTAAAAATTAGATTCCCCCTGAAAAATCATGGGAAGGAGCCTGTTCCTGGTCAGTCCCAGCTGCAGACTTCAGGCACCTGAGGCCAGAAGGAGATTTATATATTTTTTTTCCTGGAGCCAGGGGTAGGGGAGACCTAACAGAACTGTGGTTTATTTTCAGTATAAGCTGCAAAATGCACCACAGAGCATCTAAATGTCCAGAGTTTCTGGAGGCCTAGCAACCCCAAGACCTTGACTTTTATAGGAAAAATCTTTGGGCTTGTTGCACATAACATATCTTCTCCTACCCAGAGCATGGAAAACCTCTTTTGTTTGTACGTGTGTGTGTGTGTGTGTGTGTGTGTGTGTGTGTGTGTGTGTGTGTGTGTGTGTGTTGGACAACTTCAAAGGCATGAGAAATCTGAGTTAATTCACATTTGTCACACACTGGCATGGGCCTTGAGTTCACCAAAAATTAGGATGTGTAGCAACTTGCTACCCATTATAATTTTTTTTCTAGAAAAATACTCAGGCTACATCTCAGAGCATGTAAAAACTAATTTTTTTTCTGGGGCCTGGGAGGCCCCCAGACTCCCTGCCTATTCAGTTGGGTATTTCATAGTCTCAAGCCCCCTTCCTTTGTACCCAAATATTCACCACTGGTCATAATGATACAGCCTTAGTGGTGCGCACGTTTGATCAGTCATCACTTAACCCTCTTTTCTTGCAGACAGACCAGAATAGGGAGCATAGCTTAAATGTAAGTATGCCATTGGTCTTGACACTGGAATAAAACTAGTGAATGAGTCAGAGCTTAAATCTAAGTAAATCATTTTATAGTACTACAGGGTGGACATAGTTGAGCGGGGGAGTTGGTGTTTTTTTAGAACAAGGGGGATCGGGAAGGTGTTTATGCTAAATCTACTAAAAGTTAAATAAAAAAATGACATGCTTAAAGACTCCCTAGCTAGATATAACTAATGGGGTACACATCTCAAAGGGCTAAATTTGAATGCATTCCTTAATACCAAATTTTAGAGAAAGATACAGTCATTGTTCAACCCTGAATCTCTCAGGCCACATTTACTCTACCCTAACCCAAATAGTGCTACAGTCCACGGTCGTCCCTGAGGCCCCTGGGTTGTATGGCTTCAAGAGCATTAATCCAGTATGCCTGTCTTTGTAATCACAGCTTTTGCAGATTGCCACCTCTTCTTAGCAAAACAACATGCTCAAGTCCCAGAAACCATCATGTTGCTCCGGATCCATGTCTTGCTTCAAGCAATGTTTCGCTATTGTATAATTCTGGTTTTGGACTCTGATAGCTATTTTATGCTCCCTTATACATTGTTTAAGCTGTTTGCTAGCCTGTCCTAGATATATATATATATATATATATATATATATATATATATATATATATATATATATATATATATATATATATATACACTCCACCACATGGACAGGTCAACATATATATCATAGAAGTTGTCTTACAGTTAATAAAACTGTTAATACAGTATTGTATTTCCTTCCACTCCTAGGTTTTCTAAAATACTTTGAATTTACAGTGCTGTTGCACTGTGAATGTGAGCCACACCTGTAATTTCCCTTTGGAGCTTTTGGCATCCATTCAGGTCTAATGCTTACTTTTTTGTCTTTAAAGAGACTTCTCATTAGGGAGTCCTCCAGACTCACCTCTTTTCTGAAAGTGATTCTTGGGCCTGCTCTTGCAACAGACTCTAAGCACTGTTCTGCTCCTGATATGTGCCTGTTCTTCCTTATAACATCTGCTACTTTACTGGCCACAGGACTATAGTCAGTACTAAAAGTAATAACTTCTCTATCCTCCTCCCTAGGTAGTGGATGTTTTAGTAACAGATACTCTCTAGTTTTCTGATTCACTTTTTTGACTGCTTTGATCAGTACTCCAGGCTCATACCCTCTTCTCAGAAATCTACCCACCTGTCGGCCCATCTAGTCTGCCCACCCTTCCTAACAACTCTGCACTTGCCCTAGTGACCCTCTCCCCTTTGTTTCTGCCCCCCTTCTAACTAATCCCATGTGACTGTCCCATTCCTGCTTGAAGCTATTCATTGATTTTGCCCATACTACTTCCTGTGGCCGCTTGTTCCAATTGTTCACCACTCTGTCTGTAAAAAAGTGCTTATGGACTTCACTTTTGAATCCCGGCCCCCATGTGTTCCCTCTCATCCTTGTAGTTTAACTCAAGTGGCCAGATGCCAAGGCACGTTATGCATGGTGCAAGGCCATTTACGCCAAACACCATGGTGCAAATCTCACCTTGCACCATATGTTACGCAAGCCAGGATTCCAAGTCGCGATTTGTGCCATGCCGCATGCGGGTTGCGTCACAGGTGGACTACACCACCTACTACACCCACAACCCACTGTGGCATAGTGCAAGGGTGGGTTATGGCAACAACTGTTCTCCATTCCATAAGGGCAGCTGCCGTGACCCACTTACGCAATGCCAAGAGCCGCTATGGTGTAGCGGAGTTAGACCAGCAGGGAGATGGTCAAGGGGCATTCATCCATGTGAATTGATGGATTCCCACTCTGCAGTGCCATGGCACACATGTAGCCTATCTTCCCGTACCCCCCAGCACAGATATACCCCCACCCCCGAATGTTGGGGACCCCCGGAGTCCGTTTCACACAGTGCCCCCCTAAATGCCAGTGCCACCCGGCCAGTCCCCCCAATGCCCCGAGGTGCTGGTGGTGGTGTTTCAGGCAGGGGGCTCCAGAGGGGGCAGTTATCTGTGGGCTGTGACTTGCAGCACCCAGGTCCATTACACCATTCCTGTGGCGCTAGCCTGCAGCTGCCACAAGTCACAGGATGCAGGTGCCAGGGACCCTGCCTGACTTGGAATATGGTGCAGGGTTCCTGGTGTAGTACCACATGGCGCAACTCGCATATGCCCACGAGTTGTGCCATGCATCTTGGAATCGGGCCCCAGGAGAAAAGTTCCTTGGCATCCATCCTATTTATCCTGTGCAGATACTTGTATGTCCCAGTCATGTCTTACCTTTCCCTCCTTTTCTCAGTGTTCAAGTCCTGCATTCTCTTCTTGTATGCTGTGTTAGAGTGAAGAGTCACAACCAGGTAGTGATGTCAGCTTCAAGCGGCAATCATAAGATAACCCTGTATGCAGATGACTTGTTACTTTATGTTGCCAACCCAACTTGAAGTATTCCCGTCATCACTCAGACTGTTCAAACATTTGTCATCTTTTCCAGCTATTAAATAAATCTGCAGAAATCAGGGATCCTGGGGGTGAGGAGGGCGAATGCACATACAAATGAAGACTGCCAGTAGCAACATCCCTTTCTGGACCTAAGGGAGAGGAGGAAGTTTGGATAATCTCCATGCTCTCAACTATAAACCAGTGTTGCAAACCATCCTAGCATATTTAGAGCACTGAAAAATGCTGTAGATCTCCTGGTTAGGCTGTATAAATTCAGCAAAAACTAATGTTCTTCACAGAGTACTACTGTATATACCCCCTTCAAATGTTGCCTATGGGATTAAGTAAGGAAGATAATTATAGACTGGCAGTACCTTACTCCAAATTTATTTGGCAAGAGAAACAACCCCGAGCAAGTCTGAGCAAGATTAAAAGCTGCATAGTGAAAAGAGGCCTAAAGTTTCAAAATTTCCAACATTATTATCTAGCCGCTGAAGCAAGATACCTACAAGATTGGGTATCTAAATCAAACAATGCTAAGTGGCTGGACCTGGAGTCAGAGAGGTTGCCCAATAGCTTGCAAACTTGTCTGGGGCAGAGAGACCCAGGATGTTTCATGCCCTGTAATGAAAAAGAACATTAATAGGCTGGGTAATAACTATTTTAAAGGAAATTTGTAAACTTTGTAGGGCAACAGATGGGCAATGCTATTTATGCCCTTAGTGGCTAATCCACATTTTATACCTGAACTGGAGGATAGAGTTCTTTAACAGTGGGATGCAAGTAGTATACAGTGCCAAAGGGATCTACTGACAAGTGAGGGAGTACATTCCTTTGAAGAGGTGAAACATAACTTGGAAAACCCTAATTCACAGCTGTTAAAATACTTGCAGATTAGTATTCATATTGAAATGGTGAGCAGAGGTGTCCCAGAGGCCTCCCCGACTATACACTGTTGAAAATATTATTCAAGGACAAGACAAGAACATCAAAATATGATGACTATGGTGGTGATGTACCTCAGAATGCAGGGCTCACATCTCTCAATTAAGGCTTGGTGATGGTGGAGGCAGGATTTGGGACTGAGCTGTCAGAATGCATTTGGGCTATGTTATATGAATCCCATATGGGATTATTATTGTGTAACAAAACTAATTCCCACATTGCCTATACCAGTCCCCATGTGTGGTATACAAATACAGTGAGACCATATCCCCAGTGTGTGTTAGTTGTAATGAGGAACTCAGCACTTACCTACCTTATTTTTGGGAATGTGAAAGTTATACCTTTTCTGGACCAAAATAGCAAGACAGATAGGGGGTTATGCTCCAATGTACGCTAGAACTGTTGACCGTTTTGAACTTTTCTTTTAAATCTGTGACTCAGGGAGATTAGAAATATATACATGACCCTTACGGTAACACTTGTACACACACTGTGTGGTACTATATATCATGGGATATTGCCATACCTTAGGTGCATTGTGAGGCACAAGGCTGCAGGCCAAGTGACCCATACACCAATGAAGTATAAATATCCTATGATATGTCATGACCTGGTGTGTATTATTCCTGTTATCCAAGGTAATTCTTTTGTGTACGTAAGAATACTTTTAAAAATATTTTTTACCATAGTGCAGGTGTACCTTTAGAAAAATAATTTTTTCTTTTATGGTCAGTAGGTGGCGCTGTTGTTGTAGTAGATTCCACAGGAGAGAAGCGCAGGAAACTGTGTGATTGTTGTAGGAGGAAACTCTGTGGTGAGGAGGAGGAGGAATCACCTGGCTTAGACTTTAATTTACAGTTTGTTGGCTCTGCCAACAGCAATATGGCAGAACCTTGTGACTTGTACTTCTCGTCCATTTGCTTTAATATTCTTTCCAAGAAACAGTGAGACTGCAGTTAGTTAAAGATGGTGAGTGTGAGAAAATTCAGGTAATGAAAAGGTGGGATTTGCACATGAGGACTTGGAGTCTGTAAGTGAAGAGAAGAGATGATGGGAGTGTGATGAGGAGTTGGGGATGTGGGCTGCAATGTCTCCAAGTTTAAATGGTAGTTGGCTCACCTGCGATTGCTGTGTAATGGGAGTGGGGAGCATGAGAGTCCCTCAGTACATCTGCAGCAGTAAGGGGTATTGGGAACATGGGAATGGGAAGAGATGCGCAAAAGTGGCGGTGTGTAGGCTTAATTCTGGCCATTTTTAAAACAGGGTGGAAAGAAATGGACACCAGGGCAGCAATACTACAGTATTTGAGGGTAAACTGTGGGCAGCATAATATTAAGGCTAGTATAAATAGTGTTTGAAGGGAATACCGCTGGTATGTGCTGGGATGCCTCCATGGCTGCTAACCTATTATGTTTGTAGATTCCTTTTAGCCATTGAAAATATCTATGATACAATAGCACAGATTTCCAGCAATCTGATTGGTCAGTGGCTACCTTGAACAGTGATGTTATCCATGCACAGCATCACTGTATCAAGTCCAGGCACACATATGACCATTTTACATGTTCTCTGTAGAATACATATCACTAGACACACTACATAAGTCCCTGACCATGACAGTTGTCCTAGTTTGTGCTGCATATAAAATTAGTTTCAAGTTAAGCAAACCAACCAATCGCCACAACTCAAATTAATATTTCAAAACTATTTTCGAAATGGCCACTGTCTGCCTGTGGCATTAAAGTTTCAGTGATGTAATGGAGAGACGCATGCACTCCCTGCACAGTTGTTTCTCCATACTGTAAAACTGCACAGAGTGACTGTTTCAGAAAATGTTCCCCTTTCCAAATATGGCTGCTTCACAAATCATTTTACTTTAGAAACCAAACTATTAGCCAGTCCCTCAGTGCAGCAGTAGTGCTACCACTCACGACACTGGTGACCCAAGTTAGGGAATGAACTCAAGTAGTTGGGGGCTGGCTAGAGGGAGGAGGATTGTGCATCCTGGGGAATGCTGTCCTCCTCTGGGAAGGGAAGGCTCAATGCTCCACTGTGATACTGACACCTGGATGACCACAAGTGGCAGTGCAGTCAAAGAAGGAGGAAGGAGGGAGGGAGGGATGTCACAACCACTGGCATGTAGATGTACACACAGTGTGCACAGCCATGCCTTGACATTGTGGCACACAACATCCCTGTGGGAGTGTCCAGGGGAGAAAAAACTACCATGGCCCCCAGCAGCTCCACGATGCTGACAGGCCCCTGGTATATCCAGATTCCCCTGCCTCAAGCAGCACCAAGTAGCACCACCTGATGGGAAAAGAAAATTTCAGGAGATAGACCCCCCCCTTCCTGACCCCACTTGGGGGTCTGAAGCCAAGACTGCATTGAGGTAGGTGCCTGGGGCTGGAGGCAAGAGGTGATCAGGAGGTGCCTGGGGAGCCGCAGTGGATAGCAGAGAAAGTTGGTGGGCTGGAAGGGGAAAAAAATAGAAAGGAAAAAAAAATGAACTATTTTCCAGTTTTACTCATCCTCCCCTCCCAAAAGCCAGGCGACTTACCAGTCCACCAGAAAACTTTAAGTATCCACTTGGCTACAGCTGCTTTCTCAAATACCTTGCAGTTCTAGCAGAAAGAAAAAAAAATGCAAAAAACATCTTCACCTGGTGCCAGTGCAGGCAATGGGGCCATATGAATTTAACATGGGGTGGGGTTACCAGACAGATTAGAACCAATGGGAACAGAGGTGTGTGTGTGTGTGTGAACAGAGGTGTGTGTGTGTGTGTGTGTGTGTGTGTGTGTGTGTGTGTGTGAGAGTGTATGTGTGTGGTCAACAATACTAAAAAGCAGCACCACCTACTGAACTAAAGAGAACAGCAGCACTATTTTTTGGTATGTACACTTACTCTGTCATAAAATCAGTAACAAAAACTACTATTAAATATGAAGGAAAAATAGAAAACAGATTAAAATATATATATAAGAGCTACTGTATAATAGCAATAATGCACTCCAGGGTGTGTATATGTGTGGTAATAATATCGCTTTTCGGTGCTGGATGCAGTCAGCCTGCAGCCCTTGCCCATCCACCCGAGGTATGATGTTGTCTCAGCACGACTCTCACCCTGTCATGCATAATTGGTTAATTAATCACTTACATATGTGTGGAAACAGAATCGCAAATAAAGGATTGTTGTCTTGCTGCCCGTTTCTGTTTCAGGGTATGTGTTAAAATGCACGTCTCATAGAGATGCACTGTTTTTAATCTACAAAAATTTAATTTCACAGCCTGTTGCAGATGCAGTAATGTATGCTACAAAATAATGAGTTATCCCACGTAACTAGAATAATTCAGTCATGCAGAATTTCTTATGATTGGGGTATATAAGCCTATATTTAGAGTGTTAGCAGTCCACAATAATTTTGTTCTTTATTTCTTTATTCTTAAAGAGCTTGGTCTAACCAAAGTTTTTGGCACTCATCTGCTCAAAACAACAACACTCTACCAACAGGAAGCAGCACTGTCATAATTCCTGCAGGTTGGCATTAATGGCTTATACTTTATCTTTTTTGTTATAAAAGCTATACTGCATGATGTCTAGTCTCTTATGGTCACATAAATTATTACACACTGTATGGTATCACCATTTCCTTTTATGAAATATCAAAATAGATCATTAGCTACTTGTCACCCATTGAACACAGGAACATATGAACATACGATGAAGCCAGCAGAATAAGGCCATGAGGTCTCTCCAGTCTGCTCATATTGCAGGGTCCTCAGCATAAGCTACTGACCCTGCCCCCTCCCCAATCTGCCCTTCCCCTCCGTCCACCTTTCCCTTGACCCTTATTTTCTTTTTAAATCTATCCCAGTCTGTCTTGAAGCTGCCTACCATTTTCACTAAAACCACCTCCCACCACCCTCTCCATGAAGAAGTGCTTCCTAGCCTCTCTCCTAACCCCCCCCAATTGGAGACTGTGTCTCCTCATGTTATGGTTCCTATGAAGCTTGATGAGACCCTCTTTGTTCACCCTATTTATTCCCTTCCGATACTTGAAGATCTCAATCATCTCCCCCCTCTCTCTCTCTCTCTCTCTCTCTCTCCTCTCCACCAGGGAGTACATGTTCAGGACCTCCAGTGTCTCCTCATATGTCCTACTCTGCTGACTCATGACCAGTTTTATTGCCCTACTTTGGACCATCTCCAGCAGGTTTATATCCTTTTCTAGGTATGTGTAACAGTACTCTACACTGTACTCCAGATGTGGCCTCACTAATGACATATACAAGGGCAGTATTACCTCCTCTTGCCTGTTACCGATCCCTCTGGTAGTGCAGCCTAACATTTTATTTGCCTTTGCTGCAGCTTTCCTGCATTGCATGGAGTTTTTCAGGTCACTAGTGATTATCACTCCCAGGTTCTTCTCCTTCTCTGATGCAGATACCTGGATCCCTCCTACGCTGTACTCAGTCCTCAGGTTTTTGGCTCTAATATGCACAACTCTGCATTTATTTACATTGAGGCCAAGCTGCCAAATCCAGGACCACCTTGCTAGCTTTTCCCAATCCTCTTTTAGGTCTTGTATCCCTTCCACTGTGTCCACTCTCCCACAGGGCTTGGTGTTGTCTGTGAATAGGCAAATTTTGCCCTTATTGCCATCCCCATTATCATTGATGAAGACACTGAACAGCACCGGTTCAAGCACCAAGCCCTGTGGGACCCCACTGGTGACCTCCTTGGTGCTGAAGGGCTCACCTCTCACCACTGGTATACCGTCAGCACAATGAAACTATCATAGTGACAAATATCGCTCAGTTGCTGTGATGGTCCTGTTGTACACTGGCACTGTTTCTCCCCCACCCCGAAACAACTCCAACTCGGAGTTAGTTATTTAAAGAAAAGGGGGAGGTGCAGGAGGCAAAGCCCCTTGCAAAAAAATTTTTATTCCTGACAGCACAATGCCGACTGTTGGCACTGTGCCTGTCACTATGCCAGATGTTGACAATTATTTTGTCAATATGGCATGGTAGATCCCTCACCACCACACTCTGGGTCCTGCCTCTCAGCCAGTTTTCCACCCACCCGGTCAACTTTTCATCAATGCCTAGATCTGTCAACTTCCTGATCAATCTCTCATGGGGTGCAGAATAAAGGATGACCTTGGCCCCTGCCCACTGTTTCAGTGACCCAGTCAAAGAAGGCAATCAGATTTGTTTGAAACAACCTCTCTCTCATAAACTTGTGTTGCCTCTCATCCTGGAGACCATTCTCGTCCAGATACTGTACTAACCTTTCCTTGAGTATGGTCTCCATGAGCTTGCACATGATTAAGGTCAGACTAACTGGTCTGCAGTTTCCTGGGTCATTCTTGTGGCTACCCTTATGAGGGGGCACCACATGTGCCATTCTCAAGTTCTGCGGCACCACGCTCGACTCCAGTGAACAATTCAACAGGTCAGCCAAAGGATCTGCAAGCTCCCTGCCAGCTCCATCAGCACCCTTGGGTGTATGCCATCTGGGCCTGGGGTTTTAGCTCCTCGCAATGCTAGCAACTTTATCTTCACCCTATCCACCTCTATCAAAACATCTGCACCCCCAACATTCCTTCTCCTTTCCTTCCCCCTACTGGCACCGGTCCTTTTTTCCCCTGGTGAAGATGGATTAGAAGTACTGGCTCAGTACATTTGCTTTGCCCTCATTTTCTTCCACCTACCGTTCCCCTTTTCTGAGCCTAATAATTCCATCTTTCTTTTTTCCATAGAGGTTTTTATCCCTCCTTAGGCAGGCTGGGTGGCTATATCAACCTGTCCCATAACATGCAGTGATACCAAGCTTCCATCATTCTCCTTGAGACTGGGCAGTCCTCTGGCGATAGCTGGGCGGGCTTCATGAAGCTCTTCCCCCGAATTTCAAGACTATGCACATGCTGCCATCTGGATTACTCCAGGTGGCAGTTGAGCAGCGAGTTGAGGGATCCCCCCTCCCTGAGGAAGAGAGCTGTCCTATAGACACTCAATCTTCCCTCTCTCGGCCAAGCCCCGAGTGACCCGAGTCCCTACCTGAAACCGTGTCATCAGCGTGGCAGCAGGGAGGCATGGATGCCTCAACTCTGCGTGCCTCTGGGCTGCCCCAAAATCATCTTTCTTGTCCCTTTTCTCTCACATACAGTATTGCTAAAAAAGTCCTTTTAACCCTTTTTAATTCCCTCAGCTAGCTGCAGTTCCTTCTGAGCTTGCTATGCTTTGCTATGCTGAAGTACAGTAGTTAGGGCTGAATTCAAGTTTCTTTATAATATTGTGTTTTTAATGCATGAACATTAGCTGTCATAAAAAATAAGTGGCTGCTGTTTGTCAAGTAAGTGGCTTCTGACAGGGATTCTTAAATACATGAATTTGGTAATATTTAGTAAAGCAGCTAGAAAGTTAGATACACGCCTAACCTTCAATATTATAATATTTCAGTTCAACTCACCCCACTTGTTACTTGGCTCAAGCAGAAAGACAGTTCCAGGTGGTATGAGTTAGGAAAAATGTACCCGTTTGCCAGCACCACTGTATGCCATCCCATTCAAACAACTGACTCTGGAGGTTTGGAAAATGTTCAGAACCCCTGGACCAGGCATACCCTGTGAATGCTCCACAAAAAAGCGAGACTACTCACTGGTACCCAAATGCACCTGGTCCAATTACAGTTATCATAGGGGATCTGGGTTTCCCACCATTGAGGCTGGACTGTAGTTTCAAATGATGGACTCTTTGGGCCCTTACCCACTATAGGCAGTTGCTGCAAGGTGATCATCTGGTATCCTTTGACACACTGACACAATCATTTGGCCTGAACCATGCAGACTTCTTTCGATACTTGCAATTGCACCACTACCTGTTGTCCAGTGTGGGCCTCCATAATATCACTAAGGACATTCCAGGGTTCGAAAACTTCTTTTATTGAGCAGTGAGATTGAAGGAAAAGGGAAAGTTCATCTCCCAGTTGCACCAAACTTTGATAATGGTCAGAGAGAACCCTGCAGAAAGGGTGTGTAGAGCATGGGAGGAGGAAATCGGTTCTTCTGTTTCCCTGGATGCATGGGATAAAATATGGTCCAAGGGATGTAAACTATCTGTGTCATTAACCTGGAGAAAATTCTGGTAGAAAATAGGAACCTGTTTCTTTCACGTGCCCAGGATCACCCAACACTCAGACTGCTGGAGGAATTGTAGGCACATTGGTGCTCACACCCATGTATTTTGGAACTGACCAATGGCCCTATCCACACTACACCGCTCCAGCCTGGTAATGGATGCAATCCATTATGGCCAGGGAGCAGTGCAGTGCGTCCACAATGTGACAGTGTCCGTTACGGGACTGGCACCACTGGTCCACACTTCGGGAGATGGGCGACCATTATGGCGGCGCCTGATCCCACAATGCAGCTCTCGCTGCACTTCGGGCCCTGCAGGGGACCATTACAGCCCATCCACACTACCGCCGGTAATGTTACCAAGGCAGGACCGGTTTCATAGCCGTTGTTGAAACCACCTCATATGTGGTTTCAACAATGGTTACGAAAAGGCCTTCTGTAACGTTATAGGTGTAAACGCAAACCATTGCGGTAACGGTTTGGGCACTCTATAACGTTACAGAGGTGTAGTGTGGACAGGGCCAATGACAGTAGTGTTTTGGTCACACATACAAATGGAATTGGACACTATTCAGGGAAAGCAGCTTCAGCACACTTTCCAGTCAATGCTTTTGAGAGTCCTGCTTAAGGATGCAGGTTCTCATAAGAGGAAACAACTGTATGTGTTAATGTGTATGGTTGATGTAAATGTAATACTGGCCACTGGCTTTCCCCAGCTGTCCTGCCAGTGGGAGGAATGGAAATCAAGATTATTAGAGGTACAAAAGATGGAGCACAAAATGGCTGAACTGTGCATGACAGTAGACAGATACACTGCCCTTTGGGCCCTCTAGGAGGCATATAGGGAGACATGAGCCTCTTGATGACAAGATGGGGTGGACTGACAGTCCATTCACACATTCAGGAGACCCCTCTACATGGTGTAACCCCTCTACCGGACCCCCTTGTTTAACTAGCAGGGCTTCTCCTCTCACCACAAATGTCTAGGGGTGACAGAGAGGGGTAGGGGTTTACATACTAGTAATAGACATAAAAGGAGAGAGAAATGGCCACCATTAGACTAGGTGGACCAGGCTATTATACAAAAACAGTCAACCAAGTGTGGCAACTACCTGGCACACACCTGGTGGGACCAATTACCATGCCAGCAACCCAGGTCCCTGGGAGAAAATGTTTGCTCACAATTATGCTAGGTTTGCACCTCTGGACAGGAGCACCCAAGTAAATCCAGGCACAAGGAAGCAACAACAATACTGTCCAAACCAGGGTGGGATTCTAGAGTGTGGCTTATATTCATGTAACAAAATAGGAATAATCACAAAGCCTAAGATGGACACCCATGGGGCTACACATGCTGGTATTGCAGATTCTCCAGGGTACAGAAATTCCTGAATTCCCATTTAGCAAAGGCTGAAGTAACACAAACAGTGAACACTCTGGTTCTGATTTGGAGATTGGCACGCATGGTCAGATGTAGTACATTTCCCATAGACTAGGCACACATGGCCAGTACTAGGACACTTGCCCATATTTCATGAGGAATGACGGTGGTACTCACAACCACAAAGGAGCACATCCAAGCTCAGAACATTCAGAACCCACTATACAGAGGTAAACTGAGAGAAAACAACCCACATACAGAGGTAAACACTTTTCTCAGGCATTGGCCAGTTACACTGAAGAAAAAGTAATGGGTACCCTTCAGAACCCGTAGAGGTAAACTGGTTACTCAAGGTGGGGGATCTCCCACCTTTTGTTTCCAAGCTTATACTCGGTCATTCATCTGGTTAATAACACCACACAACTGTAGAAACACTGTAGATGCTGTCTTGAAATGTATTTCGCACTTAACATACTACTTTCACACACCTCTAAGGTGTCAGAAAATTAAAAGTTCTGTACTTGGACGGTCACATACTGAACTCCAATGTAGGCAGACACTTTTAAACAGAAAGTCTGGGTGACAGGATCCCTTTGTCAGAGAAATTCACCCCTAGGTATTGCAGATGCACCTGGGCTTACACAGAGAAATTGTACTCACAACAAATGAAGATGTCCAAGGCAGGTTCACCAAACAAGTGGATCAAGGGGATTGCCCCTGAATCCTGGAGTTCGCCCCATCCCAGGAGGGATGGGGCAAAGGAAAACCTTACTGGCACAGGTCTCCACCGCTTCAGAAAAACTGTCTTCTTTGTTCTTCTTCTAGGGTGAGAACAAACTTACCACAAAAACAAAAGGGGTAGCTCTTTGTCAGAGCTAAACTGAGGAGCTGCACATCAGCTGCAGCCTCCTCCTACTCAAACTCCTACAGAACTAACTCAACACTCCAATTCTCTCTAAAGCCAGCTGAACAATGTGGCCTATGCTGCTGTGAGAGTTTTATGATTACATCATCACTCCAGCTCAGCTGAGACTGAAAACAGAGTGTGACAGTGTGAAACCCATTTACCTGGCATTTCACAATCTGCCTTTCCTGCCTGCCACTGATTCTAACTGGGATTCCAGTAATCCCTGGGAACAAGGGGGTTACAATGGCCTCTGTGAGGACTTAAAGGGGGCAATTAGCTCTTCCCCTTAGATCCTATCCCTCCTTCCCTCAGGAATTACACTACGTAGCTGAGAGTGTGAATGTACCTTTATCAATTACATAGTAACAGACCACTAGGACACCAAGCTCATTTTAATAATTGACTGTTGATTTTATCTGGTTTCTTTCTTATTATGTATGATCTTTGTCTTTAGATAAATTTAGTGTTAACAGACAAACAGTGTAGTTGCCATATTGGTCCTAGTAAGAACAGATCTAGAAGCAAATGGTTTGAGATCTTTTATTGGATGAACATAGATGTTACAACAAAAGAACAAAGTGCTCCAGCTTTCAGACCAATCAAGTCCTTCTTCAGAAGCTTTATGACAGTTATGTAGAAAAACTCATACTATTAGCACCCAGAAAATGAATAAAAAAAAGAAATAATTCTCATTGGTTTAACATACTCATTTGAAACATAACAGAAGATTACGTCAGAGAAGCTATGTTTTTAGCTGAAAAGCCATTGAAGGTCAAAGGTTATCAGAAGATAGTAACAAGCAGAGAGTTTTCCTCACATACATTTTAAAATGTCTCAGTATGTTTCAAGAAAACAGTCTAATGAAAACAAAACCTTAGGATACTATTCTCCCTAATTCTTAGTTACCAAAAATGTGATAACATCTTATTTTAGATGCTGGCCTTTGAAATCTGGAGGTTCCTGGCCAGCTTGCAGCAATAAACACACCTGTCTTGTCTTTCTGATGCACCAAGTGCACACAGACACAACTTGTACTTGCTTATTTTTGTTATCAAACATGGTGTGTCTAGTCAGGAGTCACTGATGGTCTGTGCACCCTAATTACATGTAAGATGAGGAGCTTACAACTTTAATTGCAAGAGTCCTTGTGTGATAAAGAACACAGTCAACGAAAGACAAACCTATGGATAATAATACATGCTAAAATGAAACATAATTGTACATTAAAAACAAGCCCCCAAAATAAAATAAACAGAAATTATATATATATATGGCATACAGAAGATTTAAAGTAAAGCTTACTCAAAGTGAGCAAATGTTTCACACATGATGTAAAGTAGAACTTAGCTTGAGACATTTTCCCAACTATACTCTCAACCAGTTAAATATATTCCATAAACTTTAAGGCCTTCAGTGTTGTAACATGATTTTATACATGATGATATCAATTATAAGTATAAGCGCTAAATGAAAACTACTTGTCAAGGACCACCAATAAATTGAGACCATGAGCCTGATATATACAGATCTCAATACAGTGTCAGTGTATAACAACCATGTACAGAAACAGTCTAAGGAATCTGAATACAAACTCATAGGAACTAAATCCTCCGCCCCCACCCCCCCTTTCTGGGGAACGATAACTAGTTAGAAGGAGATATATGTACAAGAGTCCTAATACACCATCATTCACACCAATCATTGTAATATTTACCCAAAGGAATTAAACCTTTCATGAACCCCCAAGTACATGAGACATGCATCTTAATATGTACAGAATTAAAAAATGTGACAGTATGTTATCCAACAACAGATAACTAGTAGAAGGAAATAAATATTCACTATATATGTGAACTAAGAGTCCTAGCCACTGTAACACCATTTTGTCACGTGCCTGAATAAAAGCCTACCTCAATATCACCACAGTAACCACACCCACTATACCCACAAAGTCCCCAACACCCATATAAAAATTACCCCATGCCACCCTCCACATACACGCAAACACACACACACACACACACACACACGCGCGACACACACACACACTACCGCAGTGCTAAGGTGAGAAGCTAACATGTAGATAAACAGATAAGTATAAAAAAAAAAAACAAAGGCACAAAACATAAAAAGTAGAAAATGCAATGTTAGGGTAAAGAAAAAATTCCGAGCCTTGGTGAATCTGTGGTGTAGTGCTCCTCAGAGTTTGAACAATCACATGACACAGGGTTGGCGCTGCCCTAACTTCAGCACTGTTTGTCCAGAAACAGAAAAATAGTTGCACACCTATGTTTGGAGCATGGGTGCAAGTATTAAGGCAATGCCAATTCTGCATCATGTGATCATTTATGTGCCAAGGAATGCCATACCATAGATTCATAGAGGCTCAAGGGATTTTTTTTCGCTAATGTCGCATTTACCTACTTTTTATGTTTTGCACTTAAGCCCTAACTGATGCATTAATAACAGTTGTTTTGCACTGAATTTTCTTACAGTTTAAAAAACATTACAACATGGATCAATAACAGTGGTTTTGGCCCATTGTGTGCTTTGTGAATGGTTCTGCTGGTCATTCATAAAGCATCACACTACCTCTGGACTGTTGCAGGCTATGGCCCTGTGGGCCATTCACAAAGCACGAGATCCCTCACACTGTCTAGGGCCTACCACAGCCTGACTGATTGTACATATCTTTAGCAGAACCTTCGATACCCTGGTCCATGTCGAAGTATACCTGCCATTCAGTTTTAACACACTTCCACACCCTGGCCCATTCCAGATTTTCCTGGCGTCCTGTGGCACCCCCCCCCACCCTACCTCATGTCTATGTATCCCTGGTCTGCAGTTGCAAACCCCTATACTGTACCTATTGTCCAAATATCCCCCCAGGTCCAGTGGCACCCCATCCCAGAAACAAAGGCATAAAAGAAAGTGCACTCATACTAGGAAGAGAGAAACAAATTTACTATGCAAGTGAAACAAATGTGCTTACTTAGTCCATTATTTATTTAGTTTAAAATTTACCAGGTAGGTAAACCAGACAATCAAATGCCTGTTTTCAGGCAGACTTTGACTTTCACTTTGATCTGGGAGATTACAAAGTAATAATACGTTAGAAAATGGGCTTGAACAATCCTCAAATCCAGTTGGCTGAGAACCCTTTGCAGCTATACAGTTGTTTCTTAACAATACTTGCTAAAAAACAAGTACCAGCTGGCAGTATTCATCACCCCAATGTATCCCCATGTCCACGTTCCACTTCAAAGCACAATACCAATCATTTTTCGAAAGTGCCCACTCGTACTGGCAGCCATGTTGTGTGATTGGTTAGCGAGCGAACGTCTCCCTCTGCTTGCCCCATTCTGGTAGCACTATACTGCAACACTATGTGTCCCACTAACCACAAAAAAAGTGATAAAAGCACACAAAAATGCAGAGAGACATATTTTGTTTTGTTTAAGTGAACCGTCAGCATACATTCGGCCGGCCATTCCTGACAACACTAGCCTTGCACTATTCCTGTGTTTCCACTCACTCTTTTTCCTGCTGACAAGAAAGAAACAGGAAAAACAAAACAAAGTGGTTTCAACATTTAAAAAAGTACCTCTTACTTCTCTTCATGCTGCTTTAGCCGATTCTGGTATAGTCTTTTTGAGGCATGGCCATCACACAGAAACAGAGCAGGCGGGGATAATGGAGCGATGTCACTAAAGGAAAAAATGGAGCATAGCCTGTGTGTGTGTGTGTGTGTGTGTGTGTGTGTGTGTGTGTGTGCAAAGGAAGCAGCTGTCAGTGATGATCTGTCTGTGTGTTGGGGGGAGGAAAGTCTCTGCAGGGAAGCAACTACGAAAGACTGCAGTGCCCTTTATTGGCAATTATAACAGTGGATGGACTATTTTACCAAAAAAAAAAACATTACAATCATTTGTACAAACAATTTCTGCATTTTGTTACCAATTTTTATTTCTTACATAAAAATGCCACATGGGAGCCATAACGGAAGCCACAAACCTCTGCGTTAGTCAAACAAGCAAAGCACAGAGAAAGAAAAAAACACTCTGGTTCTCAAAAGAGTGGCAGGGAGGGTGAGGGAACAAAGGTTAGCATTCAGAAAATACAAAGAAACACAGAGGGAGGAAGACAGAGGAATGCACCTGGAAAAGCTAAAGGAGGCAGGGAAAGCAGTCAGAAAAGCCAAAACACAGACAGAGGAAAGAATAGCCAAGGCAATTAAGAACTTGCTGGGTAATGTGGATAAGAGGACTGATCCCTGAGGCACACCACGGAGCAGTGGCATTTGACGCAAGGAGAAATTCCCCATCACCACCCTCTGCATCCTATCCCTGAGGATGGACTCAAACCAGATGATTACCATGCCAGTGAGTCCACAGTACTCCCTGAGATGATCCAACAGCAGCCCATGGTTCACAGTGCCAAAAGCTGAAGAGAGATCAAGGAGAACGAGAACTGACCTCCCCTTGCTAACCGTCACCATAAAAAGGTTATTGTGCTCCCTGACCAATGTGGTCTCAGTGCTGTGCCATGACCTATTGACCTGAGCAGGACTGGAGTGGTTCATAGATGTCAAAGACCATGAGGTGTTCCTCAAGCTGTAGCGCCACCATGTTCTTGGTAACCTTCCCCAAAAAGGGGAGGTTAGACAGAGGTCTATAATTCACCAAACAGACCAAGTCCAAAGATGGTTTCTTAAGATTTCTTGATTTCTTAAAAAGTGGCTTAACAAGTACAAGTTAAAGTCAACGGTGCATGAACAGTATAAAAGGCATATATAACAGATGAGAGTAAGCAAAATGTATACACAGAATAAATGACGTTATAGTTCTTGGTAACATATACACAGAATACATGACTTTAATAGCTCATCTAGCAAAGCACTAACATATAAACTGGGTAATGTGGATGAGTGGGCATTCATTGGGAGCATACAGTAAACTAGTCTTGAATTACACACAACCAGAATCTAACATAGGGAGCTAGGCACAGGAACATACTGATAACATGAGGAGATGGCTATAGTATCTCTTTTTAAAGTTGGACACAGTCAGACACTGAAGGAGATCTGCTGGTATGGAATTCCATAAACATGAAGCAACAGTGGAGAAGGCAGTATCTTTAATTCTAGACAGGGATAGAAGGTCTAGATTAGAGAACCTTAGTGGGAGGCTGGAGAAGCATTCTGAGAGATGATGGGGACAGATTGTGCAATATGTTAAAAATGATCCCACCTAAGGATAGATCACACAGGGCTGCAGGGGGAAGCAATCTCAGTTTAGAGTATAACGTACAGTGATGGGTATGGTGGTTCAGTGACAAGGCAGTGAAAGATGTTATATGTTACATCCCACTTTTGCAAGGTAGATTTTGGCTGAAGCATAGAGTACAGACACCCTATAGGTAAGTTTAGGGAGTTGGACTCCTTGGGCTATAGCTAAGTGGGCAGAGGGGGTGAGATTATGCTTAACCCTGTAAACTAGAGACGTCCGGTGATGTCGCTCTCAGAATGGCAGCCTAGACTAACAGTGCCTCACCCAGAGCAGCCTGTTCTCATTACAAACCACACCATTTAAAATCACTTTTACTGTAAAATTAACTGGGGAGGTTAGGATCTTATACCTGAAATGGAGAACAATCAATTCTCTGTCCCACCACAAGTTACCGAATATTTCGTGGGAGACGGCTCCGACTTGGAAAAATCAGTCAGATCACAGTGCTCAACCAAGTCATCAACTCAGAAGGCCGCAAAGGCTAAAATAAAACAAAAGACAGAGACATCTTTCGATCACCTGATGGATAGTAAATTAGACAAAATCCTGGCTGAGCTAACTGATATTAAATCAGTCTTCACCAAACTAGAGGGTAACGTGCATACTGTAGATCAGCAACAGGCCACCACCTCATCCCAGCTCATGCAGATACAAACGCAGCTACAACAGGTGGTTCAAGTCTGCAAACTGACAACGGAGAGACAGGAGGATTCAGAGAATCGCCACAGGAGAAAGAGCATTAGGATTTATTCAGTACCAGAGGGAGCGGAGGGTAGGGACACTGCAGACTTTACGGAAACTTTACTGTGCACCTCACTTATGCTGGATGCTGATATGCCCATAGAAATTGAATGCATCCATAGAGCTTTAGGCCCCAGAACTACCTCCCCTTCTGCCAGACCTTGCTCAATAATTATTAGATTTCTGAAGTATACTACCAAAGAACTAATACTTAGGAAAGTCTGGACGCAAAAGAAAACTTTTTACGGCACAACCAGGATATACTTGGACCATGACTACACCCCATATACTTTGAAGAGACGGGAGTACATACCCCTTTTCCCAATCCTCTGTCACAATAAACTGAATTTCAGGACACCCTATCCTTCTTTACTCATGGTACAGTTCCCAGATGGTCAGCGTGCCTACATGACAGCCGCGGAAGCTTTAACAGATATCCAGAAACGAGGTCTTGAAATAACTAACAAAGCAGCACTACTACAACACTCCTTGAGGCCTGTGGACTCCTCCACTACCCAACTACAACAGGCTATAGACTTTCTCTGAGTTCTCATGCGGAGAGGACCCTCAACAGAGTGACTGAATAACCAACCTAACAGGACTTCATTCGTGGCGGCTTGGTGAGTACCCTCTCGGGGCCGGGCCTCATTCTCCTGGGGCTCCTGATGGGGGGGGCTAGGGATGACTAGATCAGCTGCTGCATGTTACCTGTTTGGGGCCTGGATCCTTGGGGTGGGCCTGTCGCCACAGCCGGGTGGGTCAGGGCACTGGCCCTGGGGGGGGAGCCTGCCAGGTTCCCCGGGGTGGCCGAGATGTAGTGAGCACAAACTTTATTCCCAAGTGCCCTTGATATCTCTTCCCAAGAGGTTATTAACATTTATACTGCACTGGGCGGGAATGACTGGTCTTGGGACGCAGGGTTCCCAGGGGCCACTATGAGCTACAGATGGTCAGATAGGAAAACACACCTAGTAGGTGCCTTATACGCTATGATGGACCTCATTGATGTCCAGATTGTTGCCACTACTGGGGACCCATAGATAATATAAATAAGGTGATGCAATTTGTCTCGAAGGGATGCCCCAGTTGGGTGTGGGGGGGATGTTTGTTCACTCCCTGAATACTGGATAATCCCATAAAAAATATCACAAACAAATTCTTCTAATTAAGGACATTGGGTCTCATAGTGAAATGTGACAGCTGTGGTGGGCCCTGGGCTGTTGACCCTCATGACCAATAACTTAATAACTTTAACAGATCTCTGTCTGCTCCAGGGGGGGAGGTTGGGCTGGTCCCTTCTCCTGGTGGGGGACCCCAGTGTTGCCCGCTTCTGAGCGGGCCTTGGCCCAGGGGTCTGGACTCCAGATAGGCTTTAGAGGTTGGATAAAGATACAATAGAAGAACTAGAAACTGAGTCAGTTGATTGGTTGTCTGGCCGGGCCCTTCCCTGTTGAGAGGTTCTGGGGGGGGGGGGCTGGACCCTGGAGGGGAAATCAGGCTGCTGCTGAGGTCCTGCGCTGATCAGAGGAAATAATTGAGCTGGTAAATAGTAAGAGGAATGAACCGGATGCCCAGAAAACCCAGGAAGATGGGGAGGAAAGTACAAGATACCTCTGAATGGACTACATTCTTAAGTCATAGACCATAATAGGCCAGGATGACACGGCCTTTCAGTATTCAGTTCTCAGTTTTCAGTTTTCTGATTAAAGAACTCAAACTATGCCGCAGCTATACCATAGCGATACTATCAGTATATGATATTAAGCAGTAAATGCTATTTGAAGAGAACTATAGCACCTCGATGTTGCCACATTCTGTTTCTAGCTTAGCTTATATTAAGAAATAAGACAGTGTAATGTGAATTTAATGTCCAAGTGTAACTACCCCAAGGAATCTGCCAACAAATATGAGGTCCATCACACTAGCCACAATAAATATCTGTAGTCTACTAAATAAAATTGACCTCCTTAAGGTCTGGGTAGCCACACACACAATCCTGACGTGCTATCGTGGAAACATGGCTACCTCCTAAAATCCCGGATACTGCAGTGGCCCTCCCAGGCTATTCCATTTTTAGGCTAGACCGCACTACTAAGAAGGGTGGTGGTTGTGCAATTATCCTAAAAAATTCCATTCGTGGGCTGGTTATGCCTCTGATTGATCTCAGTTGCTCTACACAGGCTTTAGGGGTTGAAGTACTCCTGGGGGCACACAACAAAGCCCTCACTATAATCACAACCTACATACCTCCTAAGGACCCGGCCCCTGGCCTGCTTAGTTTGCTGACTACTTCTGCACGCAAAAACACCTCCCTGAATTGATTTTAATGGAGGATTTCAATTTAAACTGGCCGTCTGGGGCTAGTGGTATCATAAAGGACACATTGCCATCACTGCACCTTACGCAAATTGTAAACTCACCGACCAGAATAAACTATAAAACAGGGACCAGTACCACCATAGACTGGATTGTCTCTAATCACCCAGATTGCATCTCAAATGTTACGGTTCACCCTGATTCTATCAGTGACCACTCCCCTATCACCTGCAGCTGGTCTAATAAATTTAATACCCCCCACCTCGTGCCATCTACAACCGCATACTGAAACGTGGGCATTTGGATCTCCTAAAAAAACAACTTTGCTCCCAAGACTTGTCCTTCCTGGATACAGCTGATGATATCAACACTGCATTTCAACACTTAGTCAGTGTTTTCAACACTGCCTGCGATATCCATGCCCCACTTAAGAAAATGAAAGTTCGAGGTACGTTTAATTCATGGATCACTCCCGAAATAGTAAACTGGATGAAGCTAAGGGACCATCTTTGGCAACTGGCTAAATCATCAATGAAGCAAAAGGATCTGCAGGCTTACAAAGCTGCCAGAAATGCCTGCACTAGGGAAATTAGACAAGGAAAAAGTAGGCTCCACAGAGAGCTACTCTCTAACTCCTGGGATTACAGTAGGAGTTTCTGGGATAATATAAAAGACATCACAAGCAAAGAACACAAGACCACACTTGCAATACTATTGGAGGATGGCAATCCCATCACTGATCCACTCCAAATTGCAAATACTTTCAACACAGCTTTCATCAATCTGTCGGGTGTCTTCCCCAAAGATTTCTTCGATGATGCTCCCGTGTCATCAGCAGGGGTCACTGAAACAAATCGTCCTGAGCATCCACCTTTCTACTTCAAAAGTGTTTCCCAATCCCTAGTCCGAAAGCTCCTGATTAAAGTTCTGGGCAAATCCAGACATAGTGGAGACTCGCTTGATCTCAAACTCCTTGCACTTACTCTTGAATAAGTGCTCTTACCAGTTACCAAGATTCTAAACTTATCACTTTCCCTTTCACAATTCCCAGAAGTTTGGAAATCTGCGTTGGTCACCCCGTGCATAAATCCAGGGATCCTACACAGCACTCTAACTACAGGTCGATATCAATACTCCCCCTGCTATCAAAAGTCCTTGAACGTATAGTTTCCAATCAAATGGTTGATTACCTTGAAAAGTACGGCCTACAATGTCCCCAGCAACACAGATTCAGGAAAAAACACAGCACCAACACAGCTCTGCTAGAATTTACCAGCTACATACATCAGTCCTTCGACAATAACAAGATTGTTGGAGCTGCATTTATCAACCTTACGAAAGCCTTCGACACCATGAATCACAACCTGCTTCTTACTCAACTTGCCACAATTGGTGTCTCACAAAACACACTGAAATGGTTTGGAAGCTACCTTGCTGATAGGTCGCAGCGGGTGAAAATATATAGTATCATCTCTGAACTACAATCTGTCCGATCTGGTGTCCCACAAGGTCCATTCTTGGCTTGCTCCTGTTTAGTATCTTCCTAAACAGCCATCCCCAGGCCGGCTTGGTGGCATAGAAGGTTGAGGCGCTGGACGCCACACCTCATGCCACGCCGGCGACCCAAGTTTGGGAATGGACTCGGGTTGCTGTAGGCTGGCAGGGAAGGATGAGGATTGAGCGTCCATTGGACTGCTGTCCTCTCCTGGGGTGGGTACTGGGTGTGCATCACTCTGCAGCAGCCCCTGGTGGAGACCGGGAGCACTTCAAGAGGACATCAATAGTTGGGGGACCAAGAAAAACTGGACAAAAAAAATCGCTTCTGGCTCAGCCGGATGATGGCTGCCAGACCGCCCACACTTCCTCCAGACCTCCTGTGAGCCATGTCTGCCTCAGCAGCATGGGGCCAACTGAGAGTGTGCCGGCCCCCTCCCCAGTGCCTTTCCCTTCAAAGAGAGGGACCCACCCAGTGAAGGGATACGCTGAGTTACCCTGATGGCTGTTATGTGAGGTAAGGAGACTTGGGGTGGAATCGGATGGGCATGGGAGTCCTTGGTGGCCTGAAGGAGTGGTTGTGCTCTGAGCATGTAGGGGGAAAAACAGATAACAGAAACAACCTACCCCAATCCTGTCAACTCAGGACACTCCTTTAAGCCGATGATGCCGTCATCTATACAAACAACACTGATCCCACTGTGCCTGAGAACAATCTTCAAACAGGTTTCCTTGAAGTCGAAAAATGGTTCCATATGTACAAACTTGTCCTGAACTACAAAAAAACTAAGCTTCTGCTGTTTTCCTCCCCCCCAACATAAGCACAGGTCGCATGTTATGTTAGTCAAAAACAACCTTGGAACCCCCCTTGAACAAGTTCAACAATTCAAATATCTTGGAATAGCCTTAGACAGCTGTCTCTCCTATGTATACCACATTGAGACTATTGCCAAGTCTGCGAATGCAAAATTAGGCCTGCTATTTAGGTATAGAAGGAATCTAACCTCGGAAGCACTTAGACTTGTGGTCAGCAGTTCAGTAGTATCCACCATTGACTACGGCCTGGCAATATATGGAGAAGCCGCCCCCATGTCTCTAAAACGGCTGAACATAACACTTAACAAAGCTTGTAGACTCATCACGAATGCAGATTGCCTCACTCACATGTGTGATCTTTACACAGAAACTGGCTGGCTCAATCTCCAAGGACGGATCAAGTATCACTCATGTATACTAGCAAAGAAAGTGTTCAGTGTGATCTACCTACTGGAATCTTTCGACTTCTACCCAGATCCCTCAAGGTCCGCCATACCCGGGCCTTGGACTCTGAGCTCCTACTCGTACCTAGGTTCTGAACTACACAGTGCCAACGGTCTTTCCTTTACAGAGCCCCCATCTGGCTAAATGGCCTTGGCCTCGATCTAACTAGCCTAACTGGGATGTCCAAGTTTAAATGCCTTCCGCACCAACGCATCCTGCTACAGAGCACCTGTGACTGCCTAAATTGAGAACAGCCTTACCCACTTAGAACCTAAATGTTTCCTCTTCAACCCTCCTGGCCACCAGCTCTGTCTTTTCATCTTTGGCTCATGTCTTCTTATCCTTCCCTAGTTCTTAACTCTCACCCGCTCCCCTTCCATGCACTATCTTTCGATAAAGCCTCTGGGCTGCTACCCTCCTCATCCCTTTTTCACCCTCCCTAATCTCCTGCCCCTACTGCCCTTCCACTCCTTATTTGTTCATCACATTTGCATTATAATCTCATCTGAGAATGTATTTACAATTTTTGGTACTATGTTGTTTTTTGTTGTTATCTGTGAATGTACATTCTGCCTTCCTTTGTCTGTTTGTTCTCCCCTCCCACTCTTTGACGTGGAACCTTTGTAAATGAGCTGTACTGTGCTCAAAGGTACTGTTAATCTGAGAATAAATAAATGAATGAATAAATAAATAAATAATGTCCTAAGGTGTTCCACTACATTATTTAAGAGGATCTGACAGTTATGGGGTGGGGGTAGCGAGCTGGGCGGACAGATGATATGACTCACTTTTTTTACACACAGGCCCTCTCCATCCCCCATCTGATTTTATGTTGGTTGCTTTTTCCCTTTCCCCTGCTCTGTTCCCTACTCTTTCCCATTAAGGGTTATTAGAACCCTAAGGGAGCCCATATGGCACAAACTAGTGTGCCCCTCCCTAGGTGGCCTTCTAGGCTGCCACAGTTAGGTGGGCTTAGTGAAGCCGCATACTTCATTGAAGTCACGCATGTTCATAGTTTTAAACAGTTCCAGTTTAAACTTTCAGCCCCTCGACAATGCCCCAGTTGGGATCAAGTCGAACAATTATTAGTTCCTTTAAGGGTCTGGTATCACTTACAGGGATTGCTTGGAATATGGCCTCGCAGAGAGAAGTATGGAATAATTAGAGAATTCTGCATAGCTTCGTTCTCCTTGAATCATGTGGGGGGAGGGGCTGTGGGGTGGTGGTGATGGAGGAGGGAAATGTCTATGTATGATTATTTCAAGTTGCTGTCGCATAATGTGAATGGTTTGACAGGTTCCGTGAAATGCTACAGGACACTAACAGCCCTTAAGAAGCTGAAACCAAAGATACTCTTGCTTCAGGAGACCCACCACTCTTCTTCTGAATGCAAAAAAATACTTAAATTTGGGTTCGCACAGATTATTGAGTCGGCTTATCGCAGGGGGTGCCGCAGGGGGGTAGTTATCCTGATCCCTAAAAACTTAGCTTTCGCAGTCAGTCACCAATATTCAGACTCTGATGGCAGATTGGCTATAGCTGTGGGTAAACTTAGGGACCAGGAGTATACAATAGCTAATAGCTACATACCACCAGGTAGTGATGTCTTGACAATTCAACAACTGATGGACACAATTCTTTTATACAAAAAGGGAATTCTAGTTGTGGGAGGAGACTATAACTGTCTCCTTAACCCCACCTTAGACTTGTTGGTTTCTAAAGCTTATCCCCTCACATCAGGCCAATGCCACTTGAGGAGGCTTCGGAAAGAAACTGGACTTATAGACACATGGAGACATATGTACCCTTCGGCCAGAAAATTCACATTTTACTCTCATGGTTATAAGTGCTATTCTCGCCTTGACTATTTTTGTATAAGTGGCAAGTACATGGCTAGAATTAAATCAGTTAATATTCACAATATTTATCTCTCAGATCATGCCCCCATTACCTTAGATCTGGAAAGTCAGGCAGAGAGGAAAAACACATACTGGAGACTAACTACTTCATTTCTCCAAGACCCAGAGTTTAAATTGCTCTTGGAAAATAAAATACCGGAGAGCGTGAGGGATAATACTTCCCCTCAGACATCACCTGAATTAATTTGGGATACCATTAAAGTTGTCCTTAGAGGACATATAGTGGCTTATGCAACCCAGAAAAAGCATAGGATGTAATCTCGGTTCAGAGAACTACAGGATCAATTGGCCTTTCTACAGACTGCCTACATACTGGGAGATAGTACCCTAGTAGATCAGATAGGTGCTACATGACACATCATACAGAAGATACTCACAGCTAAAATGGAGCACGCACTGCTCTGGCTTCATCAGAGATATTATGAAGGAGGAGCCTGGGACTCCTGGCTGTTGGCCCACCACCTTCGCAAACAAGTACAAAAAACTACGATGACCAAGATTAGGGACCCACGGACAGGTCAGACGTGTCTCACCACATCACGTATTCTCCAAGCCTTTAAAACATATTATACTAACTTATACACAGAAGATCCCCCTCCATCTGAAGAGGAAATTGACTCTTTTCTTTCATCTTTAATGCTCCCACATTTGACGGAAGCACAGGCTCTGCCCCTCATACAACCTATCACCCAACAAGAAATACAGGCAATACTTACAAGGCTTAAAAATGGTAAAAGCCCAGGCCCTGATGGTTGTGGGGCAGAATTTTATAAAACAGTACAGAAGTGGATTAAAGACCCTCTGACAAGGGCAATGCAAGAAAGCCATTTAAAGGCTGAATACCCACATTCATGGTCGCAGGCCACAATATTGGCAATTCTAAAACCTAAGAAGCCCGCAGATTTATGTGACTCATTTCAAACCATCTTGGTGTTGAACCAGGACTACAAGATTTACACAGGAGTCCTGGCACATCGCTTAGACAATATAATGCTGACCTTAGTCCATCCAGACCAGTCGAGATTTATTCCCACACGCCAAACCTCAGATAACATAAAAAGAACCCTTTATTTAATAACGCATGCCACCCTGAACCATACCACATTCTCAGTCATCAGCTTAGATGCCCAAAAGGCATTTGACAGGGTCTCATAGGGTTTCCTGCAGAAAATTTTAATTAAATTTGATTTTCCTAAAGGTTTTATTAATAATATTATGGGGATATATTCTGACCCATAAGCCGTAGTCAAAGTTAATGGATCATGCTCTCTAGATTCCCTCTTTCATGAGGAACGAGACAGGGATGCCCACTCTCCCCATATCTTTTCACATTATATGCTGAGCCAATTGCACAATATTTCAGGCAACATGAGGAGATATGGGGATACAAGGTGGCAGGCCAGGAACACAAGGTCGCCTTATACACAGATGACCTTTTACTTTATTTCACAGACCCTGAGTCCTCACTCCTGATATTAGAACTAGGACTAAAGAAAATAGAGAATTTAATGGGCTACAAAATAAACACACAAAAAACAGAAATATTACTTATAGGTGACGCTCCCTCAGCAACCCTACAAAGTAGACATCAATGTAAATGGCACTGTAAATCTATTAAATATCTTGGAATAGACGTATCTGCGGAAACTAAGCAGACTTTCCCACTTAACTATAATAAGTTATTCACCCAAGTCCAACACGATTTGAAAGCATGGATGCAACTACCAATGTTCCTTCTTAACCGCATTCAATCTATACAAATGAATCTTCTGCCCTGATTTCTCTACCTAATGCAGAGATCCCTCTGTTTTTTCCTAGGGGGAGGAGAGAAGATGGAATAGGATTGTGACCAGTTACTTATGGCAAGGAGGTAGGCCCCGTATTTCCTTAAGTAGACTTCAGGCACCTAAGGAGAGGGGAGGTCTGGCACTTCTATGCTGGTCAGGATATGTGCTGGTGGCATTACTGACTCACCTAATGGAATGGACAGCCCTCAGGAATGTGAACCCAAGTGGGTAGAAGTGGAGCGGGTGACTTCCTCTCTCCCCCTAGACAAGACGATTGTATTTCAGACCCTCCACTGGGGACGCCACTCCCCGAGAAATCAATTTATGCCAAGAGTTACCTCTGGGGTTGGATGCAGTACTTGAAGACACCTAGAAATAAGATAGGAGCATTATGGATGGACATCCCAGCATAGAATCCCTCCTTTACTCCGGCAACACTGGACACAGGGTTTAGAACATGGGACAAATACAGATTGCACTATACCTATCAACTTTACACCCAAGGAGACTTTAAATCCTTCTCCCAGCTACAGTCAGAGTTTCATCTCCCTCAGGGAGACTGGTTTACATATCTACAAGTACGACATTTCCATGACTCCATCCTGGTATTGAAGATACCGTCACTAGATATTTTGCCTCTAATAACATTCTTAATATTGATACAGGGGACAACACCCCCCAGACACTTGATATCTCACTTTTATCAAGCGGAGATGTTGGCCACTAGACCCCCCCCCGGGATAGGGTCCAAGAGACGTGGGAATCAGACCTGGTAACTACACTTTCCCCAATGGACTGGCTTTGGATTTGACGACAACAACATTTAGTCACGGGATCATACTGTTGGTGAGAATTTAGTTGGAAGGTAACAGCACGATTCTTCAAAACACCACAAATAACAACTGAGTTCTCAGCCACTTAGGACTCTTCCTGTTGGCGGGGTTGCGAGACTGAGGTCTCCACACATGCTCATGTATTCTGGTTTTGCTAGTCCTCTCCCAGTTTTGGGAGGGAGTCTCGCAGGCACTGGGAGATCTTTTTCCAGATTTGGTACCCCTGACCCCCGAATTGGCAATATTACTACATTTCCCCCCAAAATTTAGACAAAAACAGAAGATATATCTGGCCTCAATTATTCTCACAGCAGCTAAGAAGTCCATTTCCAGAAATTGGCTAAAGCCAGAGCCCTCCTCATTGAGGCTATGGGAGGATTTGATTTATGAAATTTATGTGATGGAAACAATGACAGCCAAACTACAAGGGAAACTGGCTAAAATCACAAATTGTTGGACTGTCTGGTTTCTGAAAGTTTCAATACATAGGCCAGACTTAGCCCCTTAAGCTGATGAGTTGGAACTCTGAGTGCTGAGAGGGAGGGGGAGCTTGGGTGGATGAGATAGTATTGGTGTTTGGGGCACACATGGGGCCAGTCTTCCATAAACCGTAGATTAAAAACTAAAGCTCAGGAGGGGATTGGGTCCGACCAGAGGCGTCTCTTGCCTCCTTCCGGTGCCACCCCCCCTCACCTGTCTGATATCCTTTGAACCTGCAGTTCCCTTCCTTCCCCCTCCTCCTTCCCCTCCTCCCCCACCCTTCCTATCCTTTCTAATTTATTTGTATATGTAAGAAAATAAATGTCAAAACAGGTAATACCGAATAAGAACATCTGTAATTTGATAATGGATGGGGGAGAGGGTCATTACCTTAAAAAATATTGTATAACCTGTAAGTACAATAAGGAGAGTACTGAAGTACTACTCTGTGATAAATTACTATGTACCAGCACCCACAAATGTTGCAATAAAAACTTAAGTGCAAAAAAATCCCACCCCTGTAAACCAGCCCCAGTTTGGTGTTAACCGATGTATAGATGCCCATGACATGCAGCGAGAAGTCCAGGGATGGGTCTAGTGTCACACCTAGGTACTTGAGTGAAGACACTGATGCAAGAGGGGTTCCATCATGGCATGCAACAGTTAAGGGGGTCTGACAACTTTTAAGTTTGGGATCAGAGCCAAACAGCATTGCCTGCGATTTTGCTGTATTTAAAAGCAGCTTGTTTTCAAGAGCCTTTCTTGCACTGCCCAGAGGTCAGTAGACAGCCTTTTATTGATCTTAATTACGTTACAAGAGCTGAGGTATTGTACCAGATTATCAGCATAGAGGATGGGGGACTGTGGGCTAGGGACAGGTGTATGTCATTTATGTGAAGAGAGAAAGAGAGAGGCTCAAGGTTGGATCATTTTGGCACTCTTACAAAGGTGGGGCAGGGTCTGATAAGAAGGTTCTGAACCTCACCCACTGACACCTGCAATCCAGGTAGTTCCTGAACCGATGTAGGGCAGAGCGGGGAATACACCAAGGTTGCCTAAGTTGTCACACAGTAGATGGTAGTCAGCCAAATCGAAAGCTTTTGTAAAGTCAATGAAAACAGCTGCTGATGTCACCCCTATCCATATTATTAGCAACATTTGATGTGAGGGACAAGGGGCAGTGGTGGTACTGTATCCTTTGTGGAACCCATGCTGTGCCAGAAACATAAGGCTGTACTTGGTTATTTTATTGTTTAACTGCAAGGCAACTATTTTTTCTCACCACTGAATTTTAATGGCAGATTTATATCTTTGCCTGAAGAAAGCAGTTGGCCCGAAGTCTTATCTTCACTTCAACTGATTATGGTTTATTATTTTACTAATATTTTACAACTATAACAATACAATATTCAATAACTCTGAGTTAGTAAGGGCCTTCATTTATATAAATTTGAGTTTTTTTGTAACTTCTCCAGTTCCCCATCGGTTCCCAGGAACTATAGAAAGGCCTGTTTGTGGTGTGGTTCCAGCCTTTTGGGGACCACTTAAATTTGCTAAATATATTTAAAAAAAAACTCTTTAGGGAGTACCACTTTGCGGTATTTTGTGTTTGTAGCCCCAGTTCCTTTTCCATCGGACCCAAGATGATAATTGACTCTTTGTTTTTGCTGCTTTTCACAATTGGTACCCCAATATCATTGCCGTTCTACAAAAAAAAAAAAAAAAAGAAACCAAATCACATTTATGTATTTTCTGCCTTTCTTACTCTTCATAGGTATTTATTTCCTTATTTGGGAACCAGAGTGCCTCTCTAGGGTTGTCAATGTTTGGCATGACTGACAGGCCCAAGAAGAAGACAAGACCTGCAGGCTTTAAAAACTGAAAAATGTGTTTCCAACTCTTGGCTAAGGCAGACTGCTATGAGTTGTGTTTGAGGTGCCTGGATTCAGATCACAATTTTGTCAGTTGTGAACTCTGCCTTAAGTTCTGCCCTAAAATGCAAAACAATAGGGCTAAAAAATTAGAAGACAATATGGCTTCTCGGTCTAACTCCACATCACCTAAGGACTCTGAGAAGAGTCAGGTCCCTCAAAGTAAGCAAAAGGATAAAGCTGCTAAAGATGGTTCAGAAGTTAGGGTACCTGAATGGAGGAACTCTGAACCCAGTAAAAACAAAAGAGCCTCCAAACAGACAGTGCCTGCTAAACAAAAAACAAAAAGAAAAACATGCCGCTGTCCCTCCACCTGAAGTAGGAAAGGAGACACCAGTGGACAAAACTAGAATGCCCTCAATATTGGACATGACTAAGGCATGGCAATCCCTCCAGGCATTCCATGCTATGGGTAATTTCATGAGCATGCCTGCCACCCCCCGCCTCTGGTTCCATTCCCAATCCTTGCAGAAGAAGGGGTTGAGAAGTACTATGAGGAGGAGAAAGATGAAGGAGAACCTATCAAGCCTGAGGGCTCTCCTGAGCAAGAGTTTGGTTCCCCTCCTTGACCTTCGGATGACTATACTTTGCATTATACCTTTGTGAGGCAAATGGTAAATACCGTCAACTTCTTTTCACAGGCGACTGCAAAGGATGAGGATGAGGTGGAATTTCTGGACATGATATGCCAAACTCCCACAAAATGGTTGTTATTGCCCATCCACAAATCCCCCAAAAAGGCCACCTTTAAAATTATTTCAGCACCCACTTTGGCTGCTGGCACTGATAAGAAAATTGAGAAAAAGTATCAGGTAGACAAGCAGGGTTCTGACTATCTCTAGTCTCACCCTGATCATGAGGAAGTGGTCCAGACTGCTGCCTGTGACAAGGTCAAGATACCCCTTTTCTCCCAGCCTCCTGAGAAAGACTCCAGGAAGCTGGATACATGGTTAAGAAAATTTAAACTTTGGCTTCTCTGCTCCTGAGGCAAACAGTCTACTTGGCCTACACTGCACCATTCCAGAAAGCCCTCTGGAGCTCCCTTTTGGCAATGAGCGAGAAGGCTGATGGTTATCTTGCCCAAGATATAGCTGATACTGCAAAGACAGCCATGGATGCCATAAAATACCAGTTCCACATGGCAGTGTACGCTAGGGATACTGCTTGTGGGGTCATGGTGCACGCCGAGTCCCCAAGAAGGCTTGCTTAGCTTAGAACCACAAACCTGCCAGCCCAATGGTGAAGACGGCTAAGGCACCTTCCATGCCTGCCTTTTCCCACACTGATGACCAGGGTTTGGGAACAGACTCAGGTCTTTGGGGGTCGTCCGGGGAAGGAAGGAGAGGATTGAGCATCTGAGGGACTGCTGTCCTCTCCCGGGATGGAGAAGCTTAATAGGCTGGTCTCAGCTGCCCCCAGGTAGAGACCTGGGGGTAAAGGATGCCTGGAAGGTAAAAAGTATGGGAGGGATCTGTGGAGAATGTCAAATGAGTGTGTCTCCATGCATGAGTCCGGTGCTTCATAGTAAGAGTAAGAAACCAGACAAAACAGAAAAATGGCATGTTGGGGGCTTCATGAAGCCCGGCCCAGCAGTGCTTGCGCCATCACTTGGTGTGCAGTCCAGTCTGCTTCAGTCTTGCTGTACTTGGCCGGGGGGGGATGGTCCACCTTTCCCAGTCCTGCCATGAGAGGGGAATTTGTGGGGAACTGTATGACTGGATGCATGCTGAGGGAGGGGGAGTGGCAGCTTGAGGTTGATGTACCCGACACCCCCCAGGTAATTAACTATGTATTATATTATATATGCAGGGCCCTGGTAAAAATTACCTTACTAACCCAGGTTGTTTGTTGTAATCAGCAATTAATTTAATTAATGTTGGTACTGATGGCATATCCTGCTTAAATAAAAATTACTACTACTACCATTCTTTTGTACCTTCAAACAAACTGGGAAGCATAAATTGTAAATATCTAGTATTTCTTCTCTGTAACCTATTTTACTGTAGCTTGTTTTATAGGTGTTCATATCTGTCTGTCTGTCTGTCTATCTATCTATCTATCTATCTGTATGTTACAGTACTTTCTTTTTCAGTGTAATATAACCTTGGGTTCTTATGTGTTACTCTGTTAGTTATTTGTCTCAGTATTTCACTCTGTGACTTCCTGGGTCATACCTGAAAACAGACAGTTTAATTGCCTAGTGTGCTTACCTGGACAATAAAAACTAAATAAATTAAATGGTGGTCACAATATATGAAATTCAGAAATGTCAAATGTCAGATTAATTTAGACCAAATTGAGCACTGGGCTCTTTTCTTTCTTTTTAAACTTTACATTTTATTTTATACAGAAACATACATCTAGTTTCTTATCAAGCATAGACATTACATATATGTTTATGTTACAGCCATAGAGGGTGCCACTCCTCTTAATAAGATCAAAATTGACTGTCCAATGCTTTACAGATACAACATTTTGGAGGGAATCCATAGAGAAATAAAAACATTTTCTCACATATCACTAAAGTAAATTAAAATGTCCAAGCTGTAGACAGCCCATGAGCTGCATGGAAATTATCTTATGATAAAATATAAATTTAAAGTCCAAAGCCCTCTACCATAAAATATGGTACTGAATGCCATGCTTTCTTCAGTAAAAGCACATATATTGTGCAAACCTTATTTGATTCCCTTAATTAATGATATACCAGCACTTAGTTGACAAGCTATATCCAGATATCAGAAAGAGAGTGAACATAAAGAGAACTATACACTTTAACTCCTTTAACACTGGGTCATTTAATTAACCTTCTGGAAATGTCCCGAACTTAATGTTATCCCCAAACATGGGGCGATGAACCTGCAGGTACGACTGTAGCTTTATAGTACCATTTACCCATTCCCCAAAGTACCTGGTATGGCTTCACCCATCATTCTTTGAAAAATCAAATTGTAGTTCAGGAATCCTCTTCCTCTGAAGACTGGTGATCTGAGTCGGATTGACGGGCAGGAGGGAGAGTATTCTTGTGACCCAACTTCAAGGACTCAGCTGGATTCCAGAACAAGTAGACCTTCCCAGGATGTGCAATGTGTAGTCACGCTGGGAAAATCAGGCCATGGGAAATTGAAGTCTCCTGCAACATTGTTCGGATCCCATCAAATCTTTTTCGCTTCTGGCGGGTGGCATAACTGATGTCCAGAAATAGATTAACTTGTTGTCCATCCTGAAGCAGGGTCCCTTTATGCCTAGCAAGTGCCAAAAGGTAATCCCTGGTGCCAGCTCCGTCAGTGACCAAAATAATAGTTCTGGGTAGATCCTGATCCTCTGATCGCCCACGTGGCGTTACTCTGTAGGCCCATTGAAACAACTGGGTTTTAGGTTTCGCTTCGTTCCCCAGCTGATGGCAAAACCAGTCCTGAAGAAATAAAACAAGACTGTCCCCTTCACTACCTTCCGGCATACTCAGGATTCTTATGTTAGGGGATCTTATTTGGTTCTCTAAAGTCTTAATGCGGGCTTTCCAGTGCTCGCTTTCCTTGATCAGGGATGACACCGCACCCGTGGCTGCATCTGCTCTTTTTTAAGCATCTAATGCTGTCAACTGAGTGCCTTCCATTGTTGTCTCTAGGGTGGTAACCCTTATTGCAAGCCCATCAAAGTTGTCTGACAATACCGTGACTGATTTAATCAGTTTTGAAAGCTTAGCCTCTATAGTTTGAAGGGTTTCCTCAGCCACGTCTTCAGTATTCTCTTCAGGCCTGCCCTGTGCTGATCGGGATGCCTGTGTTGCCGAAGCAATTCCACTCCTAGATCCTGCTCCAGCTCGCTGATCTTTACGTGGGTTACCCATTTTAGTTAGGAGGCTATCCGCTACCCCTTCCACTCTCTTCTGAAGAATTATCTTTGCAGAAAACCTTTAGTTAAATGTAATTCATCAACCGTAGCATAGCAAGGATATCAAAGAAACACCATCTTGCTTGGGCTCCACAGTGCCCCCCTGCACTGGGCTCTTTCAATTGCTACCATATAAGCACGTACAATATAAATAGTTACTAAAACATTTCATTGATTCAGCCTTACCCCTCCTGCAACATATGGCCTTATGTTAACCTCTCCTCACACTCAATGGACCCGCAGCACTAATAAATCCTCTTTTCTAGTTCCTTTCTGCCGTACATCTCAAGCTCAACACTCCTTCGCTTACAGGGCTCTGTCCCTTGTGAATGGGCTGCCATCTGAGATCTATGCTGAGAACAAACTAGGCCCTTTCAAATGCATATTGCGCCAGCACCTCTCTAATTGCTGCAATTGTGACTGCCCCACCTAATCTGTCTCTACTCTCACATTATACCCCTCCCTCTTCCCGCTATCCTCTCCCTGTACTTCTTGCAATAATATGCACTATTTGACAATGTCAGTCTCTGACTGCATTGAGCCTCTTTACCCTCATTTTAGTTTCTCAATTGAATAGTTGATTCTGTTGATACCATTTGTATTATTGTATTTTCTAGTTGTATGTTTCTTCACCTTTTTGTTACCTATTTGTTTATTGTTGTACACTTGCTTTGGATGCAGAACCTTTATAAATGAACCTCTGGTTCAAAGGTATTTTGTAATCCTACAGTTTAATAAATAAAATAAAAATAAATATAAAATAAATGCCTGGGCAGCAATGTTATACAAAGGTCAAGCAACAAAAAGCTTTACTTCAAATCAAATCAAATCAAATCATTTTTATTGATCAACTTAGACATTGTTAGTGTCCAAGTTATTACAATCAATTAAACAAAGAACAGTGCTCCAAAAACAGCTTAAAATATATTTGTACACAAACAATAAATATATACATGCTTCCAATTACACATAAGACTTTAAAAAATTGACATACATGTATTCATATACAAGCAATAAATATATACACACAAGATCATTTAGTACTATACTAATTACTAAAGTGCTGAGTTCTGAACTGTTCAATAAATATGATACAGCAAGAGGAAAATGCTTTTCTAGAAAATATTTTAACTATTATTTAACATTTAACTTTTTAATTGAAGACCAGAAATAAAACCTTTCTTGTTAATTCTTGTTTCTAATTCTACATTCTCTCTTTTTTTATTTTAATCGTTGATGCTACATATTGTGATAGCATCAGTACATCTTCTAAGCATCTTGGATGGAGTAATACAAACACTGCATCATAGCTGACATTTGCATAAATTGTTAAAAACTTTGAAAGGAATTCTTTCCTTGCTTTGTTATACAGAGGGCATAATGTTATCAAGTGTTGTAATGTTTCTTCGTGGCCTTTATTGCATCTACAGAATTGTTTCATTGCATTTAAATTAGTTGCATTATTTTTATTAAAGTATATATATTTGGAGGTAATTAACTCAGACTGTGCCCATGTTATTAATCTCCTTGCCTCTGGGGAAATAGGGAGCATCAAGTAGTCTTCCAAATAGTGGTCCGTTTTGTTTTCTCTAAACCAGTATGCACATTTTTGTTTCTTTGTTTTTTCCATATCAGCTGCATTTGCATTTTCAATTAACTTTCTATTTATGTGATCTATATTGCAGTGAAACAGTAATTTTCTTAATATAGTCGTTCCATAGGTGTAGCATTTTAATTTTAATCAGAATATTTTTCAGAGCTGTTAGCCATTTAGAGCTTTGATCTTGTAATGAACATTTGATTTTCTCTTTTAAACAAAATGTTGGGAGATACTGTAGTTACTAGTATTATTAATCATCCAAAGCCAATATGTAACCAAAGTAAGATCTTTTTTTTTTAGAAATTGTATTTTATTGAAAAGTTTTCTGTGTAACATCCAATATTTCAACATTCTTCCATTCTCCATATATAACATTGGATAAGCAGAGCTAAGTAAACCGAATTAACACTTACATAACCAGTTGTTATGAATTTTAAACAACCTACAATAATTTCCACAAAATCGCCTAATAGCCATGATATTTAAGAAATACCACTTAGTAAAGCTGGGTCCATAAGCCCAGTTTAAAACTGTGTTCTAAACTTCTGCCTATCTTTGCCAATTACAGTTTACATGCTTCTTATTAATACATTTAAACCAACAAGTATTCAACAAATTAATTCCCATCCCTCCTTCCCTCCCTTCCCCCCCTCCCTAGACAGATGGTGAATTGTACCTATCATCCTAAGAGTGGGTCTGTTGCACCTTCCTCTATCTCCCTCTCCCGGGGAGTACATCAAACCAAAGGCAGCCCAGCAGTACCTAATCTAAGGCCTCTCTAGCCAGCATCTCCAGGGTGTCTAGTCCCTCCCTTACCCCCATGAACTTGAAGAAGGGAAGCCAACAAAGTAAGATCTTTGATTGTACCTCTAGAGAGTCTTTCTAATTCAGCTCTTACCATAGCATTTGATACAAAAGATGGAACACTTAGTAAAGATGTATAATAAAAGAATGCTTTTTTTTCAAGATTTTCTGTTTTATTAGATCCCCATATTTTAGCCCCATATGTGAGAATGGGGATGATTTTTGCTTCCCCTGCTTTAAGTGCTGGAGTTATTGTGTTTCCCCATATTTTAAATTAAACCTCAGTAGTGATTTTGCTACTAGTTTAGCCTTCATATTCTGGTCACATACGTGTTGTGACCAATTAGTGGAAGATACAAATTTAATCCCAAGGTATTGATATTCATTTACTATTTCTGTTTTATCATTCCTCAAATAAAATTTAAGTTGTTTTTATGTGATGAATGATTGCCGAATATCATTATTTTTGTTTTTTTTAGATTTATGTTTAGTTCAAGTTCTAAACACTTGTTTTGAAAGATGTTAATTTTTTTTTTTGTAATCCTGATGCAGTTAAAGAGAAAATCACTATGTCATTTGCGTATGCCAATACATGTAATGGGAGTTCATTAATTTCTGGAGAACCTAATACATTTGTTTCCTCAAATTCTAATAATTTGTTATAATAAAGATTAAATAGTAATGGAACCAAAAGGCTCAGACTTCAAAAAAGTGTCTCCAAGAATAAAGAGTCAGCCCAGATGCAATGCATAAAGCATATTGTGAATTTGAATTTTATTTATTAACTGGTAAGTCCGTCAGCTAAATCAATCTGTTTAGATGGCCAACCATGTATACTGTAGTTTACGTACTGTGTTGGTGTATGCTGTGTGTACTGTATGTAAACAGGGTGTCTCAGTTATGAGTAAGATGGCTGACACAAATTTTAATAAATATAAAAATCTTTGCCTTCTCCTAATAGGGGGAACTTCACAGCAGCTGGTGGCTTTGTCTAAATCGAATATTTTTCCCCTCATCTATTGAACTGAAATGTGTACCAGATCATTTTACCAGATGTCAGGTGTACAACATAAATTATGCCATTGTGAAATCAGAATAGGTGCCACAGTACATTTCAAGAATCTGTGCCCTTTTCTAGGTGTAATACCACAGAATGCATTGCATCATATTTGTTAACGTGTGGATTTTTACTGTATTAGGATGGTCAAAGTTGTATTTACTCCAGTGCTTCAAAATGCCTCCAATTCGTTTTTCAGATATTTGGATGGTAGCCGATGTTGCACTTCCATCCCTTAATAAACTGATTGTGTATGGAAACTTGGAGATATCTGATGACACCTTCTCTACCTTTGTGCTGGAATCCAATCATATCTATATCCAGGTAATGGCATTTACAGGGTTGCACAATCAAACTGCATAAATATTTGTTATTGTTTTATAAAAAATATCAGGTAATGAACTTTTAACCTGAGAGTCATCCAGTTTCTGAGGTAAGAGAATTGAGCAGCATTACTGAGGGCTGGGTGTCATGCCAGGTCCATAACTTGTTTTCTTTCTTTTTTTTTAAATTTACAGTTTATGCCCTTTCTTCACAAGCGCTGCTCCAATCTGGTGGGCACCACCCAGTCCTGTACCCAGCCATCCTCAGTACATACTCCTTGGTGCAACCTCTTGTCTTACCCTTCCCAGGTGGAGTTCTCCCTGCTGGCCACTCCAGGTGAGGTGTGGTTCTCTCAGCAAAGGACCTCCTGGGTCAGCTGCACCTACTCCTGTGTATGCCCTGTTCTTGTGCTAGTCATTTTCCATCCTGCGTTTCTCCCCTGAAGACACTGGTACTCTAGGGAGTCTATGCACATGTCCATGCAAGTGTGGCAGCACTACTCTAACCAATGTCCTCGCCTCCCATAGTGCACCTCCATGACACTGCCACCTGTGGTCATACAGGAGGTAGTAGTGTGGCACAGGCAACGTCCCTCTCTTCTCAGAAGAGGAGAGCATCCTCTGGGATGGTTAATCCACCTACCCTGACTATCCCTGCAACAACCCAGGCTTGCTCCCGAACCTAGATAATCAGCATCATAAGTGGCAGCACCACTGCTGTGCTGATGTGCCAGCCCTGCTAGCTCCATAACTTAGAAGTATACACTATATACTGCAGACCTGGAGCTGTAGAGTCCTGTAAAGTGAATTATAGATTGAGGGAGCACTCCTGACTAATTGGAACGTTCCTTTCCTCTGCACATGAAACACTCATTGTGTGAAGAGTGTATCACACGCAGCTTCCCTGGAAATGGCATGTTCAGGTAGATTTTTTTTTAATTAATATATTGTTGATTGAACTTGATCAATAATATATTAATACTGCCACTAAGACCACCATTACAGGTGTAAGAGTAGTCTCACTCACATTCTTAGGGTATCAGACTGCTCAGTTTCATTTCATAGTTCTAATACCTTAGGAATGCACGGAGACCACCATATCTGTAAATGGGTCTCAGCAGTATTAACACACAAAAATACAGCTGAGGAGTATTTTGTTCCAGGGCCTACTACACAGAGGTAAAATAGAAACAAAGGCAGAACTGTACTCAGCTCAAATAATATATTTCCAGAGCCATTATTAGCTTATCCTTTCTGCTGTAATTATCATCTATCCCATTTCTGGGATCTCCCTTGCAGCAGCCGTCATGCCACTTTCTGGCAGAGGCTCACTATCCTCCACTGTAAATACTGAGCAGAAATAATAATTTAGAAGGACTGTCTTCTGCTTATCCTCCTCTACTATACTAACCCCATCCGTCAGCCTAACAATTACCCTTCTTGTCTCCCTTTGTTCCCTGATATACCTGAAGACCTGTTTTTCCCTTCCCATGACCCCCTCCACAATATGCAGATATGTCTGCTTTTGCATCCCTGACTGCCTTCTTGACTTCCTTCATCTTTTCCTGGTATTTGCTCCATTTCTTGTTCCCCTGTTTCTCCTTGTAGCCATTCAAGGCCCTTGCTGTGGCCCTCACTGCCTCCTGACCTTCTTAAAGAACATGATGGGTCTCTTGTGCCTGTTACCCTTAGTAACTATTCTCAAGCACTGTTTGGCTAATGGTCCATTTAATTTATCCCCACCTGTTCTGCACCCTCCTGATTTCAACTACTCCAGTTAACTTGCCCTTGACTAATTTCCTCATCTGATCGAAGTCTGCTTGTCAGAAATCTAGAACCACAGCTTTTGATAAGGGTATACTGATACCTACAGCCAGTTCAAATCATATGGTGTTATGGTCACTGGACCCCAGTGGCTCCTCAGCCCACACTCCACCTACCATTTCTGAGTTGGTGACTACCATGTCAAGAATGGCAGCCTGTCTTATAGGTTCCCTGGTCAGCTGCACCAGCAGGCAGTTCTGTAGCATGTCTAGCAGGGCTTGACTTCTGGTGCTCTTAGCTGCTAGAATGTTTCAATCTATGTCTGGTAGATTGAGATCCCCCACAAACACCCCCTTTTCAATTTATGTCCCTAGTTCCCTATCACCCTCAGTCCTCTGTCCTTGTGGTCTGTAAACCACCCCCATGTGCAATGTCTTTCCTGATGCTGGCATGAGTTGTACCCACAATGATTCTGTCTCCCCATTTCTTCCCCTGAGAGACCCATCCTCTACTGCCTCTATGCCCTTCTTGACATAGAGGGCTACCCCCTTCTTTCCCCTTACAGCTGTCTCATCTATATATGGTATACCCCGGTACTGCCAGGTCTCAGTCATTATTCCCGGTGGCCCATGTTTCGCTACGAGATCCAATTCTACATCTGCCACTATCATCTGGGGCTTACTAATTTTGTTTCCTAGGCTTGTGACATTTATGTGTAACCTGGGCACCATGTAACAATGGACTACAACCCCTACCTGTTGAGCTCCAACCAGGTTGAGGGGCCTGGGCTCTGTTTTGATGGTAATGGGGGAGTTCTTTCCCAAGTTGAAAGTAAATAGTGCAGTGCCTCCATCAGAGTAATGTATAGTGGGCCAGTTGTTTGTCTGCTGCTACAACCCCCTGGGATGCTGTACCTACCCACCTCCCCTTCCAGTCACCCCACACATGGAACATCTCAAACAGTTGCAATACTTTACCTTGCATGCAGTTAATTAATTACTATAGCTAATAATATGCTCACAGACAGTACTGAAAAACAACAATAAACATTTCATTATCGAGGAAAGGGGAATGGAATGCAGAAATAAAACAGTTGACAATATTTGATAAACTGTTGAAACCATAAACATTAACAACATTACCAGTGCCCACCCCCCCAACAGCAATCAACAGTGAGCCCACCTCCCCACTTGTACCAGTGCCCCCTAATGTCTATATGGGTATCCAGGATTAGTTGCAGGCCTGTACGGTGCTGCAGGTCGGCCGGCGTTGGTGTACTTTTAATTAAAATGAGAATTGGCTGACAAACTTTTAACAAACCCCAGGACGGGGCTGGCTCAGTGTTTACTCATGGTTCTGTAGCACAGTCTCACAGGGCCTGGCAAACAAGCAGGGTCAGTCAATCGAGCTGGAATCTTGAGCTGTACAAGCAGATTGGCAGCTTATTTGGCTGGAACAGGATTCTAGCAGCTTGTCACCTTCTGGCAGTTGGCAGGATCTAGCAGCTTGTCACCTTCTGTGATGAGGCAGCTTCTTCTTGAATGCTGGAATGGGATAATTCTGGAGACCAGAGCCACACACCTATCCCACACATCAAGGCATCTAATTCCAAGGGGAAGATGATGGGCAATGCCTGACTGTGACACTACCTGGCTGACTCCCCAGACCCTCCTCTGCTGGCAATGATTCTTCTCTCTGGAGCTCAAGAATCACACAGTCTCTCATTCTTTGCAGCTGACGCGTAAGTACTTCAAAGCACAAATTGTTTTAACCCCCCAGGACAAGGGGTGACAAACAGGCTCTCAGGTGGTTTCAATTGCAGGTTCAAACCATGAAAGAACTTTTCTTGCTGTAAAACTAACTTTCCCAGGCAATGGGAATTTTCTGTATATGCCTCAGGGGTCCACTTGCTTGACCCAGAAAACTTCCAGGCATTTGACAAGATACAATCCACCCTCCTCACAGGCTGAGGGCTTCTTCCAGTGCAGCAAAGTTTAAGTTGCAATGTTCTTCAAACACACATTCTGGCTCTCCAGGTGATAGAGAACTTTAAGCAAGTCTCCCGGAGTTTTGCTGTGGAAGCCTTAGGTGGACTTCCAAACTTTTTCCCTCCCACACAGTCCAAGCCCTACTGACTCACAGAGAGCTTCTGCCAGACTGCCCCAAGCTGAATCTGTCCCTGGGGTCTGAGGAGAGAAAGGCAGCTTCTGACTGGTTGAATACAGCTGTCCATCTGAAAAATTAATATACATTAAGTCCCTTGGACTTTGATTGGTAGCCTGAAAGGGCGCCAACAGCATTGTCCTTTCCCCCTACACAGGAGCCATAGCTGCAGTCCTTGGAGCTCCTCAGACTCTGCTTGGTTAAGAACGGCTCAGGGGTAACAAATATGGTTGCTGTTGTAAACAGTTTACGCAGAGTTCAACCTTTACATCTATTTTGACAGACAAACAAAATAGTTTCCAGTCTTTTTGTCCCCATAGTCCGTTAGCTATCTCTCCACCCCATTGCCTGATAGTAGTAGTAGTAGTAAAAATCTTTATTTTTCAACAGGATTAGATGGTACAAAACACCGTTAGGACCACAGTCCCATTTTCAAGGTGCTCCTGAGTTTAAGTGTTTTATGCTATACACAAGTTATTAAAAACACATTACTATATAATACACAAAATGTTCCTTCATGTGTACATTACAGATATGAAATAACATATACTCTATTGTAGATTTCTATGTTTACACAAAAATAGGGTAACTAAAATTTCTATTTTAAATGATCCAACAGTTTTAAGGTAATGCCTATGTTGCATTCATTTATCAGATTTAATCAAACCATGTGCATCGCTTTGTCAATCCTTGTTTAAGAGCTGTATTAAATGCCTTTGTAGAATCGTTTATTTTTTTCATTTGGATCTTACATTCATTACAAATTTTTATTGCATAAAATGTGAAGGTCATTTCTCCATATTTTGTTTCTGCAGTTTTTATCTGATAATCTCTAAGCAGTTTATCTTTTCGTAAATTATATGAATGATTGTTTTTTACCAGTTTATTATGCAAATAGATGGGCCTTGTAATTTTTATTACTTTTCTAACCTGATTTATCCATATAATATTTAGTTTTTCCCTAAGTGGTTGCCAGTTTAATTTCTTATATAAGTGGCAATGATGAGATTGGCTGTCTGCTTTTAATACAAACTTTGCCGGTCGTTTATATAGTACCTCTACTTTTTTTAAGTTTGTAACACTGGCAAACCCATAGATATGTAAACCATAATCTGTCATTGGAAACAACATTTGGTTTACAATTGACCTTCTCATTTTAACATCTAGACTGTGTTTTGTTCGTCTCAGTGCACCCAACCTACAACTAACTTTGTTTACTAATTAATTTATATGGTACTCAAATTTAAGCTTATTATCCACCTACAGTCCTAAATACTTATATTCATCCACCTGGGTTGAGCACACTCCTGTATTTGTTTTTATTTCCAAAAGTAAGGGATCCTGATTTGGCCTAGAGCCACCTGTAAACACCATCACCTTTGATTTTTTACTGTTTAAACTCAAGTCTGATTTTTCAAACCAGCTCTGAACTTGAAAGACATCTTGTTGTAGGTTTGTTTGCACCTGGTCTCGATCAGTCCCTGTTGTCAGAATAACTGTGTCATCCGTATAAAGGGTAATGTGCAATTTCTTTACTACATCAACCACCTGGTTTGTATAGATTAGGAACAATAGGGGCCCCAATATGAATCCCTGTGGTACTCCCCGCAGTACTTCTAGATTGTTCGAATTACTCCCACCCAGTGTAGTTTGTTGCTTTTTCCCCACCAGGTATGATCGAAACTAGGTGCACGCCTCATCAGATAGCCCTATAAGATTTAGACTTTCCAATAACCTTTGATGGTTTACAGTATCAAATGCTTTGGACAAGTCCACGAACACTGCGCCCACCATTTCTTCCATATCTAGGGAAGATGCTACCAAGTCTATCAGATCAGTGAGCACAGTGTTTGTGGAGTGGTCCTTTCTAAATCCTAACTGGTGCATGGACAGCAAAGCATACTTTTCCAAGTAATGACATAGCTGTCCATGCACCAGTTTTTCCAAAATCTTTGATACCACAGGTAGAAGGGCTATGGGTTGGTAATTTGAGGGTTCAGTTGTGATTCCTCCTTTAAAAACTGGAACTACTTTTGCCTCTTTCCATAAGTTAGGGACCTTTCCCTCCCTCAAACTCCAGTTAAATAGTTTAGTCAATACTGGGGTTATAATACATTTTGCATCTTTCAGGAATCTTATTTCAATATTTTCTTTCCCTGGGGCCTTATTTTCGTTTAATGATCTTATTATTTCTCTAATTTGTTTACAGGTAACATATTTGAACCTAAATCTTGGCACTTGATTGTCTTCTTTTTTTACTTATTTCATTTTGTTTTGTGGTGGCAGAGTGGGCTCTGGCAGAGTCTTCCCCTGCCTGTTGCTAGCACTGTAGCGCTGACACCCTAGGCAGCAGGCAGGGATTACTTTATTCATAGCAGCCTTGGCTGCTCTTAAAGGAACATTGCTCCCTTTAGGTAATGGTGCTTAAAGGAAAACTGTTCACAACAGTGGGGGCAATCACCAGGGCTGCCAAAACACCTGATTATAACAACGTGCATGGTTTAAAATAAATGCAGCTAACCTTTCTCTAGTTATTTAGCTTCTTAAGATACATGGAACAGCCTTCCTGAGCAGGTCATTGGGTCCAAAACAGTGGGGGAATTCAAACATGCATGGGACAGACACAAGGCAATTATAGTGGGGGGTTGCAGGAAGTAGGCTGTTGGTTAACTAGAATCTGCAGCTTATCCAGTAGGTAGGGAAATGGGCAGACTGGGTGGGCCAAGTGGTCCTTATCTGCCGTCAAAGCCTATGTTTCTATGTTTCTTAATAGTTCTCCTGGATGTGCTATGTCAAAACTGCCACCACACTGGAAGATGGAGTGTGCCCCTGGCATCCTGTCCTGTGCCGGAAGGCTCATACAAATGACTAGCGAGGCGTATCTACACTGGAGAAAAAGAACTATTGTGGCACATAGAGGTATGTTAACTGAACCTCTATAGCCAATTCCCACCAAAAACAGAGCGATGTAAGGTACTTAAAATCATTCTTAAAGTTGCAGCCCCGAGTTCGGGCATGCGCAGTAGCACCTAGTGCTCTGAGTTCAGGCATGTGCAGTGGCGCTGGGTGCTTGCGCGCATGACCGAACTTGGGCTGCAACTTAAGATGATTTTGCACCACATGGTTCCCTTTTCACTGGGAATTGGCTGTAGAGGCTCAGTTAACATACCTCTACATGCCACAACAGTTCTTTTCCTCTGATGTAGATATGCCTCGCTCGTCTTTTGTACGAGCCTTCCGGCACAGGACAGGATGCCAGGGCCACACTCTGTCTTCCAGTGCGGTGGCTGTTTTGACATGACGCATCCAGGAGAACTATTAAGAAGCTAAATAACTAGAGAAAGGTTAGCTGCATTTATTTTAAACCCTGTATGTTGTAATCGGGCGTTTTGGCAGCCCTGGTGATTGCCCCCACTATTGTGGACAGTTTTCCTTTAAGAGTGGTCTTTTAAACATTTTATTTTCTTTCTTCTCTGCCCCTTCCTTTATGTGCATCCTGACCCCCATTAGCATTTTTAAGGTCCCAGGGGCCAGAGCACAAATAGGGGACCACTGGAGAGCCGCTGGAGTGGCTTTAACACTTAAGCACCACAGCACTTTTAAAATCTGTGAGCTGATCCACCAGCTTGCACATTTGATCTGACTTCCTGCACAAACACTCACACATTTTTTAGTGTGGTGTTCACTGAACTGCCAAGTGGGCAGCTTAACTCTAATCACTCCTCCAGTCCCCCTACATGATTCAGGCACATGGGGGCTGGCAGGAGCAAACAGGGGCACTAACAATGGATTGGAGACCTGGCAGAAGGCAGAGCAGCACCCAGGGAGGCTATCCAGGTAAGCCCCACCCATGGGGTGTTACATATACAGATTGCCTTCCAGCTTGTGCCTATACTATTCCCCCTCTTGTAAGCTCCTCTCCCTCTGTCCATCTCCTCCCTCTTTAACATCCTAGTTTTCTTGCTCTCTACTGGTTTTATGTGCCCCTCTCCCCAGACATCCTATGCAACTTATTATGAACCCCTACTTTACTGCGTTTATCCCCACTGCTCCTAGACCCCATTTTTGGGGGAATCCTAGCTAGGGTCACATTTACTCTCTGTCTTCTGTGGTTTCTCCAGCCTCAGTCTCCCCCCTTTCAGTTTAAATGTCCACCTATATAGACATCAAACTTCTGCCCAAGTGCACTGGTTCCTTCTCTTGTTGGGTGAAGGCTGTCACCCTTGATGAGCCTCCCATACCAGAAGCTCCCCTATTCTCCCACAAAATGGTACCCCTCCTCCTGATGCCAACTCTTCAACTACCTATTAAATTCCTTAGTCTCCTCCTTCCTTACCCTATCCTTCCCTCAATCCCTACCGCACACAGGAAGGACCTCAGAAAAGGCCAGGGAAGTGAGTGTGCCTTCAGTCTCTCACCCAGCCTTTGAAAATTATGGTTCACTGTCTCATTCAGCTAGTTTGCTAGATCATTGGTACCTAAGTGTACCAGCACCCCAAATTCCCTTCCCCCCGTCTCTGCCATCCTCCCTTTTCTATCCATATCCGAGATGGCTGATGATCCTGGAAGGCATCTGACCCCAACCCCTCCACTCTCCCCTACCCATCACCTTCTCCACCTCCTCTAATCATGGCATTCCCTACTACTATGATACTCCTTGCTGCCTTCTTCCTGTTCCCTCCCTTTATCTGTTCACCTTTCCTAACTATCTCAGCTCCCCCCATAACAGTCAGGTACTTGTGCCTCCTCCAGTGGTGAAAAATGATTTGCAGTCTGAATTTGGTGAGTTTGGATGACTTTCTTGTGACTGCCCTGCAACCCCTTCCCCTCATCACCACACTCCAGCCCACCTAACCCAGTAGGCCTCTGGGACAGTTGGGGTGTAGGGTATGCATGTTGGTACCAGTCCAGTTGGTGACAAAGCACAGATGTATCTTCCCATTCTGTAACCAACTGTGCCTGGAGCTCCACACATCTCCTACATATGAAGCACTGTCCCAGCTACCAGAAAGTAGCCCAGAAGATTAGCATCCCTCAGTGCATGCAGATGACTATATCCCCTTCCCTCCTGTACTCTACCACCTGTTGTTACCCCTTCTCAATATTTAATACCTCCTTCCTGCAATGTAATAAACCCTGCTCTGCACTCGTCTCTACCAGCCGTAAGCACTTTCAGCTGCTCCCTTTAACACTTTACCCTAGATAGGGTGTTTCCCAATTCTATCATTCCATATGACCTCTCTCAGTGGTGGTTAATACAAATACTAAATGCCAATCATATATACATAAATATACATATACATAGATACATGGATACATAGACAGTGTCGGCAGATAAGGGCCTATGGCCCACCCAGTCTGCCCATTTGAGCTTGTAAGTTCAGTTTATGTTTTCCTAGAAGTCTGTTGCCCCTTACCCCTGACCTCCAGAATTCCTTTATGTCTATCCCATGCATTCTTAAATCCTGTGATTGTTTCAGCCCCCACCACTTCCTCTGGCAGGGTGTTCCACTTGTCCACCACCCGTTCCGTGAAGAAACTCTTCCTCGCGTTTCCTCTGAATCGTCCTCCCTCCAACTTCATCCCATGCCCTCTAGTCCTGGAATATCTTTTTCACTTAAAAATAGTGTATTCCTGCACCCTGTTCCTCCCTGTAAGATACTTGTATGTCTCTATCATATCCCCTCTCTCCCTCCTCTCCTCCAGGGAGTACATGTTCAGTTCCTTCAACCTGTCCTCATAGGACTTGTGATGCAATCCATGTACCATCTTTGTTGCCCTCTTCTGAACCTTCTCTACCCTGTCTATGTCCTTACGTAGGTAAGGTCTCCAGAACTGTACACTGTACTCCAGGTGGGGCCTCACTAGTGTCTTGTATAGTGGAATTATGACCTCCCTTTTCCTGCTGGTGATGCCCCTGCCTATGCATCCCAGCATCCTATTTGCTTTACCTTCTGCCTTGTCACACTGTTTCCCTACCTTGAGGTCATCAGAGATGATAACCCCAAGATCCCTTTCCTGCTTTGTGCATGCTATATCCTCACCCCCCAACTGATATATTGTGCCAGGGTTTTTGTGCCCCATATGCATTATCTTGCACTTCTTTGCATTGAATTTCAACTGCCAGACCCCTGACCATTCTTCAAGTTTCTGCAGGTCTCTTCTCATTCTGTCTACACCCTCTGCTGTGTCTACTCTGTTACAGAGCTTTATGTCATCAGTGAACAGTGAAATTATGCATTCTAGGTCCCACAGAATGTCACTGATGAAGATGTTGAATAGGACCGGTCCCAGCACTGATCCCTGTGGTACCCCACTGGTCACTCTTCCTCTGTGGAGTGATAGCCATTTACCACCACCCTCTGTGTCCTGCTGCCCAGCCAGTTACCTACCCACCACACTACTGTCCTGCCCACACCCATATTCCCCAGTTTGTGTAATAGTCTTCTGTGGCACAGTGTCAAAGGCCTTGCTGAAGTCCAAATAGGCCATGTCCACTGCCCTCCCTGATCCACCTCCTTAGTCACCCAGTCAAAAATTCAATGAGGTTGGTCTGATATGACCTCCCTGGTGAAACCATGCTGCCTTGGGTCCTGTAGTCCATTGACAGCCAGATGTTCCACCAATCTCTCCTTCAGTAGTGCTTCCATGATCTTCCCACTACTGAGGTGAGGCTGACTGGTCTGTAGTTCCCCTCCTCTTTGTTCCCACTTTTGTATAAGGGGACTACATCTGCTATCCTCCAGTCTTTGGGTACCTCCCTGTTTCCAGTGATTGGCTAAACAGGATAGCCAGAGGTTCAGCCACCACCTCTCTAGTTCTTTAAGGACCCTGGTGCACCCATCTGGCCCCATTGCTTTATCAACTCTTATTACAGTACTTCCAGTTCCTTCAGGACCCTTTCTCGTGTAAAGGGACTTGTGTCCATTTCTGCACCATTCTCACCCCTTGTACTCCCTTCAGACCCATTACCCTCCTCTTCCTCAGTAAAGACTGAGCAGAAATACCTGTTCAATATGTCATCTTTACTGTTGTCATCCTCCACGGGCCCCACCCTCCTCCCCTTCAGTCTCACTATCCTCCCTTTTCCTTACTTTTTCACTTATGTACCTGTAAAAGGTTTTGTCCCCTCTACCCACTGATTTTGCAATGTGTTCTTCTGTCTGAGCTTTGGCTTCCCTTACTGACCTCCCTGCCTCCCTTTGCTTCTCCTGGTACTTCTCCCTATCCTCTTCTGCCTGTGTCTTTTTGTATTGCCTGAATGCAATCTTTTTGGCTTTCACTTTCTTTGCTACCTCTTTGTACATAAGTATAAATATACAACTACATACATATTATGGTAGCACGGTAGTGCTACCATAGTTAGGGTTGAGGAGCCATTTACATGTTAAACCCAAAATTTTGCACCTTAATAACTTTGCAACTGTTCAATGGATTTGCCTGAAATTTGGAATACAGAATCAAGACCCATACCCCTTGGGATCTGCCAAGTTTTGTGCCAGTCGGCTATACAGCGGCAGAGTTATTAAGCGTGATCTGCGCATTTGTTTACGCTTTTTTTGGAATTCTAAGGTCACGCCTACAGGTCGCACGGTTTGTGCGACCGGTCCAAAATCTTCAGGGAACATGCGGCTGGGGTCCCTAATGTGCCTTTCAAAGATTTCATGAAAAAATATTAAATGGTTCAAAAGTTATTCAAAAAACAATTTCCCATTATAAGTCAATGGGAAAAGTTAACAAAAAGTTCAACAGTGTCGCAAATGCAGTTTTTACTTTCACAAATGGACCTTTTACTGTCGCAAATCTGCCATTTTGTTTTCAGTTGGTGATCAGAAAAATGCTTGGCATTTAAATTTGGGACCCTCTAGCAACCTAATTCTTTTTGTATTCACCTAGTCGGACCCTGAGGATGCTAGCCATGTCTTTATTTTGGGGCAAAACACCCCAGAAATATGTTTTTCAGATTTCTGGAAAAAGTACTTTCGAAAAGTAGTGTCGCACTCACGAAAGTGTAACAAATTTTTGAGAAAGCTTTCGCAAATTGCGACAGTGCTTTTCTAGGCTGTGGGAAAATTACAGCAATTCTTTGGCACCCCGCTGCAAAAGAATGGTTTGGAGTTTTGAGCTGAAATTTGGAAGGAACGCAGCCGACATCACACAGATGTGCCTTTCAGTGTTTCATTGAAAACATATTACATGCCAGCAAAGTTACGATACTCCAAAGTTGACACTTTTTCCCATAGGATAACATTACGGCGTACGACGCATTGCAGCAATCGTTTGGCGCCCTGCTGCAAAATAACGGTTTGGTCTTTTGAGCTGAAATTTACAGGGAACACAGCCAACATCCCACAGACATGCCTTTCAATGGTTTGGTGAAAAAATATTACAGGGAGGCAAAGTTATGGCACTCTGAACTTCTGTTTTGTTCCCCATAGGATAACATTACGGCGTTCACCATGCCTTTCAGGGCCCGTATCTTGGAAACGGTGCGAGTTACAGACTTTTCGTTGAGAAAATGCTTAGCCCCCAAAAAACTAGCCGGAAAAGTGATAATTCATATGATTTTTAATTGTTTTTTCCATGTTGTACGGTTCCTGAGATATAAGCAATTTACTATTCCAAGTCCTCATTTTTCTGTTCTGAGAGTCATTATTTTGCATACATTCTTTGTACTCACTGTCTTTCTCTATACAGCTTTTGGGGAAAAACCAGCCTGTGCGCTTACATTACTGTTACCATTACCGTTTCCGCTTGTGGTTCCGTAGCGTTTCACTTACTGTTACGTTTACACCACCATGTGCTTACCTTTATGCTTTCATTTATGTGGTTATGTTTGCGTTGTTTTAACATTTGTCTACAGTACTGTTTCTCTTCTCTTTTGTTTTGCGTCACCATGCGCATTACGATTTGTGTTTAGGGCACAATGTTACTATGTGACAATACATCCGGCTGCTGCATTACATTCACTATTTCTCGTTATCATTCTCAAAAAGAAGGGAAATTAGAGGCAAAAAACTCAGTTTAATGCATCAGTTAGGGTTGTTCCACAGCGACAAAAGCAAGGAAATTTGATGTTAGGGTTGAAACCCCCTTTGCACCCCTCCAGCCCACCCCCACAATTGTAATTGGGGTGCGCGTTGGGGTCATCGGTCCTAACTCTCACCCCATTCTCCTATTCCTCAGCTTCTTTCCACATGTGATGGGGTGAGAGTTAGGGCCGATGACCCCAACGCACACCCCAATTCCAGTTGGGGGGGTGGGCTGGAGGGTTGCAAATGGGGTTTCAACTCTAACATCGAATTTCCTTGCTTTTGTCACTGTGGAACAACCCTAACTGATGCATTAAATGGAGTTTTTTGCCTCTAATATATATATATATATATATATATGTTCCTCTTTCACTTGTATCAAATCTTACTATAATCCAAATGTCAGATCAGGGGAAGGCAGTGGATGTGGCTTATCTGGACTTCAGTAAGATCCTCAACACTGTGTTGCGCATGAGGCTGATAAAGAAACTGAGCCCCCTTGGGGTAGGATCCAAAGTGGTGAACTGGGTTAGAAACTGGTTAACAGATAGGCGACAAAGGGTGGTGGTAAACGGCACTCACTCTAGTGATGGAGGAGTGACCAGGGGGTGCCACAGGGCTCAGTACTGGAACCGGTCCTCTTCAGTGTCTTTATAAGTGACATTGCTGAGAAACTGGAAGACACCAGAATCTGTAATAGGGTGGACACGTTTGAAGGGGTGGAGCGAATGAGCAGTGACCTGAGGAAACTCAAAGAGTGGTCTATAGCATGGCAGTTGGGGTTTAATGCCAAAAAGTGCAAGATTATGCACCTAGGAAAAAGGAACCCAGATGCTGAGTATAGGATGGGGGAGGTACTGAAAGTCATTAAACAGGAAAGGGACCTTGGGGTTATTGCATCTGATGTCCTCATGGTGGCAGGGCAGTGTGACAAAGTAATAATTAGACTTGTTTCCTGCAGCTATAATATCACTCTGCTATGCTCTAGTCCTGTCAGTATTTGATTAGTGTGTTTATCGATGGTTTAGCCTGCTGCTCTTGTATTCTAATATTGCCATTTTTGTACTTTTGCACCTTTGTATTTTTGGCCATCAGTTCTTCTTCAAGGTACTGTCAACTTTTCTTGTTTAGTTTTAGTAGTCCCCCCCTTTTATTATTTTTCTATCCCACACCCCTTTTTACTGTCTTTTCCTTTCCAGCCCTGTTTTTTCACAGTTCTCATTTTGAGCTATAATCTTTAATGCTCATATATGTACTATACATATTTAAATAGTTTCCTGTAGATATACCTTTTTAGAGACTCAAACAAGGTAACATAAGAATTTTTAATTGCACATAAAATTGCACTTGTTCATATGTGACCTTATAGAAAGTCATCCTTTCAGCAATTACACTTTTTTGAGATTACAGCATTGTTCCCTATAAGAGAATGTGTAGGGTTTTAATACATTGATCAGTCAAAAATGTTTGAAATGTCATAGTTGTTGATTTGATTGGTTGTGTTGCCATATTTAAACTGAGTCTTTACTTGTTGGCTCCGCCCCCAAAGAAGCAGCACATAATTCCGAATGCTCATGAGGTCTTGTTTGGTGTGGAGGATAGTTTCTGCACATTTTGCACTGCAACACTTTTTGGCATGTATTTAATAAATTCTAACTACTCTGAATATACTACTGGGTGCAGGGCTCTTTTTTTCTGTTGTTGATCCTGTGGACTTAGGACATGCACAATAGAGTGTGCTGTGCTTTTGAGCTTTTCCGTCTTTTGTTTCAATGCCAAAAAGTGTAAGATTGTGCACCTAGGTCATAGGAACCCAGGCACTGAGTATAGGATGGGGGTGAGTACTGATACACAGGAAAGGGACCTGGGGTTATATCTGATGACCTCATGGTGGCAGGGCAGTGTGACAAAGCAGTGCATAGGGCTAGTGGGATGTTGGAGTGCATAGGAAGGGGCATCTCCTGCAGGCAAAGAGAGGTGGTATTGCTAAGAGCAAGAGAAGAAAGAGACCACTATATTTCTCCAAGGAAGTAGCAGAGAAGGTAAAGGAAAAGAAGCAGGCATTCAAAAGGTACAAGATGACACTGAAGGAAGAGGACAGGTAGCGTTATCAGGAGAAACAAAGGCAGGCAGGGAAGAAAGTTAGGAAAGCTAAAGCACAAACAGAGGAAAACATTGCCAAATCAGCAACAAAGGGGGATAAAACTTTCTTCAGGTACATAAGTGAAAAGAGGAAAAGCAAGGCAGGGATAGTAAGATTAAAGGGGAGAGGGATGTGTGGTAGAGGACCAGAAGAAAACTGACATACTGAATAAGTACTTTTGTTCAGTATTTATAAAGGAAGGGGTAGGTGATAGGCCACAGATAGTGGAGAAAGGCATTAAGGGAAGGGAGGTATACACTAGCCCTTTTACTGAGGAGAGAGTCCTCCAGGAACTAGCAAAACTAAAAGTAGCCAAGGCTATAGTTCCAGACAGGGTTCACTCTAGGATACTGAAGGAACTAAAGGAGGAACTGTCTGCACCTCTGATGTCCCTGTTCAGTCTGTTACTGGATATGGGGGATGTTCTGAGGGACTGGAAAAGGGCGGATGCAGTCCCACTACACAAAAGTGGGAATAGGGAGGAGGCAGAAAACTACTAACCTGTAAGCATTATTTTGATGGTGGCAAGGTTATGGAAACTCTACTTAAAGAAATGATTGGGGAATACCTTAACTTTAGTGGATTGCAGGATCCAAGGCAGCATGGGTTCACATGGGGTAGATCTTGCCAAACAAACCTGATAGAGCTTTTTGACTGGGTTACCAGGGAGGTGGATCAGGGCGGAACAGTGGATGTGGCCTACCTGGATTTCAGTAAGGCTTTTGACACTGCTACACACAGGAGACTGGAAACAAGCTAGGCAGCATGAGAGTGGGTCCAAATGTAGTAAAATGGGTACAAAGTTTGCTAAGTAACAGAACTCAGAGGGTGGTGGTAAATGAAGTTCACTCGGAGGAAGGTAAAATAACTAGTGGGGTGCCACAGTGGTCAGTACAGGGACCGGACCTCTTCAGTGTCTTTATTAGCAACATCACAGAGGGGCTGGAAGGAAAGGTATGCCTGTTCGTGGATGACACAAAAATCTGCAACAGAGTGGACACATGGGGGAGGGAGGTGGAGAAAATGAAGGAAGATCTAAAAAAACTGGAAGACTGGTCAAGGGTTTGGCAACTGGGCTTCAATGCCAGAAAATGTAAAATTATGTACATGAGGCACAAAAACCCAGGGGCAACGTATCATTTGGGGGAGGGGGTTAACAACAACACAGGAAAGGGATCTGAGGGTCATCATATCTGATAAACTGAAGGTAGCAAAGCAGTGTGATAAGGCAGTAGGAAAGGCTAGTAGGATGCTGGGGGTGCAGAAGGAGGGGTATCACCAACAGAAAAAGGGAGGTAGTGTTACCTCTATATCGATCAATGATGAGGCCACACCTGGAGTTCTGTGTCCAGTTCTGGAGGCCCCATCTCAAGAACGACATAGATAAGGTGGAGGTGGTACAGAGGAGGGCAACCAAAAGGGTACATGGCCTGCATCAGAAGCCCCATGAGAAAAGACTCAGGGAATTAAATATATACTCACTAGAGGAAAGGAGAGAAAGGGAAGACATGACAGAAACATTCAAATACCTCAAGGGTATCAATAAGCTACAGGAGGGTGGCATATTGTACAGAAAGAGATGCTCAAGGACAAGGGGGGAATGATATGAAGCTGGAAAGAGGGGAGACTTAGAGTGAGAAAATATTTCTTCACAGAAAGGTGGGGGATGCCTGGAACAGCCTCCCAGCAGAGGTAGTGGGTACCGAAATGATAACAGGTTTCAATCATGCATGGGATAGACACAGGGGGACCTTAGTAACAGGGCTGGGGGGGGTAATGCTGGAGATGAATTAGGGTCTATGATAGCACATTAGATAGGGACTTTAGGGCAGACTAGGTGAGCCAAGAGGTCCTTTTCTGCCACCAGCTTCTCTAGTTCTGTTTCTATGCCACTGTATTGCTTGCTGTTGAGATGCCACCAGGAGTACTGTGTCCAGTTTTGGAGGCTGTACTTCAGAAAGGACATAGAGAGAGTGGAGGCCATCCAAAGAAGGGTAACTAAAATGGTGCTGGGGTTGCACAAGAAGCCCTACAAGGAGAGACTGCCAGATCTCAACATACACCCTGGAAAAGAAGACAGTAGTAGGTGACATCATAGAGACCTACAAAGACCTCACAGGGGTGAACAGGGTGCAGTAGGGAAGTCTCATTCAAATGAGAAGCACCAGAATCAGGGGATATGCAATGAAGCTGTGTGTGTGGGACGGGTGGTTAAGAGAAATGTGAAGAACTATTTCTTCACTGAAAGGGTGGTAGACACCCGGAATAGACTGCCAGCAGAAGTGGTGGAGGCAAAAACTGTGGAGGGCTTTAGCATGCGTGGGATAGACATAGGGGTATATTAGAAAACAGGCAGGGAGGAGGGAGGGTTGCCGGAGACCAATTAGGGTCTACAGAGACAGATTAGGCAGGGAACATCTGGTATGACTGGGTGGGCCAAGCAGTCCTTCTCTACCAACAAATTCTATGGTTCTGTGTTTTGAAACAATGTGCATATGGTGACTACATATTAATTACCGGTGGCTCAGCCAGTCACTACCGTGGACACCAAGTTTATTACCGTATTTCAACTGTACTGTGCGTTTCAATAACAAATTACATTTAGGAAAAAAAACAAAGATGAAAAGAAGCAATAGAAGCAGAGAAAAACTGTGTTTAACTGTTGCAAAACAATGAAGTAATTCCTGACATCTCATGAATCTTGCTCACTCATTTAGAACTACTTCATCTTGCTCAAGGTAACAGTGAGTAGTGACTCTGGTGAGATCTGAACCTGAACTTGCTGGTTCTCAAGCCTGTGATCTAACCACTAGACCTCAATACTTTCCTTCTGTCACATTTTGAAGCCTGTTTAGTGAAGCTTAAAGCCAGGGCCCCTACTTTTCTGCGGCACAGTGGGACCAAGTTCTGCGGCAAGACTACCATTTGCCACAGAACTTCTGCGGCGGTGGTTTGTAATTTCTGCGGAAGTTCTGCGGCACTAACAAACTACCACATCACAGTGACAGCTTGTCATCCTGACTTCACTTTCATGGCAGTTTCTATAGCAGTCAGGATGGTGGAAAGCACAGTAACACTAGTTCAAAAAATAACAGAATTATAAAAATAATTTTATGCCTAAAAAAGCAAAACAAATGTCTCTCCCTTAAGGTCCTAGCCTGTTAAATAAATGATGTATGCAGAGGGGATCTTATGTGATAAATAAGGTATTTCTATATGCATGCTATCTATCCCACTAATGAGGTTTCCACTGTCTATCACTTATATATTTGTATGTGCTTTCTACGCCATTCATGAGGTTCCCACTGTGTATCTCATATATTTATACGCAATCTGTAACATACATACAAATGTGTGTGTGTGTGTGTGTGTGTGTGTGTGTATATATATATATATATATATTTATATTTTAATTTCCATGAACTTGCATCCTCATTCATACAGGTCCCATTAGAAATGGAATAGAGGAGTTATTGCAAAACTCATTTTTGAGGTCAACCTGCTTTCCCTGACACACTGCATAACACCATCAGGCTGTGACATGCATGTGAATGGATTGTGAGATAGAGCTCTCCAGACCAGCACTATGTGTCCACCATGTGACAGAACACTGCACCATACCTTCCCATGCTCCGAGCAATGATGTGTTCCACCAATCCTTGTGCTGCCCAGTCATCTCCCAGAGCTAATCTCTGAACCTGAGTTGCCGGCACGGAAACACAGCATGCTACCCTCTGGCTCAACAGCTGTCAATGCACACAACATTTCTCCATAACTTTTAGGTGATTCTATCAACCAGTGACAATATGTAATCAATAACCCTGGCAAAAATGCATACAGTGCAATTATTTATTAAACAGGTCTATTCTTTCAACAGCTCTACACATTATTATATTCCACTTTTCTGGGCATAATTACTTTATTTTTCTTAAAAATGACAGTTAAATTCATTTTACCAGTTATTTATTTCAGATGGCATCTCTATAACTTAAAGACACAAGGTTTGTACAAAGTGAGGTATGGACTTAACAGGTCTGTGCTATTGACAAGGTTTTGTTTAAGTTGGCCCTAGTGCAATAATGTAAGACTGCAAATTGGATTAGGCTGTAGTGCAGGTTGAGCAAATATCACCATGCGTGATGTGCTGTGCCACCATCTCTGACAGTGGGAGCTGTGGTAGATAAGTGACTGTTCATTTCTGTGGCAGAATTCAACTGTTTTATTAGCTAATATATGATGTTATAGCTATGATAACATCACATTCTGAGCACATGGGGGTTTAGGATATAAAAAGAGGGGAAGGGAACCAGATTCTTTGGAAAAACAGAAATATTAATAAAAAATCAACAAGAAGAGTGAATTCTGCGGCACCGCAGAAGTTCTGCGGTAGATTGCAAGTCTTACAAAATTCTGGCAACAAGAGAATTCTAGGGGCCCTTGCTTAAAGCACAGTGTAGTGGAAAGGGGAGAGAACCTGGGAAGCTTACTCAGGAGTGAAATTAAAAGTTTGACTCAGTTCCAGGGGTGAAATGAGGAAGAGCTGCTTCTTTGTAAATACACACCCTAAAGCGATAAAGCTGACTAAATAAAGTGCAAAAATGCAACATACTGTACAATGAAGAAACATATGCCCAGACCCCTCTAAGTTATGTTCTATATTAGAAAATGGGTAAAAGTATTAGAGGCTTCTGATTGGCTAATGTACATCTCCAGCTGGGCATCTATCAGACAACAGATGCCCGGCTATTAAAAGTACCAGCCCAGCCAGCCCCATCAGCAGAATCCTGCTCCCTACCCTGCTCCCTAATTGGCTAAAACCCCCTCAATTCATTCTCAAATGTCCGCCAATTTTTCTGTCACTTAGCGAGAGCTTACATCCAGCCTTGTCATCCAACCATCCCTCCGGTATACCTTACTGCCACAACCCGACATAATAGTTTTTTTCTCACCCTGCATCCCTAAAGCTGCTTTCTGGCTGCAAAAGTGTCAGAAGAGCATCATCTCCCGATAACACTACTGAGCATGAGAGCAGTGGTATTTCTTAATTTTCCATACGCGCAGATGGACATCCATCTGCGGTATGAAAAATGAAAAGAAAATGCGCTCTTCTCCTGCTCGTAAGCGGTATCGTAGATACTGCTTTCATTACTTAATACAGAGACCACTTTCAGCAACTGAACAGTTAAAATTCAATGCAGTTGTTGGGAGGAACACAGGTTGCCTGAAAATCACAAGCTAAGCAAGACAGACTCGGCTAGCTCTGGTACTGTAACTGGTAATGTGTTTAAAGTAAATCAGCAGTAGTTTCTAGTTTCCCAGACCGCATATCTAGCGCTCTCACTTTCGGTCTCCCACTCGCTTGCTCGAGTCAGTATGCGCTGTTAAGCAGTATACAGTAGCACATTAAAAAAAATAATGAAGTTGTCATTCCAATGGACAGTTTTCAAATTAGCATCGGCAGCCTCTCCACAGCAGCTCACAAGTGCTGCTTGCCAGCGCTTCTTCCAATACATTGGCTACCTCCCAGTAACAAATATGCCTATCCACTGCTTCCCAACAGCAACACATCTCTTTCCTTCCTAGCTGCAGCGCGTCTTTTTCCTTCCCACTGCTGAGACTGCTCCCCATCTCTCATCTCTCCACAACTTACTGGGATTGACGATCGTGCGCTCCAGAGATGTAAAACAGGACAGGATTTGTGTCTATCTCTATGTCGCTCAACTAATTTTGGTACTGCTCCCAAAAGCGCTGTGTGTGTTAACCCTAACAACCAAATGAAAGGCAGAAGAGAGGCTCCACTACCACCCCAGATTTAAAAAAAAAAATCAGTATAATGCAGGCGGAGGAACTATTTTATGGCAAAACTTATTGTAAACTAACTTTTTATTAACACTTTTAATTCTTCTTTTTTTTTTTTTTACAATGCCCATTTTCTAAGTGCAATAATACCCTCCAGGGTGGGCGGTATTGTGCTATACCAGACCTTCCAGGGGCTATAAGGCCCTCCGCCTACGGCGTCAGGCCTCATTACGCCCCTGGGCGGTCCGGTATAGCACAATACCACCCACCCTGTTGGGTATTATTGCTTACTTAGATCATAGGTGATGGATTCCCTCAGTGCATTCCTTCCATTTCCAAAACCGAAAGCAAACTTCTTGTTAGAGGTCCTTAGGGTGTGGCCAAATCCAAAAAAATAAATGAACATTGTTGTTTTAACCCTCCAAGGGAAAACGTCAGTGGGGTGCTGACCACAGCACAGCTGTAATGCCATGCTACAGATTGCATAGGAATCTATACTATTACCACCAGCTGCATGCCCCTTCCCCATTACAAGTAGTTACTTGAGGCTAGCTGAATCCATGCCCCATACACTTTTTTCCTGTTGTCCAGTGTCATAGAAGCATATGTCAGGAAGCATAGGGAAGTCAGGAGAAGTCATAAAATTCACAAGTAACATTTTATTATTATTAATAACAATAAAATAAAAGATACAATTGTGCAAGATAGCTCGTGATACAGGCATTTCAGACAAACAGAATTCCTTCATCTGAGAGTCTCTTTAAAATCTCCAGTTCTCTGTCCCTCCAAGCAAAATATTGCTCTCCTTTTTTTTAACTTATTTTTATTGATTTTTAAAGGCAGTAAGTACAAGCATCGCCCGTAGGACAGTGCACTGAGTTATACATACAGAATTTGGTATTGTATACAGTATCGATGGCACTCCTAAGTTGGTACTTTATAGGGGGGTATATACAGATTACATTTTCACTTTCCTAAAATAGATCACCAAGTCTATTGCTGCCACGAGTGGGAGAATCCTAAATCAATATTGTCTCAGCATAACACAACTACACCCCTTTTATAGGTGTCATCTCCCCCATATTTCTACATCGATAAAATAAAAATAAAATAGTAAATCCTCCCATACCCCGAACAATCCACTGATTATAAGTCATAACTTGTAAGATCCTGACAGACATTACTCAACTGCTTAGAACTTTTCTTATCCCAAACCGACACATCTCACAACCCTTCTCTACAATAAGATAGAAAGTCTACCCAAAATAAACTAATATGCAAAAGTCAGGGTTGCTGTGTTAACCAACATTTTTTTAAGAAAAAGTCATTTTGAGTAGAGAAAGTCATTTCTGGAATGGGGTCACAGCTCCCTCTTCTTTTGAAGCCCTAGTCAAGTAAACACTTTCTAGGTCGAGTCACTTCTGCAATCAGGTATTACTCTCCTCCTCTGATTCAGAATCCGATTCTTTCTTCAAGTAATCCAGCTCAATTTTCGCGATTAGTTTAGCTGCATCAGCTGGATCCGCAAAATGATTGGATTTGGCTCCGTAGGCAATTTCCAAGCTCGCAGGCATGAGCAAAACTGAGAACCCCCAGCTGGCGTAGCTTTCTTCTGACTGCATTGAAAGCTTTCAGATGTTGTCGGGTTGCAAAACTGAGGTCAGGAAAGATATGGATCGAAGCTCTCTGCCACTGAGAAGGACTTCTTTTCCTGCCTTCCCGCAGAATGTAATCTTGCTCTTTAACAGAGCTAAGCACTACCAAATCTGCACGACTTGATGGGAGAGCTGGATCTGTGTGCAGGCGAGCCCCCTGGCATTAATCCTGTAGGCCCTCACCACCAAGATTTGAAAGTCCAGGTGGAGATATTCTGTCAGCCACTGCTCGAAAAAGCCACATATGTCTTTGCTCTCATACTCTTCAGGTAGCCCCAAAATACGGATATGGGATGCTTGTGTCCCATTTTCTAGATTTTCCAGTCTACGCCGCAGAAGCGTGTTTTCTTTCACCAGGCCGGATGTTGTAGTAAGCACCCTATGAGCCGTCTTGGATGCTCCATTCGCTGTTTCTTCTACTGATTGCAGTTTAGTTTCCAGTACAAGCAATTGAGTAGTGAATACATCCATTTTTTGTCTATGGATTGGATCGCTTTCAGTAAAGCGACGTTTGAGGGTTGATTCACCTGCCAGTCCTGAGGCTCTTTCTCTCTGTCATGGCCTACTCGGGTCTCTTTTTGCTTTGCCCCATCTCCTACGGATGTCATTTTAGTGTGACCCATGCCTCCAGCTGCAATAATTTGATATTGTTTTGATCCACAAGAGCTATTAAAGTGGATTATGAACCTTTGGAGAAGTTCTAGTCTTCCTCCGATGTTTAAATCTACTAAATATTAGAGTGGTAGTACAGAGCAATGGAGGATTACTGTTCTCAACTCGACTGCTGGCCACACCCCCCCATTGCTCTCCTTTTAATAAGATATTTTCCCCTGGTAATTAAATTCTGCATCCTGTTCTTTAAATTACACTACCTGTATTCCACAAACTGTATTACGACTTTTGTGAGCAGCCTGAAGAGTATGTTAGTCTTCTTAATAGATGCAACCAATTAAAACATCTTGTCCCAGGGCTGATTTCCTGCTGAAACGTCTGCAAATAAGCTTGTGGAGGTCAAAATGCACCTCAAGTTAGCCCCCTGTGTTCTAGATTAACCCAAATAGCTGCCTGTAATCATTGCAACACTATAAATATATAGATTTGCAAACTAAGGGATCCCAGTTTTACGTACAGCAAGCAAGTGGAGAAAGAAAGAATAGAAACAGCTGGCCCTCTGGCGCAGTGGTTGGAATTCCTTTTGCTACACCAGTGACCCGGGTTCAGGAATGGACCTGGGGAGCTGGAGTGCTGGCCAGGGGAGAAGGATTGAGCGCACTCAGTGCTGCTCTCTTTCTCCGGGGGGGAAGGTTGTGGTGAGTGCCCGGTGCACGTAGGACTCTTGGTAGAGGCCAGGAGAAATCACAAGCACCGGCATCTAAAGCCATTGAGGGGTGGGGCGGATGCTGGATGTCATTACACGTCCTTGCTCGCGGCCATTATGTATGATGCCCGCCCCTGGCCCTGATCAGCTTCTAGGCTGGCTCCCAATCTAGTCCCAAGATTGCGGCACTGAGCTCAAGTGCCGCAACCCCACCCCGAGGGGGAAAGCCGGGGGTGTGGGGAGTCAAGGTCAGTGTAGAAGTGGGGATCCAGGGGGCCGTGACTGGGGCAGATGTGTCGGTGGCTATGGGCATCAAAAAAAAACAGCAAGTGAAGGAAGGAAGAAAACGGGGGAATTGTGAGATCATCAGAGTGGCCATTTCCTAGGTGCCACAAGGAAAATTTGATTGTGCAATCAGATAGGCAAGGGATAGACCAGTGACAGAATAGAAGGGGACAGAAATTATCCTCACTTTTAACCCTCTCTGCATAACAAATGGGACAGGATCTTACACAACCCTGTCACATCCAGTAGATGTGGGATTTAGGGTCTTACCCAACCCTGTCCCATCCAGTAGATGTGGGATTTTTACATCACCAATAATATAACATGTAAATTACAAGTAAGCTACCCATTATTCTTTATCCCGTATCAGGTTACTGCATTAGCAGCCATACTGGCTCTGACTAGAATTTGTTTTGTTTAACAATCACTCACACATACCCTTAACAGCAATCTCCCAACCCGCTGTTCATCAGCAGTCTCAAAAATGAACTGTATCCAGTATGCAGAGTTAAACTCACTTCACCCATAGTAACTCTGGATAAACTTTCTTTTTCAAATAAATCTGTACCAGGTAAGCTTTGGGACTTCTGTCAAAATGTGCACTGCTCCTAATGAAAAGATAAAGTGTGTGTTGTTTGTGTGTGTGAAAATGGTCACTTTTTATGTTTGCTTGCACGCATGTGCAAGAAACATAGTGCCATCATCGGAGTTTTCGGAGGTGTGTCAGCCCTCTTCCAATTTAGTCAGTGTGTTTGCAGGCGCGGCTGCAGTTCTCCAATGCCTGCTGGAGCTGTCTATGACAGCTCCAAAATGCAGTGGCATACAGTTGAAAGGGGGAGCTACGCTTCAGTGAGCTGCGATCGATATCGCCTGCTCATGTCGCTCCCCTACACACACACCACACACACACACACATGCTGCTGCTGCTGCTCCCCCAGCGCCGCGCACTGTATAGCCGTCGGGGTGCCCAATCCCCGCCGGCTGTGCTGGCGCCTCAAACATGTTTTCATATGCCAGCTGGGTGCCCACCCCAGCGTAGCTATTGCCAGACAGCAACGGGTGCCCAACTCTCGCTGCTTCCACTGTGTCTCCCCCGAGTACAGGGTGCCACGCTGGGAGCCCACCCCAGCATGGCAACAGATGCCATGGCCGACGTGGTGCCCAATCCCCGCCGGCTCCACGCCTCAGCTATACTCCTTCTGCCATGCTGGGAGCCCACCCAGCATGGCAAACGTCCCCACATTGTCTTTTAAAAAACCTAAAGAAAAACGTCCTGTGAGTCTCCCTGCCCCCACAACCCGCATCCACCCACTGCGCACCTTGCCTCCCCACACCTCACCCCATACTTACCTCCGGAGTCTGGCGGGACGATCTTCAGTGGACGGGAACACGCTGCACCCTTTAAAGCCGACCCGCGAACTGAGGAAATGCCGGTAAGCTGTATAATGGGATAGATAGGGTTTTTCAACTTTGTTGCATATCTCAGGCATTTTTGAATTTTGCCAAATTTTCAACATGGGTTTTGGGACCCTCCTCATGAATTCTTGCACTGTCATGGTGTTACTCAGGTCGAAGGGTGATTTCGCAGCCACTGCGTGAAATCACCTTTCTGAACAATTAACGAAATGACACTGCCAGTGTTCATAAGGTGGGCTCTCAAAAAGCCTATTTTAATTGGTGGAAAATCTCTAAAAATGACTGTTTACTGCGAGACGCTGAGCAGCGTTCCCTACGCACGCTTGTAAGTTTGCTAAATTTCAATATTTTCACTCCAGATTTTCAACATTGCCATTTTACCACACCTCCTTATGAGCAGTACAGCTGTCATTTTTCACATCTCACCCAAAACATGTTTCCGCCCATGTAGTGCACAATGGCGCAGTCGGTGTGAGAAATCAATGTACGGGACACATTAAGAAAATCACAGTGACACTGTTCATGAGCAGAGGTCTTAAAATGGCTATGTTGAAAATTTGGTGAAAAAATTCCTAAACATGACTGTTTTACGAGCGTGCGTTGCAGAGTTCCTACGCACGCTCGTAAGTTCGCAAATTTTCAATATTTTCACTCCAGATTTTCAACATTGCCATTTTACCACACCTCCTTATGAGCAGTACAGTTCTCATTTTTCACATCTCGCCCACAACATGTTTCTGCTCATGTAGCGCACAATGGCGCAGTCGGTGTGCGAAATCAATGTACGGGACACGTTAAGAAAGTCACAGTGACACTGGTCATGAGCAGAGATATTAAAATGGCTATGCTGAAAATTTGGTGAAAAAATTCCCAAAAATGACTGTTTTAGGAGCACACGTTGTGCAGTTCCTACGCACGCTGGCAAGTTTGCAAATTTATAATATTTGCACACCAGATTTTCAACAGTGCCATTTTACTGCACTTCCTTATGAGCAGTACAGCTGCCATTTTTCACAAGTCGCCCAAAATGTGTTTCCGCACATGTAGCACACAATGGTACAGTCGGTGTGCGAAAACAATGTTTGAGACAGATTAAGAAAATCACAGTGACACTGGTCATGAGCAGATGTCTTCAAATGGCTATGTTGAAAATTTGGTTACAAAACTCCATAAAATGACTATGTTATGAGTGAGCATTGCGCAGTTTCCACGCAACCTCATAAGTTCATGAATTTGTAATATTTTCAGTCCAGATTTTCACCAGTGGCATTTTTCCACACCTCCTTATGAACAGTACAGCTGTCATTTTCCACAACATGACCGAAATGTGTTTTCACACTTTCAGCACAGAAATGCGTGGTCGCTGTGGGAAATCATTGTTCGGGACAGATAAAGAAAATCACACTGACACTGTTCATGATTGGAGGTCCCAAAATGCCCGTGTTAACAATCTGCTGTAAAAAAATCCCCAAACTAGTTACATTACGGGTGTGCGTTGCACAGTTTCTACGCACGCTCGTGACTTCACCAGTTTTTTTAAGATTTTCACAGCAGATTTTCAACATTGCCATTTTTTACACCTCCCATGAACAGTACCGCTGTCATTTTTCACATCCTGTTCGGAATGTGTTTTTGCACCTGTGATGCCAAATGCCATAGTCACTCTGCATAAGCAGTTTTCGGCTAACAAACTGATATTGCCACTGTTCATGAGGTGGGGGTCACAAAAAAAACATGTTGAAAATTTGGAGTGAAAATACCAATGAATACCTGAGGCGTTAGGGTTTCTGACCATAACGCCCCACCCTGTAGAGAATGACAGGCATCAGGGGTGTGACTTGGGATTCTTGCCTGTCATGCTCATACCATTCCACCCCCACCCACACCCTGCAGCCAGTGAGAGGCATTAAGGTGTGCCTCGGACTCTTCGGGCCCAAACTTCACCCCATTCTCCTATACCGCACCCATCTCATCGTATTTCCTGATGGAATGGGGTGTGCATAAGGGCCAAAGACCCCAAGGCACACCGTGACACTTGTTAGTGTCTGCAGGGTAGGGTGTGGTGAAATGACGTGGTCGTTATGCCTGACAACCCAAAAACACACCCCAATGCCTGTCACTCTCTGCAGGGTGGTGGTGGGGTTGGCTTCAGTTCAGTACTTCGCTGCCATTCCTATTATGCAGCTCTGTAACTTCTACACTACCAATGCCAATGCCAGCAAGCAAACATTCGGCATTGACAAATGCTTGTTCTTTTTAACTATGCCAATGTACAGTATGTAATGTAATGGTGTTCAGCTGTAACCCTTCTTTTTTAACTATGCCAATGTATGTAATATAATGGTGTTCAGCTGTAACCCTTCTGTTTACCTAAAGTGGGGCAGGGGTGCTGGAAACAGAATGCAAAAAGAAACTTCAGTGTCTGTACCAGCAGATCACTAAGCAGCACATCATCGTATTACCCTCTAGTTGTCCCCAATCTCCAGGCAGAGTTTTTTTTTACATTTTCTTTTAAACATTCAATTTTTTTTATTCCTCTTTAAACTTTCTCAAATTATTTTCTCATTTGTCTAGTTACCCACTTTATGCAGTGGTTCCTGCCATGATGCAATGCACTAACTTGCAGTAATTGACGTCACAAAATACTGCACTAAAGAAGGGCTTAATTGTCTTGGATTACACTGTTCCCTGCGGTATACTGTAGTATTTTATGGTATACTGCAGCATTACTGTGTTGCATCCTGGCTGGTGCTGCTATATGTGCAAAAAGATACATCAGGGTGTTTGCTGTGCTGTCACAATCACACTTCCAGAGGCTGAAGGAATCGACTTGCAGCATCTTGCCTCACTATGCCCCTGGGTGTGTGGTTGTAGTAGCATAACCAATACCCTGCCATGCCTTATTCACAGAGTCACAAATTCACTGAGTCATTGCCGACTGGGTAAGAAATATAGCTGCCTTTATTTTAGTTTCTGTTAGCAGTGCAAAACATATTGCTTCAGACCGATAGCAGTTCTGTGAGGTGTAGTTTTTAAGTTGCTTAGTAAGCTAGCTTGTACGTGTAGCTATATAAAAATACTACAGCAATTGAATAAATACAGCAGTAGTATGCCAGTTTTTATTTTTGACTGCTTGAGACCAGCATCAACTTCTGTGAGGTGTTTCTTATAGTTAGCCAGTAAGTTGAATGCTGCCCCCTACCAAGTAGTAGAACATTGATGTAGTTTTTTATACACACACAATATATATATATATATATATATATATATATATATATATATATATAATATAGAGCAAAATCTGTTTATTAGTATGTTGTACGCTTGACTCCATTAGCTGAGATTTGCTGTTGGTTGAAACTCCTTTACTCTTCGCTTCACTCCTCTCTAATCTGCATTGGGATGCGCATTGGGATCGCCAGCCCTAACTCCTCACCCCATGACATGTGTGTAAAGCAGCAGAAGCATAGAGAATGGGGTGAGGTTAGACCCACGATCCCAATGTGCACCCCATTGCCGGGTTGGGGGATGGGCGGGTCCAAGGGGGGTTTTCAACCCTAACAGCAAATTTCCTCACTTTTGTCGCTGTGGAACAACCCTAACTAATGCATTAAACAGAGTTTTTTGCCTCTAATTTCCCTTCTTTTTGAGAATGATAACGAGAAATAGTGAATGTAATGTAGCAGGAGCGTTGGTTTACCGGGTTTCGCCGCTTCCCGCTGCATAATGCAGCGTGAGCGCTGGGCCACCGCCACATGATGTGTTGTGGCATACTAACAGGACAGCAACGCAAACAGAAATGCTAACAGTGGCGCACATGGTAACACAAGCTACGAATGAGAACAGAAAGAGGTAACGCACATGGTGGCGAGGAGAATGGTCTGCCACGTGATGTGTTGTCACATAGTAACATGGTGCCTGCAAACAGAAATGTCAATGGGCATGGTGATGTAAAGTGAAACAGTAAGATAAACAGTACTGTAGACAGAAATGGCAAAAATAACAGAAACTCAAGCGCAAATGAAAACGCCAAAGGATAACGCATCATGGTGGCGCAGACGTCCAATGGTAAGTGAACGGTACGGATTCATAAGCGGAAAGGCAACAGTAACAGTAATGTAAGCCACGGCTGGTTTTCCCAAAACCTGCATTGAGAAAGACAGTGAGTACAAATAATGTATGCAAAATAATGAGTATCGGCGCAGAAAATGAGATCTTGGAATACTAAATACATTATATCTCAGGAACCGTCATGACGAGAAAAAATTTGAAAGTCATATTATTTACAACTGTCCTGGCTAATTTGAATCTTAGCCCCATCAGGGCTAGGAAGTTTTCCGACGAAAAGTCCGTATCTCACACCGTTTCAGAGATACGGGCCCTGAAAGGTGCGGCGAACGCCGTAATGTTATCCTATGGGAAAAAAGAAAAGTTCGGAGCGCCATAACTTTGCCTCCCTGTAATGTTTTTTCACCAAACTACTGAAAGGCACATCTGTGGGCTGTTGGCTGTCTTTCCTCCAAATTTCAGCAAAAAGACGAAACCGTTATTTTGCAGCAGGGCTCCAAATGATTTCTGGTAAGTGTCGGGCGCCGTAATGTTATCCTATGGGAAAAACCGTCAATTTTGGAGTGCCGTAACTTTTCCACCATGTGATATTTTTTCACCAAACTACTGAAAGGCACATCTGTGTACTGTTGGCTGTCTTCCCTCCAAATTTCAGGAAAAAAGACCAAACCGTTATTTTGCAGCAGGATGCCAAAGGATTCCTGTAATGCTTCAGGCGCCGTAATGTTATCCTATGGGAAAAACTGTCAACTTTGGAGTGCCATAACTTTGCCGCCGTGTAATATTTTTTCAATACAACACTGAAAGGCACATCTGTGAGATGTCGGCTGCGTTCCCTCCAAATTTCAGCCCAAAACTCCCAACGGTTATTTTGCAGTGCAGTGCCAAAGAATTGCTGTCATTTTCCCACAGACTAGAAAATTACTGTCGCAATTTGCGAAAGCTTTCGCAAAAATTTGCGACACTTTCGTGAGCACGAAAGTAATTTGCGAAAGTACTTTTTCCAGAAATTTGAAAAACATATTTCTGGGGTGTTTTACCACAAAATAAAGACATGGCAAGCATCCTCAGGGCCCGACTAGGTGAATACAAAAAAAATTAGGTTGCTAGAGGGTCCCAAATTTAAATGCCAACCATTTTTCTGATCACCAACTGAAAAACAAAATGGCCGATTTGCGAAAGTAACAGGCCCATTTGCGAAAGTAAAAATGCATTTGCGAAAGTGTTGAACTTTTTGTTAACTTTTCCCATTGACTTATAATAGGAAACTGTTTTTGAATAACTTTTGAACCGTTTAATATTTTTCACGAAATCTTTGAAAGGCACTGGGGACCCTGGCTGCACATTCCCTGAAGATTTCAGGCCAGTCCACGTAAACGTCGACCTGTAAGCGCGACCACAGAATTCCAGAAAAGCGTAAACGAGCGCACAGATCACACTTAATAACTCCGCAGCCGTATATCCAACCTGTACAAAACTTGGCAGATCCCAAGGCCTATGATTCTTGATCAGAAATTCCAAATTTCAGGCAAATCCATCAAACGGTTGCAAAGTTATTAAGGTACAAAGTTTGGGGGTTTAACATAGATATGGCTCCTCAACCCTAACTATGGTAGCACGGTATATATATATATATATACACATATATGGATAGCTGTATAAAGGGTGTACAAAACACTAAATGCAGTACAAAATCTGCAGACTTTTGGTAAGGGTCCCCGACATGGCCAACAACGGTCCAGGGGGGCCCAGGAATAAAAAAGGTCGACAACCACTGTCTTATTGCATACAGTATATAACCTGACATCCATCCAGTAAATTATTGGTTATTTTTCTGAATTCCCATGCTAAATCTATGTTAGCAAAGATCAATTGTTTCAGATAAAGAGGTAACAACGCCTTTTTTACCCTATCCCAAAAAAGGATATGCTACCCCAGTTAGGAGATCCTACATATATCTTATATTCATGACATATAAAATGGGCAAAGAAATCCCTGTGTCTTGATTGGCTGAGGCTTGGTTCTAGCCATTGCAGTAAGAGAGTACCACCACTGGCTAAAACAAGTCCCTGCCAACCAGGGCAACTCACAGAATTCATAAACCACCTATTTCCTAGTTTCCATCACAGGCATGGCTGCAGCCTTTACTCGTATATAAAAAAACTTTGACTTGGCCCTAAAAATAAAAGTCCATTAATTTAAATAAAGTAAGTAAATAATATAATGGTATTTACACTCAAGAGCCCCCCTTACACACATTCACAAATTTAAAAAAATCAAGTACTATTCAGAGTTTCCGTTTGCTGGTGTTTCTTTGATGACTATGAAAAATTCCCTCCTATCCCTACCACTTTGTCAGAGAACTCCCTGTTCCTTACCTGGCAAGAGATAAAATTGAGATTCTGGCTCCACTTCAGGCCTGTGTGTGTGTGTGTGTGTGTGTGTGTGTGTGTGTGTGTGTGTCTTTGTTTGTATGCCAGTTGAGCTCTGAAGAATGTTGAATTCATGTATTCCATGTTACCATTCTGTGGGTTGGGGGGGGCGCATTCTATTGCTGGAATAATTCAGAGCTTTGAATTCTTCTATTCCATGGTAAACATATAGGATAGTGCATGGGGAACAGTTGACAACAGGGCTATTCTTTCACCGAGTTGGCATTATGACGACGGATTACTTCAAGAGCGCAGCTTAAGAGGTAATCCGTCATCATAGTGCCAACGAGGTGAAAGATTAGCCCTGTTGTCAACTGTTCCCCATGCTCTTTTCTTTATAGTGTATGGTGGAACGTCGTTTTTTTTGGGGAAAAAACAAGCATTTGTCAATGCCGAATGTTGCTTGCTTGTATGTGCTGTGTAGGTATTTGGAAGTCAGTGGAGTGCAAATATTGAAAATTTGCAAACTTGTGAACGTGCGTAGGAACTGCGTAATGCAGGCTCGTAAAACAGTCATTTTTAGGATTTTTTTCACCAAATTTTCAACATTGCCACTTTAAGACCTCTGCTCATGAACAGTTCACTGTGATTTTCTTAATGTGTCCCATACAGTGATTTCACACACCGACTGCACCATTGTGCGCTACATGGGCGGAAACACGTTTTGGGCGAGATGTAAAAAATGACAGCTATACTGCTCATAAGGAGGTGTGATAGAAACACAATGTTGAAAATCTGGAGTGAAAATATTGAAAATTTGCGAACTTACGAGCATGCGTAGGAACTGCGCAACACACGCTCATAAAACAGTCATTTTTAGGAATTTTTCCATCAAATTTTCAACATAGGCTTTTTGAGAGCCCACCTTATGATTTCTGGCAGTATCATTTCATTAATTGGTACTGAAAGGTGATTTCACGCGGTGATTGTGAAATCACCCTTCGGGCCCGATTAACGCTATGACTATAAGAGCATTCATGAGAAGGGGTCCCAAAAACCCCATGTTGAAAATTTGGTGCAAAAATTCCAAAAAATGCCTGAGATATGCAGCAAAGTTGAAAAAACCCTATTTATTACATTATACAGCTTACCGGCATTTCCTCAGTTCATGGTCGGATTTGAAGAGTGCACACGTGTTCCCGGTCCACCGAAGATCGTCCCGCTGGAGTCTGGAGGTAAGTATGGGGTGGAGGGTGGAAGGGCAGGTGCTGTGGGTGGGTGCGGTGGGGCAGAGAGCAGAGGTACCATTTTTGTGTTTCAGGGTTTTTTTTAAAAAAGGACGACGATGGAGGACGCTTGCCACGGGGTGGGCTCCCAATGTGGCACAAGGACGGCTGTTTGGGGGGCATGGAGCTGACAGGGATTGGGCACCCCTGTCTGCGATAGCATCTGTTGCCACGCTGGAGTGGGCTCCCAGCGTGGCACCCTCTACTCTCTGGGGAACAGTGGAGCTGGCGGGGATTGGGCACTCCCGTTGGCTATATGATGTGTAGCCACGCTGGGGTGGGCACCCAGTGTGGCATGTGGAACTCTGTTTGGGGGGCGCACAGCCAACGGGGGATTGTGCACTCCCGTCGGCTATACAGTGTGTGCGTGGGGGGGCGAGCACACGGTACGCGTGTGTGTCTGTGTGTGTGTGTGTGTGTAGGGGGAGCGTGCATGAGCAGGCAATATCTTATCGCTGCTCACTGAAGCATAGCTCCCCCTTTCAACTGTACTCCACTGCATTTTCGACTGCTGTCATAGACAGCTCCAGCAGCCTTTGGAGAACTGTGGCCACGCCTGCAAACGCACTGACTGAATTGGAAGAGGGCTGCCACACCTCTGAAAACTCGGATGATGGCACTATGTTTCTTGCACATGCGTGCAAGCAACATAAAAATCACTACAGCATGTTTCTGCTTCAAAACATTTTTACTGGGTTACTAGAAGGAAAAAAAGAACTTTACATTTTGAACGTTTTCATGCTTGACATTTTAACTGTTTAAGAACTTTACATTTTGAACGTTTTAAAGCTAAACATTAGTACTGCCGCCAACATTGCTGCTTTCGCTATGTGTCCTGTCTATGGAGTGAGCCCTAACTGTCAAATGCTGCTCGAGGACACAGTGTGTGACGTGTGCAGTGCAGTAGAACAAAAAATCATTCTGCTGCACTGCGAACGTCACTAGTATAGGAGAACAACATTTCGACAGCGATGGATTTTGGTGGAGAACGACATTCCACCACACACTATAATCACACAATGTATTGAGTGTGAAGAAAGACAGATGACTGACAGATGAAAAACATCTGTGGAAGGACTATTTTACATTATTTAGCAACATTTTAGTATATTGTTTTATGACTTTGAAAACTTTCAGAATATTCTTTTTTTCAAAGTTGCCTATGGGCCCATTTTATATAAGCAATAAGACATGGCTGGGTGTTGGTAGTACTGAGATACCTGCACACCCAGAGGCTGAAGGCATTCGACCTGTGGTCTCGTGCCTAACTACACCTCTGGGTGTGCGGGTATCTTAGTACTACCAACACCCAGCTATGTCTTATTGCTTACTTCTTGGACCAAGATAAATAAGAAAACCACTGTATCGTAAAATGAGAAAACAATTTCAGTTATTCAGTTAACTATTCAAGCAGTACTGGCAGAATCAATGCTATACAGTATTGGCAAATAGTAAGTACAGTGGTTAGGTAAAAGTCTCTTTCCCTCCGGGGGGGAAGGGGTACTGAATTCTTTGAATTATCCTTTCTTATTTGGTGAACAGTTTTATAACAGAAGTCCCAACAGAGAACAGCATCAATATAAGGCTGGTTCAAGGTTGGTATACAGTTGTAAACTGACCTTATTAGTGAATGGAGGCTAGAACAATTTTGCACCAACACACTTTAGATGATGGCTTCATAGCTGTTTACACGTATTGGATCATTAGAACAGTTCATGGAGGTGCTGTAGTTAGGTGCATGTGTATACCTAGAGACTTTTAACCCTCAATCCTTCAGATAACTCTCACAGCATTTATTCCTTGCCAAAGATAAGCAGTCAGTTAGTCTGAAAAGGGTTGCAGTAAAGTAGCCTGGGATTGTGTAGTCGTCTATGGTATCTTTATGCTAGTAGGTAGGCACTCTCTCTCTCTCGGTGGTCCTTTGCTGCAAGAAGGTACAGTAACTACAGGTAGTGAGTGTTGCTGCTAGGTTCCTTGCTTCTGTGAGTCATGAGACTGATGGTGACTTGGGGTCCAGTTCTGAAAGGGTTACATCTGATGCAAGGCACTTGTGCCAAACAGCAATGATGCACACTGCACCTTGCGTCATTGTTTGCGGCATTTCCTATTCTGGTATGTGGTCTGTGCCAGTAAGGTAAACCTCTGTGTCAAAGGGGTGCTGTGCCACCCTTGTGACCTGCATCTTAGTACGCCAGGTCACAAGGCGGCTTGTGCCATGGTGGGGCTGCAACATCCGCCGATTTTGAATTCCAAAAGACCCACCATGGTGGTAGGAAGGGGGCATGTTAGACCAGCCAGGAGGTGGTCTAAACCCCTTGCAGCAATGCCCCTCAGGGTTGGGAGCTGGTGAGGGGGCTCCGTATGTGAGGTCCAAGGGTCAGTAGGGACAGGGGTGTACTGCAGAGGTGTTGGGGAGCAAGTGTGTATGCCGGGGGGGGGGTGATCGGACACCCAGTGGGGGTGATAGTATTATAGCACTGAATACACCAGTAGGTGGCTAGTGCTGGTAAGGGCACCCCCACTGGGTGCCCGATCATCTCTCCAGCATACGCACAAGCTCCATAACGCCCCTATGGTACTCCCCTGTGCCAATTCTGCCCTGGGGTACTCCGGGCATTGAGGATCATCTTGTGTCTGGTGGGATGGGGTGGGTGGATCCATCTCTCAGGTCCCACAGGTGCGCCTAGCATTTGGCACTAGCCTGCTGTTGTGGCATTTCCCAGGTGTTGTGGAGCAGGGACCCATGATGTTCCAGAATTGCGCGCATGGTCCCTGATGCACCGGGTATGTACTGCAGCCCTAGATTGCCGGAACTTTTCTGTGATCTAAGGGCTCTTTCGGAATTGGGCCCCTAATGTTTATTTATTCCTTCAATTAGCCCATAAGCTTGTGGTGATGTTTGTAGACTGGTTGTGTCTTTCTTTGCACTTAGCAAACTATTCCTTTTTTTATACAACTAATTTCATGTAGCAAGGATATCCACTCCCTCTGTAAGCAGACTAGGAGATGTGGGTTTTCTGTACCCCTTGATGTTAACATCTCCTGGGTTTTGAAGTTATAAGGTGATATCTAAAATTAACAAGTGACTCATTTACCACATACAGTATGTGAACATGAGATTTAGATCATCACTGTTGGGCCAAGACATGAATCCCATTTTTTTTTCAATAGTCCATTGCCATACTCAGACAAAATCATCAATGTACCTGTAGCATTTGATAATGCCTGTGTATGGGTTCTCAAGGGGGTTAAGGACAGTGTCCTCCTCCCCCATCCGTGAAATAAATTAGTATTAAAAGGGACCCTTGAAGCCCCAATAGCTGTTCCATGGGTCTCAAGGTAAAAGATTCCTTTGAATTCAAAGCTGCTGTGGGTGAGGACTAAGTCCAAGCTGCCTAAAATAATATGTGACATAGTTTAAGATTTATATTGACTTTTCCACAAAAAGTATTAACAGCCCTGTTCTCTTCTGTGGTGGATGGAGGTGTATAGTAACTCAGCATCAGTACTGAGTCACAACAGATCCTTTTCCCTTTTAAATTCTTTGAACATGTCCAGGACATCTATGGTGTTTCTGAGGAGGGATGTGAGACTCTTAAAATGACTTTGTAAGAAAAAGTCAACAAACTTATGTACTTTATCTGTGAGGTATCCCACCTCAGAAACAATAGTATTTATTTATTTATTTATTTGTTTTACAATTTTTGGCCAGGAAAGACACACTAAGCCAAAGATTGCTTCCAGGTATGTTCTCGGAGCTCAGGTAAGTTAGGTGACTTGCTCATGGTCACACACTATACAAGTGGTGGTTGTGGGATTCAAACTCAGTGCCCTGGATTTGCAGCTTAGTGCACTTAATCAATACGCTGTACATTATAATACATCCAGGAGGGCTCGTATTCATTTTGAGTAGTACATAAAATGTGGGCTTAATGGAGGTTTCCATCCACAAGAAGTCAAATTTATCCTACGTAATTGTTCCTGCAATTTCCAATGATTCCAGCAGCTCTTCCTTAAAGGTAGTGAGAGGATTAGAAGGCAATTTTCTATCATTTCTTTCATCAGACAAAAGGTCTGTGACTGGAGGCAGTATAGCACAGTAGTCTAAGGCTTTGAGCTGCACATTTGGTGACATCCAGCAGACCAGATCTGGGTTTAAATCCCACAGCTTCCACTTGCATGCTGTGTGACCCTGAGCAAGTCACTTAACCTCCTTGTGCTCCCAGGTCGCTCCAGTAAAAAAGCTTTCAGCTTAGTATGCCATACCTGGTTAAAAAAAAAATATATCGCAGTACTGATCCTTCTGTAGGACTGCACTATTACACCCTTTATTAGCAGGTTTAATTATAATATTTGTAGTCACATAATTCTTGTAAAGCCTGTAATTCACCAGCAGTGAGATTGTAGGATCTCAGTGTGTAAGACCCTGACAGAATACCCATACCTTGCTTTTCAGCTGTGTTAGCAAACTCTTAGTAGCATTGTTATCTAGTGGGCAGAATGGGGATTTAGATGGGCACCACTTCTGAGGCTTGAGACCTAGGAGCCATCATTAGGGACACCTTAAACAAGCACGCCAGTGTAGCAAGGCTTACAGTGAGGCAAACAGGATGCTTTGGTGTGTAGGAAGAGGTACTGACAGCAGAAGAAAGAAGGTGTCACTCTCTTTCTGTAGATCACTGGTGAGGCTGCACCTTGAGTACTGTGCCCAGTTCCAGTGGGCGGCCGGTCAAAGTGTTACAATCGGAGGCTGTCATCATTTCGTTCATGCTTTTGGGAATGAAGCTGTGTGGCAGGACTGTCTGCTCTGTTCCCTGAAATGACCTGCAATGCTAATTCCCTTTTGGGAGTTATGGGGGGGAGGGTAATGGGAGCTAGCGGGTGTGTTGGGGGAATTGCAGTTTGGAACGGCCACTTTAGGAATTCTGCCAGGGAGGTGGGTTGCTACTGGTTTGTCACAGGTGGGGAGGCTGGTTTTGCAAAAAAGAAAATGGTAAAAATTATCTAATAAACTTTTGTGCAAGGGTCATGGGGGAGGGAAGTGGGGACTAGTGGGTTTGTTAGGCAGAGGATAGCAACTCAGACCTGGAACAGTGAGAGGTTTCTCCCTGAAGTAACACTGAACTACCCCTACCCTATCCTATCCTTTGCCAGGTCATTTGTCCCCAGGTGGACAATAGCATCTACTGTAACTCCCTCCCATGACCTGCCACCCTAGTGATCCTGTGGGTTCCATGTGATATGAGCGATGCCATAATAGTGATATTATAATGAATGAGTGCACATCACCAAATTCAAGAATGGTGATGTGCACTACAGTGGAACCATAAACAGTAACGGTCCTCAACAGTCTCTCCGGGGGCAATATGTATTAAAATTTTTATGTAGGGAGCTATGTCCCCTGCACCCCCATTATTATTATAATCAACTCAGGGGCTGACAATGGGGTACAGGAGAAAATTCAGGAGGGAGATATTGGGGTGGGGAATCAAGTCATCAGTGGAGAAATGTGGAGGGGTAACCTGCGGACAGGGGACCACATTCAGGAGGGAGGGGGCGTATAGTGCACAAATTCGGGAGGTCGGGAAATGCGATAAAACAAACTTAAGTACCTAAACAACACAAAAAAACACTATTCCGACCCACCTTGCTAGCTCCGAACCTGGGTCCTTCCACACAGAGGCAGTGACTGTTACCACAGCACCAAACAGTCAGTTGGGAACTGCCTGGCCAAACAACCTACCATATCCTCATTCACTATAGCTCCCTGTCACAGTCTCTGTATTCTTCCTGTCACAGTTCTTGTACTCTCACACTCGCTGTTACTGCCCCTCGCTATCCTTTCACACTCGCTCTTATCACAGGCGATCAAACTGAGTCGTTCAATTTGACTTGCCCATATCATGACATACTATCCTCTGGACCCGCTTTCCCTCCCTCCGAGCTGAAGCACCTAGAAGGCACTATATTTCCCTTTCCCCTCAACTTCTCTCAACCAAGTCTATCCCCCAGTGATAGAGTCCCCCACCAGTAGCTGCTTCCTCCTCAGCTGGGAGCCTCTTTCTCCCACCTTGGAGCCTCCCCTTCTGAGGACCCCCACATCCTCTTTTGCCACTGCTTTTGGTGCCTCCTCCTGGCTGTCCCATCTCGCCAGTACAGTGAAGAAGTTTCATAGCGGCACAGGCTGAGGAGTGTGCTAATATTTACAATTGATGGTAAATTTGCACCCAGTTTGGGGCTACAATTAAACTATGCATATATGTAACCCCTAGGTGGCGCTATCCCAAGGGCTACTACCCCTGCCTGCTTGGCTAGTAGCAGGTTAAGGGGCCTGAGTTCTGAAACGGGTGCCTCCACCCAGAGGTCAGGTTTGGTAGTGGTCAAGCTAACCTGGGTACAGCCCTCCGGGACACTGTAACCCCCCTGTTTCCTTACTAGTGGCCAGAACAATACACAATATAGAGGATTGTGTATGAGCAAGCATACACACAAGGCAGTTGTGATCGAGAGGTTTCCGCGGTAACCAGAGACCCTCGAGAGCGATTTCGAGAGGTCCGCTACCACGGAAACCTCGAGATCTAACAACTGCCTTGTTTGTGTATGCTTGCTTATACACAATATTTTATAGTGTATGGGCAAGCATAAGCAGCGCTCTGTGATCCCCCAAACAAGTCTACCTCTTAAAATAAGGCTTACTTAGGGATGTGTAGCAGCGCGCAGACTCTGCATCGCCGTGGGCTGCTCAATTGCGCATGCGCGAATACATTTGATCTTGTTGTGCTGCACCGGTGACGTACTCGGTGCAGCACAACAAGATAGTGACGCACTGAGGCAAGCACAACAACACTGTTGGAAGCATGGATTTCCATGCTCAACAGCGTTCTACCATACACTATAATCACTTTCACAATACCCCTGATACACCACACAAGTACCCACACCGTTTGCACTTACCACCAGGGCTTTCCTCTGGCTCGGCCCTGGGGACCCCATGTAAAACAAGATTATACACAGCAAATAGCAGCAGTACAGTACTCTTGCACAAACTGGAACCACAGTCTGGGTAAATGCAAAAAAGAGTTAGATCTGATTTATTTAAGGGACTTGAACAAGGGAGGGGTGTAATCAGGTTAATTTGCTTAAAGGCTCTTTCAATCAAACAGTAATGCATGCACTTCAGGGTCCATAAACAATCACACACTCTGGGTACCCAGATGGAGAATGGTGGGCTAGCCAGGAACATTGCAGCTGGTTGTGGCCCTGTGATGGAAGAAAACAACATGCACAATACACACTATTTGTAATACGGAGCCAGAGGGCTCAGTTAGTGGAAAGAAAGCAACATGACAATCAGATGACACACTTTTAGATTAGGCTGTTGTTGCAGGGAACTACCCTGATGATTACTCACGATACCCAAGACTGGACACAGGCTGGACGAAAATCAAGACAGCAGGTGGTTAATCTGGAGTGCCAGGAGAAGCAGGGCCCACACGATTCACCAAGGCGTCATTCCTGTTCAAGCGTGGAGCAGGGGGCTGATCCCCAAGCAGGTCTCTTGTCGGTGGCTTTCTCTGTGTAGTGGGGTAGTCTGGCAGGGCCAGTGTGGTATGGCCCAGGCTGAATGGAGATGAATGTAGATTCAGTCCGATTTGGCTGGATAAAGCTTCCAGCAAGCAGAACACAGTTCACACAGTGGGGAACCAAATGATGACCCACTTTCAATAAAACAGCACATTTACATATAAAGGACTCTATGGTACCAGCAAGCAGAACACAGTTCACACAGTGGGGAACCAAATCATGTCCCACTTTCAATACACAGCACATTTACATGTAAAGGATTCTACGGTACCAGCAAGCAGAACACAGTTCACACAGTGGGGAACCAAATCACGACCCACTTTCAATACACAGCACATTTACCCGTAAGGAAATTCTACTGTACCAGGCAAACCACTCTCTGGTCATGATTGCAAAGTCTCTGCACAAACCAGGAATTCAAAAGCAGCTGGAAATCCTGACAAGCCGATCGCATTCAGCAAAATCTTCGGTCTTCTTCAGGTATGAGCCTGGTAAAAAATCAGTGGCTTACTTCATTCTCACAAACTTGGATTTAGACCAAAATAATTCTCTTCTCTCCCTCTCAGGGGCAGCAGGCAGACATGCAGGCCACAACTCAGGCCTTTCCACAGTTCTCCTGCGTGAAACTACTTAGACAGCTGCTTGACTGTCTCAAGTGGTTGCGTCTTCAGCTCCCAGCTAAGATCTGATTCAACCGCCAGCAAGCCTGGGACTTTCCCCAGAATCCAAAAGGTTTGGTTGGCTGATCTGTCTGTCAGTCACAAAAAAAGCTCCCCCTTCAGGTGCAAAAAGGCGCCAAAAGCCCAAAACTACAATTCCTACAGATTTTGACTCCAGACAGCTCCTGGGTCCCACCAGAAATGATTGGTCCAATTCGGCAGTCCAGGACCAAGATAGTGGAGATAAACAAAACAGTCCTTGCTGCAAAGAAGGCAGGTTAGACAAACTACATTATCATTAACACTCTAAATGATTTTCAGCAAATAGTTACATCTTTCAACAGAGCTCGCTATCAGTTTACTTATGACTGCAATCCAGGCAGCTCTTAAAGAGACAGTGCACAGAGGCTATACAGGCTATACAGGCACTCTCTGGCAATCACATTTAATCTGCTAAAACGCAGGACACCAGCCTGGCAGTGAGCATTTAGGCAAGCTCAAGGAAGACTTTTCGGGAACCCTCATTTGTAAGGGGGTTACACCCTTCCCTGCCTTGGAAAACTTGGCATCCGCGTCAAGTCTGTACCATCATGCATCAGTTAACATAAACGTATTACTTTACTATACATATTCACTACACTTCATGATACTATAGCCATCCTGACAACACATGGTGCCTATATCACACAGGTAAATTGAACTTTACTATACTGAATCAGGTAATAACTTCTTGCATCTTAAACAATGCAAGAGGGGGCCCTTCCCTATCAGTTAACTTGGGGCTAGAGGGGGCGGGGGCACCATGGTGAGAGGGAAAGACAAGTAACCTGGAATTGGCTGTCAAGTTCAATTTGGGCAGTGAGCTTGGTGAGACATAAACACCTTTGTGCAGCACATTGAGAGGCAAATCCACTGGCCTCCCGGGAGAATCATAACTGAAGCGTACTACTGGCTTGACAGCTCGGACAGTCTTTCTGAGGGGGACAACTACAGTCTCTGTAATCTCAGCACTGGTCTGGGGACTCTTGTCACTTGTGAGGGGTGCCTCTGCCTGGATGGAAACTTCCAAACTTGGGGCACTGTCGGCTCCTTGCTCTGCAGGCTCTGTTTCTACAACACTTGTCTCATTTTGCGAAGGCTCAGGCACAATCAAACTTTGAGGCACTGAAGGGGGGTTGTCAGCACTCTCATGGTGTTCTTCAAATTCTGGTATGTCACCAGAAAGACTCATTCCATCAGCCCCTCCCTCAGGCAAATCATACAGTTCCACAATACACAGAGACTCAGCATCTTCAGATGTGATACTTTGCACTTCACTTTCAGGGAGCATTGTTTCCAAGGACAAAGCCGGTGGGGGCTTGGCAGTCCAGAAGGCCCAGCTTCATCCCCACAATTAATCATGGGGTTACCTCGAAACAGCTGACTCAGTTCATAAGAGGGGTAATAGGCATAGTCGCACTCACTTTCGTCAGAAGTGGACTGACAGTCACTATCATTCTGGGCCTGCTGCAGAGGAAACCTTAAATCTGTGACCACTGGGATAGGTTGACTCTGCCTCTTTCTTGCAGCAGCATGATTCACTGGCCCAGGGGGCTCTGTTTCTGGGGGTTCAGCCTCAATCATGACTTGGCCGATAGGTAGCAAGTGGTTACGGTACATGGTCTTGAAAGCTTTGGAGTTGTTCTCTGGGTGCAACTTGTAGACAGTTAAATCATCCAACTTTCAAACTACTGCATGGGGAAGATGGTGCCACAGATCAGCAATTTTGTGTTTACCATGCTGTCCCAAATTGCGTAATAACACACAGTCTCCAGGTCGAAGCTCTTGAGCCTTTACTTTTTTATCATGCCTCTCTGTTGGCTAGATTTCTCTTGGCGGCCATTGTCTGGGTCAATTTATAGGCATGGTTCAATTGAGCTTTCAGTTTTTGTACATATTGCAAGTAGTTTTTGGCTCGGACCCCATCTGGAGAGACCCCAAAACAGACATCAACTGGCAGCCAGGCCTCTCTCCCGAACATGATGCAGTAGGGGGAGAACCCAGAAGCATAATATTTCGTGCAATTGTATGTATGTGTGTACCAAGGTGCTAATCTGCTGGCTCCATTTATGCTTGTCTTTTGGGTGGAGGGTGCCCAGCATGTCTAGAAGGGTGCAGTTAAAATGTTCTGGTTGAGGGTCTCCTTGCGGGTGATGGGGGTGGTTCTTGACTTTTGCACCCCCCATAGAGAGAGCATTTCTTTGATTAGTCGACTCTCAAAATCTATGTCCTGGTCAGAATGGATCCGCTGGGGGGCACCATAGTGGACGAAGAAATTTTCCACTAGCACCTTGGCCACAGTAGATGCCTTTTGATCTTTGGTGGGAACAGCTTGTGCATACCGTGTGAAATGATCCGTAACCACTAACACATTGCCAATGTTCCGCTCATCAGGTTCTAAACAGAAGAAGTCTATGCAGACTAGTTCCATGGGGGTGCTGGTAGTAATATTAACAAGGGGGGGCAGCCCTCTGAGGCAGGGCTTTTCTTTGCAGTTAGCGACTACAAGTCTTAACATTTTGGGCCAGTAGAAGCGAGATCATACCAGGTCAAGGGTTCTGTCAATACTGAGGTGCCCCATGTAATTGTGGAGGGGAGGGACCTCAGTACCAAATCTTTAAAGGCCGTGGGCAGGACCAATTGTTGCTTGTCTACTTTGCCACTATGATCTACTGTCTTTCTATTCAACAACTGATTGAGCAACTTCAATCTGGGGCCTTCTTTAAACAATAAAGCAGTTCGCAAGTCAGTGGAACGTAACTTAGACACATCTTTCCCCGCACGCAGGGCATCAAGTGCTGGCTGAACCATAGGATCTTGGGATTGAGCCCACTGAATGCCATCATTTTCAAATTGAGGTAGTGCACTAATATCTAGAGCAGAGAAGTGGCAATAAGTAGCTGGTATGCAGGTGTCAGAAGGGCCCAAGCAATCTACTAAACAGTCAACCGTGTCCGCAGACATCTGTTCATCTCTATCAAACTTTTGGCACAATGCTCGAATATCAGGTTCAGACAGCCTGACCCAATCACTCTTGGAAGTGAGCCTTCGTGATAGGGCATCAGCACCAATATGGTTCAGGCCCAGTCTGTATTCGACAGCATAATCATAGGTTGATAATGCAGAAAGCCACTGGTGCTCAGTGGTGTCTAACTTAGCTGAAGTCTGTACATAGGTCAATGAGTTATTGTCAGTCTTCACCAATATCTTTGCCCCATAGAGGTACTCATGAAACTGGTCAACGATGGCCCATTTTAGCGCAAGGAACTCCAACTTATGCACAGGGTAGTTTCGTTCGGACGGGGTCAAGCTCCTACTGACGAAAGCTACTGGTCTCAGGCCATCCTCATGGTCTTGATACAGCACTGCTCCTAGACCCTGCAGACTAGCATCCGTATGCAGCACATAGGGTTTGGTGGGGTCAGCATAGGTGAGGATGGGGGCATGGGTGAGCTGGTATTTGATCTCATGGAAGGCTGCTTCACAGTAGGGCATCTAGCGGGGCCCAAAGAGTTCACCTGGGTGGAAGTATACTTTTTCTGGTTCTTTAACGGCCCCTTTTTTGTATTTACGATTGGTAGGAGGGTAACCCTGGGTAAAGTTCATGAGTGGGCGAATCACCTTGGAATAGTCTTTTATGAACCTGCGATAGTAGCCACAGAACCCCAGAAAACATTGTAGTTCTTTCAGATTATGGGGCTGGGGCCAAGTAGTCAGTGCTTCAGCCTTACTGGGATCAGTCTCTATCCCTTTTGTAGATACTATGTGCCCCAAATACTTCACGGAGGTTTGGAAAAGCTGGCACTTGTCAATGGACAGCTTGATGCTGAAGTCTTCCAGTCAGTCTAGGACTTTAAACAGTCAGTTCTCATGCTCCTCTAAGGTGCTTCCAAACACAATGACATTGTCCAAGTACACTAGGCATTCCAGCAAATTCATATCTCCCACCGCATGTTCCATTAGTCACTGAAAAGTGGCCGGGGCACCTGATATCCCCTGTGGCATCCTCAGAAACTCGTAGAACCCCAATGGACAGATGAAGGCTGTTTTCTCATGGTCTTCCAGGGCCATTGTGATCTGGTAGTATCCGCTGTGAAGATCCATCACCGAGAACCATTTGCTCCCATTCAAGCAGTCCAGGGCATCTTGTATACGAGGCATAGTGTATTGGTCTGGGATGGTCCACCGGTTAAGGGTTTGATAATCAAAACACATCCTCACAGGGGGCATGGCTTGACAGCAGATCGGAGCAGACATTTCCTTTTAGAGCTCTCAAGGATCTGAGCTAAATATAAGATACAAAATCAATTAAAAACAAATGTTCAATGCCCCATAAAATCTTCAACTGCCTCTACAGCTTTAGAAGCCAGAAATGGGCAAACAGCGAAATGCAGCGCCATCAGCCAACTTCTTTAAACCGAAGTTGAATGCTTCACGTGGCGGTGGGCCGCAGCAACCCAAAGAGGCCTCTGGTAATAGTGGTCGGACTGGCTCCGACGAGGTTTCCCTAGGCACTGTTAACTCTACACTGGTGCAGCTGGTGAAAACAGTGAGGGACATGGATAAGAAGTTGGACGTTCTTACCCCTCGAGTAAATGCTTTGGAGAAGATAGTTGACGAATGTGAGCGGACAGTGCAGTGGATCGAGGGGGCTTCTCTCAAGTCCATTGATGCAACTACTAAGCTGGTAAAGGAAAATTCCCTGCTCTGTCAACGTCTCGAAAATGTGGAAAATTTAGCAAGAGAACGCAATAGCCGAATTCTTGGACTGCTGGAGCAGTCCGAAGGGGAAGACCCTCTATCCTTTGCCCTAACTATGCCACCACAGCTTCTTGAGATGTCTGAAGAGGACTCACCACTTGCCTTCGAAAAAGCATATCGCATCACTCCTCGTCGGGCAGGGCCCAATGCCATGGGTCTCCGTACTTTTCTTGTGGTGTGCACTGGAGTAGGAGTTCGGGACAAGATTCTTTCTATTGCTAGACGCAAGAGGTATTTGCGTTATGGCCAAGCAGACCTGTCTCTATTTCCCAACTTATCTTACTCGACCAGGCAATGCAGAAAAGCATTTGATCGTGTGCGAGCTATGCTGCGATCTTTGAAGATACAGCACCAGCTTCTTTTGCCAGCTAAGCTGAAGGTACACTGGAAGGGCCATACATGTTTATTCAATGATCCATCAAAGGCCTATAAGCTGCAAGAGAAGACTGAAGCTAAGCTGACTGTAACCAAAGATAATTCTTCAGACGATGATGCACTGGTGGGGGAATAACTTGCAGTTGGACAGTGAGTACAACATGGGGTCCCTCCTACATAGTGCATTTGGAACCCTAATATCTGAGAAATGAGACTTTCTGATGCTTTGGGCCTTGGCTTCCATAACTGGACTTAAATGATGGGTTCTGTGTTAGATTTTTTTTTTGTTTATTTCTATGGGGCAATACTCCGTAAGTATATTTTAGTGGGGCACATTTAATGATCATGTTTCTGCTTTTCCAATCTTAAAGAGGGCTCAACCTATGGGAATTAATACTTACTAGTTTTTAGTAAAATAACAATGTGGGATAATGTGGGTCTATGGCCAAGATGTTAAAAAAGGCATTACTTCTGTACTTCCTTTAATATATCCTTGTTAAGCTCTGCACTGTCTTATGCTGTTCTAAATAGACATAATCTTTCCTGATATAATTAATGGTAGTTCCCCTATTACTGTGACATTTGGGAGGATGTCTAAATAATCCTTAGTAAGTGGATGTTTCTGGATTACCCATTTATGTATTCCTCTGTGCTCTTGTATTGTAAGTTTTTGCTAAAACTTATAAATAAACAATTAAAAAAACAAACAAAAAAAAAAAAAACATCCTCACAGACCCATTCTTCTTACAGACAACCACAATGGGAGAGGCGTATGGGCTCCTGGATTCTTGTATCATGCCAGCAGCGAGCATTTTCCGCAGGTGTCTTCTCACATCATCTATGTCTGCTGGGGCTAGGCGTAGGGAACTCTCTCGAAATGGCTGTTCATCGTGCAGGCGTATGTGATGCTCTGCACCCTGGACGCATCCCACATCCCATTCCTTCAACGAAAACACTTGGTCTCTCTGGGCAAGTCTCTTGCTAATTCTAGCCTTCCATTCAGCTGGCAATGGGGAGTCACCAAAGTCAAACAAGTCTGGGGCAACTCCTTCTCACCAGAGTGCTTGTTGCTGGGCAATACTGCAGTGTCTGTGCAGTGTACCGAAGCTAGGGTGCACACTCTGTTCACCCGGATCTCCCGATCTGACACATTGTGAATCTGGACCATCACTTGTCGTGCGTAGGCATGGGCACAAGCAGGCAAGATGCTGGGCTTGACCAATAATCCTTCTGGCAATTTTCCATCACCTAGTGCATCCAACATCAGTCTTTTGTTCTTGACATCTTTCTGGAGGCGGACCTCCTCTTGAATGGTACACTGGGCATTAGGGGCCAGTACCATTGAATCGGGATCCTTCTTCCACACAATCCCCACCAGTTCATCCTGGTCTACTTCCTTGGGTTTCTGTTGCAAATCATAGGCCCTCTTGATCAGAGCTCGAATTCTCAGGGCCCTCTCAGTCCATCGCCCTTGTTTCTCATAACAGAGTTACGCCAGTCTCCCAAACATATGGGTGTTTGTCCCAATTAACAGAGGGACCCCATCATACAGTCTGGTGGGGGGACACACTAGGGACAATGTCTCTACTCGCTCCTCTACAATCGTTACAGTTGCAGGAAAAGACAACCAGAGGTGGACATACCCTAGGTAGGGATAAGACTTGTCGATCAGGCCCCACACATGTAGGCCTTCCAAGGACTGCAAAGTCACATCAGATAAGTGTTTGTCATACCAGTCCTGGAATACAATGGTCACTTGCGACCCACTGTCAAGCACAGCCCGAGTATGAATACCATTCACAGTCACCGTAGTCTCCATTGAAGGGCCCACTATTTTGGACCAGTCTGGAGAGGCAGTAGCAGAGGCCTGGACAGACGATTTAGCCACAAAGAAATTTGAGTTAGGGTTTCTTGAACCCTCACTGCAGTAATTTCAGGCACCCCTTGGCCATTGATTTGCTTTTTGGAGCTCCCCTTCGAGTCTGTTTACTACTCTTTCTAAGTCCTTCTGAGACTGGCATTCTCTTTTCATATGACCATCCTTTCTACAGTTGTGACAAATGATAGACTCCTGGGTCATCCTGGGAGAGAACATCATATGAGGAACTGAAGCAGTAGTAAGAGATTCGGGTCTAGTATCTGCTTGCAGTGGTGAGAGTGGTGCAACTTGTCTTAACAGTTCCTTTAGAGTGGCAGTCAATCCGGCGATCTCAGCCTTGGAGCCACCCTCAGTAGTGGATGCCTTTGGGTGCACCCCCAACCCCATGGCAGTCACGTCCTGAAAGGGACCAGAATCCTGTTCCATGGAGGAAACCCTTGCAGAAGCACCCTTCTTCAACTCTCAGACTTCCTTTAGTAGCTCATCTTTCTAATGCTGGGCCCAGGGCGGGAAGTCCTTTGCATTCTTAGAGTGCTCGTTAAGTGCCAACTTTTGCTCCTGAGCCTCACTTGGCTGATCACTCTTGGTCACTTGTGCAACAGCAGCAGATATGGGTGCAACTCCCCATGGGGTCACCTTTGCTCAAGCCCCCGAATTTCTTTCATTAGCTCATCATAGGAGGGGGGGAAATTCCATTCGGGTGGCATGGTGCAACTGAAGCAGAAACAATTCTGAAAATGGAGCAGATTTAAGGATCCAGTCCAGCCTAGTTTGATCTAATTCATTTGATGGCAAACTATCCTTTCTGAGGCACTCTTGTAGCAGCTTTTCAAGCCGAGGTACATACACAGAAAATGGCTCCCTGTGTACTGCTGAGCATTTCTTACTCTCCACCACAGATCCTCATCTGAATTTGGGCTCCCATACACATTTTCCAGTGCATCAAGATAGTGCTGTGCAGTTGCTTCGGGGTTATTGGCCCTCTTGGCATGGATGGTAGCCAGGGCAGGACCTCAGAGGCTCTCACTCAACTCTCTTTCATTTCTCTGCTTCTGAGCATTGCCATTCAAGTACTAGAGGGGCAACATAGTCTATCCAGGTCTCCCAGTCATCCTCCCCCTGGGGAGTGGGGAGGGTGCCCGAGAAGATTCTTAGCCTTCTGTAGGAATCGTGACTAATGGCAGGTAAAGATATAGGGGCCAGCATTGGCATGGGCACAGAAGGCGGGGCAGTAACAGGTGCTGGAGTGGGACGGGGTGTTGGGGAAGGAACACCCCCAGGTGCCAGGAATAGTTTCTTAAAGTCCTCTATGGTTTTCCCTTCCTCCAGCAACAACTTAGCAAATTTCTCCTCAAAAGTCTCAGATAATGGTGGGAGCTCATCCTCCCTGGGATCTTTACTGTCTTTTGTTATCACTCTCCAGGCAGCTGGAACCCCTTCTGGGGCAATAGTCTGTGACACTTTAGAGCTGTCCACGAGGTCATACACTCTACCAATGCTATGAAAGTTTGGGTGATCAAATTAACCTGTCGACCCACCACCACAGGGTTTTTTAAACATTCAGCTTTGGACAGTGCTCCCTCTACAGTGTTTTTCTGGTACCCAGGGGAATATCCAGTATAAGCAGAGCATTTTGGGGGTCGAGCTCCTGCCCAGTACACCACCCCACCAACTGGTGTACAGCCATTTCTACTGGGGTAGCCATTAATCTTTAACAATAATTCATAATTTTTGGCCACTAGAAGGCACAAAATCCCAGCAGTGAGCCTCCCTAATGTAACTCCTAGGTGGCGCTATCCCAAGGGCTACTACCCCTGCCTACTTGGCTAATAGCAGGTTAAGGGGCCTGAGTTCTGCAATGGATGCCTCCACCCAGAGGTCAGGGTTGGTAGTGGTCAAGCTAACTTGGGCACAGCCTTCCAGGACACTGTAACTCCCTCTTTCCTTATTAGTGGCCAGAACAATACACAATAATCACTTTCACAATACACCTGATACACCACACAAGTACCCACTCTGTTTGCACTTACCACCAGGGCTTTCCTCTGGCTCGGCTTTGGGGACCCCCTGTAAAACAAGGTTATACACAGCAAATAACAGCAGTACAGTACTCTTGCACAAACTGGAACCACAGTCAGGGTAAATGCAAAAAAGAGTTAGATCTGATTTATTTAAGGGACTTGAACAAGGGAGGGGTGTAATCAGGTTAATTTGCTTAAAGGCTCTTTCAATCAAACAGTTATGCATGCACTTCAGGGTCAGTAAACAATCACACACTCTGGGTACCCAGATGGAGAATGGTGGGCTAGCCAGGAACGTTACAGCTGGTTGTGGTCCTCTGATGGAAGAAAACAACATGCACAACATGCACTATTTGTAATCCCGAGCTGGAGGGCTCAATTCATGAAAAGAAAACAACAAGACAATCAGATGACACACTTTTAGATTAGGCTGTTGTTGCAAAGAGCTACCCTGATGATTACTCATGATACCCAAGACTGGAACCAGACTGGATGAAAATCGAGACAGCAGGTGGTTAATCTGGAGTGCCAGGAGAAGCAGGGCCCACACAATTCGCAGAGGCATCATTCCTGTTCAAGCGTGGAGCAGGGGGCTGATCCCCAAGCAGGTCTCTTGTCGGTGGCTTTCTCTGTACAGTGGGGTAGTCTAGCAGGGCCAGCATGGCATGGCCAAGACTGAATGGAGATGAACGTGGATTCAGTCCGATTAGGCTGGATAAAGCTTCCAGTAAGCAGAACACAGTTCACATAGTGGGGGAGCCAAATAGTGACCCACTTTCAAGACACAGCACATTTATATGTAAAGGATTCTAGGGTACCAGAAAGCAGAACACAGTTCACACAGTGAGGAACCAAATCACGACCCACTTTCAATACACAGCACATTTATAAGTAAGGAAATTCTACTGTACCAGGCAAACCATTCTCTGGTCACGATTGCAAAGTCTCTGCACATACCGGGGATTCAAAAGCAGCTAGAAATCCTGACAGGCCGATCGCATTCAGCAAAATCTTCGGTCTTCTTCAGGTATGAGCCTGGTAAAAAATCAGTGACTTACTTTGTTCTCACAAACTTGGATTTAGTCCGAAATAATTCTCTTCTTTCCCCTCCCTCTCAGGGGCAGCAGGCAGACATGCAGGCCACAACTCAGGCCTTTCCGCAGTTCTCCTGTGCGAAACTACTCAGATGGCTGCTTGACTGTCTCAAGTGGTTGCGTCTTCAGCTCCCAACTGAGATCTGATTCAACCACCAGCAAGCCTGGGACTTTCCCCAGAATCCAAAAGGTTTGGTTGGCTGATCTGTCTGTCAGTCACAACAAAAGCTCCCCCTTCAGGTGCAAAAAGGTGCCAAAAGCCCAAAACCACAATTCCTACAGATTTCTACAGCTAATATTCTTCAGGTGAAGCTACCTCTGGCTGGAAGCTGCAATACTGAACATAGGATTTGCAAGAAAGTGAGTTGTGCTCACAACAGAGGGAGGTGAACCTTACAATTGTCTTTGGTTTATAGCAGATATTCTGCAGGGGAGGCTACTTCTAACTGAAAGGTGAAATAAGGAACTTAGAATTATCAGGAAAGACAGTCTTTCAAGCAACAGAGGTAGGTGGATCTAGCTTTACTTTTGTTCCAGTTCTTAAGATTTTCAGTATAGGAAGAGTTTAAACCTTGGGCTAAGAATTTGTCATAAGTCCTGAAGTTAGTGCAGGTACAGGCTGTGTATTTGACCCAGATAAGTGCCCCAGGGGGTGGAAACTGTTTTTGTGTTTATCTGTGTGTACCTTAAAAGGCCAGGCCAGACTGTCTCAGGAAGTGCTTACATCATAGCTACTTATCAGCCAATAGCTTTGGAAGAGTCTTATAGACCTCAGAGCAACAGTATTATAAGCAAGTGTTTTATAGCAAACTCATCAGAACAGCTAATGTTCTTCAGGTGAAGCTACCTCTGGCTGGAAGCTGCAATACTGAACACAGGATTTGCAAGAAAGTGAGTTGTGCTCACAACAAAGGGAGGTGAACCTTACAGTTGTCTTTGGTTTGTAGCAGATATTCTGCAGGTGGAGGCTACTTCTAACTGAAAGGTGAAATAAGAAACTTAGAATGATCAGGAAAGACAGTCTTTCAAGCAACAGAAGGAGGTGGATCTAGCTTTCTTTTGTTACAATTTTAAGATTTTCAGTGCAGGAAGAGTTTAAAGCACAGCTGACTTATTTTGGGGCTGACTGCTTTCAGAGCACAAACCACCAGGCTGTTTTGGGGCTGGAAGTTTACCTGTGTCTGACTTGGATGTCTGGATTTTTCTCTGTTTGATTAGCAGGGTATTTTCTCTGTCAAAATTGTTGTGTAGGGCATCTTGCTGACAGGAAGGCATTTCATCGCAGTGGTGGGTCAGAGCTTTTAGCTGATTGTTTCATGAGGGCACAGTTTAGGCCCAACCTCTTCCCTACCCTCACCCCACCCACCCCTGGAAATAGTTCCTTTATACCTGGGGTTCTGGCATCATTTCCTCAAGAGTGCAAGGTGCATATCACTGTCATATCCTCTCTAGCACACTGCACTGACAATATAAGCATACACATTGTATAATATATATATATATATATATTTCTATATAACAAACCAATCACACACACACACACACACACACACACACACACACACACACACACACAAAAATTAGATAAACATGTGGGGAGTAGTGCAATGTAATGGCTGTGGGACAGTAGTCTTCCAGGAGTCTTTCTGGAGGATGCTGCCCTATTTTTTGCAGACAACTCTCTGCCCTGAGGGAGGAAGTCTGCCGTCTTCAGGCCACATTGGACAGTAGTAAGGGAACCTTCCCCAGGTCACACTGGACAGTAGGAAGGAACCTCCCCATCCAGGGAGCACCAGAGCCACCACCACTACCTCAGAGGTTGCAAAGAAAGCACAGCAGTTGGACCACAGTGAGCTCAGAGAGGGGTGAGATGGTGGAACAGAGGCACACCCAGTCAGCTGTTCCACCCACAATCCATACACCATTCCGGGAGCAGAGCTCCCCATGGATGCACCCACAGAGGAGACTAAGGAGGCTGAGGACAACTGTCACAAGGGAGGCCCACAGGAAGGAGGCAGCAGAGGACACCACAGGGAAAGGAAGCAGCTCCTGGTGGGGACTCACATTATTAGGGGATAGAACTGGGGAGCAGGAAAACTGAAGTAAGGTGCCTGCCTGGTGCCATGGCTTGGAGGGACAGGGAAGTACATCCTCAGGATCACTAGAACAGCTGCAAGGAGTCTGAGCTGGACATCATTGTCCACCTTAGGGACAAATGATCTGGCTCATCATGAGATTTTAGAGCAGTGCAGGAGGACCTTGTAGAGTTGGGAGGGGCCCTAAGACAAGTAGACACACAGTATCCTTCTCAGAGGTGCTGCCTGTCAATGGCATGGGTGAGGCGAGGTACTTTTGCACCATGCAGTTTAATGGAATGGTTGAAAAATGGTGTGGAGCACAGGGGTTTGAGCTTCATTGGGGACTGGGGTTCCACCTGGAGGACACCAGCCTATACTGGTAGGATGGTCTGCATCTGTCCAGGAAGGAACAAGTCTTTTGGCAATTGGTTTAAATGCTTCATTTGCAAGCTTTTAAAACTAGTCAAGGGGAGGCACTGATAAGCAGCAGGAGAAATCCCAGCCTCTTCCTACAAAACAGGGTACTAAATGAGAAAAAGACCGAGGTAGAAAGGTCAGTGGGGGATGCTGCAACAGAAGGTAAAACCATCAAAAAATGGAGAGCAATGAGTACCGATGCCCATAGTCTGGGTAACAAGCTTCCTGAATTAGTGGCCTTGATGGAGGAGGAACATCTGGATATCGTGGCAGTCACAGAAACATGGTACACACAAAACCATGACTGGGACATAAACATGCTAGGATACACTATCTACAGGAGGGCCAGGGAGGGTAAAAGAGGAGGAGGAGTAGCTCTTTACATAAGGGAAGGAATCAAAGCAACAGAACAAAAGGGGAAACAGGGAGAAGAAGCACTGTGGTAAATTTGGAGACAGGCAATGGCACCACAATCCACACACACAGGTTGTAGTACAGACCCTTCCTCAGGGGAGGAAATGGACAAGGAAATGATAGAAAGTATACTTAGAATGGCAGAAAAAGGGGAGATATTGTTGATGGGTGATCTGAATATGCCAGATGTTAACTGGAGTGCAGTTGCAGCAACCACTGAAGAGTGGGTTATTCTAGATGCCCTACAGGGGAACTGCCTTAGACAACTAGTATTGGAGCCCACTCGAGAGGGAGCAATCTTAGACCTGGTTCTCTCAAATGGAGATGGAGAGAGGATCACAGATGTAGAAGTGGTAGCCATCTGGGGAACTAGTGACCATCGAAAAATATGGTTCACAATAAATGCAGCAATAGAGTCAAGCCATACAAAGGCAAAAGTACTGGACTTTAGGAGGGCTGACTTTGCTAAAATGGGTGAGTGCCTCAAGGAATGCACTAGCAAATGGGCAGGAAGGAGGAGTGGAAGAACAATGGGAATAATAAAACTGCCATCACAGAGGTAACAAGCCTTTGTGTGAATCAAATAAACAAAACTAAACGATGTAAGAAACCACTATGGTTCTCAAAGGAAGTGGCAGTGAAGGTTCAAGAGAAAAAGAAAGCATTCAGAAAGTACAAGGAATCACAGAAGGAGCAGGACAGAGAACTGTATCAGTTAAAGCAAAAGGAAGCTGGGAAGGCAGTCAGAACCTTTATAGGTATATCAGGGAGCGAAGGAAGACTAAGGGAGGGATAGTGAGGCTTAATAAAGGGAGGGAGGGGGGCTGGAGGGTGACTGTGAAAAGGCAGAGATACTAAACAAATATTTTTGCTCAGTATTTACAAATGAAGAGGGGGAGGTACCTAAAACAAACAGTAGAAACACTCTGGATACAGAAGTTGATACCAGCCCATTTACAGAAGAAAGGGTTATGAAAGAACTCTTAAAACTGAAGGTGGACAAAGCAATGGGGCCTGATGGGATTCATCCCAGAATTCTAAAAGAACTAAGGGTAGAACTAGTGACACCACTGACTACCCTCTTTAACAAATCATGGGAGGATGGGGTGGTGCCTGAGGACTGGAGGAGGGCAGATGTGATTCCCCTTCACAAAAGTGGGAGCAAGGCAGAAGCAGGAAACTACAGACCTGTTAGTTTAACCTCAGTGATAGGGAAAATGATGGAATCACTTCTGAAGGAAAGAATTGTCGAGTATCTAGAGGCCAGAGGGGCACAGGACCCAAGGCAGCATGGATTCACAGCGGGAAGGTCATGCCAGACGAATCTGATAGATTTCTTTGACTGGGTGACCAAAGTAGTAGATCAGGGAGGGGCTGTGGACATGGCCTACCTAGACTTTAGCAAGGCATCTGACACAGTCCCACACAAAAGATTAATATACAAGTTAGCCAGCCTGGGAGTGAGTCCCAAGATGACAGCCTGGGTAAAGAATTGGATGGAGAATAGGACACAGAGAGTAATAGTAAATGGCGCCCACTCTGAAGAAAGGGGGGTTACTAGTGGGGTACCGCAGGGTTCAGTATTAGGACCGGTCCTCTTCAATGTCTTTATAAGCGACATTGCAGAGGGACTGGAAGGAAAAGTATGCCTCTTTGCAGATGACACAAAGATCTGCAACACAGTTGATGCACAAGGTGGGGTGGAAAGGATGAGAAGGGACTTGGCAAGGTTAGAGGAATGGTCAAATGTATGGCAGCTTAGATTCAATGCTAAGAAGTGCAAGGTAATGCACCTGGGAAACAAAAACCCAGGGGAAGAGTACACAATGGGGGGTGAGATACTAACAGCAACACAAATGGAAAGAGACCTGGGGGTAGTCATATCAGATGACCTAAAGGTGGGCAAGCAATGTGAGAGGGCAGCAAGGAGGGCTGGGGGATACTGGGATGCATAGGGAGAGGCATCACCAGTAGAAAACAGGAAGTTATTATCCCTCTGTATAGACAGCTGGTGAGACCCCATCTGGAGTACTGCATGCAGTTCTGGAGACCCAGTCTCCACAAAGACATAGACAGGATGGAAGCTGTCCAGAGGAGGGCAACTAAAATGGTGCAGGGTCTGCACCGGAAGACATATGAAGAGAGACTTAAGGAGCTTAATATGTATAGCCTCGAGGAAAGGGAGAGGGGGACATGATAGAAACTTTCAAGTACCTCAAGGGAATCAACAAAGTCCAAGAGGGTAGCATCTTTCAAAAAAAGAGGTGTGCAAGAACAAGGGGCACAATTTGAAGATAGAGGGGGGCAGCTCAGAGGTAATTTAAGGAAGTATTTTTTCACAGAGAGGGTTGTGGATGAATGGAATGGCCTTCTGGAGGAGGTTGTGGAGTCAAAAACAGTGGTGGAATTCAAGCATGCATGGAACAGTCATAAGGCAATTCTAGGGGGTGGGGGTAAGAAGAAGTAGGCTGCTGGTTAACTAGGATCTGCAGCTTATCCAGTAGGTAGGGAAATGGGCAGACTGGGTGGGCCAAGCGGTCCTTATCTGCCATCAAATTATATGTTTCTATGTTTGACTCCAGACAGCTCCTGTAGTCTGGCTCCATTTTAGGTCCCACCAGAAATGATTGATCCAATTCGGCAGTCCAGGACCAAGATAGTGGAGATAAACAAAACAGTCCTTGCTGCAAAGAAGGCAGATTACACAAACTACATTATCATTATCACTCTAAATGATTTTCAGCAAATAGTTACATCTTTCAACAGAGCTCCCTCTCAGATTACTTATGACTGCAATCCAGGCAGCTCTTAAAGAGACAGTGCACAGAGGCTATACAGGCACTCTCTGGCAATCACATTTAAACTGCTAAAACGCAGGACACCAGCCTGGCAGTGAGCATTTAGGCAAGCTCAAGGAAGACTTTTCGGGAACCCCCATTTGTAAGGGGGTTATACCCTTCCCTGCCTTGGAAAACTTGGCATCCGCGTCAAGTCTGTACCATCATGCATCAGTTAACATAAACATATTACTTTACTATACATATTCACTACACTTCATGATACTATATCCATCCTGACAACACATGGTGCATATTTCACACAGGTAAATTGAACTTTATTATACTGAATCAGGTAATAACTTCTTGCATCTTAAACAATGCAAGAGGGGGCCCTTACCTATCAGTTAAGTTGGGTCTAGAGGGGGCAGGGGCACTATGGTGAGAGGGAAAGACAAGTAAACTGGAATTGGCTGTCAAGTTCAATTTGGGCAGTGAGCTTGGTGAGACATAAACACCTTTGTGCACCACATTGAGAGGCAAATCCACTGACCGTCCAGGAGAATCATAACTGAAGCGTACTACTGGCTTGACAGCTCGGACAGTCTTTCTGAGGGGGACAACTACAGTCTCTATAATCTCAGCACTGGTCTGGGGACTCTCGTCACTTGTGAGGGGTGCCTCTGCCTGGATGGAAACAATCCAGGCAGCTCTTAAAAAGACAGTGCACAGAGGCTATACAGGCACTCTCTGGCAATCACATTTAAACTGCTAAAACGCAGGACACCAGCCTGGCAGTGAGCATTTAGGCATGCTCAAGGCAGACTTTTTGGGAACCCCCCATTTGTAGGGGGGTTACATATATTTATATTATAGTGGTGTGGTAGCACCACTACAGTTAGGGTTGAGAGAGCACTTTAATGTTAAACCCCAATTTCTGCACTGTTGTAACTTTGCAACCGTTCAGCAGATTTGCACAAATGTTTGCATGTGCTGTCTCATGGGGTACATCTTTGGATGTGCCAAGTTTTGTTCCAGTCAGATGTGTGGATTCTGAGATCCAGATAGTGCAAAAAGAGAATTTTTTTGAATTTTTTCCCCATTGGTTTTGCTGCTGGGTTTTCTTTGAATCTGGCTAACGCCTGGACAGTTTGGAATTTTGGTGTGATGGTTGTAGGGTAGAAGTGGGCTGGCCCACAGATGTGCCTTTTGCTTGTTTGGTGAAACAATATTAATCTGTTCCAAAGTTATTTCATTTTGAAAATTAAAAAAAAATTGGGTCTGAGCATGCTTAGTAAGCACTTAAAATAGCTGTATGAAACGAAAAAATAATCTTTTTTCCTTATGGGGTCAATCCTTTTTCATGAGGGGAAAATCATTTCTTCATTTGCTTCCATCTTGTTCTCTGTTTTTCCTGAAAATTAAAATTTTAAAACCCACAAAAATGACATGTTGGAGGGAGATCAACATATTTATGTTACTCATTAGGACTAAAAGAACATCTAGGTGTTTTTGCTGTTTTTTAAAAGCCTTTGCATCAAGACAGTTTGGAATTATGATTTCAAATTTTCAGGGTCGAAAGGGGTTGGCTCACAGATGTGCCTTTTCCTGGTTTGGTGAAAACATATTACAGTAATTTGTTCCAAGTTATTACATTTTAAAATTTAGGGTTCTAAGTATGTTCAGTTACCCCTTGTTGTGTGACTTTTACTTTTGTCCTGGTGTCTAGTGGTGACCCCCACTCACTGATCGCTGTCCCCTTATTCTTTATTTATTTCCCTGTTGTCTAGTGGCACCTCCCACCCACCAATCGACATCCACATATTGTTGTTTATTTCCCTGGTGTCTAGTGGCACCCCCCCCCACACTCTGATCACTGTCCCTGTCATTATTTATTTTTTCCATGGTGTTTAGTGGCACCCCCACCCTCCGATCACCATCCCTGTTTGTATTTGTTCTTTCCCTGATGTCTAGTGGCACCCCCCACCCTCTGATCACATCCTGCCTATAAGGAAAATGGTCCCTCTATGTCTTTTTTTTACCTGTAAAAAAGAAATGGGTTCTCGCTGATCCAACCCCTCCACCCCGACCTCCCACTGAGCAGCCACCACGCTGCACCCCCACACCTCCCACACACCCTCCCTCACTTGAAGAGGTCCCAGGATGAAGATTCACTCTCTGATCAAAGACACGTCTTTCTGTTGGAAATGCAGACTGCTATATGACAAAGTAAGGTAACTGTGGTTCAATGTATTTCTTAGGGGTTTTCAACTTTGTGGCATAATTTTGCCATTTTTGTATATTTTCAGCACTGATTTTCAATGTGACCTTTTTGGGACCTCACCTCATGAACAATATTGGTGAAATTATGCAAATCCAGCCAGAAAAGTGATTTTGCATTCAATTGGAGAAATCACCTTTTGGGTGAGATTTAAATACTTTTACCACCCTTGTTTATCAGGTAGGGTCATAAGAAGGCTATACTGAGATTTTGGGGTCAAAATATGTAACAATGGCAAAGTTATGTGCATACGTTGAAGTTTCCTGACAACCCCAATGCACACCGCATGCGTGATTAGCGAAGATGCAGGAGAGGTGAAACTGTGATGTTTTTTCCTGTTGCTGCCTGGTGGGTTGGGTGGGGTGTTAGGGTTGCAAACCCTAACACCACATTTCCCTACTTTTGTCACTTTAACCCGCACTAGTGCATTAACAAAGATTTTTACAAAGAATATATACATATTTGTTTATTTAGTTAGCTTTTGTTGACAAAGTAGTGTATATATCTTTCTATATATATATATATATATATACACACACACATACACACACACACACGTGTATATGGGATATGACATGAGTGGAAGTGAGATAGCACAAATTTCTTCACGAGCTCTCACTGAACTTTGATATCCCACAAGTGATACCAGATATCAGCAGTATTTTTACTTCCTGGGGACCTAGAGTGAGGATATTTTGGGTCCAAAATATATATACAGAATAGTAGGTCCTGATTGGCTCATTCAGAACTCATTTGAATGTTCGGCCTCAGTAGCAGTACTAACCATATTCAAATGCAAATAACTTTAAAATGAAAAAATGATAGCATGGTACTGGGAGTACAAAAGTTGTTTAGAACAAAAATATCTACAAAATGAGTGGTGTTTCATTAATAGCTACTACTACCATTTATTTATAATTACGGAAAAAAAAACAGCAGAAAATGCATTTTTTTCACTTTTTCGACAAATATAGAAACATAGACTTTGACGACAGATAAGGACCACTTGGCCCACCCAGTCTGCCCATTTCCCTACCTACTGGATAAGCTGTAGATCCTAGTTAACCAACAGCCTACTTCTTTCTACCCCCACCAGAACTGCTTTATATCTGTCCCATGCATTCTTGAATTCCCCCACTGTTTTTGACCCCACAACCTCCTAAGGAAGTCCGTTCCATGTGTCCACCACCACCATCTCCATGAAAAAATACTTTCTCACAATGCCCCTGAGCCTTCCCCCCTCTATCTTTAAATTGTGTCCCCTTGTTCTGTGAATGTGAATAACGTTAAAACAAAAAATGATAGCATGGTACTATCAGCATGAAATTTGTTCAGCACAAAAATATCTACAAAATGAGAGGTGTTTCATTTACAGATACTTTTAAATTCTTTTAATAATTAGCAAGAAAACAACAGAAATCCAGTTTGTTTTCACTTTTTGCAATAAGCAAATGTAAATAACTTTAAAATGAAAAATGATAGCACAGTACTGTGAGCATGAAATTAATTCAGCACATAAATATCTACAAAATTAGTGATGTTTCATTTATAGATACCTTTTAGTTGTTTTATAATTAGCAAAAAAGTGCAGAAATACAATTTGTTTCACTTTTTTGCTACAAACAAATGCAAATAACTAAAATGAAAAATGATACCATGGTACTTTGAAGACAAAAGTTGATCAGGACAAAAATATCTACAAAATGAGTGATGTTTCATTTATAAATACCTTTTAGATTTTTTACAATCAGCAAACAATGGCAAGAAATTCAATTTTTTTTCACTTTTTTTTGAAGTATGGAATATGCAACTGCCATACTGGAAATGATATTTTTTGTTCTCGTGCCGATTGACCCAATGACATAACTCCTGACTTCACCACTTGTGATGTTATGAGGCCAATTGACACTCGAACAGAAAATATCGACAAGTGGGGACATTTTCAAAGGAGATGCACCAATGCATCTCAGGAAATGCACTACGGCATGATAGTCAAAGGGTGGAGATGCGTCGCACATCTCCGGCTGCATCCAAGCACATGTGGCACATCCCCATATTCAGCTGAGATGCACGGCGCAGCTGCCTGCACATTTCAGAGATGTGCCGCACAAAGTTAGGCATGGTAGAAACATGCCTAACTCCAGGCCACCCACAGGCAGGCTGCTGTACTGCACACAGCAGCACAGCATCCACCAGCCCTGCAGAGTTTGGTATACTTTTATCACCCAACCACGGTCATGTGTACTGCAATAACTAAATGTTCATGAAGTGCCCTGTTGTCTAGTGGACCCCCATCCAGCAACCCCGAACATACCCCATACCACTTTACCATAGTGTAGTGTAGTGGCCCATCCCTCCCAGTACCGATCCCCGTTCAGATAAAAATCAAACAACATCCTCATCCCATTTTCCACAGTGTGCGGTCCCCCCTCCCCATCCCAATCCCTGTTCAGATTAGAATAAAATAATCATCCCATCCCATTTTCCATAGTGTAGTGGCCCCGCTTCCCATCCTGATCCCCATTCAGATTAAAATAAAATAATCCCCCCTTCCCATTTTCCATAGTAAAGAACAAATGAAGGAGTACACATCAAGCCCTTAAAGGTGCTTCAGCTAGAAAAACATATAACTGAAACAAAAAAGAAGCTGGGCACACACCCAGACTGAAAATAATGAAAGGATTTTATTTAGCTAATTGCACAGGCATGACAGACGACTGGGCTAACACCCCTACGTATCAACCCAGTCACATGGGTTTTCCTCAGGGGATGGAGTCAACCTTCCATAGCACTGCTTAAATACACCTCAAATTATCAGGTTAATCAAATGTTCAATTATTCAGTTAAACAGTCAGAGCTACAGAAAGGAGAAATGTGCATAATAATAATACAGATTACAAAATAAACAAGAATTTTTTAATGCCAAACGTTCATCATGTACACTGGTGTTGGGAGGGGTTCTGAAAATTGCTTTTTTTAATTAATTTTTTTTTTACTAGGAGAGACACACTAAGCTGAAAGCTTGTTTACAGGTGCATCTTGGGAGCACAAGGAAGTTAAGTGGCTTGCTCAGGGTCACACCTTTAGTGAAGTTGTTTGTGAGGTGCGGTCCCAAAAAACATATGTTGAAAATTTGGGGCACAAATATTTAAAAATGGGCAAGTTATGCCACTAAGCTGAAAACCCTTTTGAAATACATTAAAGTGCTTACCTCAGTTTGCAGTTGGGCTTTGAAGAGCAAAGACGTGCCTGCAGTCCAAGGTAGATTACGGCGACGGACCTCCGGTGGGTAAGTATGGGGTATGTGGGGTGGTGGGTCTTGAGTGGGAGAGTAGGGGGTTGGGTAATGGCAGAATGGACATAGATGGATGGTTTTCTTTTTTACAGGGGAAAAAATGATGAGGGACAGTTTTCGTTTTTTCAGGGAGTTTGCTGAACAGATGAGGACACTGGGGGATTGGGCACCTCCAGTTTCTGTATACTGTTGAGGGGGTTACACAGTGGACAACAATGGACAGACAGATGAGGACACTGGGGGAGTGGGCACTCCCAGTGTCTGTACACTGTTTAGGGAAGGGAGGAGTTACACAGGGGACAATGATGGACAGTTTTCTTTTTTTGGGTGGGGATAAAAAACAAGCATTTGTCAATGTCGAACATTTGATCTATTGAAAGATGTCCACCTCTGCACTTTGTTTATGCCCTCGAGGTACTTGAATGTATCTGTCATGTTCCCCCACTCCTTCCTTTCCTCCAATAAGTACAAGTTGAGGTCCTGTTAATCTCTCCTGATATTTTCTGTGTTGCAAGCCATGTACCATCTTGGTTGCCTTTCTGTGGGCTGCCTCCACCCTGTCAATGGCCTTGTGCATTTGCGGCCTCCAGATTTGCACATAGTACTGTAGGCGAGGCTTCACTAGTGCATTATACAATGGCATCACCACCTCATGCCTTTTGCTAGTGATACCTCTGTCTATGCATCCCAGCATGCGGCTGGCCATCCTTGCTATAAGCTGTTGATTAACTAGAATCTGCAGCTTATCCATCGGGTAGAGAAACGGGCAGTCTAGGTGGGCCAAGTGGTCCTTATCTGCCGTCAAATTCTATGTTTCTATGTTTCTATGCAACATGTGTGCTCTGCTTTGACACCTTTTGGTCATCAGAACTGATAACTCCTAGGTCCCTTTCTTCCTTGGTGATCATCAGCACTTCCACCCCATTCTGTAACTCTCCACAGGTTTACCTCTTCTCAGGTGCATTATTTGGGCTTCTTTGCATTGACCCTCAGTTGCCATGCCTTAGGCCATTTTTTAAGCCTCTCCATGTCCCTGCTCATTTTCTCCATCCCGTCTGGAGTATTCACTCTGTTACAGATGTTGGTGTCATCTGCAAACAGGTAGACAGACCTTTGCTTCTAGCCCTTCCGCAATGTCTGTAATGAAAACATTGAACAGGACTGGTCCCAGGACTTATCCCTGAGGTACCCCACTGGCCACTCCCTCTCCCCAGATTGGATTCCATTACCAGTACCCTCTGCCTCCTGTCCATCAGCCAGTTTCTAACCCAGTCTATCAGCTTGTGAACCATTGCCAGACTACTCATCTTGTTAATCAGCCTTCTATGTTGGATGTTGTCGAAGGCTTTGCTGAAATCAAGGTACTGTAGGTGACATCAAAAGTCCCTCCCTGATTTACTTTCTTAATGGGGCATTAAGGTTTCCAACCCTAATGCCCCACCCCACCCTACAGAGACTGACAGGCATTGAAGGTGTCCCTTTGGGTCATCAGCTGTAATGCTCACGCCATTCCACCCCCACCATGCAGACACTGACAGGCATCGCGGTGTGCCTTGAGCTCTTTGGCCCTCACACTCACTCCAGTCCATAATGAAATAAGCTGAGATGGGTGCAGTATAGGAGATTGGGGTGAATGTTTGGGACAAAGACTCCAAGGCACACCCTGATGCCTGTCACTGGCTGCAGGATGGGGGTGGAATGGTGTGACATTATGGTTGACAACCCCAAGGCACACACTCGACGCTTGTCAGTCTCTAGATGGTGGGGGGGAGCATTACAGTTGGAAACTCTAATGCCCCAGATGTTTGTTGGTATTTTCACTCCAAATTTTCAACATGACCATTTTGGGTCACTGCCTCATGAACAGTGGCAATATCATTTCATTACTCAATCCCAAAAGGTGATTTTGCACAATGACTGCGTTATTCGGTGCCACAGGTGCTAAAACACATTTTGGGCAGGATGTGAAAAATGACAGTTGTACTGTTCATGAGGAGGTATGAAAAAATGGCACTGTTGAAAATCTCGAGCGAAAATATGAAAAATTGGCACAGTTACGAGCATGCATAGGAACTGTAAAACGCACGCCCATAACGCAGTCATTTTTTGTCATTTTTTCACCAAATTTTCAACATGGTCTTTTGGGACCTACCCTCATGAACAGTGGCCCTGTGATTTTGTTACTCCATCCTGAAAATGGATTTCGCACAGCGACCACGCCATTCTGCCCAACTGGTGCAAAAACATATTTCAGGCAGGATGTGAAAAATGACAGCTGTACTGTTCATAAGGAGGTATGAAAAAATGGCAATGTTGAAAATCTGGAGTGAAAATATTACAAATTGGCGAAGTTATGAGCATGCATATAAACTGCGCAATGCACGCTCGTAACAGTCATTTTTCAGAATTTTTTTCACCAAATTTGCAACATGGGCCTTCTGGGACCCCACCTCATGAACAGTGGCACTGTCATTTTGTTACTCAGTCCCAAAAGGTGATTCTGCGCAGTGATTACGAAATCACCTTTCAGAACTGAAGAACAAAATGACACTAACATGTCTAGGAGGTGGGATCCCAAGAACACCATGTTAAAAATTTGGGCCCAAAATTCCTAAAAATGTCTGAGATATCAAGGTAAGTTGAAACCACCATTGATTCCCATTATAAGGCTTACCTTGAATTCTTTCAGTTTGCAGATTGGCTTTGAAGAGTGCAGATGTGTCCCGCTGACCTCGGAGGGTAAGTATGGGGTAAGGGGGGATAAGGGGAGGTGGGTGTGCAGAGGGAGGGTCAGGATAGGGGAGGGGGAATGGGGACACAACGAGGAACGGTTTTCATTTTTACAGGTGAAATTAAAAAAAAGACCGTCAGGGAAGGTTTTCTTCATTTACAGGTAAAAAAAAAAAAAAAAGCTATACATTTAGGCACACTGGGGTGGGCTCCCAGTGTGCCACAAATTACAATAGTGGTGGCAGGAGGGGGGATGCCCACAGGGGGATTGGGCACCCCTGATGTTAGAGATATTTTGGGGGGCAACCCAACACTGGGACTGAGCATCCCAGTGCTGGAAAGGAAAAAGGAAAATTATTTAACCAGGCAAAAACACACTATGGGGCTGCAGGAACCAGGGGATTGTTTAACAAGCAAAGACACACTATGGGGCTGCAGGGACCAGGGGATTGTTTAACGAACAAAGACACACTGTGGGGCTGCAGGGACCGGGAGGATTGGTTAACGAGCAAAGACACACTATGGGGCTGCGGGAACCGGGAGGATTGGTTAACGAGCAAAGACACACTATGGGGCTGCAGGGACTGGGGGGATTGTTTAATGAACAAAGACACACTGTGGGGCTGCAGGGACTGGGGGGATTGTTTAATGAGCAAAGACACACTGTGGGGCTGCAGGGACTGGGAGGATTGGTTAACGAGCAAAGACACACTATGGGGCTGCAGGGACTGAGGGGATTGTTTAACGAACAAAGACACACTATGGGGCTGCAGGGACCGGGGTGATTGTTTAAGGAGGAAAGACACACTATGAGGCTGCAGGGACCGGGGGGATTGTTTAAGGAGGAAAGACACACTATGGGGCTGCAGGGACTGGGGGGATTATTTAACGAACAAAGACACACTATGGGGCTGCAGGGACCGGGGGAATTGTTTAAGGAAGAAAGACACACTATGGGGCTGCAGGAACCAGGGGATTGTTTAACAAGCAAAGACACACTATGGGGCTGCAGGGACCGGGGTGATTGTTTAAGGAGGAAAGACACACTATGGGGCTGCAGGGACTGGGGGGATTGTTTAACGAACAAAGACACACTATGGGGCTGCAGGGACTGAGGGGATTGTTTAACGAACATAGACACACTGTGGGGCTGCAGGGACTGGGAGGATTGTTTAAGGAGGAAAGACACACTATGGGGCTGCAGGGACTGGGAGGATTGTTTAACGAGCAAAGACACACTATGGGGCTGCAGGGACTGGGGGAATTGTTCAACGAGCAAAGACACACTATGGGGCTACAGGGACTGGGGGGATTGTTTAACCAGGAAAGATCCACACTGAGCTGCAGCTGAAGGGCTTGCATTTCAAAGGACAGAGCCACGCACAGTGTTGGCTCTGTCCTTTGAAATGATTGCCTAGATCAGCCACCTCAGAAAAACAGTGTCATCAGGACACTGCCTGCTGATTTTCTGGCTACAGACTGGTCCCTGCTGCACCATTGGTCATTGGGCTAGCACCCTTCACACCCCTGTTTAGCAACTCTCATATCAACAAATTCATCTGCGCTTGCGCGTACAATGAACTTAAAAAAGACAGTCTTACCTTTCATTCAGTTAACACCAAGCTTCATCAGAGAAATGCAACACTGATACCAAGACCTTTAAATGATGTGTAATACACATGCTTATATATTATAAATAAAGTGCTGCTGATACCAACACCTTTAAATAATGTGCAATGCACGTGCTTATGTATTACAAATAAAGTGATACTGATACCAAGACCTTTAAATAATGTGCAATGCACGTGCTTATGTATTACAAATAAAGTGCTGCTGATACCAAGACCTTTAAATAATGTGCAATGCACGTGCTTATGTATTACAAATAAAGTGCTGCTGATACCAAGACCTTTAAATAACGTGCAATGCACGTGCTTATGCATTACAAATAAAGTGATACTGATACCAAGACCTTTAAATAACGTGCAATACACGTACTTATGTATCACAAATAAAGTGATACTGATACCAACACCTTTAAATAACGTGCAATACACGTGCTTATGTATTACAAATAAAGTGTTGCTAATTACCATTAAACCTCTATGAAATGCATTTCTATGGCAGCGGTTGTCCGTACATTTATTGCAGACTGTTTAGTCTTATTAGTTACCATAGCAGTTCTAATCTAACTAGTTATTGCAAGGTCCTAGAGACATGGTGAGGGTTAATCATCTTCACTGCATCCAAATTAAATTCATTGCTCATTTAGCTTTTTTCTAATCACCCACTGCAGCCACAAGCCACAGAGCATCTAGTATTTAACCAACACTGCGTCTCACTAGTAATCAAGTTAGCTGTTGAGGTAAATAATCCCATCATCAGAAATTTCAATTTATTCTGTTTACACATATTTAAGGTATTTTACCTCTCATTCTATACAGAATGATATTTGCATTTCATTACTCAGGCAGCAATCCACTGCTTTAAAGAAAAGCTGCCAGATCTATATTATCATTAAGTCCCAAACCTTCTTTAGATCTAAGAACAAAAATCCAGACACGTTCCCTCTGTTCCATTTTTTGTTTCACATTGCCACTTCATAGGCCCACAGATATCTTTTCTAAGGATTTTTGTCCTTAGATCTAGAGAAGGTTTGGGGGTGCCCTTCAGTGACTCTAAAGTGATTACAGATTCTATAAATCCCATTGCTCCCACATGAGATTTCATCCATCCTTGTAGTTGTGACATTGTAGCCCAAATAAAACAAGTTTATGAAAGCAACCAGACTGGGCAAGTGGATGAGTTCAGGACACCAGACCTACTTCAGGATGAAGAAAGGGACCCAAAAACAAAACACAGACAGGGGACACTGATAGTGCCAGGGTGGTTAGGAAAAGGTTGCTGGCTTTGCTCAGTTCATAGGCACCACAGAACTTCCTAATTCTTTAAATTCAGCAGTTATCCCATTATCCCATTTCCCCTATCTGACAACTAGAAAAAAGTACAGTTTTCTCTCTCAAAAACACCAATAAATGGAGCACTTTGTAGGTGCATGCCCAAAAACACATACACACACACACACACACACACACACACACACACACACACACAGGTAGTGTCAGACCTCCCTCTGTCCCTTGAGTGGCACTGAAGCTCAAAATGTGTTGCCCTGCTCTGGCATGCTTTTGAACTTCTATAGACCTCAACACTTTAACTAGAAAAAAGTACTGCTGTCTCTCTCAAAAACACCAATGAATGGAGCGTTCTGCAGAGGCATGCCCCAAAACACACACACACACTGTAAATAATTAGAGATGCAGTTCAAAAGAAAATAAGTTTGCTAGTCTGAAACAGGATACATTCTGTAAGACAATATACATCAGCTTGTATAATATGTATTTTAATTAATATGTATTTTAATTAATGCACAGCAGGTGTACACGAAACACCCATATACTGATCACACTGCAGGTTAGTGGAATACTCATTACACAGTTACTAACAAAGGACAGATGCAGGCATGCTCCTTTCATGAATCAAGTATTTTTATATTTCCGAGTCATCATGCATATGCTCACTGTAATGGATTGCAAGTGCTTAAGCCTTTTATCTATTTGTTTTTCTCACATAAAGACTCAGATCTCCTTTCCTCTTTCTTGCTGTTTTCAGTGTTTTATTGAGACATATCCACCCCGCAAGTAATGTAACAAATGTGAGCCCGAAGTTGAGCCCCTACGCATCGGCTGTAGTGCAGGGCACGCATCTGCCGGCTCCTTTTCTCTCCCGTTTGCCTCCCATTTAGCCCCCAATTTTGTTTCTTTACCTATTAAAAGGGATATATTGATGGCTCCAAATTGCTTGTAATTACATCCAGGAAAACACTTTACTTAAAAAGCTGCATCCAAAATTACTTTAATTGCAGCTCATTTCACACAAGCATTCAAATATCTTTAAAATAGCAAGAAAGCTGCTAGTGCAGATGTTACAGGGCTGAAGGCTTCACCCCTTGTGTGAAAACATTGCTGTTACATTACTGGCATATTGGAATGTTCCTTCCTTATTTGTCATCGTTTCTGTCCGTCCTTCCATCAGTATATCATGTTGCAGTTATGTGCCTCAGTTATTTTTTTATCGAAATGTTTCAATAAAAGGTACAAGGCTCAAAACCCAGTATTATTCGGTTGGAAAACAGGCTTTCAGTACTCCCCCCGCGAGCGTGTGTGCACACACACACACACACACTGACAATTTTTTTTTCGTTTTGTTTTAAAACTTTAAGGTGCTTGTTAAGAATGTATTGGAGCCCAAAGCTGATAGCTGCCAAATGCTGCCTAATATGTTATAGGACAAAATCTGTATAATAACAGGACATGATCTGTATAATAAAGGATCAGGATCTATATACTATTTTATAGTGTAAAATATGTATAATGTCACAGCAAGATCTGTATAGTATGTTACTGGGCAGGGGCTGTATAATATGTTAAAGGATGGTATATTAATCTGGATGTAGTGTCATCCTTTTTCTCCAGTCCTGCTGCTCTTCGCTCATGCTGCTAGTCCCGCATAGAGTATCCGTGGCTGCAGATCTGTCTGCAGTGGGAATGCCCATATTGACAACAGGGAAAGAGAGAGAGAGAGAGAGAGAGAGACAGTGTTCAGTACAACTATGCAAGCAATTGATCCAGGCTCTTAACCAGCTGCCAACTACTGTGTTTCATACTCAGTAATGGCGGAAACAGAATGGCATGTAAAGCTGTTTAGTCCCTTACCCACTGCAGGCTAGCAATATTCATATTTGGATCAAAAGTTCATTCGTAAACAACAGCTCGTGTTTGTATCACTATATGCAGATCTCTTAAAGTCACAGTGGCACTTTAAATGATATCCTATGGACCTGACTAAAACAAACAAACAAACAAACAAACAAACAAAAAAAGCCGTAAAAAACACTAAATCATTCACCACTAAAACATTCCTCACACAGTTCCTCTCTGCTCCTCGATAAGAGTCAAGATCAGGCTGAGATGAACAAATCCATGCTGCTGCTGCCTCTACGACTGCTACTCCAACAAACCTCCTGTATGCTTCACTTTTCCAGCCCAGCAACTAATGACCCTTCCAGTTCTATGGAACCTTTGTTGCAAAAAAAAAAAGGGGGGGGTCAGAAACAACTGTCTCATTACTTAGACCTTGACTACTCTCTACTTTGACAATCCAGCTTGTAATCTCCTACCCTATCCTAGTCCTAAGGTCTTGTCTGCCTTCTTTCATGTATTTACTGTTGTGTTCCCACCTGCCTGTTTTTTCCACAGCTAGACCTGCCAGACTGGTCATTACTGCCAGTTTTGCCAAAGTGTATGGAGGAACAGCTTCACTACGGCTGGCGTTTCATCAGTGGGTTAATTATCTTCTTCGGCTGCCCTCTGTCACTGTATTTGTTGGACAGTAACCCCAGCATTATGTATCTGAATGTTTATCACTGCTGTATGTACTGATTGTAACCTTGTGGTTTTATTGTATTGTAACTATTGTAACCTTTGTGGTTTTATTGTATTGTAATCTTGTATGGTTATATTGTAATATTGTACTCTCCCGGTTCGTGCCTGAAAATAGGCAGGGTTGTTTGCCTAGTGCACCTACCCGGTTACCAAGAGCTAATAAATAAATAAAAAAAGGAACAAAAGAGTTAAACTTAGATTACCGGGGCATAAACTGTAGGCACGGGGTCATAATGTCGCAGGACATTATGCTGTATGGTAAAATTGTGCTGCCAATACAGCATGATTCTTGCCATGTGGCTCATCTCTTTTTTCTGTTGGGGGCTCTGCCCCCATACCCCCTGTTACAGGGGTCTGCACCCCGAACCCCCCCAGTATAGATTCTCAACTCGGGGGGGGGGTTGAAGTCCGGGAGCGCACAAAGTTAAAAAAAAATACAAGTTTCTGGGACCGGGAATCAAACCTGGTCCCAGAAGCACTGCCTAAGTTCCCTGCTGCTGTGGCTCAGTCTGTTGCACCACAGCAGCTGGTCGGCAGAACCCACTCCCAGCAGAGGTCTTATCCTCTGCCTGGGAGAGTGAGAATGGTGCAATACCACATACAGCAATATACGCAGTATTGCACCATTCGCTCACTGGTGCAGTGCTGTATCGGGTTAGCCATAATGTCATACGCTATTAAGCATGTGACATTATGATCCGGTACCTAAATGGTAATGGATGAGTCAAATAAGTTATCACTTTCTAGTAATGCTGTGACGTCAACATAGTACTTTGGAAACATATAAACTTATAGGCGTTTGATATTCAATTAACGCGCCATGCACTGAGATGTTAAGTTAAAGTACGAAGCACTGGCAAGCTTGCACCCCTCCCAATGCCTGTATCAGTCAATGCCATGCAACAGCAATCTGATACTTTTCTCTGCCCAAATTATACTGCTCCCTAACTACCATAAGACTCCGTCACTTAATTTTGGGACTTAACGTTTTCGCTTGCCAGCTGTTCTTTCCCTTCCACTAGCAAGAAAGTCTATAACACAGGTGCTCCATAGAATGGCATCAGCAGCACTGGGCGGCACAGCTGTGGCCATTAGTTGTGGCAAAAATCAAACTTGGCTCCCTGCCAGATCTTTAAAGCTGAAGCCACCGTTAATGTCATATGATCCCAAACCTAAGAATGGCTATGGGGTAGGACCAGGACCACCATTACAGGAGCGTCAGTGAGCACAAGGATGAGGCTTCCCTGTGTTTGCCCCTATACATGGCATGACAAAAAGCAATACAGTCAAGGAACAGTCTGCAGGCAGTTTGTAGTTTTAGTGGCAAAGTCAGAGCAGTGCCGCCACTTGACCTTCCTTCTTTCTGTTGTCTCCGGGAAATTGTGTCATATTTTATTGTTCTCTGTCTGCCTGCCAGATCATACTGCAGTGGGTACTTTTGAAAGTAATCTTTTTTTCTGGTTATTGGTACATGGCCCGACTTGTCCCACATCATGTGGTGGTATCAGCACCAGTGTGTGAATAGTCTTTCTACTCAGTCAGTGACTCTTTATGTATTTCTGGCTGCCTACTGCTAAAACTACCAACTGCCTGAAGTCTGTTGCTGTTACCCAACTGCACCCTGTTTCTTTACTTCAGTTACATACGGGGGGGGGGGGCTGTTAATTAGAGGGATGCTGGCAGTAGTTTTTTTCATTGTGCAAGGGAAAACACAGGATTAGACATTGGACACAACACAATTTCAAGTCTTTATCACCTCCATCCCACCCCAAAGAATAATCCACTGGATTTATACTTATAGTATCGAGACAGACTGATTGAAAAACAATAAAAAACAAACAAACATGGAACTGTGTTTTACCGTGAGTCTGACTCTGTATTTTTTGTCTATTTTCCCATCCTGTGTGGACCCAGTATCAGCACCCCGAAAACTCACTCATTCACAACTGTAAATAGCTGAGTCCACTTCATTGATTTAGTTTTGGACTCAAATACACAACAAGCTTTTTCTTTCCACAGTTATGGAACCACTGAAATAAGTAATGCAATAATAATATGGTCATACTATAAATCTTTTAGAATGAATATCTTTGTTGTGTACTGCCACTTTAATGATACTACACAAATATTTTGGTTTGCAAATTGTCCTCTGTCCCCTGAGCAAACTACAGTGTACTGGCAAAGTGTTGTGTGAGTCTGGACTGCTGTGTCACAAAGCTAGTTTTGTACTTTTTTTTGTTACGTCACACACTGTCTTTAACATTCCTCCTCAGTCTGTGTGCCGTTATTTATATTTTGTCTCTTAGCTACACAGATGGTGGCACAGTTACTGGCTGTGAATGCATGGTACAATTGTGTCACAAATATGGGACAAAGTACTCATATCATACTGACTACCTGCTGCAATAGTGGTGTAAGTCTGTCAGATATGCAAATCCCTTTGCTTTTGCTTGTGCATACAGAGGACAGTTGAAACAATAAATAAATTGCTGCATTGGACTCGCACCAAAACTCCGTCTCATTCTTGTTTATTTTACTATTAGTCTGTTCCAATAAATCCAGTGGATTATATTTTGATGGTGGGAAGAAGATGATGAAGACTTGCTATGTTTTGTGTCCACTTCAGAAATTTGCTCCAGAATTAGCTTAGGCCAGGATGGGGGTGAAAAGTTGTCAGAGTAATACGAAACTCCCCCTTCCAATATATTTGTTGCTTGTTATTGACTAGGAGTAGGGATGTAAGTTTGTCATGGATGAGGTTTTAATGACTCATTGTTTGTTCATGAAATCATTAGTAAACAGTAATAAATGTTGTGGCACTGTCATCATTGCTACATTCTGATGACACTAGTGAAAGTCCTGAATAAAGATCAAACGTCGTGGAATCAATGACGTGTATGACTGCCATGACAAACTTACATCCCTAACTAGGAGTACTCAACAGAGACTGCTGAATTTTTTTCTGTTTCGGCAACATTTAAGCAATTTTGCAGATTACAAATGACTTGCATATCGTAAGAATTCCCCGGGGCTGTAGTAACATTAGTTCCTGTTGTGGAAGTTTGTGGCTCTCTTACAACAACAGCATTTGAGTTAAACAGTCTTGAAATCTACCTATCCATGGTTCACAATTGTTCTCTGTTTCTGCATCTGTTCTATGAGAGCCACAGAGTTCTTCAGATGTATTTTTATTGCAAAATACATGTAAAATTAGAAGTACCTGAATTAAACCTGTCATTATTAAACAAGCAAGATGGGAGCAGTGGGCAGGCTCAGCGTGTTCACACTGTAAGTGCTACAACAGTGTGAATGTGCAATCAGGAAGTCAAGTAATGTAGGGCTTTACACATCAAAGAACGGAGCTGCGCCACTATTGGTGTGGCTCTGTCCTTTGAAAAGTTGGCCAACTCCACCCCAACAACAGAAACTGAATCATCCCCAGCCTGCCAACCCACTGGCCTGCCACTTGCTATGGAGCTCTCCATTGGGCACACCCTCCTCACACCCCTGTATAGCACCTCTCATGGTAATGAGTTCGTCTGCACCTCTGCGCATGACAAACTCATAAAGGGCAGCCAGGGAAAGGGAGGTCTGCAGGCACCAATACCACCAATCCAGCCAGAATCAGGAGGAGGTAGAGGAAGAGGCACAGGAAAATGCAGAGGGGCGAGAAGAGGAGCTGGGCCAGAGTGGGAGCTGCGGAGCATGACCAGGGCACAACAATAATTGAGGTACATCAAGTTATTAATAGTTCTGAAACTGCTGACTGACTCACAAATCACAGTGTTATCTAAGGGACTGTCATTCGTGCCCACCACTAATTTTGATTCCTTCTCACTGGAAGTTGATATATTTAAACTAGTCAGAAAGATGGATCTACGAGTTCATTTTGCTGATAGATATTCAGCCTACGATGAGTTTGGGAACTTCAAAAATCTTGAGGAAGAAGATGTACACATGGAAGAGACAGTTTACATGATGTTGAACAAAATTTAAACATATTTTGTGATACTATTGGGGATGAAGATGTACTGATGGGGGTGGGATGCTGCAGGTGGGGACCATGAAGAAATTGATGTACTGTTGCAGTTTATTATGGCTAGCAAGGAAGCTGCTAATGGGAGAGCTAACACTGAGTTTTAAAATAAGAGCAAATATTTTGTGTGGCCCCAGAAACCAGTCTATTAAAATGTTTGAAACATTGGTAAAAAATGATGTTCTAAACATGCAGCAGTCTCCTGAACCACGCAGATTCAATAATTTAACAACAGCTGACTAGAAAGCAATTAAGGAAACAAAAACTAACAAGAACATTATAATTAAGCAATCAGACAAAGATAGATCTGTGGTGGTCCAGAATACTTGTAAGTATGTAGATGAAATTACATGAATGGGGATTGTGATGGGGAGGAGGGGGCCCTGCACTATGGAAAATGGGATGGGGGATTATTTTCTTTTAATCTGAATGGGGATTGGGATGGAGAGGGGGGGACCCTACACTATTGAAAATGGGATGGGGGAATTATTTTATTTTAATCTGAATGAGGATCAGGATGGGGAGGAGGAACCCTACACTATGGAACAGGGGTGGGTTATGGTGCAGGACAACATGGGACTGGGTGAGGGGGGTTGCAGTCCACCTGGCACATCCTACCAGGTGCAACCCTGCAGATGGCATGCAAATGAGGCCATAATGACATGCAAATGCTCCGTTTGTGCCTTGCATGCCTAATGACCTCATTTGCATTTTCCTGGTTGAATATCTGGAATTTGGGCCTGGTGCATCTGCAGTTGCACTGTGCATCCCCATTCCAGGTATTCAGACCATCCAGAGGGATGTGCTGGTGCATTGTCAGAGGCTCCCATTTGTGCTGCATGCTAGCATTGCTACATTCAGACGGGATGTGTGATTGCACATCTCGTTTGAAAATAGCATTTATTTGCACCAGCCCATTTATTTGGGCAGGACATCTAGATGCGCAGGCCATCACCCAGGCTTTGAAAATGGGGGCCCATATTTTCAGTAGGGGGTTGCGTATCCTTTATATTAGAGGGGCACGGTCACGTCCCTATAGTTAGGGTTGAGTAGGCATTTCATTGCTAAACTCGAAATTTTGCACTTTAATAACTTTGCAACTGTTCAATGAATTTGCATGTAAATTGGCATGCGCTATCAACCCATGGTAGATCTCTGTATGTAGTAAGTTACTTTCTGGTCGGATGTGTGGTTTTCGAATTCCAGAGAGGTGAAAAAGCATTTTTTTGCTCATTGACTTTGCTGGGATTTTTGTTTGAACTTGCCTACAGCCTAGAGGGCTGAAAGGGACTACCCCACAGATATGCATTCTGCTAGTCAAGTAAAAAAATAATAAGCCATTTGTAAAATATTTCATTTTAAACATTTGAAAAATTTGTTTCTGAGCATGCTCAGTAAGCACTAAAAGACAGCTGTATGAAATGAAGAAAAGAATCCTGTTTCATATGGGAAAATTCCTTTTCCAGTTGCCGCTATCTTGTTTCCCTTTTTTCTTAAAAATTTATTTTTTCCAAAAACCATAAAATTGGCATCCTGGAGATAGACCACCACACCTAGCTGGCTGATTGGGAGCCCATTAGGTGTAACCTGCTCTTCAATGTTAGAGATACTGTATGCCCTTGAAATGCTAATTGTTTAATATTATGATTCTTTTTCCATCACTGCGTAATATAAAAGAAGAATCCTTTTTCGTATGACGAGTCATAAAAAAAGATATTTTTTCATGACAGAAAAAAAGCTGAAATGTAATAAAGTTTAACATTTCTCAGTCTGTTGCCTTTTTATGTACACTTTCTCTATTCCATAAAAAACACAATAGGCTTTCCTTATTCTCCTCCCCTCTAGTTTCTGGGTTGCTGGAAGCTTTCTCTCTCTCTCTCTCTCTCTCTCTGATTTTTTTTTCCTTGCCCATCCTCAACTTTTCTCTTTTTTTTCTCCCAGCTGGCTCCTACTCGGTATCCTGTTCTTTCCACTCCATCTTTTCCTATCTGCCCAGCAGGAGTCAGCTGCTATGGGTAAAACTTTTTTCTTTAGCCCCCCTCCCGAGTCAGCTGCTGCTGTTCTTTCTTCTGTAGCCCCCAGTCAGCTGCTGCTGGTCCTTCTTCAGTTGCCCCCCCCCAAGTAAGCAATGCTGTGCTCCTCCTGCAGGAACACTAGAATCCCTGAAAAGCTACACTGGTAAGCTGAGATGTGAGATCCTCCTATGGGGCTGTCTGAAATCTGAGACAGAAGCAGAGAGAGACCCTGCTGGAGGCGGGCTGTTTCCTGGCGGTATTGCCTCCTCCTGCACAAAGGGACTGGCACTGGCAATAAGAGAGTTGCTCAGAGGGAGGGATGGAGGGTGCAGCTCGCACAGCCCTCGGTGATACTGGCAGCAGCCCTTCCCCCTCATTGGTTGCCCCTGGACCGACTCCATGCAAATACCTGAAATAAAGAAAATCATCCTCAATGTTTTTTCTTTTCTTTTCATAAAACAGCCCCTCACTGATCAGCTCCCCTCACTCCCACTGGTTTACCTATCATATGGTGACATCTACTTTACCGACATCCCTGACAGTGACAGACGCAATGCCGAGTGTCAGCATTGTACTGTCAGGTTGTTGGTATGTTTTCTTTGGGGCTGCACCCCTCAAACCCCCCATATGGGGGGCTCTGCCCCCACACACCCCAGTTTCTAAATATACAACTCCAAGTCAGAGTTGTCTTGGGGAGGAGGAGAAACACCAGGAGATGCAGTGCCAGTGGGGATCATCACAGTGACCCAACGCTTTCTGTTGAATTCTGTTACTGTGATGGTCTTCTCTGTGGTGGTTTTGCTGTGCGGTCGGTACACCACTCCTACCACTCACTCAGCATCCAACCCCCCAGACCCCATTGTTATGCAAATCCTTCCAGAAAGGTGATTTTGTGATCCCTTTGTGATTTCACCTTTCAGGCAGGATTTGCATAATGACAGTCATATTGGTTATGAGGTGGGGTGATAAGAAGGCTATGTTGAACATTTTGGGTCAAAATATATAAAAACTGGGAAGTTATGACCATTTGTTGCAATTTTGCTGTGCATGCTTGTAACTTTGAAAGTCTTAAAAAGTTTGACCCAAAATTTTCAACATAGACTTCTTATTACCCCACCTCACGTATGTCACAGCTGTTTTTCAAATCCTAGTCAAACTGTGTTTTCACACCTGTGGCACAGAATGGTGTTGTGGTTGCGCAGAATTATGGTTTGGCAGGGTTTTGAACATTTTCTGCACTGGGTACATGAGGTGGGGTAATAAGATGGCTATGCTACTAATTTGGTGACTGTTGTCATACAAATGGAAACACAGGGCTCTTCCACAGTGACATACATATATGCACCTATGGAGGGATGGAAGTGCAGGGCCCGGAGGGCTGTGTGCTCCCACAGACAAATAAGAATATGATTACTCTATCTCAAAAACTGTAGATGGGTGGGAGCACAGGCCACAGGCAAAAAAGGCTATGATTACACTGTCTCAAAAAGTAAGGAAATTCTTTGCAAAAAACTACAATAAAGCATCATTTAGGATTGATATCAAACAGTAAAAAGGAGAGAAATATGATGTTATGGATTCAAGCTCTAACACCACCCTCACCCTGCACACACCAACAGGCATCAGGGGTGTGCCTTGGGGTTGTCAGTCCTAACGCTCACCCCATCATCCTATACTGTACCCATCTCACCTTATTTACTTATGGGATGGGGTGAGCGTTATAGCTGATGAATGCAAGGCACACCCCCAATGCCTTGGTATGTGCAGAATGACAGCTAGGTGTTAGGGTTGGAAATATATATTATACTGGCACGGTTGCGCCATTATAGTTAGGATGAGAGTGCACTTCTATGTTAAAGTCCAAACTTTGAAGCTTAATAACTTTGGAGCCGTTCAACAGATTTGCATACAATTTGGCATGCTTAATATCTAGGGGTAGGTTCCTTGACCTGCCAAATGTCGTGGGAATCTTTGGAATAGTTTCTGAGATATAAAGTGTTGAAAAAACAGAAAAATCTGTTTTTTTTTACATTTGTTTCTACAGCTGGATCTCAGAAACGACTTTAAGTTGTGGTCTGAAATTTTCAGGGTACAAAGCTTTTGGGTCACAGATGTGCCTTTTGAAGGTTTGGTGAAAAATATTAATCCGTTCAAAAGTTATGACATTTAAAATGTTTCCATTATTTCCTATGGGAAAATTTATATGTCAGGCACGAAAATGTAAATTTTTTGCACAATATGAACATTGTGTGAAAAATTCCAGTTTTTGCAAAGAAGACTGGTATTGTACGCACAATACGAGTACTGTGGGCACAATACCAGCTTCATTTCGCAAAGAAGACTGGTATTGTGCGCATAGTTCACAGAGGTTCAATTGATTGAACTGTGTTGCATCCACCATCTTGTTTGCCACTTGGCAAGGATGCTGAAGTAACAAATGTTTTAAAGGCAAACAAACAAAACATCAGAACACAGCTAAAGAGGTGTATTCTGATGTTTTTTTTATCAACTGAACCCAAACAAGTTTTTTTGTCGGGTGCCAGCTTATACAGAGAATGGCTTGTAGGCTGTGCTCTGTATGAGAAGAGCTGCATTTTCTTGACTTCTGCAGCCACAGCTGGAACTTGTGCTGCCGGCTACAGAGTCAAGGAAGACCCACTTTGTTCGCACTGACATGGGGCACCCAAACCCGTGTCAGTATCTATCTCCTACAGACACACACACTTATTTGGCAAACTGGGAGCCCACCCCAGTGTACCCTACATTATTTAAAAGCCTGTGAAAAAAAAGGAAACCATCCCCTGACGTCTTTTCTTCCAAGCAGAGCCCTGCATTGAAATTTGCAATCATTTTGATGCAGGATCCAGCATTGAACTAGTTTGCCCCCTCCCCAAATTCCTAAGTTTTGCACTGACATCAGGGTGCTCAATCCCTGTGTTGGTGTGTATCCCCCCCAGAGTATTGTGACATACTGGGAGCACAACCCATGTGTGTCGAGGTAGTTTATTTTTTTTTTAAACTTTCAGACACCAGGATGCCCACTCCTGGTGTTGGATGCCCACCCAGCCCACTTTTATTCCCGAAGGCGGGTCCCAATCCCCCTGTTAGCATCATGAACCCCCTAACTGATGTTGCACACTGGGAGCCCACCCCAGTGTGCCCATATTATTTTTTTTTACCTGTGAATAAAGAAAAATGTCCCCGGTGTCTTTTATTTTTTATCAAACCTGTAATAAAGAAAATGGTCCCTCGTCATCTCCCCTGCCCCTCCCCACCCCATCCTCTATGCACCCACCTCCCTGCACCCTTACCCTATACTTACTTTCAGAGGTTGGCGCTGTCATCTTCTTTGGACCGGGAACACGTTGGCACTCTTCAAAGCCCAACCGTAAACTGAAGCATGAAAGGTAAGCTAGGAGAAAGGTATAATGGGAGTCAGTGGGGGAGTGTCAATGTATGTTGATATCTTGGCCAATTTTAGGAATTTTTGCACCACATTTACAACATGGGGTTCTTGGGACCCCGCCTCATGAACACTGGCACTGTCATTTCATTACTCGGTCTCGAAAGGTGATTTTGCAGTTGCTGCATGGAATCACCGTTTGGGACAGATTTACAAAACAACAGTATCACTGTTCATAAGGTGGGGTCCCAAAAGGCCCATGTCGCAAATTTGGTGAAACAATTCCCCAAAATGATGGCATTATGAGTGTGCGTTAAGCAGTTTCTATGCACGCTCGTAACCTCGCCAATTTTTAATATTTTAACTTTAGATTTTCAGCATTGCCATTTTTTTCATACCTCCTTATGAACAGTACAGCTGTCATTTTGCACTTCCTGCCTGGAATATGTTTTTGCACTTGTAGCACAGAATGGCACGTTGCTGTGAGAAATCAACTTTTGGGACTGATTAACAAAATCACAGTTGCAATGTTCATGAGAGGAGGTCCAAAAAAGCTGATGTATAAAATTTGGTGAAACAATTCTCAAAAATGACCACACTACGAGTGTGTGTTGTGCAGTTTCTACGCACACTTGTAACTTCGCCAATTTTTCATATTTTCACTCTAGATTTTTAACATTTACATTTTCACACACCACCTCATGAATAGTACAGCTATCATTTTTCAAATCCTGTCAAAAATGTTTTTCGCACCTGTGGCGCAAAAACAGTGTTACAGTTGTGTGGAATTATATTTCAACAGGGATTTGAAAGTTTTCTGTACTGGATACATGCGGTGAGGTGATAAGAAGATTATGTTGAACACTTGGGGTGACAATTATTTAAGATGGCACAGTTATGACTATTTGTTGCAATTTTGCTATGCCTGCTCATAACTTAATGAGTGGAGGCACAGGGGCCAGAGACCCCTGTGTTTCCACAGCTACATACATATGTGCATCTGTGGAGGGATGGCCCACTTTGACATATCGATACTGTTGTACTATCTGGATGGAGGGATGGGAGAATAGGATTTGCTATATGGATGGAGGGATGGGAGCATAGGGTCCAAAGGACTCTATGCTCCCACAGTAAAATAAAGATACAATTATACTATCTGAAAAAGAAGGAAAATTCTTTGCAGAACACTTCGTTAATGCATCAGGGTGAATACCACAGCGACAAAAGCAGGGAAATGAGGAACTAGGGTTTCCAACCCTTATGCCCCACTCCCAGGATTCCCACCCCTACCACACACCCCATCCCCCTACCCTCCACACACCAGCAGGTGTCAGGGTGTGCCATGGGGTTGTCAGGCCTAACTGTCACACCATTCCATGTGTAAACAAGCATACACACTATAATATAGGACAATGGGGTGACAGTTAGCCTGACGACACCATGGCACACCCTAACACCTGTTGGTGTGTGGAGGGCTGGGAGGTGGGGTGGGATGGAAGGGAAACCTGGAGTGAGGCATTAAGTCTGGAACCCTAACGCCTTTATTTTCCTGCTTTTGTTACTGTGTATTCACCCTAACTGATGCATTAACAAAGTTTTTGCAAAGAATATATATACTGTAGATATATATATATATATATATATATCTACAGTATATATACTTACAGTGTGTATATATATAAATATATATATATATATATATATATATAATTAGAGGCAAAAATCCATTTTATGCATTAGTAAGGGTTGTTCCACAGCGACAAAAGTGAGGAAATTTGGTGTTAGGGTTGAAAACCCCCCTTGGACCCCAACCTGGCATTGTGTGAGTGCGCATTGGGATCGTTAGCTAACTCTCACCCCATGACATGTGTAAAGCAGCAAGTATAGGAGAATGGGGTGAGGGTTAGGACCGATGATCCCAATGCGCATCCAATGCCGATTGGGGAGGGCGTGGGTCCAAACACCAAATTTCTCACTTTTGTCGCTGTGGAACAACCCTAACTAATGCATTAAATGGAGTTTTTGCATCTAATTTCCTTCTTTTGAGAATGATAACGAGAAATAGTGAATGTAATGCAGCGGCGGGAGCGCTGGGCTCAGAGGGCCCTGTGCTCCCGCCACATAATGCGGTGGCAGGATGTCTTGTGGTATAGTAACAGGAACAGCAATGCAAACAGAAGTGCTAACAGTGGCGCACATGGTAACGCAAGTGCGAATGAGAACAGAAAGGGTAACGCACATGGTGGCGTAGATGGGAATGGTCTGCCATGTGATTTGTTGTCACATAGTAACATGGTGCCTGCAAACGGAAATGTCAATGGGCATGGTGACGCAAAGTGAAACAGAAAGTGAAACAGTACTGTAGACACAAATGGCAAAAAGTAACAGAATCACAAGCGCAAATGAAAACGCAAAGGATAACGCACATGGTGGCATAGATGTCAACGGTAAGTGAAACGGGTACAGAACCGCAAGCGTAAAGGGCAGCGGTAACAGTAATGTAAGGGCACAGGCTGGTTTTCCCCAAAAGCTGCATAGAGAAAGACAGCGAGTACAAAGAATGTATGCATAATAATGGGTATCGGAGCAGAAAATGAGGACTTGGAATACTAAATAGGTTATATCTCAGGAACCGTACGAAGCAGAAAAAAATTTAAAGTCATATGATTTACAACTGTCCTGGCTAGTTTTGTACAGGGGACTAAATATTTTTCCAACGAAAATTCTGTATCTTGCATCGTTTCCAAGATACGGGCCCTGAAAGGTGCGGCGAATGCCGTAATGTTATCCTATGGGAAAAAAGAGAAGTTTGTAGTGCCATAACTTTGCCTCCCTATAATATTTATTCACCAAACCACTGAAAGGCACATCTGTGGGCTGTTGGCTGTCTTCTCTCCAAGTTTCAGGAAAAAATACCAAACCGTTATTTTGCAGCAGGGTGCCAAAGGATTCCCGGAATGCGTCGGGCGCTGTAATGTTAGCCTATGGGAAAAACTGTCAAATTTGGAGTGACATAACTTTGCCACTGTGTAATATTTTTTTCAATACAACATGGAAAGGCACATCTGTGAGATGTCAGCTGTTTTCCCTCCAAATTTCATCCCAAAACTCCCTACCGTTCTTTTGCAGTGGAGTGCCAAAGAATTACTGTTATTTTGGGCATAGCGTCACAAAGTAGTGTCGCAATTTGCGAAAACCTTTGCAAAAATTTGCGACACTTTTGAGTGCAACACTACTTTCTTGTGAAAGTACTTTTCAGAAATCTGAAAACATATTTCTGGGTGTTTTACTCAAAATAAGAGACATGGCTAGCATCCTCAGGGCCCGACTAGGGTGAATACATAGATACATAGATACATAGATACATAGACAGTGTCGGCAGATAAGGGCCTATGGCCCACCCAGTCTGCCCATTTAAGTTTGTAAGTTCAGTTTATGTTTTCCAGGAAGTCTGCTGCCCCTTACCCCTGACCTCCAGAATTCCTTTATGTCTATCCCATGCATTCTTAAATCCTGTGATTGTTTCAGCCCCCACCACTTCCTCTGGCAGGGTGTTCCACTTGTCCACCACCCATTCTGTGAAGAAATTCTTCCTCACGTTTCCTCTGAATCATCCTCCCTCCAACTTCATCCCATGCCCTCTAGTCCTGGAACATCTTTTTCGGTTAAAAATAGTGCATTCCTGCACCCTGTTCCTCCCTGTAAGATACTTGTATGTCTCTATCATATCCCCTCTCTCCCTCCTCTCCTCCAGGGAGTACATGTTCAGTGCCTTCAACCTGTCCTCATAGGACTTGTGATGCAATCCATGCACCATCTTTGTTGCCCTCCTCTGAACCTTCTCTACCCTGTCTATGTCCTTACGTAGGTAAGGTCTCCAGAACTGTACAGTGTACTCCAGGTGCGGCCTCACTAGTGTCTTGTAGCTGGAATTATGACCTCCTTTTCCTGCTGGTGATGCCCCTGCCTATGCATCCCAGCATCCTATTTGCTTTACCTGCTGCTTTGTCACACTGTTTCCTGCCTTGAGGTCACAGAGATGATAACTCCAAGATCCCTTTCCTGCTTGGTGCATGCTATATCCTCACCCCCAACTGATATATTGTGCCAGGGTTTTTGTGCCTCCATATGCATTATCTTGCACTTCCTTGCATTGAATTTCAACTGCCAAACCCCTGACCATTCTTCTCAAGTTTCTGCAGGTCCCTTCTCATTCTGTCTACACCCTCTGGTGTCTACTCTGTTACAGAGCTTTGTGTCATCAGCAACAGTGAAATTCTGCCTTCTAGGTCCCAAGAATGTCACTGATGAAGATATTGAATAGTACCGGTCCCAGCACTGATCCCTGTGGTACCCACTGGTCACTCTTCCTCTGTGGAGTGACAGCCATTTACCACCACCCTCTGTGTCCTGCTGCCCAGCCAGTTACCTACCCACCGCACTACTGTCCTGCCCACACCCATATTCCCCAGTTTGTGCAATAGTCTTCTATGTGGCACAGTGTCAAAGGCCTTGCTGAAGTCCAGATAGGCCATGTCCACTGCCCTCCCTGATCCACCTCCCTAGTCACCCAGTCAAAAATTCAATGAGGTTGGTCTGACATGACCTTCCCTGGTGAAACCATGCTGCCTTGGGTCCTGTAGTCCATTGACAACCAGATGTTCCACCAATCTCCTTCAGTAGTGCTTCCATGATCTTCCCTACTACAAAAAGAATTAGGTTGCTAGAGGGTCTCAATTTTAAATGCCAAGCATTTTTCTGATTGCTAACTGAACTGAAAACAAGATGGCAGATTTGCGACAGTAACAAGGCCATTTGCGACAGTAAAAAATTCATTTGCGACACTGTCGAACTTTTTGTTAACTTTTCCCATTGACTTATAATGGGAAATTATTTTTTGAATAACTTTTGAACCGTTTAATATTTCTTCACAAAATCTTCGAAAGGCACATCAGGGAACCTGGCTGCACATTCCCTGAAGATTTCGGGCAGGTCACACAAACTGTGCGACCTGTAGGCGCGACACCAGAATTCCAAAAAAAGCATAAACGCATGCGCAGATCACGCTTAATAACTCCACAGCCTTATATCCGATCCATGCGAAACTTGGCAGATGCCAAGGCCTATGACTCTTGATGATGTATTTCAAATTTCAAGTAAATCCATTAAACAGTTGCAAAGTTATTAAGGTGCAAAATTTTGGGTTTAACATAGAAATGGCTCCTCAACCCTAACTATGGTAGTACTACCGTGCTACCATTATATATATATATATATACATGTACATGCAGGTATATATATATATATATATATATATATATATGTGTATATATATATATATATATATATATATCTATAGATACACACAATAGGGTGCGGTAGTGCACCTATAGTTAGGGTTGAGTAACATGATTAATGTTAAACCTCAAATTTTGCACTTTAATAATTTTGCATCCAATAGAAACATAGACTTTGACGGCAGATAAGGACCACTTGTCCCACCTAGTCTGCCCGTTTACATTCTTATTGGATGTTGCAGATCTTAGTTAACCAACAGCCTACTTCTTTCGTACTTGTGTATTGCTTTTACGTCCGTCCCATACATTCTTGAATTCTCCCACTGTTTTTGACCCCATGACCTCATCTGGAAGGCCATCCCATGTGTCCACCACCCTCTCTGTGAAAAATACTTCCTCACATTGCCCCTGAGCTGTCCCCTCTCAATCTTCAAATTGTGTCCCCTTGTTCTTGCACATCTCTTTTTCTGAAAGATGCTACCTTCTTGGACTTTGTTGATTCCCTTGAGATACTTGAAAGTTTCCAGCACATCCCTCCTCTCCCTCCTTTCCTCAAGGGTATACATATTAAGCTGCTTTAATCTTTCTTTGTATGGCTTTTGTTGCAGACCCTGCACCATTTTAGTTGCCCTCTTCTGGACTGCCTCCATCCTGTCTATGTCCTTACAGAGATGGGGTCTCCAGAACTGCACACAGTACTCCAGATGGGTCCTCACCAACTGTCTGTACAGAGGGATTACAACTTCCTGTTTTCTACTGGTGATGCCTCTCCCTATACATCCCAGTGACCCCCCAACAATCCTTACGGCCTTCTCACATTGCTTGCTTACCTTTCGGTCATCTGATATGACTACCCCAGGTCCCTTTCCATTTTTGTTGTTGTTAATACCTCCCCCCAATTGTATATCCTTCTCCTGGGTTTTTGTTTCCCAGGTGCATTACTTTGAACTTCTTTGCATTGATTCTAAGCTGTCATGCTTTTGACCATTCCTCTAACCTTGCCAAGTCCCTTCTCACCCTTTCCACCCCTCCCTTGTGTATCAACTCCATTACAAATCTTTGTGTCATCTGCAAAGAGGCATACTTTTCCTTCCAGTCCCTCTGCAATGTCATTTTTAAAGACATTAAATAGGACTGGACCCAGTACTGAACCCTGCTGTACCTCGCTAGTAACTCCCCTTTCTTTGGAGTGGACACCATTTACTATTACCCTTTGTGTCCTGTTGTTCAGCCAATTTTTAGGGCTGTGGGTGGATCCTACAGCCCTTCTGTCATTGATCAGACTGTCACTCTAAAATGGCTTTTTGTGGAACTTCCTTTTAAGACATTTAGATGTATTCCCCCACAGCTGCAAAGTAGTGCACCCCCTCTGGTTTTTGCTATTTGCTGCTCTATGTTAAAGGCATCTAAAGGGGGGAAGGGGATGCTACTGTATTGTACCTCAGAACTTCTCAGGATATGAAAAAAAAAAACCTTTTAAACTGCTGTTTCTATCATCTGTCCAGCTCAGTCTAACAGATTTGTTCTGTTTCTTTCAGCAACCTAGAGGTTAACTCATTTTCTCTAGCTTTTGTGAAAGCAAAAGTCAGACTCAGTGTCAGAGTACAAAAAGTGCAATTGCAGTCTGTTAGCTGTCATTCCTTGGGCAGGACAGGTTGCACGCAAGCGCGCACGCACACACACACGTACGCAGCATTTACGCTGACTAAAATTCAAGAGGACTAATTTAGCAGCATGGCAGTTTTTCTATTGTCTGTGCAGCTCAGTCTAATAGATTTATTCTATTTCTTTCAGCAACCTTATGGCAGCATGTACTCTAAGTAAATTGAAAGAGGACTGAATTAGCAGCATGCCAGTTTTTGATGACAGTGCTCCCAGATCTGCAAGGATCCCCATATTTTACAGGATTTATGGGTTGAAAACTGGATAGGGAAGGAAAACTCTATTTATTTATTTATATTGGGAACTGCTGCCCAAGATGTAAAGTCCAGATGCAGTACATTTAAAACAAACACTTATTCTCATTAGATACAATGTCTCAACCTGAGTATGCTGCAGCTTTCCTCAAAAGCCATCAATTACTTTCACAGCAAGGGCAATGTCTGTTTTACAAAGATAGCAGATAAAGAGCTTGTCAAGAAAGAGAGGTCTCTGGATTTATTTGGACACCTGCTAAAAAAAGTTTACTGTTCACAGTTCAGGAAAAAAAACACCTCTTGTTCTCTTGATTTTAAGCACATGTATAATAATCTGATTCCTTATGTTCCCATATGGAGTTATAAAAAAGTCAGAACAACTGAGAAAGAAGTTTGTAGGAGACAACAGTTGAGTTTTTCTTGTGTTTTGGGCTACTGAGTCCAGTCAGTGGAACATAAATGTATTGTTTGTGGTTAGAATGAGCAATCTATACAGTAAGAAGGTCTGAACAGTGATAGTTTTATTTACTAGTGACGTAATGTTGCAAAATTTCTATAAAGGATCCTGATCAAACAACTGGAAACAGAAGACTGTTTTTCTCATTTTATAATATGATGTACTGAGTGTGTATGTAGTTGCAGGGTCATGGCCTTGAAGAAAATAATAACATTTATGTAACTCATTCAAGATTCCATCTGGTGGCCAGAAAAAAGTTTGAGAAAATTTGTGTAAAAACTAACAAATGAAAGATGCAAAAAATAGCATCTGTGTGTGTGTGTGTGTGTGAGTGTGTGTGTGTGTTCGATGCAAAAAAACTGTGTTAATGCATCATTTAGGGTTAAAGTATAAAAAGTCAGGAAATGAGATCTTTAGTTCGCCCTCCTGGACCCGCCCATCATCCGAGACTGACAGCTGACGTGGTGTGTCATTAGTTGTGAGGCTTCCAATGTCACCCCATTCCATCTGTAATTATATTCACAAGCCACAGTAAAGAAGAATGGGGTGACATTTAGGCCTCACAACCCCAATGACACACCCTGTCAGCTGTCAATCTCGGGATGATGGGTGGGTCCGGGGGAGGGGCAACGCTATAGGTCTAATTTCCTAACTTTTTATGCTTTAACCCTAAATGATGCATTAACGCAGTGTTTTGCATAGAATGGCCTTACTTTTTGAGAAAGAATAGAAAAGTAGAAAGTAACACAAGTTGGTGGGGGTGCGGAGCTCCACCAACTTGCATGTTTCTGGCTACCATAACAGTGCAATGACTGAATATAATATGTATTGGCAGTAGCACATATGGGTGGGATTGTGGGGCCCTTTGGGTCCCATGCTCCCACCATGTTGAAACAAAACAAAGTTTCATTCATCAGAGTGGCATAATCTCACACTTCTTTACATGTGAGACACCTAACCACTGAAAATCACCTCCACGGCTATAATGCTAGCTACCCTATCAATGTGAGCCACTACCACAATGGAAAACACAATACAGAAAACATAAAGTGCACCATGCAATATCTCCGCAAAAAAAATATTGTCTGACATGTAAACACTGTAATGCACATCTACAGGACATGCTGTCAACACCATCTGAATTTCAACTAAAAAGACCAAACCATTTCTGAGATATTTAATGTTAAAGATTGATAAAATTACCCTATCTATTGCATTATAAAATCTAGCCATCTGGTCATCATCTCGCGATCAAAGATGGTGATCAGAGATTCTCACGATCAAAAAATTTGCAGGCTCATGATCAAAGAATAAAAAATGGTGTAATTCAGAATTTTCAGACAGACAGATGTAGCAAACCACCACCATGGTTCGATAAAATGAAGCCCCCTGAGCAAAACCCACCCTCATTTGTGTTCCTAGACCACCCCTTGGCTCAGAAATTTAATTTTTTAATTCAGCCATCTCGTCCCTCACTCGCAGTCAAAGAATCTTGTGATCAAAGAATCTCAAACCACCTGACTGTCCTCCATGGGATGTGTGTGTGTGTGATTGCTCATTATTGCTCTGACAATAGCACCTGTTCTATGTGAGTGCTCATTGACCTGAGGTCCTGCTTGGTATACAGGGATGGCCACCGTTACAGCGCTTTATAATATGTGGACAAAATCCAGTGATCTGACTGGTCAGTAACTCTCCATGTCTGTGTGGTACTTTGTATTTATCTTTTATTGACTAGATAAGGACACTAGACAAACAAATGCCTATTTTTCAGGTAAGACCCAGTTGACCAACAACTGCAGGGGTCTGGAAAGTGCCTTGCAAGTCTTAGAACTACACTGCTTTGGAATTCTCAGTAACTGTGACCAATTGGGAAAAACAAAAAAAGGTTCAACTAATAACATGAGTGACTTACCTGCCAGCCATTCTGATCTCTTTGATGGGGTACACCTAGCTGTTTGGAATCAGAACTGGTTTACCGATGATGAATGATTTATTTATTCCTAATTTAAATATTTAGTCTTGTTTTCTTATTATTTATAAACAGTACAACACATGTCAGGGCTTGCAGTTATTGGGTAATTACTTACTCCCTCTGCTAATGCTTTGGAGTTGGGCAGGGTTGCTGCAGTAATTACCCAATAACTACACACCTTGCCAGTTGTTATTGCATATATATAACAGATGAAGTCCCAAGTGTTGTTCTATTTATATATTGACCTTTTCTGTAAGCTCTATTTTATGCACTGAAGGAAGAGTCCCTTTGTACTGTACCCAGATAAACTTTTACTGTAGGTCTGGGGCTACAGTAAAAGTCACCAGTGGTTGGTTGGATCTCATAATACTATCCTTGTGACATCACATGGATGGTATTATCCGACATAACATGGATGGTTGGTATTGTGAGATGACATTCCCAAGATGTTATTAGGGTGTTTGGTTGTTATCATTTCCTGAGGGAAACATTAGCCATACACACATATATTGCACTTAAGTCCATGAAACTGGAGAATATTACATATTATACAAGTGGCACTTTTGCAGAGAGTAAATCCTATGACAACCAATGCAAAAAAGTACAGCACTGCACCAAACACAATCCCTAGACCCTCTGATGGCTCTGAATCAAAACATTTCTGTCTACACTGTTTTACCTATTGAGGCTGGCTGGTAAAAGTAAATGCAGGATAGCGGAAGACCCCTGGCTCCCACCTTACTGGAATTTTTTTCAGAAAAGTGGTGTTTCCTCCAACCAGGCCACCTTTGCTGGCAGCTTTTTACCCCAACACCAGCACTATTAATTCAGCGACTATTTCTCTCTTCTCACCTGCCGGCTTCCCACACACCTTAAAAACTCTGACGTCCCACTCAGAAAGTCATCAGGGTCAGTGGTGGCCCCTTTCACTAATTCAGTTAAAAAAATTCAAAATGAAAACGTTGCACTCTCACTCACTTTGCTTCTTTCCTGTGACGCTCTCTCTCACTCCCTGTTCAGTTGTTGGGGGGAGATATTACACCTAGCGTGGAGTGATGTTTCAAAAAAATCATTAGAACATCTTAAAACAACTACAAAAGTAATGTTTATGTTAACTCTATGTATTTATTTAACAATGCATTGCACAATTGCAATAATGCGTGACCAGGTGTGGGTTCTTGTAGGAATACCCACTTCTGAGATAGTGAAAGTCAATTGGCCTGTGGCTTTTGGACACACGGCACTATGCCCGGGTAAATCAACCCCCACCTGTTGCACATTATTGCTTAACTATACTGAGATTGGTAGTAATAAAATATGTTGTGTAGATCTGTATACCATAAATACTGACATATTCTTACAGAGCTATGTGATACACTAAAATAAGAGTCCTGTTCTTTGTGGTGTGCTCCGTAGGTATTGGGCACTGCACAAACACACTGGTGTTGCTTAGATCTCATAATACTATCATCGTGATAGCACATCATTGGTATTATGAGATGACATCACCAAGATGGTATTATCTGTTTGAATGCCATGTTTCCTAAGGGGAGTATTAATCATCCATATATTACACATATGTACTGTAGTAAAAGGACATGATTAGATGGTTAGTTTACAGGTATAGTCGACTGCGGTCACTATACGAAGCTGAAATTGGAGCGTATTACATAGTATACTGAGGGTGGTAAACCATACCGTGTAGCAATCGAGCAGCATTAGCAACTTATGTTGAATAATAAATATAATGCACTGTTAATAATTTTAAAAGAATAAAACTAATACGACAAAGAAAGATCGCCAGTCGATTATTTCTTGATATATATTTTAGATCATGTTTAAAAGGCAAACACAAGTGTGCAATGTTTATATTTCATTGTAACAGACTGTGGGGGTAGGGGTGGGGTATTCCAAAGAAGAAGCTAAAAGGGAACTTTTCATTTATTCTGTAGAACATCTTAAACTCATACCTGCTGCCAGTGAGTGGACTTTCTCTTTAAAAGAAAAAATAAAACTTCCATTTACGCAGATGAGAGGGAGGAAGGGAGGGCAGAAGTTTCATCATCACTTTGCAAAGTGCATTTGGACCTGACATAAAAACATGCTACACTCCTCAGACCTGACACTGCTGGGGGATGACTCCAGAACTGGGGGCACGCTCTCTCGTTTTATACATTTTGCATTTGCCCAAAGCTTGATAGTTTGGAGGGGGGACGCAAACTTTCTGCAGGCTGTTTTTTTACAACGCAAATGAACTTGCCAAAGGATTCATTTTGCTTTTGACTTTTTTTTTTTGCAAACTATTGTAACATACTGTATATATTTGTTTGTTAGCGATGGTAGTCCATCAGTATATGGAGGGTAGCAGGTCCGGGCTGAGGAGAGGCTGCCAACAGGGGCTATTTGGCAACATCAAGATGAGAAGCTCGCTAGCCCTGGTGGCTCTCAAAATGGTCATTGTGGCTACTTGGGAGCAATTTGGACAAGTTGGAGCAACTTTTAAAGTTTTTCCTTTAAAGTGCGAACACATGAACTTGAATGAGGGGCAACAGTGTATTACTACAGTATAATACCTGTAACTAAATAACAAAATGAGTCAAAAATTTCACATAACTACATGTAACCAGTGGCATGGTTCAATACAATGAAGCCCCCTGAGCAAAACCCATCATAAATTGTGTTTGTAGGTGACCCCTGGGCTGAGAAATGTAATATTTTAATCTGGTCATCTGGTCATCATCTCACGACCAAAGATCATGGTCAAAGAACCTTATGATCAAAGAATTTGCAGGCTCATGATCCAAGATTAAAAAGTGTTCAAATTCAAATTTTACGGATAATTACATGAAACCACTGGCATGATTCAATAAAATGAAGCCCCCTGAGCAAAACCCATCCTATTTTGTGTCCCTAGGTGACCCCGTGCTGAGAAATTTGACTTTTTAATCTGGCCATCTGGTCATCATCTTGCGATGCAGGATCGCGATCAAACAATCTCGAGATCAAAGAACTTGCAGGTTCGCGATCAAAGAAATTGCAGGCTCACGATCAAAGAATACAAAATACTGAAACTCAACCTTTAGGCAGAATTAAATGAAACCACTGCCATGCTTCAATAGAACGAAGCCCCCTGAACAAAACCCACCCTCATTTGTGTTCCTAGGCCACTCCTGAGCTGAGAAAGTAGCATTTTCAAAATGCCATCACATCCCTCGCTTGCAATGCAAGATCGCAATCAAAGAATCTCGCAATCAAAGAATTTGCAGGCTCGCGATCAAAGAAATTGCACGCTCTTGATCAAAGAATAAAAAAACGGTGAAACGTGAGTTTTTGGAAGATTTAGATGAAACCACCGCCATGCCTTGATAGAATGAAGCCCCCTGATCAAAACCTACCCTATTCTGTGTTCCTAGACCACCCCTGAGCTGAGAAAATTTTATTTTTACCTCACAATGCAAGATCGCGATCAAAGAATCTCACGATCAAAGAATTTGCAGGCTCGCAATCAAAGATCGTTAGCAAGTCGCGATCAAAGAATTTAAAATATTAGAACTCTATTTTTTGACCATTTTACATCAAACCAAAGTCATGGCTCAATAGATTGAAGCCCTCTGAGTAAAACCCATGTATGTTTTACTTCAAGAGTGACCCCAGAGATGAGATATTTGATTTTTTACGATCGGAATTTAAAAACAAGATGGCGGACTTCACGATCAAAGAATTCTAAGGGACAAAGATTCTTGAACCACAAGGCTACAAATTCTTTGACTGCCAGGTGGGACGAGATGGCCCAAACCCCATTCTTTGTTCACAAAACAACCATATCAATTTTCCCATTGACTACTAATGGGAGCTTAAAAGTGGCATAACTTTTGAATGCCTTAATATGTTTTCACCAAACAAAAAGTGGCATGTTCAGCCAGTCAAGCTCTTTCAGATGAGCCATCTTGCAGAGTGGCACACCACATGATGGCCACACAGGGCCATGGACAAAATCCCAAAAACTGCCTCCAAAACTGGATAATTTTGCATTTTTTAGCGTTTTCGTGCGCAAAGACCGTAAGTCCAACCGAAACTAAATTTGGCAAATCAAAAGATCTACCATGCCCCACCACACATACTGAATTTCAGGCAAATCCGTTGAATGAGTCCAAAGTTATTAATGCACAAAATTTTGACTTTAAAAAAGAAGTGCCTTCATAACCCTAAATATAGTGGCGTGACCGTGCCACTATTATATATATGTAACCCCCCTACAAATGGGGGTTCCAAAAAAGTCTTCCTTGAGCTTGCCTAAATGCTCACTGCCAGGCTGGTGTCCTGCGTTTTAGCAGTTTAAATGTGAGCTTGTATAGATTCTGTGTACTGTCTCTTTAAGAGCTGCCTAATTGTAGTTTAAGTAATCTGAGATTTAGCTCTGTTGAAAGATGTCACTATTTGTTGAAAACCATTTAGAATGATAGTGATAATTTAGTTTGTCTAACCTGCTTTCTTTGTAGCAAGGACTGTTTTGTTTGTCTCCACTGTCTTGGTCCTGGACTGCAAATTGGACCAGTCAGTTCTGGTGGGACCTAAAATGTAGCCGGACTACAGGAGCTGTCTGAATTCAAAATCTATAGAAACTGTGGTTTGAGTTTTTGCGCCTTTTTTGCAGCTGAAGGGGGAGCTCTTGCTTTGACTGACAGCCAAATCAGCCAACCAAATCTTTTGGATCTTGGGGAAGTCCCGGGCTGCTTGCAGTTTTGAGTTAGAACTAAGCTGGAAGCTGAGCAAGAAGGAGCTGAAGTGATTCTGAGAGCAATCCTGAGTAGATTCGCATGGGAGAACTATGAAAAGGCTGAGTTTTTGGCTGCATGTCTGCTGCTGCTCCATGAGAGGGAGAGAAGAGAGTTATTTTGGACGAAATCCAAGTTTGTGTGACTAAAGTAAGTTACTGAAGTGGGCCAGGCTCAACCTGAAGAAGACCGAATATTTTTGCTGAATGCGACTGGCCTGTCAGGAGTTCCAGCTACCCATAAGCTCCCGGTGTGTGCAGAGACTTTGCGATTGTGACCGGGGAGCACTTTGCCTGGTACAGTAGAATTCCCATACACGTAAATGTGCTATGAGTTGCTAGTAGGTTGTGAGTTAGTTCCCCATTGTGTGAAATGTGTTCTGCTTGCTGGAAGCTGTATCCAGCCCAAAATGGACTGCATCTGAACTTGTCTCCATGCAGTCTGGGCTTTGCCAGACTGGCCCAGCCAGACTACCCACAGCACAGAGAAGCCATCAATGAGACACCTGCCTGGGGATCAGCCCCCCTACTCCACGCTTGAACAGGAGTGATGCCTCTGCGACTTGTGTGGGCCATTCTTCTCCTGGCATTCCAGATCAACCACCTGCAGTCTCGATTTTCATCCAGCCTGTGTCCAGTCTTGGGTATCGTGAGTAAACACCAGGGTAGCTCCCTGCACCAACAGCTTAATCTGAGTGTGTCATCTGATTGTCTTGTTGTTTTGTTTCCTTTAGGAACTGAGCCCTCTGGCTTTGGATTATAAATACTGTGTACTGTGCATGTTGTGTTTTCCATCACGGGCCTCAACCAGCTACAACCCCGGGCAACTGTCCTGGCTAGCCCATCTCTTCTCCACCTAGGTACCCAGAGGTGGACTGTGGGGGGAGACTCAAAGCACATGCATAACTGCTTGATTGATATAACCTTTAAGCTAATTAACCTGATTTTGCCCTTCCCTTGTTCAAGTCCCCTGAATAAATCAGATCTAACTTTTCCTGCATGTAATCTGACTGTGGTTCCAGGTTGTGCTCAAAGTACTGTACTGTTGCTATTTGCTGTGCTTAACCTTGTTTTACAGGGGGTCCTCAGGGTCAAGCCAGAGGAACCAGCCCTGGTGGTAAGTGCAAACAGTGTGGGTACTTGTGTGGTAAACCAGGGGTATTGTGATTATTGTACAGTGTTTAGGCCACTAGAGGGGAAAGAGGAGGGTTACAGTATCCCGGAGGGCTGGGCCCAGGTTAGCTTGACCACTACCAACCCTGACCTCTGGGTGGATGCACCCGTTTCAGAACTCAGGCCCCTTAACCTGCTACTAGCCAAGCAGGCAGGGGTAGTAGCCCTTGGGATAGCGCCACCTAGGGGTTACATCTTGAAGGCTCACTGCTGGGATTTTGTGTCTTCTAGTGGCCAAATTTGTGAATTGCTGTTAAAAATAAATGGCTACCCCAAAATAAATGACTGTACACCAGGTGGTGGGCTGGTGTACTTGGATGATGTCTTTGTGTTTGGGAGCTCCCTAGAGGAACATGAGAGTTGACTGTTCAAAGTACTAGACCGACTGGAAGATTTCAGCCTCAAGCTGTCCATCGACAAGTGCCAGGTTTTCCAAACCTCTGTGAAGTATGTGGGGCACGTAGTGTCTACAGAGGGGATAGAGACTGATCCTAGTAAAGTTGAAGCCTTGACTACTTGGCCCCAGCCCCACAAGTTGAAAGAACTATAATATTTCCTGGGATTCTGTGGCTACTACCGCCGGTTCATAGAGGACTACTCCAAAGTGATTCGGCCACTCTTGAATCTTACCCAGAGTTACTCTCCTACCAATCGGAAATACAAAAAAGGGTCCATCAGAGAACCAGACAAAGCATGTTTCCTCCAAGGTGAATTTTCGGGTCCTGTTGGACGCCTGACTGTGAAGCAGCTTTCCATGAAGTCATATATCGGCTCAACCACGCCCCCATCCTCACTTATGCTGATCCCACCAAACCCTATGTGCTGCATACTGAAGCCAGTCTGCAGAGTCTTGGAGCTGTACTGTATCAAGACCATGAGGATGGTTTGAGACCAGTGGCATTCGCCAGTAGGAGCTTGACCCCGTCAGAGCGAAAGTACCCTATGCACAAGTTGGAGTTCCTTGTGTTAAAATGGGCTATTGTCGACCAGTTTCATGATTACCTCTATGGGGCAAAAACATTGGTGAGGACTGACAATAACCCGTTGACCTATGTACAGACTTCAGCTAAGTTAGATGCCATGGGGCACTGGTGGCTTTCTGCATTGCCAACATATGATTATGCTGTCGAATGCAGACCAGTCCTGAATCATATTGATGCTGACACCCTATCTCAGAGGCCCATTTCCAAGAGCGACTGGGTCAGGCTGCCCGAACCTGACATCTGAGCATTGTGCCAAAAGTTTGATAGAAATGAACAGATGTCTATGGACACAGTGGACTGCTTAGTAGATTGTTTGGGCCCCTCTGACACCTGCATACTGGCTGCGTATTGCCACTTCTCTGCTCTAGATATTAGTGCACTACTCAGTTTGACAATGACAGTATTCAATGGGCTCAATCCTAAGATCCTATGATTCAGCCAGCACTTGACGCCCTTTGTGCAGGAAAGGATGTGCCCAAGTTACGTTCCTCTAATCTGCCAACCGCTTTGTTGTTTAAAGAAGGCCCCAGGTTGAAGCTGCTTAATAAATTGTTGTATAGAGAGACTGTAGATTGAGGTGGCCAAATAGACAAGCAACAATTGGTCCTGCCCACAGCCTTCAAAGATTTGGTACTGAGGTCCCTCCACAATCATATGGGCCACCTTGGTATCGACTGGACACTTGACCTAGTACGATCTCAATTCTACTGGCCCAAGATGGGGGCCGATGTTGAGCATCATGTAAGGACTTGTAGTCGCTGCCTGCAGAGAAAAGCCCTGCCTCAGAGGGCTGCCCCACTTGTCAATATTACTACCAGCACCCCAATGGAACTAGTCTGCATAGACTTCTTGAGTTTAGAGCCTGATCAGTGAAAACATTGGAAATGTGTTGGTGGTTATGGACTATTTTACACGGTATGCACAAGCTTTTCCCACCAAAGATCAAAAAGCATCTACCGTGGCCAAGGTGCTAGTGGAAAATTTCTTCGTCCACTGTGGTGCCCCCCCAGCGAATTCACTTTGATCAGGACTGGGACTTTGAGAGTCGGCTAATCAAAGAAATGCTCTCTGGGGGTGTGAAAGTCAAGAACCACCCCTTATCACCTGCAGGGGGATCCTCAACCAAAACTCTTTAACTGCACCCTGCTAGACATGCTAGGCACCCTCCATCCAAAAGATAAGCATAAATGGAGCCAGCAGATTAGCACCTTGGTACGCGCATACAGTTGCACAAAGAATGATGCTACCGGATTCTCTCTCTACCACCTCATGTTTGGGAGAGAGGCCCGGCTACCTGTTGACGTCTGTTTTGGGGTTTCTCCTGATGGGATCTGAGCCAAAGATTACCTGCAATATGTACAAAAACTTAAAGCTCAATTGAACCATGCCTATCAACTGGCCCAGACAATGGTCACCAAAAGAAATCTAGCCAACAAAGAGAGACATGATAGATAAGTAAAGGCTCAGGAGATTAGGCCTGGAGACCATGTGTTGTTGCGAAATTTAGGATTGCATGGTAAACACAAAATTGTTGATCAATGGCACCATCTTCCCCATATCATAGTTGGAAAGCTGGATGATTTGCCAGTGTACAAAGTGTGCCCAGAGAATAACTCCAAAGCTGTCAAGACCATGCACTGTAACGACTTGCTGCCTATTGGTCAAGTTATAATTGAGGCTGAAGCCACCGAGTTTGATTCCCCTGGACCAGTGACTCATGCTGCTGCAAGAAAGAAACAGAGTCAGCCTACCCCCGTGGTTATCGATTTAAGACTTCCCCCGCAGCAGACCCAGAATGATAGTGACTGCCAGTCTAACTCAGATGACAGTGAGTATGATAATTCCTATTACCCCTCATATGAAACTGAGTCAGTTGTTTCATGGAAATCCTATGTTGAATTATGGGGATGATGCTGGGCCTTCTGGACTGCCTAATGACCCGGCATCATCCTTGGAGCCAATGCTCCCTGAAGGTGAAATGCAAAGTATCACGTCTGAGGATGCTGAGTCTCTGTGTATCATGGAACTGTGTGATTTGCCTGAAGGAGAGGCTGATGGTATGAGTCTTTCTGGTGACATGCCAGAACTTGAGGAACACTATGAGAGTGCTGACAACCCCCTTTCAGTGCCAGAGTGTCTTCAAAATGAGCTAAGTGTTGTAGAAACAGAGACTACAGAGCAAGGGGCTGACAGTGCTCCCAGCTTGGACATTTCCCTTCGTGCAGAGGCACCCCTCACAAGTGATGAAAGCTCCAAGACCATTGCTGAAAGTACAGAGACTGGTTGTTCACCCCAGAAAGACTGGCTGAGCTGTCAAGCCAGTGGTGCGCTTCAGTTATGATTCCCCCGGGAGGCCAGTGGATTTGCCTCTCAATGTAGTCCACAAAGGTGTTTATGTCTTTCAGAGCTCACTGCTCAAACTGAGCGTGATGCCTCATTCCAGGTTACTTGTCCTTCCCTCTCAACATGGTGCCTCTGCCCCATCCAGCCCCAAGTTTGCTGATAGGGAAGGGCCCCCTCTTGCATTGTTTAGGGTACAAGAAGTTATTACATGATTCTGTATAGTAATGTTCAATTTACCTGTGTGAAATATGCATAATGTATTGTCAGAATGGAAGTTATATTGTACAAAATTGTAAAAAATTTATTGAATAAAAAAAAAAGAATGGAAGTTATATAAACTAGTACATTGAAATGTATGGTAAGGAGATGGGTTGTGCCGGTTGATGAGTCAGATAGTACCTGTATAGCATGCTAATGGTATAAATATCTTGTATATGTTGCATTATCAGTGTTATGATGGTACAGACTTGATGCGGATGCCAAGTTTTTCCAGGCAGGGAAGGGTACAACCCCCCTACAAATGGGGGTTCCCTTAGGTCTTCCTAGAGCTTGCCTAAATGCTCACTGTCAGGATGGTGTCCTGCGTTTTCGCAGTTTAAATGTGATTACCAGTATTTGTATAGCCTCTGTGTACTGTCTCTTTAAGAGCTGCCTAATTGCAGTTTAAGTAATCTGAGATGGAGCTCTGTTGAAAGATGTAACTATTTGCTGAAAACCATTTAGAATGATAATGATAATGTAGTTTGTCTAACCTGTTTTCTTTGTAGCAAGGACTGTTTTGTTTGTCTCTGCTATCTTGGTCCTGGACTGTAAATTCGACCAATCAGTTCTGGTGGGACCTAATATGTAGCCGGACTACAGGAGCTGTCTGAATTCAAAATCTATAGAAACTGTGGTTTGAGTTTTTGTGCCTTTTTTGCAGCTGAAGGGGGAACTCTTGCTTTGACTGACAGCCAGATCAGCCAACCAAATCTTTTGGATCTTGGGGAAGTCCCAGGCTACTTGCAGTTTTGAGTTAGAACTAAGCTGGAAGCTGAGCAAGAAGGAGCTGAAGTGATTCTGAGAGCAATCCTGAGTGGATTCGCATGGGAGAACTATGAAAAGGCTGAGTTTTTGGCTGCATGTCTGCTGCTGCTCCATGAGAGGGAGAGAAGAGAGTTATTTTGGACGAAATCCAAGTTTGTGTGACTAAAGTAAGTTACTGAAGTGGGCCAGGCTCAACCTGAAGAAGACCGAATATTTTTGCTGAATTTGGCTGGCCTGTCAGGAGTTCCAGCTACTCCTAAGCTCCCGGTGTGTGCACAGACCTTGCGATTGAGACCGTAGAGCACTTTGCCTGGTACAGTAGAATTCCCGTACGTGCAAATGTGCTATGAGCTGCTAGTGGGTTGTGAATTAGTTCCCCACTGAGTGAACTGTGTTCTGCTTGCTGGAAGCTACAGTATATCTAGCCCAAGACGGACTGCATCCGAACTTGTCTCCATGCGGTCTCGGCTTTGCCAGACTGGCCCAGCCAGACTACCCACTGCACAGAGAAGCCATCGACGAGAGACCTGCCTGGGGATCAGCCCCCCTGCTCCACGCTTGAACAGGAATGACACCTCTGCGACTTGTGTGTGCCCTGCTTCTCCTGGCATTCTAGATCAACCACCTGCGGTCTCGATTTTTGTCCAGCCTGTGTCCAGTCTTGAGTATCGTGAGTAAATACCAGGGTAGCTCCCTGCACCAACAGCTTAATCTGAGTGTGTCATCTGATTGTCTTGTTGTTTTGTTTTCTTTATGAACTGAGCCCTCTGGCTCCGGATTACACATATTGTTTACTGTGCATGTTGTGTTTTCCATCACAGGGCCCCAACCAGCTGCAACCCCGGGCAATTGTCCTGGCTAGCCCATCTCTTCTCCACCTGGGTACCCAGAGGTGGACTGTGTGGGGGCTCAAAGCGCATGCATAACTGCTTGATTGATATAACCTTTAAGCTAATTAACCTGATTTTGCACCTCCCTTGTTCAAGTCCCCTGAATAAATCAGATCTAACTTTTTCTGCATGTAATCTGACTGTGGTTCCAGTTTGTGCTCAAAGTACTGTACTGTTGCTATTTGCTGTGCTTAACCTTGTTTTACAGGGGGTCCCTAGGGTTGAGCCAGAGCAACCAACCCTGGTGGTAAGTGCACACAGTGTGGGTACTTGTGTGGTGTACCAGGGGTATTATGAAAGTGATTCAAACAACATGAAGTCTTGCTGTATTCTGACATATGCAGTGATCACCAACCTTTCAACTGCCCCGGAGAACAAAGAGTTAACTTTCCATGCAGGGCATGGAACGCTGAGCTCGAGCTCGATTGAAGCCTTTGTCTGCTGTTGTTTAAACTCCAACTGTCAGATTCTTTACTCTGCCTCGCTGAACAGTCGCTCCGGAGATTTATCCTTCGCTCGGTTCAAAAATGTCGGTTAAAGAGTCATTTTTTCGCTCGGTTTTGACCGTATTTCTTCTACTGAACCTATCGGTTTAAGTCTCTGTCTGTGGTACCGTGAGTTCTAGATAGGTTTTTGTATTAGTTTCTGTGTGGAAGTTGTAAACATTGGATCGGTTCAGTTTGAACCGATCAGGTTTGTGTTAAAAAACTTCTGTCTTTATTAGAGTGTGGTAACTGGTCCGTATTGGTTCTAAAAAAAACAGATTTGATTATGTTTTTTTCCAAGACCCGTAACACGGTCAGGAACTGATAGGGGTGTCTTGCCTGGTGGATTGCCGAAAAAAGGGTAAGTTGTGGATAGGATAGGCCATGTCTGAGAAACCCAAGAAAAAAACCGGGCCCACTGGGTTTCAACACTGTAGTGTGTGTGGGGAAGCCTTTGCTAAGGCTGACCCCCACACCACCTGTGTTTATTGTCTGGGGTTTGACCACCTCAATTCAGACTGCCAGATTTGTCAAAGTTTTCCCAAAGCTACTCTGGATAAGATAGTAGGTAGACTGAGGGAAAGGGAGGTTGAGAAGTCCTCTGACCCGGATGGCCATCCCTGTTCGGTTCCGACCAACCAAGAAGGAGATGCCACTCTGACCAAGTGAAACTTCTTGGCAAGGAGAGACCAATTCTAGGGTGTGGGTTCCGGTTAAAAGGAAAACTTATCCGATTTCGATCCACAAGTTCTTTCTCCGACCGCCGATGAACTAGCCAAAGTGATAAGGATAGTTCAATCGCTAACTTCAGTTCCAGCTGAACCAGCACCATCTGTCAGGGTCTCGGTTCAGTCGGTTCCCCTGGTTCCGGATTATACTTTAGAAGAATTTTATGAACTGGAGGAGGAGAAGGGAGAGTCTGAAGGTAATGATGATGACGATGGTGATTATGAAAGTCTGGATGTGCCTATTGACCTGGACATCTCCCCAGACAGACCTTCAGGTGTTTCTTCTCCTAGGCTTTCTGAGTCCTCTTCCCACTTTATGTTTTACAAGAAAGTGTCTGAAACCCTCCAGCTTACTATGGAAGAAGCAGTAGAGGATCAGGAGGAGCCTGATTTTGTTGAGATGATGGACATCCCAGAGTCCAGGAGATTGTCTATTCCCCTCCATAAGTCTTTTGGGAAACAGACATTTAAAATTCTAAAAACTCCTAATTCCATACCTCCTGTGGACAGAAGAATGGACAAGAGGTATACCCTTTCAGGCTCAGACACGGAGTTCCTTTTCCAGCAACGCAGCCATGTTGGGGTAGTACAGGCTGCCTGTGATAAGGCAAGTATTCCCTTGGCATCACACCCCAGATGAGGACTCTAGGAGGATTGATGCCATGGCAAAGAAGCAGTACATGGCAGCATCTTTGGGACTCAGGCAGGCTAACTATATGGCCTACACAGCTAGATACCAGAAGTCCAGATGGGACACCGTGCTGGCTCTGGCTAAACAGGCCTCTGACCAGCTTGCCAAGGAGCTGGAGCAGGTGGCTGCAGATGGGACTGTGGCATCCAAGGTGCAATTTCATGCTGCTGTGGACTCCAATGATGTTTCATCTAGAGTCATGGCTACATCTGTGGCCCTTTGGAGGATGGCTTGGCTCAGATATACTAGCCTATCACAGGATACCCAGGCTAAGGCCATGGATTTTCCTGTCATTGGTAATTCTCTGCTTAGGGAGCAGACAGATTACTACATGAAAAAGATGGACAAGTACAGGACCATCTACAGGAGTGCTCAGGCCAAAGAAAGGCAAGCCACTCCTCAGAGGCAGCATTCCAGAGGCAGGGGCAGGCCCTTTCAAAGACCTTTTTACCAAGCCCAGGCCTCCTCTTCTGCTTTTGTTCAGAGGGGGTTCTTTAGAGGGAGAGGCAGACGGGGTATGAGCAGGCCCGCTTCCACCCCTCAGCCTAAAGCCCCTGCCATGCAGACACCCTGATGGGTCTGCCCGGGCCAATTCTCCAATACCTGTAGGTGGCAGGCTGGCTTACTTTGTCCAGGACTGAAAGTCTTTAACATCAGACAAGTGGGTCCTGGAAGTAGCAAGCCAGGGACTGGTTCACAGCTTCAAAAATTTCCCAAGATAAGAATCAGATCCTTTCTACCTGCAAATCCATCAGAGACCCTTGCCCTAGAGGCAGAGGTTTCTTCTCTCTTGGCTCTCAGAGCCATAGAAAGGGTTCCTACCCTACACAGGGGCAAAGGATTGTACTCCAGGTACTTCCTAACCCCAAAAAGACAGGAGAATGGCGGCCCATCCTGGATCTGAGATATCTAAACAAGCACCTTTTAAAGCCAAAATTCAAAATGGTGACTCTGGGAATAATTCTGCTCTTCTAAGGCCAGGGACTGGCTAGCCTCCCTGGACCTCAAAGATGCCTATTTTCACATTCCCATCAGGTGCTCCCACAGAAAGTACCTCAGGTTCGAGTTGCCCTCAGGCCATTATCAATTCAGAGCAATGCTCTTTGGCCTAACATCAGCCCCAAGGGTGTTCACAAAATGCCTGGCAGTAGTGGTTGCTTTCCTAAGGAGAAAAAAGATCTCCATCTTTCCATACTTGGACGACTGGCTCATAGTGGGTCAGTCTCCAGACCAAGTCAAGTCACATCTTTAGATAACTCAGCAACTGCTCACTTCCTTAGGATTCCTCCTAAACCTTCCAAAGTCAGTTCTCGAGCCAGTACAGCTCCTCATCTTTATAGGGGCAGAGCTGGATACAATAAGAACAAAGGCCTTCCTTCCTCAGGACAGGGTAAGGACCTTTATAGAACTGGCCTCTTCTTTCACCCTTCAGGTGTCTCGATCAACAAGACACTTCTTGCAGCTCCTGGGCCACATGGCAGCCTCTACAGCAGTGGTCCAGAGGGCAAGATTCCAGATGAGGGACATTCAGTTCCACTTAAGATCCTTCTGATCCCAAAGAAAGGATTCCCTTATCATACTAGTCCCAGTGACTCGAACCCTGATCCAGGCTTTGCAATGGTGGCAGGATCAGGACAATTTAAGACAGGGAGTTCCTTTTGTCACTCAGTCTCTTTCACTAATCCTCACCACAGATGCCTCCCTCTTGTGCTGGGGAGCCCACTTGGGGGATCTTACCACCCAAGGGCTGTGTTCACCTCAAGAATCTCTGCTTCACATCAATCTGTTGGAATTCAGAGCAGTGTTTCTGACACTGCAAGCTTTTTCCAAATCTGTACTGATCAAGGTGGTCCAGATCAGAACAGACAATACCACCACAATGTGGTACATCAACAAGCAAGGAGGCAGTCGGTCTATGGCCTTGTGCACAGAAGCAATGAAGTTGTGGTCTCTGGCTTATTCCCTGCAAACCTCTCTGATAGCAGTTCACCTCCCAGGGAAGGACAATGTCCTAGCAGATGCTCTCAGCAGGATATCTCAGGGCCACCATGAATGGTCCCTAGATCCCCTAGTTTTGAAAGTGATTTTCTCCAGATGGGGCACTCCACAGATAGATCTTTTTGAAGCCCCAGACAATCACCAACTTCCTCTCTTTTGTTGCAGGCCCCCAGTCTTGGGCTCAGTCCTCCTGGATGCTCTGGTTCTGAATTGGGAAGGGAAGTTCCTGTATGCTTTTCCCCCCTTCCCTCTCCTGTTCAAGGTGCTAGTCAAGATCATGTCTCAACCATGCAAAGTGATTCTGATCGCTCCAGACTGGGCCAGACAGCCCTAGTATCCACTGTTGCTGTCCTTAGCAGTTCACCTTCCCCTGTCTCTTCCCAGGAATTACAACCTGTTGACATCCCCTCAGGGAAGGATTTGGTATCCGAATCTCAAATCTCTCAATCTCAAGGCTTGGTTCTTGAAGAGTTAGGCCCTGGACACACTGGGGGACTTAAAACGGTTTAAGTGCCTTAAAATGGTTTAAATCCCCCTAGCACTGTTTGCAGACAGACTACAAGACCCTTAAAACGTTTTAACAAAAGTGTTTTTAAACCCTGCTAGATCCCTAGTCTTAAAACCATTTTTAAAAACATTTGGGAGCTAGCATGGTTTTACTTACAGGTCTGTCCAGGAGTAAAAGTGTTTTAAGCTGTAATGGTTTAACTAAAACAGTTCTAGCTGCAGTGTGTCCAGGCAAGCACAGTTCTGTGTGTTGGACTTGACACAAAATGGTTACAAGGAGAACAGGTTTAACACTAGCAGTGTGGCCACACTGACCCGTTATCAAAAATGGTTACCGAGTAGTGTGGCTGCACTGAAATGGTTTAGCTAAACTGGTTTTAAAAATGGTTTTCAAAAACAGTTCTGCAGTGTGTCCAGGGCCTTAGAGTTTGCTGATCTGCACCTCTCTCAAGGTGTTTTGGATATTCTTAAGGCTTCTCCAAAGCCTTCCACCAGAAAGACTTACAACTCCAAATGGAAAAGATTCACTATTTGTTGCTCTGATAAGCATATTTCTCCAGAATCTGCTGGGTTGCCTACAGTCCTGGACTATATGGTTAATCTCAGTGGCTTGGGACTCACACCAGCTACACTTAAAGTACATCTGGCAGCTGTTTCTGCCTTTTTGTCAGTAGGCAAGCCCTCTCCTCTATCAGCCCATCCTGTATTTTGTAAATTCTTCAAGGGACTGCTGCACACCAATCCTCCCTTTAGGGACCCTTCTCCTGCTTGGGACCTTAATGTTTGCATTGCTCAGCTTATACAACCCCCCTTTGAGCCTTTGTCCTCTGCAGAGCTTAAGTACTTGACTTGGAAAACTGTGTTTTTGGTAGCCATTACCTCTTCCAGGCGCATCAGTGAATTGCAAGCCCTGTCAGTGGAGCCTGATTTCATCTCTTTCCATAGAGATAAAGTGGTCCTAAGAACTAACAGGAAGTTTTTGCCTAAGGTGGTTTCAGATTTCCACCTTAATCAGTCTATGTCTCTCCCTGTTTTCTTCACTGACCATTCCTCCTCTGGAGAGAGGAGGTTGCACAGCTTGGATGTAAAAAGGGCCCTTAGCTACTACATAGAGCGCACCAAGGGTCACAGGTTTGAGTCCCTCTAGTTCCTCACTTATGGAGAGGTTGGTAAGGGCAAACCTGCCACTAAAAGATCTATTGCCAGGTGGATTGTCTCTTGTATACAATTCTGCTATGAGAAATTGGGTAGAACCCCACTCTCAAGCCTGAGGGTTCACTCTACTAGAGGTACAGCTGCTTCCCTGGCTGCTGCCAGGGATATTCCTATCTTAGAAACCTGTCAAGCAGACACCTGGAAAACAGTCCATACATTCACCAAGCATTACTCTTTGGATATCCAGGCTAGGAGCGATGCTCAGTTTGGCACAGCAGTACTTCAGAGCCTTTTCCCAAAGTAGGCTCTGTCCCTCCTCCTTGGAGGTACTGCTTGGTGGTCTGCATATGTCAGAATACAGCAAGACTTCATGTTGTTTGAAGAAACAATTATTCACCTTAGTAATGTTGTTTCTTCTAATGGAGTCTTGCTGTATTCAGACCTCCTCCCTGCCTCTCCTCTCGGAACCTGTTTTTTAGGATGTGGGTGGGCAGGAGCAGTGTTGGCACCTAGAGATGCCCCTTTCTCACCCTCCTTTATTTTGGGTGTGTGTTGTGTTTTGTTTTTTGGGTTTTCTGACTTGAGTCTTTGCTTTGCAACCAAAAAACCCTTTTTTAACAAATTTAGTTGCCAGTTGACTAGTGTGAGTTTTACAGTTTCCACACAGAACGCCCAGTGAGTATAGCTTGTAAAGATCTGATGGTTGGAGTTTAAACAACAGCAGACAGAAGCTTCAACTGAGCTTGAGCTCAGCGTTCCATGCCCTACATGTAAAGTTAACTCTTTGTTCTCCGGGGCAGTTCAAAGGTTGGTGATCACTGCATATGTCAGAATACAGCAAGACTCCATTAGAAGAAACAACATTACTAAGGCAAGTAATTTTTTCTTATTGTACAGTGTTCAGGCCACTAGAGGGGAAAGAGGGGGTTACAGTATCCCAGAAGGCTGTGCCCAGGTTAGCTTGACCACTAGCAACCCTGACCTCTGGGTGGAGGCACCCGTTTCAGTACTCAGGCCTCTTAACCTGCTACTAGCCAAGCAGGCAGGGGTAGTAGCCCTTGGGATAGCACCACCTAGGGTTATATATATATATATATATATATAAACATCTTTAATTTATTTACAATAAATTTGTTTACAGGCATTACTATTATCTTTTGAAAGATTGACTGATGTGATTACTAATTTTGAGTACTGTTCATGAAATAATAATTGTGATGTTTTGTTATTTCTTATATTCATACCATATCATATTTCATCTCAGAGTCAGTGACTCAGCAGGTTGCACGCTGGCCTCTGAGACTGGAAGATCAGAAGGCTGTGGGTTCTATCCCCACACCAGACATGTGGGTTAAAGAGATAGTGTTTGCCTAAAACTAATATTAGATTTTAAAAGCAGTCAACTATTACCTTTTATATTTGATGTACTTTTTTCTTTTCCCTTTGTTTAATTAGAAGATTGTTTACCTGATGTTAATATGTGTGATGTGTGGAACAGCACTCTGTGTGGCAGCTGACATAGCTAGCTATACTGCCCCCACTACATCACCAGCATTGTGACCTCACTGACTGTGACATCACTGCTACTTAGGTACAGCAATTCAGTGACTGCCAGGTCATTCACCTGTGATTTCACTGTCAGCGAAATCACATTGCTGATGATGTAATGGGGGGCAGTAGAGCTAGATATGTCAGCTGCTATGCTAAGAGCTATTCCACACATCCACCACAACATTATGACATAGAAGACTCTCTGATGAGCAAAAGGAAAAAGAAAGGTACCTCAGAAATAAATTTTATAACTGACTACTTCTTAAAATTTACATTATTTTCCTGTCTGCCTGGTTTGGCTCCACTAGTCTTTAAATCCCAATACTGACACTGTAGTGCAGCATGGGGTGGGGTGGGTGGGTTGGGGTGGGTGCTGCATTCCTGAGGTGCTGTCTTTTCTGTCTGCCTATTCAGGTGGATGTTAAAGATCCTATGGCACTTCTCAAAAAGAGTAGGGGGAATTTCCATGGTGTCCTGGCCAAATTTCCCCCATTCACTAAAATGACCACCAACAGCTTAATCTGGTTCAAGTAAGGCTTATGCCATGTTACAATTTCAGTTGGTTACCATCTGTACCCCGTCACCCCAGAAAAGGGAATTCTAGTCTTAGTGGGCCTACCCGGTCAACAAAATTCAAGAAATAAATAATTTCCCCCATTATGCCTTATGGATTCCATATAAATCCAAATAATTCCAAGGCCATCTTGACATAAGTTTAATACCTAACAGCAAATCAGATCCCTTTTCCCTGATAAAAGGTTGCCAACACATTAAATTTAAATAAGCAACAAAGTCACAAATAAGGAACTAGTGGCTTATGGAAAAATCTACAGGGATTTATACAGGGATTTGATGCTGCCTCTACAGGGAAAATACAGGAAAAATGAGAGTTTGTTACAGGAAAATCATTATTTGGATCTGGGAGCACTGTGATGATTGTGACTAAACAGCACTATATGGCACCAACAAGAAAATAACTTTGGTCATTTGGTAGCTTTTCACAGTCCTATTGGCTCTGGCTAGATCATGTTTACATGAAAATGTACTCTATTACAGAGTGAATGGTGTGGTGGCACTTCACAAATTCAATTCCGTAAACAGTCTTTCTTGATTGCAAATTCCTTTTTATTTAAATAATGGCAAGATCATGTTTACCCAGGCTACCACCCTGGGACCCACTCCCAGGCAGGCTAATTTTTTTTTTTTATTAATTGTTTGTGTGGGACTGTGTCAAATGCCTTGCTAAAGTCTAGGTAGACCTTGTCCACAGCCCCTCCCTGGTCTACTACTTTGGTCACCCAGTCAAAGAAATCTATTAGATTCATCTGACATGACATTCCCGCTGTGAATTCATGCTGCCTTGGGTCCTGTGCCACGCTGGCTGCTAGGTAGTCAACAATTCTTTCTTTCAGAAGTGATTCCATCATTCTCCCTACCACTGCGGTCAAGCTAACAGGTCTGTAGTTTTCTGCTTCTGCTTTGCTCCCACTTTTGTGAAGGGGGATCACATCTACCTTCCTCCAGTCCCTAGGTACCACACCATCCTCCCATGATTTATTAAAAAGGGTAGTCAGTGGTGTCACTACTTCTCCCCTTAGTTCTTTTAGAATTCTGGGGTGAATCCCGTCAGTCCCCATTGCTTTGTCCACCTTCAGTTTTAGGAGTTCTTTCAGAACCCTTTCTTCTGTGAAAGGACTGGTATCAACCCCCCATTCAGAGTGTTTCTATTGATTGGATTAGGTACCTCCCCCTCCTCTTTTGTGAATACTGAGCAGAAGTATTCATTCAGTATCCCTGCTTTTTCGCTGTCCCTCTCTGCTCACGCACCCTTCCCTTTATTAAGCCTCACTATTCCTCTCTTGGTCTTTTTTCAGTCCCTAATGTACCTATAAAAGGTTTTATCCCTCTTCTTAACTGAGTTGGCTATCTTTTCCTTGGTTTGGGCCTTTGCTATTCTGACTGCCTTCCCCACTTCCTTCTGCTTTAACTGGCACAGTTATCTGTCCTGCTCCTTCTGTGTTTCCTTATACTTCCTGAATGCAATCTTTTTCTCCCTAAACTTCACCTCTTTTGAGAACCATAGTGTTTTTTTCTTTTGTTTTGATTTGTTTATTTGCTTCACACAAAGGCTTGTTGCCTCTGTGATGGAAGGCCATTTGACAAAGTCAGTCCTCCTAAAGTCCAGTACCTTCACTTTTGTATGACTTGACTCTGCGGCTGTGTTTATCGTGAACCACACTGTTTGGTGATCAGTTGTTCCCAGATGGCTACCAACTTCTAGATCTGAGATCCTCTCTCCATTCCCATTTGAGAGTACCATGTCTAAGATTGCTCCCTCCAGAGTGAGTTCCAACACTAGCTGTCTGAGGCATGCCCCCTGTAGGGCATCGAGAATTACCCTCCTCTTGGATGTGGCTGCAGCAAAGGTGCTCCAGTTAACATCTAGCATATTCAGGTCCCCCATCAACAATCTCTCCCCTTTTTCTGCCATCCTAAGGATGCCTTCTGTCATTTTTATTTTTTATTTTATTTTAGTCTTTGGTAACCAGGTAAGGCCCACTAGGCACAAGTTCCTGTTTTCAAGGGTGATCTGGGAGCACTGGGTGGTTAAGTGACTTGCTCAGAGTCACAAGGTATGCAAGTGGAGGTTGTGAGAATCAAACCCAGGTCTGGTCTGTTGGATGTACCAAGCTCGTTCACACCTTGTTACTCTAATCTGTAGGCTATACTGCCAGCCTTGTCCATTTCCTCTCCCCCGAGACAGGGGTCTGTATACAACCCCTGTGCAGATTGTGGTGCCATTTTCAGTCTCCAGGGTGACCCACAGTGCCTCCTCTCCTCCTTATTTACCCTTTAGTTCCATTGCTTTGATCCCTTCCCTTATGTAGAGAGTTACTTCTCCACCTCTTCTACCCTCTCTGTCCCTCCTGTAGATTGTGTACCCTGGTATGGTAGGTATGTTGACATCCCAGTCATGGTTCTCTGTGTACCATGTTTCTGTGACTGCCACAATATCCAGGTGTCCCTCTTCCATCATGATCACCAGTTCAGGGAGCTTGCTACCTAGACTATGGGCATTGGTCCTCATTACTCTCCACTTTTTGATGGCCTTACCCCTTTTTGCCCCATCCCTGTCCTTACTGCCTTTGCCTTTTGCTCCATTTACTCCTGTCCTTTTCCCTTTCAACTTCTCTATCTTGGTGTTTACTTCACTAACTACCCTGATTTTTTAGAGGGGGCTAAGATTTCCCCTGCTCCTTTTCAGTGCCTTCCCCCTTGGCTAGCTTAAATGCTTGCTAATGAAGCATTTAATCCTATCACCTAGAAACCTGGTTCCCCTCCTAGACAGATGCATACCATCATGCCAGTATAGGCCTGCATCCCTCCAGGTGGACCCCCAGTCCCCAATGAAGCCAAAACCCTGTGTTCTGCACCACTTTTTCAACCATTGATTGAATCCCATGGTGTGAAGCACCCTAGCCTCACCCATGCTATAGACAGGCAGCTCCTCTGAGAAAGTTATCATGCGTGCTACTTGTCTAAGGCCCCTCCCCAACTCCACAAACTTCTCCTGCTCTGCTCTGATCCCTTTCCCAGCCAGGTCATTTGTTCCTAAGTGGATAATGACATCTAGCTCCCTCCCCTGTGCAGCTGCTCCCGTGATCCTAAGGATTTATTCCCTGTCCCTCCAAGCCATGGCACCAGACAGGCACCTTACCTCCCCCCCCCAGTTCAACCCTCCTAACAGTGGAGTCTCCCACCAGGAGTTGTTTCCTTCCCCTGTGGGGTCCCATGCCATCTTCCTGTGAGTTTCCTTTGTGGAGGTTCCCAGCATCCTCCTTGGTCTCCACATCAGGTGCCTCTATAGAGGAACCACACTCTGCCAGAATGGCGTATGAATTGTGGAGAGGTACAGCTGGAGGGATGCTCCTCTGTCCCACTACCCTCACCCTCCCTGAGCCCACTGTGGTCCAACCGTTCCTCTTTCTTGGGAACCTGTGAGGCAGCGGCGGTGGCCCTGGTGATCCCTGAATGGGAGAGGAGGTCCCCCGAATCCTGGCCAACTCAGCCTGAAGACGAACAACCTCCTCCCTCAGCCCAGAGAGGTGCCTGCAGATTGGACCACACTGCATACTCCAGAATGTCTCCCAGAAGACTGCTGCTCCACAGCCACTGCACTGCACCACTCCCATCATGTCTTATTTGTGACCCCCAGATGTTGTTTTGTATGTTTACTCTTTCCTGTTTATTTATTTATTTATTTATTTTATTTTATTTTTTTCTCTGCTTTCCTACTGCATCCATGCCCTTTAGGCTCCTGCTCTTCCTGTTCTGGGACAGGAAGATCCTGTATTCCTCAGTAGTCTCCTTCTTACTTGCTCAGAGTCAGACCTCCAGCAGCTGCGGGGGATGGAGAGCTGATCATTTCCTTCTAGGATGGTGAGTCTTTTGTGCCTCTGTGATCACTCCCTGCTCACAAACAGGAAGCTGGATTTTCTCAAAATTTTGTATGCGCTGTCCCGTGGTGTAGATTTCTTGATATGGCAAGTTTCATTCCAGTTGGATGTGCGGATTCTGAAATCCAGACAGTGCAAAAAGTCATACTGTCGCCATTTTTTGCATTTTTTTCCCCATTGCCCTGCGTTCAGAGATTTGGAATTTTAGTGTAATTTTTTAATGGTAGAAACAGCTTGGGTAACAGAACAGGCATGCTCAGTTTTGTGGAACAATATTAATCTGTTGCAAAGTTACTGCATTTTTTATTTCCCATTGTTTTAAATGGGAAGATCATATTTCAGGATAGAGGGAGAAAGTTCAACAAAGGGTTTGATCTCATGAAAATAATTTTGTCTCGTGAGACCAGTTCCTTTTTCGTGAGAATAAAATCCTTTTTCGTGAGGAAAAAGTCCTTTTTCACCAGCTGCCATCTTGTTTTTTTGCACCAACTAAAAATCCTTGAAAATACATGTAAATGTAGTAATTTTACAAAACAAACACCATGCCCTGTTTAGCTAGATTCTGGTGTTTGTTCTTCACAGTTAGCCCCCAAAATACTTTTTCTGGGCACCAGAAATCCCTGGTGCCCAGCTTAGGGAGAGGACCGCTTCCCCTGTGTTCTCTGTATGAGAACCATGGTTTTTCTTGACATCTGCAGCAGCAGCTGAACTTGTGCAGCCAGGTGCAGTGTGAGTGTGAGCACCCAGACAATTATAGTTATCTTAATAGGCTGAACCAAAGTGATAAAACTAACACACGGGTTGCGGTCTCTCTCTCTCCCTCTCCCCATCCACACAGAGTTGCTGAATTCTTATTTACAATGTGTGCTAATGATTAAATGAACTCACACTTGTAGATTGTTTTACTCAACTGATCTTAATCATGTAAGGATCCTGGGGTGCATTTTAAAATCAGCATTGCATCTGTATTCCTGATGGGCATGTTGGGGCTTCGGTGCTAAGGGGACCACAAATGTACAATGGTAGTAACTCAGTAGTGTGAAGTGAAACACATGCACACACACACACACACACACACACACACCTTTTTGACCTTCTGCTGAGTCCCAGGGTTTTGCTAACTCAATAAGTAGAGAGCCACCTGTGTAGCAAATGCACTGATCCTGTACAATAGGGATACCCTGGCCCTGGGAACAAGTCCTGGTAGCTGCTCACAGTGTTAAAGTACACCCATTTAGAGTATCAGACAGGGTGGAGAGGAGAATAAAGCAATATTCTCTAACACTCCCAGACCAATGAGAGTGCTTTTTAACAATTATAATTGTAGGAGAGTCCTTCTGATTCTTTAATCCACCAGGGGGGCACGCATGTGCCGACTGGAATGCGATCGTCAGAAAAAGTGGCTTGTGCTTGTCCCACCAGCTTTAATGGTGAGCCAAGTATTGCACTTCTTTATGAAGGAGATTTGTAACCCACTCATATTCAACTGCCACAGCCTGACACCCAGCAGGTAACAGATCTGGGGACTATAGACCCCACCCCTACTGCTATTTCCCAAGCATTATGACAGCACTACTTACTTGGGTTCTTCTATTTATTTATTTATTTTGTTTATTAGAAGAGTTGGATTTATAACCTTTGAGTCATGGACTCATTTACAAACCACCTCGTCACAGGGAGGGTAGACAGAGTTACATAGTGTGGTTACAACAGTGAGAACAGCACAGGTGCAGAACATTAAACATAGATTATACAATGGTGTGTGAAAATCCTGTAACCTCATTGGCCAAAACATGCCACATGACCATTGGTAAATCCTGCATAACCCACGGCTGAGGAATGGCATTTATAAAAAAACATAATTAAACACATTTTAAATTTATTTTACACAAGGGTCCATTGTATAATCACAATAAGGCACTCCAGGGAGTGTTATTGGGTGATTTACCCACTTTTGTGTGGTTAAGTCACTCGGCTGTGCCATGTGACACACCACAAAAGGCGTGAGTAAATTCACAATAACCCACACCCTGTTGTGCCTTGCTCCTTAAGTACACATAGGTTGCATTATGTTACTTATAACAGGTTACAGTCATATACAAGGTACGCAAGGGTTACATGGACATACCTAGATAATACCTAGGAGGGTGGAGGTTGGGATGGGGAGTGGGGTGGGAGGGAGGGGAGAGGATAGGCTGTCCGGAGGTCGTTGTCAAGTCAGGAGGGCCTGACAGGAGGATCCCACAGTGGGATTAATTAGGTGCATCTACTGCAACGAGCGTCCAAGAGATGGTTCCGTTATGAATACCTAGTAAATACAGTACATAGTTTTATTTACTTTTTCTTTCATGCAAGGAGGTGCTGCTGTCCTGTGCTTTGGATGCTCTCCTTCTAACAGATAAGTGAGGGGATAGAGGCCCACATTTTCAAAGGAGATGCTCAGCCCAAAATGGAGATATGCTGCGCATCCCAGAAACTGCGCGGAACCGTGATATTCAAAAAGAAGAGATACATTCCGCATTTCCAAATGCAAGATCATGCAGATATAATGTATACAGTGCAAAAAAAAGGGGGGCGTGTACATGAATATGCTGCGAATTTGTATATTCAGCCAAAATGTGTGGCGTATCTGCCACGCATCTCAAAAATGCTCCGCACAAAGTTATGCATGTTAGCCAATCATAGGCAGGCTGTAAAACACAGGTGGCTGACCCTGAGACAGCCCTCAGAGGTGCACCAGGATGTGCTCCAGGTGCCCATAAACAGCAGTCATGCCAGAACGGATGTACCCAAAGCCACAGGTGCTGGCACACCATGGGCACCACCCAGAGAGCTATCCTGCACACCACTTCCAGGACGTGGACACCCAGCTTCCACATGCCAGTGCTGTTGGGTGCCCCCCAGGCACACCAGTGGAGCAGAGAGCCACACTGCAGCACATGTACCAGGGGACATGGCCTGCTGCCATGTGGCCTGCAGAGCACCACCCGGTGGTGGCATGCACCCAGGGTGACATCTGGGGCTATGGTACCCAGGTAGTCTTGTGGTACTGGTGGAAACATGTCATGGGACTGACCTGTGGCACACACCCACGGTGGTACAACATAGGTACACACAGATGGGACCCACCCACTCAGGTACCTGGCCACCTTCTGCACACAGCCATTCCTTGCAGTTTTTATCCATGTTCCTGTCACATGGGGGCATGTGGGGCACTGCAGGTGACTGTACACTGCATATGGAGCTGGTGTATTACATGCATGTCGTATACTGATCAGATTGTGTCACCCTGTGCCCTCCTCATTACTTGTCCGGGTGGGTTCCTGTGGCCACTGTCCAGGTAGGCCCCTTGTACCCCAGTCCAATGCTGTACATGGCTATGGGTAATAGCACTGTACCCAGGTCAATGCCATTCACACACCCAAACACAAACATTCCATCACACCTGCCTGCTAGGCTGCAGTACCTCCTGTTCACCTTTGTGGAGTGGTGGGGCAGCCATGCAAAGCTGGAACTGCATATGCCTTGGAAATGCAAATGGCATGCATACATTCCAGTAATGAGTTGCACCTGTGGGAAATGGGCTTGGAATGTACAATGAGGTCATTTGCATACCCCGGCTGAATACTGGAATTTTGCACACTGTGCAAGTGGCTTTGCATCATGCATTTTCCTATGCTCCGCACAGGTCCCAGGTCACCCACTGTGCATCTCCCACTGCGCCATCATGCATGTTCAGGATATTCAGCTGGACATGCGTGATCACATCTTGTGGCGCAAGTTTTGAATATACCATTATTTTGTGCCAGTGCATCTCAGATGCCTGGCGCAGGCACTTGCTGATGTAGCCTGGGACTTTTGAGTACGGGGCCCAGAATGTTTGGACAAAACCCCAGAGGTGTTCAAAAGATACATGAATTTAAAAAGAAAAAGTATTAAATAAGAAGCTCGACTGCTGCTACCTTTATGTGAGCTCCACTGTTTTAATACTGCTAAAGCCATGATCTCTCTCATTTTATAATAAATTGCAGTTGGTAGCATTGTTTCTAAAAGTACATCAGAATGGGGGAAGGGCACTGACATCAGGAAACTGAAGTTTAGAATTGTCAGCTGCTACCAACAGCTACATGTCAATCTTCCGGTTTTGCAACTTGACATCACCAGAAAACCAAGAGGTGCTGGTAATGGACCTTTGCTTGGTCAGGAGACTGTATTTGCAGGACGGCCAAATTTTGAGCAGCATTTTAATCATTGACATACTGGTTCTGGCATTTTTGAAGCAAAATACATGGATTGCTCTATTAAAGAGAGATAAGTTTACAGAGAGATTCAGCTTATCTTTTGAGGAATATATTTCCTTAAGAATACTTCTTTTAGAAACACATTTTCAGCTTGTTACTAGCCCAAGCAATTGGGGGAGTGCCAAAACTCCAGTTAACATCTGTGCCTGGGTGGCTTTGTCCCCAGCAGCTACAATATCCATTAAACCTGATCAGACAAAACTAGGGTTGCCACCTATCTGGTTTTAGACCTGATAATCCGGTGTTTAGGGTCTCTGTCTGGTCATCCGGTTTTGATTAAATGTAGTCGGGTTTTTGGGCCATTTTGAGTGTTCATATACTCTTAAAACTGATGTATCAAATCAGTCACTGTTTTGGCTGCATTGCATGTCCAGGTTACAAAGTTCTGATGCCATTCAGACTTGCCTTTGTTTGTAAAACCAGTCTGTCTGGGAGGTGTAAAGTATGGTCATTAAGACCATTTGCAGTAAAATAACCTAATCTTTTCTATTCTGAATTTTAAGTATGGTCTTTTACTGCTATGACAGGAAATAGCTTTTACACCTTTATATGCTCTTACGTATTTCTTCTTGTTTGTCCTACATTCTGATATATTTTAGACTAATTTTGGTAAATTAATGATCTAATTCTATTGCCTTTATCACTACATTGATTACTTCTCTCCTGAGTCCTCAACAGTTACTGCTCTCAGTTTGTACTACCTGAACATTACATGATATTAGCTACACTTTTACAGGTCATTCAAATAAACAGCATGGAATGGTGTGTCTAAAATCGTGGGATGTCTTAAAAATATGAAAAGAAACAGCAGTAGCTGATGAGGTAAAGGGAACACAATGCAGTATTGAAGATACTACAAGCAATAATTAAGTTATCAAAAATTGGTCAAAGGATATCAATAGTAACCGACATGGAAAGGAAAATGGGAAAGTGTTTAACAGAGGTTTAAGCAATAAGCTGTGAATGAGCTTGGCACATCCAACAGACCTGGGTTTGATTCCCACCTTCCACTTGCATACTGTGTGACCCTGAGCAAGTCACTTAACCTTCCTGTGCTCCTGGGTTACTCCTGTAAAATGGGCCATGTGGCCTATGGGAGTTAACCTAGTTGCCAAAGAATAAAAGCAGATAAATAAAATAACAGTATAAAAATGATTTCCTATCACTATTAATGTCTATTCTGACATTACAAATGGTGATATGCTTGTCAGTCATAAAAAAGGGGTGGAGCCAGAGGCAGAGTTTGGGGTGTGGTTTAGCATCCTTTTTTGCCTCATCCAAAGGAGGTGACCCTAGATAAAACCTGAACTATAAATAAGCTCCATTTCTTTAATTTCATCTGTACCTAATTATTGGCTGCCTTTCAACATGATCCAGGACATGAGGATGATGCTGATATTTATCTCAGCAGTAACTGCAAGTTTGACTTACACTGTTGTCAGTAATAATGAAATGCTAAGTAAACCTGTGGAAATGGCTGACTCCCCGCACAGCTCAGTCCATGCTACTACTCAAATGACCACTGCAGTAGAAGCAGTACAGCAAACTGCACTGTCTGTAGAAGGCAAAAGCAATGATTCTGATACTTCTGGCACAACCAATAAAAGTTGAATGTGTAGTAGCAACTGTATTCAGAGTCACCAAAGATAATTATATAGTATTAACAAAAAGGTTGGGAGCCTGGAAACTCAGGTTAGATAAAAACCTGAGAATTGTCGGACTTCCAAGTAAACTTGATTCTGACTATAAATCAATGAGAGACCTATTCAAAGATATCATTATCCAAGTCTGTGATCTACCTGCAGATAATTTGCTATACTTGATAAAAGCCTTTCATGTGCCCAAAAGGAGACCTAAACAAACACAGTCATACGATTCTGCAGGGAGGGGATCTGAAGAATTTACTCAGATTGAATTGGACTTTAAAAAAGCGAGTTTTATTTTATTAGCTTTCAACTCGGACCGCAACCTAATCATGCAGCTCTCCAGAGTGAAGGGTTCATTGTTTTGAGCCTCCTACGGTTTTCATGCATTCCCAGGATCAGCCCATTCTACACAGCAAAGAAGAAGTAAGTCTTTGTAGTTTTATCGGCTTTTTCTTTCATACAAGGAGGTGTCCCTCTCCTGTGATGCCGATGCTCTCCCTCTTGCTCACTGCCAACAGAGGTGAGTCTGGCAGCAACATATGAGTGAGGGAGGGAGGAGAATGTTTAGACAAAACCCCAGAGGTGTTTAAAAGATACGTGAATTTAAAAAGAAAAAAATATTAAATAAAAAGTCACAAAATCCGCTCTGCATGGAAACAATGAAAACTAGCATTGCTGGCTTCATACGTGCTACACAGTTTTAATACTGCTAAAGCCACAGAGTCTTTCATTTTATAATATATTGGAGCTGGTAGCATTTCTTTAAGTAAATCAGAATGGGGGGGGGGGACCACTGGCATCAGGAAATGGAGGTTTAGAGTCACTAACTTCTACCAACAGCTACATGCTGATCTTCTGGTTTTGCATCTTGGCATCACCAGAAAACAAAGAGGTGCTGGTAATGTATTGTACTTCTTCTGGGGGAAGGGACTGTGTATTTGCAGGAGGGTTGCTGAGCATCATTTCAATCACTGACATACATGCCAGTATTTCCTGGCAGTGTAGCCTAGAGGTTAGGGTAACGAGCTGTGAATGAGCTTGGTACATCCCACAGACAGACCTGGGTTTGATTTCCACAGCCTCCACTTGCATACTGTGTGACTCTGAGCAAGTCACTTAACCTCTCCAGTGCTCCTGGGTCACCCCCAAAAACAGGTAGTTGTGCCTAGTGGGCCTTACCAGGTTGCCAAAAGAATAAAATAAAAAATAAAAATTTCCAGTCTAGATAAACAGTGTAGACAGACCCGGCAGATAGTGAAGTTTTGTATTTAGAGTGCTTTTCCGGTTTTTCTGCAGAGTATTTTACAAATACAGTTGGCAATAATTCCTTGGCAGACAAGTAACAACTAAAAAGAACTAAAAACATACAGCAGAATGCAATTAATTTCTATAGGCCAGGCACAAAAGTTGTGAATATTATATTAAACACATTGGTTAGGTATACCTTCTTCACAAACTTAAAAGTGCCTTTGTGGTATTCAGTGCAAAATTACACATCCCAGACTGCTTTTCCTCATGAAAAAAAGTATTTTAAAATGAAATTTACTAACAACTAACTTACTATAATTACTAGCCAGCAATTTTTTGTATTGAGAGAGCTGGTTGATATTCGCCGTAATAACCCACAGGTTATTACTGCATTCATGCGCTGTGTCGATTAAAATACACATCTCCCTCATTAGCTCTGATTTTGCAGGTGGGCGGTCTGAACAGTTCCAAAAACATGGCGGTTCTGTCTTTCCGATACCAATGAGCTGCCACAAAAAGACTTGTCGCTCTCTGTAATTTTCTGCCACATTTCCCACTCTATCTGATTGATCCTACCTAACATGGTAAAATAAAAAAATGTTTATCTGGTTGATCCTGCAGTTCATTCGCTACGGACGCAGGCTAGCGAGTGCAATCAGGAACAGGTCCCGGCATGACTGGCGTGATCCCCACTGGAAACTGTAAGTTAAAAAAGTAAATAAAGAGCAAAAACAAAATGCTCATTCTGGAAAGGGAGGGACAGGGAGACACAGACTGTGTGTGTGTGTGTGTGTCTGTGTGACAGAAGTAAGGCTGCAATATGTGTGTGTGTGTGTATACATGTATGACAGACGATAGGCTGCAAAAAAATTGCTAACCAGCAATTATGAAAAATAAAAGATGTGGAAGTGTGCGATATGAGAACTTAATCCACACCCTCAGTGTAGGATGCTTTAATAAACCCCTCGGACTTTGCCCTAGGGGTTAATGTAGCATCCCGCATCTTGGAGGTGCATTACATTCTCATATCACACACTTCCCCATCCTTTATTCTCTATATAATACCGAGTTTGCCTTAATATGTAGGCAAAAAATGTTCAATATTATAGTTGCAGTAAGAAAATCAAGAACAGAATGAGCCAAAAATATACCTGCCGTTGAAGAGTTCTAGTACAAAAATAATAGTTACTAAAGCAAATGGCATACAAAATAGAGAAAAAGAACAGGCTGCCAGACAAACAGTGGCTGTCAGGTGCAATAACTCAAAGTTTAAACCTATATGGTGGTCCATAGACAAAAGAAAAGTGAAAAGGAAGCAGGGAAAACAAAGTCCAACATTTTTTACATATGAAGGGATCCTTTTTTGTATGGCTGAATTCCTTTATGACCATATGGAAAAAAGTGGAAGTGAATCATGAAAAAGGATTTAAAAGTAACAAAAAAAACAAGTAACAAAAAAACCCATTTCAGGCTCATTTTTCCAACAGTTAACTGCAGAATCCAGCTTCCAGAGTCCTGATGAGCAAGATACATGTGTTGGTCTCTGCAGGATGTCATTTATGTGGGTTTTGAAATGTTTTTCCTACAAAAAAATGGAAAACAAGATGGCAGAAAATGAAAAATGATTTTTTCCCTCATGAAAAAAGATTGGCTCCAAACAACAAAGGATTCTTTTTTCGTTTCATACAGCTATTTTGAAGTGCTAGGCACCTGGTAATGTGACATCTTTACAATGGGGCTAGCAACACTAGGTATCAGAAAAAGTGATGTATACACATCTATGGAGGGATGACAGCGCAGGGTCTGAAGGACCCTGCGCTCCCACAGAAAAATAAGAGTACTGTTATACTATCTCAAAAAGTAAGGAAATAAGTTGCAGAAAACTTTGTTAATGTTCCAGTTAGGGTCAAAGCAACAAAAGTTGGGAAATGAGGCATTAGGGTTTCCAATCCTAACACCCTACCCTCCCAAACCATGCAGGACAGCAGGTGTGGGGTGTGCCTTGGGCCTCTCAAGCCTAACGCTCAACTCATTCTCATACAGTCTACACATCTGACCTTATTTACAGATGGAATGGGATGACTGTTAGGCCTGAGAGACCCAAGCCACACCCCACACCTTCTGTCCTGCCTAGTTTGGGAGGGTGGGGTGTTAGGGTTGGAAACCCCAACACCTCATTTCTCAACTTTTGTCACTTTGATCCTATGGTTAGGGTTGAGTAGGCACTTTAATGTAAACCTCCAAATTGTGCACATTAATAACTTTGTAACCGTTCAACAGATTTGCATGAAATTTGGCATGCATGGTCTTGTATGGTAGATCTCTTGATCTGCCAAGTTGTGTTTTGATCGATCTTATGGTTTTTGTGCAGTGAAGCACTGACAATCGCATTTTTTGCCACTTTTGACATGTGTTTTGTCCATCACACTGTGACCACACTGTTTGATCTTTTGGTCTGAAAATCTCAGGGTAGAAAGAGTTTGGATCAAAGAACAATCCAGCATTAGTATGGTGAAAAAATATTAATCTGTTCCAAAGTTATTTAATTTTTAATTTTTGGGTTCTGAGCATGCTCAGTTCACTCCAAGGTTTATATGTATTTTTTACGAAAGGGGATTGGGCTCACAGTCAAGGATTTTGTCAGCTCACAAATGGGATTTAAAAAAAACCTTTCATGAGAAAAAAATTCCTCATTTGTGAGCCGCCATCTTGTTTTTGTTTTTCCCCCCAAACAAAATGTTGTAGCAAGCCCCATGGGTCACTTCTTCAACAAATAAGGCATGGGTTTTGTTCAGGGTAACACCCTCTACAAACCTATGCCCTCAGTTTCCTTGGATTTGGCCGAAATACAGTCGTTTTAAATTTTAAAGTTCTTAATTCATGACTCACTAACAATCCTCGTTTGCGAGGTGACAAAATCCCCGTTCAATGGTCAATGAAATTTGCTGCCATGACATGCCCATGATCCATCTTAGAGAGGATAGAATCACTGGCCCACAGCAGGGAAGTGATGGTGGAGTGGTGCTTCTGAAAACTAGACTGGAAAGAGGAGAAGAAGTTGTAAGAGTGGAGGAAGACAGTAAGCCTAGAGTAGACAAGTTTTTCTTGCAGCTTTGCAAGAGAGAGGAGGAGTGAGATAGGGCAAAAGTTGCCAAATGAGGAGGGGTCATCCCTTTTGTGAAAAGGGAAAACTTTGACAACCTTGAATGATTGATGAACAGTGCAGAGGAGGAAGGAGAGGGTGAGGAGGCAAGTAAGGGTGGCGGTGATGGCAGGAGCTGAGAGAGAGAGAGAGGTTTTGGGTCCAGCATTTCAGGGCTAGAGTTAGATAGGTTTAATGAGGAAAGGGCAAGCAAGGTTTCCTGGGTAGTAAGGGGGGGAAGTGAAACCCCAGGGAGGGGTGTGGCAGAGAGGAGGGTGGAGATGGGGAGTAGAAGAGGAACCGGGGAGGGAGGGAAGGGCACAAATAGGGAAAAACTCATTGAAGTGAGCAGCTACAGGAGGAAGGTCAGAGACAGATGAACCATTAACCATGAGGACAAGGGGAGCGGACTGACAGGAGGATCAGAAACATAGTGAATCACCTTCCAGAATTTGACTGGGGAATTAAGGTTGTTCTGGACCAGAACTTCACCAGTCTCATGTGTCTATTCTGTCCCCCCTTAAAGCTTGCCACTGTATTAATATTGACCAGATTCACTCTCAGATGATTCTAGTTTTTTTTAATTTAATATGCTTTATTAAACATTTTAAAAGCACAAACACAAACATTCAACCAGCAGCTGTCCTCCTCCATCAGGAAGAAGATAAAGAATCATATATAATAGCATGGGAAACTGGGACAATACAACTGCAAGGCCTATCATACACAACAGCTTTAGGTAACAGTGAAATGGCCTAATCAGCACAACTTATCAAAATCCTAACTACCTCCCTCCCCTCTTCCCCTCCAACCCCCCCCGAGCACCGATGTAGTCGCCTAATGGATAGACATATGGGGGCTGGGTCAGCAGCTTTTTTTCTTTATATCCCCAAAATACAGGCGCACATATGAAGTCCTGCCCTTCCACCTGAGTTTGAGTTGTTCTAATGACAGTTCATGATAGGGAGAAGGGCCAATAGAGGGGCCCATTTCCTGCCAAAAGCCATCTGTTGATTCATTCTTGTAGCAATGTGTCACTCCATTTTGAGAATGTGGAGCACTTCTGAGTGCCATTCTCTTAAAGAGGATCTGGTTTGATCTAACCAGTGCCTTACTGTAATTCATTTAGCCACTGCCAAAATTAAAGGCATATAGACCTTGCGACAAGATAGCATTTCTCTGGGGAAGTGACCCAACAAGCATATCTGCTGGGTAAAGTAAGGATCCAGTCCCAACGTAGGGTCCCGAGTATCCCAAATTGCTTGCCACAAGGGAGTCACCAGGGCACAATCCCAGAGAATATGCTTCAAAGTTCCCTCAGCCTTCCCACATCTGATACAGAGTACAGATGCTGATCTACCCATCCTATACAGTCATGCCGGAGAGCAACAGAGGTTATACAGAATACGAAATTACAAAAACTGTAGATGATCCTGCTTTATATATTTGTATAGACACAGCCAGATCGGTTGCCAGTCCCTTTCACTCAGATTGAGGCCTAATTCATTCTTCCAGTAAAAGCATACCCCCAGAGGTCTGTTCGGATCATAATGTTGCAGGAGGTTATACTATTTGGATATGGTATGTAGGAGAGTAGTGATATTAATGAGCTTTTACAGTAAAGGGCTAGGAACATCCTGCCATGGGGGGTGGCCCAAGAATGATGGTATCATAGAAACATAGAAACATAGAATTTGACGGCAGATAAGGACCGCTTGGCCCACCCAGTCTGCCCATTTTCCTACCTAATGGATAAGCTGCAGATCCTAGTTAACCAGCAGCCTACTTCTTTCTGCCCCCACCCCCTAGAATTGCCTTATGACTGTCCCATGCATGCTTGAATTCCACCACTGTTTTTGACTCCACAAATCCTCCTCCGAAGGCTGCTCCATGCATCCACAACCTCTCTGTGAAAAAATACTTCCTTAAATTACCTCTGAGCCGACCCCCTCTATCTTCAAATTGTGCCCACTTATTCTTGCACACCTCTTGTTTTGAAAGATGCTACCCTGTTGGACTTTGTTGATTACCTTGAGGTACTTGAAAGTTTCTATCATGTCCCCCCTCCTTTCCTCAAGGCTATACATATTAAGCTCCTTAAGTCTCTCTTCATATGTCTTCCGGTGCAGACCCTGCACCATTTTAGTTGCCCTCCTCTGGACAGCTTCCGTCCTGTCTATGTCTTTGCGGTGATTGGGTCTCCAGAACTGCACGCAATACTCCAGATGGGATCTGACCAACTGTCTGTACAGAGGGATAATAACTTCCTGTTTTCTACTGGTGATGCCTGTCCCTATGCATCCCAGTATTCCCCCAGCCCTCCTCACTGCCCTCTCACATTGCTTGCCCACCTTTAAGTCATCTGATATGACTACCCCCAGGTCCCTTTCCATTTTTGTTGTTGTTAGTATCTCACCCCCCATTGTGTACTCTTCCCCTTGGTTTTTGTTTCCCAGGTGCATTACCTTGCACTTCTTAGCATTGAATCTAAGCTGCCATACATTTGACCATTCCTCCAACCTTGCCAAGTCCCTTCTCATCCTTTCCACCCCACCTTGTGCACCAACTCTGTTGCTATGCAATTGCATGTGCTTAAAGTGGTGATAAGTAGGAACAGAGAATCTGTCCTGGACTGCATTGGCTGAAATGATCTTACCATTGTAGAGCAAGGATGAAATTGAGACTCTACCCAGAGCAGGACAGAAGCTCAAAGGAATCATATGGTTCGCTATTCGGAAGTGCATATTTCCAAATAGTGATTGGGATAGGTCCTTATGTGGAGAAAGATCAAGATGGGAGCAGATCTGGTGAAGGGCCTTGAGGGACCACCATATTGGGGAATTATGGAGTGATTTAGTAAGTTTATATGGTTTGGCATAAATCAGACTGCCTATGTCAAGGCTCTCAGAGTGACATAGGTGTTGTTCCACTAATAGCCACAAGGGGGTGTAAGAACCATCCATAGCTCCGGCAGCGTAAGCACTCCTCATAAAGATTTTACAACAGCGCGTCACACAGTAATAAAGAAAGAAGTTAGGCACTCACAGTTCACCAAGCTCTTTCCGATGGGTCAGCTTGCAATATTCCCTGCGAGCAGCTTTACCGTTCCGGAGGAAATCTGACAAAGAGGTTGAAGATGGGCAAACCAGCATTTGGGAAGATATAGACTCACCATGGTTATTGGGTACAGTATTTGGGGTAAAATGTTCATCTTGATTACATTCGCTCGACCCCACAGCGAGAGCGGAAGTGATTTCCATCTCTGTAGGTCGGCTTGGATAGTTTGACGTATAGGGGAGAGGTTAAGTTTTACTAGGGCCGAAATAGAGCGGGAAATCTTAATCCCCAAGTATGTGAGCACCTTAGGTTTGCAGGAAAGACCTAATTCCTCAATCCACTGTCTCTGTACATGTATGTTGAGAGGCATTACCTTTGATTTATCCAGGTTTAATTTATAATCTGCCACTCAAGAAAATCTATCAATAATATCCACAGTAGCTAGTATAGAGGTCATAGGGTCCTCCAAATGCAGTAGTAAGTTGTCTACATAGGCAGACAACGTATACCTGTCTTTGCCTACCTGTATTCCACAAATTTCTGGGCTGTTATGAAGGGATCGGATGAGGGGTTCCAGATATAAATTGAAAAAGAAAGGAGATAGTGGACATCCTTGCCTGGTACCACACAGTAAAGGGAAAGGAGAGGAAAACACTCCAGTGCGACTGATCTTGGCCGTAGGGTGATGATAAATAACCTTAAGCCAGTCACAGAATTGAACAGATAAACCAACTCTCCGTAGTGTGGCAAACAAAAAGGACCTGGAAACGCAGTTAAAAGCTTTTTCTGTATCTAAAGAAACTAAGACAGCTGCGATTCGCCTCTTGACCACCACCAAAATAAGGTGACAAATTTTACATAAGTGGTCTGAAGACAGTCGGCCAGCCACGAAACCAACCTGTGTCGGGCTAACGAGGCCCTGCCAAGTCTCTGAGAGATGATTAGCCAAAACCTTGGTGAGAATTTGTAGGTCATAATTCAGGAGGGAGATAGGTCGGTAGTTTCCCGGAAGTAGGCGTGATTTTCCAGGTTTGGGAATAACGGTGATCCAGGCTTCTGTGAATGAACAGTCCGAGAGACCAGGTACACATAAGTAATCAAATAACCTTACTAGAAAGGGAGCCAATGTGTCTATGAAGGTGGCATAGAAAGTATTGTTGAACCTGTCTGGGCCAGGGGACTTTTCCTCTGGTTAGTTGTTCTATTGCCCGCCGCAGTTCACTAAGGGAAATAGGGCCTGTAAAAATTCCTGTTGAGACCCAGAGAGAGTAAGAAGTGGGACAGAGTCTAGGTGTTCTTCAATAAGATCTAAATCAGGCCCTTGCTCTACTTCTGCACAATAGAGGGTTTTTATAGAACTGCTTAAAGGCGTCTGCTATTTCTCGAGGGTGAGTGAGGATTGCCCCTCCTGGGGAAGGCTGAAGACTACATATCATTTGTTGGGTTTCCAATTGTTTAAGCCTTAGGGCCAGAAGTCACCCTGCTCTCTCACCTGATTCCAAGTAGTGAAATTTAACCCTCTGGAGAGTTAGATCAACTTGGTCTGCTAAAAGCCCAAAATACTGGGCCCTAAGAGCATGCAGTCGATTCCAGACGTATTGATCAGCTGCAGCAGAGAATTGGTGCTCCAGTTCTCGAATCTGGCATAACAGTTGTCTCATCTGATCAGCTCACTTCTGTTTGGTCTTAGATGCCAGGCTGATACACTCTCCTCTCACAGTACATTTTGCTGCTCCCCATAAAACATCAAGATGGGAAACATATCCCTCATTTTCCTTAAAGAAGGTTTGTATGTAATCTTTCAGGGCCTTAACAAAGTAGTTGTCTTTCAGGAGGGAAGAGTTCAGTTGTTAGGCTCTATCCTGACCCTCCAGTTCTCTCAAAGAGTGCTCCATAGAAATTGGAGCATGATCAGAGATCACAGTGGGAAGAATAACACAGGAAAGGAAGCCCGAGAGGTTAGAGAAAGTGATCAAAAGATAATCAGTTTGAGAATACAATTTGTGTGTGGGGTTGGGGAGAAAAAAGTAAATTGCCTGTCACTGGGGTGTAAAATACGCCAGGGGTCACCCAGTCCCATCGAATCCATGAGTTCCCTCAAGCCTCGTTGTGCCGACGAAAGACCCTTACCGCAGATTCCCGATCTGTCATGGTCTGGGTGGAAAACTAGGTTCCACACTCCACCAAGGATGATTGGAAGGTGAAAGAAAGATATTAAGTGAGAAAGGAGATTAGAGAAAAATGCAGGGGAGTCAGAGTTGGGATCATAAATCCCTCCTAAAAGGAGCTTGGTTAAGGTCAGATGCCCCTGGAGTAGCAAAAAGCGGCCTTCCGGGTCGCCATATTCCTTAAGCAGTTGGAAGGGGAACCCCCTATCTATTAATATTCCTATGCCACCCTTTCTATTACTCCTTCCCACAACATACATTTGTCTGACCGACTCCCTGCGGAAAAATTGGATATCCTCCTGTTTGAGGTGGGTTTCCTATAAGAAGACCACACCTGGGTGAAATCTTTTAAGATGTCAAAGAATCATATACCGTTTATGCTTATTGTTCTCCCCCTTCACATTCCAGGAGATAAATTTAAATGAGGTACCCATTGTTAGTATTCATTACCACTGCTGGTCGAACCAATGTCCACCAGTATACAGAGAAAGAAAGTGCTCTGGATCCCTGCCCGCCCCTCCCCCTAAAATCCCTCCACCCAACCTCCCCTCCCCCCCACCTCCCTCCTCCCTCCTCCATTTAAGCAACTTCTATGGAAACAACAAAATATTATTTCTAGCTCCCTTACACAGAAATTCACAACCCCAACCCTAATGGCCAAAACACCAACATTCCCAGGCTCGTGATGGAGTAGTATATCTGTTATGGGCCCATCCCCCCACCCAGTCCATTCAGTGTTAAATGTCTTATTTACTAATAAGCTCTAAAGAGTTGCAACAAAAAACCAAATGTCCCAGATCCCCCCAGTAAATGTCAGGTTATATATGAAGGAAAGAACATTTTACATCCTCATAGGCACTAACTGAAAGTATTGCTCCAGGAGTAAAAAACCGAGACTTACATCATACGGAGAACCTGGAGGGACCAGAAAAAAATTAAAAAAACACATTAATTCAGTAATATTACTCACTCACCCCAGGTGGCAGAGACAGAATCCATGGCCCCCTCCGCATGTGGCAGGGTGGACCCTCAGGCCCAGCAGTAATGCCCCCCCTTCCCTTGAGGTCACCATGTGGACTGTCTCTGCTGAGTATAGATCCTCCAGATGCACTAAACTGAATGTTGGTTGGGTGGGCGGGGGGATATTATAGCCATTCCCCACTGAGGAAAAGAGTAATCTTAGGGCTCGAAGCTACTACAGCAATGAAGGTCATTACACAGCCATCCTTGCCGGCAAAGTGCTCCCTAGCCCAATAGCTCACCTTAGCTAAAATGCCTAATTAGCATGTGTAGCACATAGGAGGAGAGAAGCAAGAGGAAGCAACCACCTGCACCCCACTCCATGCACAGTTAGGCCACAGCATGACTGATCCTCTGAGAGGGGCACAGACAGGCATCCCCCAAACTTCCATTGGGGCTTACGGTCCAGGGGTCACTTCCAGAACTGACCCCTGACAGACTTGCAGGTCCACTGAGTGCTTGCATCTGAAGTAGGTCCAGTCTGGAAGCACCAGATGTATAAATACCATCCACGTGACTAGTTAAGGGAGACGCCCTGTGAACCATCGGTAGGGAGCTGGGTGGGGGAAGCCCCACTGTACGCTCAAACATCCACCCCTGCCCCAACACATTACTAAGCCACATACCTACCTTCAGCCATCCAGAGAAGAGGCAGTGAATCCTGAGAAGCAGGCAGCTTTCCCTGTGTCCCTCTCACTTCAGTCTGTCTGTACTCTGCAGTTGATTACTCTGCCTTCATGCACCAACTCACCGTCACAACCCAAGGGGTATGTAAGGTATTACAAATACTCCAGCCCTGTTTGTTTGCTACACTGATTTGGAAAAGTCCTATCCAATCAGGAAGGTTGTTACTCTCAATGAATCTTGGCTTAGTAGTCCCGAAAGTCCATCCAACTGTAAGACCCTCCACTAAAAGAAAATGAAATGATAAGTCCCCCCGCTCCATGGAGCTATCAGATTTGAGGTAGCATATTTATTTCTCCTGAAAGCGACGACCACACACTACTTCCCAAGTGTCCCCAGCATGGGTAAAGTCCTCAAACTAAACCTTAAAAAGTTCATTTGGGCACCTGGAAAAGGTCCGGAAACAGTTTAGGAAGCTCTAGTTTAGCTTGGCTCTTGGCTTCAAAGGTTTTCATAGACCCTTGATATTTCACCTGCAGTCTGGCCAGATACAGCATTTTAAAATGGATCCCCACAGTCATCAATTTAGAGATGTATGGACTGTATTCCGCTTGCTTTAAACACATAGAGTGGGGTAAATCTTGTGTCATCCTTAATTTGTGGCCCTCCCCTAATTGCTCCTTGGCTTCCTTCAACTTTACTAATATGTGAGCCTTATCAATAATGTAACCTGGGCCATTGGGAGAGGGACCTGCTACCTTCTCACAGAATTTTTGCATAAATAGAATGGGGCTCTGACCCTCTGAGCCCTCTGGGAGCCCAATCAGAAGTAAATTGTTATGTCTGCCTCACCCCTCCAGTTCTTCAATCTTCTCTTCTAGGGTGGAAACTTTGCGATGAAGGGTCACCACTTCTGGATCCTGGCAAGCTTTCCAGTTCTCTAGGGAGCTGATTCTGGCCTCTGTGTCAACCACTCTATGGGCAAGGATCTCCAAGGTTTTTTGGAGAGTGTTCAGCTGGATTGTTATGCTCAAGAGCCTCTTTTATGGGGGAGAGCTCTTGTAGAAATTTCTCTTCCAAAAGAAGAGTTGGCACTGGGCTAGTTTTAATTGGAGTTGCCACTTGCACTTTTGATTTTTTAGCAGCCTTAGCTTTTTCAGGCGTAGGTGGCTGGGTGTGCTTCAGGCCCGCAGGCTACATCTCGTCCTCCATTCTGAAGCAACGTATTCAGATAATCAGCTGATCGGAGAGCCGAGAATCCAAAGTGGGGCACTTTACCGAGGATTCAGTTATCGAAAAACCAGTAAAGAAATTCTCCGTGAGTAGAGCCTTTTAATGGTTGGATTGGGTTGAGGAGCGGAGCTGAGGTAAGCGCATCTCACCCGTTCAGATACATCACATAACTCCAGATGATTCTAGTTTTCCACCACTCTCTCCATGAAGAAATATTTCCACTCATCTCTCCAAAATTTACCCCCTGCCAGTTTAGTTGGGGCCCCTAGTGATGGGAGCATCACTACACTTAAGCAGTTGCTGGAAGTCCACACTGTTTATACCTTTCACGTGCAGTACAATCTTGATTATCCAGACTGCTTGGGAGACATGAAATTAGTTCAGATAGTAGGGAGTCCATAAAACTGGAATTAAACAGCTCAAAGTGTATTCACTTGGGAGACGTGCTACAATAGGGATGTCCATATAATGGGGGTTCATTAGATCAAAACTGCACTGTACCTAAAGGTGTCAGACACGTCTCCCCTCTCTCCTGGCCTTCACTGAATACTTATTGAGGTTAGTCAGTCTTTCCTTAAAAGGTCTCCCCTGCTGGCCATGAATCATTTTATTATTTAGGGCACAGCAAGCTCAACCCAGACTAATTCACTGAGATTTAATTACTTTTCTCGTATATTGTTCTTAAACTTTTTAGGAGGGCTACTGGTGTGTGGTCAACATCAGAATCAAACAGTTGTAGTAGCTGTGAACTCCCCCCAAATGCTGCTCAAAAAAACCCAGCAAATCATTTACAGTTACTCCATTTTCTTACTTTCTGTCCACATTCACCAATGGCAAGTTGACTCCCTTGTAGGTGAGGTCCCTACACTTTCAATGGTCACCTGCAAGCCTCTTATGGGCCAGCACAAAGTATTAAAAATGCAGCCAAAGAGTAGTTTCCAGACAAGACCAATAGAGAAAGCAGTAGTATCACAGATCATATTGGCATGTTAAACTGGCATGTTAAAATTGAAAGTGTTGGGACCTGACCTATGGGGGAATCACCTTGCCATATGTGGTTGGGTTAAACATGGCTTGGCCAAATGATGAGTCTAAGAATCCTCTTTTAAAATGATGGAGTGATGACAAAACATTAATTAAGAGCATGGCATAACTTTAAATGATTTGCAGACTCCTTAAGCAGCATTTCTGGAGTGGTGGGAGTGGGGTGCACTCGTATTGTAACTGACCAAATAATTTAAACCATGCTACTTTTCATTGATTCCAGCTGACCCTAGCCTTTTTCAGGTGAAGGTTTTAGAAATGCACCCATTACTCCAGGTTGGGCCTTACCAAGGACCTGTACAGGGGTAGGATCTCCATCTCCCATCTGCTTCAGAAGACCCTAGGAAGGAGTATGTGCTATGTTAATAACATCATATATGATGGGGTCTTGATCTTGACCAATGAGTGGGCAGAACTGGCAAGAACCCATTTTATGAAATGAGCCATTATCACCAGGACATTCTCCTAGGACATTATGGATCTTCTATAAGTAGTATGCAACTGTACTTCAAATGTTTTGGAGGTGTTATAGATATTTTTGTTTTTTATTGAATGTAAATATTAGATGGTACTTTTTATGATTTGCTTGTATACAGGCAACTCAGTGCTTGCTCAGATTGGTACCAGTTTTGTGTAAATTCCCACAGGACATGCCACATGGTCTCATGAGGTCTTCTGTAGTAAAACAATTCTAATAAGTAGAAACTAACTAATTAACTAACTAACTAGGGGTTGCCCTGATGGCACAGCAGGAGCACAACTGCTGTGTTGATGACCTAAGTTTGAAAGCGAGCCTGGGAAGTCACATCAGGAGGCAGGCCAAGGCCGTGACAGCTGCTGTTTGACAGTGCATCTCAAGTGGGGAGAGTCTGCCACAGGGTGAGCAGTTACTATGTGAGGTCAATAGTGGCACCAGCCCTGCCAGAGGAGGAGGGAGGGAAAAAACAGAAAAAAAAAATCCTGGTAGCTGTCTAAACTGATGGCCAGGTTTGGCCTGACCAGGGTATATTCCTGTGAGCAGGTTATATCCCTGAAACATGCTACTGGCCGAGAAAAAAAAACAGCTCTGTGAAACTAACTGGTATACCGATGGCACAGCGACGGGAATACCACGAAGACCATCCCAGTGACATTTTCGGCAGTTTGCTGTGATGGTCTCCATGTATTCTGATACTGTTGCTGCCGGGGTGTTTGCCTTCCTTCCCAAACTAACTCTGACTGGAGTTAGTAATCCTTAGTGCAGGGGGTGCAGTGGGCAGAGCCCCCCACATGGGGGGTGTGGAGGGTGAAGCCCCATACAGAAAACACTTGTTCCCCCAGTGACGGCACAATACCAGTTGTCGGTGTTGTGCTGTTGCTGTGCAGACAATCGACAAATTTCTTGTTGCCGTGGCATAGTGGAACCAACTAACCAGCCAACTAACTAGCTAACTAACTCACTAACTCACTCATTTTAAACCATTCCCGGGACTGACTCAATCAGTGCTCTCTTGTTTTAGAGTTTTTTTATGTTTTTATGTTTATGAGTTAGTAGACAGGATTTTACTTGCCGTATAACACAATTATGTTACAGTCTTGCTAACCAATCCAGCTGCTTTTTCTCACAGCCCTTTTCCACAGTCTAGGTTTATGCAAGCCTACAAACATGCTTCCTTTGTAACATTGTTGCCTCCATGAATTATTCATACAGTACCAACTGATATTTCTTTAGTTTATAAGATATATTGGACTGGAACACCTGCACAAAATACAGGAGTTTGCAGTTGTCATATGATTGGTCAGTGTTTACATCATCACAGAAATGCTTGTAGCCATAGTCAGTATTAGTACTGAGTGATCATAAGATAGGACGTGAGCACAGAGCAGTTTCAAATCTGTAATGGTTCAGTGTTTATGTCACTCCTTGGTAAAGGCCATCCATTATAACAAGTAAAATACACCCAAACCCTACAAAATAATTGTAGGATTATGGAAACAAACCTAAATCGTGTGGTTTTTAAATGTCTATGGACTCCCACAGTAACATTATACACATCTTATTTATTGATGGGCATACTTTGTGCCTCAGAGAAACCTAATTCTTTACTATGTGATTTATGCTTTTAGGTGCAATTAATAAACTGACTTATTTGTTAATGTTTACCCAGGAAAGCAGGCAAAGTCAGGTCTTGCTTTTCAGCTATTGTGTATCTTGGGCAAGAAGGACAGCAATAGGCGTGGTAAACATTTACACTATATATTGTAAAAGAAATCTAAAATTTGTTTAAATATGTACATATTTCTTTCAGGATGGGTGCTTGATAATAGGAAGGAAGAACCGACCATTTAATGGCAAGGTAGTTATTAGAGTAAAAGGACAAGGTGCCCAGTTGTGGAAGAGAAGTTCATTTAACACAGAAAACCTAAACGCAGCGCCAGTGGGTAAGTATATCGAGCAGATGGTAGTTAGGGCCACACAATCAGATCTCTTGTACTATATGTGAGACATCAATGTCATATATGCCCATTTTTTTCACTGTGTTAAAGAGCAACCCTCTGCTATAATACAAAGCTTGAAAACACTAGATTTACACAAATTGTGATTTAACTTTATTGTATTATTTATTTTTTTACTTCCCTTACTGTTGGTGTACTAAATATTGTAGGTAATGCAGTACTTATTTCACTGAGTCTTTCAATATGTATCTGACTCTCCCCTGCTAACCACACAATTGCTGTTTTGTGACATCACAGTTGGTTGCCATGGTGAGCACTATGATGTCATAAACAAAGGTAAATGAGGTTAACAGGGGAGAGGCAAGGGTTTTATATACAGACTCGTTAGAAAGGCTACCAAGATGTGCTGTAAACCTTGGAAGGAACACTGAAACTGAAAAAAAATGCATTCTCTAGCAAATTGTAATAGCTGAAACATCTTATTTAAGAAAATATATGTTGAAGTGCAGAGTTGCTCTTGAAGTTTTTCAATGCTTTATTACAGTTTAAGTAGACAAAAACAGATCAGATTAACTTGCAGGTCTCTAGGTTGGCAACTGTGGTGAGCTCAGCACTCAGTGCATTTCAGAAAAGCTCTATGGCAGTGTGGCTCAGTGCTCAAAACGTTAAACTTTTATTATATTTTAAATATATAGAGTTACAGTGATGCCAGTGTAGGCCAGGCGGTAACTCACCAGGCCAACGTTTCACACCCTATTCACAGATATTTGATAAAGCACCCATCAATAGGGTGTAAAACGTTGGTCTGGTGGGTTACCTCCCTGGGCTACACTGGCATTTCCGTAACTTCATATTTATTTATTTATTTTTTTAAACTTTATTTTTTAATTCAGAGAGATGAATTATCTAAATACATAAGGAAAAAAAATAAGATTACAACAAGAAAATACATCTCGAAATAATATATATTATTCCAGAATCATAAAGTTATAAAGTTTTTAGGGGGGAATAAAAAGTATTGCATTTTCATTGTCACATTGGAGAGCTTCTAAAAATAATTAATCATTTATATCATATTGTGAGCTCCAAGCTTATTCCTCCAATTAAAAAGTTAGTCTTTTAAAGATAAACATTCACCAAAGCATGTACATTGAGTAAAACAAAAAGCTCAGAATAAAAAAAAAAACAAGAAAAACAAAGTACAAAACCAAACACTTAAATCAAAAGTCTCAACTTCGCTGAGAATCTTCAGTTTGTCTCCCTATGAAATCATCGGGAGATATTGAGTATTATTGACTTCTTCTGCTATTTCATCTTCTTGATCTGACTCAAAACCCAGATCAGTAGGTAGTGCTACATTTTTCTCATAGAACGAACAAGCTGCATCTACATCTACGAAAAAAACAAAAAAAATGCCCTTGCCTTGAAAAGTCATCTTTAATTTTGCTGGAGCTTGAAGGACTGCCGGTACCCCAGCTTGAACACACTCCTTTTGAATCACCAAAAAGTGTTTCCTTCGTCTTTGTGCAATCATGCAGAAATCTGGATAAAGATGAAGTTTGATTCCTTCATAAACAAATCCCTTATCTTGTCTTGCAGTATTTTTCTCACTCCATATTTAAACTGTAATAAGAGTTAGAAGTTTTGAGCATTGAGCCACACTGTCATAGAGTTTTTTTGATGTGCTGAGTCCACCACTGTTGCCATTAATTGAAAGGACTTGTGAGCACCAACACCAAGGTCAGCAAACCTCACAGGTGCTCTATAAGTCTCTAGGTTGCTTCTTTTTCCCAGGCACACAGTAAAATACATCACATATCATCTTTGTTTCTTGTCTGCAAGGCTGAAAAGTATGAAAAGCTAAAACTCTGCCATTGTTACTTGGTTCAGAGATAACTGGTTTTAAACAAGAAAAACAAACAAACATGCTATTTGGTACTACTTAGAACTGCAGAAAAAGCATAGGATCCTTTAAAATGAACATGAAGGATGGCTCCCTCCTGGATTGCATAGAGGAATTTACATATTTGGGAGTTGTCCTGGATCCCTACTTGACGTATGAGAAAGACATAACTGCCAATTTATATTAAAGTCGGGGGTCCTTGTACAGGACAAAAGACCTGTTAGCTGATGAGACCTGAATGGTGACTGTCCAGAGCAATCTATTCACATTCTAGATTACGGAAGTGTAGTTTGGGGTGCAGTCTCTGCTAAAGTGTATTCAAATTAGAATACACTTTACCATGCTATTTGCAGATTTGCCCTTAGGGCAAATAGGTTTTGAACACCATTGTAGTATGTACATGAATTTTCAGTGACTCTCTTTAGAAGAGAAAGATACATTTGGCCTGGAAAAATTAAATATTTAAAAGTGTCAAAATGAGAAAGATGTTCCACTTAATGAACTGCTGCCGATACAACAAAACAAAACAAAAAAACTGACTGGGTCTTAGATAAAATGAAACCTTGTTATTGATTCTTCCCTTTTACAAACTGAAAAGTGGATAGAACACATTTTCTTAGGGAGCACCTTATGTATGGAATCACCTACCTTTGAACATTACGAAAACTGGTGCAATTAGTAGTTTTAAGGAACATTTTATAACTTATTTACATAGAAACATAGAAACATAGAAGTTGACGGCAGATAAGGACCGCAAGGCCCATCCAGTCTGCCCATTTCTTTTTCTACCTTATAAATGTGCCATCGGGCTTTGCTCTGTCAGTGGCCTATCTATTCATAGTCATTTGTATTGCTCCCTTATGCCTATCCCATGCCTGTTTGAAGCCCTGCACTGTATTCATAGCCACCACTTCTTGTGGTAAGCCATTCCATGCATCCACCACCCTTTCTGTGAAAAAGAATTTCCTCATTCCCCTTAATCGGCCCCTCTAATCTCATGCTGTGTCCTCTTGTCCTGCTATTTTTCTTATATTGAAACATGTTAGACTCTTTCACCTTGTTAATGCCCTTAAGGTGTTTGAATGCCTTGATCATATCACCTCTCTCTCTCCTTTGCTCAAGGGTATACATATTGAGCTCTGTTAATCTGTCCTCATATGTCTTCTGATGCAGTCCCTGCACCATTTTGGTTGCCCTTCTCTGGACTGCCTCAATTTGGTTAATGTCCTTGTGAAGGTGTGGCCTCCAATACTGCATGCAGTACTCCAGATGGGGCCTAACCAGTGTCTTGTAAAGAGGGATTATTACCTCCTCTTACGACTTGTGATACCCTACTAATACACCCTAACACCCCCTAGCCTTACCTACTGCTTTAGAGGTCTGCTTGGATGATTTCAGGTCATCAGTGATGATGATGCCCAAGTCTCTTTCTTCCTTTGTGACTGCTAGCAACTCCCCTCCCAGCCTATAGGTGGCTTCAGGGTTTCTCTTCCCTATGTGCATGATTTTGCACTTCTTTGCATTAAATCCCAGTTGCCACTCTTCTGACCATTTTGCTAGTTTATCCAGATCTCTTCTCATTCTGCCCACCCCATCTGGATCATCTACTCTGTTGCAGATCTTGGTGTCATCTGCAAACAGACAAGCCTTCCCTCTAGTCCATCTGCAAGGTCACTAATGAAGATGTTGAAGAGGACTGGCCCCAGGACTGATCCCTGAGGTGCCCCACTTGTGACTTGCATCTCTTCTGACTGTATACCATTTACCACCACTCTCTGTTTTCTGCCTGTCAACCAGTTTGCCACCCAGTTGACCAACTTCTGACCCACCCTGAGCCTACCCAGCTTATTTATCAATCTTCTATGTGGAACAGTGTCAAAAGCTTTGCTGAAGTCAAGGTAGGTGACATCAAGACAACTGCTCCCCCTTGGTCCACCACTCTGGTTACCCAGTCAAAGAAATCTATGAGATTAGCTTGACAGGACCTTCCTTTTGTAAACTCATGCTGTCTTGGATCCTGTGCCCCTATGGATTCCAGGTGTTGCACTATCCTTTCCTTAAGGAGTGCCTCCATAATCTTGCCCACTACTGAGGAAAGACTGACAGGTCTGTAGTTCCCCCGCCTCCTCCCTGCTACCACTCTTGTGGAGCGGGAACACATGAGCCCTTCTCCAGTCTTCTGGGACCTCTCCTGTGCTCAGGGACTCACTAAACAGTTCTGCTAATGGCTCTGCTAGTTCCACCTTTAGCTCCTTAAGTACCCTGGGATGTATGCCATCAGGTCCCATTGCCTTATCCACCCTGAGCTTAGCAAGCTCTTGTAGGACCCTTTCTTTTGTGAAGGAGTAGTGCTCCCCTGTGTCCATGATGCTGAGCTGTGGGCCCTGCCATACCTTCTCTTCAGTAAATACTGAGCAAAAGTATCTATTTAGGATAGATGCCTTTACAGGGTCCTCCTCCTCTCACATGCTCCCTTTTCTCCATTGCTTAGCAATACCTCTCTGGACTTTCTCCTTTCACTAATGTATCTATAGAAAGTTTTGTCACCTTCTTTTACTGTTCGTGCTAGTGTTTCCTCAGTTTGGGACTTTGCCTGCCTTACTGCCTTCCCTGCTTCCCTTAGGGCAGTTTGGTATGCCTCCTATCTTCATCCCACTGTGTTCCTTTATATTTCCTGAAGGCCAGCCTTTTGGCTCTGACCTTTTCTGCTACTGTATTTGAGAACCAAAGTGGTTTCTTCTTTGCACTTTCTTTCTGTCTCAACACAATGGGATGTTGCTTCAAGTATTGCATCCTTAAAGCTTGCCCACTTTGCCTGTACCTCCTCACCTGTGTTTCTTTTGCCAGGGCTAGCTTAACTCTGTTGGCCATCTTATCAAAGTCAGCTCCTCTGAAGTCCCATATTTTGCCTTGGAATGGGATGATTTAGATGTAGTAGCCAAATTGAACCATACCATTGATGGTCACTGGCCCTCAGGTGACCTTCTACCTGGAGATCTGTGATCCCTTCCCTGTTAGTCAGTACTAGATCTAGGATAGCCCTGTCTCTTGTGGGTTGCTGTACCAGTTGTTTGAGGCCCTCCCTGCAGGGAATCCACTATGTGTCTAGTTCTGGCAGGTGTTCCTGCTGGTATTGACCAATCTGTATCCAGCATGTTGAAGTCTCCCATTATCAGAACCTTCCCTTTAGCTGTCATGTTTTGTACATCTTCTAACAGTAATGTGTCTATGTCCTCCCCCTGGTCTGGGGGGCTGTAGACAACCCCAGTTCTTATGGCTGTTCCATTTCCTGTTTCCAGGGTGACCCACAGTTCTTCTGGCTCTATATATGTATTCTGAATTTCTGTAGCTTTGATATTTTCATTGACATACAGGGCCACTCCTCCCCCCCTTTTTGCACCTCAGTCTCTTCTGAACAATACATAGCCAGGTACTGAAGTCTCCTATGGTGGTTACTGGTAAACCACGCCTCACTAATTGCTACTATGTCCAGTTTAGCCTCTGACATTATTGCCTGCAGGTCTGGGATTTTATTTCCCAGGCTGTGAGCATTTGTACATGATTTTCCATTGGCCAGATTTTGGTGTGTTAGTTGTTGGGTGAGGTTTGGCATTACCCTGTGCGCATATGGGAGACAAACCTTTTTCTTACCTGGTGATGCAAATGAACTGCAAACATGCTGAATCCCTGTTTGACCACTAGCTGAGGGGAGGGGTGTTCTTCCCATTCGACGATGGGGTGCTGCACCCCTCTCCCCATTTGCTAGTTTAAATATTCTGTAAAGACGCCAAACTTCTGCCCCAATGCACTGACTCCTCCTTAGTCAGATGCAGTCCATCAAATTTAAAGAACTTCGCCTCCCAGAACTGTTGCCAGTTCCCTACAAATCTGTGTCCTTTTTCCTGGCACCAGCCCTTGAGCCACGTGTTTAGCTCCCCTATCTCCCCTTCTCTGACCTTCCGTCCATCTGCTCCCCTCTCCCAGACTGGCAGAATCTCAGAGAAGGAGATGCCGGATGAAATAGGTGATAGTTTGTCACCCAGCCTGGTCAGGTGCTCCTTGGTCTCCACAACTGACCGGCTGGCGAGATCATTAGTCCCTATGAGTACTAGGACATCAATGTTTTCTCCTGCTTTGTGAACAATTTTAGCAATGCGGTCAGTGTCTCTCCATGCTGATGTACCTGGGAGACATCTAACCATTACCCCTGGCTGGAGATGGGTATCAACTCCCCGAATCATGGAGTCTCCTATGATCAGAAGTTTTTTGGATTTCCTTTTTGATTTTTTTGTTTTGTTTCCTGATTTGGGTGAGTTTTGTTGTGCTAGCTCCTGTGCTGCAGTGTCCTGCTCTGCAGTGTCCTCTGCCCCTTTGTTTGATTTCAGAGATAGAGGCAGATACCTGTTTGTAGTGTTTATATGGTTTTTGGAGGTAATATCTTGGAGAGCAGAGAGTGATGGGGCACCCAATTTGCCCCTCCTAACCACCTGCTAACCTCCTGGACCAACTACCCTCTGCGGTCGAGGTTTTTCTGTTGGATGCTGGGGAAATGGCGGGTGGTTCTTATAATGTATTTCCTCTTGAATATGAAATTTGAAGCGAGCAATCTCTGCCCATGCTGCCCGGAGCTGAGCCCTAAGATCTCCAAAGGCCCAGCATGTAGGACAGTGTCCTAAATCCTGTAAGACTGTCCTTCTGAAAATTGTTCCACAGTACCTGCAGTTAATGATATCCATTCCAGATAAGTTGCTGGGTTTATAACCTAGTCAGAGTAATTAGAAGGAAAAAAAATGAAAAAAAATGCAAGTAATGGTTTGATTGTGTTTTGTTTAACTTGTTATAACAAGTTAAATTACTAGTGCCCCTGTAAATGAGCTCACTTTGTGGAGGCCCCACTGATCCACCCCTTCCTGCTCTGCCACAGTGCCTGCTTGATTCAGCAGTTTGCACGTGCTTTTACATAATTTTCAGTTGTATATTTATATTGCCTGTTGTACATTTTATTATCTTGTGTGTGTATGTGCATATTTTATGTTGTATATGTCTAACCCCAGGAACCCCTCACTATGTTTCCACGTTAAGCATCTATCTCAATGCAGAGAGATGCTGTGGAGACTGATGGAATCTTAGAATGTAGGTTTCAACTCTGCATGCACACTCCACTCTGGCAGTTGCTCAGGTTTGTTTCTCTGCCTCAAGAGAGCAGTCACTCTAAAGTCAGTGCTAGTATCTCTGGTACTCCACATTTTATTTATTTTTTTAAGTGTTTAAAAAAGTTAAGAGCTGTTTGGGCTATTTTAGGCTCTTGGACACACGTTTTTCTTCTGGGAATCAACTTATTCCTCCAAGGTCTTCCTAAATTGACAAGTCTGAAAGACCTGAAAGTATATATGACTAACAACCTTCAAAAACTGTAATAAGTGTTTTCAGCTCTTGGCAAGGGCAGACTCCCACAGGTTCTGTTTAAAATGCATTGGTCCAGAACACAACATTATTAATTGTGAGCGGTATCTTAAAATTTGCCCTAGAACCTTAAAGAAAAGGGCTAAAAAATAAAATAAATTATGGCTTTTCAGTCTGCCTCCTTGTCACCCAAAAATAAAAATGGCTCTGAGGGAGTTCCCAGTGATGGTGGAAAGCATACATTAGAAGGGTCTGTCTCATGTACAGAAGCAGTTCCTGTAAAAGGGGATAGAAAAAAAGATAAAGTTACTCTGCTAACTGATAGGCATGGTAAAGATGGATCAGACTCCAGGGTGTCTGAAAGGGGGCACCCTGAATCCAGTGATGGCAAAAATAAAATAAAAGAGGCTCAGAGCAGACACTGGAAATGGTGCCTGCAAAAAAAGAAACTTAAAGAAAAGAATTTCACTGTCACTCTACTTGAAAGGAGAAAGGAACAGACAGATGACACAGAGAAAATACCCTCATCTAAGGACATATCAGAAATTTGGCATTTTTTTCCAGGCGATCCAGGCCATGAGAAATTTTAATAATGTGACTGCCCCCCCCGGTCAGCTTCCATCCTATCTGTCTGATGAGCAGGAGGAAGAAATACGCTATGTACAAGAGGAGTGAAGTGACCCCATGGAATCAGAGGGTGCACCTGAGCAAGATTTTGGCTCTCCTCCAAGGCATAATGAGGACTATTCTTCATTTTCTTCATATGCTAGGCATATAGTAGATACCCTCAACATTCCTTCCCCAACCAAGAAACACAGAAGGGTGATAAGGAAACTGAATTTATGGATATGAGGAGGCAGCACCTACAAGGAGGTTGCTGGTTCCCTTACACAAATCATTTCATAAAACATCAGGTGAACAGACAGGGGTAGTAATACCTGTATGCCCACCCTGACCATTAAGGAGTAATCCAGACTACTGCCTGCAAGAGAGCAAACGTCTTCCTATCTGCACAGCCCCCTGAAAAGGACTCCATAAAATTGGATGCTATAACTAGAAAGGTTCATGCATCAGCTTCCCTGCTTATCAGGCAGGCAGCTCAGAAATCAACGATTGCCCCTGATTACAGCTCTCACCTGGGATTCAAACTTGCCACTTGTGATTCTGACCAATCACTCAGCTACAATGGCAGGTCAGCTGTGGATGGGCCACTGAGAACTATTTAAACAGCATCCCTAAAAACGCGGTGGTGTCTTTCACATGGTGGCAGCTTCAGTCCTCCAGCTGAGTACTCCAGCAGAGTACAGAGCAGTCTGCTGGAGTCAGCCGTGGAAGCTGGGAGCTGGGACTGGGAACTCAGATTGTCATTTCTGGAGCTTGTGAGTTTTTAATAGATATTTATAGGTAATATTGTAATAATGGGTACTTTTTATGTTTATTGCCCACAGCGCAAGAAACATATTGCTGCAGCTTTCTCAGAAGCAGGTTGTGGAGGCATGGCACTGTTGTGGCCAATTCCCCCACAGCCTGCAAAGGCTTGTCCTGCTTCCCCAATGCCATTGCAGGCTGCTGGTGACAGTAGTTTGGAACGTTGCCTCCAACTTCTGACAATTTCACCTCTGCAATCAGGGACCACCTCGTCATTGCAGCGTCAGCCATCCGCTGCAATGAGGGAGCGACCTGTCATTGCAGGGCGGGATGTAGGAACCTTGATATTGTTTGTGAACACGGCGGCGGCTTGCCGCTGTGTTCAACAATGCTACTCACCCATGTTTATTCGCCGATGGGGAGCCTAATCCCCATTGGTATACGTAACCCCCTGTTCATTGTCTGCCGACGGGTACCCACTCCCCATCGGCAGAAAGGAATTTCCCTTTGTTGTTTGCTGACGGGTGCCCAATCCTGTCGGCGAAAGAATCACCCCTTTTGTTGTTTGCGATGGGGTGCCCAATCCCTCATCGGCTACAGCTGCCCCCTCAGCAAGACTCGTGGCAAGCTGGGAGCCCACCTCAGCGTGCCACATGCCCCTGTAAATAAAAAATGGTCCAGCGAAGTCTTTCTTGTTTTTTCACCCTGTAAAAGGAACAGTCCTCGTAGTCTCCGCGCCCCCACATTGCAACCAGTACCCACCACTGCGCACCCTGCCTCCCCACACCCCCCACCCCATACTTACCTCCGGAGCTCGGCGCGATGATCTTCGGTGGATCGGGAACACATCTGCACTCTTCAAAGCTGACCGTGAACTGAGGAAATGCCGGTAAGCTGTATAATGTAATAAATAGGGTTTTTCCAACTTTAGTACATATCTCGGGCATTTTTGGGAATTTTTTCACCAAATTTTCAACATGGGGTTTTTGGGAACCCTCCTCATGAATTCTTGAACTGTCATGGCGTTAATCGGACCCGAAGGTGATTTTGCGTCACTGCTGGAATCACCTTTTGGGCTGAAAGTAACAAATGACAGTGCCAGTGCTCATGAGGTGGGCTCTGAAAAAGCCTATGTTGCAAATTCCAGGAAAAACTCAAAATGACTGTTTTATGAGCTGCAGCATCATGAAAGTTGCTACGCACGGGTCGTAACTTCGTGAATTTGCAATATTTTCATGCCAGATTTTCAGCATTGGCATTTTGTCATACCTCCTTGAACAGTACAGCTGTTATTGTTCACATCCTGGCAGAAATGTGTTTTCGCACTTCCGCACAGAATAGGCGGTCACTGTCAGAAATCAGTGTTCAGGACAGATTAAGAAAATGACAGTGACACTGTTCATGAGTAGAGGTCCTGAAAAGGCTATGTTGAAAATTTGGTAACGATACTCCATAAAATGACTGTGTTACGAGCATGCGTTGCACAGTTTGCACGCACGCCCGTAACTTCGCAAATGTATAATATTTTCACTCCAGATTTTCAACATTGCCATTTTACCACACCTACTTATGAACAGTGCAGCTGTCATTTTCCCCATCCTGGCCGAAATGTGTTTTCGCACTTCCGGCGCAGAATAGAGCGGTTGCTGTGGGAAATCACTGTCTGGGACAGATTAAGAAAATGACAGTGATACTGTTCATGAGCAGAGGTCCTAAAATGCCTATGTTGAAAATTTGGTGATGATAGCCCGTCAAATGACTGTGCTACAAGTCTGCATTGCACATTTTCCACACAGCCTTGTAACTTCGCAGATTTGTAATATTGTCATGCCAGATTTTCAACAGTAGCATTTTTTCACACCTCCTTATGAGCAGTACAGCTGTCATTTTTCACATCCTGACTGAAATGTGGTTTCACAGTTGCAGCACAGAATAACACGGTCGCTGTGGGAAATCAGTGTTCGGGACAGATTAAGAAAATAACAGTGGCACTGTTCATGAGCAGAGGTCCTAAAATCCCTATGTTGAAAATGTGGTGACCGAAACTCATAATATGACTGTGTTAGCTGCTATGAACTGTTTCCATGCACCCATGTAACTTCGCAAATTTGTAATATTTTCATGCCACATTTTCAACAGTGGCAGTTTTTCACACCTCCTTATGAACAGTCCAGCTGTCATTTTTCACATCCTGACTAAAATATGTTTTTGCACTCCTGCTGGAGAATAGAACGGTCACTGTGGGAAATCAGTGTTTGGGACAGATTAAGATCGAACGAGTGAGAAGGGGGAGTGACTGAGCTCAACTGAGCTCTGTTGGGACTGCTGTGGATTTGTTTGTGGGCAGAAAAAGGCCACAATGTAAGAGCCCAGTACAAATTGGCAGCCTGCAGCACTGGGAGAAACAGAATGAGAGAGTGAGTGAGGGAGGGGGAGTGAGCAAACTCACCGGAGTGCTGTTAGAACTGCTGCGGATTTCTTTGTGGGCAGAAAAAGGCGCCAATGCAGGCAGGAACCCCGTACAAAAGGTTCGCTTGCAGCGCCAGGACAAACAGAATGAGTGCATGACAGAGGCAGACTGAGCGACCTCAATGGAGCTCTGTCAGGACAGCTGTGGATTTCTTTGTGGACAGACAAAGGTGCCAACACAGCCAGGAGCTCCGTACACAAGCGCAGCCTGCAGCGCCAAGAGAAACAGAATGAGTGAGTGACAGAGCAGTAGTAGGCGAACTCAATGGAGCTGTATTGTGACTGCTGCAGATTTCTTTGTGGGCAGAAAATGTGGCAATGCAGGCAGGAGCCCAGTACAAAAGGCCAGTTTGCAGCGCCTGCAGAAACTTAATGAGTGAGTGAGAGAGGGGGAGTGAGTGAGCTCAGTGGAGCTGTGTCAGGACTGCTTCAGATTTCTTTCTGGCCAGAACAAGCTGCCAATGCAGGCAGGAGCCCAGTTCAAAAGGGCAGCCTGCAGCGGCAGGAGACACAGAACAAGCGAGTGAGGGAGGGGGAGTGAGTGAGCTCAACGGAGCTCTGTTGGGACTGCTGTAGATTTGTTTGTGGGCAGAAAAAGGCAGCAATGCACGCAGGGGCCCAGTACAAAAGGGCAGCCTGCAGTAGCGGAAAACCAGAATGAGCGAGTGAGAGGGGGGGAGTGAGCGAGCTCAATGGAGCTCTGTTGTAACTGCTGCAGATTTCTTTGTGGGCAGATGAAGGCAGCAATGCAGGCAGGAGCCCAATAGAAAAGGGCAGCCTGCAGCGCCGGCAGAAATGGAATGAGCGAGTGAGAGAGGGGGAGTCAGTAGGCTCAACAGACCTGTGTCGGGACTGCTGCAGATTTCTTTGTGGGCAGAAAAAGCCACCAACAGAGGCAGGAGCCCAGTACAAAAGGGCAGTCTGCAGCGCCAGGAAACCAGAATGAGCGAGTGAGAGAGGGGGAGTGAGCCACCTCAATGGAGCTCTGTCAGGACAGCTGTGGATTTCTTAGTGGGCAGAACAAGGTGCCAACGCAGGCAGGAGCCCTGTACAAAAGAGCAACCTGCAGCACCGGGCGACACAGACTGAACGAGTGACAGAGGGGCAGTGATCAAGCTCAACACACCAACTCAATCAACATTCAGCATTGACAAATGCTTGTTTATATTTAGGTTTGATATTTATTTGTTTATTCCAAACTCCAAGAATCCCTCAGTATGCTTAACTAATGCAGTCAACCTCCTTTGTTGAACTGCTCTGGAGGAGAATGGAATGTATGTAAATGATGGAACTCTCATTGGCTCATGCCAATTCCTAACTGCTGCCCCTAGTAACTGCTGCATTCTGAAATGCTCAGATTAATTTCTCCGCCTCCCAGTTCAGATGCCTCGGAGAGCTCTCCTCAACTTTTCTTCAGAGATTGTTATTTTACATACTAGTTTGTTTTAATGTATTACTTTATGATTGCTACCCCTATTCAGGTATAGTTAGTTTTTTTTTATATTTTTGTAATGGTACTTCACAGTTCCGGGGAACCGCAGTTTCTGTGGTGTTTTTGCCACTTTTTTCTTTACTTTTGATTATTAGCGCCTCGGTTCCTTGTTTGGACTTGTAGTGCTATTTTATTTGTTTTCACTCAGTTCCTTTCCTGTCAGGAATCGGGCATTTTAGTCGATTCCGCTTTTTAAATTCTCATCAGGGAACCGACCGTTTTTTGTTTACATTTTATTCTTATCTGATTGCGGTCGAGGAACCAAATGAATTTTCTTTTAGAACTCGCTGTGCCTGACACTAATGTCAGAGACACCTCAAAAAAGGAAAAAGATAGGACCAATTGGCTTTGCAAATTGTATTGGTTGAGGGCAAATAGTGGCCAAAGCTGAGCGATTTGTGCATTGTTTGTCTGGGACATTGTCACATCTTTGTAAACTGGGACATTTGTAAAACCTTTTGTTCTAAGACTCTGAGAAAAAGGGCCAAAAAACTTGAAGAAATGGCTACTCCTTTCTCTCTTTCAAAGCCCACTGAGGAGGCTTTCTCCTCAAAAAAAGACAAAAATGAAGAACCAGTGGACCCAAAAAACACAGAGAAACCCGATTCCTCTAAGTCTAATAAGCCAGTGGAACTGTCTACAGAACCAGTTCCTGCTAAAAGAAAGCACGGGGAAAAACATGTCACTGCACCTCCTGGTGAAAAAACAAAGAGGATCTCAGCAGACAGTCTGACAATGCCCTCAGCTGAAGACATTGTCAAGGCCCTGCAAATATTACAGGTCCCCCAGACTGTCAGTCCCTTGGTCCCCTCCTTGGTTCCTCTGGTTCCTATAAAGCTCCCCCCATGCAGAAACTGGCATACTTATATGAAGAACCAGAGGAGGAGGATGAGGAGGAAGAGGAGGGGTGAACTAACTGAGCCTGAAGTCTCCCCGGAGCAGGGCTTTGGTTCCACTCCCCAGGGACCAGAGGATTATTCATCTCACAATTCTTTTGTGAGGCAAATGATTGATACCCTCAACCTCTCTATCCAAGAGTTAGTGGAGGACAAAGAGAAAGCAGACTTCCTGGACATGATGGGGCTCACCCCCACTAAAAGACTTTTTCTGCCTATCCATAAGGCCCTCAGGAAGGCTGTGTTGAAAATTCTGCAACCCCTTCATTTGTAGGGGTGGACAGAAAGGTGGATAAAAAGTATAAGCTGGACAGATCTAATGCTGACTTTTATTTACACATTCTGACCATGAGGGGGTGGTGCAGGCTGCTGCATGTGTTTAGGCTAGGGTGTCTTTGGCATCCCACCCACCCCAGACAAGAACTCCAGGAAGATTGATGCCATGGGAAAGAAGGGGTACCTGGCAGCTTCCCGTCTTGTCAGGCAGGCCAATTATATAGCCTATGCAGCCCAATATCAAAAAGCCCTTTGGACTATAGTGCTAGCCATGACAGATAAGATTCCTGGGGAGGTTGCAGTGGATTTGGCTGAGACCGCCAGAACAGCTCTGGATGCCACAAAATATCAGTTTCATCTGGCAGTGGATGCCAGTGACACTGCTGCCAGGTATATGGCCCTCACAGTTCCAATGAGAAGGTTTGTCTGGCTTAGGGCCACAAACCTTTCCCAGGATATCCAAACTAAGGCCATGGATTTCCCCTGTGAGAATAACTCTCTTTTTGTGGATAAAACAGAGGCCTACATGAAAAAAGTGGAAGAGTAGAAGACTACCTACAGGAGTAATTCTGCCAGGGACAGACCTTCCACTTCCTATAGATCCCAGACTAGGGGAGGCAGGAGTAGGAGATCCTACTCCAGGCCTTTTTTCCAGGCCCAGGCACTGCCAGACTCCCAACAGACCAGAGGGTACCTCAGAGGGGTTCCATGTCATATGAGTAAACACAAAATAGCGATTGCCATATGAGCGACAGCACGTCACCGAAAAAAGCAACGGTGGTGTGCACAATAGCAGGACCATGAACGGCGATGGTCTGGACCACACTACACAAGCAAATTTACACTGTTTTTAATGCAGGGGGCTATGCCCCATGCACCCCCCCTACTAATTATAACCAACTCTGAGGGGGAGCCTGACACTGGGGTATGGGGAATGTTTGGGAGTGTGCCATTCTGGGGGGGGGGACACCAGGAGTGCGGGGGAATGGGGAGCAGAACATAAAAAACTAACTGCTCATGGGGAATAAAGCGGAAACAAATAACTAAGTGCACACAGAAAAGAAACAAAAATGACCACAGCTCCTGCCCAGATTAGAATCTGGGTCATCCACCACCAGAGGCATACACTGCCTCTCTTAGACCACACGACCAGCTCGGAACTACCAGCCCAAACTGCCTGCTATATGTTCCGCATTGTATGTCCCTCCCACTGTCACTCTGTCTTCTATTTCACCACTGTTGTCAACCTTCCCTCGCTATCTCCATGATCGCTACTGTTTCCTACTCATTCTATTCATGGGCGCTCAAATTGAGTCACCCAGTTTGAGTCGCCCATATCACTGGACAAAGCTTCCTTCTGATTGGACTGCCACAGGACAGCCAGGGACCTCTGCATGAAGCTTATCAGAACTGAAAATGCTAATTACTACCGCACAACATTGGACTACTCCACCACATGCCCTGCCAAGTTCTGGAAAACTCTTAAAGATATTAAAGGGCATGCATCTTCTAGTTCCCTCCCCACAAAAATCTCGCATGACTGCTCCTCCATCAGTGACAAAGTCTGGATTCTAGACCTCCTAAACAACCACTTTGCCACCACAGGGATGGACTTCGATTCATCACTTGCCAATAACCTCCAAACTCAGCTTTCAACCCAGGCCCCAACAAACCCTGCCCCTGTTTCCCGTGCCACAGTCATGGTTTTCTCCTTTCAGCCTGTTAAACTCAAAGAAGTGGAAGACCTGCTTCTACAGTTGGATACCAGAAAAAGCGCTGGAGTGGATCTCATTGGACCATATTTTTTAAAGCTTAGTCACCATGTCTTGGCAGTACCAATCATGCACCTCTTTAATTTGTCCCTTGGATTGGGTGAACTCCCATCAGTCTGGAAGACTGCTCAAGTCATACCTCTTTTCAAATCAGGAGACCCAAGCAACCTCAATAATTACAGGCCTATTTCTTTACTTCCCATCCTTTCTAAATTGCTATAGAAAATAATTATTATACAACTCAGGAATTATCTAGACTCTTCCAACCTGTTTAATCTTGTACAATCAGGCTTCAGGCCACGTCATAGTACAATTTCAGCACTTACAAAGGTGATGAATGACTGACAGAGAGCATTTGACGCAAAGAACTACGTGTGTGCAGTCTTTCTTGATTTAAGTAAGGCATTCGGCACTGTGGACCATGATCTACTTCTGGGTACCCTTTGCAACATTGGACTGGACACCTTATCCTTGAAATGGTTCTTTTGTTACCTGACCAATCTCATGCAGCAAGCCAAAGCAGTGGGAGATCTTTCTCCACTGAAACTGATCATCAGAGGAGTGCTGCAGTGCTCCATATTGGGACCGCTGCTATTTGCACTTTGCATTGACAACATTGACTGTGGAATTAAATCATCCGACCTCCATCTATTCACGGATGACACGGTCCTCTACACTGCCAGGCCTGCTCCTGAGAGTGCCTGCACAGACCTTCAATCAGACTTTAATCTACTACAATGAAACCTGCTTAACCAAAAGCTACTTTTAAATGCCAAAAAAACTAAGGCCATGCTCTTGTCACTGATCAGTATTGCCTCAGATCCCTCCATGCTTGGCCCAGTGCCATCTATTAACACGCTACTAGGAGAATCACTGGATTGTGTAGCTAAATGCAAATATTTAGGGATGTGGATTGACAATAGACTTTCCTTCATCGTGCACATAGAGGAACTCTCAAAAAAACTTAAGCAAAGGCTTGGTGTATGTTATAGAATTAAACATCTGCTTACCCAAGAGGCTAGGAAGAGGCTGGTACAAACCACTTTCCTATCACTCCTGGACCATGCTGACTTCCTCTATGATCAAGTTCCAGGGTCAGCACTAGCAAAGTCTGATATCCTTACCACAGAGCACTATGACTCATCTCTGGTGCAGCCTACACCATGCATCATTTTGCATTTTATTCTCTAGTGGGTTGGTCATTCCTTAAGTTCAGGAGACAAAGGAATTCTACTCTTTGGACCTACAGAGCAATTATTAAGAAGCTACCCCATTATATCTCTGATTGTTTGCCCTTCTGTACCTTAGGTACTTATGCCCTGAGAAGTTATTCCTACATCTCATTATTTGCACCAAAGGTCAAATCCCGTTTTGGTAGAGCTTCCATTAGTTATGTGCTACCCCAGCTATGAAATAAGTGCCAAAAAACCCTTAAAACTGGCTAGCTCAATTAATCTAGCCGAGTTGAAAACATTTTACGCAAGATCCTTCACTGAACCCTGTAAGTGTTTTACCTGACGTGCTTCACGACACCCGGATCTACTTTGTATCCTGCAGGAGAACCCCTGACACTCCTCTCCTCCCTTCTACCCTTCATTCCTCCTCTTTTCCTTCCCCTATGTTTCCCCATACTATTCAAATATCTGTCCCAGTGGGTTATTCTCAATGCTTGCCTACATTGTACATATTCTGTAAATTGTTGTCATTATACGAGAGCTTATATTGTATATATTTCTGTAAGTTGGCATCTTCTGAGTTGTTTTATCACCCCATTGCTGTTGTCCTTGCCCATGTTATTCCTGTTATACTGCTGCACTGACAATGTGTTCCTGTTATACTGCTGTACTGACAATGTGTTCTTATTACTGTACACTGCTGTACTGACAATGTGTTCTTGCTATACTGCTGCACTGACAATGTGTTCCTGCTATACTGCTGTACTGACAATGTGTTCCTGCTATACTGCTATACTGACAATGTGTTCCTGTTATACTGCTGCACTGACAATGTGTTCCTGCTATACTGACAATGTGTTCCTGCTATACTGCTATACTGACAATGTGTTCCTGTTATACTGCTATACTGACAATGTGTTCCTGTTATATTGCTGTACTGACAATGTGTTCCTGTTATACTGCTGTACTGACTATGTGTTCCTGTTATACTGCTGTACTAACAATGTGTTCCTGCTATACTGCTATACTAACAATGTGTTCCTGTTATGCTGCTGTACTGACAATGTGTTCCTGTTATAAATAGAATAAAGTATGGGTCAGGGTGTGTAATGAGAAGTTTACACACACCTAAGGGGTTAGATGCTACATAAACACCGAGAGCGAAGCTCGAGGAGTTTAATAAAAGCATCTAACCCCAGTGTGTAAATTTCAGTTACTGACCCATGTTCTTATATAATTGCTGGTTTGCCTTTTCGCCTCAGCAATTATATAAAATGTATGCAGGTGCTGCGCGGTGCCCCCGGTTCAATTTGTGACTCGCGGTGACATTTTGAATTGATTTAATTTTTTTCTTTGGGGGTGAGCAGTAGAAACAGCTTGTCTTAACCATTTAATACTGTGTTTAAAAACGTAACTTACCACCGAGTCCAATTCCAAGTGGTGGTTTAGTCTTCCGGGGGAAAGCGTGTGGTGAGAGTTCTGAAGGGAAAAGATTCAGTGGGGCATGGGCAGAGCGAGGGAAACCGTCCGCATGTTTGCCTTTATAAACACTCCTTTATAACAACAAATTACACCATGGTTTCCCTATGGGAAAAAGGCTAAGCCAGTAATTATACTGCTGTACTGACAATGTGTTCCTGTTATACTGCTGTACTGGCTATGTGTTCCTGTTGTACTGCTGTACTGACTATGTGTTCCTGTTATACTGCTGTACTGACAATGTGTTCCTGCTATACTGCTATACTGACAATGTGTTCCTGTTAAACTGCTGTACTGACAATGTGTTCCTGTTATACTGCTGTACTGACTATGTGTATTCATCCAGGTCCATCTTGTAAATGAACTTGCTGAAAGGTGTTCCACCTGGTAAAATAAAGATTGATTGATTGATTGACTGAATACCCTTCAGAGGTAGGGGTAGAAGGGCTGTGAGAAGTCCGAGCCAGCCCTCCAGACTAAGGCCCAACTGAAACAGAACCCCTGACGTACTTATACAGGTTGCCTCCCCACTTCCAGTAGGCGGCAGGCTGATTCAGTTCCCCTAAGCTTGGCAAACCATCACCACAGGCAAATGGGTCTTGGAGGCAGTGAGCCAGGGCCTGTCCCTATGTTTCAAAACACTCCCCAGGCTGAGAAGCAGAATTTTTTTTCCAGTAACTCCACCAGAAAGGGCACTGCTGAAATCAGAAGTTGCCAACCTTTTGCTCATTAGAGCAGTGGAACCTGTCCCTCTATCATAAAGGGGCAAGGGTTTCTACTCCAGATACTTCCTCACACAAAAGAAGAATGGGGACTGGTGGCCCATACTAGATTTCAGACTCCTGAACAAGCATGTAGCAAAGCCAAAGTTCAGAATGGTCACCTTGACTATGATAATCCCAACTCTACAGCAGGGGGACTGGCTGGCATCCCTGGATCTTAAAGATGCCTATTTCCACAGCCCAAGCCGACCCAGCCACAGAAAGTACCTAACGTTCAGAATGCTCTCAGGTCACTAGCAGTTTGCAACCATGCCCTTTGGCCTGACCTCAGCCCCCAGAGTATTCTCCAAGTGCTTAGCCATAGTGGTGGCTCATCTCAGGAGGCAAGGGGTCACAGTATTTCCTTACCTAGATGACTGGCTTGTCATGGGACTGTCCCCTCAGCACACCAGAGACTCCCTTGCTCTCGCTCAGAACACTTTGGAATCCCTGGGGTTCTTGATAAATGCCCAGAAATCCCAAGTGGAACCTGTACAGGTCCTGGACTTCATAGGATCAGAGCTGAACACCCTGCAAGGAAGAGCATTCCTTCCTTAGGACAGGGTAAACAGTATCCTGGAACTGGCAGGATCTTTCAAACCAAACAGACCCAGGCCAGCAAGACACCTTCTGCAACTGTTAGGCCACAAGGCAGCAGCCACAGCGGTGGTACCATTTCATTTTTCATTTTTATTTTTTATACTTGTAAAACCTGATGAGCAGAACTGCCCGTTTACACAGGTGACAAGTCATATCTAAATATAAGACAGATAATTGAAACAATATTTTGGAGCAAACCACTCTATCCACATAAAGTGCAAGTGCTATTCAACATATAGATAAAACAATCATACTTTAGAAAAAGCCACTGTTTTAAACTTTTTTTAAAGCACTGTATAGAATTGCTTTCAACAATTTCAGTAGGTATCTTATTAAAAAAGACTGGTGCTCTAAATAATAAGGATCTTTACCCAAAAGTCTTTCTAAACAATGGTACTCTAAAACTAAATCTGAACTGGGATCTTGTAGACAAAGCATTTACTGCCCTAGGAAACATTGAGGAAACAGACAGGGGAAGAAGTCCTAATTTTACTTTACATAAAAAAGTACCCATTTTAAAGAGAATTCGATCATCAAAATATAATGAATAAGACTTCATACAGATCAGAACGATGAAATCGAAAAGGCATATTTAGCCAAAATCTCAGGGCAGAATGATATATTCCTTGAAGACAATTTAAAGCATTACTACAGGAGGAAGTTTATATCAAGATACCATAATCTAACACTGAGAACAGGAAACTGTGAACTAAAAGTTTTCTTGATTCAAGGGTCAGAAATGGCTTCATCCGATATAAAATACCCCAACCTTTGATGCAGAGTTTTCCTAAGACTTTGAATATGGGGTTCAAAAGTAAACTGACTATCTAAGATTATTCCTAGATATTTAAAGACAGGGACAAGTTCAATTACATAACCCCCTTTATCAATAATTGGGGGAAGATTAAGGGTTACTTTTTTGTTACGAGAAAAAAACATTATCTTTGTTTTTTTAGAATTAAGTACCAAATGATTTAATAATAACCAATCCTGCAAATACCCCAAATCAGTCTCAATGTTCCAGATGAGAGACATCCAGTTCCACTTAAGGGCTCACTGGTCTGAAAGGAAGGATCATCTGGCCGAGCTGGTGCCTGTCTCAGAAACCCTCATACAGGCCCTACAATGGTGGTTAGACAGGGAGAATTTCAAAGAAGGAGCTCCTTTTCAAAAGGAGACCCCTTCAGTGGTGCTCACTACAAATGCCTCCCTGTTGGGATGGTGGAACACATACTCGACCTCACTGCCTGTGGCAAATGGTCCCCCCAAGAGTTACTTCTGCACATCGATCTGTTAGAGATCATGGTAGTTTACCTGGCTCTTCAGTCATTTGCACCTCAGCTAAAGGGCAAGGTGGTGCAGGTCAGAAGAGACATCATAACCTCCATGTACTACATCAACAAACAGGGAGGCACCATGTCAGCCTTACTGTGCATAGAGGCCATGAAGGTTTGGAACCTGGCCTACTCCCCATAGGTGTCTCTGTCTGCCATCCACATTCTAGGAAAGGACAACATTCTGGCAGAGTCTCTCAGCAGGATCAGCCAGAACCACCACAAGTGGTCCATAAACACACAAGGGCTACAATCAGTGTTCAGAACATGGGGCACACCAGCAATAGATCTCTTTGCCTCCATAAACAACCACCAGCTGCCACTGTTCTGCTGCAGACCTCCAGCCAAGGGGACTATGCCAGTGGATGCTCTGATGTTGGTTGGTCAGGCAGATTTCTTTATACCTTTCCTCCCTTTCCTCTCTTGCTTAGGGTCCTGATAAAACTCAGGATACAACCAGCAACAATGATCCTGGTAGCACCAGATTGGGCAAGACAGCCTTGGTACTCCCTCCTGTTAGCCCTATCAGTGGCTTATCTGATTCACCTCCCTCAGAGGCACAATTTGCTGACATCCTCTCAAGACAAAATACTATACCTCAGCCTCAAGTCTTTTCACCTGAGGGTCTGGCTCTTGAAGACTTAGAGTTTTCCAGTGTACACCTCTCTGAAGAGGTCCTGAATGTCCTTAGGGGTACTCAGAAACCCTCAACTCAGAAATCTTATGCTTCCAAGTGGAAAAGATTTTCTATCTGGTGTGTCCACACTGGCATCCACCCTACAGGTGCTAGGTTGTCTGTCCTTTTGGACTACCTGACCCATTTAAATACACTGGACCTTAGGCCCTCTATCTTGAAGGTACACCTGGCTGCAGTCTCTGCATACATTTCAGCCGACAAGGACAGGTCTCTGGCATCTCACCCTGTCTTCAGGAAGTTTTTTAAAGGTCTCCTTCACCTTCACCCCCCCTTTGAAGGAGCCAGTTCCAGCTTGGGACCTGAACATTAGCATTGCCAGGCTAATGGAACCCTCTTTGAACCTCTGGCAACTGCAGATCTAAAGTATGTTACCTGGAAAGCTGTCTTCCTAGTAGCCATTATTTCTACTAGGTGAGTAAGTGAACTTCAGGCCCTGTGCACAGATCTGAACTATATTTTTTTCCACAGGGATAAGGTGGTGCTCAGGACTAACAGGAAATTCCTGCTCAAAGTGGTTTCAGATTTTCATCTGAATCAGTCCATCACATTGCCAGTCTTTTTCACTGCCAACTCCAGCTCAGGTGGATGGAGATTGCATAGTCTGGATGCCAAGAGGGCACTCAGCCACTATCTTGACAGGACCAAGGTGGTTATCCAGTTGTTCCACACTTATGGGGAAGTGGATAAAGGTGAATCAGCCTCTAGAAGAACCATTTCATGCTTGATAGTGGCCTGTATTCAGTTCTGTTACAGCAAAGTTGGTAAAGAGCTCCCCCCCCGGGCCTCAGTGCACATTCTACCAGGGGTACAGCTGCATCAGTAGCTGCAGCAAGGGACATACCCATACTGGACATTTGCAAAGCAGCTACATGGGAAACTGTTCACATGTTCATCAAGCACTACTGCTTGGACATACAGTCCAGAAGTGATGCCAGATTTGGCGCAGCAGTTCTGCAGAACCTTTTCCCTAAATAGGTTCTGTACCCAACCTCCAAAGGTACTGCTTGGTAGTCTGCATTAGTTAAAGAGCAGGTTTCTAGTATAAACAGTCCCCCCCCCAAGATATGCTATAGCTTACCCTCTGGTTTAGACAGTTCTCCCAAAAATTCCATTTATTTCATGGTATTTTTAATGCAAAATTACTCATAAAACAGCTCTATGGAGCTGGTATCTAAAATGCTAACATTCCCTGCACCACAGCCATGCCCCCATGCTTTCATGTTTTGTGACGTCAGTACAAGAACGGCGTGGGCCGCACTCCATAGACTACAATTGGGCCAATTTTTATAAGTTGTTTTTATAATTTTAAGCACCGAATTTGAGAAAGGAAGGCCATTGCTCAACTAACAAAGTCCTTGTTAGTTGACCGGTGGTCTTCCTTTCTCAAATTTGGCATAAATATACAGTGAAATAAATGGAACTTTTGGGAGGACTGTCTAAACCGGAGGGTAAGCCATAGCATATCTTGGAGTCGGGGGGGAGGAATTATTTATACTAGAAACCTGCTCTTTAAACATAATGAGGGATTCCTGGGGTTTGAGGAAAAAAATTGCTTTCCACAGTAATCTTGTTTCTTCCAGGGTATCCCTCAGTATACTTAAACTCCCACCTTGCTTCCCCTTCCAGAACCAGGGAAAAAGGGATCCTTTATTCTGCATCTCTGCTGGTCACTATATGCCCTAATATTTGTTCTGGTTAATAGTTAACATTTTTAAACCAGTTTGTTTTAACCATTTGTCCCTTTTTACAGGGACCATTCTTTTTGGGGCTCATTTAGGTGGAAATCGTGTTTAAATAGTTTTAGCTAGTTAGTGTGTCTTCACCCTGTTTGGCTTCATAATGAATCTGAGCATTTCAGAATGCAGCAGTTACTAGGGGCAGCAGTTTGAAATTAGCACGAGCCAATGAGAGTTCCATCATTTACATACATTCCATTCTCCTCCGAGGCAGTTCAATACAGGAGGCTGACTGCATTTGTTAAGCATATGGAGGGATCCCCTGGAAGAAACAAGATTACTGTGGTACTGTAAGTAATTTTTTCTTAGCTGTAAGGCTTATACTGTTTTTGCTTTATCTTACATTGATTCATTTTGCCAGTTTGGCATTCCCTCTATACAAACCAGAACATCTGATGTTGTATTTAGTATGAGGGTATGTCTAAATGTGTTCACCCCCCCCCCCACACACACAGTTGCTATTATGGCTTTGGTAGGGAGAGCAGCTATTTGATCTCTTTTTTCTTGATGCTCTTTTGTGCCACAAAATTTAGATACTTTTATTAAAAATCAACGTTAAAAGGAGTGTTAACATATGAATCAACAGGCTAGTCATTCTGCTTCTCTTGCGTCTCTCTAGCGCTGTTCACCCCAACCCAAGGCCAGAATGTGATATGGCTGTGTTTTTTTTACCCAGGAGAGACACACTAAGCTGAAAGCTTATTTACAGGTGTGACCTGGGAGCACAAGGAAGTTAAGTGACTTGCTCAGGGTCACACAGTTTGCAAGTGGGGGATGTGATGTTTTGAGAAACTTAAAAAATGCACTCTCTTTTGTTCATTTCAACATCCAGAGTCTAATGTCTAAATGGGATGGATCTAACGTTTGGGTGCATGATTATAAATTCAGTTTTATTGCACTTTCAGAAACTTGGTTAACTGGCAAAATCTTAAATCAGTTGGTTACTTCTTCGGACTATAATATTTTTAGAGAAGATAGAACCAGGCGAAAGGGGGGAGGATGCCGACTGTATATGCAAAATCTCAGTTTAAGGTTAGCAGGTATGAATTCTCCTGTCCCTCATCAGATTTTGAGTTCCTCCCATTAAGGACTGTCTTGGGTAATGACAAAATCATCTCATTAGCAGTTATTTATGCCCCCACTTACCTAACTGCCACTGATATCATTTTTAAATCTAGAAATGCACATCCAAAAAATAGGGGAGTGATAATAAAGGGGGACATAAACTATAACTATATACTAGACTTTATCAGATAATTGAAAAACCCACAAGACATAATTATAAAACAGCTCCACTATCAATGATTTGATTTTAGTCTCCGATACCTCTAAGATTAGATAATCGAGAGTTCTTGTAGATAGCCTAAGTGACCACTGTGCAGTTTATTGTCTATGGAGTGCAAAAAGAACAACCGTCCCACCTGTATACATTACCTCTAGGAATAGTAAAACCTAAATTTTCCACTTTTCTGAGAAGCTGTAGACTTCTTGGCTTCTATTGATAAGGTGTTCTCTCAGTTCTGTAATCTTTTTAATTCTGTTTGCAATGACATTGCCCCTTTAAGACAGCTTAGAATTAGAGGCGATATGCACTAATGGGTTACTGCACATTTGATTGCTCCAATGAGGCAGAGAGATAGGAAATGGAAGGAATTTAGGAAAACTTCCTCTGAAGCCATTTTGTTGGAATACAAACAACTACGTAACGTAAATCTTTGGTTCGTAAATTGAAGCAGGATTATTTACCAAAAAGGCAGCATGATTTTGCAGGTAGGGATGTTACTACCACCTGGAGAATTATAAATAAAATGTTAGGCAAGAACTATAATTCCTGTCCTGATCTGTTAGTCACTGACTCTGGAAACTGTACTGACCCTTGTAAAGTTACTGAGGAATTTAATATATTTTTACAAACTTAGACAGATACATCCCTGGGGGTACTAATAGGGTAACTGCTTCTAATCCTAGCTCAGCAGTTAATGAAGCTCCCCACCCAATTTTATTATCATGTGCTCACTCCAATAGATGTGTTAATTATATTTCCAAACTGAACCCTAGACCTCAAGTTGGGATAGATAAACTGGACTATAGACTGGTCAAGGTCACTGCTGGTATTCTCTGCTCTTTACTAGCTAAAATATTCAGTCATTCATTATCTTTGTGACAATTTCCAAAATTTTGGAAGATAGCGACAGTGGTTCTTGTTCATAAATCTGGTAGTACAGCTAGTTTACAGAACTACAGGCCCATCTCATTACTGGTCCCCCTTGTAAATGTTCTTGAATGTAGTGTCTTTGATCAACTTCTCGAATTTCTTATTAAATGGGAAGTTCTAACCCCAGCCCAGCATGTGCCCATGCAGGACACAGTACTGAGACAGTTTTGCTGGGATTTACCCAGTTCATACATAAGGCCTTGGATAGGGGCCATTTTGCTGTGGCTGTGTATGTAGATCTTACCAAAACCTTTGATCTTATTAACCATCAGCTTTTGATTCAGGGTTTGGGGGATTTTGGCTGCTCTGAAGACATGCTGGGTTGATGTCAAAGTTATCTAGGTGAATGCTATCAGAAAACCAAAACTGCAAACTAGCCGGCTCCATGGTACTGAGCGATGGGTGTTCGTTCAGCATGCTGGAAACCCAGGTTCGTGCCCCAAGCTCAGACATCAAGAGTGGAGTCCGGGGGGGGGGTAGGCAGGTCCCAGACTGCTGTTTGTTGACTTCTGGTGGTGGCTAGTGGTTGGCATTCTTGGCGGTGTGGCCTCGACACGCCGCTGAATGCCCCTGCCCTGAGGATGCTGCTGCAGTTAATCCACTATGAGGGTGGTGGGTGGGTCAGGAGAAAACTGGAAAATTAAGTGCTCAGCTGACTGGAAGATGGTGGCTGGTTCCTGCTCACCACAAAGCCTGTAGGTGTCCGTGCTGACCCCTGTCATGCCCAGGATACGCAGGATGCATACAGGTGACTCTCCTCTCCCAGTTGTCCCCCATGGGGGAGGGGCATGCCCGATGAAGAGATAGTTCGGGTTACCTGAGTCACGGAACTTACAGGGGTGGCGGATGGAGAAAGGACGTGGTGGTGGTGGTAGGTCTAGGTGGCCTGGAGTGGTCGGCTGAGGGCTCGGGGAGCATACTGTAAATAAGTAAGACAAAACAAATTGCAAACTGTTTTTCTTTTTTGTCTTCAGTTTCTATTGGAGTTCTGAAGGGTTCAATATTGGGCCCATTGTTCTTTAGCTTGTTTCTTAATGCACTTCCTAGGGTTTGCACAAAGTCTAATATTTTATTGTACGCAGATAATGCTGTGATTTTTGCTGGGGGTGATAACATAGGGGAACCACAGCAAAGCATACAATCCAATTTTGATTTGGTACAGCAATGGTTCTTGGTGCACAGACTTGCTCTGAATGCTTTGAAAACAAAATTTATGGTCTTCTATAACTCACAAAAGAATGCCTACTGCAGCAAATACTGCCATTTGTACTTTGAAAGGCACTACCACTAAATAAGTACCCATTTTCAAATATTTTGGGCTTTGTATTGTTAGTTCATTAACATGCAGTTTTCATATTTCAAAACACTTCATGAAAGATTAGATGCACTTTATGGGATTAATTCATTTTTGTTACCTACTACTAGATTATTATCTCAGACTTTGTTACTGTCTTTAATTGATTACGGTTTATTGTTTTATTACGCGGCCTCTGAGACAGAGATTTCTTGGGTCAAAGTTTTATACAACCAGGTCGCCATGTTTGTTATTTAATTGTCTGCTCATAATCATCATTGCATACTCTTGAATATGGTTCAATGGCCCTCCCTGTTTTCCAGATTCAAGCTCCAGCGTGGTACAGTATAATCGTTAGGAAAACCTTATTGATTAAGGTTCCGGTTATTTATAAGGTATTTTTTCAACCTAAGATATCACTGGTACACACTAGATCTCAAGAATCTGCTTTCTTTAAAATCCTTTCACTCAGAACCTGCTTGGGCCAGAAATCATTGTTGTATCAACTTCCTACTTTCTACAGTTATCTTCCGCAACATTTTAGTAATATGCCGCTTGGTTTAAATATATTTAAACCTTGCTGTGCCACAGACTGATTTATCAGTTGAGAATTACTATGCATCCGAATTCTGTTGGCAGCCTAAGGGTTTTTAAATCGAAGCTGGCACATTTCTTATCAATCTTTGATCAATGTAATTGCTTGTAGATGTTTTGTTTTTATACTTTATCTTTTAATACTTGTTTACATGATATACATGTGATTTTGTATGGATGCTTTATATCGATTGATGTTAAAACTTTTTTATTTATATCTGGTTGCCCATGAAAATGGGCAGCACATGCTCCTGGATTTACCAGATTTGAAATAAATAAACCAAACCAAACTGAGCTTATTCGGAACATACAGCACAGTACCAGAAAGCACTGTGGAATACAGTTCTGGCACTGGCTGGTAAAGCAGACAATGAGCTGGCACAGACTTAATGGCCACAGCAAGATCAGCTCTAGATGCCCCTAAATGCCATTTCCACACTGCTGTGGACACTAATGACACTGCCGATAACGTTTTAGCCCATGGACACTGGTCATTAGGAAGATTATCTTGGTTAAGAACAACAATCCTTTCCCAGGACACTCAGACCAAAGCCATGGATTTCTCTTTTGAGGGAAACTCCCTTTTTGGTGACAAGACAAAGGCACACATGAAACAATGGATGAATACAAAACCACATACAAGAGCGACAATGAGAAGGAAAAAGATTCTGCCTCCTACGGGCCTGAGGGAAGGGGTGGCAGAGTCAGGGAATATTTCCCAAGAGCTTATACTCCATACACCCCTTATGAATACCAGCCACAAAGAGGTTACCATAGGGGCAGAGGCAGAAGAGCGTGATGCTGCTGCACCAGCCCCCAAGCCTCAGTCAAATAAAACCCATGACAATTCTGCCCATGTTGCCCAGCAATTGTCACTGGGGAAAGATTGGCCTACTACATCCAGGAATGGGTGAACATTAACACAAACAAGTGAGTACTGGAAGTAATGGGCCAGGGTTTGTCCCTGCAGTTCAAAAGATTTCCCAAACTGCAGAAACACAAAAGCTTTTCAGCTCACTCTCCCACAGAAAGAATTCTGCTGGAACTGGAAGTAACAAAACACGCTGCTGCTGCTGCAAGTAAAAGCTATGGAAAAGGTCCCTGCCTCACTGTGGGGCAAAGGCCTATTCTCAAGGTACTTCCTGACCCTCAAGAAAAATGGGGAGTGGCAACCCATTTTAGATCTCAGATATCTAAACAAACACGTAAAAAAAGAGAATTTCAGGATGGTCACACTGAGAACAGTGATGTCATCCTTACAGCAGGGCACTGGCTGGAATCACTGGATCTGTCTAGGAGGAGGAAGATGGTGGCAGAGCTGTGCTGCAGCTTGCCAGGCTCTCCAAGAGAGAGCATTATCTTCCTTTTTTATTGTTTTACTGCCTGTTTTTAAGATAACTTTGGAGAGTGACTAGTGAATTTGGCGTGTGAGTTCTTGGGTCATCTTTAATTCTACCGAGAGAACCTAAACAACGACAGTTAGCTTTTTAGTTAGGGTGTTAGGGCCTTTTAGCGTAGGCAGGGCAGGGGAGTGAGGTAGTTAAGGCAGTAAGTTTATTTATTTTTAAGAATAGGTTGCAGCTAACCCACCTTTTTGAACTGCTTCCCAAGATTCCTGGCGTGTTGGCATCCATTCCCGGGTTGGCATCTCCACCCTTCCAGATACTGTTGCAGGTTCAGCACGGCACCTCACTGGAAGGTGCTCTCTTGAGGAACTGATGGGCTGACTCCTGAGCAAATTCTGCCCCCTCCCAGCTCTGTCAGTTTGGAGGACAGAACTCTTTGTGGTTCACCGTTTGAGCGGCCGCCAGCTTCTGTGGAACTGTACACCTTGCTGGTGCTTCTTTTTAAATCAACTTGTGGGCCAGCGATATTTACTTGATCCATCATTCTATTGGACTGCATTCCTGGGGTTCGCAGTCACTGAGGGCGTTTCCGTATCATTGACCTCTAGGCAAAGGGTGTACTGCCAAGCTAACTGCCTGGCTGACTACGTGTAGCACTGTGGGGTCTTTGGGTTGCCTTGCGGACCTGAGTGAATGGTCTGTGCTGAGTGAAGGAATTGTTTCTGGACCCTGAGGATCTGTCGATTAGGGGGCCAAAAGATCTCCAAACTCTGGTAATTTCCTTAGGGGTTCCAGTAGCTGGTGAGAGTGGCACTGGGGCATCCTTGGGAGCATATCTTTGATCGCACTTTTAACTGTCTGTCGAAAACATCTAACTACAAAGTGACTTTGGAAGTGAGAGGGCCCTTTGGCTGTGGATTGGTATTTTTCCTAGATTACTGTTTAATCTGTAATTTTGTGTGATCCTGAGCATTGGGATCCTATATATGAGCTGCAGTCTGCTCTCCTGAATTATGTTTAATCTTAATTGCAGGCTTCCAGCTTTTTGGGTTGTGAGTGGGAGGGGTGTCTGGCTGGAGGGTGAGATTTTTTAGCCTGTTAATGTGTATGTGTGGTGTGTATGGTTTAGAGTTTGTTGTTTTAGTGTATGTTTGTGGTTTGTGTGGTTGTATAGCTAGGATTTTGACCTGGGACTCCTTAGTTAGGCAGAATGTGTCTGGGAAAGGATAGGGGTCTGGGGCAGGCTAGGATAGTGTACAGGGCATCTGAGCTGCTCGATCTACGGCCTTTTTCTGACCTCCCAGTTTCTACCACCACAGCAAGATGCTGTTGAGAGGTTGGGATTGAGAGGAACCACATCAATCATTTGTGGACGGGTGCCCTGTACACTGCAGTAGGGGACAGGATTGAGGTTGTCAGGTGCAGAAGGCACCCTGGACTTCAACGGGTCCAAGGGAGAGGCCAGACATGTTTGGTGCCTGTCACCAAGGTTCCCACCAGACTGAGTGGGCAGGCAGCCAGAGGGGCTGCATTGTACATCAGTCCAGTGGGCAGTGCTTTGCAATGCCAGATTGACCAGAAACAAGACCGCAATTATAGCAGATTTGATTTCTTGGTCGATCAGGCTTGCATCACAGAGACTTGGGTGGGTGATGATGCTGACCCAGTTTTAGAGGCCGCTGTCCCGCCCAGGCACTTTGTAGTGCACTGCTTAAGAGTGGAATACAGGGACGGGGGGGGGTAGCCATTTGTTTTAGATTTGAACTGGGCTTCACCCTGCACCCAGTGAGAGCACCAAGTTCATTTGAATGTGTGGCCAATTGTGGAGGTCCAGGCACAGGCTGCAGGATTCTCCTGATTTACTGCCACCCTGGGGTGGCAGGAGAATTCCTGCAGGAAGTAGCCAACTTTGTCATCGGTGAAACATTTGAGGCCCCCAAATGTTTAGTGCTGGGGGACTTTAATGTTTGAGTCGATGATGAATCATCTCGGCTTGGTTACAACTTCCTCTAGATGATGTCATCTCTGGGCCTGCTGCAAAAAGTTTCTTCCGTGTCCCACCAGGGTAGCCACATGTTGGACTTGGTCTTCTCCCTGGGGCTTGAGATAAATAATCTCAAGACTGAATGGGTTGTTTGGTCCAATCATTGCACAGTGGCATTCCAGTTCAGGCCCCCTCGGACAGAGGTTTGATCCCTGAGAATTTTCTGATGATGGCTGATCTATCTAGTATGGACAGTATATGCATTGGGGGTACATGCGCAGCAGTTGCTGCCTAAAATTAGGTGATGGCTGGTGTGCTCGACTCCCTCACACTGGTTTGTGTATGACCCAAATCCTCTTACTTGCGTTCCCCTTGGTTTGACTGGGAGCTCAAGGCGATGAGGATTATGGGTCAGAGATTAGAGCGCTGCTGGTGAAAGACCGAGCTGGAGGCGGACAAACTGGCAGTGAGTGCACATTATGGTGTGTACCAGGGGCAATCAACCGTAAGAAGGCAGAGTTCCTGTCCAGGGAGATTGCTGCCGGGAGGAGACGACCAACTGTGCTTTTCAGACTGTGGACACGTTTCTTCACCCAGCCTGTCTACAGCTGAAAAAAGCACTTTCTGACACTTTATGTGAAGAGTTTGCTTGGTTCTTCTCGGACAGGGTGTCTGCAGTCTGGCAAGGAATTACACCAGCACACCACATTGTGGCTGACAGTGGTTACTGTGAGCATCCAAGGAGAACTCTGACTCGCTGGGATGAGTTTAGACTGGTGCAGGTGGCTGAGGTCATTGGGGTGGCTTCTAAGCTGAAGCACACATTTTGTGAACTGGCCCCGGTGCCGACACATTTCTTGATGGGACGTGTTGACTTCATTGGCCCGGTGTTTGCCTTGAATGTCCTGTGCCCATTTGGGGGGGGGGGTCTTTCCCGATGTCTTGAAGGAGGCATTGGTCAGAACCCTTCTGAAGGAACCATCTTTAGACCCTGACGACAAGGCAAATTACTGTCCCATCTCCATCTTCCATTCTTGGGTAAGATTGTAGAGAAGGTTGTGGTGCTTCAGCTTGAGCAGCACCTTGTAGCCTATGATCTATATGAGCCTCTCCATTCTGGGTTTTGTGCGAGGCGTAGCACAGAAACTGCGTTAGTTTGGGTGCATAATGACCTCCTGAGGGCAAGAGGTCGAGGAGAGGGGACCATTCTTGTTCTCCTTGATCTCTCCTCAGCATTTGACATGGTGGACCATTGTGTGTTACTCGACCACCTGAAGGAATTCTGCGGACTTGCTGGCACTGTCATCTGCTGGTTTGAGTCTTTTCTCACCAACAGGAGGCAAAGGATAGTGATGGGGAATTTCTCCTTCTCCCCTAGCCGCCTGTCATGCAGAGTACCCGGTCTTGCCTCCAGTGTTGTTCACCATGTACATGCTGCCCCTGGGAAGGCTCATTAGGAAGTACAGCTTGGGTTTTCATTGCTATGCCGATGATACCCAGCTGTATCTTTCCTCTGTCCCTGGTACATCCAATGCTGTGGATGTGCTAAACACCTGTCTTGCTGAGATCAACGACTGGATAGCCTCCAGCTGGTTGCGACTGAACCCCGATAAGATGGAGGTACTGGTGGTGGAGTCAAACAGAGGGCATGATAGGATGGCCTCTGGTGCAGAGATGGGGCTTTTTCCAGGATCTGTACCACTGAAGGCCGCCTCTAGGATGCGTGATCTTGGCGTTATTCTTGACAGCAGATTGACGCTTGAACCTCAGGTGTCGTCCATTGTCCATACCAGATTTTACCATCTGAGTAATATTGCCAGGATAAAGCCCCTAGTGGTAACCTGTGACATAGATTACTACAGGAGAGTGACCCCACATAATAGCGTCACAGAATGAGCGACTGTGAATGGGGCTCACATGCAGCAACGACCCATTGCCGAAATCACTCCTGGTCCAATATGGCGACTGTCAAGAATGGCAACTGTCATCAATGGTGACAGTCAATGAGGGTGAAGAGGGAATAAGGGCGAATAGGGCAAAATGGTGAATTCCAAACTGGGCGACTACACGCAACTGCAGACACCAGCAGCACTGCACACCCTACCTACTCCCCCGGCACAACAAACCATGTCAGGCAATAACCCTCCCACCCCCCACGGAGACCCTGCTGCCAGTGACCCCCCCAACCACACGCTCAGCAGATGTAAGCAGTGAAGGACCCTGTCGGACAGGCTGCAGGCATGCTGCACTCATGGCATGCTCCACAAGACCACCGGCTCCGGTTGTGAGGACAAGCCTGCCGTGGGTTTGAACCCCACAGGCAGCAACACCATGTGGGACAGCAGCAGTGTAGGGTGCAGGGATAGTATGTCGTTCGGGAATACAGCATCTACCGGAAATCGGCAGGACCTGCTACCGCATGCAAGCAGCACAGACCACTGCACAGGCACACATGGTGGGAGCGCAGAAAACAAAAAACACCTTACCTCAGCATGAGTCCATCATACACAGAACTATTCTGTAGCTCACATGACAATGGCTTGTGCAGTCCTATGATGTTGCTGTAGATGTTCAGGGCAGCAGGGAGCAGGCAAACATGTTGACTTTTGCACATTCAGCTGCACATAGGGGTGTGTTCCCATGCAGCATCCTGTTTTGTCAGCAGTGGAGGCATGAAGCAGGGTGTGGCCAACATGCACATGACTGCACGGCATGCCCATAAAATGACCTGCACCAGGAAGGACAGCTGTCACTCTGTGTTAGCAGGTGAAGGATGGAGGACATTACCTTCCTCTCTAGCCAAAATGGGAGCTCACTCCTTGCTCACCATGGGTTTGTGTACCGCAGAGATAAGGAGCTATATGGGAAAGCTTACTGGAGATGTGTGCTGGACCACTGGCATGGCTGTTCTGCATGTCTGCACACCATGGATCATGTGGTCCAGACCAGCTGCCTGCATAACCACGTCCCAAATGCAGGGGAGGTCAGTGTCTGTGGTGTGTTGGCGGCTGTCCGTGAATGGGCACACACCAGCCTGGAACGTACAACGCAGGTTGTTGTGCAGTCAACATCAGGGGTAATGGATGCTGTTGCAGGCAGGCTGCCAGCCCTGCCCTTGATCTGTAGCACCATTCAGCAGGTGTGGTAGGCAGCGAGGGGCTGCTCAGCAATGCCCCCTTAAGCATGACAGAGCTCAACATCCTGCATGAGTACACAGTCACGTACGATGGTGACCATTTCCTGCAATGTGATAGAGGTCCATCAGGGGACAGCGTACTCCTATTCGCAACACAATGTGCAATGCTGTTCCTCACTGGGTGCCTGGACTAGTTCCTGGACGGCATCTGTCGTGCCATGCCACCACTTTTCGGTCAGATCTACACCATCTACGGCATGTGGTCTGAGGTCGTTGTGCCGGTCATGTATGTTCTCATGTGTTTATGCATGGAGCAATCATACACGCATGTGTTCATGGAGATCTGCCAGCTACTAGGTGATGCACAACCATGTACAGTGCTGCTGGACTTCAAATGTGCAGCATGGCGGGCGTTCACATCTGTGTTTGAGGGGGCAGATGTGTGAGGCTGCTTCTTTCACTTTTGCCAGACTGTGTGGTGACATGTAGGGGCAGCACTGAGGTGCACACACAGTATGCCAGGGATGTGGAGTTTGTACTGCAGCTGTGCATGCTCCTTGCCCTGGCATTTGTACCTGCGGATGACGTGTGCAACGTTTATGCGGAACTCATTGACATGACCTTCTTTCACAACAACGAGGAGCTCCTCTGGCCACTCCTTGACTACATGGAGGAGACATGGGTCAGATGCCCCATCGGTAGGACAGCCAGGGAATGGCCACAGTTCCAGGTATCAACATGGAACATGTACGAGCTCACACGTGCAGGTCTGGCAAGGACAAACAATGCGGTGGAAGGCTGGCACCATGGCTTCAATACTTGGCTTGGTGCCAGTCATCCGAGTATATGGCACTTCCTGGACTGCCTCAGGGAGAAGCAGCAGCTGAGTGACATGCGCATGGAGTAGCTCATGTCAGCCTTGGGGTCTGCCACAAAGAAGAAGGTGTACAGTGACCTGACACACCGCATCGAGGCAATTGTGGCAGAGTATAGTGTGCACAGCATGCCAGACTACCTCAGGGGTCTGGTGTTCAATTTCCACTTACAGGTGTAGTTTGCTGCACATGTGGCTGTGATGGCACACGTGTACGACCCTCCACCCCTGAGGCTTCATTGGGCCCTGTGCCATGCACCACAGGCAGCACCCATCATGGCTGCACCTCTGCAATCTACACCCGAGCACGCTCCACCATGGTGGCCACCACCCATCACGTGCCACCATCCACAACGCCATACAGCCAGCTTCCACCATTACATCCTCAGTCTGTCTGTATCTGCCTGCATCCCTGTGCCCCACCCGGTCTTCCAGCCACTGCCCAACACCATTGATGGCTGTCTCTGAGCCCCACCCGGTCTGTCTGCCACTGCCCAACACCATTGACAGCTGTCTCCGAGCCCCACCTGCACTGTCTGCCATTGACACACCATTCCTCTTGTCTGTTGCCTCTGTCCATTCTCCACCCCTGGTTGAACAGGCACTCACACCCACCATCATTTGCACACCCTCCCCCTGTGCTTGTTTCCCCACACTGCAGCCACCGACTTCCTGATCCCGGCTACATGCCATTGGCACCTGCGGCTTCCATTCCATCTGTGTCATGGGTCCACCACTGCCTCATTGCCTCCACTGACCTCCTGACCCCCCATGTGTGTCCTTGTCCTGTTTCAGCCATCCAGCATTGTCCATAGGCACCCCCACCCCCCTCGTCCTCTGTCTTCCAGCACTGATGGCTCCCCCCCATATGTGCTGCGGCATGGTGTGCTGCCTGTGTCCTCCACGTAGGGTCAGTTCTGTCACTCTGTGGACCCATTTGGATCTACCCCCGCCAGTCCAGCTGCTGTGCAGTCCTCTGTGTTGTCTTGCATCCCTGTGGTGGTGCAGTTGCGTTTTCTTTTTTTTTTCTTTTCCAACATTCGCCGTTTTGACACCCACCCATGTTGCAGCTTTGGGCTCTTCATGTTCGCGGTGTTGCTGGCACCCTACTGCAGTTTGTCCTGCTTCAGTATCCCTCCGATGCAGAGTGAACATCCTCTTCAGAGAGTATTTAATCTTAAGGCTGTGTCTATCCTTGATGTTCAGAACCACTTGGCTGCCCTCTCCCAGCACTCCAGTGCAGGGCCTGACAACCTGAGCCCAGGCTTCTCTAGCTGGGAGCAGCTTACATTGCCCCTCTGATTGCCCATATCTTTAACCTATCCCTTAGCTCGGGGATAATCCCTGACATCTGGAAGGAGGCAAGGATAGTCCCTGTTCTGAAGCAGGGAAATCCCAAACTCCCTGACAACTATCGCCCTGTTGCTATTCTCCCGTCCCTTGGTAAACTCCTGGAAAAGGTGGTGGCGGAGCAACTCTCGGAGTACGTGGATACCCATGAGCTGCTTTCTGGGGCCCAACATGGTTTCCGGAAGGGTCATAGTACCACTACTGCCCTGATTACTGTAACCTCTAGTATTAGATCCGCCATGGATCAGGGCAAACTGTCAGGTGCTATATTTATTGACTTGTCAAAAGCTTTTGACCTTGTCAACCGTGACCTACTGGGGGAGCAGCTCAGGGCTCTCGGGCTCTCTCCGCATGCCATAAGTTGGATGATGGGCTACCTAATGGGTAGAAAGCTGCGCACCTGCTTTAACAAGGTCCTCTCGGAGCCCAGGGCAGTGACCATGGGAGTTCCCCAGGGATTGGTACTTGGACCTCTCCTATTCTCACTTTTTATTAATCAACTCCCACGGGTGACCTCTCGTTGCCAAGTCACGCTTTATGCAGATGACCTTGTGCTAGTGGCCCATGCTCGTAATGCTTCTGACCTTAACCAGTGCCTATCTGAAGACTTCAGCAGAGTCTCGACCTGGATTACCAACCATAGACTGGTACTGAATCCTAACAAAACTCAGGCCATGCTCTTTGGTTCCACGGCCAAGTTAAAAGCCTCATCAGCTATGCTCAAAATAGCTTGTGATGGTGGCCCCCTGTTGCCAACAGCGAGCTCAATTAAATATCTTGGGGTCACCCTTGACCCACAACTTGACATGGGAAGCCATATCCAAAACATCTGCAGAGCCACTAGGTGTAAGCTTGGCCTTGCCTACAGGGCCAAATACAACCTGACCCCGGGAGCGAGGCTGGCACTTGCGAGGGGAGTGCTTCTCCCCTCCCTTAGTTATGGATACCACCTATTTGCCAGGTCACCCCAAATCCATCTTAATCGGTGGAACACGGCATATAATGATATCTGTCAGTTTGCACTTGCTGCTTCCAAGCTCACCCACCGATGTAAGCTTTATGACAAACTCGACTGGCTCCCTCCTGCGGAATTCCTGATCCTTGGTGTAGGAAACTTCACCAGGAAAGTGCTTGCCACGGGCATCCCGTCGGGACTGGCGCATCTCCTCCCAAAACTGGACGCCATCCCCTACCAGCTCAGGTCACAGACCTCCAAGTTGCTTAAAGTTCCCCCTACTCAGACCCTTATGGGGGATTGTGACTTTGCCGCTTTTGTGCCTAGGCTCTGGAACTCCATTCCGGACTCTGTTCGCTCTGCCCCTTCCCATGGGACCTTTCGCTCCTCCCTGTGGTTCCACCTAAAACAAATGACAAGATGTGACTGCTCCTAGCCTCTGTAATGTAATACTCTGCAGTCCACTATTGTCCACTTTGAGTCCATGATGGTCTATGAAATATGTATTCAGTGATTCTAATGTCTATCTATGTCCTGTAATAATTTGTACAATGTGAGGCAGTATCTCTGCCCTAATACAAGCATTGTTATAGCTGTTTTTTACTGTATCATACTGTTTCTCCAATGTTGCCATGTATGTATACTGTATGTTTTGTGCTCTCCCGGGTCGTTCCTGAAAATAGGCATACTACTTGTCTAGTGTACTTACCCGGTAAACAAAAGCTAAATAAATAAATAAAATAAATAAATTACATCTTGGGGTTAAGTAATGCAGCCCCTGGGCAAACCTAAGATTATCCTTCATAGTTCTAGGAGGAAACAACTGAGAGATATAAATTGGAACCCCTTTTTTCCAAATTTGGAACATAAATTTAAGAAGGTGAAGGTTCCTACGCTCAGAAGGCCTAACCCAACCCCAGCTGGTAAACAGAAGACATCTATGAGTCCTATAAGGGACCTCCAGTACAAATCAAGCCATTCTATGGAACATCAGAGCCACCCTATCCAATAAAAAGATGGAGGCTCCACCATAAAGGAGATCCCCATAATCTAAAATAGGCATTAATAAAAAGTTCACAACATTTAAATGGACATCCCTCGACATATATTGCTTAAACCTATAAAGAGCCCTTAATTTCTTATTTAAACTCATTATCATATTATTTATATGAAGGAACTAGGATAGATTACAATCTAACCATAGACCCAAATACTTATAATTATCCCCTTCCGTTAAAATAGTACCATCCAAAGTTGTTATATTCAGACCTGAATTTAGTTCTTTGGACTGCTTATTCCTAAATACGACAACCTGGGCCTTTTTAGAATTTAATACTAAGTGATGCTTCTTAAAAAAATCCTGCACCTGATCAAAGGCCAACTGGAGCTTAGGTCTAATCAAATCCAAGTTTGGACCCTCTACATATATTATCGTATCATCAGCATAAAGGTGGTACCCTGTATCTGAAAGGTCAAAACTAAGATTGTTAACATAGATATTGAATAACAATAGTCCCAAAATTGACCCTTGTGGGACACCATTTAACATATCAGCTAAGTTAGACCTAAATGGGCCAATCTCAACAAATTGCTTCCTCCAATTTAGGTAAGACGAGAACCAATTAACAACTTGGATAGATAAACCGATCTGGCTGAGCCTGGACAGGAGCACCTGGTGGTTTAAAGTATCAAAAGCTTTAGAAAGATCTATAAATAAAGCTCCAAAAAAGCACCAGGATATCTAATGGAGTGTTTGGAGGAGTGGAATGTCAAGGAGGGACTGTGATCTGCAGGGGAAATAAATTTTAGGGTGTCATTTCTGAGAGCAACGAGGGACCAACATTGCTATGTATATGAGGGCCCAAAATTGTGGAACTCATTGCCAGGTCACCTGAGGTCATGTACTAACAAAACATCTTGGGATGTATTAAGATCCTGGCTTGAAAAGGTTGCACTGTCTCCCTCTTGGGCTTCTCCTGACTTGGCCCCTACTTTTTCTGGCTTCCCAGGTCCTGTTTGCCCTCGTGTGTGCCCCAGCCTGCAGCCCAAATGAGAATCCAGCCCCTCTGGGCTAAAAACACTTATCGCGATCTCCCGCTGCAAAAGTGCTGCCTCCAAGACAGCGGGAATTGCGTTAGCACGCATAGCGCCTTTGATGTGGAGCCGCTTGGTTTGCGGTCGCCTCGGGGACTGTGCTGTGGGTCCCGGGATCCCTTCCACCTAATTGGGACCTGGTGACCATGGACAGCCTGCTGGGGGACCGCTCAGATGAAAATTAAAGGAGTTTTGACTGGGGCTCAATTGAGTATGCCTGTGCAGGGGCCCTGATCATCTGAATAATGTATAACAGTGTGTCTGACTGCCTCCAGGGTAGCTATGTTCAGCTCCAGCCGAAAAGTAAAGAATTGAAGTGTTTTAAATAATAAAACTGTTGCTGCTTGTTGGGAATGTGCTGTACATGTGGGGAAAAGTGTTTAAAGTTAAAATTAATACTGTTTCCCTGGCAATTCCAGTATTGTGGGACTCTGTGTCAGCCTGTCAGCTGTTGCAGGGGGAGCTTGCATAAGTGCAGTAGCGACAGAAAAAGTAAAGGAGTCACATTTTTCATCTGTGCAGCAACTGCAAGTGCAGCCTTTAAGCTACAGAACTGCGGGACATTTGAGGCAAATAATTATTTCTTTCTGGCTGCACCAGGACATTATTCAGGACTGAATCTAATCTGCTATAAGGGACAGTGGGTTAAGCAGCCACTGCCAGCAGTACAGCCAATTGGAATTGCAGCAATAGAAAGCCAGGACTTGTGGGACATTCACTGCATCTCATGGGTAAGCACCCAAGTGCTTATGGGGGCTTACAGGGACATTATTTTAGGCGCCAAGTCCACAACCCAGTTGTGCCTCGAGTGTTCTGATTGACAGGTCTCTCAGCAGCTTGGAGACATGTCACCCCATCTCTGCTGCCAATCAGGAGTCAAGCTAGGAGCTCTATAAAGAGGCAATGTTGCCAGTTTGTCTGGAGATTGAGAGACAGATTCAGAGAGAGCAGCCAGAGCAGGCTCTAGCCTGCTGGGAGCCCCCACAGGGGAAGGGGCTCAGGCCCCAACCATGCCACCAGGCCTGGGCCACTTAATTCAAGCCCTTTCAGTCTTCAGGGGGCATTTATTATTTTCTTAAGTAAAAGTTTACTAGTTACAGTAATTGTGCTTTCTGCAACAGCTAGTCTGGAGGTTGCCAATATTGTCCTCCAGAGGCTAGCCTTCCCTCCCATGTCGGGGAAAGATCAGATGTCCAGCAGTGGTGAGAGCGCTGACCAGACCATACCAGATGACATCAAGCAGCGGTGAGAATGCTGACCGAGTACCTCAGTGGTGAGAGAGCTGAAGAAGTCTTCAGGATGCCTTCGATTGCAGATGAGACCCATGGAGGACCTGAGTGAATACCCTCGTACCCCCAGGTGCACGGGAGAAGCTAAGCAAGTAATCTTGGGGGCCCCAAGCCCCATTAAGAAATGTGTACTGTTAAGTGTGAAGCATGGAAGTTATCAGTCTGGGCTACTAACCCCATAAGAGACTGCCTAGTTCAAGTAATGGATGAATTTTGCCTGTGGCCCAAATGGCTAAGCTGCAGGTGCAGCAAGATGCTGGACATAGTAATCATGTAAATGTGTTGCAAGTTGTGTAGCTGTGGGTTAGAGTCCTGCCATCGTGAAGTTGACTGCCAAGACACATTTGCCACTTCATGGGGCGGGAGGCCCTAGAGCAAACAATGTTTGGATGTGCTGGATAAGACTCTGTGAATAATGTTCTTGGTATATAGAATGTACTGGATGTGACTGCCTGTAACTAAAGTACATGGGATGCTTGATGAAAGTGTCACTGTCAACTTACTCTGGATGGATGCCTTTTGGTATATAAAGTACTGGCTGTGACCATATTTGAACTGCATATAGGATGCTTGACAAAAGTATCACCCTTATTGCTTTGGATGGGACTTTCAAATATTGTGCTGAATGTTCTGGATGTAAGATCCACATAACTTGTCCTGGAATGTTCGGAAGTCTGTGAGTGCAGGGCAATCCCTGATTTGTCTGCGAGTGCAGGGCAATCCCTGCCATGTCCGCTAAAGTGCAGGGCAATCCCTGTTGTGGTTGTAAATAGTAGTCTGTAACTCGGTAAGGATCCGTCTCCAAGTTGCCCCCACCCTCAAATTAATAGCCGGCCACCTCGACCAGCTGCAACTCCTCCAAGCCTGCAACATCTTGGACTGTGGTATCCGTTTAACCAGTATGGTATGAGATTGTGGGGTTTCTGCTGTATCTGGGACTGGTACCAGTGTGGGTATTAATAATTATGTTTAACATCTGATTTGTCAGCAGCTAGATAGCCATGGAGCTGGCTGTCTTAAGTCGAATGGTAAAATGTGATTTATGTCGGCCTATTAATATGTAGCCACCCAGCTGGAGGGTTCACCAGCAAAAATCCAAATAAACTCTGTATATTTTGTAGATATGATAAGATAACCTCTACTCCTCCTGTTTCCCCTTCCTAGCTCCTATACTACCCCTGAAATAAATATCTTGTTATTTGTTGTTTGAAATTCCGTGTGAGAATATTATTAGAGAGAGCCTTTAATTCAAAATATTGAAATGTGGGGAGCTGTGTATTTGGGCATGTCTGGGGAAGGTAACTGGTCATCGTGGGTGGTGTAGCAGCTCAGGGGGCTACACCCAGCACTATCTCACCCACGTAAAGCACCCTGAGTGGAGGCACTGTGCAAAGGTTTTACAAATTGTTATGAGTTAGCGAACCCAAACCCTTAGCCTATGTCCAGGGTAGTAGGCAGGGGTGTAACACTGGGGTGGTGCCGCCCAGGGGTTACACTACTACTACTGCTACCACTTTCATATCCCAGTCAGGTCTTCCCACAGGAAATATCTCAGATTCAGGCCAAGAAACTGTCAAAACCAGTTTACATTCCTTCCCTTCGACCTTACCTCAGCACCAAGGGTATTCACAAAGTGCTTAGCAGTTTTGGCAACACTTCTGAGAAGGCAAGGTGTGGTGGTTTTTCCCTACCTACAGTAGATGACTAGCTAGTCTCAGGAAAAACAGAACAGGAGCCAAGGAATTCAGTTCAGACTGTAAAGAGCATGTTGGAGAATCTAGGATTCTTGATAAATCTGAAGAAGTCCCAAATAGAATCTGTCCAGGTACTGGACTTCATAGGAGCAGAACTGAACACCCTGCAGGGGATAGCCTTCTTCAACTAGGTCAGAGCAGCAGCTTTGATGGCTACAGCAGAATCCTTTACAGTAGGCCAGCAAAGATCTGCAAGAGATTTGTTGCAATTACTGGGACACATGGCTGCATCCACAGCTGTGGTTCCTTGGGCCATGCTCCAGATGAGACATATCCAAGCAAACAATAATACCCAAAAGAGTGGGTGGTATTTGGCAATACCGGACCGCCCAGAGACGTAATGCGGCCCAAGGCTGCTGGGGGAGGGTCTTATAGCCCCTGGAAAGTCTGGTTTTGCCCATACCGCCTACCCTGGAGGGTATTATTGCACTTAGAAAATGGGCTTCATGTGTCATTTTTTATAGGAATACAAAAAAATAAAGTAATGCTATAAAAATTGATTTTAAATGCATTTTTCGTCCTTTTGTTTAGGTAAAGTAGGCCCTGTACTGCTGTGTAGCCTGTAGAGGGCACTGTAGCCTTTGGTAGATGTTTCTTTCATCAGATGTATAAGTGTGTGGCATCTCCTCTCCCTTGCTGCTGATCAGTGTAGTTTATTGGGGGGAGGGCTGAGTTGCAACTTCCCTACTTGAGGGTTTGTAGAATGAAATGACAAGCGACTGCAGTTTTCTGTTCTTGGATTGTAATGGATATAGTGGACCACAGACAGAGCAGAAATAATCAAGGTAACGGAATGGATTACAGTGGATGTTGCCGGCAGAGATGGAACAGAAGCAGTTATTAAAAAGAAGAAAAATCATTATGGTTCTTTTTTATGTGTGTTCTGTTTGAGGGGGAGTGCAGTGGAAGGATGCTAGCTGGGTTGTTTCCGAGTACCACTTAACAACGACGTGCCAGCACTGCTCACTTTGATTGTGCTGGAAGCAATGAATTACTAGTGGGGGGGTGAGGGCAGAGTGTCCAGTTACTCCTCCTTAAAAAAAATAACGGCACCAGCGATCACTGTAAGGTAGTGAAATAATGTAAAGAACTGCCTGAAGTTATGAATGACTGAGGGAGGGGGAGCAGAGTGGCTCCAAGGCTCAGAGGATGTAGTGTGTGATCACCAGTGAGATCTGTGTGAAAATGGGGTGGCTGGTAGTCACATAAAGTGATTTTTTTTTTAAACATAAACTTACAAAGTTGCTTGTGTTTGGCTTCAGCAGGTGGGTGGGTGGGTGGCAGGGGGTTGCCATTCAGCCAGCGTGAGCTTGAAGCAGCAGCAGCCATTAGCATTAGGAAGCATACAAAATACTGACAGATGACCGCACATGAACTTTACTTTCTTTTTATTTTAATTACCTTTTAGTGTTTCCATTGGTTTGGTCTTTGTAGGAGAATCATGAGGCAGGATGTGCAAATGGAAGCAGGTGACATGAGAGGGCTCTGTCTTCAGTAGAACAGAAGGAACTTTAGAAAACTGCCATGGCCATACAATATTTGCATTAATAAAGGGAAAAGGCAGTTTGTGGGATAGTGATGGTACCGGGGGGAAGGGGCCTCCTGTTGTTGGGTGGGGTTGGGGGGCCAGCACTTACCTAGGAAGTATTGGGGGAGAACAGTAACACTCACTAAGTAGTAGCACACTACCACAATGACAAATCTATAGTGGACACCACCACAGCGACAAATACCGCCAGGTCGAGATTCATCGCTGTGGTGGTCCTCTGTATGCCGACACCGTGGCTCCTGGTGTTTCACCCCCCCCGAACCAACTCCAACTCAGAGTTGGCTATTTAAAGATGGGGGTGCGTGGGACACAGCCTCCTCAGGAAAAACACTTTGTTCTGATGGGAACAATGCTGACTGTCGGCATTGATCCTGTCATTGTACTGGATGTCGACAACATTGGTGTCAATATTCTGCCATGGAACCTCGCTAAGTGAGGGAAAAAAATGGTTACAATTTCAAATTTAATGAGGATGTTTTGGTCAATGAGCAAGCAGAGTGGGCAAAAGGATACCGTAATTGGTGATGGGGTCAGGTGACTGTCACTTTTTATTTACTAGGAGTCTGTTGAAAGTTAATATACCCCCTTGGCAGGGGTACTAACCAATCAGAACCCAGCAAATAAAAAGCCCATTTTCTAATACCACTTAACAGACAATTGGTCTCAAAGAGGGGGCCCACTCTTAAATCAGTTGCCAGTTACAAAAGCATCGGTAAGGTCATTAGAATGATGGAAGGAAGTAAGCAACCTCAAAGACACATTCCTTCCATCAGTGATCACCAGCAAGTACCCTTACAACAGATGCATCACTCCTGGAGTTGGGCGCCCAACAACAGGATCTTATGGTAAGTGGTAGCTGGAGCCCACAGGAGTCATTTGAACACATCAACTTCCTGGAGCTCAGGGCTGTGTTGCTAGCAAATCAGTCATTCTCTTCCCAGCTGCAAGGTCAGTCTATCCAAATCAGAACATAGAATACTGTACTACTCTCTGCAGTTTACCTCAAAACAAGACTACTGGAGTCACGTCTTCTTTTATACCACTTTATTAACTTAAGAGTGTCTCTGCTTCCAGCTTTGCTCCATGTCTGCCTCTAGTCTGCAGCAGTCCTAGAAGCTGCATCCTGTCTCTCACATGTTACTTAAGCTGCTACCACTGTGAACACTAAATGAGATCAGTTAAAAGAGACAGAATCACATTTCTCTAAACACTACATCTGCCCCTCTTTTAGGGCTGTAGTGGGTGGAGACCTACAGACCTCTTGTTATCAAAAAAGGACTCCACATTCCTTCCAACCGAACAACCTGTTGGAGTTGCACCACAGTTCTCTCCGCATCCATGGAGCACTGCACTATTTTTTATTAAAAAAAACAAACTTGGTGCCATCCTTATCATGACATTGGGGGATTGGGCACCCCCAGTATCACTCTTATGTTTCTGGGGGGAGGTGGGTGGGTGCTGAGAGGGAAGGTCAGGTGGGGAGGGGGATATCTCTAATTTTTAAGAAAAAACAAATGGTGGTCATGGCAGAACATGGCACACTCCACCATGCCCAAGATAGCCACCGCATTCTACTGTGCATGCACTAGTAGTCGCACATGTGCAATGGAGTGTAGCAGACATTTTGGACATGGCAGAGTGTGCTGTGTTCTGCCATGACCGCTGTTTGTTTTTTCTTTAAAATTAGAGATATCGCCCACCACCCAACACTCCCTCTCAGCAACCCCCCCCCAGAAACATGTCAGTGACACTGTGAGTGCCAAATCCCCCAGTGTCCTGATTGGAACTTCTCTGTTTTTTGTTTATTTTTACATATTTCCCCACCTGACCCTCCATCTCAGTGCCCACCACCTCACCCCTGCCCCCCAGAAACATAAATGTGACACTGGGGGTGCCCAATCCCCCAGTGTTGCGATGGGAATGCTTGGTCCTATTTTTTTTTTACATCTATAGGAAGAAAACTGTCTATTGATGTCTTTTGTGCCATTCTTTAAACCCCCACCTGACCCTTCCACTCAGCACCCACCACCCTGCACCCTCCCAAGCCCTTATTTACCCATTGGTGGTCCAACGCCATAATCCTCTCTGAGCCGCAGACACATCTTCACTCTTCAAAGCCGGACTGTGAACTGATGAAACAGGTATGTAGTTCAATGTATTTCAATTGGATTTTGAACTTACTGGCATAACTTGGGCATTTTTGCTTATTTTTGGCCCAGATTTTCAATGTGCCTTCTTTGGGACCCTACCTCATGAACTATTGAACTGTCATTAGGCAGCTCTGTCCTGAAAGGTGATTTTGAAGTCCCTATGCCAAATCACCTTTTGGGCAGGAGTTGAAACTTTTCTCTGCCATGTTAATGGGGTGGGGTCACATGAAGGCTATGTTGAAAATTTGGTGTCAAAATATTAAAAAACAACAAAGTTATGAGCCTACATTGAATTTTGTGAATGCAGGCTCGTAACTTTGGTAATTTTCAATATTTTTACCCCAAATGTTCAACATAGCCATATCTTTACAGCACCTCATGAATGTGACAGCTGTCATTTTTCAAATCCTGACCAAAATGTTTTTTTTTTATATCCCGGAAGGTGATTTTACGGTTTCTGTGCAAAATCACCTTTTGGGCAGGAGTTTAACATTTTCTCTGCCATTGTTCATGATGTGGGGTCATAAGAAGGCTATGTTCTCAAATTGGTGTAAAAATGTTTAAAAACAAAAAAGTTGTCAGGCTATGTTGAATTTTGTAAACGCAGGCTCGTAAGTTTGGTAATATTCAATATTTTAACCCAAATTTTTAACATAGCCATTTCTTTACAGCAGCTCATGAATGTGACAGCTGTATAATTTCAACTCCTGACCAATATATGTTTCTGCATCCCGAAAGTTGATTTTGAAGTCACCTTTCAGGCAGGAGTTGAACATTTGCTCTGACCTTCCTCATGAGGCAGGGTCACAACAAGGCTATGTTGAAAATGTGGTGTACAAATATTACAAAACAACAAATTTAGGAGCCTGCATTACGTTTTGCTACAGAAGGTTTGTAACTTTGGTAATTTTCAATATTTTTACACCAAATTCCTCGCCTGCAGCCCTTTTGGCTCTGGCCAGAGTTTGTTTAACATTGCCATAGAATTTGTGCATAACAATAGAAACACAACATAGCCTGCTTTATCTGTGTAATACTGAGAACAGCAGTATAACTTTGCTATGAAATTCAGTTCACTTTAGTTATCATACTGTATGTAACATCTAAACACTAGCCTTTAAAGTTGCTCAGGTTAATCTTGTGGGAGGCTTTGCTGCCCTCTTTGGGTATCTCCTGTCTGGAAGAGCTTTTGCAGACCTGATATCTGGGTTTCAGAAGGAAATCCATTCATCTATTTCAGGACATCATGAATATTCATCTATAGCTACTAAGATATACTGCCGACTAGGCAATGGCCCATAAAAATCTACAGCAACAGTGCACCATGCAGAATCAGGTAATCCAGACATCAGTGGTGATTCTGGGTGCACCTCATTTAATACTGCCTGGCAAGCAGGACAATTTTTTATCATGATCTCTGCAAACCAGCCTATGACAGCAAATCATACTTTCTTTCTTGGCAATTTCATGAGGCTTACTACGCCAAGGTGTCCAGCGTGTGCTATTGCAACTGTGTTAGCTCTTAATGAGATTGCTAATACCATCCTCTTGCCTCACAGAATTAGACAATCACCCAGAACAGGTCAGTTTTCTGTCTGGAACACAGTGTCAGCTCACACATGTCAATTTCAGGGTCAGGGAAGTCATATGGCAAGCAGTTAGGGGCATAATTCATAATCTCTGGCTGTATAGTAAAACACATGCACTATATATGGTGAAATACATACATCATATAGTGAAATATATACATTATATAGTGAACTACATACACAATGTAGTGAACCACATACAGTATCTACTGAAATATATACATCATATAGTGAAATACATATACTGTATACTGAAATACATATATAGGGAAACACATACGCAATATAGTGAAATGCTTACATTGTATAGTGAAATACATACACTATCTACTGAAATCAACATACTGAGTACTGAAAATCCACATACACTATATACTGAAACAAATGTACTATGCACTGAAACATATACACTACCCATTGAGATACATACACTACAGACTGAAACATCCACATAAACTATCTACTGAAACAAATACTCTATAGATTGCAACACATACACTATATATTGAGAAAAATCTGCATACACTATATACTGAAACAAATACACTATATATTGAAATACATACACTATATACTGAAACAAATACACTATATATTGAAATACACACACTATCTATTGAAATGCATACACCACACACTGAAAAAAAGCACATATACTATATATTGAAACAAATACACTATATATTGAAATACATACACTATCTGTTGAAATAAATACACTATGCACTGAAAAATCTGCATACACTATATACTGAAATAAATACACTACATGGTGAAACACATACACTGTAGACTGAAAAATTCACATACACTATATACTGAAACAAATAAACTATATACTGAAATGGACTATGTTCTGAAACTACCCATCCCCCTGCCCCTCCCCCTTGAATGGCCTGCAGCTGAACTAGCTCCTTGCCTGTTGCATTCAGTTAGCTAGCTGCTGGCTTGGGGAGAGGACTCTAAGGCCCTGTCCACACTGCAGCCCGAAAACCCTTCTGTAACGTTACAGAGGGTGTAAACCGCCTCGGTAGCAGGCGTGCGTTTACACTGTAACGTTAAAGGAGGCATTTAAATAACCGTTTTGAAACCACATGAGGTGGTTTCAACAGCATTATAAACTGGTCCTGCCCTGGTACCGTTACGGCAGTAGTGTGGACTGCGGTAGCGGTCCCTGCAGGGCGCAAAGGCATGGCGCAGAGCTGCATTGTGGGATCAGGCGCCGCTGTAACGGTCGCCCGGATCCCGATGTGTGGAACGGCGGTGCCAGTCCCGTAACAGACACTGCCGAGGTGTGGACGCACTGCACCTCTCCGCGGCCATAACAGATTGCATCCGTTGCCAGGTGCAAGCGGTGTAGTGTGGACAGGGCCTAAAACTGCAGAGCATGAGGTAAACAAAACAGGGCTATCTCTTATTCTACTTCTTTATAGGGTTTTACATCTTGTTTTGCTTGCACATCTTTAATCAAATTTCAGAATGTTGTGATGTGAAAATAAATGTTTAGAACTAATTTAAAATACTCTAGTTTCTTCTTTTAAATAAGTGCTGCCTTCATTTACTGTTAGACACTTTTGTATAGGAAGCTAATACTTAGGATATTCCTAACATGCCACTCTCATACCATATAAACACAGGGAACTGCATGCATTTTTCTAAGTTAAGGTTGTGATTAGATTTATGTGTAATTAATTACTGTGTTGATCAAGCAGCTTATCTGAGCTGAATGTTTGGGAAGTGTACTGCAGGAGCTGTGAAAGTATAAGTCAAATGCTTTCGTAGTTTGTACTCTACTGAGATAGTTTTAATTTAGTTTTTGTTTTCATTTGAATGATTTTTTTTAATAAAGGTTCTTGGTTAAGAAAAAATATATATATATATATATATTGCAGCAATCACTCAGGGCCCAATTCTCATCATGAGCTCAGCTGGCATATGCATAATTTGCACTTTCTGTTCTGAATAACTTCACTGTGATGCCTCACTGGTGGCTATCACAGCTCCTAACCTCCCCATTACATATCTGCAGAGCATTGCAAGGTGAACAGAGCTTTGCCAGGCACTTGGTCTCCACTAATAAACCTGCCCTGGTCTAGCTTCATAGTGAATAATTACACTGTTTATATGGTATGACTGTGTTACTGAGTCTGAGATTGCCAAACTGTGTTTTATTTCTTTTTTCAAATGAGATGTTTATCTTCTAGGTCACACACTGACCCCCTTGTGCACTGGCTTGTCCATCCACATCATCCAAAATCACCAGGACTTACCTGCTCTGAGATCTCCCATGGCCTCCCCCTCACCATGGTGGAGCCAGGAGGGAGAGGGCCATTCACAAGGAGCCACATATTCAGACAGGAGCAGAGCCTGTGGCAGGTTGGTGGATTATTTTGCCATTGGAAGTTTTCTACTTTGACTTATCCCCTGAGCCGTCAAGCATGCAACGATGCCAATACAATTAAAAGCAAGTACTGCTTTGTGGCTGCCTGAGCCCTGCCAGCATTCCTCACCTAGATGGCTGTTAAAGAGCGGGGTGGTTAGACTCCCCCTCCCTGAGGGGAGAGCAGTCCCAGAGATGCTCAGTCATCTCTCCTGTAAGCTAACCCCTGTTTGACCCAGGTCCTCCCCCCAAAACAGGGCCACTGGCATGGGAGGCAGTACAGTTACCACCAAGCCTAAACTAAACCACTAAACCAGACTGTATTTTTATAAGTAAATAGAAACAGTACTCGGATGAAAAATTAAATTGTATTTTAGCTACAGTCGTTATAAATATTTAAGACACATCATAATGTTTTGAAATTGAATAAAGATTTTCCAAGGAAAATAACATAAAATAATACATAAAGATGTAGAATAAGATAGTCCATTTTCGTTTATTTTCTGCATCTTAAGAGGCATCGGCAGGGGAATTTTAGTCAATTAGGGCCCCATTTTCAGAAGGTTAGCAGAATGCTAAACATCTAAGCACTGTGCCATGTGGGAGAACAGCATGGTTGAACAGGTACCATATATTTTAGCAGCCCCAGATACTAATCTGATCATGTGCATGTGCATATGTACTACTAAAACCTTGCAAATGAGGGATCCCCTCCTGTATACAGATCACAGTGCTATATAAAAGGTTTTGAAAGTGCTTAACAACTGAAATTGCAATACTGTTTACTGCTTCCAAAAATCCTGCCCTCATTTGCTCTGCCATGTGCCCTGAGCGGCGCTTCCAAATCCGAAAAGGCAGTGCATCTTCGGCTGCCACTGCCAATGGGACCCTACATCTCCTGCCGCCCTCCTGGAACTCGCCCCTGGATCAACTCCCCAGATCTGCCGTGCACCCTGAGTGGTGCTTCCAAATCGAAAAGCGGCGCCTCGCGCGCCGCTGCCAACTGAGACCATACAGCTCCTGCTGCCCTCCTGGAACTCGTCCCTGGATCAACTCCCCAGATCTGCCATGTGCCCCGAGTGGCACTTCCAAATCCGAAAAGGAGGCGCCTCCTCAGCCGCCACTGCTGACGGGACCCTACAGCTCCTGCTGCCCTCCTGGAACTCGCCCCCGGATCAACTCCCCAGGTATTCACCGCTGCTTCAAGCGTGCACCGGCGGTGCTATAATTGGCTGCAGCTCCTTTTGCTACGGGCATCTGATTGGTCAGCCGGCTAGCATGGCTCACCGATTGGTGCGCCTTTTTGCATTCGGGTTTCCAGTTCAGCCTGCTCATATTCTTCTGCTGTGATTTTTCTCCCTCCCCCACCCCCTCCCAGGCCTCCTTTAAATACACGTATGCTCCGCCTTCCTCCTACTGTCCCTGCTCTCATTGGTTCTCCCAGAACCCTGCTGCTCCAATGACCTACTGAGCCAGTACAGCTTTTCTTCTGACTCAGCCTCGTCCTCCGTGACCAGTACTCCCCAGTTTAACCAAGATGCTGCCCTATACTTCACAGCACTTATTCTCCCCCCTCTGCCACCTAATCCTACATCCCATCCTCTGAAATTAGATGATATCCCTCCTCCTATCTACAATCAGGGTAACTCCCCCTCTCCCATTACCATATCCTGGTCTCACTCACCCATTCACCCCTGCGCCTCTCTTGTCCAGCTGCCTATGTACAATACTCTTATATGGCTGCTTAGCTCCTGGCCACCCTTTGCTAATACCCAAAACCCTAGCTCCCGACTGCTACACAACCACTCCTGGTTCAACAGTGCAAAGCTGCATTATATTATTATTGCCCTCCTACTCTTATCAGCTGGTGACATAAACCCCAACCCTGGCCCAGCTCAACCTCCTCCTGCAACCAGCACTGAGCCACATCTCTCAGCTCTTCCAAATGGCCTTAAAAATACTACATATCAATATACGTAGTCTCCTCCCTAAAGTGGACTTGCTACAGCCACTGGCGGCTACGCTCAACCCTGATATAATAATAATTTCTGAATCCTGGCTAAATAAAAAAATCAGCAACTCATCTCTTACTCTCCCTGGCTTCACAATATCGAGACAGGACCGACTTGGGAGAGGAGGTGGGGTAGCCATCTATGTCTTCTCTTCCATCCAATTCACTTCCGTCTTTTCTAGTGCTCTACCAAAAGCTTACAAGGCTCTGCTGTTGCAAATCTCTCTCCCCTTCTCCAAACCTGTCTTTGTAGCAGGCGTCTACTGCTGTCCTGACTCACAACCCAGTATTGCTACAGAACTCATAACCACCTTAGTTAGCCACTCTTCTGCTGGTGAATTATATATTATGGGAGAGTTCAACATAAATTGGACTACCATACCCAGCAAAGTGCTAAATGCTATACATGCGCTCAACCTAACCCAAATTATCCAAGATCTGACTAGGCTAAATCACAAGACAGGAAACCATTCCCTCATCGACTGGGCCCCCTTACAACTCACACCCATAGGGTCATTAATTCTGGTACTCTAGCAGATGCCTTCAGTGACCATTGCATGACTTTCCTGGTGCGCAAAATTCACAAAGTCAAAGTCCCCTATAAAACACTACAAATCCGATCATACAAATCCCTGAACATTGACCCACTTCTTTATGATTTGACCAACACTAATTGGGCACCTATATCTGTTGCCAGTAACCTAGATGTCGCAGCTAACTACTTCAGAGACCGATTCCTTGAAGTCTGGAATCAACATGCACCACTACGCCGGGTATGAGTCCGTGGAAACCACCTCCCTTGGATCTCCCCAGAACTCATTGCTTGTCTAAGGGCACGTGATACAGCCTGGAAGCTCCATAAAACACAAAGCTCTTAAAGACTATGAGGCCTACTGGGTCCTCAGAAACAAATGCACAAAAGCCGTTTGTTGGCCAAGGCTGATTACTTCAGCTCTACTTTTAACTCTAATATAAATAAATCCAAATTCTGGAAAGTAATCCACTCACTTTTCTCCCCACAGGCTCCCACTCCTCCCTCCTCCAAATAAACAATACTGTCATTCTGCCAATTACCCTAGCATTGTTGCTGCTTTCAACTCGCACTTTACCTCATGTGCTTCTACTCTGCTAGGCTCCCTTCCAACCATTAACCAGTTAATCTCCGCACCCACTAGAAGTCCTCCAGCCCCACCTCATAGCTTTTCCTTCTCTAAAATTCTGAGAGCTGACATGCTGGTGGCCTTGGAAGCCCTAAACCCGAGCAAACATAGCTCCCCTGATGGACTGGACCCAAAGTTACGAAACTTGTCTGCCTCTGCCATTGCTCCCCCACTCACTGCTCTTTTCAATCTCTCATTTCACTTGGCCAAAATTCCCTGTGAGTGGAAACATGCTATTGTCCTCCCTCTCCCTAAGTGTGGCGACTCCTCCTCCCCTGAGAACTACCGCCCTATATCTCTCCTCCTGACATTAGCCAAACTACAAGAACATCTAGTCCTTGACCAACTATCCTCATACCCCTCAGACAGAAATTTCTTCACCCAATATCAATCTGGGTTCCATAAACATCACTCTACTACTACCTCGCTGCTTTGAATTACTGATGCGATCCTGACAGGCATGGACTGCAGTCAAATAACCATTGCCATTTTTATTGATCTTGCTAAAGCTTTTGACACGGTTTCCCACTCCCCCCTGCTCCACTCCCTCTCATCAGCTGGGCTGTCTGAACATGCCATTAAATGGTTCAGCACATACCTATATGACCGCTCACAGTCTGTAAAAATATCTGACTACATCTCCCCTCCTCTACCCATATACTCTGGAGTCCCCCAAGGGTCCATACTAGGCCTGATTCTCTTCTCCATCTTTCTGAATGATCTTCCATCCATCTGTACCTCATCTTCTATACATATGTATGCTGATGATGCAGTTCTATTCTCCTCTGGGCCCTCACCCTTGGATGTCACCTCCAGGCTCCAACGTGATTTCAATAATGTCCAGAGCTGGTTTCAATCTCACCAACTCTTCCTAAATGCCAAGAAAACTGTGTCCATGACTTTTGGCACACGTCAGAAGCTGTCAAGGCTCCCTTCTGCCCCTACCTTCACTACCTTCACTACCCTCGACGGAGCAACTATAATTGCTACCGAGTCTTTCAGATATCTGGGCGTTTGGCTGGATAAACATCTCACCTTCTTGACCTATATAGATGCCATAATAAAAAAGCTTCATCCCAAACTCGGCGCCTCATATAGAAACTGCTCCTGCCTTCCGCCACAGGCAAGACGTGAACTGATCCAAAAAATGATCCTCCCGTTTTTCGACTATTGCAATGTCGTTTATTGCTGTGCTCCTGCCACCTCCTTAGCCAACCTGGATACTCTTTTCAACTCATTCTGTCGGTTTGCTCTGGATGCACCTCACCTTACCCACCGCTGCCACTTGTACCAAGCTTTAGCTTTCCCATCCCTAACAAATAGGCAACTGCATCATTGTGCAAATCTCACCTCTAAGTACTGGCTTGGCACACTCCCTTCCTACCTAAATTCCGTAATCTCCTTCCCCACCCACTCCCTCTCGACTTCTAAGATCCCATGACCATAGAACTCTGTCTGTTCCCTGGAGATCCACTGCTAGTGGACAGGCCTCCTACTCCTATCGTCTCCCCAAAATGTGGAATGCTTTTCCTACACACGTCCAATCCTCTTCCTCGCCTGGCTCATTAAATCAAGTTCTTCATAATTTCTTCTCTGTAAATTGCACCTGCCCCTAGCTCCCCCCTTTCTTGTTCTACATCCTGTTTTGATGCCCTGCTGACTTACTTCACTTGCCACCCTGTGCTATTCTTAGTCTGCATAGTGCAGGCCATTGGTTCACACTTCGCTATTACATTACTCTCTCTCTCTCTCTCTCTCTCTGGTCTCACCAAGCTCACTGCAACTGGTTTTCACTTCTACCCTTGTAATTATTTGCTTTTCATGCTAATGTAATTCTGTTTAAACCTATGTTTTGTATGATATTGTGTATTTTGTGTGTACTCATTGTTACTATGTAACTCCACCACCCTCCCTGGTCGTACCAGGAGATGAGCAACTTGTTGTTCAGTAAATCTTCCTGGTGAAACTTTTCAATAAATAAATAAATTTGAGCACAGTGTGTACATTGTGACCCTACCTCTGGTCACCATTATGATGCTCAGGTACTATACCAAATGATCCTTGGCATGTAAAGGTTCTACACCCTGATCACAGTTTAAATGGCTCCAGTTATTATAGTAAAATGATCCTTGGTGTCTAGTGCTTCCCACCCAGGAATACTAAGCTGGGAGCTCATTTCTAGATGCATCCTGGGGAAGGGGAACTTGTACAAGTTGGTCTTAGGTAGCACAATAGTTCAAAATACATAACATACATGGAGCAGAGTGGTACACAACCACAAATTACATTGGGAATAATACATGCAAGATGTGAGAACTTGAGTGACAAGAAAACAATCGACAATGCATATACATCACAGTTAGGAGCCACAAACCTATGCTGGTGATAAAATACAGAGCAGTTTTATTTATTTATTTATTTAGCTTTTGTTAACTGGGTTGGTACACTAGACAAGTTATATGCCTATTTTCTGGAACGACCCGGGAGAGTACAACAGGTAATTCAGATACATCAGAACATAACAGCAAGTAAAGCAAGTACATAGGGTAACAAAATGCAACAATATATAGTCTAGAGCATACACAGCACGGTCGGATGCATAGGAGAGCAACTGGATCAGGATAAATGACCAAAAGATCATTGGCAGGTCCTCAGAACAGTTGGGCTCCAAGTACAATTAGGCTAGGGAGGCTTGGGACATTCGCACGCTGAGGCCAGCTTCAGATGCCCCCACAGGGACTCCGAAGCACTGATCCGAGGAGGTAGAAAGAACATGATCAGGAAAGGAGTTCCAGAGCCTAGGAGCACATACAGCAAAGTCCCTGTCCTCCATAAGGGTTCGGGTCAGGGGTACTTTTAGCATCCCAGGACCCTGGGACCTGAGTGGGTAAGAGGAGGGGTCAGGAGGTGAAAGAAGCTGTTCCAGCCCGGGGGGGTGCCGGTTCTGATCACTTTTCCCATGAGGCATCCCAGCCCAAAGTTCAGGTGATTGGTTGGGGAAAGCCAACCTAGTTTATCATAAAGCTCACAATGGTGGGTGAGACGGGGGGCCGCCAGTGCAAAATGACAGATGTTATTGTACGTCGTGTGCCACCGAGTAAGAAGAGCTTTGGAGGCACAAGCAAATTGGTGGAAACCATAGCTAAGGGAGGGAAGTAGTACACCTTAGCAAGTGCCAGACGAGCAGCAGGTGTCAGGTTATTTTTGGCCCTATAGGCCAGACCCAATTTACAGTTCACAGTTCTACAGACATTTAGGATATGACTCCCTAGGTCCAATTGGGGGTCAAGTGTCACCCCAAGGTATTTGATGGAGTTCACAGTTAGGAGGGGAGCTCCATCCACACAATTGATATGCAAAGGGGCTGGAGAGGCTTTTACTTCAACGTTAGCTATAAACATTTGTGCATAATGCCTAGAGTGGAAGCATAGGTGCCAAATTTTAGCTGTACCTAAACTGGAAACAAGTAATAGGAGAGCAAGAGGGAAAACTAGAGCAAGTGCAGGAGGGAGAGGTGAGACCGCTGAAGTGGTTTGAAAGAATCCATGGGAGGGAGGGAGATTGGTGAATGGCTGGGGCGAGGGAGTTCCAGATTTTAGGGCAGTGGTGACTGAATGTGACTTTGCCGATGGTTGTGGAAACTGAAGAGACTGCTAGGGTTCGAATATTTCAGCTTCTGATGATATGGCTGTAAGGGGGCCATCTGAGAGATAGGAGGGTAGGGAAACAAACCAGATTTGCCCACAAAGCTGGCACAGTGGGCATGGTGTCTGTCCACAAGAAAAGAAAAGGAGAGAGATTTATATATGGAACAATGGTGAGTCCAAGAAGGATAGTCGAGAGTGCAATGGCAGAAATAGTTCAAGAGTGTATCCAGTCTGGCAATGGTAGTGATTGGAGCTACGCTGTAGACCACATCACCATAGTCAGAGATTTGGAGGATCATTCTCTGGATAATAGCACGGTATGCTGGAGGTGGGAACAGTCACAGTTCCTGTAAAGTGCACCACATTGGGGTGCAGCTTTTGACTATAGCATCCACTTGTTCAGAAATGTTTAGGTGCTGGTTCAGCCAGATACCAAGACAACTAAAAGGTGGTAACATCCTCCATGGGAGCATCCAGGTGTGGAAAGTAGGAAGGGAGGGAGCCTAGAGAGTCTGGTGTTTGTGCCAAAAGGATATGGAGACAGCCTTCTGGCATTGAGGAAAAGCTGATTTGTGTGTGGTGAGGGCTGAACTTGATCAAAGTCCAGCTGGAGTCTGTGGCCTGCTGTGAAGAGGACCATGTCATCCGTGTACATGTGAATGGATGCAGACAAGCATATGGAGGAGGAGGAGATCATTAAGGAAAACAGAGAAAAGTTGTGAGCTTAACACAGATCCTTGTGGGACCCAAGTGGATACAGGGAAGGAGGAGAGAGGGGGTCACCACTTTTGACTGCTTGGTACCTACCCCTGTGGTAGGAGTGGAACAGCTGATGGCTAAGTCAGAGAGGCCTGCAGCCTGGAGTTTGGCTAATAATTGGGTGGTAGACAGGGTTGAATGCTTTGGCTAGATCGATGAAGATAGCAGAAGTGAATAGGCTGTGATCCATACCATTATGGATGGATTTGGTGAGCCTGAGCAGGTGGTGGAGTGATTTTTGTGGACACCAGACTTGTATTGGGTGAAAAAGGAAGAGGAGTCCAGAGAGGGAGAGAGTTGTGACAAGGTAATTTGTTCCTGTATTTTGGAGGGAGGAGAGAAATGAGTCGGTAGCTGTTTCTACCTGATGGGTCACCATCTTTTGGAGGAGGAGGAGTAACAGTGGCAGCCTTCCAGTCAGCAGGGATGGAGGAACACCAGAAAGAGAGGTTAGGGAGGTCATCCAATGGGGAGGAGATTGCAGAAGCAGTCCGATGGAGGAGCTTGCTATCCCGGCCATCTGGGCTCCCACCTGAAGGATTAAGGGCGGAAGTGTGTGGATAAAGGATGGAGTTACTGGAGAAAAAACAATAGTGGGTAGGGAAGAAGATGACATGCAGGCTGGCGGGGTGAGAGGGAGGTGAGGAAGGGTAGAGTGAGAAGAGGAGAGGAGAGAGGAGGTACAGGTACTGAAAGGGAATTACATTCTATGGTGATGAAGGATGAGGTTAGAGACAGGGTTTCACTGACTCTGAGGACAGGCAAAGGAGTAGGAGGGGAGAAGAGATTGTGCAGCTCTTCAAGAATTTAGACTGGTGTGCTTGATGTTGGTACTGAAGTTGGCTGTAAAATTCTCACTGCTAGCAAGCTTATTGCTATGGTACGAGTGCTGGAGATGATACCTCTGGAGAGCCATGGGGATGGGTTACGCTTATTTTTGACCAGGCCAAATCATGCACTTGCAAGTAAGCTTATGAGGTCAGCCATGATCTAGGGGAGTGGTCTACCTTGTCTCATGTCCTGCTCATGGGCATGGCAGTCCCATAAAGGGAGGCAGTAGAAGTTAGTGGTTTAAGGCCTGAGCTGGAAAATCTATGACATCCAGCAAACCAGACCTGGGTTTGAATCCTACAGCTTCCACTTGCATACTGTGTGACTTGAGCAAGTCACTTAACTTTCCTGAGTTCCCAGGTTGCTTCTGTAAAAGCTTCTCAGCTAAGTGTGCTACTCCTGGTTAAACAACTAAAAAAAAATATATATATATTAGAGGAATTTTGTTTTGAAATATGTTAGCATGGAATCCAGTGGAGCAGACCAATGAGATAGGGGGGATCAATCAGAGTGACTTAGGTCACAGCGCAAGGGGGGAGGCATCCAGGGATTGAAGGAAAACATAAGCAGTGTTTTGGGTGGGGTGAGGGGCTTTAGTTGAATGAGAGGCAGCAGAGGGTCAGATTATGGTGCAACTGTAGAAAGAGGGTGTCAAGAGTGGAATGCCACAGGATCCATCCTGACTCTCGCTCTCTTCAATATGCTTAACAACGCTTGAGAATGAATCTGGGGCAGTGTCTCTTTAAAGATGACACCAAGCTCATGGGAGGGTAGATAGTGATGGGGAAGTAGGAAACTGCAGACTGACATGTAAAGATTAGAGAGGTGGCTCAAGGTTTGGCAGTTGAAATTGACGCCAAAACGCTGCAAGGTGATTCACTTAGGGGACAAGAAACCCTGGTGATGAAGTACTGATAGGAGGGCTAGATGCGAGCACTAGAGCTGAGGAAAGGGACCTATGTATTCATCATTAGTGACTCCTTAAATCAATCAAGCCAGTACAGGAGGCATCTAGTAAGGCAATGAGGATACTAGGATGTGCCAGAAGGGTTCTGATAGTAGAAGAAAAGAGGTTTACTGCCTCTTTATTGATCGCTTGTGAGGCTGCACCTGGTATACTGTTCAGAGTTCTGAACTTCTGAAGACCTCACCTCAGAAAAAATAAGGACAAAGGGTGATCAGGATGATTCAGAGCTGACAGGACAGATCATATGAGGAACTGCTCAAGGCACTGAACATGTCTTCACTGGAGACCAGACAAGAGAGGAATGATGTGACAGAGACCTTCAAGTTCCTGTAAGGAATAAACAAGGTGAATGGAGAACTACTTAGCATGAGTAACAGTTCAAGGTTATGGGGGCACAAGTAGAGACTGATGGGAGGGAGGTTCAAGAGGGATATTGGAAAGTTTTATTTTCCTGAAATGGTGGTAGAAATGTGGAAAAGTTTGCCAACTGAGATGGCAGGCACCAAACTATAAATGGTTTCAAGCATGGCTGTGACAAAGTGAAGGGTATAATGGTTACTCCAGGCTGATAGTAGTAGGGAGAAACAAGGAGTGGATAGTGAGCTAGTTACCCCTGCATGGACAGTAGGTTCTGAGGTTTAATAGGGAAATAGGGGCAGACAGGATGTACCATTTTTATGTTGATTGCGCATAGCGGAAATAACATATTGCCGCAGCTTTCAGTAGCAAGCTGTGGAGGCACGGCACTTGTTGTGGTCGCGCCCACAGCCTGCAAAGGCTTGTCCCGCTTCCCCCAATGCCATTGCAGGCTGCTGGTGAAAGTAGTTTTGAATTATGTGTGCACCAACTGCTGCACATTTTGCTGCTGCAATCAGGGGCCGCCTCATCATTGCAGCGTATTGCCATCCGCTGCAATGAGGGGCGACCGTCGTGCAAGTGAGATGTAAAACCTGATATTGTTTTGTAGACTATGGTGGCGGTTGCCACCACATGTTCACAAACAATAACAGGTAACTTCACCATGTTTATGTGCCGACGGGGTCCCTGTAAACCCCGCCGTCTCGTGCCCCATTGTTTCTGAGGTGCCGACGGGGGAGCCCACCCCGCTGGCATTCTGTAACAGCCCCCATCTTTATTCCCGCTGACGGGTGCCCAACTCACGGCTACAACTGCCTCTCCAAAAGAAAGTCTGGTGGCACGCTGGTGCCCATCCCAGGCGACATGCCCTGTAAAGGGAAAACGGTCCGCGCAGTCTTTTTTACCTGCAAAAAGAAAACGGTTTCTCATAGTGTCCGTGGTCCCCACCTGCAACCTGCACCAACCCACTGCGCACCCTGCCTCCCCACAATTCTCCTGTCACCCCATACTTACCTCTGGAGCCGGCGCGGCATGATCTTGATTGGACCGGAACCTGTCTGCACTCTTCCAAAGCCGACCCATGTAGACTGAGGAAATGCTGGTAAAGTTGTATGTCGCGTAATAAATAGGGTTTTTTCTTTGCTTTAGTACATATTCTGGTCATTTTTGGGATTCTTTTCAATTCGATTTTCAACATAGGGTTTTTGGGACCCTCCTCCATGAATTCTTGAACTGTCATTACGTTAAATGCCCCTGAAAGGTGATTTCGCGGTCACTGCACGGAATCACCTTTTGGGACCGATTAATGAAACGACAGTGCCAGTGTTCATGAGGTGGGCTCTCAAAAAGCCTATGTTACAAATCTGGTGGAAAAAATCCAAAAACTGACTGTCTCATGAGTGTGCACTGCGCAGTTGCTACCCACGCTCGTAACTTCGTGAATTTGCAATATTTTCATGCCAGATTTTCAACATTGGCATTTTTCACACCTCCTTGTGAACAGTACAGCTGTCATTGTTCACATCCTGGCGGAAATGTGTTTTCGCACTTCCGGCGCAGAATAACGCGGTTGCTGTGGGAAATCAGTGTTCAGGACAGATTAAGAAACTGACAGTGACACTGTTCATGAGTAGAGGTCCTGAATGGCTGCGTTGAAAATCTGCTAATGATACTCATAAAAATGACTGTGTTACTTAGCGCAGGTTAGTGAGTTTCATGTATGCTCGTAACCGTGAATTATAATATTTTCTCAGATTTTCAACATTGCCATTTTCCACCACCTACTTATGAACAGTGCATCTGTCATTTTCCCATCCTGGCTAAATGTGTTTTTGCACTTCTGACGCAGAATAGAGCAGTCGCTGTGGGAAATCACTGTCCGGATAGATTAAGAAATGACAGCGATACTGTTCATGAGCAGAGTTCTAAAATGCCTATGTTGAAAATCTGCTATGATAGCTCATCAAACGACCTTGTATTACAAGTGGGTATTGCACACTTTCCACACACCCTTGTAACGTCTCAGATTTGTAATATTGTCATGCCAGATTTTCAACAGTGGCATTCTTTCACACCTCCTTATGAGTAGTACACTGTCATTTTTCACATCCTGACTGAATGTGGTTTCAAGCAGTTGCGTATTACAACAATGCGTCGCTGTGGGAAATCAGTGTTCGACAGATTAAGAAATGACAGTGGCACTGTTCATGGAGCAGAGGTCCTAAAGCCCTATGTTGAAAATTTGGTGACTAAACTCCATAACATGACTGTGTTCTGACATTGCATTGAACTGTTTCCACGCCTTTGTAACTTCAAACATTTGTAATATTTTCACACACATTTTCAACAGTGGCACTTTTTCACACCTCCTGTGAACAGTACGGCTGTCATTTTCACATCCGGGGCTAAATATGTTTTTTTAATCCTGCTGGAGAATAGCACGGTCGTTTGGGAAATAAGTGTTTGGGACAGATTAAGATCGAACAAGTGAGAGGGAGGAGTGACCATGCTCAACTGAGCTCTGTAGGGACTGCTGCGGATTTGTTTGTGGGCAGAAAAAGGCCCCAGCGTAAGAGCCCAGTACAAAAGGGCAACCTGCAGCACTGGGAGAAACAGAACGAGAGAGTGAGTGAGGGAGGGTGAGTGAGTTAACTCACTGGAGCACTGTCAGGACTGCTGCGGAATTCTTTGTGGGCAAAAAAAGGTGCCAATGCAGGCAGGAGCCCCATACAAAAGGGCTGCTTGCAGCGCCAGGACAAACAGAATGAGCGTGTGACAGAGGGAGACTGAACGCCCTCAATGGAGCTCTGTCGGGACAGCTGCGGATTTCTTTGTGGACAGACAAAGGTGCCAACGCAGCCAGGAGCCCCTTACACAAGCGCAGCCTGCAGCACCAAGAGAAACAGAATGAGTGAGTGACACAACGGTAGTGAGCGAACTCAACAGAACTGTATTGTGACTGCTGCGGATTTCTTTGTGGGCAGAAAATGCGGCAACGACAGGAGCCAAGTACAAAGACCAGCTTGCAGGCACCAGCAGAAACAGAATGAGTGAGTGAGAGAGGGAGCGAAGAGGCTCAGTGGAGCTGTGTCGGACTGCTTCAGATTTCTTTCTGGCCAGGATTAAGCCGCCAATGGCAGGAGCCCAGTACAAAGGGCAGCCTGCAGTGGCAGGAGACACAGAATGAGTGAATGAGGGAGGGGTGAGTGAGTGACAACGGGCTCTGTTGGGACTACTGCAGATTTGTTTGTGGGCAGAAAAGACAAAGTAATGCAATTTAGGGCCCCAGTACAAAAGGGCAGCTCACACATGGGAAAACTGAATGAGCGAGTGAGAGAGGGGGAGTGAGTGAGTGAGCTCAATGGAGCTCTATCATGACTGCTGCACATTTCTTTGAGGGCATGAAAAGCTGGCAGCACAGGTAGGAGCCCAGTACACAAGGGCAGCCTGCAGCGCTGGCAGAAACGGAATGAGCAAGTGAGAGAGGGGGAATGTGAGCAAGCTGAACGGAGCTATGTCGGGACTGCTGCAGATTTCTTTGTGGGCAGAAAAAGGCAGCAATGCACGCAGGGGCCCAGTACAAAAGGGCACCCTGCAGCAGTGGGAGAAACAGAATGAGCGAGTAAGACAGGGGGAGTGACCGAGCTCAATGGAGCTCTATCATGACTGCTGCACATTTCTTTGTGGGCAGAAGAAGGTGGCAACACAGGTAGGAGCCCAGTACAAAAGGGCAGCTTGGAGCAGTGGCAGAAACGGGATGGGTGAGTGAGAGCAGGGAATGAGTGAGCTCAACGGCAGCTCTGTCGGGACTGCTGAAAATTTCTTTGTGGCCAGAAAAAGGCACCAACAGATGCAGGAGCTCAGTACAAAAGGGCAGCCTGCAGCACCAGGAGAAACAGAATGAGTGAGTGAGACAGGGGGAGTGAGCGACCTCATAGGAGCTCTATCGTGACTGCTGTAGATTTGTTTGTGGGCAGGAAAAGGCAGGAGCCCAGTTCAAAAGGCCAGCCTGCAGTGCTGGCAGAAACAGAATGAGTGAGTGAGAGAGGGGGGAGTGAGCAAGCTCAACGGTACTCTGCTGGGACTGCTGCAGATTTCTTTGTGGGCAGAAAAATGTGCCAACAGAGGCAGGAGCCAAGTACAAAAGGGCAGCCTGCAGCACCAGGAGAAACAGAATGAGCGAGTGAGACAGGGAGTGAGCAACCTGAACTGAGCTCTATCATGACTGCTGCGAATTTCTTTGTGGTCAGAAAAAGGCAGCAACGCAGTCAGGATCCCAGTACAAAAGACCAGCCTGCAGCACTGGGAGAAATAGAATGAGCGAGTGAGACAGGCAGAGTGAGCGACCTCAACAGAGCTCTGTCAGGACAGCTGCGGATTTCTTTGTGGGCAAAAAAAGGTGCCAGCACAGGCAGAAGCCCAGTACAAAAGGACAGCCTGCAGCAGCGAGAGACACAGAATGAGCGAGTGAAGGATGGGGAGCAAGTGAGCTCAACGGAGCTCTGTTGGGACTGCTGCAAATTTCTTTGTGGGCAGAAAAAGGCAGCAATGCACGAGGGCCCAGTACAAAAGGGCAGCCTGCATTAGCATGAGAAACAGAACGAGTGAGTGAGAGGGGGACTGAGCGAGCTCAATGGAGCCCTATCGTGACTGCTGCAGATTTCTTTGTGGGCAGAAGAGGTGGCAATGCCGGCAAGGAGCCCAGTACAAAGGGCAGCCTGCAGCGCTGGCAGAAATGGAGCAGTGAGTGAGAGAGGGAGTAGCGAGCTCAATGGAGCTCTGTTGGGACTGCTGCAGATTGTTTTGTGGCCAGAAAAAGTGCCAACAGAGGCAGGAGCCTAGTACAAAGGCAGCCTGCAGCACCAGAAGAAACAGAATGAGCGAGTGAGACAAGGGGAGTGAGCGACCTCAATGGAGCTCTGTCAGGACAGCTGCGGATTTCTTTGTGGGCAGAAAAAAGCAGCAATGTAGGCAGGAGCCCAGTACAAAAGGCCAGCCTGCAGCACTGGCAGAAATGGAATGAGTGACTGAGAGAGGGGGAAGGAGCAAGCTCAATGGACCTGCGTCAGGACTGCTAAAGATTTCTTTGTAGGCAGAATAAGCTGCCAACGCAGGCAGGAACCGTGTACAAAAGGACAGCCTGCACCCGCAGGAGACACAGAACCAGTGAGAGAGTGAGGGAAGTGGAGTGAGTGAGCTCAACAGAGCTCTGTTGGGACTGCTGCAGATTTCTTTGTGGGCAGGAAAGGCAGCAATGCACCCAGGGGCCCAGCACAAAAGGACAGCCTGCAGCGGTGGCAGAAACAGAACGAGTGAGTGAGAGAGGGGGGAGTGAGTGAGCTCAACAGAGCTCTATCGTGACTGCTGCGGATTCCTTTGTGGGCAGAAAAAGGCGGCAATGCAGGCAGGAGTCCAATTCAAGAGGCCAGCCTGCAGCGCCTACAGACACGGAACGAGTGAGTGACAGAGGGGGAGTGAGCAGCCTCAACGGACCTGTGTTGGGACTACTGCAGAGTTCTTTGTTGGCAGAAAAAGCCGCCAACAGAGGCAGGAGCCCAATACAAAAGGCCAGCCTGCAGCGCAAGGAGAAACATAATGAGGGAGTCAGAGGTGGGAGTGACCCACCTCAACGGAGCTCTGTCAGGCCATCTGTGGATTTCTTTGTGGACAGAAAAGGGTGCCAACACAGGAAGGAGCTCAATACAAAACAGCAGCCTGCAGCACTGGGAGAAACAGAATGAGTGAGTGACAGAGGGCCAGTGAGCGAAGAGCTCCAACAGGCCAAAACAATCAACATTCAGCATTGACAAATGCTTGCATTTTATTGTGTCCAGAACTGACTGTGTGTGTATGTGTGTGGGGGTTGTTGGCAAGCTGCGTGTGTGCAGTTAAAACACGATTCCCAGAATCATTAACTAGCACTAACCACGCAGTGTGTTAACACTTCAAGAAAGCATTTAATTTACCTGTACACCTTATATGCATTAGAGTAACTCCCAGTTGTATGAGCACCTGGTTGCAATTAGTAATCCTGTGCAAAAAAAATAAAAAATAGTGCCACATCAACAGGTTAGCACTGCACAGAAGAATGCTTTTTAAAATAGTAACAACCATGCTTGTCACAATGCAGTGCTAGTTCTGTTACAGTGGTATGTGGGCCCCCATTTTCAGATTAGTGTTGTGCACTCCTAAGTGCTGCACCTGAGATAGCACACAGCCACAGAAGGTGGTGATAAATGGCACTACCTCCAGTGAGGAGAGAGTGACCAGTAGGGTGCCGGAGGGCTCAGTAATGGGACACATCCTCTTCAGTGTCTTTATAAGTGGCATAACAGAAGAACTGGAAGGGGAGATATTCCTTTTTGCAGATGACACCACAATCTGTAATAGCGTTGATAGGGGCAGATGGAGAGAATGAGTGGGGACCTTAGAAAACTTAAAGAGTGCTATGGGACATGGCAGTTCGGGTTCAAAGCCAAAAAGTGCAAAATCAAGTATCTAGGTACTAGAAACCTAGAGGCTGAGTATAAAATGTAGAGGGAGGTACTTATGGTCACTAAGGAAACCTTTTATACAGCACTGTGCTCTGTATGCAGGAGAGGATTACTCATTTACATGGCCGTAGTAGTATATATGCATATGCACATGATCAGGGTAGCATCAGGTGATGCTGAATACGACACCGATCCAACCATGCTGTTCCCACAGTGTAATGTTTAGCTCTGCACGCTAACCTTCTGAAAATGGGCCCCAATTGACTAAAAATCCTGGCTGATGCTGTTCCCACATGCAGAAGGTAAACATAAAAGGTTTATCTTATCTATCTCTTTATGTATTTTATCGTATTTTGCTTGCAAAACCTTTATCCAATTTCAAAACATTGTGATGTGACTTAAAATGTTTATAACAGACTAGTTAAAATACAGTTTGTTTTCTTGTTTTACCTATATGCTGTCTTTATTTACTTATAAAAACACAGCCTGGTGGGCTGGCCTAGCAGCTTGGTGGTGATTGCACTGCCTCCCATGACAGTGGCCCAGTTGTGGGGGTGGACCTGGGTTGCACAGGGGTTGGGGGGGGAGAGATATGATTGAGCATCTCGGGGAATGCTCTCCTGTCAGTGAGGGGAAGTCTGACCACCCTGCTCTTCAACATCCACCTAGCTGAGAAGGGCTGGCAGGGCAGTGGAGTCGCATAAGGGGGAGGGCCTAGGCAGGCACAAAGCAAGCATGTGTCTTTATATGCAATTGCATCATTGCATGCTTGGCTGCCCAGGGGATGAAACCAAAGGTAGAAACCCCCTAATGGCAAAATGATCCAACAACCTGCCGCAGATTTTGCACTGCTAACCAGGCTCTGCTCATATCGGAATATGTATCTCCTTGTCAATGGCCCTCCCCCTCCTGGCCCCAACATGGAGGATGTGAGTGTGGGGGGGGGGGTCTCAGAGCAAGTATGTCCTGTGGATGGTAAATGATTGGGCTGGAGATGTCAGTGGGCAAAGGGGTAACAGGGTGACTAAGCAGATAAAAATATCTCTGGGAAAAAAAAAGAAATAAAACCCAATTTGAGAAGCTCAAACCCCAAAACAGACTGTGCATGCCTCCAGTGAGGATTCACAGTAAAATTATTTAGTAAAACAATGCAAATGATATGCATATGCCAGCTAAACTCCTGATGAGAATTGAATACTAAGGGACTGCAGCAAAAATATATATTTTTGTTTCTTAACCAGGAATCGTTTACTAAACAAAACATTAAAATAAAAACTTAATCAAAACATAGTCCATAGAGTACAAACTAGCAATGATTTTGGCTTACACTTCCACAGCTCCTGAAGTGCTTCCCAAGCATTCAACTCAGATAAGTTGCTGGACTTACACAGTAATTAATTACACATAAAACAAATCAACAATTTAACTTGGAAAAATGCATGCAGCTCCCTATGTATACAGGTATGTTAGGAATATCCTGTATTAGCTTCCTATACAATGTGTTGTCTGACAGTAAATGAAGGCAGCACTTATTTAAAAGAATAAACTACAGCATTTAAATTAGTTTTAAAAGTTTCTTGTTACAGCACAATGGTCTGAAATTTGACTAAAGTTGTGCAAGCAAAACAAAATGAAAACCCCCATAAAGAAGTAGAATAAGAGATAGCAATGTTTTATTTACCTCAGCTCTGCAGTTTTAGACGTCCTCTCATCAAGCTAGCAGCTAACTGAATGCAGCAGGCAAGGAGTTCAGCTGTAGGACATTCATGGGGGAGGGGCAGGGGGATGGGTAGTTTCAGAACATAGTCCATTTCGATATATAGTTTATTTGTTTCAGTATATAGTGTATGTGAATTTTTCAGTCTACAGTGTATATGTTTCACCATGTAGTGTATTTGTTTCAGTATATAGTGTATGCAGATTTTTCAGTGCATAGTGTATTTATTTCAGCAGATAGTGTATGTATTTCAATATAAAGTGTAGATGTTTCAATATATAGTGTATTTGTTTCAGTATATAGTGTATATGCCTTTTTCAGTGTGTAGTGTATGCATTTCAATATAGAGTGTATTTGTTTCAGTATATAGTACATTTGTTTCAGTATATAGTGTATGTGGATTTTCAGTACTCAGTATGTGGATTTCAGTAGATAGTGTATGTATTTCACTATGCAATGTAAGCATTTCACTATATAGTGTATGTGTTTCACTATATAAAATATGTATTTCAGTATACAGTATATGTATTTCACTATACAATGTATATATTTCAGTAGATACTGTATGTGGTTCACTACATTGTGTATGTATTTCACTATATAATGTATATATTTCACTATATGATGTATGTATTTCACCATATAGTGTGTGTTTTACTATACAGCCAGAGATTATGAATTATGTCTCTATCGGCTTGCCATAAAGTCAGTCCTTGTTATTTTGTACCACTTCTGTGTCCTTCTGTTGCTTCCTATATCTCTATAAGGGTTAGAGTTCTTGGCACTGCATGTGTTGCTACAAAGCTGATGTATTCTGCTGCAGGTGACAATGAGTTTACTGATCCTTCCAAAGGGTGCCTTGAATATAGTCTGCTGGGCTATTATATTTTCCTGGTCTGTGCACAGTTTTGAAATAATAACCCTGAAGGCTTAGTCCCCATTTTCAATGTGTGCTGGCATCTTACTGTATATTGTGGGTTGCCGAATATTGTTATGGATCCTGATAATCTGTAACTGTTGTGAATGGTGCCCTATACACAAATAGGTGATAATGCCCACATGCCCAGACAACTGCTAACGCTTGTTTCTCAGGTTCAGAGTACTTTTGTTCAGTCTCAGTAAAGCTGCAGCTTGCATTGGAGACTAGCAGGGGAGGACTACCGTCTGGGTTTTTCTGAGTTAATATTGCCCCAAGTATGACTGGACTAGTATCTACTACTAATTCTGTTGTCATACTTGGATTGAAGTGTTATCTTCATAGCCCATTTTCTAACCACTCCTAAGAATGAATGAACTTCACCGACATCTTTTGGTATTACTGCCTTCTTTATTGTCTCTACCTTTTTTGTATCTGACTTCTGACTACTCCTGCCTAAAAAGCCTTGGGCATTTTTACACCCATTATTGCTCCATGGTCATAGGCTAACCATGACACATTGCACCTTGGTCACTTGGTATAAACTTGTACTACCAAGTGTTTCTATTTCTGTCTAACACGTGCATATTTAGAAAAATGTGATGAGCTGTATATACCTGTCCGCGATCCAACTAGCCTAGGGGGTGTATATGACAATGTTATAAGTTATATTATGACCAATCCAGTCCTTGAGCTATGCTCCACTCCTATGTATGATGACCTGTATATATCTGTCAGTTGAACTAGCTAGTCTAGAGTGTATAATCTGAAATGTGCTTACTACTATATGTTTCCCCTAGCGTCAAATTATGTATTTCCCACGTTTGTTTACTGTGACAAAAAACTGTACTCTCTTTGCCATGTCTCCTTGACTGTTGTTCCTCATGTTGTATTCTCTCGGGTCGTTCCTGAAAATAGGCATAATACTTGCCTAGTGTACTTACCCGGTAAACAAAAGCTAAATAAATAAATAAATAAATTCCTTGATGTGAAAATATGTGGCTGTAGAACTCAAGTGTAGTCTCATTAAATTCACATTTAGCTTGAATCAGTGTTAAGTTATTAGCAGCAAAACACTCAAGCACTGATCTGAGTTTGGGTGTGTTTCTTCTGAGTTTTACAAAAGACTAAAATATCATCACAGTAATTAATGGAGTCAGGTCAAAGGAGAGAAGTGTCACTAGTGGTGCCCCAGGGATTGGCCATGGGCCCAGTCCTATTTAACATGTTTATTAGTGACTTAGGAGTAGGTATTAAAGGCAAGCTAGAACTCTTTGTGGACACAGCATGAAATTGGGCGGTAGAGTTGACAACATGGAGGCAGTCAGGGACCTACAAAAAGACCTAAAGAGGCTTGAAAGATGGTCCAATATTTGGCAGTTTAAGTACAATACAAAAAATGCAAGGTGTTACATCTAGGTAGAGGTAATCCCAAAACAGAGTATTGGCTCAACGGGGTCCAACTCAGCACCTCACAGGAGGACGGAGACCTTGTGTTCATCATAAATTACACCCTGAAGCTGGCCTGGTGGCGCTGAGGGTTGAGGTGCTGGACGCCACACCTCGCACCACGCCGGCGACCCGGGTTCGGGAATGGACTCGGGTAACTCGGGGGCTGGCAGGGAGGTAAGGATTGAGTGTTAAAGCTCTCCTTCCTTGGGGTGGGGGAATCTGTGCTGTGAATGTCACAGCTAGAAGACTCGCTTCGTGCACAGGGTGTTTGACTGCCTCTGCGGAGGTGGAGACAGCTGCTGCACCCATGGCATGGTGCGCGGACGCAAAAAGGGGTGAAAACAAGGAGGAAAAATCCCCAGCAGCAGGATGACACCCAACTCCCCAAGGCACCGCTCCGGGCGGGCATAAGGTAAGCCCCGGTAATTCTGGGGGACGAAGCTGGGGGGTCGGGCAGAAGGGGACTATCGGGGGGGTGTAGAAATAGCAGCTGTGATAAAAAAAAAAAGACACCCTGAGACAGTCAAGCCAATGCAATAAAGCTTACAGCAAGGCAAGCAAACTGCTGGGGTGTATAGGGAGAGCAATTGACAGTAGGAACAAGGAGGGAATCCTCACACTCTATAGGTCCTTGGTGAGGCCTCAATTGGAGTACTGTGTTCAGTTCTGGAGGTCACACCTTAGGAAGGACAGAGATAGGCAGGAGACAGCGCAGAGAAGGGCTACCAAGATGGTACAGGTTCTCCAAGGACTCTTGTATGAGGAACGACTGAAAACACTGAACATGTACTCTCTTGAGACTAGGAAGGAAAGGGGGGACATGACAGAGACATTCAAATTCTTAAGAGGCATCAACAATGTTCCCACATTGAATTATTCAAAAGGATAGATGGTTCAACCACTAGAGGGCATGAGTGGAAACTGCGAGGAGGGAGCTTTAAGAGGTATCTGAGGAAATACTGTTTTACAGAAAGAGTTGTGGTACCATGGACTAGCCTGCCTGCTGAGGTGCTGGGTACATGGACTATGGTGGCATTTAAGAGAGAGTGGGATAGGGCTAGGGCCCTGTTAGTAACCAAGGGGGATAGAACAGTCAAAAGTTGGGTGGAGAGTTATATCTCGGGATCGGTAGCTGATCTTAGAAATTTTGGGCAGACTAGATGGACCAGTGGTCTCCTTCTGCCATCATCTTCTATGTTTCTATGTTAAGCACATTGGGAATATTGTGTATTACCCTTTTGGTTGCATCTTGGAAAATATCAGCTGCTAAACACACTCTGAGTGTGAGTCTTTTGCAGTGTCTCAGGCCTATGGGTAGAAAATGTTGTCAGGCAGCGAGACTCTGGTGGTAACTCTAACTGATGGTAACCTTTGTTGAAAACCAGTTTAGAAAAAAACTGTTGCATTAAATAATGAATAATATTGTTCACAGTAGGTGAAATATGTCTTTCTCTCTGTATTGCCATATTTGGAAGTCTCGTCATGTCTAAGCAAATTTGTATCTTGCCTGGCTTTTTGCTTTTGGGACAGCAACTATAGGTGAGGTGACACCCTCAGTGTGGGACCAGAAACTTTCTCAGTCATGTCTTTGTCATCTAGGTTCTGTAGTTCCTCCTCTGCTAATTTTCTGAGATGAAACATGATTCACCTGTGTGGCTGCATCACTGGTTGTACTGACTGACCTACTGTACATGCAGTTGTATCTGGCATTCTTTTAGTTTACCAGTTCCTTCAAATAAGAAGAATTGTGCTGCATCATGCTTTTAATTTCTGGAGAGTTTTTATTAGTGACAGTCTGCACAACTGTGATTAGCTCCAGTGCTTTAGCTGTTATATAAGTCAGCAAGCATCCCCCTTTACCATGTATCACAAAGAAAGTGGCAGTGCACAGTTTGCCTTTACACCCTATTGGTGCATCGGATTTTCCTGCTACTTTCAGAGATGAGCTGGAACCATAAGGATAAATATTTGTTTTGACCTTTGCCAGTGTAGGCTTAGTGTCTAGTTTGTTATAGGTGTCCTTGTCCACATTGTTTATTGAGGCATCAGAATCAACAGCAAACTGAAGTCTGGTGTTTGGCATATCAGTTACAGTGGTGGGGCTTGCTTTACATGACGTCACAAACACTACGTTTTTGCTTTGCTTTTTAGAGTGTCGCTGCTGACGAGGTGCAGTTTGTGTGGAGCGGCACATAACAGCAAAATGATTACGCCCGCCACACTTTTGACACATTTGGCCCTTTGCTGGGCAGTTACCTTCATGAGGATAGTTCCTGCCACATTTATAGCAGTGGGATGTGGACTCAAAGTGGGGCTTGACAGTTTTTTTGTTGGACTTTGCACGCTAGATGTTATTCTGTGCCTTGTTCAATAGTTTTAGCTTGACAATCTGAAATCTCTAATGTCTTTGTAATATTTTAAAAGTTCAGTCAGAGAGGGATCTTCCCTTAATGCTCTTCTCCTGACTGAGGAGGAAATGCATGAAAGAATGATCTGTGTTTTGATGTCACTGTCTACATCCGCAAAATCGCATGTGCATGCTAGATCCAATAAACGAGTGGCACACGCATCCATGGATTCACTTGTTGCTGTTTAGCTGTCCAAAATTTGTATCTGTCAAATTCACTGTTTTGCTTAGGATTAAAGAAGTCAGACAAGATACCTTTTACAAGCATAATAGTTGCTTGTTGCATTGGCAGGGGTGCATCGCATATGTCATGCACCTCACTGCAGGCATAATGAAGTAGTAAGGCTTTTTGGTTTTTGGGTCAGTAATGTTCATTGCAATCATAACATTGTCAAACCAGTCTATCCATTTCCTCTAGTTGTAGGCAAGGTTTGCGGTACCTGAAGTATCAGATTTGGGAAAGACAGCTGGCCCGGTGGCGCTGAGGGTTGAGGCGCTGGATGCCACACCTTGCGCCACGCTGATGACCTGAGTTAGGGAATGAGCTTGGGCCGACAGGGGTCGGCAGGGGAGGGAGAGGATTGAGCATCTGATGACAGCTCTCCTCTCCCAGGGGGAGGGCTGGGGAGTGTCCGGTGTACCAGCGGCACCCGGTGGAGATCGGAGGTGCTGCAGTACACAGGCAGCACTACTAGCATGGCTGACGCCGGCACGGTTGCTGTGCGCATGGTGTCAGGGGTGTCCACGCAAGGGGGGAACATCAGGGGACCAGAAAATGGAAACACCTGGCTCTGCTGGGTAGGTGACGGCACCTGACCCCCATGCCCACTTCCAGATCCATCTCGTCCGGCCTCTCATATCCTCCATCTGGGCCCTCACCCACAGCCATGGTCTGACTTTGAAGAGCACCCAAAGAGGAGGGGTGGCCCCACCCCGGAGGGGTTAAGCTGGGGGTACTGGCTGTGGGAGGAGGGGGGGAGAGAGGAAGCTTAGGGCTGAGGGGATCTCAGATGGGGAAGGACCAGGCAGGATGCCTGAGAGAGTCTCCACTGGCTGCGGCTGGAGCGAAAAAGAATGTAAAAAAAAAAAAATTTGGGAAAGACCTGTAATACACGTATCATTTTGTCCATGTGCTCTTACAAGTTTACTTCTGAATGCACTCGGCTTGTTATTGTACCTGTTGTCGAATTGTACACTTCTACAAATTAGTTTACTTGTCGGAACTGCTATTTCTGACAGTCATAAATTGAGGCATGGTAATGAAAACAATTTTACCTTTGTGAAGCCATATATGACAGCAGCCCACCAAGTATTGCTTTTGACTTTCACTCTGTGGAATGCTTATTTGATGCAATTTAGGAGATATATAAGCAAGGTTGCATGCAGGATCTGTCAGTCTGGAGTGCTACGATTTTCCTCAAGAGCTTAGTAGCGTATCTACTTGTCCTCATTGCCTGTTGTATTGTTCTCTGCAGTTTGCCTCAAAGCACGACTACTAGGGCCAGATATTTAAAAATTAACACAGGCACTAAGGCATGTTAGCTTGCACTAACTGGGTTTGGCGTCTGTTTTGTGGATGGGGTGATGGGTCTATATTCAGAGACCCCTGTAGCACAGATTAAATCCGTTAGCACCTGAGGACCAGCTTAAAGCTGCACCCATGCAAATGAGGGGGTTCCCCTGCATACCTGCAGAGCAGCAATTTCAGAGGTTTGTGCTGGCAGTAAATGGAACCCAAAGGGGTGCTGTTTACCACCTTTGCACACCTATGGCCAGATATTCAAAACTTTGCACTGGAGCTAAATTAGCACTGCCCGGTGGGCAAACTTAGCCCGGAGCACAAAGCAAGCTATATTCAAAAGGAATAGCCCGGGGCAAACATCTTCTGAATATAGCATGGGAATGAAACCGGGCAAACTGGGCTGGGAGTGCAGGGCAAACTTAGCCCTGGAATAAAACAGCTCTGAATATAGCAACCAAGAAGTGCAAACCACAACAGCAACACAGTGCACAGCGACATGAAGGTAGGTAGAGGTGAACTATGTGGCCAGTGTGTGTGCCAGCAAATGTGTGGACCCAGTACAGCTGCAGGCAGCAGCACATGTGAAAGTACAGTGTTCAGAACTCTATAATAGTCCCTGAACTGTTTGCGCGGGTTTAGCGTGGAGCTAAACCTTTTGCCCGGCGCTAATTTTTGCCATATTCAAAAGTGACATGCAAATGAGCCTACTTAGGTAGTCTGTGGGCAAACATCCTGATTAGCATCTCATTATGCCCTGATTTGCATACAGTTTGCCCAGTGTTACTGCAGGGTCCCACAGCTCCACCTGTAGGTCAGTCTGGAAGGACAGGGGCTGGCCAGGTCCGACCACAGCTCCACCTGTAGGTCAGTCTGGCAGTGCATGATGATAGCTGTAGGCTACATGTAAACAGTACAGCATAGCATAGAATATAGTACCCCAAGGGACAACACAGCATAGGCAGAGATGGTGGTGGTGCTGCATGCAACTGTCACACTGTAGGTCATGCTACAGCGCACAGCAGGCACTACAGTAGCAAGGGGGCCAGTTGTGTGTGGACACAGCAATGCCTAGGGTGTGCAGGGCAGTGATGATGACTGCACTATACACAGTGACAGGCCCAACATGCAGGTGTTTACTGACAGTGGACATTACTGTTATGCTGTTGTGTGACCCAGAGATGCTGCACTTCTGGCATGGGATACTTACAGTGACATATACATGTCCGGCTTTGTGTGCTGTGGCAGTTATACAGTTATACCCAGCTGTGCGGTATGTGGCTGGGGGGGGGGCATATATTATCAGAAAGGCCACTGGTGTTGGGGTATTCCCAATACTGGGCCACGTGCACTGCATGATGTGTCCCAGCCTTGTGGCCACACCTGGTCTGTGACACAGCCTGGCCACCTGTACACTCTCCCCTCAACATCCTCCATGCCCACAGTGCTGCATGTGTGTGCTGTCATCTGTTTGTCCCCACAAGAGTGGTCTGCAGGTGTGTGCTGTATGGCCACACTGCCATGCTGTCCACTGGCGGCAGGGTCACCACTTACTGCCTAGCATGGCTGGGACTTGTGGCAGATGATGGCATCATTGTGATGCCATCAGAGAGCAGCACATTTCCTGTATATCTGGCTTTGTCTATGTGTCATATTTATTTGTTAGGGTCGTGCAAAGCCGCGCAAACACTGCACAAAGCCAAAATGTCACGCTAAGCTGGTTGCCCAGGGTTAAGACTACCTTTTCCTGGGTGGTAATGTGCACCATGCCAAGTGTTGCACTAAGTCGCGCAAAACCACTTTGTGTGGTGCTAGTCACTGAATATAACATTGAGCCTGTATTCATGTACACACACACCCAGTTTGCCCCTAGCATACATTATGATTTTGCCAGCGCTAATGCAGTTTGTGCGCATTATTTGGCCTTTTGAATATAGCAGACCCACACTAATCCCGTGCTAAACCTGCGCAAACGGCTTTTGCCCGGCACGAAGTTTTGAATATCTGGCCCCTCGTCTTAACTGGTCACATAGACCTGGCGGCATGATGGCTGTACTGCAGCTGCTTGCCCCCTCACCTTCTGAACCCCCATCCTGGTGCAACAAAGAGGTAATTCACCTGAAATTAATTATACAAGTGTGCTTTATAACAGATTAAGGGGTATTAAGTGATAAAAAAGTCATTTGAAATTTTGTATTTCATTTTAAGATTTCATGGTATAATTATGACTTAATCTGTATGCATATGTTACAAAGCAATATGACTTGTAAAATGCAAAAAATGACTTGATGTTAATGATGAACTGAGGAATATGGATTAGAGAGGTGTATTTAAACTGTCATGTGTCTTTCCTATCCACGCCCCCTGATGAAGGGTTAATTCCCAAAGCGCTGGGGCTATGTGGTTGTGGTGTGCGGTCTCTAACACACTGGTCTTACTTCTAAACATTTGCTATTAAGCCTTGAAAATCTCATCGGATGTGTGGAGCTTTATTTCGACCCTAGGAGTGCAGGTACCTTTGAACTTGACTTTGCAACAAAGGATGCCTTGGTGTCTACTGGCACCCACCCACCCTCCATTTCCTCTGTCTGGGTCCTGTCTAATGTTGTCCTTGTGTCTAGTGGCACCCCCCAAACTCATCGATCACCCATCCCTGGTGATAGCAACAGAGTCGCCAGTGTCTAGCGGCCCCCCAAATGCCCATCCTTGTGCTTACAATACAGTCTCTGGAGGCCAGTGCACCCCCACCCTCTGATCACCCTTCCCTCCTAGTGTCTACAAATATATCCTGATGTCTAGTTCCCCCTCCCCGAACACCCATCCCTGAAATGCTGATGTATGCCCTGGTGTCTAATGGTACCCCTCACTCACAGAGCACTTGTTCTGATGCTACTGCTGAGTCCCTGTTGACCAGCAGACCCCACACTCTGTCTAGTACCATTCCTTGCCTCCCAGGTGTCCAGAGGCATCCCACCCAGCTTCTGGCCCAAGCGATCCCTGGTACCCAGTGGTACTGCCTCAACTGCTGGTCACCAACTGGACTAGTGAACAATGGTGGTTGAGTGCCCACAGCCAGCACACCACCCAGCCAACTCCTCCATACCTGTGATGGTGGGGCTGTGTAGGGAGCCCAATACAATGACTTGCACAGCCCTCATACAGTATACAGTATACTCTATGCATGCTTAATGTAGCTTATATAGTGGTCTGCTGAGAAGATGAGAGGAGGGCTATGCCAGTGGCTGTAGAGGGATATGCTCCATGGACCCATCCTGCTTGGTTACGGGGAGGGGGGTCAAGGGGTGCTGTGCTGGGTGCTGATTTGGGTACATGGGCCAGGAGGTGGGGGAATGCCACAGTGCACCACGGGGAGGGACCTATATGGACCGGGAGGCCAGAGTGGGGGTCGCTAGTCACCAGGAAATCAGCAGTAGCACTGGGATAGGTGCTTGGCAGGTGGGTGGGATACCACTAGACACCAGTGAGTTGGTGAGTGAGTAGATGAGTTGGTTGTGGTGTAGACATACAGCTGATCATACTTAGGTGGCAATGGAAGGTCTCACTACATAATGCGGACACTCGGAATCCCGACATTCAGGATCCTGAGTTCGGTAGCCCAACACTCACACGCCTGACAGAACGGAAGCTGGTGCCGATAGCGGTAAGATAGCAGATGTGGTGAACCACTACCCTACCCCTAATCAGGCACCACAAAGGAGGGGGAAAATGCAGAAGATGGGTGAGCTGCTCCCGTGGCATGGAGGGCTAAGCCACTAGCAGCTCGGCCAGCATGGCACTCCAGACCTGGGTTCTGTTCCTGGGATGAACAGTTTTGCATGGTGCTCTTCTGCCCCCTGTCATTTCTGTAACCTACTCTTTGGTCCGCTCCCCCTCAGAGTTGGTTATTTTAGTTAGGGGAGTGTGGAAGGCTTGCCCCCTGCATTGCACTAAGACTCTGTCAGTCTTTCAACAGTTGGTCTCCTGAACTCGGGCTTGTGGAGTTCGGGAGACTGATGTTGGGATTCTGTAGTAGATCCCAATGGAATGGTCACACCTTCATTTCTGAGACCTCTGTGAGGTCATGGTCAGGACAGGATTATACTGGAATTGAATCTGGTCATTTATCTAGTCATTGCACTGTGACATGTCCAGAAGATATGGACAGGATGCAAGAAGATAAAAGGCTTAGTGCAGACGGTGAGAGAGAAAGAAACACCCGAAGTGACACAGGAAAAGCAGCAGTTAGTCACTTGTTCCAGATCCAGACGATATCTTGCAGGACATGATGGTCTTTATCAGTCAGTGAGCATAAAATCAGTTGGGAACGGTGCCAGAGAGAGAGAGAGAAAAGAGAGGAGAGAGAGAGAGAGTGCGTGAGAGAGAGAAAGAGACAAAGAGATCTTATAGAGAAGATTGGGATGATACAGTCCCAGCTGAGACAGGAAATGGTCATCCAGTGCATTGCAGACACTATGCATATCCAGCAGAAGAAAAAATGGTACTTTCTCAGCAGTGTGAGGGATTATCTTCAAGGTGGGGATCATAGTCCATCACCGTCTGCTAGGTCATTGCCAGTGGTGTTTCATGCCACAAAAAGATGGAACAACACAGTTGTGTGCTGCTGAATACAATGAAGTAAATGCTAACTTCAGACAATTTGGGGATGCCTATCACAGCACATACCAGATGTCTTCAAGTTTGATACACTCATGGCAGTGAAGGTCTTCTCAGCTACTGATTTTGGATGTGGACACTGTCAGATTCCTCAAGCAACAACACTGTTGTAGGATAGCTAATGAAGGTTTATAATAGTTCATAGTACTACTGTCATTTGGACCAATGAACGTGCCCACAGCATGTCAACAGATGATGGATGAGATGCTGCATAGAAGTATAGGGGTGAATATCTAAAAATTTTTGGCCAATCATGTATTTTCATAATTATATTCCATTGTTTCACTGGGATGAGCATTCGGGGGTGGGGGGGCCACTAAATATCAGGGCAACATGACAATGGACCAGGCAGGTGTTTGAGGGGTAGAGGTGCCACTAGATACCAGGGAAACATGGCAATGGACAGGACAGGTGTTTGGGGGTAGGGGTGCCACTAGACACCAGGGCAACATGGAAATGGACCGGGATGGGGGTTCAGGAGGCTGGGGTGTCACTAGACACCAGGGCAATATGGCAATGGACCGGGATGACGGTTCAAGGATGACGGGCCCCACTAGACACCAGTGCAGCAAGTCATGGACTGGAATGGGTGTTCAGGGGTATAGGGTGCCACTAGATACCAGGGCAACATGACAATGGACTGGGACACCGGGGGTGGGGGGTGCAGTTAGCCACCAGGAATGACATCAGGTCTGGCACAATTAGACTGCTGCTTCCAATGCAAATGAGCCCATAATGGGCATGCTAATGGCTCCTTAGCACCTTGCATGCCCTATGGGCTCATTTGCATTTTGCGGCTGAATATCACACTGCGGCTTCTGGCAATATGTGGTCTGGGGCACAGTTTCCTATGGGCTGGCTAAAGCCCAGTTCCATGTTGGGGCATTGTAACTTGACTTAGCACTGCATTAGCCCAGGGTGGTATTAGGTCAGATAGCACTGGTGTGCTATCTGTCTGAGTATAGCAATCTCCAGGTCAGGTGCAAGCGCACACTCTCCTGCAAACCTTTGCACTCTGCTTTTTTGCCTTTTTCAATATCTAACCCTTAGAGTCATGTCTTCTTTTATAACACATTAACTTTTTTAATTTTTTTTTTATTTTAGTCTTTGGTAACCGGGTAAGGCCCACTAGGCACAAGTGCCTGTTTTCAGGGCGACCTGGGAGTGACTGAGAATCCCTCCTTCCAGAATTGCTCTGTGTCTTCCCCTACCTTGCAGGAGTCCTAGAAGCTACAACCTGTCTCTCACATGTTACTTAAGCTGCTGTCACTGTGTATACTAAATGAGATCTGTTTAAGGAGACAGAACCACATTTCTCTAAACACTACAAACACCACAACAGTGTACTACACAAACAAGCAGGGAGGAACAAGATCCTCAAAACTGTGTACAGAAGCAATAAGGATCTGGGACCTTGCATACTCCTTAGAAGGAAACATCTCTGCTGTACATCGGTCAGACAAAGACAATGTCCTGGCAGACTCCTTATGCAGAATCAGCCAGCTAAATCACAAATGGGCCTTGAACCATCAGGTTCTGGCCACAGTTTTCAGAAGGTAGGGTAATCCAGAAATAGACATGTTTGCCTCCTGAGATAACAATCAGCTCTCACAGTTTTGTTTCAGACTGGCAACTAGAGGAACAGTCCTAGAGGATGCCCTGGCCTTGGACATGACAGGGAGGTTCCTGTATGCCTTCTCACCATTCCCACTCATATAGGGAGGTATTCCTGAAGCTCAGGACAGAACCTGCAACAATGATTCTAATAGCCCCAGACTAGGCCATACAGGTTTGGTAGTCAATGCTCCAGACCCTGTCAAGCAGGAGTTCAATCAGGCTGCTGTGGAGACTACTGAGAAATATAGGAACTTCCTGTCTCAGAACAGGAAGATCAGGAGCTTTAAGGGAACGGAGGCAGTAGGTAAGTAAGAAATATATATATATATATATATATATATAAAATAAACAGAGGAAAGAGTAAGTATTCAAGAAGAGTAAGTATTCAAAACAACAGTTAAGGAGCCAGAAATAAGACATGGTAGGAGTGGTGCAGTACAGTGGCTGTGGAGCAGCAGTCTTCCAGGAGACATTCTGGAGGATGCAGTGTTGTCCCATCTGCAGGCACCTCTCTGGGCTGAGGAAGGAGGCTGCTTATCTCCAGGCTGAGTTGGCCAGGATTTGGGGGACCCCCTCTCCCACCCAAGGACCACCGGAGCCACCGCCGCTGCCTCAGAGGTTGCCAAGAAAGAGGAGCAGTTGGACCACAGTGGACTCAGGGAGGGTGAGGGTGGTGGAACAGAGGCACATCTCTCCAGTTGTACCTCTCCACAATTCGTATGCCACTCTGGCAGAGTGTGGTTCCTCTATAGAGGCACCCGCAGTGGAGACTAAAGAGGATGTTGGGAACCTCCACAAAGGAGACCCACAGTAGGGTAGCATGGGACCCCATAGGGGAAGGATATAACTCTTGGTGGGGGACTCCATTGTTAGGAGGGTAGAACTGGGGGAGGGATGGGAGAGGGAGGTAAGGTGCCTACCAGGTGCCATGACTTGGAGGGCGGGGAGTGAATCATCAGGATCGTGGGAGCAGCTGCACAGGGGAGGGAGCTGGATGACATTGTCCACCTAGGGACAAATGACCTGGCTGTGAAAAAAAGGATCAGAATAGTACAGGAGGAGTTTGTGGAGTTGGGGAGTGGCCTTAGACAGGTAACACGCATGGTAACCTTCTCAGAGGTGCTGCCTGTCTATGGCATGGGTGAGGCTAGGGTGCTCCACACCATGGGATTCAATCAATGGTTGAAAAACTGGCACAGAGCTCAGGGGTTTGGCTTCACTGGGGACTGGGAGTCCACCTGGAGTGATGCAGGCATATACTGGCGCGATGGGCTGCATCTGTCCAGGAGGGGAACCAGGATCCTAGGTTATAGGTTTAAATGCTTCATTGACAAGCATGTAAACTAGCCAAGGGGGGAGGCACTGGAAAGGAACAGGGAAATCCTACCCCCCCAAAATATCAGGGTAGTTAGTGAGGTAAACACCAAGATAGAGACGTCGATAGGGAGAAGGGCAGGGGTAAATGGAGAAAATGACAAAGGCAGTAAGGACAGGGATGGGGCAAAAAGGGGTAAGGCCATCAAGAAATGGAGGGTAATGAGTACCAATGCCTGTAGTCTAGGCAAAAAGCTCCCTGAACTGGTAGCCTTGATGGAAGAGGGATGCCTGGATATCGTGGCAGTCACAGAAACATGGTACACAGAGAACCATGACTGGGATGTTAACATACCAGGGTACACAACCTACAGGAGAGACAGAGAGGGTAGAAGAGGGGCAGGAGTAGCTCTCTATATAAGGGAAGGGATAAAAGCAACAGAACAAAAGAGTAAACAGGGAGGAAAGGAGGCACTGTGGGTCACCTTAGAAACTGGAAATGGCACCACAATCCACACAGGGGTTGTATACAGACCCCATCTCAGGGGGAGGGAATGGACAAGGATATGATAGAAGGCATCCTTAGGATGGCAGAGAAACAGGAGATACTGTTGATAGGGAACCTGAATATGCCAGATGTTAACTGGAGCACCTTTGCTGCAGCCACATGCAAGAGCAGGGCCATTCTCGATGCCCTACGGGGGCATGCCTCAGACAGCTAGTGTTGGAACCCACTCGGGAGGGAGCAATCTTAGACCTCATACTCACAAATGGGGACAGTGTGACGATCTCAGATCTAGAAGTGGGTATCCATCTGGGAACAAGTGACCACCAAACAGTGTGGTTCACGATAAAGTCAGCTGCAGAGTAAAGCCATACAAAAGTGAGGGTACTGGACGTCAGGAGGGCTGACTTTGTCAAAATGGGAGAGTGCCTTAGAAAAGCACTAGCAAATAGGCAAGAAGGAGGGGTGGAGCAACAATGGAGAAACATCAAAACTGCCATCACAGAGGCAACAAGCCTCTGTGTGAAACAAATAAACAAATCAAAATGAAAGAAAAAGCCACTATGGTTCTCAAAAGAGGTGGCGGGGAAGGTTAGGGAGGAAAAGATAGCACTTAGGAAGTATAAGGAAACACAGAAGGAGTAGGACAGAGAACTGTACCAGTTAAGGCAGAAGGAAGCAGGGAAGGCAGTCGGAATAGCAAAGGCCCAAACTGAGGAAAAGATAGCCAAATCGGTTAAGAAGGGGGACAAAACCTTTTATAGGTAGATTAGGGAGCATAGAAAGACAAAGGGAGGGATAGTGAGGCTGAATAGAATAGACAGTGGGTGGGCAGAGAGGGACAGTGAAAAAGCAGGGATACTGAACGAATACTTCTGCTCAATATTCGCAAAAGAGGAGGAGGAGGAGGGGAAGATACCTAATCCAGTTAACAGAAGCACTCTGGATGGGAAGGGGTCAATCCCAGTCCTTTTACAGAAGAAAGAGTTCTGAAAGAACTCCTAAAACTGAAAGTCGACAAAGCAATGGGGCCTGACGGGATTCACCCCAGAATTCAAAAAGAATTAAGGGGAGAACTAGTGACACCACTGACTACCCTTTTTAACAAATCTTGGGAGGATGGTGTGGTACCTGAGGACTGGAGGAGAGCGGATGTGATTCCCCTTCACAAAAGTGGGAGCAAGACAGAGGCAGGAAACTAGAGACTTGTCAGTTTGACCTCTGTAGTAGGGAAAATGATGGAATCACTTCTGAAGGAAATAATTGTTGAGTACCTAGAGGCCAGTGGGGCACAGGACCCAAGGCAGCATGGATTCACAGCGGGTAGGTCATGTCAGATGAATCTAATCAATTTCTTTGACTGGATGACCAAAGTAGTAGACCAGGGAGGGGTTGTGGCCATGGCCTACCTAGACTTTAGCAAGGCATTTGTCACAGTCCCACACAAAAGATTAATAAAAAAATTAGCCAGCCTGGGAGTGGGTCCCAGGGTGGTAGCCTGGGTAGAACATTGGCTGGACAACAGGACACAGAAGGTAATAGTAATCGGAGTCCACTCTGAAGAAAGGAGGGTTACTAGTGGGGTACCACAGGGTTCAGTACTGGGTCCAGTCCTTTTTAATGTTTTTATAAATGACATTGCAGAGGGACTGGAAGGAAAAGTATACCTCTTTGCAGATGACAAAGATCTGCAACAGGGTTGATACACGGGTGGGTGTAAAGGTTGAGAATGGACTTGGCAAGGTTGGAGGAATGGTCAGAAGTATGGCAGCTTGGATTCAATGCAATGAAGTGCAAAATAATGCACATAGGAAACAAAAACCCTGGGGAAGAGTACACAATAGGGGGAGGTAGTAACAACAACAAAAATGGAAAGGGACCCGGGGTAATCATATCAGATGACCTTAAGGTTAGCAAGCGATGTAAGAAGGCAGTTGGGAGGGCAGGGGGGATACTGGGATATATATATAGGGAGAGGCATCACCAGCAGAAAACAGGAAGTTGTTATCCCTCTGTACAGACGTTGGTGAGACCCCATCTGGAGTACTGCATCCAGTTCTGGAGACCCCATCTCTGCAAGGACATAGACAGGATGGAGGCAGTCCAGAGGAGGGCAACTAAAATGGTGCAGGGTCTGCAAGAGAAGCCATACGAGGAAAGACTAAAGGAGCTTAATATGTATACCCTTGAGGAAAGGAGGGAGAGGGGGGACATGATTGAAACTTTTAAGTACGTCAGTGGAATCAACAAAGTCCAAGAGAGTAGCATCTTTCAGAAAAAGAGATGTGTGAGAACAAGGGGACACAATTTGAAGATAGAGAGGGGATGGCTCAGGGGCAATATGAGAAAGTATTTTTTCACAGAGAGGGTGGTGGACACATGGAACCACCTTCCTGAGGAGGTTGTGGGGTCTAAAACTGTGGGAGAATTCAAGAATGCATGGGACAGACATAAGGCAATTCTTGTGGGGGGTAGGAAGAAATAGGCTGTTGGTTAACTAGGATCTGCAGCTTATCCAGTAGGTAGGGAAATGGGCAGACTAGGTGGGCCAAGGGGTCCTTATCTGCCATCAAAGTCTATGTTTCTACTGAGCCACAATCTACTGATTATATCGCAGGGTAGGATAACACAAACCCCACAGCACTATGCTTGAGGGAATGGTTCATAGCCTGGGAATCCCTCACTTATACTTAACAACTGCAATCATTCCCCTGGAATGAGCTACCCCAGAGCTTAGAATTTTATGCTAATTAAGAGTATCTTAAAGCTGACCCAGAGGCATGGAGGGCTGAGGCACTTTGTGCTTTACCTCCTGCCATGCTGGTGACCTGAGTTTGGGAATGAGCTCGGGACATGGGGGTCAGTTGGGGAGGGAGAGGATCAAGCATCCAGAGGACTGCTCTCCTGTCCTGAGGAGGGCAGGACTGGTGTCTTGGCCCTTGGCTGCCCCCAGGTGGAGGCCTGGTGGGCAGTGCAGTGTACTAGCATTGCAGTAGAGAAGGGGGATGCACTTCCATGATGTGCACATGCCTTCACTCACGTACAGCAATGTGTCACGGCAGCAAGGGGTTAGGAGCACGAATGCAGAAAAAAATAGGGAGCTGGCCTCCATGACATCCTGCCTGCTCTGTCCCGATCTGTGCCACTGCTCAAAACAGCTGACCCACTACTGGATAATGTTCCAGGTAGGGGGAGGATGGCCCTCCTCTTCCTGGCCCTGCCATGGGGGGAGAAAGCCATGGGAGTCCTTGATTGGACAGGTGCCTGGGAAGCGGTAGCCAGTCGGGAGAGACGGGCTGGGACTGTGAAACCCTGTCCAGAAGTCCCAAGGAAACAAAGGAATATGGTGGACAATAAATTAGAGAATCTTTGAATGAAAGTCAAAACTCTGCTGTGTGATCACACTGTCCCTCACATTCTAATGGCAGATTTATTTCTCCGCCTGAAGAAAGCAGTCACCATAAAGTCTTCTCTCCGTACTGCAGACTGATTATGTTTTGTTTTATTTATTCTCAGTTTTTAAGTTTACTATAGATAATTTGTCGATACTGTACGTTATCTAGGGTGCATTATGTCGAAATTTGTGTATTTCTCCAGTTCCACATCAGTTTCCAAGAACCACAGAATGTCATTTTGTGGAGCAGTTCCCTCTTTAAGAAACCACCTTATTTTGAGAAAAAAAATGTTTTTAATTTTAAATTTAACCACTTTGCAGTCATTTGCTGTAACTATTCTTGGTTCCCTGATTTTGGGAATCGGCAAAGCTGCCCCTTTTTTGTATAATTTACACCATTTAGTGTAATTTTCATTGTGGTCAATCTTCATAAAGGGAACCACACCACATCTTCCTTTCTAAACACCTACTGCTTACATTAGGGCCCCGTTCACACTACAGACAATTTTTAAAACGTTTTTTGATCCATTTTTAAAAACGTTTCAGCACTTACCATGCTTAAGCGTCCGCACTGCTGAAAGTATGTTCAGAAACGGTTTATGATCAGTTTTTAGTGCATTCACACTGTCTAGGTAAACGTGTCATGTTTGCTTTTGTCCAGCACTGTTTTATGAGGAACTGCTTACCAGCATGCATTGCGGTCATTTGTATCTACCCATAATTCATCAGGTTGTTAGGGAGACGTTTGGAAATGGCACCCCTCACAGAGACAGACTTGCTGTCAATTGTATCTGCATACTATCTGAGAGCAAAAAGGATAAGGCAGAACAGAATGAGAAGGAGATTGAGTTTTATTAGACACAGATAACACAGGATGCAGGTAGTCAGTCAACAAATACAGGAGTGTCTTGTTTTTCTGCATCACATGATCGTTTGTGCTTACATGGCATTCACACTTGACAAAGCTATCTGGTGCAGAAGCAGGAATTCTGCCTGGTGGAATGACATTGTGCTGTCAACTTGGCAGGACGATGAGTGGTTACAGAACTTTTGCATGTCAAAAGCATGTTTTAACATGCTGTGCAACGAATTGTGTGACTTTATCGTGAAACATGACACACAACTAAGAAAATGCATCCCTGTTGATAAGCGTGTGGGCCTCACTTTGTGGAAACTGGCAACCAATGTTGAATACCATACCCTTGGCCATTTATTTGGGGTAGGCCGTTCCACAGTCTGTGAGGTAGTCATGGAAGTGTGTCAGGCAATAATGAAACACCTTATGCCAATGGTTATACGTTTTGGAAATACAAATGAAGTTGTTACAGGATTCGAAAAGGAATGGGGATTCCCATGCTGTGGTGGAGCAATAGATGCTGCTCATCTACCCATTATATGCCCTCCTCATGATGCTACTGAATACTTCAACAGAAAATGCTACTACTCTATTCTACTGCAGGCTGTGATTGATCATACATTCAGTTTTCAGGTTGTCAACATAGGTTGGCCGGGCCATGTGCATGACACCAGAGTGTTCAAGAACAGTTCTGTGTTTCAAAAGGGGCAAAATGGGACATTATTCCAAAACACAACTAGAGAGTTGGAAGGAGTCAGCATACCTACTGTGTTAATTGCTGACCCAGCTTATCCTCTCCTCCCCTGGGTAATGAAGCCCTTCACTGACTACACAGATCAGAGAAAGAGGAATTTCAACTATAGATTAAGCAGAGCACGAATGGTTGTCGAATGTGCCTTTGGACGTCTGAAAGGTAGATGGAGATGCCTGTCAAAACATCTGGACTTCTCCACTGAGCATATACCTGTTGTTGTTGCGGCTTGCTGTGTCTTACATAATGTAGGTGAGAATAAGTCTGAGCAGTTTCTTCAGGAATGGATGGATGAATTGGATGTATTTCAACAATCTAACTGTGACACTGTAAGTTATGAGGACAGCTCAGCAGCTGGACTAGGGCAACATGCTAATGCTATTCGAGAGGCACTGGCTACACATCTAAATACTGTGTAAGAAGCAAGTACTGCTTTTTGTTGTTCAGACAGCAGCAACATCACCCAACCCCAAACCTTTACAAATGACACTTCAAAAATGAAATGTATGTAGACCAATGAGACTGAAAAGTTGTGAAATCCAAAGTTTTTTATTAACAAGTTTTACATGTAAGCATAACTGTTGACTAGAATGTATCAGAAGTAAACATGGTACAATTTATTGAAGTAGGCATAAAAATACAGAATCTGTTAAAAACTGTTAAAATAGCTGTACAAATAACTTTGTAAATACCTAACACCTTGGCATGTTCTAAGTCTGGACATGCAGCTTGACAGAAAACTGTATGCAACAAGTTTAAAAGCTAGGCTAAGCAGTTGCCAAAATACTAATGTTACTTGGAACTTTATTTTTCATTTTAAAATACAAACAATACAATTGATATTGTTATGGTAAACTGCAACTGTTAAAACGAACAAGAGTGGTATACACTGCTGTGTTATTAATATTTCTGCATAAAGCCCATGCCAAAACCATTCTTTTATGTTGCATCTGCTGTATTTCATTTACAGAGGAGTCCATGCTAGGTTCTCATCAAACAACTCCTGAGTCAGACTACTGTTTGCACTAGGCTGTGAAAAGTAAGTGCATTCTGCACTTGAACTCTGGCCAGCATGAGTGGGGAAGCCAGATTGTGAGTAGGAAACTTGTGTGCCAGAACTATGGCCTACAGCGTCAGGGGTGCAAGTAACAGTGTGTGGTGCTGGCACTGTGTACTGATACCACTGAGTCTGGGTTGCATTGTTCTGTCCATTGTTTGGAGGGTGCGGTTGAGGCATCCTAGGGCCACCTCGGAATATCTCCAGTAAATTATTAAAAAATGTGGCAGACTGCTCTGCCTCTATGGTGCACATCCTTTCTTCCATTTCGAGCTCTGCCTTAGCACGGCCTTGCTCGGCTTTCATCATTTGTTGGTGCTGTTCAAATAGCAAATGCCTTGTAGGCTCGAATAAGGACTCCATGATGTCCTGCAATCTATTTATTTTTTAATTTTTTCGTAAGTTCTGTAAAGGCCCAGGAGCTGCAGGCCTCTTTCCAATGTGAGTGGGAGTAACACTTGTTGAGGGATGTGGGGGGGGGGTGTTATCTCTTACATCTGTCATGCTTTCACACACCACTGCATTCACAGATCCACCTGAAGTGTCAGCCGCTGATGTACCAGGATCTCCATCATCATGGTCCCTTTCTTCTGAATCTACTGACATTAGACATGGGGTTAATGGAATGACAGGAAAATGTATATTCTGCAGTAAACTGTTATGCCACCATAACAGTGGCATACTGGACAATTGAGACAAGACACTAGGGATACTGGACTCCTGCGACAGCTTACTGTCTTTGCTACAGGGATCCATGTAATATTAACCCACAACTACAACCGGAGTTTCCCTGCTACGTCTTTGCTTGCCATGTAACCCCCCCACCCCACGCATACACAATCAGCAGCACATCACATATGTGGAATAATTAAAATATTTCTCAATTATACCTGAGGGAGGAAGGTCAAACTCAGTTGGTGGGTCATCATCAAGCTGGTCTTCCAGTGGGAGTGTTTCATCAAGGCTTTCCACTACTAATGATGGCTCTGAAGTGGGCCTAGTCCCCAAAATACTGTCAATCTGGTCGTAGAAGGGACACACAACTCGTTTTGATCCAGATTTTTTGTTTTGGTCTTTAACACGGTGGTACTTCACTTTAAGTTGTTTAACCTTTTCACGGCATTGTTTGGCAGTATGTTCAATGCCAAGCTCAGACAGATGTGCAGATATTCTCTGGTACACCTTTGTATTCTTGTGCACATTGTTTAATTCATTTTGCATACTCTCAGTACACCAGAAATCAATAAGAGCCTTAATGGATTCGTCATTCCAGCTAGCTGCCCTATCACACATTGTAGAAAGCTTTAATGCTACAGTCAATTATGTGCTGTCAAATACAAGTGCCACAAATAAGCAAAACACAAAAACAGAATTGCAGTTTTTACTCTTTAACTGCTGACAACAACTGCAACCACAGATCTGCCAATATTTCACACTGATCAGGCACTAATCAGACCTATAATGCGCCGAGAGTACAGTGATCACTTTACCATTCTTTTTAATTTTCCCTCCTCACTGCAATAGTCGTGCATGTGCAGAACAACAGTGAAAGAATTCTGGAAGTTTGAAGCACAGCATCTTGGGAAATATGTGGCAGACAACTTGCAAGACAGAAGAAGGCTTCCGAAATGATTCAGGAGCTGTTCACACCACAGGTCAACATGCATTGATTCGAAAAATGGTTTTCCAATCATGTTCAAGCCTACGTCCCACCAGGGCTTAAGCATGGTTCTTTAAACCGTGTCTGGATCCATGTACAGTGTGGGCGTGATCCGTGATACGGGGCTCTTGAAACGAATTAAGGCACTTGAACCGTTTCAAGCACCCCAGTGCGAACAAAGCCTAGGATTTTTTACTACTGGAAATTGGGTTTTTGGGAACCAGAAAATTTCCCTAGTTTGTCGTGTTTGGCATTATTGACAGGCCTAAGAGGAAGACGGGACCAACAGACTTAAAATGGTAAAGTTTGCTTTCAGCCTCTGGGTAAGGCAAACTGCTGTGAGTTGTGCTTCAGGTGCTTGGGCCCAGAGTACAATTTTGTAACTTGTGAGCCTTGTATTAAGTTTTGCCCTAAAACAGAAAAGAAAAGGGCTGAAAAACTGGAAGTTATTATTGTTATGTTCTAACATATATTCTGGTCTTGTTCAACAAACTCACGCCACAGCAGGAGTTGAGCAGCTTTCATTTTTATTCAGGGGCCTCTCTAGTCTCAACAACAACACCCTCTCTGCTCTCTTTCTAGCTTACACATATCGGAATGCTGCCCTCAAGTGGCAGAAGTAACGCAATGCATTACCATTTCAAATACATAACATTTCCTCCCCACTAAATTATAGTGTTACCAAATAAACAAGTATTAGCATTATTCGCTATTATTAAGATGGTTCATACTATGCTAGAGGTAGGGGGTAGACTGCCCCAGGCCTTGAACCAGTCAAGGGGATTATTCTGCCCCGATAATTTGATCTGGATCTCTAAATACACAAAACATTTATTTCTTTTAAATTTCTCACAGGTTCAAACGATCTGGAGGTTTTGAAATTCGGGATGGATAACGTCTCTCGTGAGCAACCCTTGGCATGGCTGCCCTGTCTGGTACCTCCCTCCGTCCTCGGTTGGTGGTTGTACAGCCTCACCATTGCTCTCTCCACCTCCTCCTTACATCTTCAGAAGGTGTTGAGACTTCCGTAGTGGGGCTTCTGTAAGCTACGGCAGATGGAATCCACATTTCCCATGGGTTTTCTTCCCTGGAAGTGTCCCCATCTGTATGCTGCTGAAGATCTAGGAGCTGTTCAGCATGACATTTCCATTTCACTCCAGATTCAGCATCAACTGTATATGACACTGGACCCGTCTGAGATGTCACCTCACCAGAGGTCCACTTTTCCCCCTTCCGGTAATCTCAAACAAGCACTTCTTGACCAACAATGAACTGCCTGTCCTTTGAACGAGCTTGCCGGTGTAGTATTTGAGATTCTTGGTTCTTCAAAACCTCTGATGCCACATCTGGCTTAAGCAAATCAAGACGGGAGCGAAGCTTATGCCGAAAAAACAACATTGCTGGAGATTCCTTTGTTGTAGCATGGGGTGTATTTCGGTATGCCAGCAGGAAGTTATCCAACTTGTGTTGTAAGGTCAAAGACCCCCTGCCGATTTCAGAGCATTCTTCATGGTTTGCACAAAGCGCTCCTCTAGGCCATTAGTCGAGGGGTGATATGGGGCACTACGAATATGCCTCACACCATTGGACTTCAAAAATGCTGCAAAGTCACTAGAAATAAATTGTGGTCCATTGTCACTGACCAGCTGTTCAGGAATCCTGTAACGGCTAAATAGTCCTCGCAGCACTTGAATGGTCTTACTGGTAGTAGTGGTGTCCATGACTTGAATTTCAGGCCACTTTGAGTGGGCATCTACAACAATTAAGTACATGTGTCCCTCCCACGGCCCTTCAAAATCTACATGAATGCGCTGCCACAGTGCACCTGGCCACATCCAGGGATGTAGAGGTGAGGGACATGGCATTTTCTGAACACGCTGACAGGTAGTGCATGTTTTTGCTTGTTGCTCAATTTGCAAATCAATCCCTGGCCACCAAATATAGCTTCTAGCTAAAGCCTTCATTCTCACTACGCCCGGGTGTCCCACATGTAGCTCTTCCAAAACACGAATACGTAGTTTTGAAGGGACAATCACCCAGACACCCCACATCAAGCAACCTTGCTGTACTGAAAGCTCATTACGTCTGATGTAGAATGGTGATAACTCACCGTGAATGTTCTGGTTCACAGTAAAAGTCCCTTTTGTTACTAAGTCCAAGACTCGAGACAACACAGGATCAACTTTTGTCTCCTTTTTAATTTCAGAACTTTTGATGGGTAGTTTCTCAAGCTGACTGATGTAGAAAACATCGACAGTGTCCACCTTGTCACTGTGGGCTACCTGCAGAGGCAATCTTGAGAGCCCATCAGCATTGCCATGAAGAGCCGCCTTCTTGTAATCAATGCGGTAGTTGTGAGCTGATAACAAGAGAGCCCAACGTTGCATTCTGGCTGCCGCCATGGAAGGAATACCTTTGTGGGGGCTGAAAATGGTCGTGAGGGGACGGTGATCAGTGAGGAGTGTGAATTCCCGACCATAAAGGTATTGGTGGAGTTTGCGAACTCCGAACACTATTGCCAAAGCTTCTCTCTCGATTTGGGCATAGTTTTGTTCAGCTTTGCTGAGAGTTCTGGATGCAAAGGCAATTGGCTTTTCGTCCCCATTCGGTAGAACATGAGAAAGAACTGCTCCCACCCTATAAGGTGAGGCATCACACGCCAGTCTGATGCTCAGCTGTGGATTATAGTGAATGAGCACATCTTGAGAAATAAGTTGCTTTTTGGCCTTCTTAAACGCACTCTCGCAGTCCTTTGTCCAACACCAGGACTTCCCCTTGCACAGCAAGCCATTTAGTGGGTTGAGAATCGTAGCCAGATTAGGAATAAATCTGCCATAATAATTTAACAGGCCCAAGAACGACCATAACTGGCTCACATTTTCCGGTGCTGGGGCATCCACAATTGCTTTTTCTTTCTCAGGTGATTTGTGTAAGCCCGCTGCATCTATGGCATTGCCCAAGTACTCCAATGAAGTCCTGAAAAATTCACACTTCTCCTTCTGGACACGCAAGCCAAAATCTTCCAATCGCTGCAGAACTGCATCCAGGTTCTTCAGGTGCTCTGCATCATTCCTTCCGGTCACCAGTATATCATCCAGGTAACAGTGAACATTTGGAAGACCTCGTAAAACCTGATCCATCGCTCGCTGAAATATGGCTGGAGCTAATGCAATGCCAAAAGGTAGGCGATTATAGCAGAAAAGACCCTTTTGGGTGGTTATTGTGAGATATTTCTTTGAGTTTTCATCTACTCTCATTTGCAGATAAGCATGTGACAGATCCAGCTTACTGAAGCGTTGGCCCTGTGCCAGCGATGCAAACAGGTCTTCGATGCGTGGAATCGGATACTGTTCCACACACAGAACTGGATTTATGGTTACTTTAAAGTCTCCACATATTCGCACGGACCCGTCTTTCTTTACCACTGGCACTACTGGCGTTGCCCAGTCACTACACTGTACAGGTGACAAGACTCCAGCTTGTAGGGCGAGTAATTCGGCCTCCACTCGGCCCTGAGTGCATAAGGTACTGGGCGAGGTTGACAAAATCTTTGGTTTGTACTGCGGCTTCAAAAACACTCTTGCCTCAATGCCCTTCATTGTGCCTAGCTCCCCCTTGAATAAAGGAGCATGTTTCTGCAACACTGCTTCCAGAGTGTTGTGGTCACCCGTATTAACAGTCCTTATCTCCTGCCAGTTGAGGCGTATTTTCTTCATCCATTCTCGGCCCAAGAGTGAAGGGTAGTTACCTTTAACCACATACAAAGGCAGGAGTGCCGTTTGCCCATTTATTTTCACCTGCACCTTGATGACACATTCAGGTGAAATTGCCTCGCCAGTGTATGTCCTCATTACAACGTTGGTCGTTTGCAGGGGTAGATGACTCAACATAGTTTCATACTTGTCTATAGAAATCAATGAGACTGCCGCCCCTGTGTCCAATTCCATTTTCAGTGGTTTCTCTTCAATTTCAGGTGTTACACAGGTGGTTGCCATTTCCCCTTTGAGAGTCAGCACGTGCAATGCTAATTCAGTATCAGTGTCATCACTGCACGTTCCCTGTGTTTCCACATGATGTACTTCTCTCTTTCTACATTTCGCAAATTGCTTCCCTTTGCTTCCATTGATTTCCCCTCCTTTCTTTTTCCCTCTGCACACTCGCCCAATGTGGCCTTTCTTCCCACAGTTATGACATGTCTGTTCTTTAAACCAGCAGTCCTTATCACTGTGATTAGCCTTCCCACAACATCCACATTTATTAGGCTTCCTGGTAGAAGAGAAGGATAAAGCATTTACTTTCAGGGAATCACTTAAGTGCTGAGCCTGCCGTGCAGCTGTTTCCATCGATACAGTGATCTCTATCGCTTTCTTGTATGTCAGTCCCGCCTCTGTTAAAAGACGCTTCTGTGTCGCTTCACTTTTCAAACAGCACACAAATCTGTCCCGGAGGGCATCATCTAAATGGGTGCCAAACTCGCAATGCTCAGCTAATTTCTTTAGAACAGCCACATACTGCGCAACAGACTCACCCTCTGCTTGATTTCGTTTGTGAAAGCGAAATCTTTCAGCAATCACCAGAGGCTTAGGAGAAATGTGTCTGTAAGACCTCCACAATACTGGCAAAGTTTCTCCCTGGGCTTTTCTGGCTATTAGACTTCTCAGCAAACTGTACTGTGCTGCCTATGACACTCAGTAACACAGCCACTTGTTTTTCATCACTTATATCATTTGCTGTTACAAAATATCCAAATCTCTCAATATAAGTTGTCCATTGTTCCACATTTTCATCAAAGGCATCACGCCCCATGGTCACGCCATCTTTGTGTCTCGTGAGGTCACCTGCTCGGTCCAAAAAGTTACGTCTCAGGAAAAACTTCACAGTTGTAGTTCGTTCTGGTAAGGTACCGGAGAGTAACTAAACACCGTGTCGCCAATTATGTTATGTTCTAACATTTATTCTGGTCTTGTTCAACAAACTCATGCCACAGCAGGAGTTGAGCAGCTTTCATTTTTATTCAGGAGCCTCTCTAGTCTCAACAACAACAACACCCTCTCTGCTCTCTTTCTAGCTTACACATATCGGAATGCTGCCCTCAAGTGGCAGAAGTAATGCAATGCATCACCATTTCAAATACATAACAATTATGGCTTCTCAGTCTCCCTCTATGTCACGGGGGTCACTAAATCTGAAAGATGCCTACTTTCACATACCAGTCAGGTCCAGTTACAGAATGTACTGTACCTCAGATTCTGGTTAGGGAATTGCTATCACCAGTTTACAGTCCTTCCATTTAGCCTATTATCAACACCAAGAGTGTTTACAAAGTGCCTAGATGTAGTGGCAGCACATTTGTGCAGGCAAGGAGTGGTAGCTTTTCTCTACCTGGACGACTGGCTAGTTTCAGGAAAATCACACCAGGAGGCCAAGTCCTCCCTGCTTCTGACACAAGGCACCCCGGAGGTCCTGGGCCTCCCCATAAATGTACAAAAGTCACAATCAGACCCTGTTCATGTTCTGGACTTTATAGGTGCAGAACTGGATACCTTACAGGGGAAAGCATCCCTTCCTCAAGTAAGAGTGGCAAACTTCATTGCAACCAAAAAGGCCTTCAAGGGAGGTCAACCCAGACTTGCAAGGAGTTTCTGTGCTTGCAGGGCCACATAGCATCACCTACCATGGTGATGCCAGGTGCCAGATTCCAAATGAGAGATATCCAATGCCACCTGTAGAACCACTGGTCCCAGAGGTGGGAACCACTGTCAAAATTAGTTTCAGTCACAAAGTCCTTCCTACAGGCACTAGTATAGTGGAAGGAGGAATGCAGACTCAGAAAAGGAGTTCCCTTCCATCAGCAATCACCTATAATCATACTTACAACAAATGCCTTCCTCCAGGGCTGGGGTGCTCATCTGGAGGACCTCATTGTAAGCAGCATATGGAGTACACAGGAGACTCAGAAGCACATAAATCTCCTGGAGTTCAGTGCAGTATACTTGATAATGCAGGCTTTATCTTCCCACATAAGAGATCAGTCTGTCCAGATCAGGATAGACAATACCACAACTATGTATTACATAAACAAATGGAGAAAGAAGCTCTTCAAAACTGTGCACAGAAGCAATGAAGATCTGGAACTTAGCATACTCCTTGGAGGTCCAACTTTCAGCAGTTTACCTGCCAGGGAAGGACAGTGTGCTGGTAGATTCTCTGAGCAGAATCAGCCAGCAAAATCACAAATAGACCCTGAACCAGCAGGTGCTTGTGACAGTGTTCGGAAGGTGGGGTACACAAGACAGAGATACGTTTGCATCTTGGGATTAAAAACAGCTTCCATTGTTCTGTTGCAGACTCCAATTGGTGGGCACAGACCCAGAAGATGATATGGTCCTCAGCTGGTCGGGGAAGTTCCTATATGTCTTCCCACACTTCTCACATTTGGTGAAAGTATTTCTAAAACTGAAAAGGGAGTTAGCAACAATGATTCTCATAGCTCCAGATTGGGCCAGATAGATCTGGTACTCCCTGCTCCTGTCTCTCTCCAGCAGACATCCAATCAGTCTACCCCTGAGCTACAATCTGCTGACGTTGTCTCAGAGGAGAACACCATTCCCAGATCTGAGAACTCTGCATCTCAGAGCATGGAACTTGAATAGCTAGAGTTCTATGGACTGAATCTGAAAAGATTATGGAAGTGCTTTGTTTCTAGGAAATCAGCAACAAGGAAAACCTATGTCTCGTAGCGGAAAATATTTTCCTTTTTGTGTTCCTCTACACAGCTTAGCCCATCGTGGGTGAGTCTGTCTTCAATCCTGGGTTACCTTGTCTGCCTAAAGTCCCTGGGCCTCAGGCCCTCAGCCCTGAAGGTTCATTTGGCAGCAACGGTAGCATATGCTTCAGCTGGCAAGGACAGGTCAGTGGCCTTGCAGCCTACTGTATCTTCAAAAAGTTCTTTAAATATCTTAATCACCTGTGCCCACCAGTAGGGGATCCTGTCCCTCTATGGGACCTGAATCTGTGTTTTGCCCATCTGATGGAGGCTTCCTTCAAGCCTATGACAGCTACTGTTCTGAAGTATGTCACTAGAATGCAGTTTTCCTGGTGGCACTGACATCTGCCAGGAAGGTGAGTGAGCTGCAAGCCCTCTGCACAGACCCTAGTGGTATCATATTTCTTAGGGACAAGATAGTCCTAAGAACTAACAGAAAATTCCTCCCTAAAGTGGTATCTGAATTTCATCTGAATCAGTCAGTTACACTTCCAATCTTCTTTACAGCAAAATACAACTCAGGAGAACAAAAGCATCACAGTTTGGGTGTTAAGAGAGCTCTAAACTACTACTTGGACCACACAAAGGGTGCAAGGTCCACTAGTACTCAATTACTTGTCTCCTGTGGTGGAGTTGGGAAAGGTAAACCAGCAACCAAGAGAACCATTTTTTCACTGGATAGTTTTCTGCACAGTTCTGTTATGGCAAAGCTGGAAAGTTGCAACCTGAAGGCCTCAGGGCTCACTCCACAAGGGACACCTCAACCTCTGTGGCAGCATTAAGAGGTGTCTTTCTTGCTTGAAATCTGTAAAGCACCTGCCTGGAAAACAGTACATACAATCACAAAGTACTACTGTCTGGACATACAGTCCAGAACGGATGCCAGCCATGGCATTGTTGTGTTGCAGGACCTTTTCCCTAAATAGAAACATAGAAACATATCATTTGATGGCAGATAAGGACTGCTTGGCCCACCTAGTCTGCCCATTTCCCTACCTAACAGATAAGCTGCAGATCCTAGTTAACCAACAGTCTACTTCCTCCTACCCCCCACTAGAATTGCCTTATGTCTGTCCCATGCATTCTTGAATTCCCCCACTGTTTTTGACTCCAAAACCTCCTCAGGAAGGCTTTTCCATGCATCAACAACCCTCTCCATGAAGAAATACTTCCTCACATTACCTCTGAGCCGTTCTCCCATTATCTTCAAATTGTGCCCCCTTGTTCTTGCACATCTCTTTTTCTGAAAGATGCTACCCTCTTGGATTTTGTTGATTCCCTTGAAGTACGTGAAAGTTTTTATCATGTCCCCCTCTCCCTCCTTTCCTCGAGGCTATACATATTAAGCTCCTCTAGTCTTTCTTCATATGTCTTTCGGTGCAGACCCTGCACCATTTTGGTTGCCCTCCTCTAGACAGTCTCCACTCTGTCTATAGTATGTCTTTGCGGAGATGGGGTCTCCAAAACTGCATACAGTACTCCAGATGTGGTCTTATCAACTGTCTGTACAGAGGGATAACAACTTCCTGTTTTCTACTGGTGATGCCTCTCCCTATGCATCCCAGTATCCCCCCAGCCCTCCTTACTGCCTTCTCACATTGCTTGCCCACCTTTAGGTCATCTGATATAACTACCCCCAGGTCCCTTTCCATTTTTGTTGTTGTCAGTATCTCACCACACATTGTGTACTCTTCCCCTGGGTTTTTGTTTCCCAGGTGCATTACTTTGCACTTCTTTGTGTTGAATCTAAGCTGCCATATACAGTGGCGTGAAAAAGTATTTGCCCCCTTACTGATTTTCTCTGTTATTGCATATTTGTCACACTGGATGTTTTCAGGTCATTAGACAAAATGTAATATTAGATAAAGGGAACCTGAGTGAACAAATAACACTTTTTTTTTTTTATTTCACTTATTTAATGAAAAAAAATTAACCAACACCAACTGGCACTGTGTGAAAAAGTAATTGCCCCCTTACACTTAATAACTGGTTAAGCCACATTTAGCTGCAATGACTGCAACCAAACACTTCCTATAATTCAATATCAGTCTTTCACATCGCTGTGGAGGAATTTTAACCCACTCTTCCTCGCAGAACTGCTTTAATTCAGTAACATTTGGTAGGTTTTCGAGCATGAACTGCTCGTTTCAGGTCCTGCCACAGCATCTCTATTGGGTTTAAGTCTGGACTTTGACTAGGCCACTCTAAAACTTTAATTTTACTTTTTAGCCATTCTGATGTGGACTTGCTTTTGTGTTTTGATCATTGTCTTGCTGCATGACCCAACTACGCTTCAGCTTCAGCTGACGGAAGGATGACTGGAAATTCTCCTTAAGAATTTTCTGGTACAGAGCAGAATTTATGGTTCCTTTAATTATGGCAAGTCATCCAGGTCCTTAGGGCGCAAAGCATCCCACACCATCACACTACCACCACCATGTTTGACTGTTGGTATGGTGTTCTTACTGTGGAATGCTGTGTTTGCTTTATGGAGACATTATGGGATCCATGTTGTCCAAAAGTTCCACTTTGGACTCATCTGTCCATAGAACATTTTCCCAAAAGGCATGGATCATCCAGGTGCTTCTTGGCAATGAGAGACGAGCATTTATGTTCTTCTTGGTTAGCAGTGGTTTCCGCCTTGCTACTCTCACATGAAGCCATTTTGCCAGTCTTTCTGATTGTGGAGTCATGAACACTGACCTTAGCTGAGGCAAGAGAAGCCTGCAGTTCTTTGGATGTTGTTTTAGGATCCTTTGAGACTTCTTGGATGATTTTACACTGCGCCCTTGGAGTAATTTTGGCAGGCCGCCCACTCCTGGGAAGGGTCACTACTGTTCCAAGTGTTCTCCATTTGGAGATTATGGCTCTCACTGTGGTTCGATGGCGTCCCAGAGCCTTAGAAATAGCTTTGTAACCCTTTCCAGAATGATAGAGGGCAACAAAATGTTTTTCTGATCTTTTCAGGAACTTCCTTTGATCATGGCATAATGTGCTTGTTGAATCTTTGTGCTGGCAATGTGACTCTGATGGTAAGGGCCAAAATAAGTGAGGTTTATATTGAGCAGGGCTGGCTGTAATCAAGCCTGGCTGTGTTCAATCAGCTGACTCTAATTATCCCTTTAATTGGGTTGATTTAACTAGGGGGCAATTACTTTTTCACACAGTGCCAGTTGGTGTTGGTTAACTTTTTTCATTAAATAAATGAAATAAGTAAAAAAAAAAAAGTGTTATTTGTCCACTCAGGTTCCCTTTATCTAATATTATATTTTGTCTAAAGACCTGAAAACATCCAGTGTGACAAATATGCAATAATAGAGAAAATCAGGAAGGGGGCAAATACTTTTTCACGCCACTGTATTTGTCCATTCCTCCAACCTTGCCAAATCCCTTCTCATCCTTTCCACCCCACCTTGTGTATCAACCCTGTTGCAGATCTTTGTGTCGTCTGCAAAAAGAAATGCTTTTCCTTCCAGTCCCTCTGCAATGTCACTTATAAAGACATTAAAAATGACCGGTCCCAGTACTGAACCCTGTGGTACCCGGCATACGGTCGATTCATTGCGGTTTGAAATGTTGCGGTCAATTAGTTACAGTCACTGTGTCGATATTTAATGTTGTTGCTGTTACAATAAGTCGCAGACACTAAACAGCCGCCACAACTATATATCCGCAACATTCTGTCCTGCAATGTACAGCGACCATGTTTACCTGTTTCTCTACTGACCTCTGGTTTTCGAACTAGGCATAGCTTTATTATTAGCAGGTGAGTAGAAAAGGAATTTACCTGAGCACTTACAGGGCTATTTAAGCAAGCTTTTCCAACGGCATTTCATTTCTGCCTCAATGGAGTACGTACCGACACAGAAGGGCAGGCAGAAGCTTGCAATGGATAATTTTTTGTACACGAAAGAAAAAGATGGTGCCGATCAAAAGACAATTTGGTGATGTGAGAACCGAACATGCAGAGCACGTTTACACACTAAGAGGGACTCCATTGTCATTCCCCCTACTGTGCACAACCACGCACCGACGCATGGCAGGGTTGAGGTTCTTACTGCCCATGCCCATATGCGACAGAGAGAATGCGAGTCTGAAGAGCCGACAAGAAATGTTGTGCATACCGGGCTGCAAGAAGTATCCGTTAGGCATGCTCACATGCTACCATCACATTAAACCCTGCGGCGAGATGTGCATCGCCATAGGCAGCATGGTGGCCCAAACGATAGTGATATAAATCTTTATTCCAATACTGTCAATGGGGAAATCTTTTTAAGAATAAACGAAAGTGATTTGTTAGTATTCGCCAGTAATTCAGACCTTAAAGTCCTTAATGACAGTGAGCACTAGGTTCTGCGATGGAGCATTTTCAGTTGCCCCTCATGAAGACGATCAAATGTACACAGTGCATGGTAAATGGTGTCAATAGACCCTGTGTCTATGTACTCCTTCCCGGTCGCAGTGAGGCAATATATTGCAAGTTTTTTTTGCACCTTCAAAACTTGCTTGGTGGTAAGTTAACTGCGCTCAGTGTCATGACTGACTTCGAGATTGTGGCAATAAATGTTTTAAAGGAATTATTGCCACATGCAGAGCTCGCAGGCTGCAACTTTCATCTGGGACAGACACTATGGCGCAGAGTACAGCAAGAAGGTTTGCAGCAAAGATATATTCATGATGAGGAGTTTGCACACAAAGTGCGATGCATATTGACACTCGCCTTTGTACCTGCAGACTTTGCTGAACAGAGCTTTGAAATGCTCCAGGATGACACCAATTTTGAAGACATTGTATGCTTACTGGATTATTTCGAGGACAATTACGTTGGGCGACTAACAAGGAATCGCAAAAAAAGGCGAATGCCAAGGTTTCCAATAGTGTTTTGGAATCAGTATGCCCAAGTGCTAAACGATTTTCCCAGAAGCAATAATGCTATTGAAGCCTGGCACAGGGCTTTCACTTACACAGTAGCCATCAGCCACCCTACTCGTGGCCGCCTAGCATGGAAATTAAGGCAGGAGTAACATGCAGTAGCATTGCAGCGGAGTCAGATAACTCTCGGGCAACAACCACCGAGAAAGCATGCAAAATATGTACGTGTCAATAAAGTTTTTAAGTCCATTTGCAGTGATTTTGCTTCTCAAGAACCAAAGCAGTACATAATAGACATAGCAACAGTCATTGAAATTAATGTTGTCTGATTAAAGCACTGTTGCATTTTCCGTTGGTACTTTCCGTAGATTTTAAAATATGTACTAAAGCATTCTCTTAATTCATTTTTAAACTGTGAAGTAACGTTGATTTTAAATTATGTACTAAAGCATAACACTTTCCCTTTTTATTGCCATGCAATCAATCACTTAATTCGTTCTGAATCAGTGAAGTAATGTTGATTTTAAATTATGTACTAAAGCATTGCACTTTCCATTTTTATTGCACTCACTGCCAAACACAAATTAATTCATTTGGGACTGTGAAGTAGCGGTGATTTAAAATTATGTACTAAAGCATTGCACTTTGCCTTTCTATTGCACTGCCAAACAGCAATTAATTCGTTTGGGACTGTGAAGTATTTTAATAAAGAATTACTTTAACTTTCCGTTTCACTTGTCAGTCAATTCATTAATTACTTTCTATTGCACTTTGCCCTTTTTAAACTAAATTACTAACTAAAAACCATTTCGATTTACACCTTTGGACTGAAGTAACTTTGCACTTTGCGTTCGACTAGTTGCCTGGCGACATTTTAGTAATTGCAGCATTTAATACCCGCGAGTTGCGACCAGCGCTGCCAGCGACTTAGCGATCTGTGTTATTTTGTCCGGACGGCAATTACACCGCAACATTATAATCACGATGATTTGTCAGGGGACATTACCGCCATGCATGGTGGTACCCCAATAGTAAACCCCCTTTCTTCACTGTGGACTCCGTTTACTATTACCCTCTGTGTCTTGTTGTCCAGCCAATGTTTTACCCAGGTTACCACCCTGGGACCCACTCCCAGGCTGGCTAATTTGTTTATTAATCTTTTGTGCGGGACTGTGTCAAATGCCTTGCTAAAGTCTAGGTAGGCCATGTCCACAGCCCCTCCCTGGTCTACTACTTTGGTCACCCAGTCAAAGAAATCGATTAGATTCATCTGACATGACCTTCCTGCTGTGAATCCATGCTGCCTTGGGTCCTGTGCCCTACTGGCCTCTAGGTACTCAACAATTATTTCCTACAGATGTGATTCCATCATTTTCCCTACCACTGAGGTCAAACTGACAGGTTTGTAGTTTCCTGCCTCTGTCTTGCTCCCACTTTTGTGAAGGGGAATCACATCCACCCTCCTCCAGTCCTCAGGTACCACACCATCCTCCCATGATTTGTTAAAAAGGGTAGTCAGTGGTATTACTAGTTATCCCCTTAGTTCTTTTAGAATTCTGGGATGAATCCTATCAGGCCCCATTGCTTCATCCACCTTCAGTTTTAGGAATTCTTTCAGAACTCTTTCTTCTGTGAAAGGACTGATACCAACCCCCCTATCCAGAGTGCTTCTATTGACTGGATTAGGTACCTCTCCCTCCTCCTCCTTTGTGAATACTGAGCAGAAGTATTCATTCAGTATCCCTGCTTTTTCACTGTCCTTCTCTGCCCAACCACCCTCCTCTTTATTCAGCCTCAGTATCCCTGCCTTAGTCTTTCGTTGTTCCCTAATAGGGTCTTTACCCAGCCTTCCAAGGTACTGTTATGGAATTTGCAGTTGTTAAGCATAAGTGAGGGATTCCAGGGGTTTGAAGAAAAAAATTACTCACTGTAGTAATGTTGTTTCTTCCAAAAGGATCCCTTACTATGCCTGACAATCCAATTCCCTACCTCCCCTTCCAGAACCTGTGAAAAGGTTCACACATAAATCAGTTCTTTATATTTGAGCACTATTTGTCACTGTGCCTTTGCAACTGCTACTCAGAGATTTGAGCTTTTTCAATTCTTCATAACATTTTAACATTTTTCTACCATGTTGAAAAGAAAAATAAATGAAGGCAAGGCAAGGCAAATTTTATTTAAGAGAAGCCAATCCCAGAGGCTCTGGGCGCCGAACATATTAAAAATACACACTAAAAATCATAATAAATACATAACAACATACTATTAAACATAAACATACAACGTTTCAGCAATTAAACACAATTTTATATAAATACTACCCTCAACAGCAGCAACTACTACTTAAAAAGCCAAAGGCTAACCTAAACATAAAGTTCTGAGAACAGGTAAGAACTATAAGACACAGTCTGGGAAGGCCTGATTATACAAGAAGGCCATGAGGCTGGCTTTAAATACCTCCACAGAAGGGGCCTCCCTAACAGCTGGAAAGAGTGAATTCCACAGGATGGGGGCGGTGACACTAAATGCTCTGTTGCCAGCTGTTTTTAACCTCTTCCTGGGAATCACGAGGAGGCCCCTAGAGAAGGAGGAGGAGCGGAAGGAGCGGACTGAGACAGCTGGTGTGAGAAGGTCTTCAGGTAACCAGGGTCCAGGCCATGTAGGGCCTTAAAGGTGAGCAAACCCACCTTAAAGGGGACCCTCCACCTAACCCGCAGCCAGTGCAGTTGACACAGTACCGGAGTGATGTGACAATACTTAGGGCTGTCCTGTCAACAGCCTCGCTGCCACGTTCTGCACCAGCTGCAGTCAGCGTAGGATACCCCCAGAGACCCCGAGATAGAGTACATTACAGTAGTCAAGCCTGGACATCACGGAGGCATGCACCAAGGTGGGGAGGTCCTGTGGCGGAACTAGGGCTTTATCCTGGCAATATTCCTCAGATGATAAAAACTAGTACGGACAACAGACACCATCTGAAACTCAAGTGTCAATCCGCTGTCAAGAATAACACCCAGATCATGCACTCTAGAGGAGGCCTTCAATGGTACAGAGCCAAGAAAAAGCCCTGTCTCTGCACCAGTGGCCAACCTATCATGCCCTCTGTTCGACTCCACCACCAGTACCTCTGTCTTATCGGGGTTTAGTCACAACCAGCTGGAGGCATCCAGTCATTGATCTCAGTGAGGCAGCTGTTTAGCACTTCCACTGCACAAGATGTTCCAGGGGAAAAGGAAAGCTACAGCTGGGTATCATCAGCATAGCAATGAAAACCCAGACTGTACTTCCTAATGAGCTCTCCCAGGGGCAGCATATACACAGCAAACAACATCGGTGACAAGACCGAACCCTGGGGAACTCCGCATAACAGGTGGCTAGGGGAGGAGGAGAAAATCCCCATCACTACTCTCTGCCTCCTATTAGTTAAAAAAGACTCAAACCAGCAGATGACAGTGCCAGCGAGTCCACAGAATTCCCTTAGGCAGTCAAGTAACACTCAATGGTCCACCATGTGAAACGCTGAAGAGAGATCGAGGAAAACAAAAATTGTCCCCTTCCCTCGATCTCTAGCCATAAGGAGGTCATTATGCACTCAAACTAGTGCAGTTTCTGTGCTATGCCTTGCACGAACCCAGACTGAAGTGGCTCATACAAATCATGGGCCATGAGATGCTCCTCAAGCTGAAGCGCCACCACCTTCTCCTCAATCTTACCCAAAAATGGAAGATTGGAGATGGGACCGTAATTTGCCTTGACGTCAGGGTCCAACGATGATTTTTTCAGAAGGGGTCTCACCAACGTCTCCTTCAAGACATTGAGAAAGACCCCCTCTGACAAGGAACACAGGACAATCAAGGCAAACACCGGGCCAACGGAGTCAACACATCTCATTAAGAAATGAGTTGGCACCGGGTCCAGTTCACAAAAGGTGTGCCGGAGCTTGGACGCAATCTCAATGCCCTTAGCCACCTCCACCAGTCTAAACTCACCCCAACCAGGTGGAGTGCTCTCCAGTCACCCATGGCGACCACTATTGGTCAAACTCTGGCCCACTGGTGGAACCCCCTGTCTGATGGCAGACAACCTGTCAGAGAAGAACCGAGCCAACTCCTCGCACAATGCATTCAAAAATTCTACCTTCCGCTGTAGACAGGATTTTTGATATGATATAATGATATATTTTGATATGGGACCCTCCCCTTCCCCAGTCTATGCAACATCCTAAAAACAAAATCCACAAGGAGGGTACTGAATTCCTCCAGTAATACCCTATTAAAGGTACCTAGAGTAAGATCCTGTGTGGGAAAGAGGACATTTGCCACCTCAGTACCGTATCTCTGGAACACTCTTCCTTCTACCCTTCAGGACTGCTTCTCACTTGGTGGATTTAAGAAAGGGCTTAAAGTTGTCCTGCTGGAGTGCAACCTCTACTCCTGCAATCAGTGATACTTACTTGGGTTATTATGATTGACTTTGTTTGCCTACTCTGATTCAAATTGAAACCCTACTGATTTATGTTTCCCTACCTTGTGTAATCAAAAATTGTTATTAATGCTTTGTCCTAAACTGTTACTCTATATTTGTATTGTTTCACCGATCATGTTGTGTGTGTGTGTGTGTGTGTGTGTATGTGTGTTTTTACTATGTTCATGCTGGACTGTTATCTGAACATATATTTCAACAATGTACTGTCTGATTGATATGTCAATCACTCTGGGTCACCCCTGAGAAAGGGACATCTATGTCCCAGTGGGCCTACCCAGTTAACAACATGAATAAATAAATATTTTTGGTAGCCATTTAGTTGGTTTAGTGGTCACTACTCACCCTAGCTTTAGAAATAAATCTGCCATTGGAATGTGAGGGTGAGGGTGACTCCACAGCAGAGTTTGACGTTCGTTCTAAAATTCTCTAATTAGCATAAAATTCCAAGCTCTGGGGTGGCTCATTCCAGGGGAATTATTTCAGTTGTTAAGCATAGTGAGGGATCCCTTTGGAAGAAACAACATTACTACGGTGAGTAATTTTGTCTTCTTGAAGAATTAGGATACTTTGGAAAGAACCTCTTAGAGGAGGCCCTGCAGGTAGTTAAAGTTTCTAGGAAACCAGCAATTAGGAAAGCATACTCCTCTAAATGGAAGAGATTCTCATACTGGTGTTCCCCCAGAAAGATAATCCCAATAGAGGCACAGTTGCTTATACTCCTAGAGTACCTGATACACCTCCAGTCCCTAGGCCTAAGGGCATTGGTACTTAAGGGGCTACATGTCAATTCGCTCTGGTGAATGTGCTCCGTAACAACTCGTGCCATACTTTTAGCTCCAGCATCAATCAGCTCCTGTACAAATTGTTCCCAGACAAGTCACCCTCTGTTTAAATTTACTAAAATACACTTCAGAGGGTGCAGTTTAGGAATGAATTGTGCAGAGAGCCAATCGATAGTGGAGTTAATAGCCTGGTGCGAGTTGTCACAGAGCACATTGACCGGGGCAAGTTGATGTGTCACCCATTTAAGGTGCACCTAATTGCAGTGTCAGCTTACATATCAGCAGGCAAAGGAAAATCACTGGCCTCATAACCCATCTTCGAAAGGTTTTTTAAAGGCCGTGGTCACTTATATCCACTGCTAAAAGATCTGGCTCCATCATGGGATCTCAGTGTGTGCCTTGCCCAGCTTTTGGAGGCTCCATTCAGATTATGGACGCTCCTGATATAAAGTATGTCACATAGAAAACCATATTCCTGAGTGCCATGACCTCCGCTAGGAGGGTAAGTGAACTGCAAACCCTCTGCACAGAATCAAATTACATAATCTTCCAAAGAGACATGGTAGTCCTTAGTCCGCTCGCGACACCAGCAAACCGAGTTCGGGAATGAGCCCGGGATGCTGGACTGGCCAGGAGTAGAAGACTGAGCATCTAAAGGATAGCTCATCTTCTGGGGGCGGGGGAAAAAACTTGGTGCTTGACTGGACCCAGGCAGAAGTATGGGGTATAGCAAGCACCAAGGCAGACAGGAGAGGACATGACGGACATTGATGTTAATGCGCCTTGACGTCAGGGCACATGTCACATCCACGAAAGGAGGAAAAAATCTTCCATGGGTCCAAGGAGATGGAGCACTGGAGCAAGACCCCAGAATGCTCCCACCTGCCTGACTGTCCGACCCTTACAAAACCAGACGTTGCGGGTGTATGGGCCCCACCTCGTCCCTGCCTGGGGGGGAAGAACTGTGGCTCCATTGGGGGAAGGATGGAACAGGTAATGTGGAACAGCAGGGGCTGACTCCACAGGCGCTCCAGAGGATGCAGAACATGGAAGGATGTGGAGGAGAATAAAACAGAAAGTTAAAAAAAAAAGGTAGTCCTTAGAACCAATAGGAAATTCCTAGCTAAGGTGGAGTCAGAATTCCACCTGAATCAATAAATTGCCCTTCCTGTACTCTATTCTGAGTTCTTCAGTCCAGGTGAGCAGAAATTGCACAGCCTGGATCTGAAGTGAGCACTGAGTTTCTACCTCGACCAGGCAAGGGATGTCAGGTCTCAGTCCGCCTAACGTTTAGTTACCTATGGTGAGGTTTGCAAAGGTAAACCAGCAACCAATATGTCTCTTTCTTGCTGGATTGTCTTTTGCATTCAGTTCTGTTATGAGAAAGATGGGGAAGTTCCATCCAGAGGCTTAAAGGGGCACTGTGAGCTTTGCCCCTCGTTTTTTGGAAATTTACCATCACTAGCTTGCTATGCACATGACTGCTGCATGGTTTCTGAGGAATGCATATAAGTGAAGCACAAAGGATTCCGCTTACCAGTTTTCGCTAAATATGAATTAGTTGTACTCCTGCTATCCTGAGTGAAAGTCTCCGTGCACTGGAAGTGAGTTTATGTAGAGAGGTGCCGGAAACGCGCATCCACCTGTAGCGCTGCCCCAGTGTGCATAATTTATCATGGCCATTGAAAAAAACAAACTCTGTTATTGCTAGTTCCTCTAAACTGCTCTTAGTATCTGATTCCCAAAACTGAGGGCTCGTTCTTGTGTAAAACACTATTAAACACTGGTGCCCAAATCCCGCGCATGCGCAGCAGCGACCAGGTTAAAGATCCTGTGCATGTGCGGTAATGTGCCGCTACTGCGCATGCGCAGGATTTGGGCACCAGTGTTTTATAGTGTTTTACACTAGAACGAGCCCTCGGTTTTAAGTATCAGATACCAAGAGAAGTTTAGAGGAGCTAGCACTAACAGGGTTTTTGTTTGTTTTACAATGGCCATGATAAAATATGCACGTCGGGACAGCGCTACAGGTAGACACGTGTTCCCGGCACCTTCTCTACACAAACTCACTTCCGGTGCATGGAGACTTTCATTCGGGACAGCAGGAGTACAACTAATTCATATTTAGCAAAAATTGGTAAGCGGAATCCTTTGTGCTTCACTTATATGCATTCCTCAGAAACCATGCAGCAGTCATGTGCATAGCAAGCTAGTGATGGTAAATTTTCAAAAAATGAGGGGCAAAGCTGACAGTGTCCCTTTAAGGATATTCTCCACAAGGGGTACCTCTGCCTCTATGGCATCCACTAGGGGCATCACATCTTAGACATTTGCAAAGCAGCTACCTGGAAGACAGTGCACACCTTCACAGAGCACTACTGTATGGACATACATTCCAGGAGGAATGCCAGCTTTGCAACTGTTGTCTTTGCAGAACCATTTTTCCTAAATAGGTTCTGAACCCTTATACCGTTGTAACAGCGATGCTGTTACAATGAATCCCCCACTGCGACTCAACTCGTTCGACACCCGCAGTGTCAAACGAGTTGTGGGAGCAATGAACAATTCATTGACTCACAGGTTTGGCGCTCTCCCCAACATCACCCCCGGAGTTAGGAATCCTAAACATCCTGGGTGTGGGGGCAGACCCCCACATAGGGGTGTGTGTGGTGAAAGCCCCCACAAGCAGTACATGACTCTGGCTGCTGTTGGGTCCACTGGCACTTTGCCGCGATGATGTGATTGCTGTTGGCAAAGTGCTGTCGCTATAAAGTTCTTCAACAAATTTCTTGTCAAAGCGACTTAGTGGAACCTTCTGGACCCAGCCTCCCAAGGTACTGCTGTATAGTCTTCTGAAAGTGTAAACACTAAGCGAGGGATTCCTTGGATTAGAAGGAAAAAAATGACTTACCGTAGTAATGTTGTTTCTTCTCAGGGATCCCTCACTATGTTTATACTCCCTAACGCTACCTCCCCTTCCAGAACTTGAAAGTAGATTCATAAGATTCAGTTCCCTTTCACTGAGGTTGCTTGAGCATTACTATTGCAGTTACTCTACAAAGTCTGAGTTTCTTAAATATTCAATTATTTTTACATTTACTTGTCTGCTTCAATTTGATTGGAGTTTTCAAAACATTTTTGCTTAAAATGTATAGAAATTTTGGTAGCCGATTAGGTAATCTTAATAGTTACAGCTCCACTCTAGCGAAAGAAATGAATCTAAACAACTGCCAGAATGGAGCTTGTATGCAGTTTGAATCTACATTCTAAGATTCCGTCATTTGAATAAGGTTATAGCTCCTTAACATCTCTCTGCATGGAGATAGATGCCGAAAGTGTAAACACAGTGAGGAATTCCTGAGAAGAAACAACACTGTTATGGTGAGTATTTTTTTCTTTCAGGTCATGTCTTTAAATGGGCCATGTGGTCCAGTGCATCCACTCCATGATCAAATAAAATTGAATTGAGTATACTAAAGGTGCACTTCTCCTAGCATAGCTAGGCAGTAGGAGTCTAGGTTAGGATCAGCCAGGTTCATTACATCCCTCCCCCACTACAGAGCAGCTCATCCTCGAGCTCTGTGTTCTGTTACAAGGTGCTCTAGATTACCTCTTGTAGCAGACTGGGTCCAGAAGTCTAATTACATTTGGGCACCACCATAATGCACGTTAAATATCAAGGTCAGACAAGCCAGCACTCAACCCAGCCACCTGTTGTGCAGTCACTGAATTATACATGAAGCACATTTCAAATTACGAATTTACCCTTGGCTGGATTTGATCCCTTCCTGCTGGGCTGAAAAGTTAGAGTGTAGGTTATGATCAGTCAGGTTCATTATGCAGAGTTATACTGTATATATAGCTTACTTTTAGGCTCTCTTTAATGGCCACTTTGTAAATAATAGTAAACTTAAAAGGGACCATACAGAACTGCTTTATTGTTAACAATTTCTGAATCACTTTCCGAATTTGTTACATTTCTTCTCCCTTAGTTTACACGTCCCAGGTAACCATAATCTCCTAGACTTTCATTTATCACAGCACATTGTGTACATTGTGTTATAGTGACAGACTGTTTTACTACTTCCCAAAACCTAGTTTTTTCATAGTAAACCAGGTATTTAGTATACATTATCCCACATCTGACACATTTAAGCATGTGCCACAACTACTCGGTTTAACTCAGGATAAGCGGCTTGATACTAATTTAAAGACTGATATACCAGTGAAAACCTTTGCAAATGAATAACTAAACTGTTATGAGTAACTTCAAGTTTGCTTTTAAAGTAGTAATACAGAAACAAAGACAATGATGGCAGAAAAGAACAAAGGTCCATCCAGTCTGTCCAATTTCCCTATTTAGCCCTGGGGCCTACTGTTCCTCCAGGATCCTAGCCTTTTCCACTGCCCTCCATTTTCCTCCCTGATTCCGATGCCCCAAGTACTAAACAAATGTGTCACAGAAACATAATGAGCAAGCATTTGTCAATGCTGAATGTTCACTTGCTTTATTTATGCAGATGGTAAAATTAACAAACTAAAAACACAATTTATATTAGTGAAAGTGTCTTGATTGGGAAATGAAGAGGTTCCCACATAATGTTGCTGTTTTCTTAGCTTGTGACCTCGAATTTTCAAAATAGTAGTTTTTATTACCCCAGCATGTGAATATGATCTTGGTGCCCACATGGAATCTGATCCTGAAGGAGTGTGGGCCCCAGAAAAATAAAAATATGGAGGATATCACAAGCTATGCATAATTAGTGCCAGTGGCTCAATATGTAGCATGCTCACCTCTGGGGTCAGATGATCAGAAGATTGTGTGTTCTAGCCCCACACCAGGCATAGGCAGTAGTACCTATAACTGACACTGTAGTGCAGTATGAGAGGGGTACTGCACTGCTGAGGTGCCATCTTTCAGGTGACGCATTTATATCATAAAGCAATGGGGCCAGATGGTTTGCATCCAAGGGTTCTTAGGGAGTTGAGGGTTGAGTTGGCAACACATTTAGTGAAGTTATCTAATAACTTGTTCCTAGATACAGGGTCTGTTCCAAGTGACTGGAGGATGGCAGGTGTAGTACCACTGCACAAGGGAGGCTGCAAGGAGGAGGCAGGGAATTACAGACCTGTCAACCTCACATCAGTGGTGGGCAAGGTGATGGTGGTGCTAATAAAGGAAGGAGTGGTAAAATACTTAACGAACAATAAACTATTAGATAAAAAGCAACATGGATTCACTAGTGGGAGATCTTGCCAAACAAATCTGATAGATTTTTTGATGGGGTAACGAAGTTGGTTGATCAAGGAGGGGCAACTGATGTTGCCTACCAGGACTTCAGTAAGGCCTTTGACTCTGTCACTCAATGCTGGCTGGTAAATAAGACAGAGAGCCTGGGGGTGGGACAGAAAATAACTAGATGGGTGGAAAACTGGCTGAAGGATAGATGTCAGAGGGTGGTGGTAAATGGTGTACATTATGGGGTAAGGAAGGTTAAGAGTGGGGTTCCTCAAGGTTCTGTACTAGGACCAATCCTTTTTAACAGATACATTAGTGATATATCAGAGGGAATTGAAGAGAAAATGTATCTGTTTGCAGATGATGCAAAGTTATGGAATAGGATTGACATTGAAGGAGGGGTTGAGGCCATGTGGAGGGATTTAAGTATACCAGAGAAATGGTCAGAAACATGGCAGCTGAAGTTCAATACAAAGAAGTGTGTGGTGACGCATAGGAGATCTGGGGATTATAATATCAAACAACCTTAGGGTAAGTTACCAATGTAGTATGGCAGTTGGCATAGCTAATAGAATAATGGCCTGCATAGGAAGGGGCATAACCAGTTGGAAAAGCGAGGTGCTGATGCCATTATATAAGACCATGGTTAGACCACACCTGGAGTATGGGGTACAGTTCTGGAGGCCTCATCTAAGAATGGACATAGATGTAATAGAAAAGGTTCAGAGAAGGGCAACAAAGATGGTGAGGGGTATGCAAGGGAAACCATATGAGACAAGACTGAGAGAATTAAATCTGTATCCGCTGGAGTTTAGACGAGAGAGAGGAGACATGATAGAGACATTCAAGTACATGAAGGGGATAAATAAAGTGAGGGAAGGAAGTCTATTTAAAAGGAAAGCTGGAGTTAAAACAAGAGGTCATACTTTAAGATTAGAAGGAGGAAGATTTAAAAGTAATGTAAGGGGGTGTTATTTCACTGAGTGGGTAGTTGAACCCTGGAACAGATTACCTGAGTAGGTGGTAGGTGTCAAAACAGTGGAGGCTGGTTAGAGGACAGAGGATAGGCTTCTTGTGCACCGGTGACAGGTAGGAGAGGAGGGAGATGAGCAGAGTGGATGGGCCAGGATGGTCCTTTTTTGCTGACATATTACTATAATACTATGATACTGTACTATGATATCAAGGTCCTTCCTGCCCATCTCTGGTCACTGTCCAGGCAGAAGTAAAAGATCCCATGGCACTTATTGATGAAGTGTGTGCATGTGTGTGTGTGTGTGTGTGTGTGTGTGTGTGTCGTGTGTGTGTGTGTGTGTGTGTGTGTGTGTGTGTTTGTGTGTGGAGGAGGGTTACCTGGTGTCATGGCCAACATTCCCACATTAATAAAAATAGGTCCATGCAACCCACCCCCAAGACACACCTGGAAATAAGCTGTCACAGCTTAGTGTGCCTTCACTGGTCAAAACATTACAAATAAAGAAATAGTTCCTAGGTGGAAAAATAGGACACATTGGATGGTTTAAGTAGGAAAATAATAACGATTTGAAAGACAGGGACTGGAATTTGTTCAGAACTGGGAAAACAGGAAAATGAAGGGGAAAGATAGGTCAATATAGGGGAGAGTCAATATAGTGAGAGTAGTGCCAGAGTACCAGGGAGATGTAAAGGGCTGAGGTCAAGATCAGAAGTTAAGTAACCATGCAATAGTAAGTAACCATATAATAGTAAGTAACCATGTAATATTAAGTAACCATATAATAGTAAGTAACCATGCAATAGTAAGTAACCATATAATAGTATGTAACCATGTAATAGTAAGTAACCATATAATAGTAAGTAACCATGTAATAGTAAGTAACCATATAATAGAGTAAACCCATTCTGCTAATGCACTGCTGATGTTTTACTTTATTTTTCATTCTGTAGCTTGAAAAACATATAACTATGACAGACTTAAGGGCACCAGGTGAAATGCACAATTACAATAGTCATGCTGTCACACCTACTTTGTTACTGAGTGTGATAGCCGGTACGGACCCTTACACCACCAATGCCCTGCTCATCATAGGCTCACATGTTTTAATTTCTTTGTTAGATCTGCAGGATTAAATCACTGTACTAGTGGATACTGGACCTGTATTGACAGCTGTGCATATGCACAATGGCAGCAGTAAAGGGAGATGGGAGACGTACATAACCCTACCCTACCGTCTGTTTTTGTGCTAAGCTGCCAACTAGGAAAAGCACTTGTGATGTACCCCATTCTGCAAATGGGATGCTGTGGATTTTTTTTACCCATTCCTTTCCAAGGCTTCATTTGACCTCCATACAAATGCATTTTCAAACAGTCTCTACCCCGAATCCTTTACACCACGTTATCTAACAAAGCAAGTGAGTAAGCAATTTTCTACTTCACTGATGCTGTTCTTTGGTAAGTTAGTAGTGGGGGAGGAGGGGGATTGTACTGATTCAAGATAACCCATGACATGTGTCATCACATGTAAAACACAGCACCTCATTTGTTTTGCCAAACCCTGCTGTTCTGAGCATGTGGCGCCGCAGTGTTCTCACAAATGTGTGGCTTTTGTGTGGCATTGGGTAGCATTACTACTGTAACATGTGCAAGCTACATAACATGTTATACAAGACTGCAAACATAACTGTTGTGGTGTGAGATACTTTTTTTTCAGTGTTTGGGGTTGACTTATACAGCAAATATTGATAGCATGCAGGCAGAGAACTAGTCATCAAAAAGTACAGGACTTCAATCTACTGTAGATCTCATTAGCCAGTTCCCTACAAAAATGTGGAATGTCCATTGGCCATAGTCTTCCATCCCCCAGCTACAGTTTCCAAATGTGAGCTGTGCAGTTTGAACTGTTTTATTCAAGGTAAAATATTCATATGCTGTAGGGTTTCAAAAAATTCTGAACATTTTTTTTTTTTTTTTGTAAAACGTTTATTATAGTTTCACAACATTAACAGGCAAATACACGACACACGTGATAGGATTAATCATAAACATTACAACATTCAGTGAAATGCAACATACGTTGTATACAGCATTTCATTTCTACAGGCAGTAAGTTGTCCCCTCATGTGCAACAGTTGATTCAAGGGGAGGCCATTACCTGGCATCTTATTTCATCACAATTTTTTTATGATGTTCTTATTTTATAATTTAGTTCCCCTCTATAGGGGGAAATCACCTCTTTCTAGGGCCACACAAAGTGCTATAGTGTATTGAACTGATCAGCTGACCCTTTGTCTGTGAGTTGGATTCTTTCTAATTTTAGGCATGCCCTGAGGTTATCTGCCCACTGTTGGATTGAGGGGTTTCTTCAGCTAGCCAGTTTTGGGCAACTGATTTCCTACAATTGACAAGAGCCATAGAACAGAGATATAGGTCTTTCTTTAGGAGATATCTGGCTGGATCAGCTCCCATCAGCAGCGTTAAGGGGGACTTGGGTGGTCTAACCTCCATTACTCTGGACATAGTCTCGTGGACTCCAGCTCAAAAAGAGATTATTTTTGGACATGAGAGTACCATATGGAGGAAGAATCTGTCCTCCATCCAACATTTAGGACATTCTTTAGATTTATCAGGGGTAGCTCTGTGCAGCTTTGTTGTGGGAATGTACACTCAGTACAAAAAATTGTACTGAACCTGATAAAGTGTATTACTACTTGAGCAGGAAGCCAAATGCTTAACTGACCCCTCTTATTTTTTTGGCATGATAGCTGTGCCAGGGGCTTTTCCCTATTTTGCAATAAAGTCCTCATTGGGGGGTTGCTGCCCCCCAAGCAGTATTCCATAGTAGACTGATAATGGCTTAGTACAAGGTTATGGCCTAAATAATTTCTCCTCAAATGGGGAGCTGCTAGTGTGATCAGAGGCGGTTGAGTACAGTAGTGATACCTCATGACCCACTTGCAGATAAGTAAACAGATCTTCTGCCCCAAATGACACTCTTTTGCAGTTCTGAGAAGGTCAGCGGGGAGGAGGGGCAGCTGCAGAATAGGGTTGCTAGCTGCAAAATCAAGCAGACTCAATAGACCAAAATGGCCTTTTCTGCTGGCAAATTTCATATGTTTGGATGTTCGTAATCTGCCCCCTAGATATAACTGTCCCAGATAGTTCAGACCCTTTCCTCTCTGTCTTAAGATACCTTTATACAGTGGGGCAGTATACCCTGAGACCCCCCCCCAAGGTTGCACTAATGTCACCATAAATAGAGGTTCTTTGGGGAAACTTCAGGTTCTTGTGAAAGGCTAACCAAACCCTTAATGTATTTTGAGTGAAGGGATTACCAGCCTTTCCTGTTTCAATGGCTGTCAGATTGGGAGACAGCACTTCCCTCTTGATTTCACACCCCAGCTCTTCCTTCCCCAGAGTTAGCTAGGACAGCTCCTCCAGTCAACTCCCTGTTGGCAGAAAAGTCAGTTGAGATGCCCAATATTAATGTTTAAAGTGGGGGAGTCCTGCCCCATACTGCAAGGAAGTTGTAGGATTATTTTGTGTATTTGGGCTTTTTTCCCCTCCACAGCAATTTGTGTATAATGGAGTTCAAGTGCTTAAAGAATCTATCCGGAATATGAATGGAGAGAGCCTAGAACAAGTACAGACAGTTCGGCAAGAGAAATATTTTCACTATAGTAATTACCCTCAGCATGGAAAGAGGCAAGAAGCCCCATCTCTCACAGTCATCAGCCAGATTTGACTTGGAGAGGGCCATATGTTTTTCTGCAGTAGTAGACCCAGCTTGGCTAGAATAATAGCATCCAGGTAATTTATGCTGTCCACCATGGGGAGACCCATGGGACTGTGGCTTATTTGATCCATGCTTAGTTTCCATATGGGAATAATTTCACTATTCGACAAGTTGATGTTATGGCCTGAAAGTGACCCATACTCCACAAGCAATGCATGAACAATTTTTCAGACCTTCCATCTGCTTTTGCAGGTACAGTAACAGATCGTTGGCACAAAGTGCCATGTTGCACCCTCCCCAGCCCACTATACAGTGGTGATTTTGTATAACAACAGCAAGAGGTTCTAGGGTTAGGACATGCAGAAGGGGTGAGAGGAGGCAGCCCTGCCTCATTTCTCTACTAGGTGTAAAAGTGAGGGTGAGGGTGCCATTGAGCAATGTTTGTGCTGTAGGGGAGGAGTACAAGATTCTGGTCCATCTGATCCAATGGTCCTCAACTCCAAATCTCTGTGGGGTGTGAAACAGATACCCTGACTCCATGCAATTAAATGCTTTTTCAGAGTCTAGGGCAAGGACTGCTGCTCCATGAATACCTGCTCTCCTAGACCACCTATGGGTAACGTTAAATATTCTCTGGATGTTGTGCTTTCCCTGTCTTTCCTGCACAAACCCTCCCTGGTCAGGAAGTATGCAAGATGGTAAGATTCCTTCCTGCCTGTAGGCTATGAGTTTGGCCAAGATTTTGCAGACATCTGTTAATAGAGAGATGGGGCAGTATGATGCACAGAATGAGGCATCCTGGCCCTGTTTAGGAAGCATTGTGATGATTGCAGACCGCGGGGAGGGGGGTAAAGTTCCTCCTGCCAGACTGTCTTTGAACATATCACATAGTGGCTCACAGAGCAAATGAACAAAACTTTTAAAGGGAGGGTCCCCTCAGCCTTTTATTCTGTTTACTTGTATAGTTTGTAGGCATGACCAATGTTTGCCTCTGCTGCACCCTTCTAACTTCATCAGGATGTAAATGTAAATGAAGGTACTTAAGTATGGTGTAAAAACCTGCTTGACTTCATTGCAAAGGTCATGTTCCCACTCCAGGCTGGAGGGAATCCTACCATTTTGCATACATTCTGACCATGGAGGGTTGGAGGAGTCGTCAAGGGTATGACAACTGGGCTGCAATGCAAAAAAGTGCAAAATCATGAACTTGGAGCACAGAAACCCAAGGGTGGAGTATAAATTGGGAGGAGAGGTATTGCTGACCACAAAACACAAAAGAGAGACTTGGGGGTTATCATATCTGATAACCTAAAGGTATAGTAGCTAGACAGTCTGACAAGGCAGTCAGAAGAGCTAGTGAGATACTGGGGTGCATAGGGAGGAGTATCACCAGCAGGAAGAGGGATGTGGTGTTACCCCCATATAGATCACTGGCGAGACCTCACCTAGAGTATTGTGTCCAGTTCAGGAGACCTCATCCCTGGAAGGACAAAGAAAGAGTGGGAGTGGTCCAGAGGAGGGCAACCAAAATGGTGCAGGATCTGCACCAAAAGCCCTATGAGGAAAGAGCAAAGGACCTCAATATGTATACCCTGGAGGAAAGGAGGGAAAAGGGGAATATGTTAGAAACTTTCAAATACCTCATAAGTACAGTATGAATAAGGTTCAAGAGGGAAGCATTTTCAGAAAAAAAGATGCTCAAGGACAAGGGGTCATGTTATGAAGCTGGAGAGGGGTAGACTCAAGGGAGATGTGAGGAAGTACAGTCTACTGCACTTATACTGCCCGTGGCTATAGCAGGCAATCAGATTTAGTGGGCATTTCGCATTTTTCATTTGCCACTCACATTGAAAACAATGAAAAACACGCTCTTTATAGCATGCATTGCGCTCTATTTCAGGCATTTTGAAACAGTTCATGCAATTAACCTCAAGTAACCCCTATTATGTTCTGCTTGACACTGTGACACTGTGATTGCTGCTGATTAGAAAAAGCTTTTAAGCTGTGGCGCTGTGAGCTGCAAGCTCATTCACAGCTCATTCACACAGTTCTGCAGCAGTGTACAGTTAAACATATAATGGCATCAAAACGCAAAGCGCTGTCATTAAGCAGCAAGGTAGAGCTCTCTTAAAGAAAATTGATGAACTCCCTAAAATGAGTCAGAGAGACCTGGCTCAACACCTTGGTCTGACGAAGTCCATCATTGCAGACCTCCTCAGGCAGTGGGAGCAACTCATATGTGACTGGCATACAAATGCAAACCATGACTGCAAAAGAAAAAGAGAAGGGAAGGATGGAGAAGTTGAGGTGCTGCTACAATGGTGTAACAATTGACAAAATTAACAGTGACTCCCACATCCTAGCTATACCACGGCGCACCACCTCTATAGGCCAATCGTCATTCTCCTATAGGTTCCCTAAGCTCTGGAACTCAATGCCTCATCAAATCAAGCACTCCTCTTCCCTGTGGTCCATTTCAACCTCCCTCCTCAACTTTCTCTCTCCATCCTGCAGCTGCTCTTAATTTCCCCTCTGGCTCCTCACTCCTCCTAATCTCCTTTCTGGCTTCCCCATCCCCTTTCCCAGCCTAGCACTTAACGTGAGGAGAAACCAATGTACTTTATTGCACTTCTTGTCCGCATTGTATGTATTAAGTCTGCAGTGCTGTTGATTTGCTCCTCTTGCATCAAATCCTAGTGTTTATCCAATGCAACTAACTGATGTAATTTTTACTCTGTTGCTTCTGTTTTGTATTACCTTTGGAAATGTGTTGTTGATTATTGCCTATATACTTTTCTATAATACTGCATAGAAATGTGCTTTTGATTACTGCACTCCCACGTTCCCCTTCCCCCAGGACGCTCCGTGAGACAAGCAATTTTATATTGTTCAGTGTGCCTTTCCTGGTGAAACTTTTCAATAAATAAAAATAAATAAAAAAATAATGCTCATGGGTGAGATGCCCTGATCAGTGTCCCTTTGCTGTTGCAGAAGGAAAAGGAGCTTGCTAATGCATTGGAGCACCCTGACTTTACTCCTTCTGAAGGGTGGCTCCAAAGATGGAAAGCCCGGCACAACACTGGCTTCCTGGGCACTGGGCACATGATGAAAAGAGAAATGCCGACTCAGCCAGTGCTAATCACTTGGTCTCTGATGTGCTGCCCAGATTGCTATCTTCTTTTGCCCCCATAACATTTTCAACTGTGATGAAACTGGATTGCTTTTTAGATACATCAGTTAGGGAACTCTGGCATTCAAAACAGAGGCACTGCTTGGGCAAAAGAAGATGAAAGAAAGAGTCTCTGTGCTTGCTTGTTGTAACATGGATAGCACAGAGAAAAGTGAGCTTGTAGTTGTGGGGAAGTTAGCTGTTTCTGAGGTGTCAACCATCTAATGGGGGTTTAGCATTGCTGTGGTGGCAAGGGTACTTCTGGGCATATAAGCTTAAACAAGGGTCCACTTAGTTTCTCTGGAATGATATGGAATGATAAAGCCGATACACCCTTGTGGGATAAGGTAGGAAAAGAATTAGTTGCCTCCCCAGACCTACCTGACATTTTTTGTCACCACCCCTACTCACCTTGCAAACCATCCAGTACTTCAAGTTTCAGTACTAGTATGTAAAAAGTTTAATTGTCTCAAAAAAGTCGAATTTGTGCCTTTAAAACTTATGCCTCTATGGGGGAACCCCTTAATTACTCCTAATGATAAAATTCTAAAAGATATAGGGTGGAGAAGTAAAGGTATTAAAGTACTGGTTGATCTTTTAGACACTGATAACAGATTATCCTCCTTTGAGAATCTTAGAAATAAATTTCAAGTTAAATAAGAGTGATTTTGTATGTATTTACAAATAAGGAGTTTTCTCTGTGGAAAATTCTTAGATCCTAACTATATGCTTCCCCCTACTTTGGAGTGGGACACATTGTTGAAGTTAACTAATCTTCCTAAAGGTTTTAATTTAATTTTAATTTAATTTATAAATTGTTAAATGAGGTAGATGACTCTCTGACAGAACATGCAAGACTTAAATGGCAGGAAGATTTAGGACAAGTAATCCCAACTTCAGTTTGGAACAAGGTGTGGGTAAATGCCTCTAAAGCATCCAAAGAAGTAAAGGGGAGATTAATATAGTTCAAAATGTTGCACACTTATTATTACTCCCCCAGACAATTGTTTAATTTAGGGCTGAGTGACAGTGATCACTGTTGGAGATGCGGGATGCCTGATGCATGGCTGACACGTTTGCTTTGGTTCTGCACAGCGGTACTGGATCGCTGGCAACAAACGTGTGCCTGGTGTCAAACCATACTAGGTCTCCCTATCCCCCTTTCTCTGCTGATATTTATCATTGGTGATGTTAGCATGTTTAAAGACATACCAAAATTAAAGAAAGTATGGGTCATGTCAGTAGCATTAGCTTTTAAAAGACTTCTCCTTAGAAACTGGAAGGAACTAACTGTACCCTTTCTGCAACAATGCCTAAATTCTCTGGAAGGGGTAGCAAATAATGAAAGGATCTGTTACTCAATAATTGATAAAAATTATGTATTTTTGGATATATGGGGTGTGTTTCTAAGCTACTGCTCTACAGGAAGCATATAATGATAAATAAATTCCTGTTATTTTGTTTTAATGTAGTTGATAGATTGACTCTCTTACTATATATACATCTTTATAAAGTTAAAACGTATAGCTTGATCAAACTTGATGACTAATCTGTTTGTATTGTAATGTGCTTGGAACCCTCTTTAATATATTTTGTGACTTATCAGTATGTAATTCTGTACTAAAGTAGTGTATTGTTTAATAGAAAATTTCAATAAACTTTAACTAAAAAAAACAAGCATCTTTCTGTGTACTATAGGGCAAAGAAGTCTGCCTGGATGACTTCTGACATTTTCACCGAATGTCTACCCTTATGGGACCGTAAACTAAGAGGGAGAAAGATTGCAGTGATTCACGATCATTTTTCAGGTCACCCTGCAGTCCCTGGTTTGTGCAACATTAAGTTAGTGTTTCTCCCACCTAACACAACTTGCATTCTTCAGCCACTTGACATGGGCATAATTTACAAACGAAAACAACACTATTTCAGAGCCATGCGCAAATGGGTGCTGGATGAAATTGACACTGATTCCAAACTGTCAGCAGCCATGTGTGTATGTAAGATAAACTTACTAGACACAGTTAAGATGCTAAAAGAAGCCTGGGATTGTGTTACACAGGCTGCAACGAAAACAGCTCATCCACTGAATGAGGGTGCTAGAGTCGAAAACTAGGAAGAACAAACAAAACTCAGCACTCCTCAGCTAGGCGTACAAAATGGGCATAATTTATTAAAGTAAAGCAGATGCCACAATAAGCCATAAACTCAATAATGCAAGAAACTCCCTTACACAGCAGACTATCCAGAGGTGCTTCCATAAAGCTGAATTCCTCATCAACGATGACCACGGTGACCACTGGGAAAGAACTTCTAGTGTCCTCATTCAGCCTGCAATTGACATTTACACTGCTGAAGAAAGCTACCAGCACCTGATGGAATGACAGCCCAGGGGTTGGATGCCTTGTGTCGCCTAGGTGATGGTGAGGAAGAGCCAGGCATGGATGACATCAGTGAGGTGATTGGATCAATGTGTGGTGACACTGTACCGGAGGAAGAAGAGGATGATGATGAGGATCAGGAAGATGAAAAAGTAATGCCAACTGATATGAAAAGTGCACTGCTGATGCTATGATGCACCATGGGACAACACCAAGAAATTCTGCCTGACTGGGGTGCTCTCACAGCAGAGGAGAAAGTGTGGGCTCCCTTCTGTAAAAAAACAGTGCATCAAATGAAGATTTGTGACTTCTTCATGAAAGAGGCAAGAGACTTTGATATCTGAATATTGCCCAGTGTACTGCAATGTGATGTTTACTGTTTATTGTTTATTGGTACAAATGACAACGTTTGCAGTGTATGTGTAATCGGTGTTGGGTACTGGGCTGTTTTGGGGTTTCTGGGTTGATTTTTAATAAATATATCAAACACACCTTTGTTTTGCACTCGCTTTTAGTTACACTGACCATCTCGTATAACAGCCATTTTTACTTTACACCAAGATGCCCGCTGTAAGCGGAGTGGACTGTATTTCTTCACAGAGTGGGTGGTGGATGCCTGGAACAACCTCTCAGTGGAGGTGGCGGGAAACAAAAACTGTAACGGGGTTCAAGAAAGCATGGGATATGCATAAAGGAAACTTAGAGATGAGACGGGGGGGGGGATAAGCCGGAGATCAAGTAGAGTCTGCGGTGATACAGTAGGTAGGGAAAAATGGGCAGGCTAGGTGGGCCTTATCTGCTGTTAAATTCTATGTTTCACTCATATAAGGCATCCTGGAATTTTATGAGGTTTTGGTGCAAAAGCCTGTAGTAGTTATAGTGTATTAGTGCTGTTACTGTGCTCTGCAGTCCCTATGTTCTTGTCTTATGCTGGCCATGGAACTTTACAAGGCATAGTAAGTGCCCTGATGTTTTCTGTAGTTTAAAGTGTATCTAAGTTAGAAAAAAAATGCTTTTAGAGAATACAGGAACTTCACAAGACATGTAACAGAACTGAATGCGATAGAAAGAATACTTAGAATGGCAGAAAAAGGGGAGATATTACTGATGGGTGATCTGAATATGCCAGATGTTAACTGGAATGCAGTTGCAGCAGCCACTTCAAAGAGTGGGGTTATTCTAGATGCCCTACAAGTGGCATGCCTTAGACAACTAGTATTGGAGCCCACTCGAGAGGGAGCAATCTTAGACCTGGTTCTCTCAAATGGAGATGAAAAGAGGATCACAGATGTAGAAGTGGGTAGCCATCTGGGAACTAGCAACCATCGAACAGTATGGTTTACAATAAACACAGCAATAGAGTCAAGCCATACAAAGGCAAAGGTACTGGACTTTAGGAGGGCTGACTTTGCTAAAATGGGTGAGTGCCTAAGAATGCACTAGCAAATGGGCAGGAAGGAGGTGGAAGAACAATGGGGAATAATAAAACTGCCATCACAGAGGTAACAAGCCTTTGTGTGAAGCAAATTAACAAAATGAACGATGTAAGAAACCACTATGGTTCTCAAAGGAAGTGGCAGTGAAGGTTCAAGAGAAAAAGAAAGCATTCAGGAAGCACAAGGAATCACAGAAGGAGCAGACAGGGAACTGTATCAGTTAAAGCAAAGGAAGCTGGGAAGGCAGTCAGAACAGCAAAGGCCCAAATCGAGGAAAAGATAGCCAACTCAGTTAAGAAGGGATAAAACCTTTATAGGTACATCATGGAGCAAGAAAGACCAAGAGAGGGCTAGTGAGGCTTAATAAAGAGGAGGGAGGGTGCAGAGGGGTGACTGTTAAAGGCAGAGATACTAAACAAATATTTTTGCTCAGTATTTACAAGGGAAGTGGGGGAGGTACCTAAAACAAACAGTAGAAACACTCTGGATACAGAAGTTGATACCAGCCCATTTACAGAAGAAAGGGTTCTGAAAGAACTCTTAAAACTGAAGGTGGACAAAGCAATGGAACCTGATGGGATTCATCCTAGAATTCTAAAAGAACTAAGGGTAGAACCAGTGACCCCACTGACTACCCTCTTTAACAAATCATGGGAGGATGCGGTGGTACCTGAGGACTGGAGGAGGGCAGATGTGATTCCCCTTCACAAAAGTGGGAGCAAGGCAGAAGCAGAAAACTACAGACCTGTTAGTTTAACCTCAGTGGTAGGGAAAATGATGGAATCACTTCTGAAGGAAAGAATTGTTGAGTATCTAGAGGCCAGAGGGGCTCAGGACCCAAGGCAGCATGGATTCACAGCAGGAAGGTCATGCCAGACAAATCTGATAGATTTCTTTGACTGGGTGACCAAAGTAGTAGATCAGGAGGGGCTGTGGATATGGCCTACCTAGACTTTAGCAAGGCATTTGACACAGTCCCACAAAAGATTAATATACAAGTTAGCCAGCCTGGGAGTGGGTCCCAAGATGACAGCCTGGGTAAAGAATTGGCTGGAGAATAGGACACAGAGAGTAATAGTAAATGGAGTCCACTCTGAAGAAAGGGGGTTACTAGTGGGGTACCGCAGGGTTCAGTAGTGGACCGGTCCTCTTCAATGTCTTTATAAGACATTGCAGAGGGACTGGAAGGAAAAGTATTTCTCTTTGCAGATGACACAAGATCTGCAACAGAGTTGATGCACAAGGTGGGGTGGAAAGGATGAGAAGGGACTTGTGAAGGTTAGAGGAATGGTCAAATGTATGGCAGCTTAGATTCAATGCTAGAAGTGCAAGGTAATGCACCTGGGAAACAAAAACCAGGAAGAGTACACAATGGGGGTGAGATACTAACAACAACAAAATGGAAAGAGACCTGGGGGTAGTCATCACAGATGACCTAAAGGTGGGCAAGCAATGTGAGAGGGCAGCAAGGAGGGCTGGGGGATACTGGGATGCATAGAGAGGCATCACCAGTAGAAAACAGGAAGTTATTATCCCTCTGTACAGACAGTTGGTGAGACCCCATCTGGAATACTGCATGCAGTTCTGGAGACACAATCTCCGCAAGGACATAGACAGGATGGAGGCTGTCCAGAGGAGGGCAACTAAAATGGTGCTGGGTCTGCACTGGAAGACATGAAGAGAGACTTAAGAAGCTGAATATGTATAGCCTCGAGGAAAGGAGGGAGAGGGGGGACATGATAGAAACTTTCAAGTATCTCAAGTGAATCAACAAAGTCCAAGAGGGTAGCATCTTTTAAAAAAGAGTGTGCAAGAACAAGGGGCACAATTTGAAGATAGAAGGGGGGCTCATAGGTAATTTAAGGAAGTATTTTTTCACAGAGAGGGTTGTGGAAGCATGGAACGGACTTCCGGAGGAGGTTGTGGAGTCAAAAACAGTGGTGGAATTCAAGCATGCATGGGACAGTCATAAGGCAATTCTAGGGGGTTGGGGTAGGAAGAAGTAGGCTGCTGGTTAACTAGGATCTGCAGCTTATCCAATAGGTAGGGAAATGGGCAGACTGGGTGGGCCAAGCGGTCCTTATCTGCCGTCAAAATCTATGTTTCAATGTTTCTATAACTTCTGCTGGGTTCTTGTGCAGGTATGCATTATCAACTCCCATGATGCCTTGCATGAGTGGGGTCATGACCTTTGCAATGGAGACAAACAGGTTTTCACACCAGGGAAAAATGGAGTGAACCAACTTCATTTATATTTAAATTAGGGTGAAATTAGGGGGGATGCAAGAGAGGGAATCATTGCTCATAGAAACATAGAAACATAGACTTTGACGGCAGAAAAGGACCACTTGGCCCACCCAGTCTGCCCATTTGCTCATGCCTACAAACTATACAGGTATACAGAAAATAGGCTGAAGGGACTTTTCATTTAAAGAAGTCTATTGGTAGGCCATCTGGTCCTGGGTCTTCCCCACCCTTGAGCCCCTGGATTGCTTGGCAAATGTCCTTACTGTCTAGTGGCTTATCCAATGACAGGGAGGTTTCTGCATCTATAGGGTGTATGCTTGCCCTCTGGAAGTAGACTAGCTGGTTCAAGAAGGTAAAACTTCAGTAGTACAGAACTTGGTACAGAAATAATTAAAAAGTTATCCCTTTCCCTCACTATCCACCACAATCTCCTTTTGCCATTTTTGATGTATTCAATGCCCCTCTCCCCCCCCTTCTCTTGGGCAGCAATGCCAGCAGTTTCCCACCACTGTCCCCCATCAAAGTAGCTCCTTGTTTGGCCTAAAAGAATAGCTCTCTCCACTTTGGAAGGCTTATTGCATTATACCACCACAATTCAAGCATCTTAATACATGCAAAGCTTCATGGCCCTCCAAGCAGTACAATGTTTCGATGCCTGGTCACATCTTGATCACATAGGTGGGAGGGCATCTACATGGAAGTTTGATTTTGTGTTGTAAAAGACCAAACTCTTAAAAGGAAATATTTATGAGCAGTGCTCCACATAGTTCTAAAGCCCATGCAAAACTATTTTAAATGAGATATTGGGAATACTAGTAGCAGGCAGCAGTCCAGAACTAACCCTAAGTCTGCCCTGTATTGATAACTATTTTTGGAACATTGTGACATCACACATGGTAAACCTTGGCCTACCTACACTGTAGTTAGGCACAGCTCTATCCCCATGCCATCACAACATTCCAAAATGATGGCAGTGTGGTAACAAATTAGGGCAGACTAACACAGGGATATTTAAGGACTTCTGCCAGCTACAGGTAAGCCCAATACCTCATTTAATCAAGTTTTTCTTGGATTTTAAAACTATGAAGGATACTGTTCATAAATATTCCCTTTTAGGGTTTTGACCTTTAGTGGCACAAAGTTAAAGATCCATGTAGATGCCCTCTCGCCTAAGCCCCTCCTTCATCTTATTTAATGCTTATTTGTGTGGATTGTTGACGCACGGCATGTACAGTGATCCCACTGCCTATGACCTTTATTTGCTTACCTGCTGTATAAGCAAGTGTTCTTCACTGCTGCCATGAACCACTGTACCTTATACTGCATGGTAGAACATTGTTGCTAATGGAAACCCCTCAGTGGAATTTCCTTGTTGTGCTGCACTAGCTACATCATCATGCTGTTATATCACTACTGAAGCACAACAGAAATGAGCGATCCCATATGTCTGCCTTTTAAAAATTGTGGCTCAGATCGCTGACACTCACACATACAAGACAGTGTCAGCGATCACAACAGCCACATTATTCTTTTTATTTACATTGCTGTTCCACTTGTGCTTGGCATTCGAGGAACCACACAGTTAAGCTATCATGGTAAAGACTCCGTTTCTGTGTTTTTGGGTGTCATACACTATAAAATAATGTGTATGGCTCTCCATGCACAGACAAGGCTGAATCTGAATGTCAAGGTCCGTTGCAACCTGGGGACCTCTCAAGCTGCACTCTTGAAGTCTCTGGTTGCCACAGCAATCTCTCAATTTAGACACAACCTTGTTGTGTATGGAGGATCATACACAATCCTCTACGTGATGTGTAAATATATTGCATTGGTGTATCCTTGTGGTACTAGCACTTGCATAATCTATTGTACTGTGCTGTAAATTAAGCACTTTTTGTACTCTGCTGTGCCATGAGACTCTGTATCTCATAGGGCCATCTTGCCATCTATTCGATATAAATTTCAAATAAATAAAAAAGTCACTGAATAAAGAATTTTTATTACTGCACTATTTGACTTAGCCTTGAAGTTTATTGGTGTCCTGGCATATCAAAACTTGGCTCCCTGAGGTTCCACCTATACAGTGTGCTGGTGGCAGTGTGCCTGATCATTAGGGCGCCACGTCCCAGTGTTGCCATCCCACCTTTTTGTGGGGGGTGGACTGCCCCCCCGTGCCCCCCTTTCTAAATATTCTAACTCTTGGGGGGGGGTGGATCTCAGGCAGGGGGTGGCAAACTCCACAATGTGGCACTCTAATGATGGGTACACTGCCACTGGTGCACAGATGGTCAGAAAAGGCTCCTTGAGAATGGAGGTGATAGAGTGTTGCTCAGAATCTTGATCAACAGGCCAATGACCCACCTTAGGACTACAGTGTAGGGCTTCAAACAGGCATGGGATAGGCATAAGGGAGCAATACAGATGAATATGAATAGATATGCCATTGACAGAGTAAAGGCCTATGGCACATTCATAAGGTAGAAAAATGTACAGACTAGATGGGCCTTGCGGTCCTTATCTGCCGTCAACTCTATGTTTCTGGGTTTAAGTCTTGAAGCAAATCACAGTATAAAGACTAACCAAGACATTTTTGGAACAGAGCTGCTATTGTTTACTAATATTTAATATTTCTAGGGGGTGAAAAAGCTCCTTTCAGTCTGTTTTTATTACCCTTTTCATGTACCCCTGTACCTTGGGTTACTGTGGTTGCACGTAACCTCTAGTCAGGACTAGAGAGTGGCTAGCAAGCAGCTGGTAATCTATGGTCACCCAGCAGGATTTGATTGAACATCAGTATCTCACACCCTCCATCCTGGACTTTATGCACCTCACCTCTGGGACTTGTCAGGCCCTCTGCCAGCTCCAGGACAGGACACTTCAATCCACACCAGAACCTGGGTCTCTCAGATGGCACTATGGAGAGCTGTCTGAGCATCAGAGAGCTGGTCTTTTTATTACCAGTTTTTCATAGCTACAAGCCACTTAAAAAGAGGAACGTTCATGTACAGTAGCCAAGTTAGTTTGAATGTCCATGAAATAGTCTCTAAGATGAAGTATTTAGCTTAACTATAGTTGAAAATAACCCAAAAATATGCATGACATAATCTGTTCAATATTAATATTACATTGACACAGTTTAATGCAGCATTGTGATGTCATTGAGGAACAAGCTATGCCTGTTTACATGAATATTTATAATCTTTATACAATTTATATTACATACATAATATAAAGGGAATATTAAAACATGAATTTCAGAAGGGTGCTTATGAACAGATGATAAGGAATTAAAGTAAAATAAAAATGAAAGAAAAAAATGTTTCTAATATTAATAAAATTAAATAAACAGATCTGTTTCCCATCATCATGTAAAAGCACCTGGAAAGTCCAATTAATTCAGGGGAATTTCCATATAATTGGTAAATACTTTGCAAAATTATTCTTGATACTAGGGAGTCACTTCTTATTCCTGTATCAGGGAGTTATTTCTTATCACTATATCATAAATATACAGTGATTCAACTGAATCAGATTCAATTCGCCATTACTCATTTGGCTACTGGTTAAATAACACAAAACAAACCTATTTCACCTGAAAGAAAAATAGTAAAGAGATCCAAACTGAGTGTTTATAAAACCTAAATAGATAAAAAACAGAGAGAGAGTCAAATGTTAATGCATTCATAACAGCAAGAAACATCTCTAAGACTTAAAGACAACATTCACCCTTTCTTAATGGCTAGTTCTAAAAAAGAAAAATATTCAGAGTAAAATAATTAACTACTCTATTAATGCAAAACTTCCTCATCCATATTTTAAACAAAATGCTTTCCTTGAACTTGTTAGAAAGATTCTCATAAGATACCAATATATTACATTTTTCATAATATTTTAGTTTTTACCCCTTCTTTTGTATTCCTTTGCAAATATAATAAAATAAATAGATCCTGTTTTAAGGGGTAACTGTTTCATGTAGCAACATATCGTGTAGTGTAGAGAGCCCATACACAGTTATTCTTATACCGAGTGGTTACTATGACAATGAGGACCTCAAGAGTGAAGCTCAAGAGATCCAACTGTCATCATGGTAGCCATGAGATTTAAGAATAGAAATGTTGTGTATTTGGGCTATCATACACTATTCTATATAGTGTATGGTCCCAAAATATACAATTGCTTACTTTTTCTTGTTCGAACAGACAGTCTCTGCTATTTGTGACCCACAGTTCATGGCCATCCACCCGCCAGCGAGCTTGCACATATGATGTTTCAGCCACCCTGTCTTATGAACAGCATCGATGTGGGCAGTTGCAGTGCAATGTAACTACTAACAAAAAATTGTTCTGTGTTAGTAGCTACAGTATGTCACTACTGTAGCAGAATAACTTTTTACAGTGTCTGGATCTTCATACACAACAACGTTCCACCATGCACTATATATAGGATAGCATATGAGAGCCCATACACAACAATGCTATTCTTATACTGAGTGCTTACCATGATGATGAGAACCTCGAGAGCAAAGCTTGAGAGATTCCACTGTCCTCATGGTAACCACGAGGTTTAAGAATAACAATGTTGTGTATTTGGGCTATCATACACTATTCTATATAGCGAATGGTCCCCCAAAAAACAATCACTTAAATTTTCTTGCTCAAGCAGTCAGTCTCTGCTGTCTGCAACCCATACTTCTTGGCCATGCACCCACCAGCCAGATTGCGCACGCACACGACACTTCAACCACCCCCTGTCCTATGAACAGTGCTGATGGGGGTGGTTGAATTGTGACGTAGCTAACGCAGAACGAAAAGTCATTCTGCATTAGTAGCTACATCACTACTGCAGCAGAACAACTTTTTACAGTGTATGGATCTCCATTCATAACGATGTTCCACCACACACTATAAAATAGTCTTTAATCAACGGTTATGGTTTCAATCAGTACAGTCTCTGGAGGGTTCTAGGATTTCTAATTTGGGTTCTTGTTAGTGTCTTCAACTTTCTTTAGCTTTTTCTTCATGTACATCCTGAGTAGAATTTTTATTTTCTTCAGCTGAGAGTAGAGATGTATCAAAATTAAATTCTGCTGGCGAAGGGAATGCGAAGTGGCCACTTCATGTTGTCACTCCGCTACACGGAGTGACCAGTAGGAAAGGCTCACTTCACCTTGTAATTATTACTTTGCATTGTCATTCAACCTTAATGCGAAGTAAGGCGGAGTGGCAACAATATTGGCAGGCCCCCAGTGGCCCCGCACACAGTCACCAGAATTAATGTGCATCCCCAAAATGCTACTGTCTTGTGTCCAGAAAACTCCCCAGTGCTGATGAAGTGAAATGAGACCACAACAAGAAATACAAAGTCTCCCAGAATTAATGGCACACTTAGTCATGCACGCAGTGGACATGGTCACATCACACACAGACACCAGAATTAATGTGCATACCCAAAATGCTACTGTCTTGTGTCCAGAAAATTCCCCAGTGCTAACGAAGTGAAATGAGAGCGTAACAAGAAATGCAAAGTCTCCCAGTAATAGTGGTGCACTCCGTCATGCGAGCAGTGGCCACATACAGTCACCAAAATTAATTTGTGCATCCCCAAAATGCTACTGTCTTGTGTCAAGAAAGTTCCCCAGTGCTGGCTAAGTGAAATGAGAGGGTAACAAAAAATGCAAAGTCTCCCAGAATTAATGGCACACTCAGTCATGCGCACAGTGGTCACAGACAGTCACCAAAATTAATTTGCATCCCCAAAATGCTACTGTCTTGAGTCCAGAAAATTCACCAGTGCTGACAAAGTGAAATGAGAGCATAACAAGAAATGCAAAGTCTCCCACTGGTGTACTGCAAATGCACAGACAGATTAAGACTGCACTGAGCACTCAAGAGATGCAGAGTCAGATGCAAAGGCACAACAACACCTAACCAGTGCTCACAAGTCACAAATCCAAATCTGGAAAAGAATATCTTTTGCTGGTTTGGGGGGGGGGGGTAGTGCATGGCAGTAACAGTCCACTACCAGTAAAGATACCACAAAGCAGTATAAAAAATTCATGCAGGTGCGGTGGATAGCAGGTTCACACTGCTACAATTACTCTGGCACAATAAAAGTTGTCTGATTTAATGGTACGCATCGCACACACACTCACACGCACACACACTACAAGTATTGTGTAGCAAATTGAAAACCTTTAGCAATGTAACCAAATGTTTTAAACAAACTGAAATTATACACTGCTGCACCACTACAATTAGCACAAAAATGTTAAGAATTACTGAAATTATTACTGTGTGTACATTAGCAAAATTATACAAGAAAAATATAACCAAAACAGAAAGACTGCCTTTTTCTCCCAGTTAATCTACCTACACCACAGATACGCCCCTCCCCCAAAGCACACTTCACAGTACACAGACTGACTCTTCTAAATTAACATTCAAAATCCACATGCAAACAATAAACACTTGATGATATGAGCACAGGAGGGTTTCCTACAATCGATGCGCTAAATTTTGAGCAAAAAAATGGCTCAAAAAGGCTTTTTTAACAGCTTATAGAGGATTTGAATCACAGAGCTGTGAGAGGAAGCTGTCTCCATCTTCCACTACACACACTACACAGAACTGAGGCTGTGCAGAACAATCTAGAGCCCATGTGACCTGCAATCCCATGAAGCACTGCAAATTCGCCTTGCAGCTCAATAACAAGGTGAAGTGATGCGAAGTACATTGATTTCAATGTACTTCGCCTTAAAACTGGTGGAGAAGTGGTTTGGGGAAGGTGGAATAATGCAAAGTTGGTTTCAATGTACTTCGCATTCCCCATTATGATGCAAAGTACTCTGCTTAGCGTTGCGGAATGCTTCGAGGATTCTGAGTTACTACGCAAATCACTCTGTGGAGCGAATTTCGGCCACTTCGCCTAGCTCTAGCTGAGAGTTCCTCTAAATGTTTCAAAATTCTTGCTTCCAAAGAGACAAGAGGGGAACAGTCTTGGGAGTAGGAGATACAGTAGTTATAACAGAGTTTGAATCAAGTGAGTCCTCTTCTGTTAATACAGATTCTGAACCTTCCTGATTCTGAACCTTCCTGATCCATTTCATTCCATCTGGTCACATCTGTAATGAAGTTTTTAAGCAGGATTTTCATCTTTTAGTATCACTCTTGCCTTACATGAAGATAATATTGGCAGTTCTACATTTTGGTAAGCTTGAGTTTGAGGATAAACATCAGGATAAATATATAATTTTGAATTTTTAAACATAATAGCCCCTTTAGATCTACCTTGATGGATAAGAATTTCCTTTAGGGTTACCACCTGTCCCTATTTTCGCAGGACAGTCCTGATTTGGGCAGCTGTGTCCTGCGAAAAAACATGAAAAATACTAAATGTCCTGATATTATAGTAGAAAAAAATATTTTCAGACTTTCCTCTAAATGTTGCAAAAACTATAGTACCCTAACTAAAATACCTTAAAATGATAAGAAACACTAGGGAACACCTAAAAAAACTGCAACACTTAGTCTTAATTCTGATTATTTAGAGAAAAAATTTGTTGTGTTGGTTGAGATTACATATTGTCCTGCAAAAAATCATGCTTCAGTAAGAAATGTCCCACTTTGGGCTTCTTAAAAGGTGGTAACCCTAATTTCCTTATCTTGGTCTAATGAAAAAGAAAGCACAATCATAGGTCTTTTTTCACTTTTTTTGTTGTAGTGTGAATTTTCAGTCAAATCTGAAAGGAATTATAACTGAAGGGATCCTGTTTATTGGAAGGGAAATGCTTTCTTTGAGATCCAAAGGCAACCTCTCTCTTTTTTTTTATATAATATTACTTTTTCTGTTGCAATAAGAATGAACATGGATTTGAGCCAATTACAGCTAGCATGAACACTGTCAACGTCTTAATTCATTAATGTTTAAAGAAAAAAAGAGGAGAGAAAAGAAGAACAGAGAAAGGAGGGAAAAGGTCAATACATTTACAAAAGGGCAAGAGACGAGACTTAACTGTTTGGTACAGCTTCCCAAATGATTCTTGCTGTAAGGACCAAGGGCTATGGGCATTCTACTATGGCAAACAATAGAGCATAAATGTGTCAGTCTTTCACAGCCCAAAACAGTGACTGCATATATAAGAATAGCTGAAACAGTCTGTGCTGATGATATATCAAATGCACATTCTATCAAAAGCCCTGGACCATCTCAGGAAGGACTGTTTATTGTCTAAACATAAATTATAGCCGATGACCTCTCCTTTGATTGCATGGATACAATTTGTATTTTACTTTTTATCATAATTATGTGGAATGAAATGTGTCTTCCATGTACTTGTACTTCTATATTCTTAATAAAAACTACAAAATAAAAACAAATCTAGAAGAAATTCTATAGGCTTTGGCTATTCAAGAAGTTAAATTGAATTGTTCAGACAACATCTTCACCAAGTCCCATATTGAGGTTTTTCCATGCGCTTCAAGATAAGGCATACCAATTATCTGAAGATTATGCTGTCTGATGTTGTTCTCTAAGGATTCAGTTTTACTTGCTTGGAAAAGGTTGTCCCTTAGCAATGAGGAAGAAAGGGCTTTGTGTGTCTTCATGTGTTGCTTTGTCTGGACATCATCTGTGGCTAGGTCTTTTAAAGCTTGTTCCATCGTCTCCGTCAGGCTTCAATCTTGCCTGTTTTGAAGTTTACTCTCAATTGAACAGATAGCTTTGGCTAGTGTTTTGAGGGTCTTAGCAACATCATCAGAAGCTGCTATCTTAGGCCGGACCCTCGGTGCAGTGGTAGCACTATGACTCACAACACTGATGACCTGAGTTTGGTAATGAGTTTGAGTAGTCAGGGACTGGCTAGAGGGAGGAGGATTGAGCATCTTGGGGGATGCTGTCCTTCTCTGAGGAAGGTGGGTCACCATCCTCGTTGTGATACTGCCACCCGTGTGACCATGGGTGTCAGTGCAGCCAAGGGCACTGTAAGAGGAAAGGACACAGGTCGGGGGTCTGGTGCAACAGCAGGCAACAGTGTTCACATGCACCTTGGACCTCATGTGTGTGCCTGTGTCCCTTGGGGCTGTGAGAAATACAGGAAAGACTAATTTGCTGAGACAAATGATTGCCCAAGTAGACCAAAGATGAACTAACCCAGAAATCCTCAGCTACCAGCCTGATGAGTATCATACAGGTAGGAGGGAAGAACTTCCCTTCTTCCTTGCCCCATGGGGTCTGAAACTAGAGCAGCATGGAAGTGGGTAGCTGGAGGGGTTCAGTGTACAGCAGAGTCAGGCACCTTATCGACTCTAAGGGAAAGTTGAGGCAATGGCATAGAAGGTGGCTGTGAAAACAGAGCATTAAAAAAATTGTTATCTTACTATCCAACTCTCCCTCCTCTTTGGTTTCTTTCTATTGCACAAGGTCAACAGGTCTATCAGGCAGTCTTTTCCCTCTAGTGGGACTGAGAGCTTTTGGTATGGCCCTGGTCCCTCCCAGTGGAGTCACTCCTACTGTACGACAATCCGTGGGCCACTGAATCAGAACTTTTTCTATAGGTCCAGTATAGGCCTTCTTGTCTGGGTTTTGTTGCTCTGTGGGGGAGACACTTTTGTTCCTTTTTTTGTGAGGTTTGCAAAAGCCATGTTCTCAAGGTTGATCAACTACATATCATTGAAACCAAAGGCAACAGTTGCTAAATGGTTAGTTGGCATTACCAAAAATCTTTATCAGAGATACTTTTTAAAGCTTGAGCTGCCAAACTCCAGATTAACAAAGCAGTCAAAACAGTTCAAGCTGGAGCAAATGAGACAGAAGCAAAGTGGTAGAAGGGCAACACAGCAAATGGCAAAAACCCGAAAGTTTAAAGTGTTCATCTTGGGCTTTCACAGCTTTGAAGACCTGCAACTCGAAGATACATGTAGTCAAACACAGTTTCTTTCTGCATGACATCACATGGTTATATAAAGTAGTGACAATGTCATATTAATGTAACCAGCCTCTATCTTCTTCTAAACTCGAGGCAGATTATGAGGAAGCATTTGAAGGGTTAATCTGGTCCCTAAGAGTTGTTTTCTGTTGAAACTCAGCTGGAGACAGAGCACCTAGGTGTTTGTGTCCTTGTGACTTCTGGTTTACTATGTGGGCCTAGGCACGAATATTCATGGTTCGTCCCTTCCCCATTTGTCCTATAAAGGGAGGAGGCTAGCTGGGCCCAGGGGAGTTAGACCTTTAGATCTTAGTCAGCAGTGGAGATTTAGGTGCCTTTTTGGAATACCCCTGGAGAAGAAATGGAGAGACATGATTCTTTGAGAAGCTCTGCTTCTCCTTGCCCCTCCAGGGGTGGGATGAGGTCCTCCAACAGCAACCCAGGAGGAAAGATCCCTTGTAATCTTGCTCCCATATGGCATACCACATGACCCCCAATGAGAGCTACTTGGGAGTAGTGGTGGGTCTCCTCTCAAAGGAGGTCACTGAGGTCCACATGGATCCACTCCCAGATCAGAAGCAGTGAGCACAGTGGGTGTACACCTCCAAGAACCCTCAGGTAACCAAGCGGTGGCAATGTATGTTGAGCACAGCTCTGGAAGGTCATGCAGTGTGCTTGCTATGGTACTGGGTAAGTGCCAGAGCAGAGTGCCTGATATATAGTTGGGGTCAGCCAAAGGTTGCGAAAGGTCAATAGGACCAAGGTAGCAGGATGCATTTGCGGTTTATGCAAAGGCTGAACCAACTGTCTGGGAGCTATAAGCTAGTTCTAGTTGCCACCTAGAGTGTCACCACCTGCCATTCTACTAAATAGCAGGCATTGTAGACACCCAGGGTAGTGTTTCACCCTACATGGTAAGAGTGCCAATGTGTGAAGTCTTATGCGGTAGCCCCCATGAGATACCTAAGGGTAAACAATAATAATAATACATTTATTTATAAAGCGCCTTTCTGATTATCAAGGCACTATACAAAATAGAACAACACAGATAATAAAATTCAATATAAAACACAATAAAATCACAATATAATCAACAATTTCAAATAAAATCAGTTTTCCAAATAGGCTATTTGACAAAAATGGATTTTTAAGCCCCACTTAAATTCCTCCACGGAGGTGCACTCCCATAACCGGCATGGTAGAGAATTCCAAAGAGTGGGTGTGGCGTAAGAAAAAGCTCTACAACCTGATGATTTAAGACTCACTCTTGGAATCTCTAGCAACCCCTCATCAGCCAAGTGAAGCAATTGGCCGGGGCAGTAAGAAACCAAAAGTTCTTTCAGATAGGCTGGACCCTGATCATGTAGGGCTTTGAAAGTCAGTAACCTGACTTTAAAGGCTATCTGCCACCGTATCGGTAGCCAGTGCAGTTCGCGCAGCACCGGGGTAATATGACAGGACCTACTTGTCCCAGTCAAAACCCGGGCTGCTGCATTCTGCACTAGCTGTAGGTGGTGGATTTCAACCCCAGAAAGCCCAAAGTACAGGGAGTTGCAGTAGTCCAAACTTGAGAACACAAAGGCGTGGACCAATGTTGGTAATGAGTCAGACAGAATAAGGTGCCTAACTCTGGCGATATTCCTAAGATGGAAAAAGGAAGTCTTGATGACTGCTGACACTTGTGATTGCAGTGTCAGCTTGTCATCCAAGATAACCCCCAGGTTACGTACCCATTCAGAGGTCGGGAGTGAAATGCTACCAAGGAAAATTCCTGAGGGCGTGCTAACAGATGACCCCTCTATTTGATGAACAGGGTCCACAACCAAAACCTCTGTCTTTTCTGAGTTCAACTTCAGCCAACCAGAGGCCATCTAGTCCTGGATTTCTTTCAGACAGTTGTTAAACACCGAGAGAGCTCCATGCTGGTCAGGGGCAAAGACAGGTATAGCTGGGTATCATCTGCATTACAGTGAAACCTCAGCTCATACCGTCTTATAATGTCATCGAGGGGCAGCATATACACCGTGAATAACATGGTAGACAGCACTGAACCCTGAGGCACCCCACACAACAAAGGAGTTGGGCCTGAGGAAAAAAAAACAGATACAACTCTTTGTGATCTCCCGGTGAGGAATGAGATGAACCATCGGAAGTCGATTCCTGATATTCCACAGATCTGCCTCAGGCATGCTATCAACACCAAGTGATCCACGGTGTCAAAGGCTGACGAGAGATCAAGAAGAACTAGAACAGAATGTCCCTTCTGATCTCTCACCCTCAGAAGATCATTAAGCATTAAACAAGTAAGAAATGAAATGTAATCTAGCTAAGTGCAGCAGCACCCATCCTTTACAGAGGGTCTGACATCTTGTGAGCCATCCCCAGATGAACTTTAGGGGGGGTAGGAGCAGGATAGTAGCCCTATGAAGTGGCTTTATAGCTACAGTGGAGTCCACCAGGATGCAATCCAGTTTTGCAGAATTCTCCAGCAGAGTTACTGCAGAAAACAGTGCAATGTCAATGGCAGTTAATCCTTTTTGTCATTCAGGAATCTATTACACTGCATTGCATCCTGGCGAACTCTACTATAAGGTTCAATAAAACGTTGAACTACTCGATCGCAGCTATAGATATGGACATTCCTTTTTGTGTGTGGGCTCTGTTTTGGTACCCCTTTGCTTTCTGTTGTCTGTGGTATCTGTTTCCTAGACCCGTGGTGGTCAGTTGCAGTTCAGGTTTCTTGTCTAAGTAGGCATCCCTGGACAAGAAGTAACACCTGTGCCTGTAGACACAGGGGGACCTGGTCGTTACATCAGTATTGAACAGATATATATCTCTGGAGTGCTTTCAGCTATAGGTGAGCACAATACATCATTTGAAAGAATGTTTTGTAGGCTTTCATACTAAGATGGTCTCATTGTATGAAGGCCTCTCTTTATGTCAAGCCCTGTAATAGAAAATAATGACAGCTAAATGCATCTCTTAGTGCATCAAAGCAGAAGTATTTCCATCCATACAAACACAGATGACAAAGAGAATACAATGATGTACAAATGCACTGCCCCAAAAATATGCAGTTTCTATGGCTCAACAAGAGTAACATTCCATGGGTTTGCCATTGTTTCTAATATTATGAAAATATCCATAAAACCATTAATTAATAGTGACTTTCTCAATGCATTATCCACAACTGTGAAAACTAATTGGTCTTCATATCAGAGTCTTCAAGTAATTTTCTACTTGCCATATAGATTCTGTTTTCTGCAGAAGGACATCTGTTATTAGAGAAATGCAGTACATCCTTGATCTGTTTTGTATTAATAGGTGTCTTTGGTGGACTTCACCTTCATGGAAGGAAACATTCAATCTATAGGATTAAACTAAAGAAAACGGCACATGTGGGTGACTTAGAACTAGTGACTGCAGCAGATGTCAGCTGGAAGGTAAGATATTTATTTTCCTTATTCCTGTTTATGTTCTACTTTACATCTACTCCTGGATGTCTATCTTCAACTTTAGGGCCCATATAAAATTACCAGTCATGCTGCCTTCATGGGCACAGAGAGCCACCTGTGATATTGGCTGGTTCAGATCTCGGAATGAGCCTGGGCTGTTGGGCTTTGGGCTGAGGGTGGAAGAGATATTCACAGTATGTTCTCTCCACTGGGGAGGGAGAGCAGCAGGCTCCTCTTCAATACTGTCAGCTGGGCAATCACAGGTGTTGGTGCAGTGGGAGTGGCTTGGGAGGGAAGAAACTGGCTGGTGTCAATTGTTGGTATGCAGTTGTATGCACATACTCACTTGGCACCATCATTGCTGGCATTCTGAGAGCTGGGAAACCAAAGGGGAAAAGTAACATGGCAGTATGCTGCTAGCATTCTCAGGCTCCACTGTCTTGACTGCCTCCACCTTCTATACGTGACACACTGGAGGGGAAGCTGCCATGACACCCAATGAAATTGACAGTGGAGACCAAGGAGGTGAATGAGGGACTCTGTGGAGCCCACAAAGGCAGGTAAGTAACAGAGAAGGGAAGGACAAGGCTGTGAGGTGACCAGACTGTGTAGGGCAGCTCTGGTGATGTGGGATAACAAGAATAAAATAAAACAACTTATAGTCATATAAAGAACATTATTTCTTCCAGAATCCAAACTACTACTGGTGCTGCCTTCTCTGACCTTGCAGTACTGTGACCTGTCAGACAGGGTATAATGTATGCTCTGGAGGTGCATGTTGTTTATGCAAGAGCACAGTGCATAATGATGGCACTTTTTTTTTTTTAATCATGGGCAATCATTTTCTTTAGTTTTTAAAATGAGTTTGGATTTGTTCCAGTAAAGGTGGAGTAAATAAAATGTAAGTAAAATAAGAGCTTTTGCTGTTTTTATTTATCAGGTGGGCGATGAGATTGTGATCACAACCACTAGCTATGATGCTCGACAGACTGAAGTCAAAAAGATCACTGCTGTGAATGGCCCAATAATCCATTTAAATGACTCATTGCAGTACAACCATATAGGTATGATGCTTGCTACCAATCCTAGTGTCCAGTTTTGGGGTTCAGAAGCCAAACACATGCTTGTTCTCATGTTATTTCCCATTCCCTATTAACACAGCTGAAAGCAATGTACTGGATGATGGCAGAGTGTATACCTTGGCTGCTGATGTCGCACTGCTCACACGCAGTGTCACAATAATTGCTGACATATCAGATGGCTTCCTGGGAACTGAAACTTCTGTTCTGTTGCTTATTGGAGTAAACGCATACAGTGGAGCATTTTCTTCAGGTAATGAGTTGTGTTATTTGTTTCAGACTGGCTTTTGGCTTTAAAGTACCATTCAAGTAATGTGGAAAAAACTATGCATCAATCCTGTTCTGCTTTATGTTATAGGTTCTGCTCAGGTCAGCAATGTGGAGTTCAAATATCCCGGCTTTTCTGTTTATAATCCTCACAAGACACCACATTATGCCATCCTCTTCAGGAATATCACTACAGTGAGCAAAGAGAGAAAGCTTTTGGTTTAAAGATTCAATCATAACTAGCAGTTTGCCTTCACTGCTTCACTAACGCTTTGCAGGTGTTACTTGTGGCCATGACCACAATCCATTGTTGGATCCTTAGAGGAGCTTTTCAGAACTATTCCTATGACTTGCTCAGTGTTTCTGACAAAATCTTTCAAACTGTGCACAGAAGTTAGGCCACCTGGAAGGTGGTCTAACCTTTGTGTGCACTTGCTATAGGTTGTTTCATTTTGGGTCTCACATACAGTACGTCAAAAAAATAATGCATGCTTGACTTTCTTGACGTATGCTCCTGAAAAGCAGTGAAGCTGTCGCAAATGTGGACAAAGTTTGAATATCAAGCTGCTATTTTGGCACACTTTGGATGACGCAGTCACAACTCACAATCAGGAGTTGCATCTGTGTCACACCGTTGAAAATCCGTCCCTTAGTGTATGTATCTGTCCAGATTTCACATTCATGTGAGGATTTTTATAAAGCTCCTTTATTTTTAAAGAAACACTGCAAACCTTTTTAGCATCATATTTTGTCTAGTTAAAATCCCACATTTTATGACGGCTTATCTTCTCTAAAATTCGTTCATGTTGCTCATCTTCCTGCTTGTTTAGTAGAACTAAATGCATGCTAATGTACAGCTATACCCAACCTTGTTTTGTTTCCAAATCCTTGAACTACAGTACTCTAACTGTATATTTCCTGAACATTAAAAATAGCTACAAACAGAGCAGCCACTAATGATGTATTAGTTTCCTCTACATACTGTACACTGTATAATTAGTGGCTCGACTGTGGTGGGGGTGTTGCTAAGTCCAGGAAAGATGCAGTGAGAATTGATCAAATAATGTAAACAAAAATATGCTTTCTGTGGTAATACCAGTATGGCAGGCAGTCTGTTTTTATTTTTTTAAAGAAAAAATAATTGGACTCAAATTACCAGTCGCATTAGCAGTCTGTGTATAACGTGAATAATCATAGCAAGTGTTTTTTAAACTAAGGACACTTTGAGGCCTAAGGAGGTTGACAGTGCCTCTTTAATCCCATAAACTCTCTATGTTCTTTCATTCCACTTAAAGTATAATTTCAGTAATATGTCAGTGCCATTTGTCAATGTAACAAGTACAGATGTCGGAACACTCATGGGAACGCTTAAAAGTATCCAACTATCACAATTCAAAGTGTATAAGACATTGTTTTGCACTAAGATTGCTGTATACATACAAGAATTGGATTAATTGTAGCCAGTGTGGCTTTAACTCTGGTGCTTTTTCTGAAAAAAAAACAAAACAAAACAAAAAAACCAACCTAAATTAAAACTCTTTGTACAATTTGAATTACGGCAATTGGATACTTTTAAGGATTTCCATGAGTGCTTTGACAGCTGTGCCTGTTTATGTGTCCCTTGAGGCTGGCCCCCTCACCTCCCTGTATCTGGAGCATGTGCCTCACTCTCATGTCTGGGTGTAATCCTTTTGTCGGGGTTACTGCAACTCTTCTATTTCAACTAAGAAGTCAGTAGCATAGGTGCTGGAATGGGGGGGCCACTATGGCCATGGCCCTACCGCTTTCATAAGGGCCCCTATCAGTTTTTGCAGTCACGTTAATTTATTACCAGGGGAGAATTTACCCCTTACATCCTTGGCCCTACCACTTTTCAGACCATTCTGCCACCAGGGGTCAGTAGTGATCAAATGAGACACTGTGATGGGGAGTACAGTACCAGTAGATCTGGTGATACAGAAGGTACACTATTTCCATATTACTAATTACTTACTACTGTGCTTAGTAAGTTAGTACTCTGGGCAACTGCATATCTATTTAACAATGCCACTTGTACATTGCCCACCTTAGTTTCTGTTCTGGCTTGTTAAAGGAATAGTTTTATAAATTGAATTATAATAAATCATAACCTCATTTTTGGCAAATCAGGATTGTTTATTTCTAAATATTTAAATCTTAATGCAGCCTCTGGACCCCATGTATAGAAAAGTATTGCAAGGTGTCCACTCATTCAGCGACACCTGTACATGCAGTCAGGCCTGAAGGACTATAGACTTCGACAAAATAAATCAATCTAACTTGTTTATTTCTTAGATACTGTACAGTAAGTAATTTTTTTTTGTTTGATACACCAAACTGCACCACCAACATTCTGTGACAATTGTGCCACTTCCTCTGGGTGGATAATGGTGATTCACTATTCTATGAGGAAAATGATATGCACCCTTGGGTATTAGATGTCATTCCACTGAATGAAAGTTATTAAGCTTGAATCTTTTACTGAAGTTTTATTTAAGCAGTGAGGCATGTCAAGACATGTGCATTGTTGTGTAATAATATCACGCCACAGGTGGGTTGAGGCACGAGGTCACAGGCTGAGTACATTCATCATCCAAGAAGTGATGTTATTACACAACAAAACACATTACTGGAGTGCTTTATTGCTGTTATACTATGATAGAGTAAAGCAGCAGTATTTGTTAGTAACTATACACATTTTTCAGTAATAAGGTTCATCTGGTAAAAATATCAAGATACACATTTTTCATTTCATTCTCTTTTGTTCCTGAACCAAGATATGGGGTCTTGAAGTTCTTTAAAGTTTCCACACCCATGCTATGCCCACCATGAAAACAAAAAAAAATTTTGTGCTGCATACTATCAGAAACATGCAGAAGAACCATCCCAAATACAACTACAGTATGCATCTAGCATGCACATTCAACAACACCAAGGGAAGAGATTTTTAAAAAATGCTGAATGGTGTCCCTCTTTAAAATGTGAGTCATTAATTGCAAACTCATCTATAAAAATGTCTTAACAACATCTGTGAAAACAAAAAATATACTAAGCATGAATCTTAGGATGTCAGGAAATACATTTTTGCTAAAAAAACTATATGATGGATTTTTTTTCCCTGACTAACAAATACTAAAATTATTTTAGTCATTTTTACTGGGTAATAGACATAGAAGAAAAACAAGTTTGCTATATAGTTTTGCACAGTAGGTTGTGCTGCTTTTTTTTCATATAGTGGGCTTATTCTGCTCCCCCCAACACACTCAATTTTTTGTGTGGTAACTTATCTAGGCCCCTTAAGTTTAATTGAACAGGTCCTGCTGCCTGCCCTGGAACTGAGTGAAGATGTGTGTGTTTTTAATTTTATTTTCATTGAAACTGCGATGTACTAAAAACTGTGGTGCATTACGTAAGTTGCTGTTGATCAGAATGATTGCTACATTAGTAAAAGTGTCTTTTTTATTAGGAAAACTAATTTTATGTCTTAAAAACAGCCACCGCATGTGACTTTCTGAACAAACTGCTGAGTGCCGAGGAGCGAGTGTGTGCTGTATTAAGACAGACAGCCTGGGACAGTTAAGCCACAGGCGAAGCCAGAGCCCACACAGTTTGGAATTTTGGTTTGAAAATTTTAGTGTACATAGGGCTTGGGCCAGAGTAATGCCTTTAGCTGGTTTGGTGAAAAAATAATAATCCATTCCACAGTTACAAGGGTTTGAAATTTTGGTTTTGAGCATGCTTAATATAGTTTTTTTGTTTGCTTGCATGCATGTGCAAGAAACATAGTGCCACCATACAAATTTTGTGGGTGTGCACCTACTTCAATGCCTGCTCCCTTCTTGCAGTACCTCACCTCACACCAATAAATGTCCGAGCTGTCCTGACAGCTGTTCTGAATCTGATGGCCTGCAATTCAAGCAAAGACCACTACAATCAATTGGTGGTAACGTGTAAACAATTTGCATACTGCCATTGGCAGGCAATTTACATACTGCTGTCGGCAGTATGCAAAGTGCCTGCACATCAACACTGCATCTGAACAGCTGTCATAGACAGCTCCATTTTCTTAGTCCATCCCAACAAACACCCAAGTAGCATGCTCGGCCCACCCCAGTGTGCTCATGCACTCCCCACTGTGTAGGCCGTGAGGTTGCCCAATCCCGTCGGCTCCCTCACCCAAACAGACTTCCAGGTGCCATGCTGGGGCCCTACCCAGCATTGCAAAAGTCCCTATGGCCAATGGGAGTGCCCAATCCCCTGTCGGCTCCACTGTACCACCCCTAAAAAACTGACTTCCAGGTGCCACGCTGGGAGCCCACCCCAGCATGGCAAAAGTCTGTATGGCTGATGGGGGTGCCCAATCCCCCATCAGCTCCACTGCCCCCCAAACAAACTTCCAGCTGCCAGGCTGGGAGCCCACTCCAGCATGGCAAAAGTCCCACATCATCTTTGTAAAAAAGAAAAAATACACCTGTAAGAAAAAACGGTTCCTCGTTGACTGTCTTGCCCCCTCCCCAACCCGTGCCCACCCTCTGCACACACCCACCTCCCCACATACCCCCAACCTCATACTTACCTCCAGAGCTTAGCATGATGATCTTCGGTGGACTGGGAACACGTCTGCACTCTTCAAAGCCGACCGAGAACCCGAAGAAGTGCCGGTAAGCTGTATAATGGCATAAATGTTTTTTTTTCAACTTTGGTGCATATTTCGGCCATTTTTGGAAATTTGGGGCCCCACCTCATGAATTCAGTCACTGCCATTTTGTTATTCAGTCCCGAAAGGTGATTTCACGGTCACTGCGCTGAACCACCTTTCGGGACTGATTAATGAAACAACAGTGTCACAGTTCATAAAGTAGTCCCCCAAAAGCCCTATGTGGAAACTTTGGTGAAAAAATTCCCAAAAAATGACTGTTTTACAACCGTGCATTGCGCAGTTCCTACGCATACTCGCTACTTTGAGAATTTTTTATATTTTCACTCCACATTTTCAACATTGCCATTTTACAACAACTCCTTATGAACAGTACTAACATACTAATTGCCAGCAGATTAGGCCTTACTGTCTATCGACTCTGCTCGAACCTCAGATCCCTAGTTGGGTACCGAGGCCCTCCCTCCATGTTCCAGAAACCCCAATCATCCATCCCCACCCCCCTGGGCCAGGCCATCATCTGATACATCCACTTTCTGTGTCTGTCCCACCCTCTCTTGAAGCCCTCCACTGTGGATCTCTGAACCAGCTCGCCAGGCAGCATGTTCCAAGGATCCACCACCCTCTCAGTGAAAAACCTCCTCCTCTTTTCCCCCTCACCCTTCCACCTTCCAACTTCAAACCATGCCCTCTGGTGATACCTCCCTGTTTTAGTCTAAAGATCCCCTCCGTGTTTACCCTATTTATTCCCTTGAGGTACTCGAAGACCTCAATCATGTCCCCCTGTCTCTCCTCTCCTCCAATGAAAACAGGCAGAGCTTCTCAAGTCTATCCTCATACGTCAAATCCCCTAGTCCTCGTATCATCTTAGTTGCCCTCCTCTGTACCCTCTCCAGGAGCTGTATGTCCCTCTTCAAGTGTGGTCTCCGGTACTGTACACAGTACTCAAGGTGTGGTCTAACCAATCCATTGTACAGCAGCAGAATCGCTTCCCTGCTCTTAGAGGTGATCCCCCCTTACGATGCATCCCAACATCCTGTTTGCTTTGCTAGTTGCTCTCCTGCACTGCTCAGAGTTATTCATACATGCATCCACCATGACCCCTAGGTCTTTTTCCCCTGTTGAGGCCTCCAGCGCCTTCCCTCCCAGGGTGTACCTGTGTTTAAGGTTTCCCCACCCAAGATGTAACACCTTGCACTTGGTGATATTGAAATTTAATTTTCATGTGTGAGCCCACCTTTCCATGGTGTCCAGATCCCATTGCAGGGCCAACCTCCCCTCTTCCCCCCTCAACTACTGCTCCCATCTTGGAGTCATCAGCAAAGAGACTAATTTCACACCCTGTACCCTCCCTGATGTCCGAAATGTATGCATTAAACAGGATTGGACCCAGGACCAAGCCCTACGGTACCCCACTACCGACCTCTCTAGGGTTCGAGAGCTCCCCACCGACCACTACTCTCTGAGTGCATCCAGCTAGCCAGTTTTCAATCCATCTGACTGTCAAAGGGCCTACTCCCAACCCCGTCAGTTTCTCCACCAGACCATTGTGGGGGACAGAGTCGAACGCCTTGCTGAAGTCCAAGAATAATACATCCACAGGCTTTCCCCTGTCCAGTTCTGATGTTACCCAATCGTAGAACTCCACAAGATTATTTTAACATGATCTTCTGGCACAAACCCATGTTGCTGACTATCCAGACCTCCCACCTTCTCCAAGTACACCCCCAATCGTTCCTTTAGTATACTCTCCATTAATTTTCCCACCACCGAGGTCAAACTGATGGGTCTATAGTTACCTGGTACTTCCCTCAACCCCCCCTTTATGGATTGGCACCATATGTGCCTCTCGCCAATCCCTAGGTACCCTCCCTGTCTCAAGCAACCTGTTGAAGAGCTCCACCAGGGGTGCAGCCAGTATGTCCGCCAATTCCCATAGTACTCTCAGCTGAATGCCATCCAGCTCAGGATTTATCTTTCTTTAGGCCCTTAAACTATACACCTTTCGGTGGAGATAGCATCATCTGTCCCCTCCACCTTACTGGCCTTTTATCCTTATCCTGATGTGACACCCTGGGTACCTCTCCCTCCTCCCTATTGCTCCATTTCTGCTGCTCCTGATCCTACTCACTACCCTTCTATCCCCATCATGCCTTGCTTTGTAGATATCCCATCCCTCTCCTAGTGAACACAGAGGCGAAGTACTCATTTAATACCTCTGCCTGGTCCCTCGCCTTTTCCACCCACCTCCTTCTGATCTCAACCTGCCGAGATGGCCCTTAGTTTTTCTCCGCTTCCCAATGTACCGGAAGAACCCCTTTTCCCTCCCTGTATCCCTGTGCCAGCCGCTTGCTCTTTACGGACTTTGCCCCCCACCGCACCATCCGGGTAACTTTTCTAGATGCAAGATGGTACATTTCCTTTCCCATCCTCTCGTTGTTTTATATTTTTTGTAGGCAGCCTTCTTTTCTCTGACCGCTACCTGAACCTCACTGGACCACCAGCATGGTTTATGTGACCTTGCTCCCTTACGCTTCACCTTAGCACAGGTCCTGACTGCCTCATGAAGTCCCTGTTTTATGACCTCCTATATCTTTTCTACATTTGTCATTGTTGTAATCCCCTTCAAGTGATCTTTGAGAATATTTCCCATGCCCATAAAGTCTCCCCCCTGAAGTCCACTGCCAGTGTCCTAGATCTCTCCCCCTCTCCCCCCATGCTTATTTGAAACCAGACAGTATTGTGGTCGCTCCCAGTCAGGGGATCCTCTACAACCAGGTCCCTTACCAGATCCCCATCTGCCAGAACCACGTCCAGGACATGCCCCTCCCTTGTGGGCTCCATCATGTGCTGTGTTAAGAACACATCCTGGAAGCCATCCAGCAGCCTCTGCTCCTTGGCCACCTTAGAGGACATGGTTCCCCAGTTTGTACCTGGCATATTAAGGTCCCCCATCAACACCACTCCTTCCCCTTTTGGTCCACACTGGGCAATGATGTTGTCCAGTAAACCATCCTCCAGAACATCACCCATCCAGGGGGGCCTATATACTACACCCAGCTAGACCTTACCTCCTGCCGGGGTTCATAAGGTGACCTATAAGGCCTCTACATTTCCAGCTGCCTCTTCTACCCTAGCAATTTCTATGTCATCTCTAATGAACATAGCCACTCCACCCCCTCTGCTCTCCTTTCTATCCTTCCTAAGCATAGTGTAACCCCGCACGTTTAGGTCCCAGTCATGGTTTTTGTTGGCCCATGTTTCCGTGACCGCCGCCACATCCACCCCTGCCCCCTGAACAGCATAGCCTGGAACTCTGGCAACTTGTTTCCCAAGCTCCTGGCATTTACTAACATCACCCCCACCCCTTATCCCCTTTGTCGATCCCCACCCAGGTTCCTTATACTTCCATCCACCCTCTGCTCCTCCTGAAACCTCTTCCCCTAGTCTGTTTCCTCCCTCCCCCCCTTGGGTTTGAAGGCTATTCCCCTCATCTGGAGGAGAGGGCTTCTGGTCAGCCCCTCCCTTATCCCTCCCCCCTCACAAGTTTAAACACCACTTTTCTTGAATGTAGTCAGCCACCCCCAGTTTAAGGACTTCCTTCCCTAACGAGGAAAGATGAAGCCTGTCCTTGGCATATAGTCCCTTATCCTCCCAAACTCCTTTCCAGTTCCCTAACACCCCCGACCCACTTTCTTCACCCCACTTCCTGAGCCAGTCATTAACCTCTGTGATCTTCATTTTGTTCTCCACTGAGGCCTTTGGTACTGGCAATATCTCTGAAAAAATGTTGCATCCATTATCCCGACAGACTCTGGCAAGTTTTTGGAACCTTGCTTGGATTTCCAAAACGCTATTTCCCTCTAGATCGTTAGTTCCCAAATGCACCAGGAAATCCGATTTCCCTCCACAGTCCCTAACCAGTTCGTACACCATGAACTTTGCTCTGTGCAACGTCAGCCCAGAAATACTCACTACCTTCACCTGGCTATGGCATCCACCCCCCGTCCCTCCCAATGGATACCCCTAATATTCGAGTCTCCCAATAACAGAACCTTAACACCGCCATCCTCCTTATGGTTACCTCCACTATGCGCTGTCAACCCCCCATCCCCCCTTTATTCATGATCTCAATTCCATGGGAGTTTTCCCACCTTATTAGAGACCCCCTTGTCACCCTCCCCTTTCTGCCTCCCTTGTTATTTTGCCCACTTAACTTAGACCCCCCCCTGAAAAGGTGTCCCCTTTAACCCTCTCTTATCAGAACCATTTATCTGGCCCTGATGGTTTCCCCTTCCCCCACACCACCATCCTCCTCCCTTGTAATAGTACCCCTGCCTCCAGAGGCCCTCTGTGGGTCCCCTTTACCTAGGGCCCCATCCTTGGTACAGAACCACCTCCTGAAGTGGGGCCCCTCCCCCACCTCCTTGTCTCCCAGTTTCTCTCCAGTTGTGCTCTCCTCCCTCATGTCTGCAATATGTTGCATCTCCCCCATCTGCTTAACGTTTACTTTTCCCCTTCTCCCTCTGGGACTATTTCTATCCTTTCCGTTGCTGGTCTGTGATGCCCTATGGGTATCAGACTCCCTACCCTGGCTTCTGTATCAGTTTCTTCATTTCCACCAAACCCTTCCTCCCCCTCTAGGTTGCTTAGTAGCTCAAATTTATTGTAACACTCTATGCCAGCCTCCATCAAGTAACCTGAGTTTCCCCTGACTGCCCCTCTAAACTGGCCTCTTCCTCCCCTCTTGCCTTGTTCTCCTTAGGAGATCCCTTCCCACAGTCTGCTCTTTTAGGCTTCCCCACAACAGCCCCTCCCTTCTCACTGTCTGCTCTTCTAGGTTTCCCCAAAACAGCCCCTCCTGACTCTTCCACCTCCACTCTCTTTATATTTGGAATGTTTACCCCGTAAGTTTTCCCCTTAGCGTCAACATCCCTATCTAAGGGTCCTCTGTCCCTAATATCCCCCCTCCTGCTTGATGTAACATAACGTCCTGTAATTTCTGAGCGTTGCCCCAGCCTCCCCTCAGCCCCACCCTTCTGCCACCCATATCTACACACCTTATCCTTGGACACCCCCCCAACTCCCCCAGCTTACTCCTTAACCAATATACTTCACTCCTGATATGAGATAGCTGTCTACAGAGTGGGCAGCCTTCCTCTCTCCAGGCCCAATTGAGAATTATTGCCACCCCACAGCCTGTGCAGCCTACGACTCTTCCAAAGATGCCTGCAATGGTGGAATGTGGCCACCCTGTTTGTCCCTCTCTGTTCATAATGGCACACACCCCTTTTCTCAGTCCCTTCCCCCATGAATACCATCTCTCTCTATATACTGACTGCAGTTGTTTATGAACCCTATTTCAACCCCACCAATAATGTTCCCAAGTCTCACAAACACATACAGTCCAGTGTGTGTCCAGTCCTGCTAACAGTGTGTGTATGCAGACATCAGGTACCGTATGATGTCACAGGCCCACCAGTTCCTGTTGCTTCAAATTTCAGTCACAAACAGAAATGCACAGCCTTCAATCCCAACCCCCAGTGGCTTTTCAGTATTTAAGAAAACCTACAAAACAGGGTGGGTGGGCTCTACCACCACCAGGCGAACATCACATTAAATTTCACTTTAATTATCACTGCCAAACAAGTGTTCCCACAAGCCCCAATAGTTACAATATCACAGCCCAAGTAACGGTTCTAACTCAGAGTAGTAATTTGTAACACACAGAACTAATTTCAAGTACAAAACTATTCAAATATTTCAGTTAAAACAGAATATAAACCAAACCTCTTTCCTAAACAACCTCCTATTTCTGTTCCCAGGTGGACAGTACAGCTGTCATTTTTCATATCTCACCCAAAATGTGTTGTTGCACATGTAGCGCACATTGGCACGGTCAGTGTGCGAAATCAATATTCAGGACACATTAAGAAAATCACAGTGACACTGTTCATGAGCAGAGGTGTTAAAATGGCTATGTTGAAAATTTGGTGACAAATGTCTATAAAATGACTGTGTTACGAGCGTGCATTGTACAGTTTCCATGCATCCCCGTAAGTTCACAAAGCTGTCATATTTTCTGTCCAGATTTTCAACATTGACATTTTTCCATACCTGCTTATGAACAGTACAGCTGTCATTTTCACACCCTGGCCGAAATGTGTTTTCGCACTTCTGATGCAGAATAGTGCAGTTGCTGTGGGAAATTAGTGTTCGGAACAGATTAAGAAAATCACAGTGACACTGTTCATGAGCAGAGGTCCCAAAATGCCTATGTTGAAAATCTGCTGTAAAAAAATCCCCAAACTAATTACATTATGGGAGTACATTGCGCAGTTTCTACGCATGCTCGTGACTTCACCAGTGTTTGTATATTTTCACTCCAGATTTTCAGCAATTCCATTTTTTACACCTCTGCATGAACAGTACACCTGTCACTTTTCATCCTGTTCAAAATGTGTTTTTTGCCTGTGGGCATGCAAATGCGTTGCAGTCGCTATGCAAAATCACCTTTCGCTTAACGAACTGATAATGTCACTGTTCATGCGGTGGGGTCACAAAAAGCCCATGTGAAAAACTTGGAGTAAAAATACCAAGAAACACCACGGGAATTAGGGTTTTCGACTGTAACGCCCTGCCCTGTAGGGACTGACAGGCGTCAGGGGTGTGACTTGGGATTGTCGACAGTAATGCTCATGCCATTCCACCTCCACCCTGCAGCCAGTGACTGGCATCGAGGTACGCCTTGGACCCATTGCCCCCAGAGTTCACCCCATTCTCCTATACTGCACCCATTTCAGAGTATTTCCTTATGGAATAAGGTGAATGTGAAGCCCAAACATCCCAAGGCACACCTCAACACTTGTCAGTGTCTGAAGGGTGGGGTGAGGTGAAATGTCGTGATCGTCATGGGTGACGACCCAAAAGCACACCCCAATGCCTGTCCATCTCTGCAGGGTGAGGGTGGAGTTGGCGTCAGTTCAGTACTTCAATGTCGTTCCTATACTGCATCTGTCTAACTCCTGCACTTCCAATGCTAATGCCGGCAAGCAAACATTCAGCATTGAAAATGCTTGTTTTAGATAGCTGTCTCATACAAAATGAATTTGGCCCATACGAAAAAGGACTTTTTTGTATGTGGGGAATTTTTGTAAGAAAACATTATTTTTCGTACGGCTGCCATCTCGCTTTTTGTCTAAAAAAAAAAAGGTTTTGAAAAACCATAAAAATCTTGACCTGCAGAGATACCAACAATATATATCTCGCTAATTTAGACTCCATTAGGTGGATTCTGCAGTTATTTTTTTTTTTCAAGAAATTGCACAAATGTGTTTTTAACACATTTTAAAATGTTTTTTCATGACTCATTTTTTTTTCATATGGACATACTGAAAAGGAATAGGGTCATACAAAAAAAAAAAGATCCCTTGATACAAAAAAATAATTTGGACTTAGTTTTCCACATTCTTTTTTTGTATGAAGGGACCCTTTTTCAAATGAATGAGATAACTTCATGACAAAGGATCCCTTCACAGGAAAAAAGGATATGGGCTTATTTTTTTTCCCACATTCTTTTTTCATATGAAGGGATCTTTTTTGTATGAATGATGCAACCTCACAAAAAATGGATCCCTTCATACAAAAAAATAATTTGGACTTTTTTTTTCCACATTATTTATTTGTATGAGGGGATCTTTCTTCGTGAGGTTGTTTTGTTCATATGAAAAAAGATCCCTTCATATGAAAAAGAATTTGGACTAATTTTTTTCTCATTCTTTTTTCGTATAAAGGAATCCTTTTTCATATGAATGATTTAGTCTCACAAAAATGGATTCCTTCATATGAAAAAAGAATTTGGACTTTGTTTTTCCTACATTTCAACTTTAACAAGCCATAACTCTGTCAACATTTGCACTTAGGGGACAATCTATATATCAAAAATAATGGTCATAATGAGTACAATGAGTACTACTAGACTGACACATAATACCCTCCTAACGAATTCAGGGGTCATATAAATAACATAAAAATTAAAAAAATACAGTTCCCATAGGGTAACATTGCAATGTAAACAAGCTGTAACTCGGTCAATCTTTGCAGTTAAGGGACAGTCTATATATCAATTGAAACATTGCAATGACTACTACAAGACTAACACCCTAACAAGTACCTACTGAAAAATACACATATCAAAAACATTAAAATTAAAAAAATGAAAATGACTGTACCTTACATTGCAGATTAACAACTTTAAGTCCGTCTCTACAAACAAAGAAATGATAACAAACCAGACAGTTTGCTTTTCTAGAGGAATGGAGGTGTACTGCATGAAGGGCCCTGTGCTTCCACACCCACATACGTGAGTGCATGAATATCCACGTGTTCACACAGGTCCCAAAGGGACCTGCATGAATGATGATATAATTCTACTATTTCAAAAAGTAAGGAAATTCATTGCAAAAAACTTTGTTAAGTATACCAGTTAGGGTTAAACTGACAAAAGCAGGGAAATGCAGCATTAGGATTCCCAACCCCAACTCCCCATCCCAAGCACCAAAAGGGAACAACATTGCGGTATTCACTGTTGTCACTCTTTCCAAATCAGGGGTGAGGTGTTCCTTGGGGTTCTCAACCCTAATTCTCAGCCCATTCCAGGCACAAATATGTCACATGTGATCTTTTTTTTCATGCAAGGTGTACAGATTGTTGGCAACATGTGGGAAGATACAGTTTTGTACATTTGAACACTTTATCACAATGGGGTGAGCGTTAGGGTTCAGAACCCCAAGAAATGGGTTTAGGTCAAGTCCACGTGGTTCATAATGGTGCAGGTAAAAAGCGTGCAGTCAGCAGAAAATGGTACAGTCCAAAACCACTTCAGATTGTATAAACAAACTCTGAAACCATGCATGCTTTTATGCCCATGTGGTTTTTGACTGTGTGTGTATGCTGCTGCTATCTTGACCGGATACCCCAAGGAACACTGCACTCCTGATTCAGAATAAGTGACAACTGTAAAAGCCATAATGTTGTTCCCTTTTAGTGATTGGGGGTTGGGGCAGGGAGATAGGCTTCCAAATACAAGAGACACTTTTCTTAAACCAAAGTTGCTTCTGAGGCAGATCTCACTCACCCCGCGTCTGAGATAGGTCTGTCTCTGAAGCAGACTTTATAGATAGAGCTGCCTCCTAGGAAGGCCTTTAACTTCTAGAGCTGGTTGCATTGCTTTGCCAGCTTCATGGTAGAGTGGAAAGGTCTACAACCTGATAAACAAGAAGTTGAGAGTTTGAATCCACATGTGGTCCTTTTACTTCTCTTTTATCAGAATTTCTTTTGCGTGGTGATCCATGGTGGCATGGTATTAGAATAGTAAATATAGAAGAGCAGGGACTTAGTGTGAGAAAGAGTAAGTGCAAAACGCTAAGTTTTGCATTGCAGCGAGGTCTGCCTCCAAGGCAGGGCTGTCTCAGAGGCAACTTTGGTTTAAGAAAAGTGTCTCTTGTGCAGGAGTTGTTCTAATGTTTTGCAAAGTAAAACACATGATTTTGAATTCATTCTTTTTTTTAAAAGCAAGCTTTTTTCTCCATTTCCCTGGTCTGATCACCAGATAGCAGCCTTAACCCCATCACCTGCCTCTTCATGGACTTATAAATACCCATCACTTTCCCAGGACCAATGTGTGTGGTATGTGGCATTCCATGTCGGTAGTGCATATGCCTGCTGGGGGGATTCCAGCATCATTATTGGTGGACCAGGGCTTTTCTACTCCAGATTTACTCCTCACGGAGATGCACAGTGCAATGATGTCCATATGTGTGCACCAACATATGGCCGTGCTGGTGTCTGGAAATGCCCCTGCCTTTCTGGTGATCTGTCTCTGATCTCCCCCTAGCCTTTGCTACGGGGCGATCTTGCTGTAGGACACACATCCCCTTCCCCGCTGAAGGAGGAGATCTGCCGCTTGAGCACTTAATCCTTCTTCTCCCAGTTAGTACTAAGTGCACCAAGCTTGCGCCTGAACCTCGGTCATTGGCACTGTAAGTGGCAGCATTACTGCTATACCAACAGGCCAGCTCAAGTTCTGTTTGTTGAACAGAAATCAACATGTTTCAGAACTTTTTTCTACATGGAGTCTCCTAGGGTTAGTAGTGTCTTCTCAAGTTATTTGTATGCCAGAACTGCACAGTTTGTATTGCTGACACTAGTGATCTAACTACTGGATGTAGCAAAGTAGAACATGCTATCCACTTAGGCAAGCAAACAGTAGTTGTTTTAGCTCAATCTGAGCTTTAAAAGTTAACATTTTTCATTTTTTCAAAGAAAGTGCTACCGCCTTGACAAAACTGCTACCCCAAAAAAGTTATGATCCACCAGTGTTTGCTGGTCTCCGGACCAAAGATCTTGAAAAGGCACACTTATAATCATTAGATATAGCAACTGAACATATAAACAGATAAAATACACCATCCAAGTTAAAAAGCATTTTCTTTCATACTAAGACCACAGTAAATAGTTGATTGTAGAAGTGGGCATGACTTTTCCGGTACTGTGTCCTGCCCACATTTAAGATGTACTAAGTGATCAAATGGTAAAGAATCAACTATATTTATGGAAGGTCCCTGAAGTTACAGTACGTGTCACTTTCACCAATGAGGGTAAGAATTCAATCAGCCCAAACACTCTGTGTACAGCACCTCTTATACCTGTATCTTTCATATTTTTATAGTATGCAGACGAAGAAAAGTCTTTTGTCAAGTACTGCTCCTTCCACCATGGGGCAGTGGGAATATTTGAAACCAGTGGTGTGACAGTAGAAGGAAACACCATTTATTACATCATTGGGCAAGGTAAAGCACAATACACTTCAGATGTTTACTGTACTGTACTAGTTCTGGAGTTATAACTGCTGACTTTGATTCAGCGCTCAATATCTAGCTCTGAAAGATGTTTTTTGTTTGGGAACTTTGCACATAGTGGTAGGTTAACTTACATGTGTTTGGAATGTACATGATGACAAGCACTGCTTTGGAACCTGACAGTCTTCCAAGAGCACTGTTTGCAAATTGCATTCACTTGCCTTGGTTGCCTCCCTGGGTACTAGGCTATGCCTTGAGGGAGGGGTGGGAGGGAGGTGTGGCTGAACACTGGGCATCCAGTCTAAAGCCTGTGTTGGGTCCTTGCTAGATCCTCTAATCTGTATCAACAGAGGTGATTGTGGGATATGGCATTCTATGATCAAGATTACCATTTCATAGAAGGACAGACCTGGAAACTAGGGACTGGATTTTCAAAACTCTTAATGTAGGTGCAATTCCTGATTTTGAGTTGCACCTGGTTTCAAATAAAGGCACCAAAATATCTGAATGCATTTGCTACAGCTGTACCTGCTTTATCGCAAATAAATGATGTGGGAGCCACACAGTAGACACTGCCAAACTAATGTGCCACAGGGGTTGTGAGGGGGCAACTCTGTTCAACAACCTCCCTCCCCACCAATGATCACCATTTCAGAGCTCAGCTCTGCTGACCCTCCTCCTACTTCAAGGACCAATTGGACAGTGACAGGTGAAAAAAGCAGGAATTCCTTTGTTCTGGGCTATGAAAGACTGAACCACCACAGCCAAGTGGTAGATGCTGCTGGATTAGTGTGCCACAGGGGTCGTGAGGGGGCAACTCTGCTCAACAACCCCCTTCCTGGCAACGATCACCGCAAGACCAAGGAACACCAGCTCCATTCTTGGAGCTCAGTTCTGCTGAATCTTCTTCTGCTGCAAGGACCAATCGGAGGGCAGCAGGTGAAAAAAGCAGGAAGACCTCTATTCTGAGCTATAACTGCCACATCCTTGCAGTAGGTGCTGCTGGACTAGTGTGCCACATGGGTTGTGAGGGAGCAACTCTGCTCAACAACCCCCCCAACGATCACCATGGGACCAAGGAACATCAACTCCATTCTCGGAGTTCAGTTCTGTCGACCCTCCTCCTGCTGCAAGGACCAATGGTAGGATGGCAAGGTGTATTTTTTCCCTACCCACCAAGTGGTCCTTCATGCTGCAGTCCCCGCGCAAAGGACACCCACAAAGGATATTAGGAATCTATAGTATCTGGGAGTCAGCCATAGAAGATGCCAGCAGCTGGCCCAGCTGCATAATCTAGATCTGCTGACAACACTTGCTTTTCCCAGGCTGAGTCTCTGTACCTGACATTCATCCAGGCCACATTGTAAGTACTTTCCCACTGCAAACTATTGTTCCACTGAACATTATGTACTCCCTGTATACCGTGTTATGGCCTGTAAGCATCCCATTATACTTATTTGGGTTTCTCACCAGTATCTTCACATTGCTTTATTGTTCTTTAAGTGCTGCCATTAATGATTTGGTGTGTATGCTCAGGTCTCATATTCTCTAACATATGCTGGGGCAGGTAGGTGTGCTTAAATTGTTGAATTGTCTGCTCAAGTATTCTATACTGAAAGGTGTGTGTTACTAGTTTATTGCTTACTGAGTAACTCTGTATGCTCAAGTTGTTTTTCTTTTTATCTTGTAATTCATACCAATAGGTGTGATTTACTAGTTCTCTGCAGGCACACTTTGCTACCCACAGGGGACTCCTCCTGGGGAAAGTACATAGCATTTGCTCTCATCTCCCTGGTCTACCACAGGTAGCCCCCACAACTAAAATGAAGGCCCTGAAGGGAGTGTGTGCTGCTGCCTTATGTGAGCTTGGCATCCTTACTGTAGATCAGATCAATTTAGCCCCAGATGTCCCTTCTTATGTGAACTTTAATATGACTACCCCCCAAAATCTCCTCCCCCACACACAAAGAGTAAATGTCACTAACCCATTCCTACATATTCTCTTTGGTTTCTACAAAAAGGGCAGATGATACAAGGTATGTTATCATCTGTGTGGTAGAAATTCTAAGGTCAGAAAAAATTGCCCTACTCCCATCTTTTGGGCCCTGTCCTCTTTTCTGCTACTCCTTTCTGGAGACATTGAATTAAACCCTAGTCCAGGTCCTCCCAACTACATAGGCCATGCTCCATCTGATACTAGTTGGAGCAAAACAAAGAGATTAAATCTAGCCCACAGGAACATAAACAGTTTCAGACCTAAGATCCAAGAGCTAGAAAGCTGGGTAGACTAATACACCCCTGATGTTCTTGCCATCTCAGAGACCTCGTTTAAATCCACCATTCTCCCTCAAGAATTAGAGTTACCTGGATGCTCTACATAGACGTGCTAGGACCCATAAGAAAGATGGAGGAGTCCTACTTTATGTCAGATCCTCACTTCATGCTACTATGGTGACTATCCCTGATCTGCAAAACTCAGATAGCAAGGCTTTAATAAACAAGCTACTCCTCAGAGGTACAAAACCACTTCATGTAGGTTGTGCATATAATCCCCCACACGTGGCCAATACTGCCCTCTCTTCCCTCACTAAGGCTCTTTCAGAGCTGTCCCCAGGGGAAATTATATTACTTGGGGACTTCAACATCAACTGGATCTTTGAGGCCAGGGCTGGCCCAAGGGCAGCCATCCTACAGGCTCAGCTTACCCAAATCATCACTGAAATGTCTCTTCTAAACAGCAAAACAGTTAACCACACCCTGCTTGATTGGGCCCTTGTGTCTAATCCAGATACAATACAATCCACAGGCATTTTTTTCTGACTCCCTCAGTGATTACTCCCCTATTTACTGTGTGAGGACCAATGCCCTATCCAGTCCCCCTCCCAGGATCTTCATAGCACGTGACTACTCAAAACTTAATGTAAGTGCTTTCCTGGCCACTCTATCTACCATCCACTGGACCACAATTAGGACCCTTCCAGATGTTGACTCTGCCCTGCAATTCTTTACCTCCATGGCTGATGCTCATGCCCCACTTAAGCAGATGAAGGTTAAAGGCCAACACTTGAAATGGCTCAACTATACCCTCAGAAAGTATATGAAGTTGAGAGATAAGGCACTGGGGACTTTCAAAACACTCAGGTCTTGCCTCTGATTGGAGTATATACAGGACACTCAGAAAAGCATGCAAAAGAGACCTGAAAACTGACAAAAAGAAATACCTGAGGCAACTGTAGGCAAAGAACTTGGTCAAGCTTTTCAGGGGAAAAATTAATGCACTCCTTAAAGGTTGCACCAGTTCAGTTCAGTGCAACATAATAGCTGATGGCAAGACATTCCAAGACCCTATGGTCACTGCTAATGCCTTTAAAACTTTTTCACAGATCATGGCAGGTTTAGACCCCATACTCTCTCTGGGCCTTCCACCTCCCTGTTCAGCCAGCAATGGGTAGTCAGTACCCCCAAATTCCATTTCTGTAAGATAGCAAGAAAATAAGTTATAACCCTCCTAAGAAACTGAGAGGTCAAGGGGGGCATGGATAACAGCAGAGCTTGCAGCAGCAATTTAGCAGAGCTATGCTAGAGCAAGCCTATTTAGCTAAATTATTATTAAAAAAACACTAGCAGAATAACAGAATTTGACTGATCTGATAGTTGATCATTTAATGTGCAGAGCAATATGATTTTGGAACCACTACTCATTTAGACCCTGGAGTTATGGGTAGAAGTAATTGAGCAGCTACTGGAGGAGAGGGTGCCTGACCAAAAGACCCAAAGCCGAGCACCAGCAGGGACTTAAGACCAGGGGCATGGATGATCTCTCACCTCAATCTTCTAACACAGTGCTTTTGAAAGAAAGTTAAAGGTTGGATCAATAATTGGAAACTTCACCTCCCAGTTTAAAATCTTGGACACTAAGGTGGGCACGTTGGAGGAAGCCACTAAATCTGCATCTACATCAGCAGCAACAGTGATGACGCTGTCTTCGGGCCTGACAAAGTAAAATGTGGTGCTCTGAAGATGCTTAGAAAATCTGGAGAATGCCTCTTGAGCCTCCTATGTAAGGATCCTGGGAATACCTGAGGGCACTGAAGAAGAGGATCCTTTGTCTTTCTTACACACCTTCTTTGGAGAAGCTTTGCACATCCAGGAAATGGTTACAATCTTAAAAATCTATAGAATCAGTCCACATGGTGGGAGAAGTCGCACTGCAACTAACCAGCTACTACCCCGAACTCTCCTCATGGTACTGGGGTCCATAAGGGACTGAGATGCTATAATTAATAAGGCCAAACAACGGGGACCAATGGAATGGGAAGACACTAAAGTTCACATTTTTCTGGACTTGAGTTATGCTACCAGACAGTACTGGAAAAATTTATGATGGCATCAGAGCCTGCTTTAGACAGTTGGGAGTCCATCATGTACTCCTGATGCCAGCTAACCTGAGGATTACTTACAGAGAGAAACCATATCAATTTGCAGAACCCGGTGCAGCAATTAAACTAATGGACTGTATGGAGCAGAATTTTAGGCAAAAGGAGAAAGTCCTGAAAGTGGCTCTGGGGACAGTGAGTAGTGATTGAAGGGGCTTAGTTCCCTTGTAAATGTCCAATTGCCATAGAAAAGTAATGATCTAGTCTACCATAATACCCAGTCATGAAATATCACTGTGGGTTATTTTTGATGTTCAATTCTCTTTTAGGGTTGGCTGGTGAGGCTCTGTAGACTAACTAGGAAGCACCTAAAATGGTGGATTCCAAGAGTTTATATGGCTTAGAGACAAGACACCATTCTTCATCAGTCACTGGAGTGTTTTTGGTGCCATTAGGCTGTTGGACATGCGCATAGTACACACTCAGTAATCTGGACTGCAAATGTTAAATTATATTAAAATATCTCCATTTACTGTTCAGCGACACAATGCAGTTTGAAATGTTTTTTAACGGTTCTTAAATTCTGTGACAGAGTCATTGCTAAGGGAAGCTAAGTGGGCTATTGCTTATGGGAGAGTACTGCTTAATTATACAAATGTTTAACTACCAAATATGGATTGGGGATGTTCTACCCAAAATACAGGGTGTTCGCTAATATAACAATGTTGTGATGGTAATCCCTGCTCATGGCAGTACTGGCCTGTTAAATCCTCGATATTGGAAAATGTTAAAAATATACAGTATTACCTCCCTGTGCTGTAACAATATATAGGGGTGTATTAACTCCTTACTGTGACAATGTTGACAAGCATTACTTGTAATGTAAATGTTATTTCTGGAAGCCTACCTAAGAGGGTAGTGTACTGTGTACTTCATACAGCTAAACTAATAAAAATAAAGTTAAAAAAAAAGAAGCTGAGAGGTGATGGCTCTGCTGGCTATGAAAAAACTTGAGCAAAAGCTCCTTAAGATAGCTACTCCTGTCATTGTCTCCCCTGTTGCCATGATGTTTAACAAATCCCTAACTTGAAGGAAGGGGCATACTTCACAGCTTCCACGAGACAGTCACATTTGTAGTTGTCAGGCAATGATATTGCCATGACTGTAAAATGTGCTAAATTCCTAAGCGCTATAATCGAACAAAAAAAGAATTCAAGAAATGTCTCAAACTGTAAACTGTATATGCTATGTATTGTTTACATAGATGGTATTAGTTGTTGTCATTTTAGATATTTTACTGTGGGTATGTTCCTGCCTGCTGAAGTACTTTTTTTTAACCCCAGGAATCCATCAGTGTGTATTCACAAAGTGTTTTCATTCTGCAGGATAGAGATGCCCAAAGGGAGCAGTTTCCCCAAAGTTCAGCACCGCTCTTCAGCCTGTTTTTTTCATTTTATTACTTTCAATAATTTTATTAAATGGTTTAGATATTTTTAGTTATTTATTTAATGTGTTGGATTACAACAACCTTTGAGCTAGTAGCTCGTTTACAAAAGTTACACGTCCAATACAAACAATGAGATATACAAAAGTTTTTAACTTATACAATCTATTCCAGAGTTACAGTACAATGTAGGCCAATGCAAAATCAATACAAGTGGCAGCCTGGTTGGCTCTATCAGTAAGAAGGGGGAGGAAATAGCAGCCAAATATAGCCTTGTCAAATGAGGAAGAGTAGGGTGATAGGGCATAGGGTCAAAACCAGAATTACCAGTTAGGTTTGGTTCCGATGCACCAAGCATAGATAGAAAAAGAGGAAATATTTGGGGGGTTAGGGTGTGTTTTTTAATTTTATTAATTATTGACTAATTTAGCAGTTTCTCTGGTTCCAAATCAGTTCCCAGGAACTGGAGAAGGCTGCTGTACAACACGGTTCCCACCTTTGGGGAACCACTATTTTTCCATAGCATACTTACAACTTACTCGATAACAACTTTCTTTTCAATTTAGTGATTTTCCCTATTTATTTATTTATTTTATTTATTTCAGTTTTGGAATTTCAACCTTTGAGCCAAACTGGCTGTTTTATAAAGGCTCCAAGTCAGTAGAAGAACAGACAAAACAGTACAATTTACATCGTATGGCGAGTACATACAATAGCCAAGCGACAAGACTAATTTACAGCAAGACAAATGGGGAGTACAACCTCAAATACAAATACTTTTGTTACAGAAATATCTCTAGGTCTAGATACCAAGTGCAGGTTGCTTGTAGTTGGCAGCCAAAATTGGCTTTGTCAAAGAAAAGGGGAGGAGGGAGGAGGTATGGAGAGTATTGGTATGGATACAGAAGAGGCATATTGTATAATGTTATTAGGGGATAGGAGAAGAGGGTATGGTGATGAGGGGGAACAAGCTGATATGTGTGGTATGCACTGAAGCAGCCTAGGGGAAGCGTAAACCAAGTGGAGGGAAGGGGGTGAGGACTTGTGGGGTGAGAGGGGTAAGAAGGTGGGGGTAAGGGTTGGAAGTCTAGGGCAGGGATTGGAACACCTATCGTTATGCACAGCAGTTGCAATCTTGGGATTCTACCCTATTATTAATAGGCTTTCCCATTTTTATGTAACAGCTGTTTTTCTTGTCAATTTCATTTTTTGAGGTAAAAATTATTAGTGGTGCCATTTTTAAAGGAACAGAAACACATTTCTAAATTTATAAGCTTTTTTAGCACACCTCAGGCTTATTTTTACTCATTTGTCTAAATTTGGGAACTGATAATTATTTCTTTTGGTCCTCAGCATTTGGCATGACTGACAGACCTAAAAAGAAAAGAACAGGACCAACAGGTTTTAAAAACTGTAAGCCGTCCCGGTGGCACAAAGGGTTGAGGTTCTGTGTGCCTTACCTTCTGCCACACCAGCGACTCTAGTTCAGGAACAAGCTTGGGTCACTGGGGGTCAGTCAGGTAGGGAGAGGATTGAACATCTGGAGGACAGCTCTCCTCTCTCAGGATGGGAAGATATGCCATCTTGGCCCTTGGCTGCCCCCAGGTGGAGACCTGGAAGGCAGTACTGGCATCCGAGCATTATGAAGGAAGGGGCAATGGTTCCATGGCATTCACATGTCTCAACACATGCATGCCTACATGCCGCCATGGTTCAGCAAGCAAAAGTTTACCTTAAGAAAGAGTTGTCAAAAAGTGAACTCTTGTTTGGTACACTAAATAACAGCCTGGATATTGAGACTATTTTCTTTTAATCTCTACAGTCACACTACATTCTCTTCCCTCCCCTTTCTTTCACTTTACCCATTCCATAACACACTATGGGGGAATCTCTTCAAGATGACGACCAGGATGGGCCAGCCTGAAGCAGCCGTGCTCTGAGTGACATTTTCTGTGTTATTTTATTTCCTTTTGTCTCTTTTTTTCTTGTTACTTTGTCTTAGTTTGAGTCATTTTCTTATTTTGTTCAGTTTTTAGTTATTTTAGGTAGGGTGGTGAAAAAGTGAGGAAGATTAGCCAGGCTAGCATCTTTTTTCGGGTTTCGTGGCTTTTTATTTTGTTAAGCGTGCAGTGTTTTTATGTGTGTAGACTGCATTAATTTCTATGCCATGTGCTAGCCTTGCAATATTGCTAGCAGTGTTTACCAGTTCAATTATTTTGTGTGTGAGCTACGTTATCACCTAACATACAGTGATTATTTCAACACATTTTTCATGTAAACTTGCCTTCCGGTGACTGAGTTTGTGACTGCCGATGTTTGTATTTTCCATCCCTCGAGTACTGGCAGCTGCTTCTCAAACTTTGAGTTCGAGTTGAGTCTTTCTTTGTGGTGCAGATGGAAGCCTCTGCCTGTGGTCTGGGGAGGAGTGGAGTGTGGTGACTGCAGTTCCATCAAGTGGAATAAGATGGACAGAGAGAACAGAGAGCAGACTGTAATGAACTTCACTGTAAATCATCATGGTGAGCCCATTCCATTTTAACAAAGTGGATCTTTTGCAAAGCCCAGTACTGTGACCCTGTTGACCTGCCAGGGCCCCTATTTTGCTGACAGGGGAGCAGTGATCCTTGGTTGGGTTGCCTATGGGAGGAGGAGCAGAGGGAGAGCTCGCTGAAGGGTGTAGCACCCCTGTCCACCTCAAGGGTTTCTTCAGGGGACCTGGTTGGAGGACATGGTCCATCTGGGGCCCCTGTCCCTTGGGGAGCTTGCTTGGGTCTCACTGTGAACCCAGAAAGTGATTTTGGTGGTTCTGGCTGGGGTTGGACTCTATTAAAAGACCTATCTTACTGAGCATGCTTCCTCTTCAATTTTGGACTGCAGCTGCAGATGAGTGTAGTGGTTGGGGGTGGATGGCTAGATGGAGTGGGCACTGGGTACACTGCCGGTGGGCGGTGGGGTCTGGATTGCTCAGGGTGTCCCGGGGGTAGGGGCTGGAGGGTCTCACCTTAGGGGGGCCTATTCTCCAGAGGGTTGACCACCCTGGACTGCTGCCCTGTTTGAGAGCTGTTATTAGATCTGAGTGAAGAATTCATGTTGGCCTACTAGAGGTTCAAAACTGATCACTGGTGGGCTGGAGCCATATACACTTTTCTGGTGGTGGCTGTGAGAGAGCCTCCAGAATTTGCATTGTTCTTTCCTTTTTATGGCTGTGGGTGGAGCCTACAGCCATTTTGATATTTGTAGCTTGAAAATGGAGTTTCGTGGAACACATTTTTGGACTTTTCAATGTATCCTTCCACATCTATAAATCACTATGACAACTAAAATAAAATAATCCCTTCTTTCTATTTAGAATGTTGGAGACATAACTCCAAGTTGCTTATATGATGGCCATTAGGAAACTGAAACAACTTGTTAAATATTGGTTGCCTATTAAACTGGAGATTTGTTTACCCCCTTCTCAATGCAGCAACTTGCACATTTAAATGATTAGCATGTAAAAAATGTTTCTACTAACTTCAGTTGGGGATGAATATTTTTCAAGAAAGATTCATACCTCATAAATGTTACCCTTTCCCAGCAAATTTTGTAAAGATTTACACTGTTTTTAACCTCTCAAGACCTATCTGATAAAATGCCAGGTCTTCAGTGAACTACCCAGACTAAATATATAAATTTATTTTTGACAGAAAAGGTTGCGGCCTGCTTCCCAAACATAACAGATAAGAGCTACTGAGATTTGTGGGAGGGGTGGAGAAACAGTCAAACTCTGGCAAGGGAGACCTCATCTAATGAATTAACTGCTGACAAACCATAAGTGATACAGAAGCAAATGATTTGATACCTTTTATTGGACCAATGTAGATGTAACAAAAAGAACTTATACCATTTATAAAATTCCTGATCAAACAACTGCACACAGAAGACTGTTCTTCATCATTTTATAATATGATATACTGAGTGTGTATTTACTGAGTTGCTGGATCAGGGCCTTGATAAATTAATAAAATTTACTTAACTCATTCAAGATTCAATCAGGTGGACAGAAAAAAGTCTATAAGAAACTAACAACTATAAGATGCAAAAGTAGCATTTCTGTGTGTATATATATATATATACACACACAGTATATGGGATACATGATGGGCAGGAGTGGAATATGGAAAATATTTTCACTCCTGCAGAGTGAGCATAGATATTTCATGAGTGCCAAAGGCATGAGTGAGATATACAGGGCTCACGAGGCAGTAGTGAAAATATTTTTCATATTCCACGTTGTGCACATCATGTGTCCTATTTATATCATGGGGGTGAGACCAATTCCAGTGAGAGAGGTATGTTTGCTGTTGTGAGGTTCATGTCACTTTAAATGATGCTGGTGCTGTGGTAGTATATGTGAGGTTTTATGATTGGATTGTTGAAGTGAGCTGGTATTGGGTGATATGTGTGTGTGTGTGTGTGTGTTGATTGGGTGTGCTGTGTTTTGGTGATTGGTTGGCTAAAGGGGGGGGGTTCTTTTGTGTGGCAGTGAGAAACATGGTGGTGATTTCCCTTGGCAGGTCTGTGTCTTTATTTTTGGATGCTTAACATTTATTTACACGTTTTAGGTTTCATGTGTTTGTATGCTTGGTACACATTTTACATTTGTTGTGCTGCTCGCTGTTTTATTTTCGTAGTAGCATTTCATATAGTAGTTTTGGCACTCTGTGACAGTTGCACGTTTAATTTTTACTGCTGAAACAAGTGTGTGAAATTAAAGCAACTGGTTATTACATAGTTAAAGCACTGTAAGGTAAATGTAATCAAAATATCATGTTGTAAGTCTGGAGATTATAAGTTACACGACTGTTGCTGTTCATCGTCGTCGCTTGCCTCAATCCGAGTTGGAATGTGATGATATTACTGTTTAGTTTGCTTTTTGAAGCTCAGTTTCTTGATCTGTGGCATGATTATAGCATTGTTTTGAGAATTTGGAATGTTCATGTTTGGAATGTGCTGCTTCTTTTTTGTTTGTTTCGTTGGTCGATATGTGGGAATGCAGGCTTCACTGATCCAGTCAACTCGGCTTTTCAAATGCAGCACGAGAGATCTGCAGGTTGCTACATTTAGAAGCACTGCTGCTGGTGACCGTGATTATGTATGTTAATTCTGTTTGTTTGAGTATAGGGACTGTGTCAGAAGTAGACAAATTACAGGGGTGTTTCTCAGTGTTTTCACATGCAGGTGGCTGACGTCAGTAGAGTAGGTATAAATGGTATTTATTTTAACTTTGCTGACATCAGGAGGATTTATTCCAATGCAGTGAAAATACCATGATTTATCTCACTGGAATTGGTCTCACCCCCATGGTATATAAAAAATATATATATATATATATATATATATATGTATATATGTGTGTCTCTATTTGCAAAAAGTTGTTTGCAGGCATTACTAGTATCTTTTGAAACATTGTCTGACTTCTGATTACTAATTTTGAGTATAGTTCATGAAATAATGAGCTTGATATTTGTTATTTCATATAGTCCCCCATTATGTCTTATGCATAGCATATAAATCCAAATCATTCCAAGGCACTTAAAACATATCTTTTTAAACAAGCGTATAATGATTTTTAAGTATTATTAGCGTGGTTAATTTTACTGTTTTTAGTAATATTGTCTTATTATGTGTTGTACAGGCACCTTGGTTTTTAGAAAGGTGCCTTTTTATAAATAAAGTTTTGATTGATTGATTGATTGATTTTTTTTTTGATTGATTGATCGTGACATATAATATTAATACTGAGCAGCAAATCAGAGCTCTTTTCCTAATAAAAGGCTGCTGATATAATAAATAAAGAACAAAGTCAAAAATAAGGAACCAGTTGCTTATGGAAAAATCTACAGGGATTTATACAGGAATTTGATTCTGCCTTTGTGGGGAAAACACAGGAAAAATGAAAGTTTCTTACAGAGTAATGGTTATTTGGATTGGGGAGCACTGAATATTTCTTATCCTATATTTTGTATCCTGGATAGGGCAGGGGAGATGCTACATCTCATTGTCACAGGGATGTTAATTTACACATTTTTGCACTGTATTTACTCTGGCTGTCCCAGATTAAATGCAATATCTTGTTTTCAGTGGGGTCACGATTTTACCATTTTTATAATGTATTCATTCAAGGCTACCTAGTTTAGGGTCCCCATATTCAAAGGAGATATCGCGTACATCCCAGTGGAAAGGGAGATGTGCTGCATAATAACGTGCACAACAGTGTGATAGTCAAGCGTGTGTGATGCATGGGCGAAGGGAATGGGCCAGGACACACACACAAGGTATGCCATTCAAGTCGAGGGGGCAGTACCATACATATGCCATGTTGCAGCATATTCAGTGGGAATGTGCTCCTCATAGTCCAGAGCACCGCGGCCCACAGTTGGGCCATAAATAGCTGGCCTAACCTGACCATCCACCCTCAGGCAGGCTGCAGATGTGCACCCAGGTGCACAGCAGCCTGGGAGCCCTGGTGGACTAGAGGTACCCCCTTTCCATCTCCAATCTGGCCAACTCCATCCCTGAAGAGCTCCATAGTGTAGGGATCCCACAGATCCGATTGCACCAGAGGAAACCATGGTCCATATCCATAGTCTAGAGGACTCCTATCCACCGCCCCTGTACACAGACACCCTCACTCCCCCCATACCCAACCTGTTCCAAAGACTGGCACTGCCCTCCACACCCTGCCATGGCCAGCCATTGACTGCACTGAATCTGGGCTGGGGACCTGCACTCTGGAATGACCCAACTGGATGTACCGTGCATTGGGGAACCATGCCAGCTGTGGATCTACCAGTGTATGCAGCAGTGTGTACGTCCCTGGAAAACTGAAGAGGGAATTTGCATACCTCCAATGCATGCCTTGCTGATATTGTATCTTCCTACTGTCATACATCACTGCAAGTCCACACTCTCGAGTTGAAAACAACAAAACCAGCACCACTCGAGACTACAAGTATAAAGGCTTTAATTGAAAATATAAAAAGGCAATTGCCTGCAACATACAATCCACAGCGAAGCAACAAAAGGAACCCCGACCGGTTTCGCAACTAGTGCGTCATCCACACTCTCCCCTGTTTCCCTGTACAACATGCCACCCTTTGGACTGCTGAAGTATCCCGGGTGCCATGGGGTGCGTTATCCTGTAATGTCATTTGCAGTGTACACTTTAGGCTATAGATAGTTCATCCACAGTTCCCCAATTGTACAAATGAATGGGAGGTCAGCTGTAACATGTCTGTTTTGGGACCTGTATGAGTGGGTACAGTATCAGCCATCACCCACACTGAGCAGTGCAATGGCACCGGGATGATGGATCTGCATGCCAGTGCCTGAGGAGTATGGCCACTGGGTGTTATCACCCACACACAGCTCGTGCCATGTATAACACATTCCAGCATCCTACTGTGAGTGCTCTGCCACCTGTCAATAGAGTGGTATGATCCCATTATAGAGCCTTGCCTCAATGGGATGGGCAGGGGAGGCAGGGAGAGGGGGTGTCTGTGCACCATTGAGGGGGAATGGGGGCCACTACACTATGGACATGGACTGTAGGTGCATTCAGGTGCAATTAGGTATGGCACTGGGGTCCCTACAATATGGAACCAATAGAGCCTGGACTCCAGTATGATCGGGGCTGGTGGAATGGGTGGGAGGTTGCCACTATACCACCAGAGACTTCCGGGCCTGTCCCACATAGGAGTGATCGGGGTCAGGGCTTGGGGGCGAGAGCTGCTCCGGCACATTCATCCCCATGCCAACATGCAAATGGGCTGGTAATGGGCATGCACAAGGCCCTATTGCACCCTGCATACTCAATTAGTTCATTTGCATTCCTGGGCTGAATATCGCCCATGGGGGCTGTGGCTGTACGTGCCATGCATTCCCCCTGGAAGGTATTCCATTGGAGTCACCCTGGGTGCACCTGACTTGGCGACCGCCTGCAGTGCGACCCCCATCCAGGGTCACATTTTCAACAGGAATGATGAAGCCCACCAGGATGAAGTGCAGTGTGACAGATTTACTGCATGACAAAATGGATTAACGCTCTTTGAAACTGCATTGTTTGCTGCAATAACTCTACTGCAGAATTCTGCACTGCTGCGCTTCATCCTGGTGGGCTTCACTGTATGCACACCCTATAGCTGTGGTGCATTCTCTTTGAATACTGTATCAGTGCCGACCGGCACACCCTCTTTGTGCAACGCATTTTTCTGCTCATGCATTGATCTGGCACTTAATATATCCCCCCAGATGTAAAATATTGTTTTTAGTGCATTCTGATTTTACACAATGCAGCATGATATTGTGTAGACGTGGAGCCCAACTGAAAATAAGATGCCATTTCTTCTGTGAACTCTCCAGGTTAAATATCAGCAGGCATATTTCAGGAAAACACATTGTAAAAATGTGTAGAAGGAAGACCACATTGAAACTACCTCTCCACAGATCTGCATTGTGCAATTCATTAGAAATAATGGGTAAAAGCATCTCAAAAACTGTTCACAGCTATATTGGCTCTGACCAGAGTCTGTTAAACTGGTGACTGCTGCGGTGAGAGCTCAGCTTTTAAACTTAATTTTGATGGCTCGGTGGGAGTGATAGTCCCATTGTGTCCAAATACAAATCTTTTAAGCGTTGCATGCTTAGCCCTTATCTGATTACTTATGAACTTGTGTTTTGCTGGACCTTGTATTGTCTAACATGGAATTTTAGTTTGGTGTTTGGGGTTGAGGGGGATCATTTTCTGTGTTGTTTTATGTTTGGGCGATTTGGTTTCATTGTTATTCTTTTTTGTGTATTGGGCCTAACTGTGGTGTGTGATCCATACCGAAATGTGCTGGCCAACAGCTCTCCTGATGAGGTGCTACTCCCTCTCCATGCTCCGCAGCCTCCGGCCTTTTGTTTGCCCACCCTTGCCTGGTGAGGTATATGGGCATTGCCGGGTGCTGAGAATTCCTAGGAAGAGGTGCAGGGTTGGGGGCTGTGGACCTGGAGGGGGAGTGGAGCTGGGTGGACGGATTGGTGTGGTTAGGTCTAGGGGTCACCCTGGAGCAAAAAGAGTTCCAGAGAGGGGTCCTACCTGTCTAGTCCCCCTACTCAAGGGCTCACTGTGGTTGGGCAGATAGCGTGACTGACCTCAGCAGCCCATCCTACTCGGGCGGTGTTATACAATGCCAGGTCCATTAAAAACAAGACAGCAGTGATTGCTGATCTTGTGGAATCATCAGACCTGGTTTTGCATCACCAAGGCCTGGCTGGACGAGAATGCTGGCACAGTTTTGGAGTCAGCTGTTCCAGTTGGGTTCTCTGTGATACACTGCCTGAGGTTGGATTGCAGGGGCAGGGGTGTAGCCATCTGTTTTAGAATGGAATTGGGCCTTGTTGATGTACCAGTGGGGGAGGCTATGTCTTGAGTGTATCATTGGCACAGGTGTAGGGTGCAGGATTCTTCTCGTCTACCGTCCACCCAGGAATGAGAAGTTGTTCCTGCAGGAAGTCGCAAACTTCATCGTCAATATGGTGTTGGAATCCCCAAGATTGATGGTGCTGGGGGATTTCAATGCCTGGGTCGATGATGAACTCTCACAGTTAGGGCAGGACTTCCTCCAACTGATGAATTAATTGGGCTTCACACAGGTTATTACCTCTGTGACCCATATTCATGGTCACTCATTGTACCTTGTCATCCTGCTGGGGATGGAGACCTCTGACCTGGTGGTGGAGCCGGCCGGTTGGTCTGACCATCATACTATACGGTTCAGTTTCCAGGCTCCCCCCAAGGGGCCTGCCCCTGTGGAGATGGTCCGGTACCACCCTTTGAGGGGTTTGACCCCAGATGGTCTTGCGGCAGTGCTGAACTTATCGGGCTCACCAAGTGTAAGCATGGATCCTGAGAATCTAGTACAGGCATATAATAAGGCTATGGTGGAGGCTCTGGATTCCATTACTTCCATCCAGGTTTGCCCACTCACTCTTCACCCTTGGCCCCCCTGGTTTGATGGGACCTTGAGGGAGCTGACGCGAGTTGGACAAATACTGGAATGATGCTGGTGGAAATCTGGCCTTGATGCCAACAGGCTTAGATTGATGACTCATTATAAGGAATATCAATTGGTCATCTCCCATAAGAAGGCAGAGCTCCTGTCCAGGGAGATTGCTGCTGCACAGAATCGTCCAGCTCAGCTCTTTCAGACTGTGGACAGACTGTTTAGTCCAGCCTGTCTCCAGTCTCAGAGTGTTGTCATAATAGAAATGTGACTAGTTTGCTCGATTCTTTGCTGATAAGGTTGCCAGCATCAGGTCTGAAATTTGTGCGGCTTGTTCCAATGAGAGTTGCGTTGGTTGGTGGGAGGTTGCTGTGCCTTGTTTTGTCTGGTCTGACTTTAACTGGTTGGTGATCATGGATGTCGTGAGGATCATCCAGAGTTTGCGGCCGACCTGCTGTAGTTTAGATCCAGGCACAACTGACATCCTTGTGGGGTGTGTTGAAGTCATCGGCCCGGTCCTAGCAGAGATAGTCTGGTGTTCATTACAGACAGCTGTGTTTCCAGACACCCAGAAGGAGGTGGTAGTAATACATCTCTTTAAGAAACCCTCTCTTGACCCCGATTGTCTAGCTAACTACAGGCCTGTCTCTAACCTTCCTTTTGTGGGTAAGGTTATTGAGAAGGTGGTTGTGTTGCAGCTGGAGGTCCATCTTACCATCCATGATATCTGTGACCCTCTCCAGTTGGGCTTTCAGAAAAGGCATAGTATGAAGACGGCCCTGGTTCGGGTGTTCAATGATCTCCTGATAGCGAGAGACTGGAAGACTCATTCTATCTTGACTCTCATTGATATCTCTGCAGCATTTGATACTGTGGACCATGATGTGTTACTTTAGCACTTGTGGTTCATCTGTGGACTGTCGAGTATGGTCCTCAGATGGTTCCATTCTTTCCTCATGGGCATGTCACAGAGAGTGGTGTGTGGGATTTTTTCCTTGGACCCGGTCTCCCTGCCATGTGGGGTCCCACAGGGCTCTGTGTTGTCACCCATGTTGTTTGCGGTATATATGCTGCTGTTGGGAGATATTGTGAGGTGATATGGGCTGAGTTTTCACTGCTATGCAGATGATACTCAACTCTATATGTCCTTTGTGCATGACCAAGATGATACTGTCTCGGTATTTAACAACTGCCTTGCCAAAATACAGGACTGGATGAGTGCCAACTGGCTGAGGTTGAACCCTGACAAAACTGAGGTGTTGGTTGTGGACCCAGATCACTGGGCTGAGGGATCATTGACTGGGCAGCCTTTGGGGCTTTGGCTCGGGGCAGTCAGCTACTGACCACTGACCAGGTGTGCAATCTGGGTGTTATTTTTGATGATGAACTGACCCTTAAATCTCAGGTGTCAGCCATCATTAAATCCTCATTTTACCATCTGAGGAATATCACTCAGATTAAACACCTGGTCCTGCCTGATGACCTTCCAACACTGGTCCATGCCTTTGTAACCTTCCACCTTGACTATTGCAGCTCCCTGTACCTAGGGCTCCCGGGGGGTTTATATCCGCCGCTTGCAACTGCTGCAGAATGCAGCAGCCAGGCTGCTGACTGGATTATCTCGATCTTGCTATGTCATGCCTGTGCTCCATGTACTGTACTGGCTGCCGGTTCAGTGGCGGGGCACTTTCAAGATCGCTTTGCTGACCTATAAAGTCCTACATGGACAGGGACTGCACTACCTGCAAGAACTTCTGTGTCCTTACTGCCTCCTCTGTTCCGCTGATGAGGGATTACTAGAAGTTCCCAGGGTCCATTTAAAGACCTCTGGTGCTAGGGGGTTTGCGGCCCCTTCCCTGTGGAATTTCTACCTCATCAGATAAGGGAGTGCCTGACTGTGGAGAGCTTTAAATCTGCCTTAAAAATACATTTATTTAAGCTCGCCTTCTTGGAGTGTGAATGAATTGTGGATTATCGAATACTGTGATACTGATGTTTTTAATTGTTATTTATGGTTTTAACTGCTGAATTTTTGTTTTGTTTCTGTACAAGTGCTTAGATATTTGTTTGATCTACACTTTTTTATAAATAAAATTTGAGTTGAGTTGAGTTGACTGAGATTCTTCGATGTTCTTCAGTACCTTTAGCACTCTTTACCTTCTTTCCCCTTATCCTTTCTTTTCTTATACTTTAATCCTAAAAAAATGTTTTCTACTCTTACAATTTTCTAACACTTTGACCTTTTGACCTCCCTATCTTCTCTAAGTTGCTCATTCTATCTCAATGATCCAAGTTCAAATAAATTGTTATATGTTTAAAGCCTGATTGTTTATTGTAAGAAGTTTAAAGCTATCTTTCTTAAATTTTTTAAGGTAATAAAAAATTTTTTTTTCTTTGTTAATACTTAACACATATGTACCACTTTAAGCATCTTTGGAGAAAGGTATGTCCATGATGTAACCAGGACCCCCCCCCATGAAGGCCCGATAGCAGGGCTGAAGCACTGGGCAAGTTGATTGTGCTCTTGGAACAAATCTTTTGTTTTGCACCTTCTGGCTTTATAGTTTCACTATCTGGACTGGAGTGCTGGTTACCATTTGTCTACTACATGCAGCCACGGCAGGGGAACCAGGGAGAACAAAAAAAGAATGGGGATTTGGGCTTCATAAAGTCTTGCCTACTTTGTCCTGACTCATGCTGCCACCCAGACCACCAATCCACACTGGATAATAAGCTCCAGGTGGTGGAGGATGGCCCTCCCCTTCCTGGCCCTACCACCGGGGGCAAAGCCGTGGGTGCCAGTGGATCAGGTGAGTACTGGGAGAGGTGGCAGCTGGTCAAGGGTGGGTGGGATATGATCAAATAACCCTGCCTGGTCCCCCAAGGAACAAAGCAGTATGGGGAAAAAAATGTACAAATGGTTTTGTTTTGGGGGACTTAAACATGCCAGGAACAGACTGGGAGACTATGACATCCTCTGTGACCAGGGAACAGAGGTTGTTGGATGTCTTTCAAGACGCGTTCCTAACTCAGCAGGTGAGGGAACCAACCAGGGAGGCACGGGTACTGGATATGGTCCTGGCAGACAGTGACCAGATTGGGGGCCTGGAGGTAAGGGACTCATTGGCGGGGAGTGACCATGCCACGGTCTGGTTCTGCCTGGACCTAGGAGGGGTAGAAGGCTGCAAAAAGACGGAAGTAACCGACTTCAGGGGGGCGGATTTTAAGGAAATGGGAAGGATCCTTAAGGAGCATTTGGATGTGATTGGGTCAGACATGGACGCTGATAGTAGGTGGGAAATCATCAGGAGAGGGGTGCAGGATGCTACCAGCACCTGTGCAAGACTAAGACGAAAATGCGGTAGGGCCCAAAACCCTGTTGGTGGTCCAGGGAGGTCCAGGAGGTGGTGCAGGGAAAGAAAGCAGCCTATAAGCAATTCAAGTGCTCAAGGAGGAAAGGGATCGAGGGAGTATGAGCCTGATGGCTAGAAGGGCCACTACAGTGGTGAGGGCGCTAAGGCAAGGAAGGAGCAGAACCTGGCCAGGGAAATTAGGAGAGGGAACAAGGTGTTCTTTAGATACATTGGGGAAAAATGAAGGGTGAAGGGGCAGATTAGCAGGATTAAATCAGGGGAGAGATGGGCACAAGACCCGGGGGAGCAGGCTGAGGTACTAAATGAGTACTTCACCTCAGTTTTCACCAGGAAAATGGGGGTGCTGCATCATACATGGGAGGAGACAGAGATACTGAAGAGGGGGACCCTTACTGATCGGGCAGGTCTGGGGAGAGGGAGGCATCACTGGCAGGTGGGGGAGGCTAAGCAGGGAGAAGGGGTACGAAGTGGAAATCACAGCAGAGAGGTGAGGAAGTCCTCAGCTCCCTTAAGACGGAGAAAGCACCGGGGCCGAATAAATTACATCCCAGAGTGCTGAAGGAACTTGCAGATGTCCTGGCAAAACCCCTGGCAGAGCTTTTCTCCATCTCTCTGAGGACAGGGTGGGTGCCCCAAGACTGGAAGGTGGCGCATATAGTGCCTGTCCACAAGGGGGGATCAAGGGAGGTGGCAGGGAACTACAGGCCTGTCAGCCTGATCTCGGTGGTGGGCAAGGTGATGGAGGGCATTGTCAAGGAGAGGCTGGGGGACCTGGATAAGTCAGGGTGCCTGGACGATAGACAGCATGGATTCATCCCGGGAAATCGTGTCAGACAAACCTGGTGGAGTTCTATGACTGGGTGACAAGTGCCTTGGACCTGTGTAGACCAGTGGATGTCCTCTTTTCTAGACTTCAGCAAGGCATTTGACTCTGTTCCTCACGTGGGCCTGTTGGATAAGCTGGGAGAAATGGGGGTGGGGAACCAGATGATCAGATGGATAGGCAATTGGCTCCAGGACCCGGACCCAGAGGGTCGTAGGTTGGTGGGATAGTCTCATCCCCAAGGAGGGTCATTAGTAGGGTCCCACAGGATCAGTCCTTGGGCCCTTCTGTTCAACACCTACGTATCTGGACATAAGGACAGGAATCAGGAGTGAGATGAGTCTCTTTGCAGATGACTCGAAACTGGGGGCGGTGGTGGATGGGAGGAGGGAGGGTGGCCCACAGGGGACCTGGAGGCTCTGGAAAGATGGTCTAGAAAGTGGAAGCTGAGGTTCAATGCAGGAAATGCAAGGTACTCCACCTAAGCCAGAAACCCAGGTCAAGTGCACACCTGGGGGAATGCTACAAGTCTCGATGGCTGAGAGGGACCTGGGGATGGTGGTGGATGTCAAGATGAACAACTCTGAGACTTGTGGGAGGGCAGCAGCCAAGGCCAACAGGATGCTGGGATGCATCGCTAGGGGATCACCTCCAGAAGGAGGGAAGTGATACTCCCTCTGTATAACTGCTTGGTGAGGCTGCACCTTGAGTACTGCGTGCAGTTTTGGAGGCCACACTTAAAGCAGGACATTGACCTCCTGGAGAGGGTCCAGAGGAGGGCAACCAAAATGATTTGGGGCTTGGGGGACAGGACCTTTGAGGAGAGGCTCGAAGAGCTAAATATGTACACATTGGAAGAGAGAAGGGACCGGGGGGACATGATAGAGGTCTTTAGGTACATGAAGAGGGTAAATAGGGAGGAACAGTTGGGGTGCTTCAAGGAAGGAGGAAGGGCCACTAGAGGCATGGCTGGAAGCTGTAGGGGAAGATTCAGGGAAGAAGGAGGAGGTGCTACTCACTGAGAGGGTGGTGGAGCCATGGAATGCACTGCCTAGGGGGCTGGTGGAGGCAGAGACAGTGGAGGGGTTCAAGAGGGGGTGGGACAGGTACAGGGGAAGGGTTCTGAAAGCAAAATCCAATGCAGCAAGAATATCCGGAACTGGGAAGGGAGAAGCCAGAGAAGGCGAGGGGGGCAGCAAGGTCAGCACCCAGGTTGGGGACTGACCAAACGAGCAGACACAAAAGACCGTTAGGCCTATTCTGCTGGCATTTTAGTATGTTAGTATGTTTTCAGCTCCTGGCAAGGGCAGACTACCACAACCTTTGAATAAGATGCCTCATGCCTGGGCCTGACCATGATTTTAAAAATTGTGATCTCTACTTTTGCCCTAAAACACAAAAGAAAAGGGCTAAGAAAAGAGAAGACTTTATGGCTTCTCAGTCTGCCTCTGTGTCATACAGATGACCATCTTGGCCCCCAAAATAAGCAGCAACCCCTGTAAAAGGGGGCAGAAAAGAAAGATAAAACTGTGAACGATGGTACCGAGCCCGGGGTGTCCAAAAGTGGGAATCCTGAGTCCAGTGATGGAAAAAGCAAAGGCAAAAGAGCCTCAGAGCAGGCACTGGAAATGGTGTCTGCAAAGAAAAAAATAAAAAGAGAAAAATGTCTCTGCCACGCCTTCTGAAAAAAGGAAGGGAGCAGACAGTTGACTCAAGACAAATGCCCTCAGCAGAGGACATCACAAGGGCATGGCAATTTTTCCAGGCCTTCCAGGCTATGGGAAATTTTATGAATATGCCAGCCATCCTCTCCAGTGTCCAGTTTCAGACGAAGTGCCTGTGGAGGAGGAAGGAATATATAATGAAGATGATAAGAAAGGGGAACCCTGGAACCAGATGGGTCACCTGAGTAAGAAATTGGCTCTCCTTCCAGGCCTTCTGAGGATTACACATCACATTATTCATTTTTAAGGCAAATGGTGAACACCCTTAGTGTCCCCTCCCTTGTGGCTGAGAAGGAAGAAGAGGAGGTTGAGTTCATGATATGATGGGACTGGTTCCCACAAGAAGGTTGCTGCTTCCCATCCACAGATCCCTCAAGAAAGACATTGGCAAAACCATGTCAGCATCTACCTCAGCTGCTGGCATTGACAAGAAATATGAAAGAGTATCTGGTGGACAGACAGGAGGATGAGTACTTGTAATCCCACCCTGACCATGAGGGAGTGGTTCAGGCTGCTTCATGTGCAAAGGCTAAAGTGCCTTTCTCTGCTCAGCCTCCTGAGAAGGATTCCAGAAAGCTGGATACCATGGCCAAAAAAGTGTATACATCAACTTCTCCTACTCCTCATGCAAGCAACTTACCTGGCATACATAGCTCAGTACCAGATGGCACTTAGGAACTGTATATTGGCGCTGAACAAGAAAGCAAGTGGTGACTTGTCACAAGACTTGGCTGATGCAGCTAGATCAGCAATGGATGCCATGAAATACCAGTTCCATATGGTAATGGACACTAATGATACTGCTGCAAGGATTCTGGCCTATGAAGTTTCCTGAGGAAGGTTTGCCTGACTTAGGGCTACCATCCTGTCCCAAGACACACAAACCAAAGTTATAGACTTCTCCTTTGGGTGAAGCTCTCAGTTTGGTGACAAAACAGAAACATATATGAAAAAGGTGGATGAGTAAAATCACCTACAGGAACAATACAGAGAAATCAAAGGCCTCAACTTCACACAGGTCTTATGGAAGGGGGAGGCAGGGGTAGGTGTTACTACTGAAGGGCATATGCTCCTTGTGAGTACACCCCAAAGAGGTTACTACAGAGGTAGGAGCAGAAAGGGCAATAGGTGTACAACTAAAACACCAGCCCCTAAGCACCAAGAGAAACGAACCCTCTGACAATTCAGCCCAGGTTGCCTATCCATTGCCACTGGGGGGAGGTTGACTTATTACTTCAAGGAATGGTCAAAAGTTACCAGAGACAGGTGGGTCCTGGATAAGTAGTGGCCCAAAGTTTGTCCTTGCAGTTTCGAAACTTCCCCAAACTGCAGAAGCCAAAACTGTTCCCACCTCACACCCCAACAGAAAAAAACCCTGTACGAATTGTAGGTAAAGAAACTGACACAAGCAAAAGCAGTGGATAAAGCACCTGCCACACAGTAGGGCAAGGGTCTCTTCTCCAGATATTTCCTGATCCACAAGAAAATAGGGAAAGGAAAACCCTTTTAGATCTCAGAGATCTAAACAAACACATCAAAAAAGAAGACTTCAAACTGGTTACACTGGGCTCAATGATACCATCCCTACAGCTGTGAGACTGGCTGGGGTCACTGGATCTGAAAGAGGCCTACTTCCGCATCTAAGTCAGATCCACTCACAGAAGGTACCTCAGGTTCAGGCTAGGGAACTGCCAAAATGAGTGCAAAGCCCTTCTCTTCAGCCTCACCTCAGCACCAAGGGCTTTCACAAACTGCCTTGCTGTGGTGGCTGCACATCTAAGCAGGCAAGGTATGATGATTTTTACCTATGTGGATGACTGGTTAGTCTCAGGAAAAACACAGCAGGAGGCAAGGTGTTTTATTCAGTTAGTGCAAAGCACCCTAGAAAATCTGGGCTTTCTGATAAACCTGCAGAAGTCACAGACAAAACCAGGTCAAGTGTTTGACTTCATGGACACAAAGCTAAATACCCTACATGACTAGGCTTTTTTTCCACAAGCAAGGGTAGCAAATCTGATTTATACTAACGAATCCTTCAGATTTGGTCAGCCAAGATCTGGGAGGTACTTTCTGCAGCAACTGGGACACTTGGCCTCATCCACTGCAGTGTTACCATGGGCCAGGCTCCAGATGAAAGACATCCAGTAACACTTAAGGGTCCACTGGTCCCAGAGGTGGGATCCTCTGTCCAAATTAGTGCCAGTTACAAAAACTTTACTAAGAGCAATAAAGCAGTGGAAGGAAGAAGATAACCTCTGAGAGGGTATTCCCTTCCTTCAGTAATTCTCTACAAGTATCCTTACAACAGATGATTCACTCCTAGGGTGGGGTGCCCACTTAGAGTCTCTCACTGTGAGTGACACCTGGAGTACACAGGACACTGAGGAACATTGCAGTCTCCTGGAGCTCAGGGCAGTGTTCCTAGCAATGCAAGTCTTTTCCTCTCAGATTCAAGACCATTGAGTCCAGATCCAAACAGACAACACCACAGCAATGTACTACATAAACAAGCAGGGAGGAACAAGATTCTCAAAGCTACGCATAGAAGCCATGAATATCTAGAATCTAGCCTGTTCAATAGGTGTAGAGCTATTCACAGTACACCTGCCAGGGAAAGAAAATGTCCTAGCAGACTCTCTAACCAGAATCAACTAGGGGAACCACAGATGGACTCTGAACCAACAGGTGCTGGCATCAGTATTTGGACAACAGGGTTCACCAGAAATAACACTACTACAATTCTGGGCTCACTGTACTGCACCACAAACAAGACGTGAAACACTGATCTCAGTGCATACATATATTTCATTTTGCTCCAGCATAATAAAGCACAGATACATACTCACAGGCAACAGCCACAGATGTCTTGAAAAAGTAGTTTCCTGCAAAATGTTGACATTTTAATCTGTGGCTGCTGCCTGTGAATATGTTATCTGTGCTTTTTATGCGGGAGCAAAATAAAATATATTTATGCACTGAAATCAGTGTTTCTTCAAGTCATCTATGTGATGTGGCACAGTGTGCCCAGACTTGTAGTAGAAGTATATAACTAGTTGTCTAGAGCTCAGCCATTCCTGGAGCTCCTTAATTTGACTGTATACCAGAAATAGGTTCTATGTGAAAATGGCAAGACTAAAATGGTGAGGATGAAAATCACAAATGGAAAACAGTGAGGGCACATAGGGTGAGTTGTAAAACACAGTGATCGCTGAAACGGTGATAGTAGTGCCACAGTGACTTTCTGTAGGGGGGCTTCGCCCCACCCCCACTTCCCTTTGCAGGGGGCTTTTCCCCCTGTGCTCCCCTTATTAAATATAACCAACTCTGGAGGGATGCAAGTCGGGGAGGGGGAAAGCCGTAGGTCACCATTTTGGCGATCGCTGTGTTTTCCGACTCACCCTATGTGGCCTCTCTGTTTTCGGTTCATGGTTTTTGGCTTCGTCATTTTAATCTCACCATTTTCACAGGATACTCCAGAAATAAAGCTGTTTGCTTCTGGGAGAACAACCAGCTCCCACTTTTTATGCTGTAGACCCCGGTAATGTGGTCAGTCTCAGAGGATATCCTGGTCCTGGATCGGACAGGGAAGTTCCTATATACCTTCCCTCCATTCCCACTCCAACTGAGGGTGCCCATAAAGTTCAGCAGGGAGCCAGCAACAGTGATCCTCATAGCACCAGATGAGGCCAGGCAGACCTGGTACTCCATAATCTTGGCTCTGTCTAGCAAGTCTCCAATCAGCTTGCCACTGAGGTACAACCTGCTGACCCTGTCTCAGGGCAGGATGACATTCCCAGACCTCAGAACACTATGCCTCAGGGCATGGTTCTTGAAGAGCTAGAGTTCTCTAGCCTACATTTTTCAGAGGAAGTTATGAGGGTGTTGATGAGTTCTAAAAGACTTGCAACAGGGAAAACTTACACTTCAAAATGGAAGAGATTTCATTCTGGTGTGTTCCCAGAAAAGTAATCCTTTTGCAGACAGGTTTGCCTATAGTCTTGGACTGTCTGGTTCACCTACAGTCCCTGGGCCTGAGGCTTTCAACCCTGAAAGTACATTTGGCAGCGAGGTTTCATCTTAACACTTCAGCTGCCAAAGACAGGTCAGTGGCCTCACAACCTATTTTCAAAAGGCTCTTTAAAGGTCTCAGTCACATGTACCCTCCAGTGAGGGATCCTTTCCCTCCCTGGGACTTAAATGTGTACATTGCCCAACTGATGGACGCTCCCTTTGAGCAGCCTATCACTACTGGGCCCTAAAATGTGTCCCTTGGAAAACAATTTTCCTAATGGGCTATAACATCTGCTAGGAGGGTGAGTGAGCTCCAAGCCATCTGCATAGATCTAAACTACATAATCTTTTATAGGGATAAGGTAGTCTATAGGCCGAAGAGGAACTTCCTCCCAAAGGTGGTGTTAGAATTCCACCTGAACCAGTCAGTTGCCCTTCCTGTGTTCATTACTGGGCAGTCCTCCACAGGGAAACAAAAACTCCATTGCCTGAATGTGAAGAGGGCACTAAGACAGTACATGAATCGCACAAAAGATGCCAGGTCCAGCAGTGCTCAACTTTTTGTCATCTATGGTGAAGTGGGGAAAGGCAAACCAGCATCCAGGAGGGCTATCTCTCAGTAGATAGTCTCCTGCATACAATTCTGTTATGAGAAAATTGGCAAATCCCCTCCCCCCCAGGCCTTTGGGCACACTTTGCAAGGGGCACCTCTGCCTCTGTGGCACAAGTAAATGGCATTCCCCTGCAAGAGATTTGCATAGCACCTATCTGTAAAGCAGTACACACCTTCACAAAGCATTACAGTCTGGACATACAATCCAGGAGAGGAGCCAACTTTAGCACTGCTGTCTTGCTGAACCGTTTCCCTAAATATGTTCTGTACCCATCCTCCCAAGGTACTGCTATTGAATCTGCAATTTGTGAATACATACTAGCGGATTCCTAGAGTTAGAAGAAAAAAAATGGCTCACTGCAGTAATGATGTTTCTTTTTAAGGGATTCATCAGTAATAATCACAGTCCCTTTACCTTGCCTCACCTTCTGGAACATGGAACTACAGTAGGTTCACACAAGAATCCGTTTTTTTTCTTCAGCATTACTTGTTATACTGCCTTTAAAATTGTTGCTAAGTGGTCTAATTCCACTTTTTTCATATATTTAGTAGCCATTTAGCTAGTTTAGTGGTCATAGTTCCCACTAGCATTAGAAACAAACCTGACTTTAGGATGCTGGTGGGAGTGAGATCACAGAGCAGGGTTTGAACTGCATTCTAATTCTAAAGTTCAATAATTAGCATAAGTTCTATCTTCGGGGAATTTCTATCATGTGGCATGCGTGCACTTTGTAAATAATACTGACGGATCCCTCAAGAAGAAACAACATTACTACGATGAGTAACTTTTCCACCTTGTATTTTTTTTTAATGTATTGCTGTGATTTTTTTGAAATGGTTATTGTCAATCAATAAATCTCTACCTGAACTGAACTGAACTTTGTGGCAGTGAATTGGGTCCTAGTTTTCTTAGGGGGTGCTTCCAATCTCTACTTTCCTGTCTTGGAAGAGGCGGAACTGCACATCATCTATTCTGTTGAAAAGATGCACGTAGGAATTATGGTAGGGTGCCATCTAGCATAACTTATGAGGCATATAGCTCCTAGGGCAGAACAAGATCGGGTTGGGAGGATATCTTATGCAACTATTGGGAGGAGTGGCACCAGTAGATGACCTCCTTCTGCTGCAAGCACAGATCTGCATGCCACGTACAGGGCTTTGTGACTAGAACCCACAATGTATTACATCCCAGACTAGACTTCATTTAATAAGGCAGCATCAAACTAACAAGTGACATAAAATCAATTTGTATGAGAACTATTTAGTTACTGTCACTCTATTCAGTTTTGGTCAAATTTAATAATTTTATTTTGCATGCTTCCCTTCTAGGAACCGTGATGAATGATTGTTTTTGAAAGCATGCATGTGGATCTCAATCCGGCTCAACAGAATTCAAATAGGCTACCGGAGGAGGTGGTTGGGGCATCAACAGATGGGGGATTCAAGAGGGCATGGGATAACTACATGGGTTTGAACAAGAGAGGGAGGTGTAGATACCCGGACCAGGAATCTATATGGGGGGCAGGACATCTAAGTGATGTGTAAGGAGGTAGCATCCGGGCTACCTACAGGTGGGAACAAAGGCAGAATAGATGGGCCAATTGTTTCCTTTTCTGCTGACAACCTTCTCTGATTCTATGATAAGCCATTTATATGCTAGAGTTTTACAAAATGCTGAATTATTTACAAAAAGGCTGGTGAATTTGGGCACTGGTACTCAAATGTGTTTTTTTTTATTATTTCAGGTATTCATGCTACTGGGTGGGATCTGAAAATAACAAACAATCTTGTAGCCCTGTCTGCGTGGTCAAAAACTATCACTGACGCTCTCTGGCCAGCTGCAATTGAGGTAAAAATCGAAGCAAAATGGAAGAGAGTTCTTTATTTTCAGAATATTTTTCAGGTTGTATAAATTTTCACAAAGTCCATTTTATTAAAAATAACACAAGCTCCCCACAGTTCTAGTTTATCTTTATACACTGGTTACCAGCAGTTTTTATACATAATATGCCAAGCTTGGTGTCCCTACCTGCCCAAGTATTTTAAATAAATTCCCAGTGCAGCTTCTGATTATCTTGACCTTTTTAACCATCCACTGCAGTGTTAAATTCCACTGCAAATGTAAAGTTGCCTGTGTTCTATGTGAACTACAGTCACTGCAAGTCTGGTTGCAGTACCATTGAATGCTGTTGTTATTGAACTGTACAACCATGAAATTATATATTTTCTGTGTAATTTTGGGTGTCTGTACACCAGGCGTAGCTGAAAAATGGTCCTAGTGATTCAGCTCAGCATCTGGTCAAACAATAAACAAAATCAAGATGCAACCTGTTTAACTCTGGTTAGTTTAATCAGTTTAGCCATATTTTCAGGGTGCTCCTGTTAAATGGCTAATATCATAGATACATAGAAGCTGACAGCAGAAAAAAGCTCTTGGCCCATCCAGTTTGCTTACCCTACCTATTTTGCCATATCCTTGTGGCAATCCTCCCCTTTCCTACTATTCCCCCTTTTCTAACTGACCCCACCGGTCTGTCCCATCCTTGCTTGAAGCTGCTGACAGATGTGGATGGTATCACTTCCCCTGGCAGCTTATTCCACTTTTCCACCACCCTCTCCACAAAGAAGTGCTTATGGACATCGTTTTTGAATTTTCCCTCAGCCAGCTTCAGTGAATTCCCCCTCATTCCAGTGTTTGAACTCAAGGAGAATAGTTCCTTGGTGTCTACCCTATTTATCCCATGCAGGTATTTATATGTTTCAATCATGTCACCTCTTTCTCTCAATTTCTTAAGTGAGTACACTGTTATGTTCTGCAGCCTCTCCTTGCACATCTTATCCCAAAGGCCATGGATAATCTTAGTTGCCCTGCACTGTATTGCCCCAAACTTGTTCCAGTCCTTCCTTAGGTGTGGGTTCCAGTATCTCGTGCAGTATTCCAGGTGTGGTTGCACTAGTGATCTCTACAGTGCCAGGTTCACCTCTCACCCTCTACTGATTACCCCCCTCCCTATGCAACTCAGCATTTGGTTTGCTTGCTCACTGCCTTATTGCAGTGTGCAGACATTTTTAGGGTCTCCAATATCCTCACCTCTAAATCCTTTTCTTTCATAGTGCTATCAAGTACCATTCCCCCCATCTCTTATTGCACCCTTGGGTTCCTTCTCACAGTGTGCATTACTGTACATTTTTAGTGTTAAAGTTCAACTTTAAAATTGTGGACCAGTTGTACAACTTGCCTAGATCCTCCCTTTGCTCTCTTCTTTCTTCTTCCATGTATACCCTTGCACAGATCTTTGTATCAACAGGCAGAGCATAACCTTGATACTTCACCTATGTCACAGAGGACAATACTGAAGAGGACTGGTCTGAGTACTGACTCCTAAGTACCCAACTAGTTACTTCCTTCACCTCTGAAAACTCCCCCTTGACTACCACCCTCAGTGTTCTATTCCCCAACTAGCTCTCTTCCCAATATGCCATTCTATTCTCTACCCCTAGTTCCCTAATCTATTTAACCAGCCTCCTGTGGGGGACTGAGGTAAAGGCCTTGCTGAAGTCAAGGTATACTATATCAATTGCCTGTCCCTTCCATGCTACTGTGGTCATCCAATTGAAGAACTCAACCAGATTAGTCTACAAGACCTTCCCCTCATGAACCCATGTGGTTTGAGGTCCTGCAGCCCATTCCCTTCTAGGAAGTCCACCAGATCCCGTGCCAGTAGAGAAGCAATGATTTTTACCACTATAGACATCAAGCTGATGGTGGCCCGTGATGTTGGTGAATGGAAAAAGGTGAGACCAAATGCTGGCGAGGGAATTACAGTGAGGACGAAATGGCAACAAATGTTTTACCACCTCCCCAAGGTGCTACGATCTCAGAGTTGGTTAACCATAGTAAAAGGGGGCTAAGCCTCCAAAAAAAAAGCTAGTTTGTTTTATGATTCTGGGCTCACCATTTCGGAGTCACCCTTATTACATAGAACCAAGCTGACTGTCCTATAGTGGCCTGGTTCATCCCTCTTCACACTCTTGTATAGCAGTATGACATCCACTGTCCTCCAGTCCCAAGGAGCACCCCTGTGTTTAAAGACCAGTTGAAAATATTCGCTAGTAGCCCTGCTGTAATCACTGCTACCTTAAGTAACATCCTTGGGTGTAAGCCTTCAGGTCCCGTACATTTTTTCACTTTCAATCCTGCTAGCTTTTCTAGCACTTGTTTCTCTGTTTTCCTTTCCCCCAATGTCTTTGCTCGCCATTTCCTAACCTCACACTCTGACAGTGACCCATCCTTCTTCTTAGTAAACACTGAGCAAAAATATTTGTTCAGTATTTCTACCTTCCCCTTGTTGTCTTCCTCCCACTCCTCCCTGCTCTTAAGTCTCACTATACTCCGTTTGACCTTGTGCTTCTCTTAGGTGTACCAGAAGAAAGTCTTATCCCCATTCTTCACCCCTGTTGCCAACTAGAGCTCTGTCTCCTGTTTAGCCTCCTCCACATTCCTGGTGGTTTCTCTTTGTTGCTTCCAGGTACTTCACATTGCCCTCCTCCTTTTGACTTCCATTATACTTTGAAAATGCCATCATTTTAGCTCTTACCATCACTCTTACATCAGCTGTGAATCACAATGGCCCCTTGGCCCTTTCCCCCTTGGATACCTTCGGAACTGAGCTATCTGCCACATCTAGCACTGCCTTTTTAAATGCTTCCCACTTTTCTTCTACACCCCATACCTTGGGGTCTCCATTTTATTTCTCATTTTACTGCAGTTTCATATCTTTATATCTTTTGCCCCCTTTGCCTATCCAACTAGGGCTTCCAGTGCTACTCTCCTGTGGTTGCTGGGACCCTGTGGTTCCAGGACTGCTACATTCTGAATGTTCTCACAGTTGGTGAGGACTAGATCCAGTAGGGTCTCCTCCCTTGTTGGGCCTTGAACTAATTGTTCTAGGAATGCGTCTTGGCAGGTATCCACCAGAATCTGGTTCTTCATATTAGTCATGATATTGACTTTCCAGTCCTTGTCTGACATGTTGAAATCCCCGACTTCCACCACTACCCTTACTGTAGATTGGCAGCCTTCTTAAGTGTGTCTCCCAATTTCCTGTGTGTCCCTTGATCCTGGCCTAGTGGTCTGTAGACCACCCCAATCTGAATGTATTTCTTCTTCCCTATTGCTGCTACTACCCACAGGGTTTCTAATTCATCTAACCCCCTTAGACTGTCTATTTCTAATGATTCAGTCCTCTCCTTAACATATAGCACTACCCCTCTCACCTGCCATTTGCCCTTAATGTGTAGCTTTGTATGGTTATGTCCCAGTCACGGTTTGAAGTTGCCCACTACTTTGTTACTGCCACCAGGTCATATCCTCCCTCTGTGACCAGTGCCTGAAGTATAGGCATTTTGATGTCCAGACTCCTATCACTGGCAAATGCCATTTTCCAACATTTCCCCCTTCCCCACACTTTTACCTCTACCTCAAGTTTGCTTGATCCTGCTGAGTTCAGTGGGGGGCGGCCAGCAAGGCTTCCATTGTCTGTGTCATTTTGTCTGTGCCTTACCACTCTGACTTCCCCCTTACTAGTTTAAATTAGGTATGTGTTGTGTCCACCTTCTCCCAACATCCTCCTGCCCTCCTCAATCAATCAATTAATTAATCAATTAATCAATCAATCAATATCCAGTGTTCCCTCGATACTGCCCCCAAATGCCTGAAATTTAGTTTTTTCTATTTATATATATATATAGGATATGTGCTGGTAATATGTTCTGTACATGATTTATGTGAATGAGCTGTGAGGTTACATGGGTGACCTCACAGTGGCAGAAACCACAGTGATCACCAGGGCATGAGCTGCTCATTCAAATAAATCATGTATAGAACTAACAACAGAATGTATCTGATTTATGCAACAGTTGTTTTTGATTTTTTTGGGAGTTTGATTTTTTTAAGTTTCAAATATTTAAATCTATTGCCTGTTTTGTGTAGAACTATTTGTGATTTGGGTTTTACATTTTGTTGAGCTTTACTTGTGTGTGACTGGGCAGAAGTGTGTGTAATCTGATTGGACAACACTTTGTGAATGAAAGCTATTCAGACAATCTGATTGGTGGGTCTGACCATGGGAGAATTGTTTTGATTGGCTGGTGTGCGTGGTCCAGCATGTTGTTTTTAATGGAGTTTGTTTTTGTCAGTCGATGCAAGGGAAGTGGATAGGAAGGATCTCTCGAGTGCTTGGACAACCGTGGTGGATTTAGAGGCCTACTTCACATCTTTGGGACCTGGATTTCGATTTTGGATCTGTCATCGACATTGATTTATTAGTGGCAGTGGGGTGACTTTTTCAGATGTAGCTCACATGGACCTTGGATTTACAGACTCTTTCGTGGGCTATAGTGGAGTCATGGAGATCGATGTGACCAGCGCACAGGAATGGAGTTACTCGGTAGTCAGGGAGTGTTTGTCAGTAGAACATGGATTTGGTGTGTGGGGGAGCATGGAGTTCGATGAATACCCCTGGATTTCTTTTGAGTTTACATAATGTTTGTCTTATGTGGATTTATTTTGGCGGGTGCTAATGTTACTTTTTTATTTTTTATTTTATTTTTTTTCTGTGGGGGGTGACAACCTTCAACCTCAGGAATTAACTTGGCGTGTTTGTATCAGGATTTCTCCTACTAATGGAATACAACATATTTTACTACTTGGAATTGGTAACCAGACAACGGAACCAAGAAACATTGTAAGCAAATCTATTTATTGTTATAAAAACAAAAGCTGGTGTATACATTGACAGCTGACATTTTCTAATTCTAAATCTGTATTGACAGTAACCTATGCAGCAGCTGCAGCTAATTTTATTCTGTATTCTTAGCAGATGCTGATTTTGTATAGTACTTAATATTTAGATGCTTTTTTTGTTGTTGCAATCAACACTGTAAGCTGCAATTCAAATATGTAATGTTACGAGAATACAGCCTATCTTTACGCAAATATCTGCTAAACGTAACTTTAATCTTAAAAAGGAAAAAAATAACTGTTCTATTAATAGTATTTATGAAAACACAGTCTATCTTTCTACAAACTTCTGCTAATGTAAAAATGTTATACTCTAAAGGAAAGAAAAAAGTTTAGACATTTTATGTACTATGTTTGCCAATTTCGCTGCAGCTGAGGTTGTAGCTTTAGAATACATGAACATCAGGATTCTTATTTGCACCCATTGGGAAAAGGATGCTGATTTATTTTGAGATACACAGAAATGGCCAGCGCTGAATACTTGAAGGCCTTTGGCCTGCACTGTTTTACGGATGAGGTCCTGCTGTTGGTGTGCAGGTATTTACAGCAGTCTTGCAGTTACCTTGTCACTTCTTGAACACTGAACTGTTGGTGAAAAATCAAGAAATACAATGGATTTTTATTTTATTACTGAACACCTTTGTGATTGCTTTTCTATGCAATCTGAGTTTGCCATTCGTTTTTCTCTTATTTGTTTACTTTACTTGGATTGACTGGTGGTGCTGCACATAGGCAGCTATTGCAGAAATCATGACCCAACTGAGAATATGTGCAAGTAGCTGAGTTATTCATTGCAAAGTCTTAGAAATATGTACTAAACACTCCCCCCACCACCATACCCTGAGACACACTTACATTACTATTGTACATAATGAATGCGTTATTTGCTTGGCTCTGGCTCCCTGTTTTCTGTTTGAGAGAGGCAGGCACAATAGTTATCTCTGTTAACCATTTTTTGTCAATTCATGGCCCTATGCTGCTGCCTTGGACAATTCATACATTAACTAGTTATTGTAGCAGACGTTTTAACTTATTGCAATTGTTGCTGTAGAACACACAGTGTTTTTCGGACTAATTTCTGCTATAGGGGCTTGCTCATATGATGCTGATTATCTAGTGCAATCTCTGTTTCTGTTTCACTTGACTGGGAATGTCCCATGGGATGTTAATCTAATACATACACTCTGGGATATGATTTCATGGTAGTGGTCATTAACAGTCACAGTCTATGCTTTTTATAGCTTTACTTCATTTTTATGTTTGCTTGCACACCTGTGCAAGAAATATAATGCCACCTGATCTGTTTTTCATGCATGGTCGCATCCCACCAGTGAACGTCTGAGCTGTCTATGACAGCATATCAGATGCAGTGGCATACAGTTGAAAGAGAAAGACCGCTACAATCAGTGGTGGTAACATGTAGGCAATTTGCATACTGCCATGTGTCATCAATATGCAAATTGCTTACAGTCACCACTGCTGATTGTAGGTGTCAAACTGTACACCACTGCATCTCCTGCTGGCATGATGCACCCCCCCACCCCATTTGTTGTGTGCCGAGAGGGTGCCCAGTCCCCCTTGGCTCATGCACTCCCCCCAAGCACACATGTCAGTGGGGTGCCCAATCCCCATCAGCTCCAGTGCCCTCAAAAACACACTTCCAGGTGCCACGCTGAGCCCACCCCAGCGTGACAAAGAGTCAAGTGTCCTCATGTGCTCCCCCACCATATGGCCAATGGGGTGCCCAATCCCCATTGGCTCCAGTGTCCCCCAAACAAACTTCCAGGTACCACGCTGGGAGCCCACCCCAGCGTGGCAAAAGTCCTTCGTCACCTTTGTTAAAAAAACAACAACCCTGTAACAAAAAAAAACAGTCCTTCACTGACTATCATGTCCCCCCTCACCCAACCTGTGCCCACCATCTGTGTAACCCACCTCCCCACACCCACCTCACCCCATACGTATCTCCGGAGGCTGGTACGATGATCTTTGGTGGACCAGGAACATGTTTGCACTCTTCAAAGCCGACCACGAACTGAAGAAATGCCAGTAAGCTGTATAATGACATAAATAGGTTTTTTCAACTTTGGTGCATATCTCGGTCATTTTTTTAAATTTTTGCACCAAATTTTCAGCATGGGGTTCTTGGGGCCCCATCACATGAATTCAGTGACTGTCATCGGGTTATTTCATCCCGAAAGGTGATTTCACTGTCACTGTGTGGAATCACCTTTCGGGACTGATTAATGAAATGACAGTGTCACAGTTCATGAGGTAGGCCCCCAAAAACCCTATGTTGAAAATTTGGTGAAACAATTCCCAACAATGACTGTTTTACGAGTGTGCGTTGCACAGTTCTTATACACGCTCGTAACTTTGAGACCTTTTAATATTTTCACTCCAGATTTTCAACATTGGCATTTTTTCATCCCTCCTTATGAACAGTACAGTTGTCATTTTTCACATCCTGGCCAAAATGTGTTTTCGCGCTTCCAGCGCTGAATAGCGAGGTTGCTGTGGGAAATCAATGTTCGGGACAGATTAAGAAAATCACAGTGACACTGTTCATGAGCAGAGGTTCTAAAATGCCTATATTGAAAATTTGGTAACAAAAGTCCATAAAATGATTGCATTACGAGCGTGCATTTCGCAGTTTCTTCTCACCCTCGTAATTTCACGAATTTGTAATATTTTCACTCCAGATTTTCAACATTGGCATTTTTTCGCACTTCCTTATGAACAGTACAGCTGTCATTTTCACATCCTGGCTGAAATGTGTTTTCGCACTTCCGGTGCAGAATAGCACGGTCACTGTGGGAAATCAGTGTTCAGGACAGATTAAGAAACTCTCAGTAACACTGTTCATGAGTGGAGGTCCCAAAATGCCCATATTGAAAATCTGGTGCAAAAAATTCCCAAAATAATTGTTTTACTGGTGTGCATTGAGCAATTTCTACGCATGCTCATGACTTCAGTTTTTTTATATTTTCACTCCAGATTTTCAACATTACCATTTTTTACACCTCCTCATGAACAGTACAACTGTCATTTTTCACATTGTGTTCAAAATGTGTTTTTGCACCTATAGAGTCAAATGGCGCAGTCACTGTGCAAAATCACCTTTTGGCTAACAAACTGTTAGTGCCACTGTTCATGCAGCGGGATTACAAAAAGCCCATGTTGAAAATTTGGAGTAAAAATACCAAGAAACGACCAGAGCATTAAGGTTTCTGACCACTATGCCCTACCCTGTTGGGACTGACAGGTGTCAGGGGTGTGACTTGGGATTGTCGACAGTAATGCTCATGCCATTCCACCCCGCAGCCAGTGAGAGGTATCGAGGTGCGCCTTGGACTCTTTGGCCCCAGAGTTCACCCCATTCTTCTATACTGCACCCATTTCAGCATATTTCCTTGTGGAATGAGGTGAGTGTAAAGCTCGAACACCCCAAGGCACACCTCAACACTTGTCGGTGTCTACAGGGTAGGGTGAGGTGAAATGTCATGACCGATAAGGGCGACGATCCAAAGGCACACCCCAATGCCTGCCCATCTCTGCAGGGTGGGGGTGGAGTTGACGTCAGTTCAATACATCACTGCCATTTCTATACTGCATCTGTCTAACTCCTGCACTTCCACTGCTAATGCCAGCAAGCAAACATTCAGCATTGACACATGCTTGTTTACAAAGATATAGCTGAGCTATTATTAACTTTTTTTTTGCAGCTATTGATCTTACATTCTTTAGTTGCAATTGCTGTCTGAGTGCAGTACTTGTGGCCTTTTCCTTTTTATGCTGTCATAGTGGTTACCTGTTTTTAACATTACATGTAATAAAAACATTAATAATTAACTATGTTGGTCTGCTACTCAAACATTTTTTACAAGATATTTAAACTTTATTCCGCATACACAGCGTGAAAGATATTCCTTATTTATTTATTGACTAGTCATTCCTGTTACATCTAGTTACTCCTTTCCCAAACACCTTCATCACACACTGACACTGACACAGACACTCACTCACTCACTCACTCCTCACTCCCTCCTCCTCCTCCCTCACTCCCTCACCACACGGCACAACAGAACAGGTAAGTTATTGACAGGAACAGGTGTATCATTATGGTGTAAGCAGCCCACAAACATACTTCGATTAATTATTTTTACCTTTTTTAGAAAAAAATCTACTGTGTTTATATACTGTAAGCATTTTGTACTAAAATGCTTGATTATTCACGTCATTTTTTTTTACTGGATGTTACTATTTCTGTGTAGTTTTGCTGATTGCTCTTTATTATTAACTCACCTTGGACAATGTTGAAGTTGATTGTTTAAGCAATATACCACAACAGGGTATGGGTTATGCTAGGATTTACCACGCCTGATGTGTTGTTTGGTCATGAGGCTGCAGGCCAAGTGAGCAAAACACACCAGGCATGGTAAATCCTATTATTACCCACACCCTGGAGTGGTATATTGCGATTATACAATGCCCTATTTTTTGTGTTTGAAAAAAATAAAGAAAAAAAATAGTTTTTTGACATTTTAAAAGATTTTTGTTGTTGTTATTGTTCCGCCAGAAAAAATAGTACTCTCTTGGTAGGTAAAATCATGCTACAGGAGTGCATTCACTTTTTTTATTAACCTCTAACCCCTCCGCAGTTTTGAAGTGAGTCAGTCACAAGTGTACTAGGAGAGCGAGCCTGTGAGGCTTTTTTTTTTCTGTTGTTAACAGGACCGTTTTCTTGGACACTTGCTTCCCCTCCCTGTGTTTATCAAGTGAGAGTGTGTGTGCAGCTTCAATTTTGTGCTTTGAATGTTGCCCCATCCCCTCCTGTCAGCTCACATGGTGTTGTAGAGGTATGTAGATTTTATTTTATTTTTTTAAAGGAGAGAACTGTGGTTACTTCCATAAAGTGCAGCCATCAGGGTCTGTTTTGGGGGTTTTGATTAATATCATGGAGCTGTCATAAGGATTTGTTTAGATTACAGAGCTGTTGAAATGGAAGCTGGAGGAAGTGAATGTGCGAGGAGTAAATTATTAACAGAAGGTGGGAGGGGGCAACTATCATTACTAAATGCAGTGTTTTTATAGTTTTTCTGAGGTCAGTGTCTATCTGTATAAAGCACCAGTGCATGTTTAAAATTTGGGCTTCCTGGCAAGGTAATGTGGCAGTCTTTTGGCTGTTAGCTAAGATATGTAAGATTTAGAATTATTTAAATGGTTACGGCATCGAGGTGAGAAACAATTGCTGCCCGGCTTTCGCTCAGTGTAAAAAAAATTACGATCGTCATTATGGAGTCTTGGGATGGATTACATTCAAGGGTGCTGTGAGGTAGTGGAGTCAATCTGAAAAGTGAGACAGAGCAGGTGAGACAGTTGACAGTGTTTACCGAGGAGCTGCTGTGAAAAAAAAAACTGCTATACAAACTTTGGGACTTAGGATGAGATTACGCAGGTTGTCACGGATAACATTGATTAAATGGTATTAGTAGTGAATTGTTTTGAATTTCATGGAGGATTCAAGGTGGGAACAGCCGGTAGTGAACTGTGGAGTTCTGTGATTGGGATCTCGACGTCTTTGCAGGTGTTGTGTTTCTCATTGTTGGAGTGATTTCAGGGGAGGGGGGCTTAATGCGGTTGCCTGGCGACTGGCACCTTTTCTCACTGGTATATCATAGAATTTACAATGGGGAAAAGATACCAGTCAGCCAGTCAGAATGCAGGAATTTCTATGCCCATTGTATAATTTAGCATTTATTGTTGGTTGGTTGAAACAGGATCCAATTAATTCTTGCTAATTCGGTGGAACTATCTGGAAGCATTCACGGAAACTTGTACTTGGCTTTACCTTTGTTTGGTACTGGTTACTTAGCAAGCTATAAATATGGTACTGCTTCTCTTCATTGATTTTTGAGTAATCATTTAGACTTTGAACTGCTTTATGTCCTGATACCCGCATGATTTCGATAAGGGCAACTCTGCTGTCCGATAACTTTTGGATCAAATGTTTCCTTACTGAATGTTTTTTTTTTTTTTTCTCAGTATGGATTCTGGCATTGTTTATCATTGTTTTCATTAATGTCCTTAATTTATTAATGCCAACTGACTGATTTTTGAACCATGAGGCTGGAAGGTGCTTCTTGCTGTTTCTGTTTATGGAGAGGAAAAATGGGTAATCTGCATTTAAACATTTTGCTGGCCTGTGACTTTTATAAAACAGTTTGTCACTGGACGTCTTTTGGAGTCACTTGGAGTGGCATAGGCCCTGGGCATTAGTTTATGGGTCTCTCGTGGATTTGCTCCAGACCTTATTTTTGTTTGACGCTCTTGATTGAATTGTATGTACTGAAGGTTGTTTTCATCTGTCTTGAAGTCAATGTCACTCCATTTAATATTTCTACTCTCTGTATTTCCTCCGACACCAAAGAACATTGTAACAGTTATCCACATGGTGTTTAGCAGTGACTCTGGACTGTGTGGCCCTAGTTGCTCAATCAGTGTGTTTGTTAGTTCATTGGCTGCATGCGGTTCGTTGCCTCTACCTTCACCTTTTAATATTTTTTGCTTAGAATAAAGCAGTTGTCTAGTTGTCTGGAACTGAATTGAAGTGAATTGAACAGTGAGTGTGGGAGCAGTTTTGATTTTAGGTGATGTTCCAGGCTTTGGGAAATGTAATGCAGTGTTAGCATTTCATGGCTAGTTTCATCCTTTTTACAAGTATTCATAAAATAGTGACTTCGGAGTTTATCTAGTTTTTCTGTTGGCAGGAGGTGTAGCTCAGCTGTTATATTAAAGTTTTATTTAATGTAGGTGCAGAAACCCTGTACATCTGCTCTGGTTTTCTGTACTGTGTTCTGTTTTCTTCCACTCTGTATAAAAACTTCTATTCTAGTCATATCTACTTCTATGCCTGTTTCTGTTGTTTCATGTTCTAGCAATATTGGTTCTGTATTCTGCTGCAAAGAGCAGAGGTTCGAGTCAAGGTCAGGGCTTGTTGTACCTGTCAGGGTTAGAGTTGCTGGATTCTGTTGCTGCTGTGGTTCCTCATTGTTAACTGCTGCGGTTGTATTTTGAGTTTGCTGTACTGCCTGATCCTGTGGCATGCAGTCTGCCTATGGGTCTAACAGTGGCTCACTGTCATTTTCCATCTGTGTTAAGATTTCTGACCGCTCCATGTCAAAGGAATGACTCAAGGCTTCTATTATGTCATTTGTATGCCTGACTATATTAACATGCAGGATTGACATTTTTTTTTTTACAACTGTGTGCATTCCTTTCAAACGTGATCATGTTAGCAGCTGGGGACAATGTTACTGGCAGTCTTGAACCCATGCAGCATGCTGGCATGGGGGAAAGAAGTGGTTACCAGTAGTAACAGCTCGAGACAGCAAGGCTCAGTATTTTTATTCAAAAAAGTGCTTTGAAACATTTAAAATCATGTTCTGCATTACATGATTGCACTTTTTTTTATTTTGACATAACGGGGAGGTTATTTCACTGATGACCTGGGTAACAGTGACCACCAGTCATTGTGGTTTGAAATCACAGAAAGAGCAGAACCAAACCACACAAAAACACGTATCCTGGATTTTAGGGGGGCAGACTTTGGGAAAATGGGGAGATACTTGAAAGAGGCATTAAGCGGAATGGGACAGGAATAAGGGGTTGAGGAACAGTGAGCAGTATTTAAAATGGGGATTACAAGAACAACAGAATTATGCATTAAGCAGGTTAGCAAGAGGAAAAGGAAGAGAGACCATTATGGTTTTCCAAAGAGGTAACAAAGAAAGTGAAAATAAAAGATTGCATTCAGGCAATACAAAAGACACAGGCAGAAGGGGCTAGGGAGAAGTACCAGGAGAAGCAAAGGAGGTAGGAGGTCAGTAAGGGAAGCCAAAGCTCAGACAGAAGAACACATTGCAAAATCAGTGGATAAAGGGGACAAAACCTTTACAGGTACATAAGTGAAAAAGAAAGACAAAGGGAGGGATAGTGAGACTGAAGGGGAGGATGGGAGTGTGGCTGGAGATGACAACAGTAAAGCTGACATATTGAACAGGTATTTCTGCTCAGTCCTCTACTGAGGAAGAGGGGTAATGGGTCTGGAAGGAGTACAAGGGGTGAGAATGGTGCAGAAATGGACACAAGTCCCTTTACACGAGAAAGGATCCCTGAAGGAACTGGAAGTAATAAGAGTTGATAAAGCAATGGGGCCATATGGGTGCACCTCAGGGTCCTTAAAGAACTAAGAGAGGTGGTGGCTGAACCTCTGGCTATCCTGTTTAGCTGATCACTGGAAACAGGGAGGTACCCAAAGACTGGAGGACTGCAGATGTGGTCCCTTATGCAAAAGTGGGAACAAAGAGGAAGCGGGAACTACAGACAGTCAGCCTCACCTCGGTGAGTGGGGAAGATCATGGAAGCACTGAAGGAGGATTGGTGGAACATCTGGTTGTCAATGGACTACAGGACCCAAGGCAGCATGGTTTCACCAGGGGAGGTCATGTCAGACCAACCTCGTTGAATTTTTTGACTGGGTGACTAGGGAGGTGGATCAGGGGAGGGCAGTGGACATGGCCTATCTGGACTTCAGCAAGGCCTTTGACACTGTGCCACATAGAAGACTATTACACAAACTGGGGAATATGGGTGTGGGCAGGACAGTAGTGTGGTGGGTAGGTAACTGGCTGGGTGGCAGGACACAGAGGGTGGTGGTAAATGGCTGTCACTCCACAGAGAGAAGAGTGACCAGTGGGGTACCACAGGGATCAGTGCTGGGACCAGTCCTATTCAACATCTTCATCAGTGACATTGAGCAGGCTCTAGAAGGCAGAATTTCACTGTTCGCTGATGACACAAAGCTCTGTAACAGAGTAGACACACCAGAGGGTGTAGACAGAATGAGAAGCGACCTGCAGAAACTTGAAGAATGGTCAAGGGTTTGCAGTTGAAATTCAATGCAAAGAAGTGAAGATAATGCATATGGGGCACAAAACCCTGGCACAATATATCAGTTGGGGGTGAGGATATAGCATGCCAAGCAGGAAAGGATCTTGGGGTTGTCATCTGTTGATGACCTCCAAAGTGGAAACAGTGTGATATAAGGCAGCAGGTAAAATAAATAGGATGCTGGGATGTATAGGCAAGGGGGCATCAATAGCAGGAAAAGGGAGGTCATAATTCCGATACAAGACACTAGTGAGGCCCCACCTGGAGTACAGTGTACAGTTCTGAGACCATACCTACATAAGGACATAGACAGGGTAGAGAAGGTTCAGAGGAGGGCAACAAAGATGGTGCATGGATTGCATCACAAGTCCTATGAAGACAGGTTGAAGGCACTGAACATGTACTCCCTGGAGGAGAGGAGGGAGAGGGGGGATGTGATAGAGACATACAAGTATCTTACAGGGAGGAACAGGGTGCAGGAAAACATTATTTTTAAGTGAAAAAGATGTTCCAGGACTAGAGGGCATGGGATGAAGTTGGAGGGAGGACGATTCAGAGGAAACATGAGAAAGAATTTCCTCACAGAATGGGTGGTGGACAAGTGGAACACCCTGCCAGAGGAAGTGGTGGGGGCTGAAACAATCATGGGATTTAAGAATGCATGGGATAGACATAAAGGAATTCTAGAGGTCAGGGGTAAGGGGAAACAGACTTCTAGGAAAACAAACTGAACTTACAAGCTCAAATGGGCAGACTGGGTGGGCCATAGGCCCTTATCTGCCAACACTGTCTATGTATCTATGTATCTATGACAGAGCATTATTTTGTATCTCTTTTTATTTTTAAGTTTAACATCTTTGTGGACATGTAATCTAGCATGGGTGGCACCAAATCAATTTTTGTTATGCCACTTGCTTTGAACAAAGACTCGCTGGTGTATTTTATTAACTAACTTGTTTTATTCTTTACTTAGTGGCATGCCTGATACTATATGGGACCAATTTATTGCACTTTGTTAAAATTGTCATGGATGCTCGTCGGTCAGTCGGCTGGGTTTCCCATTTGCAAGTAATGCTGGCTGCTATCATGGAAGGAATGGCTAGGGGACATGGTTCTAGTACGTATTTACTGTACTAATAATATGATATTATGCACCTACTGTGTACATAAATGACTATGACATACTAACTATGCAGTTTAGTGAATTTATCTACACAGTGGGTACAATACTGGATTTTTATTAAGGAAATTTATTGACTACACCTGTTGAACATATATATATATATATATATATATATATATATACACACACACACACACACATATATATACAGTGAAGCCCACCAGGAGGAATTGCAGTGTCACAGGTTTTCTGCATGACAAAGGGATTGACTCCCATTGAGTTTGCATTGTTTGCTGCAGTAACTCTACTGCAGAATTCTGCAGTGCTGCGTGTCATCCTGGTGGGCTTCACTGTATATATATATATATATATATATATATATATATATATATATATATATATATATATTATTTATTAGTGGCATGGTAGTGCCACTATAGTTAGGATGAAAGGTAACTTCTATGTTAAACTCAAATGTTTAAATGTTAATAACTTTGGAACTGTTAAATGGATTTACATGGAATTTGGCATGCATATCCCCTATGAATAGATCTCTTGACATACCAACTGTCTTGCAAATCTGTTGTGTAGTTTCTAGGAGATGGAGTGTTGAAAAATACAGAAAAATCCATGTTTTTGCCATTTCTTTGTCTGCCTAGATCTCAGAAATGGATTTAGGTTGTGGTCTGAACTTTTCAAAATAGAAAGCCCTGGCCTCACAAATGTGCATTTTGAAGGTTTGGTGAAAAATATTAATCTGTTCAAAAGTTATTAAATTTTTAATTTTCCCATTATTTTCTATGGGAAAAGTTGTGTGTGTAGCACGAAATCAAGATTGGTGCTGCATAGACAGGTCTTGGTTTCCTGGGTGAAGTGTGTGGTTTCACAGGCATGGTAAGATAGTGTCACAGGGAAGTAACTTGTGAAAGTTTAAAAAAAACCTGCGAAAGTTTTCAAAAAACTTTCACACATCTTTTGAAAAGTTGTGAAGATCTTTAAAACTACTTTCAAAAAAATTCTGCTTCTTTGCCACTTCACTGCAAAAAAATGGCTAGGAGGTCTTTTGGGCGGAAATTTGCAGGTTAGAAAGAGCTTGTCCCACAGATGTGCGTTTTGCTGGTTTGGTGAGAAAATTTACACTGGTTCCAGAATTACAGCAGTGTGAAGTTGCAAATCCTCCCATAGGATAACATTGTGGTGGCTACGGTGCCTTTTGGCACCTTTATCTTGAAAATGGTTTGAGATACGGATTTTTCACTAAGTGCAGCTTGCGTGGAGGTGGCTAGGTCATGAATACAATTGCAGAAAGATTTTTTCTGCGGTTCCTATGATTACTGAGATATTGCCTAATAAACGTTACAACGGTTACTTGGAATGCCTCTAGGCCTATGCAATGTGTCTGTACTAATGGGTAGGTGGGAGCGCAGGGCTCATAGAGCCCACACTCCTACCTATTCATACTAGTTATGCTAAACTGGGAGCACTGGGCCCTCCTATGCTATGCCTCTACACTCATAGGTTGGTGGGAGCACAGGGCGTAGGGGTCCTGCGCTCCCACCTATGGATATGATTATGCAAAGCTAAAAGCATAGGGCCCACCTGCACAATGTCTCTATATTTATAAGTTGGTGGGAGTGCAGGGCCCAGAGGGCCTACACTTCCATGGATACTATCTTGCAATACTTGGAGCACAGGGCTGTCAGGCAGTATGTCTCTACACTGATGGGTGGGTGGGAGCGCAGGGCACAGAGGGCCCACACTTCCAAATATGCATCCCATTATGCAAAACTGGGGGCACAGGCCCTCCTGTGCTATGCTTCTACACTTATGAGTGGGTGGGAGCACAAGGCCCGGAGGGCCCATGCTCCCACCTATGGATACCATACAAGTAACATTTCACTTTCTCAAAAGAAGGGAAATTCATTGCAAAAAAACTCGATTAGTGCATCAGTTAGGGTTGATTTCACCCCAACAAAAGTCTGGAAATTCGATGTTAAGGTTACAAACTCCCTCCCCCCATCTCCCCCACCCTCCACAGACCAACAGGCACTGAGGTGTGCCTTGGGGTTGTTGGGCCTTACTATCATCCCATTCTCCTATACTGTACCATCTCAGGTTGTATACACACATGGAGTGGGGTGAGAGTTAAGGCCAAAGACCCCAAGTCACACCTCAGTTCCTGTTGGTCTGTGGAGGGTAGTGGGGGGTGAGGGGAGGTGGTTGGTAATCCTGACATCAAATTTGTAGACTTTTGTTGGTGTGGAATCAACTTACTGATTCATTAATGGAGTTTATACAGTATATATATATATATATATATATATATATATATATATATATATATATATTCTTGCTTATAACAAAAACCATCCATCAATGTCTGTTGCTGGTGCCTCTGTAACTATCCCCCATCTGACCCTCCCCTCTCAGCACCTACCACCCCACACCCCTACAAACAAAATGCTGACACTGGGGGTGCCCAGTCCAGTTTTACCACCTCATAGTTTAAAAAAAATATATATATATATATATATATATATATATATATATATATATATACAGTATATATGTATATATATATATTATAGTAGCACAATTACGTCACTTACTGTACATACTAAAGTCAAAAGTTTGGTCGTTAATAACCTTGGACCCGTTCAATGGATTTGCCTGAAATTTGGAATGTGCAGTGGGGCATGGTAGATCTCTTGATCTGCCAAATTGTGTTTCGGCCGGACTTATGGTCTTTGCACATGAAAACGCTGAAAAATGCAAAATTATCCATTTTTGGAGGCATCTTTTGGGATTTTGGACGTGGCCCTGCACAGCTGTTGTGTGGCATGCCACTCTGTGAGATGGCTTGTTTTTATTTTATTTTTTTATTTATTTAAATCTAGGATTACAACATACCTTTGAGCCAAGGCTCTTTTGCAAAAGTTCCACATCAGTAGCACAAACAATTAGCATCAAAATGGTTACATGGTTACAGTTTAGTTACACAGTACAGAGTAACATATAGTAACTTAGGATGACATTAGGTATTAGAGGTGAGGCATGACATACAGGCACTAGGAAGAAGACAGTTGGGTAAAGGGCTGAGGAAGGGGATGGCATATGTGGGAGAGGGCAGAGTGAGGCAGCCGATGGGCTTTGTCAGGACAGACATGGGATAAGTGCTTTGGAAGTGGCTGAGAACAGGTAAGTGCAGGTAGAGAACAGAACAGACACCAGAGGTAGTCAGAGGCAGTTTCAGGGCCACAGCATGTTAGGTGGTGCAATCACAGGTGTTGGTGCCTGTAAGGGAGAGGCGGAGCTTAATTTTGAAGACACCAAGTGTTGCTGTGGAGGAGCTGTCTCCATAGAGACTGTTAAACCAACTTGGGGCCCTTTAAGAAAACAATCTTTGGCCTTGGGATGTGTGGCAGTGGGGGATTTGCAGGATTTGTGACTTAGTGCTCCTGGTGTTGATGGTGTTGATTTTGGGTTTAAGGAGGGTGCTGACTCCAGGTGGTGCTTTTCCCAGTAGGATTTTCTTAGCTGTGATGCAGGTTTGGTATTTGATTTGGTTGTTAAGTTGCAGCCACCCTGTTTTAGAGTAGAGGTCACAGGTGTGAGAGAGACAGTGGGAACAAGTAACGAGATGGCAGGCTTGATTGAGGAAAGTTGATACTTATTTGAGAGAGGAAGTTGTGGCAGATCCATAGATAATGAGGCTGTAGTCAATGATGCTGATGATGGAGCTCTGGACAGCGACAGACAAAGCTTCAGGGGTTAGATGTTTCCTATGTCGGAACAGAAGACCCAACCTGGTGTTTGCTACCTTTGCCACATTATTGATGTGTGGAACATAGGAGAGATTTGAGTCTAGGGTAAGACCAAGGTATTTAAAGGAATGGACTTGTTCAAGGGTGATTCCTTGGTTGGTTTTAATGGAGAGTTGACATTGTTTGAGTTTGTTGTGGGTGCTGCAGAAAATCATGGTCTTTGTTTTCTTCTGCTTAAGGATCAGTTTGTGTTTACTGAACCAATTTTTGACTGCTGAGAAGGCCTGCTGGAGGTTCCTTGAAGATGTACTGGGTCATGGTGGGAGGCCAAGATGACAGCACCATCTGCATAGAGTAGAAGTTGTTCAGGACAGGAATATGGCAATGAGTTCAAGAAGAGGCTGAAAAGGAGGGGGCCCAGGATTGAGCCCTGTGGAACACTGGACCGGACTGGTCTTGGGTCTGAGAGTGTGTCCACAATTTTCACTCTTTGGTACTGGTTGTTTAAGTGGCTCTTGAACCAATCCACTGAGTTGGGTGAGAGCTCTGCTAGCTGAAGCTGGGCAAGAAGTAGGTGATGGTTGATGGTATCAAAGGCTTTAGTTAAGTCAATGAAGTTGGACCCAGTTAGTTAACTGTATCTAGTGAGTGATGGATTGCACCAGTAAATTTGAGTAAAGGCGTGGAGGTGCTATGACCTTTTCTAAAGCCATGTTGCTCCTTGCACATGATGCTGTACTTGCCAAAGTGGCCAGTGAGCTGGTCTGACACAATCCTTTCCAGGGCCTTGGAGAGTGGAGGTAGGATGGAAATTGGATGGTAGTTCTCGTGTGCTATTTTGTCCCCGCTTTTGTGAATTAGGGTTACCAAAGTGGATTTCCATATGTCTGGGAACTGGCTGAGGTTGAGGGAGAGGTTAAAGATCCTGGTCAGTGGCCAGGGAACTTCATCAAGGGTGAGCGATAGTAGTTTGAGGTCTAGGGAGTCGTTGCTTGCTCTGGAGTTGCTGATGGCTTTGGTAATATAACTGTGGACCTGATGCATTTTTACTGCTTTAAAGTGGAAGGGAGGGTGGCTGGTGGGGGCTGGGGAGGCAGTGGGATCCTCCTCATCGAAAAAACCTTTGGGGAGTACAGAGCTGAGGTCCGTGAAAGTGACATTGAAAGTATCAGCAATGAGTTTCTTGTCAAGTGTGGTTACACCATTTATGCAGAGTACTGATGGGGTGATTTAGACTGCTTCCTGGTGACTTCTTTTATGTTATTCCAGAAGTCCCTTCCATTGCCCCATGTGTTAGTGAGGGCGTTATTGTAATAGGTGATCTTCGTTTCCCAGATTTGTTTGGTGCAGTTGTTTCATGTGCGTTTGTAGTTGGTGATATCAATTTGTCACCCAGTGCTTCTGGCAATCTCCCAGAGGTGGTCCCGAGTTTTTAGTCACCTCAGTAGGTCACCGGTGAGCCAGGGGTTGCAAAGTACTTTGGCTTTGCGCTTTTTGAGGGGTGCATATAGGTTGCAGGCTTGATTAAAGATTCTGATGAAGTGATCAAGTGCAGTGTTCACATTAGTTGCTGAGAGGATTGGGGACCAATCCTGTTGATGAAGGAGGGTCTTAAGATGGGGTAGCTTTCCTCTATGTAGGACTCTGCTTGTAATAGTTTTGGAGGGGTGTTGATGAATTTGTTGGACCAGAAGCAGTTGACGGGGGAGTGGTCACTAAGTGTGTCAGGGATAACAGCGGTGTTAGTGATCCTAGTGGGGTGGCTGGTTAGGATCCAATCCAGCAGGGTGCTAATACCCATTTTATAATTTGTCCTGGTTGGGGAGCTAACCATCTGGGTAAGGTTTGCTGCCGCTATGGAGTCCCTATATGCCCGTATCTGCAGCAGTCAGTTAATATTAACGTCAGCGAGGAGGATGGTTTCAGAGTCAGGTGAGAGGGACTTGGTAAAGTCCAGGACTGCGTTAAGCCCATTTCCTTGCTCCTTTGGTGGAATGTAGATTGTGACAACTGTGATTGCTTTGTTGTGATCACCAAGGAGGACCTTGATAGGAAGAATCTGCGCTATGGTGTTATGGGGAGTGTGGCTGATGTAGTGCCCCCGGATAGTGTCCTTGAGGTACAGGGTGTAGCCGCCACCTTTTTTAGTTGTTTGATCAAGCCCGTAAAACATTGTACCCAGGGTGGGTGATAGCATGGTCTGGGACCAAGGGTGGGAGCCAAGTTTCAATGACTGCTAGTATGTCCGGGCTATGCTGGCAGGCAAAAGTCTGAAGAGCGTTGAGTTTGTGTAGGAGACTACAGATGTTAAGTGAGATGACTGAGAGGGATCCTTCTTGATTGTTCTGAGTTGCTCTTAAGGAAGGGGCTGGGCCAGGATTGGGGTGAATGTTACCTGACAGTAGCAGGAGAAGAAGTATGAGTTTTAGAATACCAGTGTGAAGTACCCATGCCTGGTGCCTTTTCTTTTGGGCCCTGTGACAGCAAGATTTCCCAGGGCATATAAAAGGGTGGAGGTGGGGGTATAGTGTGGCAGCAGTAGCGATGGACAGGAGGAGTTCCCAATGGCCATTCAGGAGAAAGGGCCAATTCCTAGTGATTGGCAGTTCCCAAGGCGGGTGCATGAGATCGAGAGGAAGGGTGCCTTGGGTTGTGTGTGTGTGTGTGTGTGTGTGTTGGTAGAAATTCAGGACTGAAGGGAAGCAGGCACTGGGGGGGTGGAGGAGAGGGAATAGGAAAGCTATAAGGATGAAGAGAGGGAAGGGGTACAGGGTGCCAGCTGAGTACGTGCTATAGGTGAAATGGGGGAGTAGGAGGAGTTTGAAAGAGCTTTGGTGGATGAACATGCCACTTTTCATTTGGTGAAAAAATATTAAGGCTTTCAAAAGTTATGCCACTTTTAAGTTCTCATTATAAGTCAATGGGAAAATTTATAAGTATGTTTTGCGAACAAAGAATGGGGTTCTGGCCATCTCATCCCACCTGGCGATCAAAGAATTTGCAACCTCGAGGTTCAAGAATCTTTGTCCCTGAGAATTTTTAAAATTCTTTGATCGTGAGGTCCGCCATCTTGTTTTTGATTTTCTGATCGAAAAAACACAAATATCTCGGCTCAGGGGTGACTTCTGAAGTAAAACTTGGATGGGTTTTACTCAGGGGGCCTCAATCTATCGAGCCATGCCTTTGGTTTGATCAAAATTGGTCTAAAAATAGAGTTCTGAGCTTTTAAAATCTTAGTTTGCGGCTTGCTAGCGATCTTTTACTGCGAGCCTGCAGATTCTTTGATCACGGGATTCTTTGATTGCGATCGTGCATCGCGAGTGAGGGACAAGATGGACAGATTTTAAAATGTTTTTTCACAGCCCAGGGTTCCCTAGACACTTAAATGAGGGTGGATTTTGCTCCAGTGGCTTCGTTCTGTCCCATCTGAATAAAAAAAATAATGTTTTACATATCTGTGGTAGTCTAGCGGCCCCCCCATCATGATAACATAGAAACATAGTAGCATAGAATTTGACAGCAGATAAGGGCTGCTTGGCCCACCCAGTCATCCCATTTCCCTACCTGATGGATAAGCTGCAGATTCTAGTTAATCAACAGCTTACTTCCTCCTACCCGCCGCTAGAATTGCCTTATGCCTGTCTCATGCATTCTTGAATTCTCCCACTGTTCCTGACTCCACAACCTCATCAGGAAGGCTGTTCCATGCATCCACAACTCTCTCTGTGAAAAAATACTTTCTAACATTACCTCTGAGCCGTCCCTCCTTTATCTTCAAATTGTGCCCCCTTGTTCTTGCACATCGCTTCTTCTGAAAGATACTACCCTCTTTTACCTTGTTAATTCCCTTGAGATACTTGAAAGTTTTATCATGTCCCCCTCTCCCTCCTTTCCTCAAGGGTATACATATTAAGCTGCTTTAGTCTCTCCTCGTGTGTCTTCTGGTGCAGACCTTGCACCATTCTGGTTGCCCTCCTCTGAACAGCCTCCACTCTGTCTATGTCTTTGGGGAGATGGGGTCTCCAGAGTGCCAGCAGTACTCAGATGAGTCTCACTAACTGTCTGTAGAGAGGGATAACAACTTCCTGTTTTCTACTGTTAATGCCTTTCCTATGCATCCCAGTATCCTCCAGCCCTCCTTACTGCCTTCTCATTGCTTGCCCACCTTTGGTCATCTGATATAATTACTCCTAGGTCTCTTTCAATTTTTGTTGTTGTTATTAACTCACCCTCATTGAGTACTCTTCCCCTGGGTTTTTGTTTCCCAGATGCATTACCTTGCACTTCTTTGTATTGAATCTGAGCTGCCACATATTTGACCATTCCTCCAACCTTGCCAAGTCCCTTTTCATTCTTTCCACCCCACCTTGTGTATCAACCCTGTTGCAGATCTTTGTGTCATCTGCAAAGAGACATACTTTTCCTTCCAGGTGCTCTCCAGTGTCACTTATAAAGATATTAAAGAGGACCGGTCCCAGTACCGAACCCTGTGGTATCCCACTAGTTACCCTCCTTTCTTCACTGTGGACTCCATTTACTATTACCCTTTGCGTCCTGTTGTCCAACCAATTTTTTATCCAGGCTACCACCTTGGGACCCACTCCAAGGCTGGCTAACTTGTATATTAATCTTTTGTGTGAGACTGTGTTGAATGCCTTGCTAAAATCTAGATAGGGCATATCCCAGCCCCTCCCTGGTCTACTACTTTGGTTACCCAGTCAAAGAAATCTATTAGGTTCATCTGACATGGCCTTCCTGCTGTGAAACCATGCTGCCTTGGGTCCTGTGCCCCACTGGCCTCTAGGTACTCAACAATTCTTTCCTTCAGAAGTGATTCCATCATTTTCCCTACCACTGAAGTCAAACTAACTGGTCTGTAGTTTCCTGCCTCTGCCCTGCTCCACTTCTGTGAAGTGGAATGACATTGCCCTCCTCCAGTCCTCAGGTACCTCTCCATCCTCCCATGATTTGTTAAAGAGAGTAGTCAGTGGTGTTACTAGTTCTTCCTAGTTCTTTTAGTATTCTTGGGTGAATCCCATCAGGCCCCATTGCTTTGTCCACTCTCAGTTTCAAGAGTCTTTCAAACCCTTTCTTCTGTGAATGGACTGATATCGACCCCCTATTCAGAGTTTCTCCCTTGTTTGGTTTAGGTACCTCCCCTCCTCATCTGTTGTGAATACTGAGCAAAAATATTGGTTCAGTATCCCCACTTTTTTACTGTCACCCTCTGCCCACATTCCCACCCTTTTTATTAAGTCTCTGTATCCCTCCCATGGTCTTTCTTTGTTCCCTAATGTACCTATAAAAAGTTTATCCCCCTTCTTAACAGAGTTGGCTATCTTTTCCTCAGTTTGTGCCTTTGCAATTCTGACTGCCTTCCCTGTCTCCTTCTGCTTTAACTGATAAAGTTCTCTGTCCTGCTCCTTCTGTGTTTCCTTATATTTCCTGAATGCTATCCTTTTCTCCTTAACCGTCCCTGCCACCTCTTTTGAGAACCATAGTGTTTTTTTCCTTCATTTTGTTTTATTGATTTGCTTCACACAAAGGCTTGTTGCCTCTGTGATGGCTGTTTTGATTCCTCCACCCCTCCTTCTTGCATATTTGCTAGAGCTTTTCTGAGGCACTCTCTCATTTTCCCAAAGTCAGCCTTCCTAAAGTCCAATACTCTTGTTTTTGTATGGCTTGACTCTATGGCTGTGTTTATTATGAACCACACTGTTTGGTGGTCACTTGTTCCGAGATGGCTATCCACTTCTAAATCTGAGATCCTTTCTCCATCCCCATTTGAGAGTACCAGGTCTAAGATTGCTCCCTCCCAAGTGGGTTCCAACACTAGCTGTCTGAGGCATGCCCCCTGTAGGGCATCAAGAATGACCCTGCTCTTGGATGTGCCTGCAGCAAAGGTACTCCAGTGGATGCAAGGAACAAGGGGAAAGCATTTGCAACCTGTTGGAAGTAAGGGGGCTTTTTAAAACTACTTTACTAAGAACTAGGATAATCAAGGCATAATATGGATTCTCCTTTTACAAAGTGTATAAGTTGTTTAATGCTGGTACAGGGATTGGTAAATGTAGAGGAATTTGAATGTAGTAAATGTGTGTTGATAGGAGAACTATTACAATAAATAAATGACTTGAAAAATAGATGGGAAACTAAGCATGACATAGAGACGCTGGAGAAATTTATTGATACTATTGCAAGTGATTTGGGTGCAGATACGGAAACATTGGAGGATGAGCGGGGAAACTGGGCCACTATTAAAGACAGTAAGGGCAAACGTAGAGGAAATCAAGTATACAATATTACACCTCTGGAATTGAAAAACTCCTTTTCAGTCCTGAACATGGACCACCCCCAGGAAATTAGGGATGGAGGTACTAAGGAAATTGATAATGGGGTTATTGAATCTTCATTTTCAACATCTACCAAACCTCAGTATAGGGAACAGGCCCAGATAATTAGTAATGGATGTCCTGAGGAAATTGACAAAAGAGAAATTAAATCTCCAGCTATAACATTTTCTAAACCTCAACAATTGACTCTGAGTGCAATGAGGGTAAATGATTTAGTTACCTATAATAGTGAGCAGTTAGCAGAAAAACCAAGGGAAATTATAGTATTAGGCGATTCTACAATAAGAGGTATTGACAAAATAGTATGTAAAGGAAGGAATACTAATACAATGGTTAGCATGTTTCCTGGAATAAAAATTCAAGAACTTACACAAGAAATAGAGGGTTGTTTGGGACAAGAAAAGCAACCATTGTTGATTCTCCAAATAGGAGTCAATGACATAAAGTCAAATAAAAAAGGGACTATTTTAGAGAATTATATTGATTTAATTCAGGAAGTGAAAAAATACACCACAGATATTATTATATTTGGTATTCTACCTACTTATGGATTGCATCATCATATTAATCATGATATTTTTACCACAAATTGTATGTTACGTAGGTTTTGCATCTAACAAAAAATAGGTTTCATTGATACTGGTTGTATTTTTAAAAATGGATCATTATATAAGAATGATGGACTTCATTTAAACAAGATGGGTGAAAGGGTCCTAGGAAATACATATAATAAAATCATTGAGAAACATTTAAACTGGGTAAAGTGGGGGATGGGAAATATACTAAGATAAATTCCACCACTAGTACACCAAATCTTCAAAATACAGACTTGGAACCAGTAAATTGCTTACTATCAAATGTGAGAAGTTTGGATGGCAAATTTGATGAACTTAAATTCCTTATGAGGAACAAAAACATTTAAATAGCAATCCTGATGGAAACCTGGTGGGAGGAAGATGATACATGGGACAGAAACATACCAGGATTTAACTTTTATCAGAAATCTAGATTACATAGAAAAGGTGGCGGTGTAGCAATTTCTGTGCATGAATCTATTCCAAGTATGGAAATTCATGATGGTAAACTTAATATTGAACTTCTGTCTGTTAAAATATTGCCTCAAAATGCTTCTAAAATTATGTTGAGAGCCATGTATTGTCCACCTTCCACAAACAGGGAGCAGGATGTAGATATTTTAAATTACTTGGACCATATTGATTCAGCTGATAATCTTATCATAACTGGTGACTTTAATCTCCCAGATATAGATTGGATAAACCAGACATCATCTAGTCTAAATGAAAGGAAGTATTTGAAAGCTTCAATCAACTGGGCTTGGATCAACTAGTTTTAAATCGAGATCTAACAATATTTTGGATCTCGTTTTTCAAATATGGGACCCATTAAATGTCACTGAGGTTGGACCTCCAATCTCAAACAGTGACCATAACACCATTTATTTCTAAGTAAATGAATTAGCTACTCAACAGGGTAGTAATATAAAAATTCCCAATTTTAAAAAAGCGGATTTTCATAAAATTAGACAGGCATTACTTTTGTGGGATTGGAAATCAGATTTTGCTGGGTTAATGTTGGATGAAATGTGGTACATCTTAGTGGATAAAATAAAAGACACTTCAGATGCAAATATACCATATACAACAAAAAATTCTAAATTGGGTGCTACCCCAAAATGGATAACTTGTAAAATTAAAAGACAGATAAAGGTAAAACATAAATTGTACAGATTAGCAAAACTTGATCTAAACCTAATGCCAAAGTACAAAGAACAGGTTAAATATGTAAAGAAATTAATAAAGGATGCCAAATCAAATTTTGAAATTAAATTAGCAACTAGAAGTAAAAATAACTATAAAGCATTCTATGCATACAGTATATTAATAACATAAAAGGGAATAGACAAACAGTAGGCCCCTTTAAGGATGACAGTGGCAACTTATTAAATGATAAGGAAATGGCTGAGGTTCAAAATCAATATTTTGCTACTGTGTTCAACCCCAAATGTACTGTAACAACTAACATTAAATATAATACAAATAATGAAAAACTGATTAACATTGATATAAAAGATGTGCGGGATAGATTGAAGAGAGTTAAGACCAACAAATCCCTGGCCAGACAATATACATCCTAGACTGATTTATGAAATTGCAGAGGTAATAGCTACCCATTAGCTTTTATTTTTCAAGAGTCATTGGATAGAGGTGAGGTTGTTAGTAAATGGAGGGAAGCTCATGTTGTCCCCATTTTTAAAAAGGGTAAGAAGGACTCCCCTGGCAACTACAGACCAGTTAGTTTAACATCTACACTTGGGAAAATTTTGGAAAGTATAATAAAAGATCATATCCAAGACCACATAACTATAAATGACCTTGTTGATCGTAGCCAACATGGGTTTACAAAGTCACGATCATGTCAAACCAACTTGTTGAGTTTTTATGAAAAAGTTAGCAATGTTTTGGATCAGGGTAGATCAGTGGATGTTATCCAGTTAGATTATTCCAAGGCTTTCAACAAATTACCTCATGATGAACTAATTAAATCCCTTCTTGTACAAAATATAAATGGGATCCTTGTAAATTGGATATCGGATTGGTTGGAGCTTAGGAAGCAGAGAGTGGTAATTAATGGGCAGTTATCTGATTGGCTTCCTGTGACAAGTGGGGTCCCTCAGGGATCAGTGTTGGGCCCTTGCCTGTTCAACATATATATATATCATCGTTACAATATAATAAGGGAAATGTATGGATAACCAAGTTTGCCGATGACTGTAGAGTGGGAGCAGTAATAGATTCGCCTTCAGATTATATTGGACTTCAGGATGCGCTCAAATATATTGAGAAGTGGACATTAGATCATAAACTTATGCTAAATGTGGATAAATGTATTGTCCTACACATGGGCAAGAAAAATTTGGAATTTAATTACACTATCAGTAACAAACAATTAAAATGTGTGACACAGGAAAGGGACTTGGGTGTTATTATACAAAATGACCTTTCATTTACTGCTCATTGTGATCAAACTATTAAAAATGCTAATAGGGCTCTTAACTGTATATTGAGACATACAGTAAGTAGAAGCAAAGAGGTTGTGATCCCACTGTATGGATCATTGGTTAGAGCTCACTTGGAGTATTGTTCCCAGGTCTGGACCCCTTACACTAAGGGTGAGATAGCGAGAGTGGAGAGAGTGCAACGTAGGACTACTCGATCAGTATTGGGACTTAAAAATATGACATATGAGGATAGGTTGGTTAGACTAGATCTGTATTTTTTGGCTTATAGAAGATGGAGGGGTGATATGATCTTAGTTTATAGATCATTTCAAGACATCGCTCTCAGAGAAGATTTGGGGCTTGAATTAACTGTTAGAAATTACTATACTAGATCTCATTGTAGACAAATTAAACAGCAAAAGTGGAAATCTCAAAAAAGGAAACAGTGGTTCAGTCAGAGGGTTGTTTCAGGGTGGAACTCTCTTCTCTATGACATAGTTAATAGTTCAACTTTGGATACTTTTAAGGTAAGATTAGATGACTACAGTAGAAACAAGTTTTTAGTGAATTAATTTGTTCACTTGATGATAAAATAAACTTTTGCAAGCAGTCAAGGACGGAAGTCTATATATGCTTTGTGACTACTATGAAACTATGAAACATCTGGCATATTCAGGTCCCCCATCAACAATATCTCCCCTTTTTCTGCCATTTTAAGGATGCCTTCTATCATTTCCTTGTCCATTTCCTCCCCTGAGATGGGGGTCTGTACATAACCCCCATGCAGATTGTGGTGCCATTTCCTGTCTCCAGGGTGACCCATAGTGACTCATCAACTTCCTGTTTACTCTTTAGCTCTGTTGCTTTAATCCCTTTCCTTATATAGAGAGCTACTCCTCCTCCTCCTCCTCCTCTTTTACCCACCCTGTTCCTCCTGTAGACTGTGTATCCTGGTATATTGACATCCTACTCATGGTTCTCTGTGTACCATGTTTCAGTGACTGCCAAAATTTCCAGGCATCCCTCTTCCATTAAGGCCACTAGTTCAGGAAGCTCAGACTGCGGGCATTGGTACTCATCACCTTCCCTTTTTTTTTATGGCCTTACCCCTTTTAGCCCCATCCCTGTTCTTAATGTCTTTTTCTGCATTTATCCCTGTCCTGTTCCCTACTTACTTCTCTACCTTGGTGTTTACCTCTCTAACTACTGCGCTTTGTGGGGGGGGAGGCTGGGATTTCCCTGCTCCTTTTCAGTGCCTCCCCCCTTGGCTAGTTTAAATGCTTGCCAATGAAGCATTTAAACCTGTCACCCAGGATCCTGGTTCCCCCCTGGACAGATGCAGACCATCATGCCAGTATAAGCCTGCATCCCTCCAGGTGGCTCCCCAGTCCCCAGTGAAGCCAAAACCCTGAGCTCCACACCAGTTTTTCAACCATTCATTGAATCCTATGGTGTGGAATACTCTAGAATCATCCTTGCCATAGACAGGCAGTACCTCCGAGAAGGTTACTATACATGCTACTTGTCTAAAGCCCCTTCCCAACTCCTCAAACTCCTCTTGCATTGCTCTGATCCCATTCACAGCCAGGTCATTTGTCCCTAGGTGGATAATGACATCCAGCTCCCTCCCTCGTGCAGCTGCTGCCGTGATCCTGAGGATTCGCTTCCTGTCCCTTCAAGTCATGGCACCAGGCAGGCACCTTACCTCCATGTCCCCTTCCTCCCCCACTTCTACCCCCCTAATGATTGAGTCCCCCACCAGGAGTTTCCTTCTCCTGTGGGGTCTCATGCCACCCTCCTGTGGGTCTCCTTTGCGGAGATTCCCAGCATTCTTCTTGATCTCCACTGTAGGTGCCTCAATAGAGGAACCACTCTTTGCCAGAACAGCATATGAATTGTGGAGAGGTGCAACTGGAGGGATGCACCTCTGTTCCACCACCATCTCCCCCCCTGAGCCCACCTTGGTCCAACCGCTCCTCTTTCTTGGCAACCTCTGAGGTAACGGTGGTGGCCCTGGTGGTCCCTGGGTGGGGGAAGAGGTTTCACGAATCCTAGCCAGGTCAGCCTGGAGACTGGCAACCTCCTCCCTCAGACCAGAGAGGTGTCTGCAAACAGGGCAGCATCGCAGCCTCCAGAATGTCTCCTGGAACACTGATGCCCCACAGCCATTGCACTGCACCACTCCCATCTTGACTTATTTTGTGTCCCCTCTCCTGTTGCTTTGTATGCTTACGGTCTCCTCCCTCTATGTATTTTTATACTTACTTTCCTACTGCCTATGTGCCCTTACAACTCTCACCCTTCCTGTTCTAGGACAGGAACTTCCTGTAGTCTTCAGTAGTCTCCTTCTTTTGTGCTTGGATTCACACCTCCAACAGCCAGGGGGGCATAAAGAGTTTTTTTTTTTTTTTAGGTTCCTTCAAGGTTGCTGAAACTAATGTGTCTCAGTGATTCTTCCCTTCCCTTCCTACTGCTAAACTGGAAGTTCCTATTGTCAGTCAAATTCAGTGGCAATAAAACTATAACTGGCTTTGGGTGGGAAGGAGGGCAATTAGTAAAAATATTAGTGGTTCTAGACTGCTGTCTTGCTCTGAAACCAAAGTTTTCTTCTGTCCAAAAGCAGCAGGAAGCTGTAACTGGAGACAGCTGCTTTTATACTGCTAAGCTGCTAAGCCACATCCCCAATTAGATTCACCCTCTGCTCTGACTATGGAAATTAGACTGATACAGCTCCCTTCCTCAAAGAAACACAGTGACTTTCTTTGTTTTTACTTAAATGAGACCCCCTTCTTCTAATAGAGTATCTGTTTGCTTAATCCAAACAGGTACTAACTCCTGTTGTGATAGAAGTGATTTATCAGTAAGCAACTCTGTAGTTCTAGACTGCTGTCTTGCTCTGAAACCAAAGTTTTCTTCTGTTCAAAAACAGCAGCATATATAATGATCTTTGTTATTCATATCCCAGAAATAATTTCAGAGTGCCTCTTTGTGTTAGTGCTCGTATACACACACAGTCGGTGGCTGGCCGTAGAGGTGAGAGGTGGGCTGTGCCAGTCACTGACTGGGGAAGGGTGGGGGAGTGCTGGGTGGGCTGGCACGGCTGGGTGGGGGGCCACTAGACCACCAGGAAATTGGAAATCCTTATGTGTTTTATTATGATGGGGGGGCCGCTAGGCTACCAGGGATATGAAAAATAATTATAATGTAATATAGATCGGGGGGGCAGTAGACTACCAGGGATCTAAAAAAAGGAATATGTATAAAATACACATGGGGGGCCACTAGGCTACCAGGAAATTGCAGATAGTTATATATTTTATTATGATGGGGGGCCACTAGACTACCAGGGATATGAATAACAATTATTATTTTATACACATCGGGGGAGCCACTAGACTACCAGGGATATAAAACAAAAAATATTTATGACATAGACATTGGGAGGTCCACTAGAGATTGTTATCTATTTTTTTTATGATGGAGGGCACTAGACTACCAGGGATATGAATAACAAAGATCATTATATATGTTATCATGATGGGGGGGGTGCTAGACTACCAGGGATATTTAAAACATGATTTTTTACAATCAGATGGGGCAGAACAAAGCCCCCTGAGCAAAACCAGCCTCATTTAACTTTATAGGGCACCCTTGGGCTGAGAAAATACATTTTCAAATCTGGCCGTCTCGTCCCTCGCTCTTCGTTTGCGAGCGAGCAATTTCTTTGATTGCGACCCTGCAAATTCTTTGATCATGAGATTCTTTGATCACGATCATGCATCATGAGTGAGGGACAAGATGGCTGATTAAAAAATCTATTTTCTCAGCCCAGGGGTGTCCTAGGAAGACAAATTAGGGTGGGTTGTACTCAGGGGCCTTCGTTCTGATGAACCATGGTGGTGGTTTACTGCCATTCTTTGTTTTATTTAAATTAGAAAAGTTTTTATTCTTTGGTCGTGACCTTGCAAATTCTTTGATTGCGAGATTCTTTGATCACGATTGTGCATTGCGAGTGAGGGACGAGATGGCCAGATTAAAAAATCAATTTTCTTAGCCCAGGGGTGTCCTAGGAAGACAAATTAGGGTGGGTTGTACTCAGGGAGCTTCGTTCTGATGTACCATGGTGGTGGTTTACCACAATTCTTTGTTTTATTTAAATTAGAAAAGTTTTTATTCTTTGGCCCTGACCCTGCAAATTCTTTAATCACGAGCCTGCAAATTCTTTGATCACGAGATTCTTTGATCGCGATCATGCATCGTGAGCAAGGGATGAGATGGCCAGATAAAAATTCAATTTTCTCAGCTCAGGGGTGTCATAGGAAGACAAATGAGGGTGGGTTTTACTCAGGGGGCCTAGTTCCAATGAACCATGGCAGTGGTTTACTACAATTCTTTAACTTTTTTTAATTTGAACAGTTTTTATTCTTTATTCGTGAGTCTGCAAATTATTTGATTGTGAGCCTGCAAATTCTTTGATTGTGAGATTCTTCGATCACCATCTTTGATCGTGAGTGAGGGACAAGATGGCCAGATTTTTTTATAATGGAATAGATAGGGAAATTTTACCAATCTTTAAGATTGAATATCTCGGCAACGGTTTCGTCTTTTTACTTGAAATTTGGAAGGTGTTTATGGCATGTCCTGTAGATGTGAATTATGGTGTTTACATGTCAGAGAAAATTTGTTTTGTGGAGATATTGTGTGATGCGATTTACGTGTTGAGGACAGTGTTTTGAATTGTGCTGGTGGCTTGAAATTGATAGGGTGCCTAGCCTTAGTGTCATGGATGTAGTTTTCAGTTGTTGTGTTTGTTAAATGTCAACAGGTATGGAACTGTGCCACTCTGATGAATGAAAATTTCAAATTTTGACATATTAAGACATGTTATATCTCGGACACGTCTTGGTCTTTTTACTTGAAATTTGGAGAGTGTTGACAACATGTCCTGTAGATGTCAATAGTGGTGTTTATGTGTTGGACAATATATTTTTTGCAGAGACATTGTTTGGTGCAGTTTACATTTTCTGGACAGCATTTTCTGTTGCTCTACTAGATTGACATTTGTTTGGTGGCTGGACTTGCTGTTGTCAATGTACTTTTTAGTCATTGGGTGTGTAATGTGGCCCAACACTTACAAGTTGGTGGGAGCGCGGGGCCCCCACCAACTTGTGCAACTTTCTACTTTTCTATTCTTTCTTAAAAAGTAAGGAAATTCTATGCAAAAAAACTTCGTTAATGCATCAGTTAGGGTTCTTTTACAGTGAAAAAAGTGAGGAAATTCGATTTTATGGTTCCCACCACTTGCACCCCAGCCCCAGCCCACCCCTAACAACAGGCATTGGGGTGTGCGTTGGGGTCATCGGCCCTAACTCTCACTTCGTTCTCTTACACTGCCACCTCAGCTTGTTTACACATGGGATGGGGTGAGAGTTGGGTCAATGATCCCAACGCACACCCTGATGCCTGGTGGGGGGTGGGCTGGGGTGGGGTGCAAGTGGTGGGAACCCTAAAATTGAATTTCCTTGCTTTTTTCACTGTAGAAGAACCTAACTGATGCATTAATGGAGTTTTTGCATAGAATATATATATATATATATATATATATATATATATATATATATAAATAAATATATATATTTGTACCCACATAGCCTGTAAAAAAGAAAACCACCCATCAAAGTATGTTGCTGACACCCCTGTAACTGCCCCCTCCCCACACAAACATAACACTGACACTGGGGGTGCCCAATCCCCCAGGTCACCACCTCATAATTTTTTCTTAATATATGTGTATATTGCCTGTAACAAAGAAAACTGCCCATCAATGTCTGTTGCTGGCACCCCTGTAACTCCCCCACCTGACCCTTCCTCTCAGCACCCACCCTCCCAACAAACATAACACTGACAATTGGGGTGCCCAATCCCCAGTATTGCCACCTTGTAGTTTTTGTTATTTATTATAAATGTGGGTCATAAGCTTTCTCCATTTCTGCATCCCTTTTGTGAAATTCCCTTCCCTTCTCCATTCAGAATGCAAACTCTCTGATGAATTTTAAGATGTTTCTAAAACAATCAGCACCCACTCTCCACAAACATAACACTGACACTGGGGGTGCCCCATCCCCCAGTGTCACCATGTGAAATAAAGAAAATGGTCCCTCATTGTTTTTTTTAAACCCTGTAAAAAAGAAAACCATCCATTGATGTCTGTTGTGCTGTTAGTCCCCACCACCCAACCCTCTCACTCAGCACCCACTACTCCCACTCATCTCCCACCACCCCACACCCCCAAGCCTTTACTTACCCACTGTGTGTACAACACAGCCAGACAATGTAATTGTCTCTGGATCGCAGACACATCTTCACTCTTCAAAGCTGGACCGTGAACTGAGGAACTCAGGTATGCGTTTCACTGTATTTCAGTGGGGTTTTGAACTTAGTGCCATAACTTAGCCATTTTTGAATATTTGTGCCCCAAATTTTCAACATGCCTTTTTGGAACCCCATCTCATGAACAATAGCAGTGAAATCAGACAGATCTGTCCTGAAAGGTGATTTCATGGTCAGTGATTTGAAGCAGGAATTGAACATTTTCTTTGCTCTTAGTCCTGAGGTGGGGTCATAAGAAGGTTACGTTGAAAATTTGGCATAAAAATATTAAGAAAAACAACAAAGTTATGAGTCTTGTTGAAATTAATGTACGCAGGCTCACAATTTTGGTAATTGTCAATATTTTGACCCCAAATTTTCAGCATAGCCATTTTTTCACAGCACTTCATGAATGTGACAGCTGTCATTTTTCAGATCCTGGCCAAAATGTGTTTCTGCATCCTGAAAGGTGATTTCGCAGTTCCTGCATAAAAGCACCTTTTAGGCAGGAGATGAACATTTTCTCTGCACTTGTTGACGATGTGGGGTCTTAAAAAGACTCTATTGAAAATTTGGGGCAAAAATATATTAAAAAACAACATAGTTATGAGCCTACATTGAAATTTGCAAACACAGGCTGGTAACTTTGATAATTTTTAATATTTTTACCCCAAATTTTCAGCATAGCCATGTCTTCACAGCACCTCATGAATGTGACAGCTGTCATTTTTCAAATCCTGGCCAAAATGTGTTTTTACACTTCTGGTGCAAAATCACCTTTTGGGCAGGATTTTAAAATGTTCACCACCCTCGTTCATGAGGTGGGCTTATAAGAAGACTATGTGGGGTCATTAGAAGGCTATGTTGAAAATTTGGGGTAAAAATATGAGAAAAAGTTATGATTCTATGTTGCAGTTTTCCAATGCACACTCATAACTGTGGTAATCTGCAATATTTTAACCCCAATTTTTCAGCATATCCATTTTTTTGACACCACCTCATGAATGGACAGCAGTCATTTCTCAAATCATACCCAAACTGCGTTTTAACATTTGTGGTGCAAAATGACATTTCAGCCATTGTTTTATAAATGACACCTGTCATGTTCAGAAGGAGTGGCAGAAAAAGATTATGCTGACAATCTTACCATCCATGATATGTACGATCCCCTACAGTCTGGTTTCCCTAAGAGACACAGTACTGAGACTGCTCCGGTTTGGTTACTCAATGATCTCCTGATGGCTAGAGACCAGAAGCGCCGCTCCATCTTGGTCCTTCTGGATCTCTCTTCAGCTTTTGACACTGTGGACCATGGGGTACTTCTTGATAGCCTGAGTTCATTTGTGGCCTGTCAGGTACAGTCCTCAGATGGTTCCATTCTTTCCTCATTGGCAGGCTGCAGAGGGTAGTATCAGAGACTTTTTCTTCTGACACCTACTCCCTGCCTTGTGGGGTTCCGCAGGGTTCAGTGTTGCCCCCATGTTGTTCGCGGTGTATATGTTTCCACTGGGAGACATTGTAAGATGGTACGGACTGAGTTTTCACTGTTATGCAGAAGATACTCAGCTGTATCTGTCTTTTGTACCTGACCAGGATAGTGCACTCCCAGTTTTTTCTGTCTCCCTGAAATCCAAGTCTGGGTGAATTCCAACTGGCTGAGATTGAATCCTGACAAGATGGAGGTGTGGGTGGTGGACCCGGGTCGCCGGATAGAGGGATCAGTTGCTGGGCGGTTACCCGGGCTTTGGCTTGGGGGCTCTCAGCTCCTGACCTCTGAATGGGTGCAGAATCTAGGGATGATATTTGATGTTGGGCTGACACTTCATTCTCCGGTGTCTGCTGTGGTCAAATCCTCTTTTTACCACCTGAGGAACATCACCCGGATTAAGCACCTTGTTCCATTCGACGACCTTCATCTTGGTCCATGCTTTTGTGACCTCGTGCCTTGACTACTATAATTCCTTGTATCTAGGGCTTGCAGGTGTTGATATACCCCACTTGCAGCTAGTGCAGAATGCTGCAGCCAGGTTACTGTCTGGGTCAACTCGATCCAGTCATATTTCACCTGTGCTGCGCACTCTTCACTGGCTGCCCGTTCAGTGGTGGAAAACCTTTAAAGTTGGCTTGCTGACTTTTAGAGCCCTGCACCGTCTGGGTCCGAGTTACCTACAAGAACTTCTGACTCCCTACTGCCCCCTCAGACCCCTCTGCTCAGCCGAAGAGGGATTGCTAGAGATTCCCAGGGTGCGTTTGAAGACCTCAGGAGTCGGGCTTTTGCCTTTGCTGCCCCCTTCCTGTGGAATTCTCTACCTCGTCGGATATGAGAATGCCAGACAGTGGAGAGCTTTAAAATGGCGTTAAAAACCTATTTATTTGCTCATGCTTTCCCTGATTTTTAGTATATATAATTGTATATTTTAGGTTTCTAATTGCTTTATTAATTCCGTGAATGTCTGTTATTATAAATGTACAGCGCTTTGATAGTTTTGATATTGCGCTTTATAAATAAAATTTATTATTATTAAAATGTGAAAAAACAATTAAGCTGTGAGGCATCAGATTGTTCTAACATTTACTCATAACTTTATTTTTTCCAGATTTTGGCCCCTAATATTCAACATATCCCTTGTGTTACCCCACCTACTGAACATGGCAGGTGTCATTTTTCAAATCCCCTCCAAAACGTGTTGCCATAGTTACACAGTGAAATCACCTTTCAGATGGGATTTTAAAAATTCCACCTGTCTCGATCATAACATCAGATCATAAAAAGATTGTTGGACATTTGGGGTTAAAATGTAGGAGCTTACTTAAAAGTAAATAATGCCTCTCAGCTGCCCTATCCTGGGTTATTAAAATCTAACAATGTGCCAAAAGCAGGACACCACTGAAAATGAGATACAGCATCTCATCTGCTGTATCCTGAATAAATACATAGTAAAAATGTGTACAGGAAGACCCAGTAGAACAGCCATACAATTGAGCGAACATTCAGCATTGACAAATTCTTGTTATGTTTACTTGCCAAAGGCAATGCAAACATATTGGTATGAGTAGTTTGAGGTCCTTTGGGTGCTTGGAACCCTTTTAATCACTTGGAGAACAAAATAACTGAATTGCCACCATCCTGATTTCTAGCAGTCAGTAGGCAGTCTATGTCTTATTACTTGGTTTCAAGAGGGCAGTTGCTTTTGTTTAACTATACTAGAGGTAATAAACTTGCCTGCAGTCTCATGAAACAGTTCTCACTGTATATTATCTCATCATGCTCCTCTGTGTCTCATTACCCTTGAATAAGTTGTTTTACAACATGTATGTGTCTTTTAGAAATGTTCTCCCCCACTGCTGGTGCTGCCTGGAACTGTTGTAACTACACCAACACAAATACTGCAGTTCTTACTGTATACAGATTATTGTAGTTAATTTATTGCTTTCCTTTTTGTGTTTGACAGGTCAATAAAGGGTCAGCTATTTTGCTGCAGAATAATGTTGTAGCTGGCTTTGAGCGTGCTGGGTTCAGAATTAAAGGCAAAGTCTGTTCAGGTAAATAATTTAACTTAGAATACCATAGGTCTACTCCAAAATTTGTGTGGTGGTATGTGTAAATCACCGTTACGGTATCTGCAATTATATTGAAAAAGATTCCTCTCAGAACACAGAGTTGCTTTCCTTTTATTCTACAATAACTGGACAGTAAGTAGACTCAATAATGGGACTGTATGCTGATTCCTGGGATACGATTGTCTAACACTAGCACTATAGTAAGTCTGTGAGAACGTGCCAAACAGTTTCAAGTGCTGTAATGCAAACGAGAAAATGATTTTGCAACTCTTTTGTGAATCTTATTTCTGTTTTTATTTAGTATAATGTTTATAAATGGTAAAGTTGTCAAGGTTTTACTCAGTATCCAGATTGGGGTGCTCATTAACACCTCGGCAATGGCCTTGGAAATTATTCACATTGGTACAGTTATTACCCTTTAAACCTTAACCAATATCTTATTATTGCTATAATAACAGATCAACATGATATTTAGATAGCTTTTTTGTACAAGTCACAAAATCCAGAGGGCACTTTAGAGAATGCCTGATTTTAGAACTGAAAATATAAAAAAAAAACTAGCCCCCCTCTACTATCCTTCTCCCTCTCCCCCTTGAATTGTGATCCCCTTGTCGGGTTCATTGCATCCTGAAGGGGTTTAGTTTCAGTTAGCTAGTTGCCTCTCTCTCTGCCATCCTTCTCCCCCCCACACATTTTAATACTCTGCCTGCCACCTCCTCTCTCCTTTTTCCCCTTTCTTCCTTCCCTTCCCTCTCCTCCCCTGCCCCTTACCTCCCCAACCCCCCCACTTTCTTCGCTGCCTGGTCCTATTTCCCCTTGCAGGATTCCTCAGCATCCTGAATGAGATTTGGCTCTAGGTTGCCCCCCACTACCTCTTCCCTCTCTCCATCCTCGTACTGTGCCCTCCCTATTTCACCACTTTGTCTAAACCTGCTCTCCCATGGGCCTTCTTAAGCACTTCTCACCCCATGCTCAGTCTACTACAACCACTCTTAAACTGTGTCTGCCTCCTCTAATCCTATACACTGTCTGGTTGCAATGCCTGTCCCTTTCCACATATGTTTGTTCTCCTGCAGGATAGTCTGGGTCATTCTGCTCCATACTGGTACCACTTTGTTATGATACGTTATTGTAAATTTGCTCTTGTAATGTATTTCTCTGTATTTTTTATGTGTTTGTTTGTTCTCCCAATATTGTACCCCTTCCCTGGACGCTTCTGGAAATGAGCTGTTTACCGCTCATGATGTTTTTCCTGGTGAAACATTTTTTTAAATAAAAAAAATAAAACATAAGTCTGCAGTGTATGGTGACATAGTCTGCTTGCAAGGGAATAGATCAGAAAAACTGTCATATTAACACGTTACCAAAATTTGCATTTAATGCTGATGATACAGTGCACTGTTGTATATGACCAAGCTAAAGTCTAATCCCATGAACGTAGAAGAGAGATACTCTTATTTACATTTAGACAGTCAGTATAGCCAATGGGATGCCCATACCAGAATCAGAGCGGATCCCCTACTTCATGCGATGCAGTGTAGAGCACAAGATTGTGAGATACTGCAGTCCTCTGAGAAATGAATATCCCTATCAAAATGAACTAATATAGCACATCCAGTCCAATACAACCCCTAACCCTCCCTGCCAGCTTGGAGAGCTGGAGGCATAAAGAGGGAAGACTGTTCAGCCCCCCCCAAAAGACCTGTGGCAGTCGATAAAAGGAAGCATGTAATTGTTACAGCAGGGTCTTGCCTAGCTTATACCCCCTCTGCTGATTGTCTGTGCCACAGAGATTTTTTTTTATTTAGTTGTTTAACCAGGAGTAGCACACCAAGCTGAAAGCTTTTTTACAGGAGTGACCTGGGAGCACAGGGAAGTTAAGTGACTTGCTCAGAGTCACACAGTATGCAAGTGGAAGCTGTGGGATTCAAACACCAGTCTGGTCTACTGGATGTCACCAAATTTTCAGCTCAGAGCCTTAAACCACTGCGCTATACTGCTTCCTGTATACCGAGATGTTTTTCTAAATGGCATGTATGTTCATCCTCTTGCTCACCTTTGTGCTGGCCATGCACAGAGTTCCATGTTTTGCCCTGTAACAGGTGCAGAGTGGGCACATACAGCCTTTCTGAATGCTGTGAGATGTTCCACAGATACAGAAAGGGATACAGTGGGAGCACTCCTTAAATGTGTAAGCCACTTCGCGCACACAGAGAGCCATATGACGGTCTGGGGATCGACCCTGGTGCTGTGACTCTGTCACAGAAATAACAACAGTTATGGATACAATGATTGTTTCCTCATTTTTATGAAAGCACCCTGATTCTTGGCATGTTCTATGGCAACACCATGATTTCTGGCATTTTCCATGACAAAACAATAAGCATTTTAACCAAAAATATCATAGTTGTTGCAGCCTGCAAATGAGAGATCCATTATTTGTATGCCCCCCCACAACACATTTTTTCCCAGTTGGCCCCAGTTTGTGACTCTGGGGCTTGCACGTGAGCCTCAGACCAGTCTCACAGACTGAAGCACAATGCACAACCTCCTGTCATTTGGCCAGCCCAAAAATGCAATTTGTTTTTAACTCAGCTTTACTGTAGTATAAAAGGTTATCACAAGTCTTGATGTCATGGTTATACATGCATGACTAAAAACATTAAGGAGCTGTGTGTCAGAAAAAACTTTTAGTCAGTAGAAAGAAATGACAAACTCCTTCAAGGTAATCCAATTACTTGTGACATAACATTTTATAAAATTTCTTCCTTTTTGTGTGATTTTCCTGTAAAGCACTATAACATGACAACCAGGAAAACAGAAAAATATGGAATACTGTCGTAATTGTGCCAACGGACTGGCACGGCACAAAACCACTCACAGACAATAGCGCTGACATTATCTCCGGAATAAGTAATTTTCTGTGGGGGCTTAGCCCCCGCACCCCCATTTGTTGGGGTCTTTGGCCCTCACACCACCTACTATATTATAATGACATCCAAGGGGGGATACATGTTGGGGAATGAGTGAAACTCGGGTGGATGGGCAGAGTCAGTTGGGAAACTCAGTGGTGGACACAGCTTGGGTGGGAGGAGCAAGAGGACATGAGGGTAAGTTGGGTGGATGGAACAGCTTGGGGCAAGGGGGATTTAGTACAGTAAGTGTGGGAGGGAATGCAAGGGGGGGCAGGCATATGGCAACTGAGGGCTAAACTAAACCACCAAAGAAATACAGAGAGGTGAGACCGGAACCCGTGATGGCCATAGGAACCACCGCCATCTACAGGTTGTTGCTGTATCTGCTGAGCCACTGCAATGGCATGCTGGTGAGCAGACATTTGGAAGGTTAAAACAGCCACTGGGATAGCATTGTTTTGTCTGCGCTATGCATTCTTTGTCGCTGTTTTCACTAATACTATATTGTCCACACAGTTTTGTACCATGCTAAAATACTTGCACTATATTGACTGGATATCAACAAATACAGTGCCAACTATGGCTAAACTAACTTGACTCCAGGAATCATGTTTTGAATATCTTGTAGAAAGAAGGCAGATGGTATGTATAGTGAGGCAAGTGTTCCCAAACTCAATATATTATTTTTAAAATAGTTCAATCTTCACCGATCTGCTTGTTTAAAAATACTACAGATTAAATTAGATGACATTTGCTTAACACAATGAATCCATGATGTTTTGGTGACTTTTGCTAGATTTTTTTGCGACTTCTATCACTTTGACCATAACAGTACCTTGATTTTTTCTCCTAAATTAAATGAAAAAAGTACAGCAGTAGTTATGGCTGAGGGGCCTGTATTGCTTGGATTTTATTCAAGATGGTGCTGTCATTTTGGAGTAGTGAGTTCCGTTTCACAGCATGTTTTGCCCCAAACTATGTATCCTGTCTTCAGCTGGGGGAGTTATGCACTGAATAGTAGGGTGGTACTTTGAAAGGTAGGGTGGGAAGGCTGTATAGGTCACTGGTCCTTTTTCTGCTGAAAATATTATGTTTTTATGTTTCTCTGAATGATTCTCCCATGTCCATGTCTTAAAGGACTCAAAAGAGGGTGTGTACTGTTCATAGTAAACCGTGCATATAATTACTGATTGCTTATTGCTGTAACCTTAAATTTTTCATGCTGGAAAACTGCTTGATGCATAATCAAGTTTTAAGTGTTTGCTGTTGTAATAACTACTTAGAGGAGTTTTTATCTGAGGACTTTGATAGTCTGTATGAATTTGAGTAATGTTAAAATTAAAGAGCACTTTTTCTCCTATTTTATAAATTCGCCCCTCATAAATGCCAAAGGAACCTTACCTGCCCCAAAGTTTGCTGCTGTCTACATTTCAGTTTCTTTGGTGGGTGTAATCAGGGAGATAAGGGATTGTGTATTGGCTCTGTGGATCCAAGAGCCCAATCCCTTCCTGAATCAGAGGCATGCCCGTGCATTGACATGTTTTGTGATATAATTCTACGGAGAGCATGGAGGCATGCTACATAGATTTGTACAGGGGTCCATTAATAAGTAGTATTTTCAACATTTTAGGGTGCCTATTTCAACAAATCAATGCCACTACTCAACTAAGAAGGGCTTTGAGATGGTGTCATGGTCAACATTCCCCCTGCCAATAGAATAGCCCCATGCAACCTACCAGGACACACCTGGAAACAAGGTATAAATAGCTTAGTGTGCCGTTCTTGGTTAAAAATGACAAATACATAAAAAAAAATCAGTAAATAAACATGACACACTACTTGTAATGCTTTTATTAGTGTTCACCTTGTTTCAGCTTAAAACTGTCATTCTTTCCAATGTAAACTGTCTATCTGACACATTGTGAAGCAAATAAACAAATCAAAATTAAAGAAAAAGCCACTATGGTTCTCAAAAGAGGTGCTAGTAAAGTCAGGGAGAAAAAGATAGTATTCAGGAAGTACAAGGAAACACAGAAGGAGCAGGACAGAGAGCTGTACCAGTTAAGGCAGAAGGAAGCAGGGAAGGAGGTCAGAATAGCAAAGGCCCAAACTGAGGAAAAGACAGCCAACTTGGTTAAGAAGGGGGATAAAACCTTTTATAGGTACATCAGAGAGCGTAGAAAGACAAAGGGAGGGATAGTGAGGCTGAATAGAATGAACGGTGGGTGGGCAGAGGGGGACAGTGAAAAGGCAAGGATACTGAATGAATATTTCTGCTCAGTATTCACAAAAGAGGAGGGGGATGTGCCTAATCCAATTAACAGAAGCACTCTTGACAGGGGGGTCGATCCCAGTCCTTTCACAGAAGAAAGGGTTCTGCAAGAACTCCTAAAACTGAAGGTGGACAAAGCAATGGGGCCTAATGGAATTCACCCCAGAATTCTAAAAGAATTAAAGGGGAACTAGTGAAACCACTGACTACTCTTTTTAATAAATCATGGGAGGATAGTGTGGTACCCGAGGACTGGAGGAAGGTGGATGTGACTCCCCTTCACAAAAGTGGGACCAAGACAGAGGCAGGAAACTACAGACCTGTCAGTTTGAACTCTGTGGTAGGGAAAGTGATGGAGTCACTTCTGAAGGAAAGAATTGTTGAGTACCTAGAGGCCAGTGGGGCACAGGACCCAAGGCAGTATGGGTTCACAATGGGAAGGTCATGTCAGATGAATCTAATAGATTTCTTTGACTGGGTGTCCAAAGTAGTAGACCAGGGAGGGGTTGTGGACATGGCCTACCTAAACTTTAGCAAAGCATTTGACACAGTCCCACACAAAAGATTAATAGTCAAATTAACCAGCCTGGGAGTGGGTCCCAGGGTGGTAGCTTGGGTAAAACATTGGCTGGACAACAGGACACATAGATACATAGATACATAGACAGTGTCGGCAGATAAGGGCCTATGGCCCTCCTAGTCTGCCCATTTGAGCTTGTAAGTTCAGTTTGTTTTCCTAGAAGTCTATTTCCCGTTACCCCTGACCTCTAGAATTCCTTTATGTCTATCCCATGCATTCTTAAATCCCGTGATTGTTTCAGCCCCCACCACTTCCTCTGGCAGGGTGTTCCACTTGTCCACCACCCGTTCTGTGAAGAAATTCTTTCTCATGTTTCCTCTGAATCGTCCTCCCTCCAACTTCATCCCATGCCCTCTAGTCCTGAAACATCTTTTCGCTTAAAAATAGTGTTTTCCTGCACCTGTTCCTCCCTGTAAGATACTTGTATGTCTCTATCATATCCTCTCTCCCTCCTCTCCTCCAGGGAGTACATGTTCAGTTCCTTCAACCTGTCTTCATAGGACTTGTGATGCAACCCATGCACCATCTTTGTTGCCCTCCTCTGAACCTTCTCCACCCTGTCTTGTCCTTACATAGGTATGGTCTCCAGAACTGTACTCTGTACTCCAGGTGGGGCCTCACTAGTGTCTTGTATAGCGGAATTATGACCTCCCTTTTCCTGCTGGTGATGCCTGCCTATACATCCCAGCATCCTATTTGCTTTACCTGATGCCTTGTCACACTGTTTCCCTACCTTGAGGTCATCAGAGATGACAACCCCAAGATCCTTTCCTGCTTGGTGCATGCTATATCCTCACCCCCAACTGATATATTGTGCCAGGGTTTTGTGCCCCATATGCATTATCTTGCACTTCTTTGCATTGAATTTCAACTGCCAAACCCTTGACCATTCTTCAAGTTTCTGCAGGTCCTTCTCATTCTGTCTACACCCTCTGGTGTGTCTACTCTGTTACAGAGCTTTGTGTCATCAGCGAAAAGTGAAATTCTGCCTTCTATATCCTGTGCAATGTCACTGATGAAGATGTTAAATAGGACCGGTCCCAGCACTGATCCCTGTGGTACCCCACTGGTCACTCTTCCCTCTGTGGAGTGACAGCCATTTACCACCACCCTCTGTGTCCTGCCACCCAGCCAGTTACCTACCCACCACATTACTGTCCTGCCCACACCCATATTCCCCAGTTTGTGTAATAGTCTTCTATGTGGCACAGTGTCAAAGGCCTTGCTGAAGTCCAGATAGGCCATGTCCACTGCCCACTGCCCACTGCCCTCCCCTGATCCACCTCCCTAGTCACCCAGTCAAAAAATTCAATGAGGTTGGTCTGACATGACCTCCCCCTGGTGAAACCATGCTGCCTTGGGTCCTGTAGTCCATTGACAACCAGATGTTCCACCAATCTCTCCTTCAGTAGTGCTTCCATGATCTTTCCCACTACCGAGGTGAGGCTGACTGGTCTGTAGTTCCCTGCTTCCTCTTTGTTCCCACTTTTGTATAAGGGGACTACATCTGCTGTCCTCAGTCTTTGGTACCTCCCTGTTTCCAGTGATTGGCTGAACAGGATAGCCAGAGGTTCAGCCACCACCTCTCTTAGTTCTTTAAGGACCCTGGGGTGCACCCCATCTGGCCCATTGCTTTATCAGCTCTTATTACTTCCAGTTCCTTCAGGACCCTTTCTCGTGTAAAGGGACTTGTGTCCATTCTGTACCATTCTCACCTTGTACTCCTTCAGACCCATTACCCCCTCTTCCTTAGTAAAGGCTGAGCAGAAATACCTGTTCAATATGTCAGCTTTGCTGTTGTCATCCTCACAGGATCCCATCCTCCCCTTCAGTCTCACTATCCTCCCTTTGTCCTTCTTTTTCACTTATGTACCTGTAAAGGTTTTGTCCCCTTTAACCACTGATTTTGCAATGTGTTCTTCTGTCTGAGCTTTGGCTTCCCTTACTGACTTCCCTGCCTCCTTTGTTTCTCCTGGTACTTCTCCTATCCCTTCTGCCTGTGTCTTTTTGTATTGCCTGAATGCAATCTTTTGGCTTTCACTTTCTTTGCTACCTCTTTGGAAAACCATAATGGTCTCCTCTTTCTTTTCCTCTTGCTAACCTGCTTAATGCATAATTCTGTTGTTCTTATAATCCCCATTTTAAATACTGCCCACTGTTCCTCAATCCCTGATTCCTGTCCCATTCCTTAATGCCTCTTTCAAGCATCTCCCCATTTTCCCAAAGTCTGCCCCCTAAAATCCAGGATCGTGTTTTGTGTGGTTTGGTTCTGCTCTTTCTGTGATTTCAAACCACAATGACTGGTGGTCACTGTTGCCAGGTGCTCCCCACTGTTACCCCATCACACTGTCCCTGTTTGTGGCCAAGGTCAGTATTGCCTTCTGCCGAGTTGGTTCCATGACCAGTTGCTGAGGAAGGCACCCTGAAGGAGTCCAGGATAAATCTGCTCCTTGTTGATGCTGCTGCTGGATGCTCCAGTCCACGTCTGGTATATTGAAGTCTCCAACCAGTACTACCTCACCCTTGTCTGCCATCCTTTGGATGGCTAGCATCAACTCCCTATCTGTTTCTTCCTCCTGGGCTGGTGGTCTATAGACCACACCTGTTCGGATGGCTGGCCCCATTTTCCTTTCCAGCTAACCCACAGTATCTCTCCCCATTTTGTTCCTCCTGGATCTGTGTGGCCCTTATGTCATTTTCACATACAGTGCCACCTCCTCCCTTCCTGCCTGCTCTGTCTCTTCTGAATATGTTGTAGCCAGGTATGGCCATCTCCCAGTCATGGTTATCATTACACCAGGTTTCAGTGATGGCCACAATGTCCAGGTCTGACTGTACCATGACAGCCTCAGATCTTCCATCTTATTGCTAAGGCTCCTGGCATTTGCACACATGGCTTTCCATGATTTGACCTCCCTAGACTGCTTCACTGTTCTACTCCAGCCCCTTCCTTGGTTGTCATTTATCCCTGGTTCTCCTTGCTGTCTGCCCTTCTGCTGAATTTTGCCCCTTTCTGCTTATCCACCTTTTGGACACTAATCTCCAACTTTTGCACACTGCTTTGCAGAGATAGCCACTCCTCTGGTTCACTGGTTCCATTACTAGCTGTGGGGGGTGAGCAAGTAGGTACCATCCTTGCTGGCCTGCCACCCCCCTTTGCTAGTTTAAATGCTTGTCAATGTAGCATTTAAACTTATCATTGAGTGCTTGGATTCCCCTCCAGGATGGATGCAGGCCGTCAGGCTTGAACAAACCTCCATCCCTCCAGATGGGTCCCCAGTCACCAGTGAATCCAAACCCTTCCTCACAGCACCAGTTCTTCAACCATGAGTTAAAGTTCCTAGTGCATGCACTCCTATGCTCTCCCTTGCCTCTCACAGGTAGTACTTCTGAGAAAGTGACAGAAGTAGCTACTTGCTTGAGACCCCTTCCCAGTTTCCTAAACTCTTCTTGAACTTCTTTTGGCTCCCCATTTGCCAAGTCATTAGTACCTAGGTGGATAATGACATCCAGCTCACCCTCCTGTCTTGCCTTCCCAGTGATCCCCAGTATCTTCCTTCCATCCCTCCATGCCGTGGAACCTGGTAGGCACCTCACCTCCCTGTCCTCCCCCTCCTGTGTTCCTAGCTGGATCCCTCTTATGATGGAGTCCCCCACCAGGATTTGCTTCCTCCTCCTCTGGGGTCCACTGCTTTCCCCACTGAGGTCACCTCCTTGCCTAACCTCCACATCCTTTCCTTCCACTTCCCTGGGTATCTCTATTTGGTTGTCCTCATTTGCCAGTGTGGCATATGAATTCTTGAGTGGAATAGGATCTGGGATGTGCCTCTGCCTGACTGCTCTAACCCTCGCTGAGCCCACTGTCATCCAAGTGCTCCTCGTTCTCGGCATCCTTTGAGGCAGCTGCATTGGACTGGGTGGTTCCTGGACAGGGATGATGGTACTCCTGACCCAGTTTACTTCCACTCTGAGTCTGGCTACCTCATCCGCAGTCCGAGAGATGCATGCAGATAGGGGCAGCACCTCAGTGTCCAGAAGGTCTGCCTGAATATGGCTGCCCCACAGCCACTGCATTGCACCACTCCCCACATTATACTGCAATTCCACTACTTATCTGCTACTGAAGCTCTCTTAGTTCTCTTTTTATTTATTTACAGTACTAAAAATCCTGTAACTGATCCTCAGATATATATTTTTTAAGGAAAAAGAAACCAGTAAATAAATAAATGAGTCAAAACACTTGTCGTGCTGAGGGTGGTCTTCTTCCCCCTTGTGCCCCTCCTACTTCACACCTCTTACTATACCCTGTGTTTAGCTCCTGTCAATCAGATTTATCAGGGCATATAATTAAGAGTTGGGGAAGGGGTGGGAGGTGCAAATTGCAGCAATTAAAGACAGCACAGAATTACACCACCACTATTTTTTAAATTTTCAACAGCCCAAAAACAATTATAAGTAAAGACAACACAGAAAGAAAGTATAGTGTCACTACAAGCCTACAATCTAAGTTTAAAAGACAAATACCAGTTACCAGTTACTCTGAAGCACTGAATTGAATATGTTTCTTTCCTTCACCTTCTGGCTTCTTCTGAGAAGATGAACTTCTGTTTGCTGCTTTAACTGTGACTAAGCCCCACCTCCAGTTATCACGTAGCTGAGGTCAGAGGCCAGACAATTAACACCCTTCACCCAGCTACAGGACAGTCAGACAAGCCAAGATAAAATTTGCAGCAATTAAAGACAGCACAGAATTACACCACCACTATTTTTTAAATTTTCAACAGCCCAAAAACAATTATAAGTAAAGACAACACAGAAAGAAAGTATAGTGTCACTACAAGCCTACAATCTAAGTTTAAAAGACAAATACCAGTTACCAGTTACTCTGAAGCACTGAATTGAATATGTTTCTTTCCTTCACCTTCTGGCTTCTTCTGACACAGAAGGTAATTGTAAATGGAGTCCACTCTGAAGAAAGAGGGGTTACTAGTGGGGTACCGCAGGGTTTAGTACTGGGTCCAGTCCTTTTTAATGTCTTTATAAGTGACATTGCAGAGGGACTGGAAGGAAAAGTATGCCTCTTTGCAGATGACACAAAGATCTGCAACAGGGTTGATACACAAGGAGGTGTGGAAAGGATGAGAAGGGACTTGGCAAGGTTGGAGGAATAGTCAGAAGTATGGCAGCTAGTTCAATACAAAGTGCAAAATAATGCACCGGGAAACAAGAACTCAGGGAAGATTACACAATGGGGGATGTAGTAACAACAACAAAAGAAAGGGACCTGGGGTAATCGTATCAGATGACCTTAAGGTTGTAAGCAATGTTAGAAGGCAGTAGGGAGGGCTGGGGGTATACTAGGATGCATCACGGAGGCATCACCAGCAGAAAACAGGAAGTTTTATCCCTCTGTACAGACAGTTGGTGAGACCCATCTGAGTACTGCGTCCAGTTCTGGAGACCCCATCTCTGCAAGGACATAGACAGGATAGAGGCAGTCCAGAGGAGGCAACTAAAATGGTGCAGGATCTGCAAGAGAAGCTGTATGAGGAGAGACTAAAGGAGCTTAATATGTATACCATTGAGGAAAGAAGGGATGGGGGGACATGATAGACACTTTTAAGTACCTCAGTAGAATCAACAAAGTCCAAGAGGAAAGCATCTTTCAGAAAAAGAGACGTGCAAGAACAAGGGGACACAATTTAAAGATGGGGGGGCGGTTCAGGGGCAATGTGAGGAAGTATTTTTTCACAGAGAGGGTAGTGGATGCATGGAACAGCCTTTCTGAGGAGGTTGTGGGGTCTAAAATTGTGGCAGAATTCAAGAATGCGTGGGACAGACATAAGGCAATTCTTGTGGGGGATAGGAAGAAATAGGCTGTTGGTTAACTAGAATTGTGGCCTATCCTGTAGGTAGGGAAATGGGCAGACTAGGTGGGCCAAGTGGTCCTTATCTGCCATCAAAGTCTATGTTTCTATGTCTATTGTCCTCTGTTTTCTATTTACAGGCTCTAAGAGGAAATAACATGTTCTAAGTGAAAATAAGTATTTATCTCAATATAACATGACCTATTTACCCAATTTATTTGCCACAGGTGTGGTATACACACCCTGATCCTGCATAGGGAGGGTGTGGGCTGCCCAACATTTGTGTACCACCTGCTGGCAAATCAAGGAACAACCTTGGTGCTAACTGTGAAAGCCACCTCTCACCCATCCTCCCGTGTGGAGAAAGGGTGCAGCTGCAATACTTGGATGCAGGTCTGGAAAAAAGGAGCCATGGGTCAGACTAATCCCTCTTCATGGAGGTGCCTTGATTCTGATTCATTTCTTCTGAAATGCTGGGGTCTAAGGTACAGTGTGTGTCCCTGGGCTGAGGGCAGCAGCAGAATGAAGGAAGAGACCATTTTGAATTATGTGTCCTCAGATAAATAGTATCTCTCCTGAGAGTAGAGGCAGTACTACTAGTCTAGCTTGAAATATAAAGGGCAACATTTTAGAAACGCAAACCAGCCTTGTAATACATTATTTCCATTACAAAAAATCCATTATTTAGGGTCAGATCCAGAGATAGTCAGCATACAATACACGAGTCACTCATTTCCAGCCTGTGCAGTTTCTCACTCCAATGCCACTTCTCAAGCCACATTTGTGTCACTACAATCATCTCCTGGCTGCACCCATATGCCACCTGGAAGCTTCTTACATTAATGATGGAAAGGTAGCAACATGGGTGGAGCTGGGCCTAATACTGGCCCATCAGTCAGAAGACTGGCCTAGCAATACTATCATGATGGAAATGTGAAAGGAAAAGTGTGACCCCACTGGGACTTGAGCCCAGGCCCCTTGCATACCATGCCAGTGCTCTAACCACTAAGCTATGGGGGCTTAGTGATTTGGAGGCCTCTGGGAGTTCCCTTTCAGGCACACACTTTCCTTTCTTTGTGTCGTGTAACCTGCAACTTAGGCACATGTCAGAGACAATAGATAACTTTCTCAGTACAGTAAAGCTGCAGCGAGGCAATTTTAAATCATCATGGAAATGTGAGTGGAAAAGTGTGACCCCACTGGAACTTGAACCCAGGCCCCTGGCATACCGTGTCTGTGTTCTAACCACTATCCATACTATGGAATCCTGGTCCATATGAGCGGGGGATTGTAGGATAAGTCAGGCCCCCTCGGACTGCTTTATCCCTATAGGTAGTATAGTGTTTTATTTATTTATTTAAAGAGATTTACCAGGAAAGACATACTGAGCCATAAAGTTCATTTCCAGATGTGTCCTGCAGGGAGGGGGGAAGGATAAGTACATAATACAAGTAAAAAGTGCAGTAATATGATAAAGCAATAAGGCACAGCAGTGTACAGTATATACAGTATTGAACTGTTATAATAACAATATAAATTGATTAAATCAGGAGTGCAGGGTAACCAGGCTCTTGCAGGCTGTAATGCCAGTAACAGGACAGTGTAGGAGTGGTCATTAAATCAGGAGGGGGCACAGGGAGGAGCAACTAGAGAGGAATATGAGAGAGGAAAGAGAGGAGGGAGGGTAGAGAGAAAGGAGAGGGAGAAAGGAAGAAAGGAGAGGAAGACAGGTGGAGGGATAGAAGAAAAGGGGAGAGATGAATTAGGGTTGGGGATAAGGATTAGAGGTGTGGGGGAGGACAAAGAGAAGAGGATAGGATAAGGAAGAGGAGGAGAGTGGAGAAGGCAGAGGGGAAGGAGGAAGTGGATGCAGAAAGAGTGGGAATAGTGTTAAGGTAGTAGTGGAGGGGAGAGAAGGCAGTGGAGATAGAGAAGGAGAGGGTTGGAGGGGGGTTGAGATGAGGGGTAAAGATGAGTGTAGAGGATGGAATACTGTGGTAAAGGACAAATGGTAGGCACAGAGAGGTGTAGGAGCTTGGCGACAGGTAGTGTATAGCGAAAGAGAAAGGAGGAGACAGCATATAGACTATGGGCAATTGCAGGAGGAAGCAGTATGGACTTGGAGTAGTGTGGAAAGAGAGCATTTGGAGAGGGCAGATTGAAATGTTAGGGGAAGAGAGTTACAGATATTAGGAAAGTGGAAAAGAAGGCATTCTATCCCACAAGGGATTTATGAGAGGGGAGCAGTAGAGAGTGATAGCTTGAGTTATGGAGAGTAAAGAAGAGGCGTGGGGAGAAAAGCAAACTGAGATAAGGAGATGAGGGAGTGAAGCCAGCCCAAATTTAGAAGTGAAAGAGGCGCAGTGGGTTAGGCGGTGATCTACCAAGGGAGGGGGGAGGGAGAGAGCAAAGTATAAAGAACAGTGGTGAGTATGAGGAGGGCAGGCCAAGACAAAATGGCAGAAGGAGTGGAAGAGGTGATCCAGTCTGGCCAAGGTGGACTTAGGTGCAGCACCGAGACAATGTTGCCATAATCAAAGATGGGGAGAATCATCTTAGAGATAATATCTCGGTGGACAAATTAGGGCATGGAGCTTTAGTTTCTGTAAAGGGCACCAAGCATGGGGTGGAGTTATTTGTGAATGGTGTCTACGTGCTGAGAGAAGCCAAGGTGCCTGTCAAGCCAGACACAAAGGTATTTAAATGAAGGTACATCATCAATTGTCCCCCCATCTAGGGTGTGGAAGAAGAGGTGGGGGGGGGAGCCTAGAAAGACTCTGCCTAGTGCTGAAGCACATGAAGACCATTTTCTTAGCATTTAGGGATAACTAATTTGACGTGATCTATTTCTGGACAATGTCAAAATCAAGTTGAAGCCTGGATGATAACGCTGAGGGAAAAGACCCAGACGCAAGCAGGACTGTGTCATCTGCATAAATGTGGATGGAAGCAGAAGAGCAGGCTGAAGGGAGGTCATTAAGCAATATGGAGAAGAGCAATGGGCCAAGAACGGAGCTTTAGGGTGTGCCAGTATGGATGGGGGGGATGGGAATCTCCAGTTCTCACAGATTGAGATCTTCCTTCCAGGTAGGAGCTTAACCAATTAGTTGCTGAGTTTGTAAGACCCACTGATTTGAGTTTGCCAAGGAGAAGAGGGTGGGAGACAGTGTCAAAAGTTTTCACTAGATCAACAAAGATAGCATCTGTGAGGAGGCCTTGGTCCATGCCAGTATAGATGGAGTCACTGAGCCTGAGTAGAGAGGAGGTGGAGGAGTGATGTTTGCGAAAGCCAGACTGGAAAGGAGTGAAGAAAGATGAAGAGTCAAGGGAGGGGGAGAGTTGAAACAGAACTTTGTGGTCTTGCAGTTTGGATACGGTTGGAAGAAGATCTATAGGGTGGAAGTTGCCAGTAGAGGAGGAGTAACCACCTTTAGGGAAAGGGTTGACTGTTGCATGCTTCCAGGAGTCTAGGACTGAGGCAAGAGAGAATGATAGGTTGAGTAGGGAGGAAATGGGAATGCCAGTGACAGGTGTGGAGAGGTGCAGGAGCTTGAAGTCAAGCCCATCAAGACTCCCACCTTTCTGAGGGTTGAGAGCCAGGAGGGCATTTAGAGAAGAAGATGGGGTAACTGGCAGGAAAGAGAAGAGAAGTATTCAGGGGTCATGGGGGATGTAGGGAGTGGGGAGGGATGGGGAAGACAGACAGGAGTGAGGAAGCACAGGTGGTAAAATATGAGTAGAAATCAAAGGCAACAAAAGGGGGGTCAGAAGTAGTGGAGTCACCCATCTTGAGGATGGGGGGACAGGGTGGAGGGGGAGAAAAGGGCATGGATGACTTTCCAGAACATAGAGGGGTGATTTAGGTTGTTCAGGAAAGATGAGGAAAAGAACTCAGCCTTAGCTAGCCTAGTGGCCCTAGTACAAATATTCCTCAAGGCATGGTACTTGTTAAGATTTGCCAGAGTGCCATATATTGTAGGACTTCCAAGCCAGGTCACGTGCACGGAGGCAGGCCAGAAGTTCAGCTAAGATCCAGGGGAGGTGAGAACCCCTGACCCTAGTTTTCCAGAGGGCGGGCATTCTGATCCCAGATTAGTAGGAATTTAGTGTGGAAATATTTGATGGCTTGGTTGATATTACTGGCCATGGATATAGGACACCAGTCAGTGGAAAGCAGGCTCTGGGTTGGTGAAGTTTGAGCACATAGTAAACCATGTGATGGTCACTGAGTGCATCAGGGATGGTACCGGCATCAATGATGTGTGAGGGGTGAGTAATGAGTACCCAGTCTAGAAGCGAATGGTTTTGGGATTGAGAATTATGGCGGGTAGGGACAGAGATGATCTGCGTTAGGTGCAGGGACTTAATGTTTTGGCAGAGATTTGAATGAGAGTTTTTATTTAATTAGAAGATGCCATCCAGCTATCCGTGGCTTGACGAGAGGTATGGCAACATGTATAAAGAGCCCAGTTGGGGCCACAACAACCAGATGGAGCTGTAGTGAGGTAGGTAGGGGGTGCAGGTTAGCCATGTCAGGGCCCTGACCTGAATACTGTTTGTGCCCTCCCTTGGTCCGTAGTCAGGTACACCTGGCTTTGGAGATTCCAAAGGTGCTGTTATGCACCTGCCAGCCTCATAACATTAACTTCCACATACAGAGCATCCTGCCATGATGAAGGGCTCTGTGATAAAGATGTAAAATGTTCCTTCATGGCAAATTGGATAAACTGATATTGGCTTACATTGCATTTCTGCAGTATCCTGCTGAAACAGTAGTAAGAGCGTTTCAGCCTGCTGGACAGGATAGGTCAATGGGCAGAGCAGGATTAGTCGTGTGTTATGCCTGGTTTATATACCACCAACTGACCCACATGTAACCGTTACCTTATACACCTACAAGTACTAGTACCTTACCCCAGTGTCATAATGTTTTACCTGTATGATCTGCCATATATACTGTTTCTAGTTTCCACATATATTCTGCTATATTTTACACTACTGTAACATGCTGTATGCTTTTCTGATTACTCTGCAAGTATTGCCAGTCTCATTGTCTCCAGTGAGACTGATAACAGCTATTCCATTTATTTGCTGACTATGAATTTCCTTTGTTCTAAGTTTTGTGCCAGCTATGCATTCTTGTTTCCTGGTATTTCCGCCCAGATATTACACTCTGCATATTATATCCAATTGTATTTGAATGACTTATTCAAATGTTTTACCCTTATCAGAAGTAGAACTGTAACTGCCAGTCAGACCCTTCCCAGTCTCTGAGATTTTGGTGTTCTTCCCATATGCTTGTTCATGTCCGTTTCATTTCTAGATCTAGATTTATATAGTACCTGTAACCCTGGGGCTGACTGGTGGAAATCATCCTCTCTGTAACTCCTTGTTACATGCTTTAGCATGAGTATTTTAGTAATAAACTTTCTTTTATTACTTACTTTCCCTGTGTTTTCTTTGCTCAGTCACTTGCATACAAGAATCTGAACTATGAGCAGGACTCGTACGTATCAATTGGCAACCGCAGAAAAAAATGCAGTGACTATTAAGGCATTAATCACTCTTTCTTTGGAATTGAGTGCTGGGAAAGTAATTTCTCATATGACAGGCAAAATGCTGCAAGTAGCTTTTGTTTAACTCGTCTTGGTCTGTATTTTTCCAGTGTGACTCATAAAGCACCAGGGACCCCCTGCTCTGCAGCTTTGATTTTGTTCAGACGGGCTGCCTTTGTCTACTGCCTAAATAAACAGCAGAGTGAGAAAGTACACTAGAAAACTGTAGCCTGTGGAAACTTTTTCTTTCTCTTAAAATCATCCACACATGCCTACCCGTTTGTCAGTGTTCCTCTCCTGTGGTTCAAAACACAGGAGCAGACCAACAAATGGTTAAGGAGTTCCCCTACTTAATAGACATGTCTATGGAAATTTGCACAGAGTTGAGAGAAGACATCTCAGCTTACCTCACTACACACGGTGGGTGGGAATTCTTTAATGAATTAACTAAACATGAGTTAATCAAAGATGCTTTGGATTCAATTAAGTTGATTTGTGAGCCGTATATTGAGGCAGTCAACTAAGAAGAAGTCTGCAAAAAGGAATTCTTATCACTGCTATTGTGACTTCTTTAGCCGCTTCTATACAGAAGCTGAACACAGTGAAGTCAAGTTTCGCTGATTTTAAAACATCTGTGGGAGAGAAAAATGCAGAGCATTCGAAGAATGTTAGCAGACTTCAGTCTGAGCTCCAAGCATTGCGTCAGCAGAATGACAGCCTGCTGGCAACTTCAGATGATAACTCTAACAAAGAAGTGCATGAACTGAGAGAAGATTGTGATAAGCTGCAGCTTCAAATCAAATCAAATCAAATGTTATTTATAGTGCGATTTTCAACATATCAAAGCGCAAAAACATATCAAAGAATGACATCAACCACAATAAATAACAACATAAAAACAATAAAAGCAGCAATAGACCTATTCAAATGCTAATTCAAATAGATAACTTTTCAGAGACACCTTAAATGATTCCGCGGACAGGCGCTCTCTAATCTGATGAGGTAGAGAATTCCACAGGGTTGGGACCATGAAAGAAAAAGCCCTGGCCCCAGATGACTGAAGACAAACCCTGGGAATCTCTAGCAATCCCTCGTCAGTGGAGTGGGTGGAGAGGGCGGTAGGGTCGAAGGAGATCTTGCAAGTAGCCCGGTCCCTGACCGTGTAGGGTCTTATAGGTCAGCAACGCGACCTTGAAGGTGATTCTCCACCGCACCGGCAGCCAGTGCATTTCGCGCAGCACAGGTGTGATATGGCAAGTTCTTGGTAACCCAGGCAACAATCTGGCTGCAGCATTCTGCACCAGCTGCAGGCGATGGAGATCCACCCCTGGCAACCCTAGATATAGAGCATTACAGTAATCAAGACGTGAGGAAACAAAAGCGTGGACCAACACAGGGAGGTCATCGTGTAGAACAAGGTGTTTTATCTGGGCGATATTCCTCAGAAGGTAAAAGGAAGACTTGACAGAGGCCGATACCTGTGTCTTCAGCATCAGCTTGCTGTCAAAAATTACGCCCAGATTTCACACCTGTTCAGAAGGTCTCAACTGGTTACCCCCTAATACAAGACCAGAGGGAAACCCAGGAGTCAACTTCTCTGCATGATGACCCGGGTCCACAATCAACACCTCAGTCTTATCTGGATTCAGTTTCAACCAGTTCACACTCATCTAATCCTGAATCTTAGCTGGGCAGTTGTTAAAGACCGATAATGCGTTATTCTGTTCGGGTACAAAGGACATATAGAGCTGAGTATCATCTGCATAGTAGTGAAAACTCAGTCCATAATGCCTTATAATGTCTCCCAACGGCAGCATATGCACCGTGAACAACATGGGGGGAAGCACAGAGCCTTGTTGCACCCCACAGGACAGAGCAAAGGGAGCAGAGGAAAAAGTCCCTGAAACTACCCTCTGACTCCTGCCTGTGAGGAAAGAGTGGAACCATCTGAGGACTGTCCCTGACAGTCTGCAGAGTAGCCGCAGGTGATCCAGCAACATCACATGGTCCACGGTGTCAAATGCTGCAGAGAGATCAAGGAGAACCAAGATTGAATGGCTCCTCTGATCTCTCGCTATTAGGAAGTCATTAAGTACCCGAACTAACGCCATCTCGGTACTATGCCTCTTCCTGAAACCGGACTGGAGAGGATCATAGAGCTCATGGGTGGTAAGAAAGTCATCGAGCTGCAATGTGACTACTTTCTCAATAACCTTGCCCAAAAAGGGCAGGTTAGAGATCGGTCTGTAGTTAGCGAGACAGTCAGGGTCAAGGGAAGATTTCTTCAAAAGCGGTGTCACAACAGCCTCTTTTAAAGACTCCAAAAACACCCCTTGGTCCAAAGAACCCCAGACTATCTTTGCAAGGACTGGTCCAATCGCATCCATGCCCCCTACAAGGAGGTTCGTGGGACCAGGATCCAAACTACAGCAAGTCGGTCGCTAGCCCTGAACAATCTTCATGATACCCATGATAGCTGGCTGGTCAAAATCTGTCCAGGTAGACCGAGGGCCTGTAACCCCACATCGATCTCTGCAACGCTCATTTGAATGTGTACTGCGGATCTCCGACCTGATCGATGACACCTTATCCTCAAAGAACCGAGCAAACTTGTCACACTATATTTGTGAAAAAGCTCTCTGACCCCGGAGACAGGTTGGATTGCACAGTCTGTCCATGGTCCGGAAAAGCTGAGCAGGTCGATTTCTTGATGCAGCTATCTCTCTGGACAGGAACTCTGCCTTCTTATGGGAGATTTCTGATTGATAGTCCACATAATGGGCCATCAATCTAAGTCTGTCACCTTCCAGGCCAGATTTCCACCAAAAACGTTCCAATCTTCGCTCCACTCTCCTCAACTCCCTCAGTGTCCCATCAAACCAAGGTGACCGAGGGTGGAGGGAGAGGGGGCGAACACGGACAGGCACTATGGAGTCCAGTGCCCTCAGCACCATATTATTATAGTGCACTACTAAGGCATCTGGTTCCATGCAATCCATAGGCCAACTCGATAGGTCCAGCACTGCCATCAGACCCTCAAGGGTAACTACTCTCAAAGGGTGGTACTGGACCATCTTCAAAGGGGTAGGTCTCACAAAGGGGGGCCGCGAAATTGAACTTTATGAAGTGATGGTCAGACCACCCAACTGGTTCCACCACCAGTTCCATGATCTCCATCCCCAGGGTGAACACCAGATCCAGAGAGTGACCCTGAATATGGGTAGCAGCGGTAACAACCTGTGTGAAGCCCAACGAAATCATCAAATGGAGGAAGTCTTGACCAAAATGCCAGAGTTCATCGTCGACCCAGGCATTGAAGTCCCCCAGGACCAACCACCTGGAGGGCTCCAACACCATGTCGACAATGAAGTCTGCGACTTCCTGCAGAAAAACTTTCTCATCACTGGGTGGACGGTAGACAAGTAAGATTCTGCAGCCCAAACCTGCTCCCATGACACACTCAAAGGATCTAGGGGACACCACTGGAACCTCCACAAGGCCCAATTCTGATTTAAAACAAATAGTGACCCCCCCCACCCCTTCGATCCAACCTCAGACGATGTATTACCGAGTACCCAGCTGGAACAGCTGACTCCAATATGGGACCAGCATTTTCGTCCAGCCAGGTCTCGGTAAAGCAAGTCAGGTCAGATGACTCAACAAGATAAGCAGTAATTGCTGTCTTGTTTTTTATAGACCAGGCATTACATAACACTGCCTGGGTTGGATGAGAGGCCTTGGAGGAGCGGGCCACTTGCCCACTCTCAGTGGAGCCCTTGGGTATGGGAGCCAGGCATCGCACTCCCCTATCCTGGGCTCATTTCACCCCAGGGCATCTCCCTGACCCCACCACCCTTATTCACCCACTCCATTCCCCCCTCGCAGCTGAGGAACCCCCCCTTCCTCTCTGCCTCCTCCATGCAATCCCCAAGGCACGACAATGCCTATATACCTCGGGTTGCAATGGGGGGCTATCGAAAGGGTGCAGATCCCTCAGCCTAGAGAGGGAATAGCACCTGCCCACGGAAGCCTGGTCCCAACACATGCTGCCAAATATTTAAAAACAATTGTTAATCAACCAATTTGATTAAATACTATCAAAACCATAGGCTGATTTAAATATCTTAAACAGCAGCCTCGCTTCCCATTTCTAACATAATAATGAAAAATTTAACAAAAAACCTAAATAAAGCAATTATGCATTCCTCTTCAGGCAAACTCCTCAGAGATAGTCTTAAGCAGTCTGGGCAGATTTTAACTCCTCAGGAAAAGTTAATAACAGTTTGGACACAAAGTCACAGTTTCTTTCCACTTATACTCCACTGAGAACAAGAATAGCGAAAAACCCTCAGAGCTCTCACCCCTGAGGAATCTGTCCCAAAGCCTATCTCTCCCAATGGCAGGATAAACAGTCATACAATCTGGTCTGGAATAAAAGAACGAAGCCCTCTCACTGCTTCACCAAAATATATAAGAGGGAGGAAAAAGGAACAATCTGACCTGGGTAGTACTCAGATGAAGATTGAATTTCTAGCTGTTCCATAAGCTCCATGTGGATAAAGCAGACCTTTGCTGAAGCTAGAGTCACCTTCCAGTCCTCAGGATTTATTCCAGCTGCTTAAGAGAGAGCTCAATTGACCAGCCAAAAAGAAAGAGATTCTCCCTGGGTCATCCCCAAGGTGTCACTAAGGAAGTCAGCCAGCGACTGGATCTCGCGACCAGCCTGCCCCCCATAAAACCCAGAAACCACGGGCACACTGGGGCCTGTCCTCCGAGCACCCCCGATCTCCCACATCACCTTCTATGCCCCAGTAGAACCACCCTGGGTTCAGACCAGTATTTAATAGGCTCAAAATTGCTAAATGGCGCTTCCAACCAAAAGAGAGAATCTCCCCCCCGGTCATCCCCCAAGATGCCACTGAGGAATTCAGCCAGTAACTGGAATCCATGTGAGCAGGCTCTCCAGCCTGCCCACCGTAAAGCCCAGAAACCACTGGCACACTGGGGTCTGTCCTCCAAAAAGACCACCCCCAGTCCGCCCCAGCCAACCACCCCAGCAAACCACCCTGGGTTCAGATCAAAATCCTGGCAGGCTCACCCACTCCAAAAAGATGGCACCAAAGATGCAGCAGTCTGCAGAGCCCAAAAAAATGAAAGCCACCAAGTCTCCAAGGAAAAACCCAGCCTCAAGGTCCCAGTCTCCGACTCCGGGTCACATCCCCAGACACTCCAACAGGATCCGAAAGCAATCCCAGGGCAGCGCAAGGCCGGTGACCAGCCTACAGTCCCAGTGCACAAACTACCGACTCCTGACAAAAGCCTCCCAGACTTTAATCAGAACACTCCCAACAAGGTTCTTAAATCTTGCTCCGAGGATAACCTCCAATCCTGAAGGAGAAGACAACAGCAATGCCACACACTGTCGCTATCTCTGCCGATGACTATCGCCAGGTATTTCCAGAAAAATGAAAGAATCAATAGATCAATAAACTAAAACATAAAAATGACAAAATTAACATTAAAACAAGTAAAAGGAACATAAACTACAGCTGCTGTGACGTGGCTAGCCCAACGTGGCCACCATCTTTGTGCATGGCACTTAGTGCTGCAAGCTGCAAGACCATAGCTTGATGGACAGCAAGGTTTACACATGAATGATCTACTGTCTAAAACTAATGATTCTTTGATTCAGGAGAACAATGAACTGAAAGTTGATTGCAATCAGGTAAGTCATGATTTAAAGCAGTTAAGGATGGATCACGTCGAGGTATCCACTATGTACAGGGTGTTATAGAAAGATGTGGCTAAAAGTTTGTTTGTTACAAATGCAAAGGTTAATCATGACAAATGTCATGCTAAACTGGTGAAGTTGCACCAAAAAAGGTTCCTCTTACAAGGTCACATTAAAGCTATGAAGGGCTTTAGTTATGTCCCCATGGATTTTTATTCTTCTGGGGAAGAGAACTGTAATGCACAGGGTTCTGAAGATCAATCTGAGCAGGCAAGCCCCACGGCTTTCCCAGCTCCTGTTTTGTCACAAGATGGTGGATGTTCTCGTTCACAAAATGGAGGTGGATATCAACATCTTGTGCAGCACTGCCATCCACAAAATGTCACTGGCATCCTCCAAGATGGTTGCACTCCTACCCTCCTCCATGATGGCTGAACCCATACCGCCTATACCCACCTCCAAGATGGCCGACAGCAGCAAACCAATGATAAATTAAAGCTATCCTATCCCCCTGCAATTGCTGTTTTGAATTCAAAAGACAGAATAGAGATTAATGCTATGATTAATGAGACTATACTGAGGATAGGTATCACTGAAGAGCAGCAAGACAAATTGTGAGGGGAGGTTGACAAAATGATAAGGGAAGCTAGTTCACAGGAAAGTGTACTCAAGTCAGTAGCACAGACTGCAGCAGAGATTACACATAAATTTTCCAGTGCTGTAGCTCTAGTCCTTGACCAAAAACCACCTACAGGCAACCCCGTGCAGGTTGCCCATTCAGCACAACAGATTTCTGACAGCATTGGGCGTATGCAGCCTAATAATAATTTGAGCTGTCCTCTGGCAAATGTGCGCTCACACTGTGAAATGCTTAGCCTTCCAGAGGACTGTAAGATGAAAGTCTTAAGGCTGACAATCGACCCTGCTCTTTGGTCCAAACTTAGGTCAGATGTACGGAATGGTGAAGACATGCATTTTGATGATCACTGCAGCCAACCCAGGTGTTGTTGGTGTGAGTTTAGCATTGAATGTGAGCCAACACGCTAGGGAATCCCCTGCCTCCTACCATTCACACTTGTGGATGGCTTATCACACAGGCAAGCTCCTTGCAAAGGAGAAGCATTACACAAACCAGACCGAATACAAGGATTTATATATCAGAAACATGACACCAGCCCTGCGTGAGAGGGTTGAGTGTGCAGTGTTCCCCAAACAAAACAGTTTTGGAAAAATTCAAATGGTAACAGAGAGGCTGTATCAGATTTACAACTGGTCTCTCAATTCTAAAGACAAAAACAAAGTTGCCGCAATATAGCAGCCTACCAGAGGCAGCACCACTTATGCGGTGGAAGGGGGGGCACGAACCAGCTCAGCTGCCACCACTACCCCGACCCGGGTGGGGGGGCAACAAAAATGGACATGGTAAAAAGTATAACAAGAACAACTATCAGGGTAAGAAGCATAGTAATGCTAATCAATCTGGGAGTAATAAAGGCAGCTGGAATTACCACACTGGGCCACCATATAAACAGATTGCTGAGGAAATTAAAAGGTTAAGAGAGATGTTAGACAAAGTCAGATCTGCTAGAGGCCCTGGTAGTGACTGCATCATGGCAGCAATTGTTCCAGCATCCCAGACTACGTTGGGGGGGACAGGGCATGAGACAGTCCACGTTTGGCAGCCTTTTTTTACTGCTCCAATACCCCCCCACATTACCAGCACCAGTTCCACCTCCCATGCAGCCCTCTCCACTGACATCTGCCACTGGAGCATCACCTGTGGCAGCAGTGGCTAATACTAGCCAAGGTCAGTAACTTTCAGCTCATAATGTGAATAAAGCCAGAACTAGTCAGAAAGTGCAGGCAATGGTTGCACGACTCACAGGGGAAAGCCCTAATACATCACAATGACAATTAAAGGCCCCAGTCTGCATTGTTTCCCCTTTGGTTGTGGATACAAGTGGAGGGCCTTGTGTAGAGGCCATGGTAAGGGTCTGCCAACAGGTAATGCTGCTTGATACAGGAGCAGCTATGTCAATACTACATGATAAGGATCCAGCTTCCTCACACTGGTCCACTGGATGATTGACCAGTGCTCAGGGCGTGGATGGTACCAGATTGCAGACATACAGGTCCATCCCCATTCCAGTGGTAGTAGGTATCCTAAACACCCAATTCACTTTTGACCTCATGATATTACATCATCATCCCAGTATTTTAGGGATTAATTTCCTTGTACAACATGGCTGTGTTGTGGATTTAGCCAACAGACTAATGATTCAGATTCAGGACAGTACCATACTGTCATGATATGTGATTTACATGTCCTGGCTGCCATTACACTCAATGAGACTGAGTATTATGTCATAGATATCCACAAGGATCATGACTCATATAGTGAGCTGCAGCATATACTTGCAAAACACCAAGATGTGTTTGCAACAAACAAACGTGATTGTGGCAGGATGAAAACATCCATTGAAGTAACAGGCCCAAACCCTGTTAGACAAAAACAATACCTTTTTCCTGAAGAAGCCCTGCCATCATTGAGAGAGACTATCCAGTCTCTACTCCAACAGGGAGTGATTAGACCATGTGTTTCAACTGTAAACTCCCCCATTTGGCCTATGAAGAAACCAACTGGGGCCTGGAGACTCACAATTGATTACTGAAAACTTAATCAAGTAACCCCAAGCTGTGCCCCAACAGTAACATCAGCATCAGATGTGTTAAGGATGTTAACACCTGACCACAAATGGTTCACCGCATTGAACATTTCCAATGGAGTTTGGTCTTTACCATTGGCTAAGGACAGCCAATATAAATTTGTCTTCACTTTTGAAGGGTGTCAGTACACATGGACCTGCCTCCATCAGGGGTACCATAATAGCCCCTTCCTCTTTCATTTACACATGAAAGATGCATTATGGGAATTTTCAGCCCCTGAATGCCTTCTGCAGTACATGGATGATTTGATCTTGTCTACAGCTACCGAAAAACAACATTTGGTCCTACTTGAAGAGCTACTGACTCTCTCAGGCCTCAAATGCAACCCTTCTAAAGCACAATTGTGCCAGAAAGAAGTCACCTTTCTGGGTTTCTGCATGACAGAAAAAGGCAGAAGCCCAGACTTGAAAAAGATTCAAGGACTACAAGACTTTCCCATACCAACTAGTGTGTCAACACTTAAACGTTTCCTAGGTATGGTAAACTTTTCTAGGGATTTCATTTGTTTTGTTTTTTTGAAATTTAAGTTTATTGAGTTTTATATGTAAAGAAAACAAAGTACAAGTATTGAAGATTTTCTGATCATACATAAGCATAACAAGAATATAACCCTAGAAAGTACGTACAATCACACAGAATTAGGCAGGAACAATAAAAAAAATTAACAACAACAACAAAACAAAATCCCCCCCACCCCAACCACCCCTAATCGCCTCGGAGAGTTTTATAGCTACAGGAAAAGCAGGATCACTAGAGAGGAAGACAAAGGCTAAAAGCCTGGGTACACTGGAGATAGACAATGCAGCGGGGAGTATCTAAAGGACTACACCCATCAGGATTAATTTAGATAGAGCGCATATAGTTTGCCCCACTTCTGATTAAAAGACGCCAGATTATGTCTGGAACTAGCTATAGATTTCTCGGTATTGAAACAGTGGGACATCTCCTTGAGCCATTCCTGGTAGGTGATGGGATCCTGATCCAACCAGTGTCTAAGGACCAGCTTTTTGACAACTATTGATATTAAATTAAAGACTTGTGGTACCTGCGTTCCTTCACCACAATGCTAGAGTAAACTCCCAAGATACAAACTTCTATGGTGAAGAGCTCCTTGAACCCCAAGAGTGGATCCAAGCTATCTCGAATTGTATTCCATAATGGTGCCACTCTATTGCATTCCCAGAGGATGTGCAGCAAATTCCCTTCAGCAGCTCCACATCTCGAACATATACTTGACTTAAATTTACCATATTTGAACAACTTAACTGGAGTATAGTAGAGATTGTTTAAAATATAATATTGGGTCAATCTATGGTTATCTTGGGATAAGTAGCAGTACACGTCCTTCCAAATTGATTCCCATGATAAGGGGGAGCTCAAGTTAGGGAGTGACCAGATTACGGACCCCTCCAGGGATTTAGAAAAGGTCGCTTAGTAGTTTATTATATAAGATGGATATTCCTTTGGGATTACCAGACGCATTTTGTACTTTCTCTAGAAATTGCCTTATTTTGGAAGGGAAGGAGACAGGCCCAAAAATTTTGAGAATGAGTTGTCTCAATTGAAAAACTTTACAAATATGTTTCTGGGGAATGTTGAAGGAAGTTAAGATTCTATCCGATAAGAGAAGTGAACCTTGCTCATACAGAGACTCCACCCGTAGGTTGTGTATTTGTGGGAGCCATTCAGAGGTTAGCCAACTACCTCCAATTTTAATATTGGGATTTAGTGTGAGAGGTTGTCCTAGATCCTTGGTTTGTGATATGTTGAAAAATTCCAGCATTGAAAAAGGATTTTAATAGAGACAATAGTGGAGTCTCGAATGGCTGGGGGCAAGCGTGGAGAAGGGGTGCCAAAAGATCGGAGGGCGTGGGTTAAACTGATCTGTAGTAGACTTAGCTCTAGCTGTAGCCAGATTGGTTGAGGCAGGTTAGACTGTGTGGTGGACCACTTACCAACTCAGTTTAGATGACTAGCCCGGTAATATAGTAAGAAATTAGAGTAGCGAAGACCCCTTTGTATCTAGGTGCACTGGGTTAAGAAAAGTAGCGCGAGGTTGTTTCCCATTCCAAATATACTTGGATAGCAAAGAATTAACTTGACTGAAGTATTGCCTGGGAAGCCAAATACTAAGGAGATTCAGGGATAGAATAATCGGGGTAAGATATTCATTTTGATGATGTTGATTACTTCCCATATGGATATTGCAGTTTTGCCATCGGTCCAAGTCTCTCTGAATTTTCATTAATACATCATCCAAATTAAGTTTCTTGACCGTTTCCACCTCCGAGCCACATGGATACCCAAGTATTTAAATGAGACTGGGGACCATTTCATACCGAACCGTGTGAAGCCTGATTGGAAGGTAGAAGAATTTAGCGGAAAAATAACTGATTTAGAGACATTCAGCCTGTAGTTAGATACCTGGCCAAACCGGTCAATGATTCGTAATACTTGTGTTAAGGATGACTCAGGGTTGGTAAGGTGCAGCAGAATATCATCAGCAAAAGCTGATACGGTCAGGGGGAATTGAGAAATGATACAGCCTGTCACTCGTGGTGAATTTTTGATGCTAATGAGTAGAGGTTCTAGGTATAGGTTGAAGAGGTAAGGGGAAAGGGGACATCCTTGACGTGTGCCAGCATATAAAGGAAATTGGGAGGAAAAAACCCCATTACAATAAACTTTTGCCGAAGGGGACTTGTAAATCGCCATGGTCTTATGAATAAAGGAGTCAGGGAAGCCCATTCTCTTCAGAGTGGCCCACAAAAATTCCCAGTTCACCCTGTCGAAGGCTTTTTCAGCATCGAGAGCAACTAGGGCCATGGGATCTTGTGAAGTGTGGGCCGCTTGGAAGACATGGGACAAAGTTCTCAAATGGTTGGCTGATGATCTACCCTGGACAAAACCAGCCTGTTCCAGACTCAGCAGGTGCAGCCATATCTTTTTAATTCTGATTGATAAAATTTTGGATAAAATTTTGATATCATAATTTAAAAGCGAAATTGGACGGTAACTGGCTGGATCAGTTAAGGGTTTGTCAGGTTTGGGGATTAAAATTATTGTGTCTTCTAAAAGAGAGGGGTCTATCGATTCTGCAGTGAACATATATTCGTAAAGGTTAAGAAGAGGGAGAGCTCTTTGCAAAAACTTTATAAAATTCGAAAGGAAAACCATCAGGCCGGGGCTTTTCTAATGACAACTCGTTGATTGCATCTTCCACTTGCCTAAAGTGATGGGAGCTGATAGAATATCACAGTGGTGTGGCTGGAGGGAAGGGAGATTGATTTTGTCCAGGAAGAGCTCTATCCTCTGGGGATGTAATGGAATAGAACTCTTACTATAAATGCCTGTATAGAAAGACTCAAAAATTTGGACAATGTCCCTAGGTAACGTCTTATTGGTACCATCCTGGGATTTAATAGCCAGGATTAGACGGGAGCTCTCCATCTCTCTCAGTCTAAGAGCTAGCATATTGCCAGGTTTTTCGCCCTGATCAATATATCTGGTCTTAGTCTTAAACAAAGCATATTCAGCTTTTTCCCGAGTCAGGTCGTTGTATTCATTCCTGAGCTTAATAAGAGCTGTTAGGTTTGCTGAGGAGTTGGAAAGGAGAAGATTGTCCTCGGCTGTTCTCAGCTGTTGAGATAACAAATTTATTTTGGACTCCCTTACTTTTTTCCTGGTGGCAGCAATCTTGATAAGTTCCCCCCTGATGAAACATTTGAGGGAGCACCACAGTATGTCGTCTCTGTGGACAGACCGTTGGTTCAGTTCTAAGTAAGAGAGGATCGTATCCTTGATTTGGGAAACCATGTGGTCATCCTTAAGGATTTGCGAATTAAGTTTCCATGACGTGTCCCTTTGTCCTTGGACACCAAGAGAAGTCTTAATCCACACCAGGGAATGATCTGAGATAACTATTGGTTCTATACCTACTTGGTGAACACTGCTCATTAAGGCAGAGCTAATTAAAATAAAATCTATTCTTGACCAAGTTTGGTGTACGTGGGAGTAAAGGAGTAGAGACGGGTATCTGGGTTGAGAAGGCGCCAGGGATCGCACAGTCCTAGTAGGTGGGTAAAGTCAGTAAGGGCTAGTTGTGCAGGGGACATCAGTTTTAATGGTCTATAAGTCTTATCTAAGTCATTAGAAGGAGCTATGTTCCAGTCGCCCCCAAGGATAAGAAGGGAGGGCAGAAATCTGCTCAGGTTGGCTGCTAGGGACATTAAGAAGGATGGGTCACCACCCACAGGGGCATATATTGCCCCTAGTACCACACTACTGTTGTCAAGTGGGCCCTTGACCAATACAAATCTACCATCTTGGTCAGTAATACTGTCTTCTGCTACGAATCGGTCATGGTGCTTAATTATTATAGCTACCCCCCTGCTAGCTTGCGAGCCGGATGCAGTGAACATTTGAGTGAACCCTTGCCTGCGTAGTCTTTTGGCCTCAGAGGCAGCCAGGTGAGTTTCCAGCATGAACCCTATGTCCACATTCAAAAGGGAGCAATTCAGAAAAACCTGCTGCCTTTTAAGAGAATCATTGATGCCTCGAATATTCCAACTTGCGAATTTAAGCGGTCTCGTAGCCATATTGGTTAGTATAATATTTGAAAGGACTTAGAAACTTCAGCCCCTCCAGTGCAGATAATGGCATATGGATTACCCCAAGACTTCCACTTTTAATAATTTCCAAAAGTTTGAAACTCTCGAGGCTTCCTCCCCCAAAACCCCTGAGGAAATAACCTTTAGTGATTGGCCAAATCCCCAGCAATTTAAATGTAACTGGGCAATATAACTTTCCATCTGGAAAGATAAATCCTACTGGTACCTGGCCCTGAAATTAAGACATACCCCTACCCAACCCCCCCAATTATCATGAACTTTGAATAAATCCAAAGTACCCCAAAAACTATTTACAAGAAATCCCTTTAGAATTCAGGGAAATATGACCATACCAACTTTGTGTCCAGGATAGGGATCGGGCCCTGGGACAAGCATACCCACACTTACCAGAAACCAACCCCTGCTTGTTGCTCCCACTGATATAGCATGATAAAATATGGACTGAAATCATAAGGCAGAAAAGGGACAAAAACTCGAGAACTGCAGTCCCCCAAAGTCAGACTCACGAGGCAGCTTCCCAAGGCTCGCCTGTCCCGTCCCCAGCATGAAATAAATGGAAATCGGGGCTATTAATCCATAGCCAAACAACAGTAAACAATATTCAAAATTCGTGACTTCAAGGTAGTAACCAGACCTACCAGAACGAGAGACAGTCGCTAAAGTGGGAGAAGGTATGCGCCAGCTGACTGTTGAGGCGATCGCTCCCGTCAGTTGATATCAGGATCAGGAGCAAAAGGGACAGAGCTCCATGCAAACGGGAAGGCCATCGCCTGACAGGAAGAGGAAGAGGAAGGTAAACTGATGGGAACCCAATTGGTCCGACAACAAAACAAACCACCGGAACCAAAAGCAGAAAAAAGGGTTCCTATCCCACCTCCTCGGGCCAATAGATAGAGGTGTCAGTCGAAGAAAATATAGGCCGTAAACCAGGCCCCAATGAGAACCTCCACCCCCAATCACCACGGAGGACCATCCAGCCCGCCATCAAAAAACCAATCCGGCTTACAAGAAAACAAAGGAGGGCATATTAAGACACACGAAATCACTCAACAGAGGTAAGCAGACATTGATCTAGCATTAACATTGCAAGTCAGCCAGCTCTGAACAAATCAGGTAGTCTCTGGGTAAGCTCAACTTTGGCTTGTTCCAGATTTTCAAAAGAGAGCCATGCATTGTCGAGTTGGACTTGTAACCTAGCTGGATAATTCATACGAAATTTAATCCCAGCAGCTATCAGCTTGGTCACCGTCGGATGGAAATCACGTCTCCTCTGTTGGGTTTCGAAAGGCAGATCTTGGGAGAATCTCAGTGTGTGGTTTTCCCACAGGACCACTTGAAGGCCTTTAATTTTGCTCAAGATGTGTTGCCTCTCGAGGTAGCTAAGCAATTTGATTATTATGGGTCTAGGGGGGAACCGGGCGGTGGCTTTGGCTTTAAAGATCTTTGTGCTCACTTGATGTGGTAGAAGGGGTTGATAGGCGAGGGACCAACAATTTTGTTCAGGAGCTTTTGAACAAAGGACAAGATATCTGGCCCTTCCTCTGCCTCTGGTAGACCCAGGATTAGAATATTGTTCCTCCTGCTACGTCCCTCGAGATCTTCTGTCTTTTGTTTTAATTTGGTGATTTGTTGTTTGAGCATAACGATTTCAGGATCACATTTAGCCTTCCATGATTCCAAGGAGCAGGTTCGAGCTTCAGAGTCGCCGACTCAGATGGTCAGCGAGGCAAGGTCGTTGCGCATGGACTTCCGCTCCGATGAGATGTCCTGCAGCGTTTCCTGAAACGGGATCAGTTCCTGAAGAAAGCGATCCTCGGTGAGCAGGTTAGCAGAGGCACTAGTGGAGCCAGATTTAGCACCCGAACCCGTAGGCAGGGTTCTTGATTTTTTAGCTGCTTTCTCCGGTGTGCTCAGTGGCGTGTGCTTGGCCCCAATGGACTTCATCTCGGCCTCCATGGTCGTTCGTCGCACCCTGGTGTAAATAATTTGAAAAACCACTTAATCGCCGATAAAGGGTGTTGCTGGTCTTCTGAGAGCTATGGTAGAAGAATAAGCACTGAGATAATGTCCCCAAAGTCGATAGGAAAAAGATTTAGCTGGCTGAGAGGGGGAGAGCTGTGGATTATGCTGCTATTAGAAGCGCTGCACATGTGATCTCCCGGGATTTCATTTGTGATTTCACACAGAAGGCTGTGCCTCTGTATGAGTCACTGAAAAAGAAGGTCCCCTGGACATGGGGTCCAGTACAGACAGCAGCTGTAACCAGCCTGAAACAGTCATTGGCCTCAGCTCCTGCTTTGCTTAATCCAAATCCATCTTTTCCCTACCATTTGGAAACAGCAGCTACAGATGTAGCCATTTCAGCAGTTCTAGCACAGAAATCCAATGGACACCTTAGGCCTATTGCCTGTGCATCACAAATGCTTTCTCCAGTGGAGAGAAAGTATAACCTCTGTAAAAGGAATCTCCTTTCTACTTACTGGGCTATGAAACACTTTTCATACATCATTGGTTATGCTCCCGTTGTTCTGCATACCAGTCATATGCCCACTAATTTTCTGTTGTCAGAAAGAGTCAAAGATGGCTGTCTCTTAACACCAGACTTACACACTGGTCTCTTCTTTTACAGGATTGTAACATTACTGTACACGCTACAAAATTACCATCCCTGTTGGCCCATGGCCTATTATATACAGGATACAGGTGACATGAATGCTCCCTCCAACCCCCTGACCTGTCTGATCCAGGACCCTTTCTTCCAGCAACACCGAAAGTACTAAATGACACCAACTTGTGCCATGTTTTCACTGATGGCTCAGCTTCTTACAACAATGGGAATCAGGTAGCAGGATATGGGGTATTCATTGTGCATTCTGACAACAACATAGTCTGCATTGCCTGGAACTGTACTGTACTGTACTGTCATTTCCTCTCAGAATGCAGAATTGGCAGCTGTGGCCTGTGCTATGGAATTGCTGAAACAAGGCACTACAGACACAGTCATCTTTATAGACTCTAACTGGTTCTATTCCTCCCTGTCTGAATGCCTACCATTTTGGGAGAAAACAAACTTCGCATCCTCTGATGGTACACCTGTGAAATACAGAGACTTGTTAGTATACATCACAGCACTAGCACAACAGTTTAAACATAAACTGTACATCCACAAAGTTTGTGCCCACTCTATGAGTGAGCCCTACCATTCTTTCAGTGACCATGCTGACTCTCTTGCAAAAGCTGACATTCGAGGAGGGACAAATGGGAACCGAAAACCCCCTCTACTATAGGTACTGTATGCATTGCTCATCCACACAAAAACAGTACCCTCATCTGAGGGCAGTATTCAAATTTCTTGACAAAGGTACTGAGGAAGAACTTCCACCACACGATCCCTACAAGAAGGTAATGGATCACCTTCACCTCTAAAGTGATAACCTACCCATATGGTATCAAAACTCCAACAATTCTGAGAAACTGTGGGTAATTCCAGGACAACTAAAGATGGATTTTATCCATCAAGTGCATGACACTCCTACTGGAGGGCACCAAGGAGTGAAAAAAACCTTGGATAGACTAACTACTTTTCAGTGGTGGCCACACATGAAACATGATGTGGAACACTATATCAGTACTGTAATTGTGATAGAAACATTCAAACACCTTAAGGGCATTAACAAGGTGAAAGAGTCTAACATCTGTCAATATAAGAAAAATAGCAGGACAAGAGGACACAGCATGAGATTAGAGGAAGGCCAATCAAGGGGTAATGTGAGGAAGTTCTTTTTCACAGAAAGGGTGGTGGATGCATGGAATGGCCTACTTCTGGAAGTGGTGGATATGAATACAGTGCAGGACTTCAAACAGGCATGGAATAGGCATAAAGAAGCAATACAGATGCATATGAACAGATAGGCCATTGACAGGGCAGAGGCTGATGGCACATTCATAAGGCAGAACAAGAAATGGGCAGACTGGATGGGCCTTGCGGTCCTTATCTGCCATCAACTTCTATGTTTCTATGTTTCTAATTGTCTGATTTGCACACAGAATAATCCAACTTTGGCCAAGAAAAATGCCAAATTGTTACCCCAGAGGCACTCAGGCCCCTGGAATTCCATCCAAATCAATTACATTGGACCACTCTCAATAACCAAAAACAACAACAGGTTTGCTTCGGTGGTCACTGATATGTTCTCTAAATGGGTAGAGGCATTCCCAATGAAAAACAACACTGGAAAAATAACTGCCAGGGTTCTGGTAGAACAACTTTGCACCAGATGGAGTCCCTCCTTGAAGGTAGACTCTGATCAAGGTTCTAGTTTCACAGGTGAACTGATGCAGGAGACTCTGAAACTCCTTGGAGTCAGTCAGAAGTTTCACATCCCTTACCACACATAATCTTCAGGGCTGGTGGAAAGGACAAACAGGCAGATCATGCTTATGCTATCCAAATTTGTTAAGAAAAAAAACCCAAGAACTGGGATTCCTTATTGCCTTTGCTCCTTATGGCAATAAGGGCTACACCCTCAACGAGTACAAAATGTACCTCATTTGAGGCCATGACCGGAAGATCAGTGAGATTACCAGAACATCTACTTATGGATTTGTGTGCTTCTACTACTGACAGAGTATTAGTAGATAAATATGTCCAGAAACTGAAACAAGACGTCCAACAGATACACTTGTTTGCTTCAAAATGCTTGGGCAATGCCCAACAACAGTCATTGATACAATTTGACAAGACAGTCCATGATGTGGACTGGCAGATCAGAGTTCAAGTCATGGTTCTCAGATTTACTGCTCCTACTCATGCATTTGAAAACAAATGGGAAGGTTCCTATCCTATTGTAAATAAGCTCAGTCCATCAGTCTACCATGTTAGACTGCCATGACATAAGAAGCTCACTGACAAATGCCTACATGCCAATCAGATGAAGTTATACAAAGGAGATTAAACTACTTTTCCCTCACCCCACAGGGCAGAGTAGTACTGAACTAATCATGTTTTTCTTTTCTCTTTTCTTCTAGGTACCTAACTGAGATGGTAAACCAGCACCTACTCCTTTATGGAGTCCTGTTTATAACCCCACATTGTGTGGTTTATCATAAATCATCCCATGACCCTGATTCTGGGGTATACAAAGTCAATGTCAAAACCAATGAGACAGTGCCTTGTGGAGTCCAAATTGGTGCCACAAGTCCAAAGATCATCATTCAGGAGGGTGAGGAAGCACTACTGAATGTTATGGTTACCACCTCAGATCAAACCAGTTTGGATATTGTATGGCATATAGATCTCAATGGAAAAAAAGTACAAGTAGCACACCTAGTTAATAGAACTTTTCAAGGATGGCCCAACACCAAAATGGCACCTAATGGTACCCTTTTCAGCCATCATGTAAACCCCTCACATTCTGGTCTGTATAACATTACTACTTGGTCCGATCCTAGCTCATGCAATAATTTAAAAAATGATGATGATCAAATATTCTGTATCTTACATTTGCTGGCACATTCTAGTATTAAACTAGAAGTTATGCCTAAAATTGAATCTCTTAGAGATCAAGATTGATTTATCAAGGCAACTGAATGTCGCAAACAAACACCGGGTCCACCCAGTGGCTTAATTGCCAATTCCTTAGCGGGTGCCTTGATTAATAATGTGCAGTTCATGCACATTCCTGTTCTCTTGAACCTTTCCTTGTGGGACATGAAATTGTTTGGTTTATGTTCTGAAACAAATGTTTCAAGTTTTTTCACATTTTACTTACTGATATTATTGCTGCATATCAAACATGTATTAATGATCCATAAACTGGGATCCTTAGCACTGACCTTAGGGGAGTCCTTAGATCCCCACCCTAAATCTTCTGTGAAAAAAGGCAAACCAAAACGCTGTAAACATTTTGATATGACATCTGCAGTTGCAGCTACTAGCACTGTCACAGACCTCTTTGGTTCTGGTATGTCTATTTGGAATAGGGCCATCTAAAACTGATGAAGCATTTAAATATAAAATGTTCCTACCACTGTTACATGGTGTAGATGGTCTAAGCCAGGAAGGGGTTTCACATTTTATAATATGAAAGGAATATTTTAAGTGTTTGAAGACACAAACTTAAAAATTAATCAGCTGATTTCTGCTCACAATAAGGAAGCAGAAAAGCATTCAATTGGAAGGGAAATGTTATACACTGCATATGGTTCCCACAATGAAATAACAATTAAGGGATTGTTACTGGATCTGGAATCTGGATGTATTTTGTATCTCATCCATGATAAACATCTTGGACGATGGTATTGCCCTCAATGTTCCTCAATGTTATGTGTGACAATATCTTTGAAACAAACTTTATCTATACAGGTATCTACAGCAAGGATCTGGGATATATAACCCCACACCTGAACATGTCTCCATGCTTTGCATCTCACTCATGCTCAGTCCAGGATGCCATGTATGTGACATTTACCCTTCCTTACCTCAATTTGATTCTTCATCAGAGATTTTCGACCATCTGGCAACCATCCATTCTATTGGTCATTTTGATGGTAACAGTTATTGTGAACATCTGGATCTTCCTCCATTGTTGGTGTTCCACCCTAAACTCAGTGTTTGGGCTGCTTCCCATACTGATTGCTGTGCCTGGAAAGGGTATGATCTTCCAAGTAGATGTGATGTCTTTGATGTCATCTGTCCTGTTTGTGGATAATCACCAATGAACTTGGATTGGTCATATGCATCTAATTTGGATCTTCTGAACAATGGAAGTTTATACATCTCTTTATGGATCTTTGGAGTTAACACTGATGATTAACACCTGTTGATTCTTCTTTTGACACTGGAAGAAACCATGGATTTATCTCTGGAACTAATTTTGGAGCATGGATTGTGGACAAAAATATTTATTTTTATTTATTTAGTTTTTGTTAACCGGGTAGGTGCACTAGCCAACAGGTGACTATTTTCAGGCACGACCCAGGAGACACAATTACAGTACAAAATAGGTCAGTTTAGTTAACATAATACAGGCAAAGGTACAAAGGTACAAGTACAGACATACAATTTTCAAAGGCAGGCATACGGTTTCAATAGGCAGAGGGTACTGGCAGGAGATCATTTTAGGGGGAGAGAGAGGAAAGGGAAGGTAAGGGGGATTTTAGGATGACAAGGGAGGGTGTGAAACTGATGAGAGGTGGAGGGCAATGATCGAAAGGATGGAAGATAGCAGCTAACTGCCTTGCGGTGCTAGGCAGGGATACACAACCGGGCTCATGGAATCAAGGGACGGCAGGCCGGGGATGAACAGCAGGTAGGGAAGGTGTTGCAGAAAGCAGGAGGATGAAACCAGAGGGTAAGGGGAAGGAGGAGCTGAGGACACAAATTCAAAGTGTAGCATTTGGTGGGAAGGCACAAAGGGATCCAATAGCAACGGAGCTGGATCAGGAGAAGCGGCTAGGCTGAAAGCACGTCTGACAGGGAAGCGGCGTGATTACGGCTTTAGTGGGAAAATGCACTAAGAAGACCCGGGGCTGTGGAACTAAAACTCGGCTGGGCTCAGGGACTCGTGCGGTGAAGTACGGCTAGTTACGGCTTATGCGGGAAAAGGCACTAAAAGAACCCGGGGCTATGGAGCTAGAAATCGGCTGGGCACAGAGACGCATACGGAAAAGTATGGTTAGATAGCGACAGGTAGGGGGAAGAGTTTGCAGAAAAGCAAGAGGATGAAACCAGATGGTAGGGGCAAGGAGGAGCTGAGGGACACAATTTCAGGGTGCAGCATTTAGTGGGAAAGGCACAAAGGGATCCAATAGCAATGGAGCAGGATCAGGAGAGGTGGCTGGGCTGAAAGCACGTACGGCAAGGAGCGGTGTGATTATGGCTTTAGCGGGAAAAAGCACTAAGAAGACCCGGGGCTGTGGAACTAAAACTCTGCTGGGCTCAGGGACTCATGCGGCAAGGTGCTGCTGATTCACGGCTTTTGCGGAAAAGCGCTAAAAGGACCCAGGGCTATGGAACTAGAACTCGGCTGGGCATAGGGACCCTTGTCGAGTCTGCCTAGATACGAGTTAGCGGGAAAGAGCATAAAGGGCCAGGGTATGGAACTGAGACCAGGTAGGACTGAGGGGAGAGGAGTGAGAGGGGTGGAGAGGGAAAGCAAGAGGGACCAGTACCCATTAACAATTAGATACATCTTATGGTTTAGTACTACACAGTAGAACTGACAAAGGATAAAACAAAAGAAGGATTATGTCATAATTATACACAAAGTCAGAAGAGAATAAACAAAGTTGGATATGCAGTATAAAGGTCAGGATAATATACAAATTACAACATTAAGGCAATTAGGCAGCAATCGTGATTGGAATAGAGTGTCCATAGGAGAAGTTTGTAAGCATTACATTGAAAGCGCAGGCAGTCTTGTGGACAGTTCATTAAAGTGCAATCAGACAAACCAAGTGACAGAGCAATCAAGGGGAGGTAGGCTAGTGAGTATATGGCAAGGGAGGATTGATTTAGACAGGTTTACAAAGTTTAAGTGGGATCAAAACAAGTGCAATATTGACCTTGTTTGTCCTGGTTGCCTACCCAAATTGATTGTACCTTCTGCTAAAGTGACTTATTATGGAGAGTTTTGTGTTGTGTCCAACCTGAAGACATTCCACTATGGTAATAAACAATGTGACATTCTTCAGCCAAATTTTTGTCTCACACCGCATCCGCAAACTATTATTGGTCATACAGTGATCACGCCTGTCCAATCTATGGAAATGGACATTATTGAGTCTGACCCAGACTACCTGGATGCTTTATATCAATATTTACTTATCCTAAATGTCCATATCAGACCTCTTAATCTGTCTCTTCAATCCTTTCTCAATCGTACTGCTACTCAATTGATTTACATTAGTAATGATACTGCAAAAGTGAATGACTCTTTAAATGTTTTTATTAATGATGATATTGGTTTCTTTTTAGAAAATCCTATAGTGAATTTACATTTAAAATGTTTGTTATAATTCAATACTTTTTGACATTCTTCATGATACTAGCTCTTTGCTATCTTCGGTGAACCCTACGACAACACAGACAGCAACTGGATTTCCTTTTCAAGTTCTGTGCCTTGGACTTGTTAATGAAATAAGACATACCGTTACTAGACCTAATACCATCTTTTTGTTCTGTTGCCCTTTGAACAAGGCAACAAAGAGGGGACTGTTATGCCTGGGTTATATACCACCAACTGACCCACATGTAACTGTAACCTTATACACCTGCAAGTATTAGCGCCTTACCAAAGTCTCATAATGTTTTACCTATATATGTTTCTGCAATATATACTGTTTCTAGTTTCCACATATATTCTGCTATATTTTACACTACTGTAACATGCTGTATGCTTTTCTGATTACTCTGCAAGTATTGCCAGTCTCATTGTCTCCAGTGAGACTGATAACTGCTATTCCATTTATTGCTGACTATGAATTTCCTTTGTTCTAAGTTTTGTGCCAACTATGCATTCTTGTTTCCTGGTGTTTCTACCCAGATATTACACTCTGCATATTATATCCAACTGTATTTGTCTGCCTTATTCATATGTTGTACCCTTATCAGAAGTGTAACTGTAACTGCCAGTCAGCCCCTCCCCCGTCTCTGAGATTTTGGTGTTCTTCCTATATGTTTGTTCATGTCCGTTTCATTTCTAGATCTAGATTTATATAGTACATGTAACCCTAGGGCTGACTGGTGGAAATCATCCTCTTTGTAACTCCTTGTTACATGCTTTGGCGTGAGTATTTTAGTAATAAACTTTCTTTTATTACTTACTTGCCCTGTGTTTTCTTTGCTCAGTCATTTGCATACAAGAATCTGAACTATGAGCAGGACTCATATGTAACAGTTGGGGGGTTGCTTTATGGGCTACATGTGGGGGGTTATGGATGCTCAGAGTACTTTGAATGCATGGCGGGGCACACTGCAGAGAATTATGTGAATTGGTTCCTTAAAATGTATACACTGTTATGCAAGAAATTTTGGTAGCTTATACTGTAGCTCCTGTACTGGATCTGCTGTAGCTGAGGGTTAACAATTCTGTCTTTTTAATTTTAGAAAACAGCACTTCAAACATTTGGTCTGGCAATGAAGCACATGGCGGCCTCTATGGTGTCTACATGAACAAAGATGGGTTTGAAGAGTGTTCTCTGGTGCAAGGCTTTTTCATCTGGAAGTGCTGGGATTTTGGCATCTATGCTCAGGTGATACATTTTGCACTGTCTCTATTTTGTCACCCTAACACAAACATACACTACAACCTATTAGATCCAAATGGATGTATCAGTGTATCCCACAGAGGGATTGGCTTGGTAGATTTTATTTGTGATAATATCATAACTGTTTGGCAAAAGAAAATAATCATTACAGAAAAATGCAACACTTCTAGCTGAATAGTGAGTCCATCAGTTGTTCTTTGGTGAACATGAAGACACTAATGGCCTTCAAGCTAAGCTGGGCAAATTTCTGGTTACCAAGGAAATTGCAGGATATCTTGGGTAGAACGGGTTGGGTGGGAAATCTTTAACTTAATACCTGTTTGCATGGCAGATGTCACAGTGGGCCGTACCCTAGGTACCAACGATCACTGTACAGTGTGGTTTAACATTACTATGGGATGGGAGCAGAGGCAAATTGCATGAGGATGAGGGTCCTGTACTTTAGGAGGGTTGCATTTAAAGAAATAGGAGACTGCCTCGGAAACTGCCTTGTAGGGGGGATTGCCAGCAAGGGGTAGGGGTACAGTGGGAAAAAAAGGGAGGGCATAATTAAGGCAACCAGCCTCTGTATAAAGAAAATGAGTAAAAGAAGAGGAAACAGATACCATTATGGTTCTCTAGGGAAATGGCAAAGGTGGTGAAGGAAAAAAAGGGTGGCATTCAGGAGGTATAAGGAAACACAGAGGGAGAAAGACAGAAAGGTGTACCAAGTAAAACAGAGGGAAGTAGGAAAGGCAGTGAGGGGAGCAAAGGTGCAGACAGAGGAAAGGATAGCCAAGGAGATAGCTGAAGGGGATAAAACTTTCTTCAGACACATAAGTGAAAAAAGTAAGGCAAGGGGAGGGATAGTGAAAATAAGGATGGTGGGGGGTGGAGAGGGGGATTACACTGAAGAGGACCAAGAAAAAGTAGAAATCCTGAACAGGTACTTCTACTCAGTCTTCACAGTGGGAGTTTGGGAGGCAGATCAACAGGGAGCAGCAGGAACAAAGGGGGGTGGGGAAGTGGACACAAGTTCATTTTCAGAGGAAAGAATCCTGAAGGGACTTGCAGCTTTGAAAGTGGACAAGGCTATGGAACTGGATGGGATACACCTACGGGTACTAAAGGGAGGTGCTAGCTGCCCCACTGACATCCTTATTTAACAGCCCTCTGGAAACAAGCATGGTTCCTGAGGACTGGAGGAGAGCAGATGTGGTCCCTCTACATAAGAGCGACAGCAGGGGGGGGGAGTTTAACAACTGTAGGCCAGTCAGTCTTACCTCAGTGATGGGGAAGTAAATGAAAACCCTGTTGAAGGAAAGGGTGGTAGAGTATCTTGAATCCAAAGGGCTGCAAGACCACAGGCAGCATGGACTCACAGGGAGAGTTTATGCAAGATGAATCTGATTGATTCCATCAACTGGTGATCAGGGAAATAGATCAAGGGAGGGCAGTGGACATGGCTTATCTGGACTTTAGCAAGGTCTTCAACACTGTGCCACACAGGAGAATGATAAAGGAACTGAACAATCTAGGGAAGGGATACAAAGCGGTGAACTGGGATAAAAGTGATTATTGGACAGGAGACAGAGGGTGGTGGTTAATGGCACTCACTCAAATTGTCTATAAACAGAGAGTGGATTTTGCTGGACAATTTTAATATTAATTGGGGACTGGAAAAGGGAAATAGGGCTAAAGATTTCTTCCACTGCACTGGATTAGATAGTGTCATTCACCCCCAAAGGTTATCATGTCTTGAATATTCTAACCTCATTAATTTCTATAATATGAATAACTATTGCAGTTAGTCTCCTGTGTTGAACTGCCCTGGAGAGAAGTGGAACATAAGCAAATAATGAAACATCCATTGGCTCATGACACCATTCAAACTGCTGCCCTTACCAACTGCTATGTTCTATAATGCTCAGATTCAGTTCTCTGCCTGCCTAAGTAAGAAACTTCTGAGATAATTCCTCAGTTTGACTGACTTTTGATTTATTTCCTGTTGGAAAGTAAACCATTTATTTCTAATTTTATTGCTGTCCTTATTTTTAAGTTTTATTTAGTTAGTGCTAATTTTAGTTGTTTTTTTTTCACTCAGTTCACGGTTCCTTAGCGGTTCCTGGTAACCGTCAAGGAACCAGTTGATTCTCTCTATTTCTTTTAACTTTTGTGTATTTTACTTAATTTCAGTACCCATACCATTCTGAAGGTTGTTTAAAAAAAAAAAAACTTTCTGTCAGATTGCCGTTTATTCCTCTTAGAGAACCGACTGTTTTTACTATGGTGGATCTGACTGAATCAGATGTCTCGGGAACCGATTTAAGTTCACCACTTTTGATCATATAAGTATGGGTGGTTATTTCACATAGACTGAAAAAGAGAACAGTGCCTACTGGCTTCAAAAACTGTCTGAGAGGTGGAGAGGTGTTTGACAAGGCTAACAGACATGATTTGTGATTATTTTGCCTGGGCACTTCACACTTTCAGGCAGACTGTCACATCTATAAAACTTTCATACTAAAACCATTGACAAGAGAGCCAAATGGTTTAAAAAAAGGATGTCTGCTTCCACAGCTCCATCTGAACCATCCACTGAGGAACCGAGTGATTCCTCCTCAAAAAAGGGCAAAGCCAAGGAATCGAAACTGACTTCTTCAGATAAGAGTGAGCCCTCTAAACCAAAACATTATGGGGAACTGACCACGGAGTCAGTTCTAGCAAACAAAAAACATAAAAAAAGTCACTGCATCTCCTGAGAAAGCAAAGGAGCTCTCAGTAGACAAACCGGCCATGCCATTGGCTGAAGCAGTTGTACAGGCTCTAAAAGTATTGCAAGCCTTGCAGACTGCTGCTGCACAAGGCTTAGTCCCAGTTCCAGCACAGCCAGTACCAGCAGAACCTTTGGTCACGGTATCAGTTTTGTCAGCAGTTCCACTATAAGTTCCGCTTTTGGGTACATACTCCCAGGAACCCTCCTATGAGGAATATGAGGAGGAAGAGGAGGAGAACATAGGGAAACTGATAGAACTGAAGGTTTCTCCAGATCAAGAGTTTGACGCCCCCTCCAGGTCATTGAAAGATTACTCCTCCCACTATACTTTTGTGAAACAGATGGTGGAAGCCCTTGACCTCTCTACCCATGAAACCATGGAGGACAAGCAGGAGATAGAATTTGTGGACATGAGGGGTTTAACCCCCAACAAATGGTTACTGTTTCCCATAAATAAATCTTTGAGGAAGCAGATTTAAAAAATCTTGGAAACTCCAAATTATGTTCTGCCCATAGATAAAAAGGCTGATAAGAAGTATCAGCTGGCTTGATCAGGGCAGAGTTTCCCTTCTCCCATCCTGACCATGAAGGGGTGATCCAAGCTGCAACTTGTGACAGGACTAGGGTCCCACTGTCTTCTCATCCACCAGAGAAAGTCTCCAGGAAGATGGACAGCATGGCAAATAAAGGGTATCTAGCTACCTCCCTGGCCATTAGACAGACCAATTACATGACCTATGCTGCCCAATACCAGAAACCACTGTTGAATTCATTGCTGGCAATGGCTGAAAAAGCCCCTCAAGATCTGACTTCTGACAGTGCAGAAACAGCTAGATGCGGACTGGAGGCCATGAAGTACCAGTTTCATATGGCAGTGGATGCCAATGACATTGCTGCCAGATGGATGGCACTAACAGTGGCACTGAAAATATTTGCTTGCTTCAGGCCGCAAACCTTTCTCAGGATACTCAAACCAAAGCCATGGACTTTTCATGTAAGAACAATTCTCTGTTTGCTGACAAAACAGAGGCTTACATGAAAAAGATGGACGGGTACAAAACAACCTACAAAAGTAATGCTGCAAATTAAAAACCTTCCACCTCATGTAAGCCACTGGGAAGGGGAGGTAGGGGTAGGTCAGCCTACGGCAGACCATTTTTCCAGGCTCAGGCTACCTCTGACTATCAACAGCAAAGAGGATATTTCAGGGTCGGGGCAGAAGGGGCGCTAAGCATGGAGATTGCCTCCCGGCTAAAGCTCAACCCAAACAGAACTCCTGACATGCTTGTCAGGGTTGCCTCCCCTCTGCCAATAGGGGGCAGGCTGGCTCAGTACTTCCAGGCTTGGAAAAACATTACCACAGACAAGTGGGTCCTGGAAGTAGTGAGTCAGGGCTTGTTCCTCAACTTCAAATCATTCCCCCAAACTAAGGTCGAGATTTTTCAGACCAGCTTCCCCAGCAGAGAGTACACTTCTGGAAGCAGAAGTGTCCATTCTTTTACAGTCAAAGGCAGTGAAACCTGTGCTTCTCATTCAAAAGGAGAAAGGGTTCTACTCCAGGTACTTCCTAGCCTTAAAAAAATGGAGTGGTGACTCATTTTAGACCTCAGAGCTCTGAACGAGCACTTAGCAAAGCCAAGGTTGAAGATAGTAAACTTGGTAATGATCCTCCCCACTCTTCTGCAAAGGGACCAGCTGGCATCATTGGATTTGAAAGATGCCTACTTCCATATTTCCATCATGGAATCCCACAGAAAGTACCTCAGGTTCAGGCTTCCTTCAGAACACTACCAGTTTGCAGCCTTGCCATTTGGCCTAACCTCTGCCCCAAGGGCATTCACAAAGTGCCTGGCAGTGGTGGTGGCATATCTGAGACAGCAGGACATCACAGTGTTCCACTACCTAGATGACTGGTTATTTGTAGGTCAATCACCTCTACAGGTAAAGTTCAAGTTCAAATTCAAGTTTAATGTGAAGGGATAAATCCATTGAGCAAGCTCATTTTCAAGGAGGACCCTTTTTTAACAATAACAAACCATACATACGGTCGATATGGGGATACAAAATTAATTAACAGACACTATTTAACAAACTGTACAATAAGCTATACAAGGCAGGGGTGAAAAGCCAATGCTGGGAAACATATAATCAATACACGAGGATGGTATATACATAAACAAGAATAATTACAGTGGTACTACAAGATAAATATAGAGCGATGTTGGACAAAACAATAAATATATACATACATACTAAGCAACAGGAAAAGAATAATCATTAGGCATACTGTAGTACTAATGAGAGTTTAGTATAATGGGCAAATGGCAGAGAGGAGAAAACAGGCTAGCACCTAAGATAAGTATACAAGAATGATGGTTTAGAGGTGAGCCAAGGAGGTAGGTGAGCTCTATTGGATTAATTGCAGTGACAAGCATCGTAATTAGATTGGTTATTCAAGTTTTGAATGCTCTTAGAGGAAGGAGGGTGCTCAGTTTAAGGGATGATTGAAGTTTGTTCCAAGTGGTAGGTAGGGCATAACTAATGGCCAGTTCAATTCAATTCTTTATTGCTCAACACAAAGTCCTTACAATCCACTTATATGCATAAAAACATATATCAGATAAAATTACAAGAAGATATAAAAATTTGGTAACTTCCATCACAATATAAAATATAATACCTATAATACCTAGTATTACAATCTTCAATGATGATAAAAAATGACTGAGTCTGTGCAGAATAGTTTTATCATGGGTATTATATAAATAAATTAAAATTTAGTCCAGTGGGAGACTGAGGTTTGATAATATTTATTTATTTATTTATTTATTTAAGAGATTTACCAGATAAGCTTACTGAGTGGGATCCACTCATTTCCAGATGCGTCCTGGGAGATACATACATACAATACAATTGAAGCATAGGCAATGGTGCAATACAACAGGTACAGAATGAGTACAATAAAGGGTGAAACATCAGGTCCAGGAAATGTTACAGCCTGGACTATGCATTAGGTACTTAAATTCTAGTATAGTTCAGAGTGCCTGAGTTACTAAAACATGAGCAGACAGTGACACATTGGTGGAGGCAACAGTTAAAGTCAATTTTACAGTTTATGGCACAATATGAAGCCTCTTGCTAACAGAACTGGGCTGCAGGTTACAGTTACATGTGACTGAGAAGTGGGCCTGAAGGAGAGTTTTCAAGGTTCTTGGGGTGGAGGACTGCCTAATTTCAGCAGGGAGGTCATTCCAGAGTTTGGGCAGTCTATATTTGAAAGCAGATTGGCCCTTTGTGGTGTGCATGAAAGGGATATGCAGAAGTCTTGAGTCTGAGCCTCTCAAGGAGTATGCCTGGGAGGGTTGAGCTGACAGGACAGAGCTGAGATAGGTGGGGAAGGAGTTGGACCAGTGCTTCACTATGAGATTTGTGCAATGAAGCTGGCACCTGGAGTGCAGCAAGGGGAGATCGAGGGCATTATACAGGTCGCAGTGGTGGGTGGTGGGGGGGCATTCTAGGATGAGCCGGCAGAAAGAATGAAAAAGGGGGTCCAGGTTTGCCAGGGTGGATGGGGGGCTGCACTGTAGGTCACATCACCGTAGTCGAAGATTGGGAGAATCATTTTGAGTACTAGCTCCCGCCTGACCGAGGTGGGTAGGCAACCTTTGTTGTGGTAGAGTGCTCCTAGTTTTGGGTATAGTTTTTTCTGAAGGAAGTCGATGTGGATGGAGAAATCTAAATGGCGATCAAGCCATACGCCCAGGTACCTGAAGGAGGTACATGATTCCAAAGTGGTACCGTCTAGTGTATGGAAAGTGGGGGGAGCAGCTAATCAGGAGAGTCTAGGTTGTGTGCCGGAAGTTAATAATAATAATAATAATAAAATTTATTTAATTAAGCGCCTTTCAGAATTTTAAGGCACTATACATAAAGCGTAAGAACACCAACATCAATAAATACAATAAACAGAACAACAAGTATACAAATAAAAAGGCCAATTACAATAAAACAGGGAATGCCTTATCCCACAAAAAAGCATTTAAGGCTCTTTTAAAACTGTCCACCGTTGTACTCTCTCGGAGCTGATGGGGCAGAAGAATTCCAGAGGAGAGCCCACGAAACCAAAGGCACGGGCTCCTGAGAACTTCAAATTAACCCTCGGAATCTCCAGCAACCCCTCGTCAGCCGAGCGAAGCTGTCTCAGAGGGGTGTAGGGCACCAGAAGCTCTTTCAAGTAGTCAGGACCAAACCCGTGTAGGTCTTTGTAGGTCAAAAGACCCACTTTAAAGGTGATCCGCCACTGTATTGGCAGCCAGTGCAAAGTGCGCAGCACTGGGGTAATATGAGACCTTCTAGAAGCCCCAGTCAATAAACGTGCTGCTGCATTCTGCACTAGCTGCAGGTGGCGGATATCAACCCCAGCAAGCCCTAGGTACAGGGAGTTACAGTAATCAAGATGAGATGTCACAAAGGCGTGGACCAAAACCGGAAAATCACCAGGTGGAACCAGGTGCCTAATCCTGGCGATGTTTCTAAGATGAAAAAATGCGGTCCTGACAACTGCAGACACCTGATGATGAAGGGTCAAACCAGTGTCAAGCTCCACACCCAGGTTACGCACCCGTTCAGAGGTAGGGATCTGGTCCACCCCTAGAAATAATCCAGAGGGAGACCCCACCCCTAAACCCTCAGCCCTGCGACCGGGGTCCACCACCAAAACCTCGGTCTCACCCGGGTTCAACTTTAAACCACTGGTATTCATCCAGTCTTGGATATCTGTGAGGCAGTTATTCAGCACCGAGACAGCACTAACCTGGTCAGGTGCAAAAGACAGGTAGAGCTGGGTATCATCAGCATAGCAGTGAAACCTCAGCTCATACAGTCTTACAATGTCTCCGAGGGGTAGCATGTATACTGCGAATAACATGGGGGAAAGTACTGAACCCTGAGGTACCCCGCAAGGCAGAGAGAAGGCCCCGGATGAATATAATCCCCAGACCACTCTCTGCGTTCTCCCCTCGAGGTAAGATAAAAACCATCTGAGGACCACACCTGAAAGTCCACAAATGGACCTCAGCCGTTCGAGCAAAACCCCATGATCCACAGTATCAAAGGCTGATGACAGATCAAGGAGAACCAAAATAGAACGGTGTCTCCGATCTCTCGCCATCAGGAGATCATTGAGCACCCGAACCAGAGCAGTCTCGGTGCTGTGCCTCTTACGAAAACCAGACTGGAGAGGTTCGTATAAACTATGGATGGTCAAATGGTTATCCAATTGAGCTGCCACAACCTTTTCAATAACCTTCCCCACAAAAGGGAGGTTAGAGATCGGGCGGTAGTTGGCTAGGTCATCCGGGTCTAAGGAAGCTTTCTTCAGAAGGGGAGTCACAACCCCTTCCTTCAGAGAGCTAGGGAAAACTCCCGTCTCCAAAGAACACCGGATAATCTGAGCAAGGACCGGGCCGATAAACTCACTACAACCCAAAATCAGGGAAATAGGACCCGGATCCAAACTACAGCATGTTGGGCACATCTCACGGACAATCCTCATAGTGTCTATGAAATCCAGTAGATTAAAGGAACTCCAGGAGATCCCAGGCTCTGTGACAAAGCATTGATCAATGGTAACAGCCTTAGAGTGGGGTCGGGGACACTGCCTCCGGATGTCTTCCACCTTATTCACGAAGAATCGAGCGATCTCCTCGCAGTCATTCTGCGTAAAAACTCGACAGATCTGCCGACAGGCTGGGTTGCACAGTCTATCAACAGTTCTGAAGAGCTGAGTCGGTCGATTCCGAGTGACAGAAATTTCCCTGGACAGGAATTCTGCCTTCTTATGGGAAATTTCTGCTTGGTAGAGCTTATAATGCTCTAGCAAAATAAGGTGGTCGGCCTCAGAGGAAGTCTTCCTCCAACGCCGCTCCAACCTATGCCCCAACCTCCACAACTCTCTCAGCGCCCCGTCAAACCAAGGGGCAATGGGACAGCGTGGAATGGGGCGAACGCGGGTTGGTACAATCTGATCAAGGGCAGCTGAGATGGCCCCATTATAGGCCGCCACCAGCTGCTCAGGATCAGAGCACAATTCGTCAAACAACGAGAGGTCAATAACCACCATCAGGTCTTCAGGGACAACGTCCCACAATGGGCGGTACTTGACCAACTCCACAGGGGCCGACCTACCCAGGGGGGCCTCAAAATTGAACCCAACTGAGTAATGATCAGACCAACCAACTGGCTCCACCACCAAATCGGATGCCTCAATCCCCAGGAGGAAAACCAGATCAAGAGAGTGACCTCCATTGTGAGTAGCTGTGGAAACAACCTGAGTGAAGCCCAGTGATGTCATCACCTGGAGGAAATGTTGACCAAAAAGCGAAGATTCATCGTCGACCCGAGCATTGAAATCACCCAGCACCATCAATCTGGGCGATTCCAAAGCCATGTCAGAGGCAAAATCTGCTATTTCCTGCAGGAAAAGCTTCTCATCCCCTGGTGGATGGTAAATGAGAGCAATCCTGCACCCCACCCCAGCTACCACAGTACACTCAAAAGATATGGCCTCCTCAACTGGAACTCCAATTAGGCCCAATTCAGTCTTAAAACAGATCGCCACCCCCCCTTCCCTGCGATCCGATCTCGGGTGATGTATAACCGAGAACCCAGCGGGAACAGCAGCCTCTAAAAACGGGGCTGCATTCCCATCCAACCAGGTCTCGGTAATGCAAGCCAGATCTGCCCTTGCAACAAAATCTGCAATAAGACCAGTCTTACTGCGGACAGATCTGGCATTGCACAACAGCGCCAGGGTTGGACGAGGTTGACGAGTTGTCCCAGCCACTTGCCCTCCAGAACCGGAGGTGCCCTTGCATATGGGAACCAGAACGGGACTACCACACTCCAGAGGCCATTTCGCCCCAAGGCGTCTTTGAGGCCTAACCACCCCATGGGACAGCACCACTCACTCCGCTGTCCACAACCCCCCACACCCCCCCAATTCCTCCTCCCCCTTCGCGCAATCCCTAATGCCCTGCAGCGATGGTAAACATGGGCTGGCAAGGGGGACAGGAAAAAGGGGCGGAGGGCATGGAGAGCGGAGGCTGAATAACGAACAACAGGTGGAACTGGCCAGCACATCAGGCTGGACAAAAATTAAAACAACAAATAAAATAAATGAAACACACACCGTCTACCACTAAAAATAAAAAATAAAATAAAATAAACCCAAAATTCTAATACCACAGCTATTAAATTCAATTAAACCATTTTATATCCACAGGCCCTCTCACGGCCAGGGGACAATAAAATAATAAAGCAAAACTAGTAAGAAAATAATAACATAAAATAAATAAATGAAAGGGATAATTGAAAAACCACCCTCCAGGACTCTCTCACTGAACCGGAGAGGTGGAAAATAAGATGGAAACGTGCACTCTCACTGCTAAATTATCCCTCAAAAATAGCTAAACAACACTTATCCTATAAAATACAAAATAAAATAACATTGACAAATAAAATCAAAATACAATAGACCATCATTCATCATCTACGTGAACTAGACAAAAAATAAAAACTGCCAGCAGGTCACAGGAACCGGCCAGTCCAAAAGGATCAGTGGCCCACTACTTGTACTCCAGGGGAGGACAGCCGCCCGGCCAGCCGCCCCAGGAGTATAGAGGAGGGAAAATTAAGGACCGGCCTTCCAGCCGACCCCACTCCCCCCCACTGTGTGAGACACCAACCTAGGACCCTTGGAACAATACAAACCAACTGATAAACAAAGTCAATTTCTCAGAGATATTTATATAAACCAATAGATGTATCCACAGTCACTTATCTTGCAGAGTCTCTTCTGGTCGCTTCTTAGCACACTGGAAAATCCAACAATACTGGCCCCAGGTCCTTAATACATCCAGTAAGCCAAAATTCCAAACAGAGTTTGAAGTTTAAAAGTTCTGATTTCCAAGGAGAACCACACATCGAGCCGCAGGTTCCAGCCAGTTAATTTAAGAGGCGACTACCGGGCTATAATGGTGACCCACCACTACTACTCCAGGCTAGATCAGCCCCCCAACCAACTCCATTGGGAGTCTAGGGGAATAGGGTCAACAAGCCAGCCCTCCGACAGGCCCCCAAACCCAGCCCCTGTGTAGGTCACCAACCCTCTAGTGCCTCAAAGAATCAACAAGACAGGCTAAACAAGACAGGCCACAATCAAAACAGGTCACAAAAATGAGAAAATATAGCACATCACTCCAAGCAATAGACTACAAACTCCCATAGAGTCTCCATAGACTGGATGGTTCAAAAGGGCACCCAGGATCCCTGGAAAATATTCCTTAGAAAGTTTATTCCTAGTGAATCCCATCTCTTCCAGGTCCCATAGACAATAAGCCACTCTTCAAAAGATACCAGGAACAATCGGGCCAAGGGGGGGCGAGCACCGCATAAAGCACAACATCAAATAGCGGCTGCCAAACCACCAGACTGCCAAAAAGCAGCCAAGTCCTCAAAAACAAACGGGAGCGTCAAGCCACATATTTACACAAGATCCGAGAATCAGGACCAAAAAACATCAAGCTTGCGAACACGAAAAAAGCGGCGAGACACCGCAGCAAGTAAGCAAATGCCAAAAGACGAGAAACAGAACAAACGCCTGGTGCACAGTAGCTTCTCAGCAGTCCAGGTTAAAGTCCAAAATATGAGGTGCTCCACAGACAAAATAATGACGAATGATGCCAGATAATACAAAAACTAAAAACTCAAATTCAAAATGAAAAAAACGCAGACCAGCAAAACAGCAATCCGATGGCTAGCCTAGCGTGGCCGCCATCTTTCCATTAAGGAGACGGTTTTCTTTGCGTTTAGGAGGAGTTGGTTAGAGCTAAGCTAGGTTTGGACGGCATCAAAGTCCTGCTGTAGGGCAGAGTTTAAGACCTCACTGGAAAGGCCGGATATAGGCCCTTACCAAAACTTCCTCTGTTTTTCATTAAGAGGACATAGTAGGAGAATGTGCTTCAGGTCATCCAGAACTTTTAGTCTACATTTACATAACCCGTCATTGATATCTTTCAGTTTCTGCTGATAGTATATATATCTACAATTATATATCTCTAGTCTATATCTGGTAGTTATTCTTCTTGCATCCAGATCCTCCAGTATCACCAGATATAGCTCCAAGCTATGGTTAGTTTTAATGCTTTTGAACCAGTTAAGGTTTTTGTATATTTGTAATAATTCCATGTCACTAGAGTTAGATATATCTTGTGTCTTACTTATTGCAGCACTATCTCCTCTAGTGGCCTGTAATATATTTGGCATAAAATGGTCATCCAAACCCATAAGGTACAAGTGAGAGGCAATGCATGTCATTTGGAACACAGTTTCTTTTATTGTATAACTGATTTATTCTTCTAGACACATTCTAGGTATTCTATGTTCCTGTAGTAAGAATAACTTTAATAAAACTAATATTCTGTTCTCTATAACTAATATTGTTAGTGGTAGCTGTCCTAATTCAGCTCTAAGAATCGAAGCAGGAACTGCCTGGGGAATAATGTTGTACGAAATTGGAAAATTTCACACAGCGAAATATTTCACGTAATTAGCGCATTTCACGAAATATTTCGGTGGACAGTAGGTGAAATTTCGCCCTCTGTTGTGAACGAAATTTTGCCCCCAAGCCGGCAAACTTTCACTCGAGGGTGAAACTTTGCCACCCATGGGAAAATTTCACCACCTGTAGTGAAATTTCACCTCCTGTGGGAGAAATTTTGCCTCCCGTGGCAAACTTTAGTGGCCACTGGCCATTGGCCAAAGTTTTACCTGGTGTCACCTGGTGATAACAGTCTGTCACTGTAGAGAGTGTATGCTGTTGCTCTATACCATTTGTGCTGAAAGAAAAACGTTTTTATTTACTGCATGCTGTTCAATCTATTCAACTTGTGGTAGCTAGTGTACTTCCTGGATTGAGAGCACAGGTGCAGTGTGGGATACAGGAGGACTGTTAAGGCATTATCCTCCATTATACATCTCCCCACACTGTTTCCAGAGCTCCTCATAGGGGATAACACTTTTAAACTTAATTTTGCCTTTTTAAAGCTTAATTCTTTCCTGTGCATTCACTTTGACTCGCTGCTGTACTAGCGCGGAAACCCGGAGATTCTTGGCCTTCCGGTTTTGCTGGCATTTAAACACTTGCACTAGCGGAAGGCGGCGAGGCAGCGCTGTCATGTGGAGATGCGCCGCGCAGAGACACGCACGTCATTGCGCTGTCTATCGTGTCCATCGTGGACCTCGGGATAGCGGTTTAACAATTATTTCACTGGTACTAAGCAAAGGGAGAAGCTTAAGGTACTGTACCTTAAATTAGATTGCTACCAAGTGTTTGTTACCTCATATCATAATGAAGAGAGCTAATAAATATTGTACATCCTATCAGATGTATGCAGTTGGTAAACATATAGCAGATTACATCTGTGACAGGTGCATATTAATTAAATCACTACAGGAAGAAGTAACTCGACTTCTCAATAAAGTGGAAACTATACCTGATGTTACACAACACACTGTGGACCCAGAAATCGAAGCTTTAGAAGAATATATTAACCATATGTCTCTCCTACTGGAAACTAATAACATAACTTCCCCCAACGTTAAGGCACTCCAGGGTATTTCAAGAATGAACTCTTCTCAAAATGAAGTACATAAGACTGTCTTAACTCCCCAGGGTACCTCAAGAATAAATACTACTCATAAAGTAGTACATAAAACTGTTTCAACTCCCCAGCGGTCCCACTCTCTCTCTCTCAGAACCATTATTATTTCCTGATGTCACTACTTGGTCCACTATTGCACCCTTAAAATCCAATAAAAGAATTGATCTGCAGGTACAGGGGATCAACACTCCTCCCTCAATCTTGTTGCATAATTCTTATGAACCATTAGCCTCTCTCTTAATTGATGATACCTGTAATCAGAACTTGGAACCAATAAACACCCAGGCCCACATCCCCCCTCTTCCTCCTCTTACTATTACCCCTCCACAGGTCTTTGTATAGGGCGATTCCATGACCAAATTTATAGATCGAATCATCTGTAACCCTGATAAAGTAAACAGGACTTGCTCAAGCTATAGGGGAGCTAGGGTTTCAGACATAACTGCCATGACCAAAACTGCCTTACGTACAGCAGGCAGTAATCCTCTGGTTATAGTTCATGCTGGGACTAATGATATTACTATAGCCCCACTACAACAACTTAAAAAAGACACAGTTGCTCTTTGTAACCTATTAAACGAAAGGGGATGTAACATCTGTTTATCTGAAATTCTCCCAGTACCTAGAGCCTCATACTACATTCAAAAAAAAATTAAATCATTTAATGAGTGGCTTCGAAAATGGTGCCTTAAATAAGGTATAGGGTGTCTCACTCATTGGGAGGAATTCAATGATAATCCCTCTCTCTTTTGTTGGGATGGTCTGCACCTCAGCCGTAGGGGAAGTTCTCTTCTTGGTCGTCAGTTTTTGTCATTTATTAATAAAAATTTAAACTAAAACTCATGGGGGAGACTAGGCCCAATAAGCCATCTCTTAATACTCTACATAAGCTGAGCGTCTTATCGCTAATGCTAGAGCACTTAGCAAAGTTAAAATGGCAGAATTAGAGTTAAAATTCAGGAATTCAACATAGGGATGATCGCAATCACGAAACATGGAGTAACTTGGATAAACAGTGGATGATGAACATCCCAGGTTCAAACTCTATTATAAAAATAGAGCTAATGAGCAAAAAGGTGGAGGAGTTAGTCTTTATGTTAGTAACAATATTCCATCTTTTGAATCCTCCTTACCAACATTAACAGAAAGCATCTGGGTTTACCTACAACCTAAAGGACATCCCCAGATTTTGGTTGGCAATTGCTATCCCCCCTTCCTCGGACTTTGCATATCTTACTCAATTATCTTCAGAAATCACTCAAATAGCAGATAAAGGGTCAGTTATAATTTTAGGGGACTTCAATCTTCCATCTATAAACTGGGATACACTCTCTGGACACAATCAATATGATTTACAGCTAATTTCAACTATCACTGATCTTGGTCTTTCCCAACAAGTCAGGGAACCCACACGTGGGAATAATATTCTGGACCTAGTATTTACTAATTTGAAGGCCTCTTTGTCTAATTTGCGGGTGTTAGACCCCTGGGTAATAGCGATCTACATGAAAATTTATTTTCTATTCTCTAGCTCATAAAAACTCTAACAATAACTGTGTATGATTAAACAATGCGAGAAGGCTGATTTTCTAATATTAACGAACATCTTTCAGCTATTCCATGGGATTCATTACTTTCACCTCTTAAAATTGATGATGCATGGAACATCTTTAAAGAAACTTTACACAACCTAGAAAATAGCCATGTGCGGAAAGAAAGAGTATAACAATAAAGGCAAAGGTTCCCCATGGTACAATAATAATATCAAAAACTCAGTATTCATAAACGGAAATTATTTATATCTTTAAAAAGTGCCAACCTGAACAAGTTGAGGAAAGCTCATCCAGTATAAGAAAGCACTTAGGACCTAAAACATCAATTATTTTTGTCTAAGCGAATTTAGAACTTAGAATACACTTATAATAAGGATTCATATAAAAGTCTTCATTCAGTATTTAAATAACAAAAGGGTGACACTAATAAAATAGGTCCATTAATTATTGATAATTCAACCATTCTTTCAGATAAGGTTACTGCTATTGAATTTAATAAATACTTTTGCTCTGTTTTTGAACAGGATAATGAACCCATATCACATGTTAAAATTAGTACATCTCCTAGCTATGCTGTTACTATTTCTGATACCCAGAAACTTTTAAAAACCTTGAAGTTATCAACAAGTCCAGGCCCTGACAATATTACCCCTAAATTTCTTATGTGAACATATAACAACATCGCTATCCCATTGACCATTATTTTTAATAAATCTCTTAGAGAGTCTAATGTTCCTTTAGATTGGAAAACTGCTATTGTTGTACCAATTTTTAAAAAAGGGGCACATCACAAGGCTGAAAATTATAGACCTATCAGCCTTACCTCCATTCCATGCAAATTATTGGAAAAGCATATTAAACATCTAATTGAAGAAGAAATGCTGACATTAAGACTAAACGATGTCACACAACATGGGTTTAAATCCGGGCACTCCTGTACAACTAATTTGCTATCTTTTTACAACTCAGTCAGCAGTTACCTCGATCTGAATATCCCAGTGGATGTTATTCTGCTTGATTATAGTAAGGCATTTGATAAGGTCTCACATTATATCTTAATAAATAAATTAGTAACATTAGGTTTCTCTAAATGTATTGTGTCTTGGGTTATTGTTGGCTTTATAAAGAACCCAAACTGTCAGGGTCAATGGGGAACTATCCGGATGAAAAATCTGTGTCTAGCGAGGTCCCTCAGGGCTCTGTGTTAGGCCCCATTGTTTAGTATTTTCATCAGTGATCTTACTATCGCATCACAGAATATCTTATCTAAATTTGTGGATGATACTAAATTAGGAGGACCTGTTGACAATGAAACAAACAGGAGTATTCTAATAAATGATCTCAAAAAAATCGAATCCTGGGCGGTAACTAATAAGATGACATTCAATGTGTCTAAATGTTCTGTGTTACATATCGGTAAAAAAAATCCCAAACAAATATATCATCTTAATAATATTATACTTAGGGAATCCCTTGTCGAAAAAGATCTGGGTATATTGGTTGATAATAGGTTGTCTTTTTCAAATCACTCTAACATGGTTGCCAATCATGCTAATGCCCTCCTACGTAGGATTAATAACACTTTTATCCTTAAAACTGAGGAATGCATTTTGACTTTATATAAAATCCATGTTAGACCCCAGTTAGACTTTGGTTCACCCTTGTGGAGCCCCTGTTTATTTAAGGACATCACTAAAATTGAAAAAGTTCAAAGAAGGGCTACTAAAATCATACCTCATCTTTCTTGTTTCAATTATGAAACTAGGCTCCAAAAAACAAAGTTGTATTCACTTGAACTTAGAAGACTGAGGGGTGATCTTCTTCAATTATTTAAAATTTTACAATCTGCCACATTAATGAGTTCATGCGGAGTATCTTTTACATCAAGAAAAATGGTGGCTAGAATTCATAATAAACAAACTGAAATTGAGAAAACAAGAACAAACAGAAGACAGCAGTTCTTTACTGTTAGGACACCAAAAATTTGGAATTCTTTACCACAGGAAATTGTTGATTGCCAGAATATTAATGCATTCAAATCCAAACTCGATAAATGGCTTCTGGACAGAATATAATTTACTATGATCCACAATGTGTGGAGGACATCCTCGATGGGCTTTGGCCTTCTTTTGTCCATACTACCAAGTACAAAGTACCAAGTACCAAATGTCTAGTGGTCCCCCATCCCCCCACCAGCCACTCATTGGGCCAATGTTTTTTCCCTGGTGTCCAGTGGTCCCCCTGGCTGATCACTGGCTATAATTTAATTAAATAAGCACCTCCCCAAAGTTACCCTGGCCCCCTTATTTGTTTTATTTAAAAAAAAATTCACCCCCCACTTCCTGGTGTCTAGTAGTCCCCCCCGGCCAATCACCATCCATAATTTAATTAAATAAGCATCCCCCAAATTTACCTTGCCCTCTCATTTGTTTTATATAAAAAAATTCAACCCCCCTCTGGTGTCTAGTGGACCCCCCACCCCACCACCCCATCATTAGCTAGCAGCACCACCCAGCTTCCCCAGTACCCTGATTGTGCCACCAGCACAGCCTCCCTCCACCTCCACGAGCAGCCTGACTGATAACACGACTGAGTGCTTGAAATGAATGACATGCTCATTCATTTATACATTTAGTCATGCTCAGTCAGGCTGCCAGCTGTGGAGGTGAGTAGAGGGCTATGCGGTAGCTTGATCTGGGTACTGGAGGGGAGCTGGGTGGTGTATGTCTATACAATTTATTTAACTGCATAGGCAGAATTTCCAGATTCTCTGGTGCCCGAATTTCTGCCGCATATAATATACTTGCTCTTATTTTTATTTCTATAACTTTTAATAAACCTTTTACTGATCCATTCCCCATTTTTACAGTAAATCTTTTAAATGCATTGAATGCTGTTATTGCTTTGTGATGCTTTAGTTTTATGTACTCTGTCCATTTTGTATCTTGGGTATAGCACTCTCCTAGGTATAAATAACTTTTAACAGTATCTATTTTTTATTGTCTATATAGAGAAGTGACATTTTCTTCTTTTTATGACCAAATACTAATAAATTTGTTTTGTTTTTATTAGTTAGTCTGTTTGCTTTACATAGATTAGAGAGATTATCTGTTTTCCTCTGTAGTCCTATTAGTGAATTTGATATCAGTACAAGATCATCAGCAAATGGTAAAACTGGTATTTTCCTATTTTTGATACTTAGTGAATGAAATTCAGGTTTATCTCAGTCTTCAGTTATGGAATTGATGTACAAGTTGAATAAAATAGGGGCCAAAAGGCACCCTGCCTTACTGCAAGGTTATTTTTAATTTATTTTGTTAAATCTCCTCTCTGATTGTATTTTATTTTTAGCCATTTGCCCTGGTGAAGTCTTACTATAACATCAAATAATGTAGATTCCATGCTATAGGATTTCAATTTATACCATAGGAGTGTCCTACCAATAGAATCAAATACCATTTTGAGATCAACAAAATAGCAATACAGTTTTCCTCTTTATATCTTCACATATTTCCAGACCAAATGTGTTAGGGCATAGCAATGCTGAATTGTAGATCTCTCTTCTCGGAATCCATTTTGGAATTCACTGAGTATATTTGACTCCTCCATCCATTTTCAGAGCCTATCTAAAATAATGCGGCAAAAAAAATCTTTTGGGATGTATCCAAGAGACTGCAGAGGTTGCAACCCCAGAGGTTGCAAAGAAAGCACAGCAGTTGGACCACAGTGGGCTCAATTTCATATGTTCGTATGGTGGAACAGAGGCACACCCAGTCAGTTGTTCCACTCCACAATCCATACACCATTCTGGGGGAGCACAGCTCCCCTATGGATGCACCCACAGAGGAGATTAAGGAGGCTGAGGACACCTGTCACAAGGGAGGCCCACAGGAAGGAGGCAGAGGACACCACAAGGAAAGGAAGCAGCTCCTGGTGGGGGACTCAATTATTAGGGGGATAGAACTGGGGGGAGCAGGGAAAACTGAAGTAAGGTGCCTGCCTGGTGCCATGGCTTGGAGGGACAGGAAGCGCATCCTCAGGATCAGGAGAACAGCTGCACGGGAGTCTGAGCTGGACATCATTGTCCACCTAGGGACAAATGACTTGGCTCAACATGAGATTAAAGCAGTGCAGAAGGACTTTGTAGAACTGCAGAGGGGCCTAAGACAAGTAGCACACACAGTATCCTTCTCAGAGGTGCTGCCTATCAATGGCATGAGTGAGGCAAGGGTACTTTGCACCATGCAGTTTTAATGAATGGTTGAAAAAATTGTGTGGAGCACAGGGGTTTGGCTTCATTGGGGACTGGGGTTCCACCTAGAGGGACACTAGCCTATACTGGCAGGATGGTCTGCATCTGTCCAGGAAGAGAACAAGTCTTTTGAGCAATCCGTTTAAATGCTTCATTGGCAAGCTTTTAAACTAGTCAAGGGGTGAGGCACTGATAAGCAGCAGGAAAATCCCAGCCTCTCCCTACAAAACAGGGTACTAAGTGAGAAAAAGACCGAGGTAGAAAGGTCAGTGGGGGATGCTGCAACAGAAGGTAAAGCCATCAAAAAATGGAAAGCAATGAGTACCAATGCCCGTAGTCTGAGTAACAAGCTTCCTGAATTAGTGGCCTTGATGGAGGAGGAACATCTGGATATCGTGGCAGTCATAGAAACATGGTTCACACAAAACCATGACTGGGACGTAAACATACCAGGATACACTATCTACAGGAGGGACAGAGAGGGTAAAGAGGAGGAGGAGGAGTAGCTCTTTACATAAGGGAAGGAATCAAAACAACAGAACAAAAGGGAAAACAGGGAGGAGAAGAAGCACTGTGGGTAAATTTGGAGACCGGCAATGGCACCACAATCTGCACAGGGGTTGTATACAGACCCCCTCTCAGGGGGAGGAAATGGACAAGGAAATGATAGAAAGTATACTTAGAATGGCAGAAAAGGGATATATTGCTGATGGGTGATCTGAATATGCAGATGTTAACTGGAGTGCAGTTGCAGCAGCCACTTCTAAGAGTGGGGTTATTCTAGATGCCCTACAGGGGGCATACCTTAGACAACTAGTATTGGAGCCCACTCGAGAGGGAGCAATCTTAGACCTGGTTCTCTCAAATGGAGATGAAGAGAGGATCACAGATGTAGAAGTGGGTAGCCATCTGGGAACTAGCGACCGTCGAACAGTATGGTTCACAATAAACACAGCAATAGAGTCAAGCCATACAAAGGCAAAGGTAGTGGACTTTAGGAGGGCTGACTTTGCCAAAATGGGTGAGTGCCTAAGGAATGCACTAGCAAATGGGCAGGAAGGAGGGGTGGCAGGACAATGGGGAATAATAAAAACTGCCGTCACAGAAGTAACAAGCCTTTGTGTGAAGCAAATAAACAAAACGAAACGAGGTAAGAAACCACTATGGTTCTCAAAGGAAGTGGCAGTGAAGGTTCAAGAGAAAAAGAAAGCATTCAGGAAGTACAAGGAATCACAGAAGGAGCAGGACAGAAAACTGTATCAGTTAAAGCAAAAGGAAGCTGGGAAGGCAGTCAGAACAGCAAAGGCCCAAACTGAGGAAAAGATAGCCAACTCAGTTAAGAAGGGGGATAAAACCTTTTATAGGTACTTCAGGGAGCAAAGGAAGACCAAGGAAGGGATAGTGAGGCTTAATAAAGGGAGGGTGGGCAGAGGGTGACTCTGAAAAGGCAGAGATACTAAACAAATATTTTTGCTCAGTATTTACAAAGGAAGAGGGGGAGGTACCTAAAACAAACAGTAGAAGCACTCTGGATACAGAAGTTGATACCAGCCCATTTACAGAAGAAAGGGTTCTGAAAGAACTCTTAAAACTGAAGGTGGACAAAGCAATGGGGCCTGATGGGATTCATCCCAGAATTCTAAAAGAACTAAGGGTAGCATTAGTGACACCACTGACTACCCTGTTTAACAAATCATGGAAGGATGGGGTGGTACCCGAGGACTGGAGGAGGGCAGATGTGATTCCCCTTTACAAAAGTGGGAGCAAGGCAGATGCAGGAAACTACAGACCTGTTAGTTTAACCTCAGTGATAGGGAAAATGATGGAATCACTTCTGAAGGAAAGAACTGTCGAGTATCTAGAGGCCAGAGGGGCACAGGACCCAAGGCAGCATGGATTCACAGCAGGAAGGTCATGCCAGACAAATCTGATAGATTTCTTTGACTGGGTGACCAAAGCAGTAGATCAGGGAGGGGCTGTGGACATGGCCTACCTAGACTTTAGCAAGGCATTTGACACAGTCCCACACAAAAGATTAATATACAAGTTAGCCAGCCTGGGAGTGGGTCCTAAGATGACAGCCTGGGTAAAGAATTGGCTGGAGAATAGGACACAGAGGAGTAATAGTAAATGGAGTCCACTCTGAAAAAGGGGGTTCCGAGTGGATACCGCAGGGTTCAGTATTAGGACCGGTCCTCTTCAATGTCTTTATAAGCGACATTGCAGAGGGACTGGAAGGAAAAGTATGTCTCTTTGCAGATGACACAAAGATCTGCAACAGAGTTGATGCACAAGGTGGGAGAAAGGATGAGAAGGGACTTGGCAAGGTTAGAGAGGAATGGTCAAATGTATGGCAGCTTAGATTCAATGCTAAGAGGTGGTAATGCACCTGGGAAACAAAACCAGAGGGAAGAGTCACAATGGGGGTGAGATACAACAACAACAAAATGGAAAGGGACCTGGGGTTAGTCACATCAGATGATCTAAAGGTGGGCAAGCAATGTGAGAGGGCAGCAAGGAGGGCTGGGGGATACTGGGATGCATGGGAGAGGCATCACCAGTAGAAAACAAGAAGTTATTATCCTCTGTACAGACAGCTGGATCCCATCTGGAGTACTCTGCAGTTCTGGAGACCAACTCCAAAGACATAGACAGGATGGAAGCTGTTCAGAGGAGGGCAACTAAAATGGTGCAGGGTCTGCACTGGAAGACATAGAAGAGAGACTTAAGGAGCTTAATATGTATAGCCTCGAGGAAAGGAGGAGAGGGGGACATGATAGAAACTTTCAAGTACCTCAAGGGAATCAACAAAGTCCAAGAGGGTAGCATCTTTCAAAAAAAGAGGTGTGCAAGAACAAGGGGGCACAATTTGAAGATAGAAGGGGGGCGGCTCAGAGGTAATTTAAGGAAGTATTTTTTCACGGAGAGGGTTGTGGATGTATGGAACGGCCTTCCAGAGGAGGTTGTGGAGTCAAAAACAGTGGTGGAATTCAATCATGCATGGGACAGTCATAAGGCAATTCTAGGGGGTGGGGTAGGAAGAAGTAGGCTGCTGGTTAACTAGGATCTTCAGCTTATCCATCAGGTAGGGAAATGGGCAGACTGGGTGGGCCAAGTGGTCCTTATCTGCCGTCAAATTCTATGTTTCTATGTTTCTTTGATAAAAGGTGTTCAGGATGATTTCACCTCCTTTCAAAAGTGGTTACTGTCAAGTCAAATGATAGTGAATACTAAAAAACAAAACAAAGGTAATGATATTTTCTGGTCTCAGAAAAGAAAGATAAACTAACTTATCAGTGTCAGGACTGAGGGGAGAACCCTTAGAAATAGCAGACAGTTTAAAATATGTAGGCAGTTTTAAATAGCACTGTTTCTTTTGAGCCCCATGCTAAACATATAACTGGAGTAATACATCAAAGGGTGGGTTTCTTATTTAGAATCCAGAATTTATTGGTTTCTGATTCCCATAGGGTGCTTGGTAGTGGACTATGGACTACCAATCTATGCTGCAACTAATGAGAGAATCCTGTTGAAACTAAGGGTCACTTATAACAATATATGCTGTTTTATTACTAGCCTCCCAAAACTAACTCATTATTTGCTAACAGAGTGGAATGAAAGCACCTAACTTACCTTAAAGGTATAAAAATATTTAGTTATACTTCTCTTCCTTTTGAAAGCAACAGGGTAAGTGGGGAGAAAAGAAGAGATATGTAAGCAGTGTTTCAGCACTTTGAAACTTGGTAGGCAGTGTTTGGGTACCTTGAAACTTGGGTTTTAAATTGCAACAGGTAGAGTGGGGAAACCTAGCTCAGGAACTTAATCTTAGGGTTGATGAGATCCTCAGTCTCTGCAGTGTTTCGACCACATGGTGAATCATGACCAGGGACAAGTGACAGAGTAATTAGTAATAACATTTATTACTGGTTTCCCTAAGACAACAGTAAATTACAGCTTACTCTGACAGGGTGGAATAGGATCCTGCCCCAGTTGTTATGGAAAGAGTTTGAATACAGGAATCTGTTCTAGTCTCTCCTTTTCTATCTCTTGTCTGTCTGGTTGCAAAACCAAATTTTTCTGTGGGACCTAGGAACTGATCACCCTGACAGGCTCGCAATTATTTGCCTCTTGCTATCTCTCAGTCTCCCTTGCTGTCTGTCTTTTTCTCTCTTGCATATCTGCTGATATAAAAATATATGCAAATCATTGTATGGAAATGCAACTGATATTGGGATCCCTTTGTTTAGAAAGTATATAGTGTTAATTTTTGAAATGTATATAACTGTGGTTTTAGATGATTGCAAAAAGCTATTGGAAACTCGAGAGGTTACTTGAGTGCAAATTTTTAAGCCTTTTGCAGAACAGCTGTGAAAAGGGGGCGTCAGCTCTGGGACACTATGTTCCTGCCTTACACCTGCCTAAAACATACAAGAACAAGATGCTTGTTAAGAATGGGGGTTGAAAGGACTTATAAGATAGGTGAGCTGCAATTGCATGTGAGATAGACACAGCGATTGAAGTAAAACTCAGATAGATCTTCTGTTTATTTGGCCTTTGTAAATAGTTATACTGAACAAGGTTAATTTTTTTTTGTGTTACTGCTAGTGTAAATAAATATTTTGATGAATTCTATCACTGCTGCTGGTTTTTCCTATGCTTCCTGACCTGTGCCTCGATGGCAGATGGCGTCAGCCTAAGTGGAATTTACGCCGTGCATACCCTAAGACAGGAGTTTTGTACATGGGGACTGGACCTAGTACCAGGGAAGTACAGATGAAGGTATGGATTCTGCAGAAGCAAGTCCAAGAGTGGTTAACAGGAGAATGGCATCCAAACTAGCAGAGACAGAAGTTTAGTCTGAGATTGTACAGCCAGCACAAGTTATGGAAAAAGAACAAGCAGTGACAGAACCTGAAAGGCTGATGGACTTTTTTAAATGGTGGGCTATACAACAAAAAGAGACTGAGAAGCAGAGAGAAAAAGACATTCAATGTTTAGAAGCACAGAGGAGAGAAGTGATGCAGCGACAAGATCAGCAGATGAGAGAAAAGATGCAGCAATGGGAGCAGCGATGGCTGGATGCCTTGCAAGCTATCAAAGGCAGAGGATCTGGTACAGATCCAGACAAGCAACAAAACACAAGTAACTTAAATGCCATTAAACTTACAAAGTTGTGCCCCTTGGATGATATTAAGGCATACCTGACAACTCTTGAAAGAGTTGCCACAACCTGCCAATGGCCAAGCAGCAATGGATAATCAGACTGGTACCCTACCTGACAGGGAAAGCCCAACTTACCTACAGCAATATGGACACTGCACAGTAAGAAAACTATGACCAGGTGAAAAGTGAAATTCTGAAAAGGTATGACATCTCCAGAGAGACATAACAGGCAGAGATTTTGTCTCTGAAGTACAATTCAGTCAACAATCCTAGAGAAGCCTTCACCCAACTCAGAGAACTCCTGATAAAATGGATCCAACCAGAGAGCAAAACAGTCTCACAGATCATCAACACATTTGCCATGGAGCAATTCATCAACATCTTGCCTACAGATGTGCAGCTGTGGGTAAAGGAACACCGACCAGAGAGTGGGGAAAAGGCTGTTTCTCTGGCCAAGGACTACCAAATGGCCAGACAGATACCACAGCAGCAAGGTAACAATCAAGCACCAGTAAGACACTCTTTTTCCCATGTAAACTCCAAGCCTGATAAGAACTCTGATGGGGGTAACAAATCTGTGCCCAAAGATGTTATCTGCTATAACTGTAATGAGCCAGGCCATTTTGCAAGAAACTGCCATAGTAAGGAGAGTGGCACTGGAGCAGATTTGTCCTTGGCAAATTGGGGCGAGTACTTAAAATATGTGAAGGTGGGGGGATTAGACTGTGAAGGGACTCATTGTTTCTGGAAGCAGACAGACCTAGTGCATGTTGAGGTGCTGGGGAGACATTGTGCAAAAGGACCAGGTACTGATGTCATCTGCATCCACAGGTGCACTCGATACTATCCCACCACCCAAGTGACTGTGAACATTAAGGGTGTGTCACATCAAATGAAAGTGGGGTAGTACCTAAGTTACCTTTACCTGTGATTATTGGAAATGAATTTCCAGGATTTACTGAGATAATCTCAGAGGAACTGAACCCTGCAATTTCAGCAGCAGTGGTGACAAGAGCTCAAGCAAAGAAAATTTCAGATGGTGGGGACACTTTTCCTTTCAGTTACTTTGATTCAGATTTGTTTGAGCACAGCTCCAAGGTCTGGAAATCCAGAAAAGAAAGATGATGCCTGAAGAAACTTTGGCAACAAATGACTGATAAGGGGGTAACATATGAAAATGCTGAAACTGAATTGATAAGTGATTGTGATTTTCTTTCGGAACAAGCTGACAATGTTTCTCTCCAGGGTTATTTTAAGCAGCTGGGGGTGAAACCAAAACAGGGTGGACCAATGTTTAAAAAAATGTAATGGGTTACTGTACAGAGTTTGGGTTAAATCTCAGACACAGGAACAGATAGAACAATTGGTTATTGACAGAAATGCACTGAGTAGGTCAGGCCCTCAGCTCCCACAGTGCCAACCTCCGAGCGCAATAGTGTGAACAGGTAACAGACAGGTTAACCCTCCTGTCTGCTCCTGGGTCTGAATCACCTTTAGTCTCAAGTTCTGGAGAGATTCAAACTGTGAACCTTATGCTAGCACACCCAATGTACAGGCTCAGATACGTACCCTCTTCGAGGATTGCGGTACAATCTTTCACCAGGGGCACCAAGCCAGGCTTCCAAAATGAACCCTTAAAACTCTATAAAAGACCTTAGGTATATTCTTACATTTTCCTAGTTTAGTAACACCATCAAGCTTTTGAACAGTTTTTGTCAGTCTTAACCCTCTATACGTCACATGCAAAAAAGAACTGGCAGACCCAGGCAGTCTTTCAAAATAACGGGTACTTTACTAAAAGATGATAAAAAACATGAAAAATGTAAACACAGAACAATATATCAAAGAGCATACAATCACTTAGAGAACAAGGGCAAAGTACAAAACAAAAACTCCTACCACAATGCATTTAGACTTTTTCTATCTAATGTATTACCTCTATAAGTGCCTTGAAAGTTAGAGAACTGTGTTTCTTAAGAGCCCAAAAATATATGTCATATTCCCCAGTTACAAGGATACATTTCAACTCCATCTCCCCACCCCTTGGTGAGTCATCTAGCTCCTCCTTTTTAGAATAAAAAAAAAGACAAACAATGATTTCCTGTCAGGAGATATATTAAATAATGTGACATCAGCAAAACCTCCACTTCCTAAATATGACTCCTTAATTAAACATTTTATCTTGGATCTTGTGTGGTTTCCTATTTCCAATGCAGATCAAAGGATTTTACAACATTTTAACACCAGGTGTGTATAAAATGTTCCTCCTCCTCTTAAGATGTCATAAAAGTTTATTAGACTCATCCCCTGGCAGACTCATAAAGTCACATTTCGTTTCCACTTCAAAGAGTCTAGACATATCATAAAAAGATAATAAAATGCCATTCTGAAGTAAGTCAGTTAATTAAATGGTTCCTGCTTCACTGAAACCTGTGTGAGGGTGGGCACCCATAAGCACAGGCTGTCTTATGTGAGACAATCACATACTATATTTCTATATTAAAAATAGCATACAATAATCATAACCAGCTGACCAAGCATCACTGTTATATCTCAGAAGTATAGAACAGAGTTGTTACAGATAGCACATGATAGTCCTATGGCTGGTCAGTCAGGGAGGGATCGTACCCTTGACAGATTGCTGTATAGATTTTACTGGCCTGGAATTCATGAAGATGTTGCTACCTATTGTAATTCCTGTGCTGAGTGTCAGAAAGTAGCCTCAGTCACTAGAAAAGACAAGGTGCCCCTGGTGCCCCTACCCTTGATAGACGTGCCTTTTGAGAGAATTGCAATGGATGGGGTTGGTCCTTTAGACAAAAGTAAAAAGGGCAATAGATTTATCCTGGTTTTATGCAACTACGCTACTCGATACCCAGAAGCAGTTCCAATGTGTACTGTCACAGCCCCCAAAGTGGCAGCAGAGCTTGCCAAAATTTTCAGCAAAGTGGGCATACCTAAAGAAATTATTATTGATCAGGGTAGTAACTTTGGTGCTGCATTACTTAAGGAGCTGTACAGGCTGCTAGGTATCACTGCCATTAGAACCTCCCCTATCACCCTCGGACAGATGATCTTGTTGAGCATTTTAACCAAACCCTAAAATGCATGTTAAAAAGGTTTGTAAAAGGGGAAGGGAAAGATTGGGACAATACTTGCCTTATCTACTTTTTTGCTTACAGAGAAGTGCCACAGGCATCAACAGGGTTTTCACCATTTGAAATGCTGTATCGTAGGCAGCCAAGAGGGCCACTGGATGTGATAAAAGAAATGTGGGAAGATAACCCCACTCAGTAACAATATATAACTTCTTATATGTGTGCCCTAAGAAAGAAGCTGGCAAAATCTGTTGAAATTGCCCATAGTAATCAGGTAGAGGCCCAAAACCAGCAGAAGGTATATTATGACCATGGGGTAAAATAAAAAGTTTTTGAGCCAGGTGAAAAGGTTTTGCTACTATTACCCACAACAGAAAATAACTGTTAATGAAGTGGCAAGGGCCTTATAACGTTCTTAGACATACTGGCACCGTTAACTATGAGATTGAGACCCCTGACAGGAAAAATCCTGCTAAGATATACCATGCTAATCTTCTCAAGAAATGGGTTGAAAAAATGCCAAAAGCTACTTTGCAAGTTTTACTAGAAACTGATCAAGAAGATATTGATGTAGCTGAAGATAGACTAGAACAAACTGTAAATGCTGATGCTATAAAGATGAATGTTTCCTTAACCGCAAAACAAACTGCAGACATTCGTAACATGCTAAAGACATTTAACAGTACTTTTATCACAGTACCAGGCCAAGCAAAAGGGGTTGAGCACGTAATAGTGACAAAGAATGCTTGTCCTATTAAGCCAAAGACATACAGGTTGCCAGAGCAGTTAAGAGCCGATGTGGTTAAGGAAATACAAAAAATGAAAGAATTGGGTATCATAGAGGAGTCGAGGAGTGCTTGGTCATCTCCGATAGTAATTATAAACAAAAAAGAAGGGTGTGTTAGAATCTGCCTTGATTTTAGGAAACTTAATCAAGTGTCAGAATTTGACAGTTATCCTATGCCCAGAACAGATGATTTGGTGGACAGACTGGGAAGTGCAAAGTATATCAGTACCCTCGATTTCACCAAGGGTTACTGGCAAAGACCTTTAGCTAAAGAATCCAGAGATAAAGCTGCATTTGCCACCCCTATAGGATTCTATCAGTTCACCACCATGCCATTTGATTTACATGATGCGCCAGCTACATTCCAATGGTACATGGATGTAATTTTATCCCCTCACACTGGTTATTGTGCTGCATACCTGGATGATGTCTTGGTGTACAGTCCAGACTGGAAAGGTCACTTGGAACACCTACGAGCAGTTATCCAAGCTATCAAAAATGCAGATCTGACTATTAATCCTACCAAATGTGCATTGGGCATGCAGAAAACCAAATATTTGGGTATGTGTTGGGAAATGGAGAAGTTAAACCAGAAATTTCTAAGATAGAAGCTGTAGCTAAGAGCCCTGTACCTAAAACAAAGAAACATGTGTGGTCATTTTTTGGGCTGGCTGGTTATTATTGGAGATTTGTTCCCAACTTTGCTGAGTTAGCTACTCCCTTTACTGAACTCACGAAGAAATGGTTCCCAAATAATGTGAAATGGATCCCAGAGAATGATGACGCTTTTCAAGCCATAAAGGCTGCATTAAGTTCAGCTCCTATTCTAAGAAGCCCAGACTTTGAGAAACCATTTTGTTACAAACAGATGCATCCGAGTTAGGCCTAGCTGCTGACTGAGTCAAAATGTAGATGGGACAGAACATCCTATTTTGTACATAAGTAGGAAATTGCATGACAGAAAGAAAAGATACTCCGCTATCAAAAAGGAATGTTTAGCAGCAAAGTGGGCCATGGAGTCCCTTAAATTTTATTTGCTAGGAACTGACTTTGTGCTTATAACAGATGACAATCCTCTCTGTTGGCGTAACCAAATGAAAGATAAAAATTCCAGAATCACAAGGTGGTACCTGGCACTACAGCCATTTAAATTCACAGTGATACACAAATCTGGTAAACAGAATAACAATGCTGATTTTCTGTCAAGATATGGATGAGGAATTGAGGGTTCTGAAGGTTGAAAAACAAATGTACTGGTTTGAACTTTACGGTTTGCTGTACTGTTATAGAAAAAATGGATAATGCATATGTGCTTAATTTCTGAACATTAGAAGCTAATATTATTAGAAAATTGATAGAAAGTTTTGGAAACCTGTTTGATAAAACATGTTCCCTCTTAAGGAGAGGGGTGTATGTGATAGGGTGGAGTAGGACCCTGTCCCAGTTGTTAAGGAAAGAGTTTGAATGCAGGGAACTGTTCTATTCTCTCCTTTTCTATTTCTTGTCTGTCTGGTTGCACAACCAAATTTTCCTGTGGGATCTAGGAATTGAACACCCTGACAGTCTTGCAATTATTTGCCTCTCGCTATCTCTCAGTCTCCCTTGCTGTCTGTCTTTTTCTCTCTTGCATATCTGCTGATAGAAAAATATATGCAAAATCATTGTATAGAAATGTAACTGATATTGAGATCCCTTTGTTTAGAAAGTATATAGCATTAATTTTGAAATGTATATAATTGTGGTTTGAAATGATTGCAAAAAGCTATTGGAAACTCGAGAGGTTACTTGAGTGTAAATGTTTAAGCCTTTGGCAGAAAAGCTGTGAAAAGGGGGCCTCAGCTCAGGCACACTGTGTTTCTGCCTTGCACCTGCTTGAAACATACAAGAACAGGATGCTTGTTAAGAATGGGTGTTGGAAGGACTTATAAGAGAGCTGAGCTACAATTGCATAAGAGATGGACACAGAGATTGAAGAAAAACTCAGATGGATCTTCTGTTTATTTGGCCTTTGTGAATAGTTGTTCTGAACAAGTTTATTTTTTTTATGTTACTGCTAGTGTAAGTAAATATTTTGGTGAATTCTACAACTGCTCCTGGTTTTTCCTATGCTTCCTGACCTGTGCCGCGACAACATTTACCATACTGGGAGCCCATAGAGATCATAGTCTATCCTGAGAAGAAGAGAACTCAAAGAAAGTATGCAATTACATCACATTATATATGTCAGATGACAGTCCTGGTTGCTGTAGTTACAGAACCTTCGTACATTACTAATAACTAGCTCATTGGTCAGTTTGGCGGGCATCTCCCGCATGGTGAATGTTATCAATGATATACAATTTTTTGCAAGGCTAAGCAGTTTTGTAAACAACGAGCACTGTATTATACTTACAGTAATTATTATAAAAAGGTGTTATACTTGCAAAGGACACAAGATGTCGCTCTCAGACCACTATTATACTGTGGGACTGTTACAGAAGCTAAAAAATGAGTGATTATTTGTATAGCATTGCAATGCATTATGCAGTATTATATTGTCAGTAAATATTGTTATAATCATATCCCAACATGTTACCATGATATTACATTTGTTATGGGGGACCAGAGGGGTAGCAGGCCTACAGGGTGAGTAGATTCAGGAAGCCCTGTGGATCAGGTATATAATTGGGGGGTGGAGCTGACAGAGGCTTACTGCCTTTGTACTAGAGCACTATAAAAGTACTTCCACTCTAATCTGTCTAGCACGTTCGTGTCCCAGCGAGTGAGTTGAACAGTGAAGGAGTGGAACAGGTGACTGGCATCATAGGCATTGACAGGTGTCAGCAGAAGGAGGTGGAGAAGTGGAGGACTCTGCCAGTTGACTAAGGCAAGGAATCTATTCACAACTGTGTAACAGTCACTGCTGGGAAAGGTGACAGGACTGGTGGGAATAGATGTAACACACTATCTAGGTAAGGTAAAAAAAGGTTACAGTAAGCAAAAAGGTGGGAATAGGTGAAACACCTCATCTAGGGTAAGGTTAAAAAGGTTAAAGTAAGAAAAAAGGTGGGAATAGGTGAAACACCTTATCTAGGGTAGGGATTAAAAAAGGGACTAAAGTAAGCAAATCAAAAACAGGCAAGGTAGACAACAGCAATGCTGGGAGTGGTGCAGTGCAGTGGACGTGGGGCAGCAGTTTTCAGGAAGACTTTCTGGAGTCTGCAGTGCTGCCCTATATGCATGCACCTCTCTGGGCTGAGGGTGGAGGTTGCTCATCTCCAGACCAAGTTTACTAGGATTCGGAAGGCCTCCTCCCCCACCCAGGGATCACCAAGTTTGTCCCCGCTGCCTTAAAGGTTACCAGTGAGGAGGGATGGCTGGAATACAATGGGCTTGGGAAGGGTGAGGGTGGTGGGTCAGAGGCACATCCCACAGATGGTTCCACTACACAACTCATACACTGCTCTGGCAGGGTGGGACTGTCCCATGGAAGTACCTGCAGTGTTGACCAGGGAGGATTTGGTAGTTCTCTGTATGGGAGGTGGGTGGCAGAGGACCCCAGAGGAGGAGGAGGAAGCAACTCCTGTTGAGGGACTCAATTGTTAGGGGGATAGATCAGATACCTATTTTTTCCCACTATTCAAATCTGGCTTTTGGAAGAACCATTCTACTACTACCTCTCTCCTCAGGCTCACTGACACCATCCAAACCAGGAGGGACAATAGCCTGATCACATCAGCCATTTTTGTTGACCTAGCCAAAGTGTTCTACACTGTTTCCCACACCCTCCTCTTTGGTTCCCTATCTACTGCAGGCCTGGCCTCTTCTGCCACAAACTGGTTCAAATCTTACCTCTCGGTAGGACTCAACCAGTAAGAATCTCGGATTCTATCTCCCCTGATCTCCCTATCGACACTGGCATCCCCCAGGGCTCAGTGCTTGGTCCCCTGCTTTTTTCCATCTTCATAAATTACCTTCCTACAGCCTGCTCTAACTTCTCCATCCATATGTATGCCGATGACACTGTTTTGTACAGCTCCGGCAGTAACCCTGCAGCCATGGAAACCAGCTTACAGCATGACTTCGGCCACATTCAGCTATGGTTTGCCACACACCAGCTCTCCCTCAATGACAAGAAGACAATCTATGTGACCTTTGGCACCAGGCAGAGACTCTCTAGGCTTTCCGGCATGCCCTCCTTCCACATTCTAGATGGAATAATCCTTGAGGACACTTCCTCATTTAGATATCTTCAGGTTTGACTTGACCAACACTTCAACTTCTCTGTTCACATCAACATCATCTTGAAGAAACTGCACCCCAAGCTTGGCGCTCTGTACAGGGACCGCAGTTGCATCCCACTGACTGCGAGGCGTGAACTTGTCCAGAAGATGATACTTCCCATTTTTGACTACTACGATGTAGTCTATGGTGCTGCTCCCAAATCTTCCGTGACAAAATTGGACTCTCTCTTTAACTTCTTCTGCCGCTTTGCCCTCGATGCCCCCTCTTGTAGTCACCACTGCGACCTCTATCATGTATTTGCCTTTCCACCACTGTCCAACTGGAGGCTTACCCACTGTACCAATCTGACCTCCAAATCCTGGCTTGACGAACTCCCTCCTTACCTCCAATCTTTCCTTGCTATACCTCTCCATACCTCTCGCTCCCTGAGATCCACTGACACTCTCACCCTGTTAGTAACATGCAGATCTACCCTCGTCGGCCAGTCAGGCTTTTCCCACCATTTCCCCAAATCATTGAATGCTCTGCCCTCACAAATACATCACTCCTCCTCCACTTACTCCCTTGGTACCACTCTACACAACTTCTTCTCTTCCAGCAGTACCTGTTTCAATCCCCCCTAACCCCTCTATACCCTGTCCTGCTCACCTATACTCCCTTGCAGGGTTCATACATCTTGAAGGGGAAACATGTTTTGTGGCTTACCTTCAGCCTTCTTAACTTCACTGTCCTTGTCTGCCATCTGATCCCACCCCCCTGCTGGGTTCTCCACACCCTGGAGGGGTACTTTGGTCTTGGTAGTCCTTCCTCCCCCTCCTTTTTTAACTTCACTGTTCTTGTCTGCTCTCAGATCCCACCCCCTTGCTGGGTTCTTTACACCCTGGAGGAGTACATGGTCTCGGCAGCCTTCCCTTCCCCTCTCCTTTCCCCCTCTCCTCTTCCTCTTCTAAATCTACCCCTCCTCCTTTTCCAGCTCCCCTTAGCCTTCTCCCTCACTTCTCTATATTGGGCAATTGCCGCCTCCTGCCCTTGTTGCACATAGCCCTTATTTGCCTCTCTCTGTCTCTCAGATCCAGCCCCCTTGCAGAGTTCTCTACACCCTAGAGGGGTACATGGTCTCGGCAACCTGCCCTTGTTGCACCTAGCACTTATTTGTCCATCTCTGTCTCTCAGATTCCACCCCTTTGCAGGGTTCTCTACACCCTGGAGGGGTACATGGTCTCGGCAGCCTTCCGTACCCCTCTTCTCTCCCACCTCTCCTCTTCTAAATCTACCCCCTCATAGAAACATAGAAACATAGAATTTGATGGCAGATAAGGACCGCTTGGCCCACCCAGTCTGCCCATTTCCCTACCTAATGGATAAGCTGCAGATCTTAGTTAACCAGCAGCCTACTTCTTCCTACCCCCACCCCCTAGAATTACCTTATGACTGTCCCATGCATGCTTGAATTCCACTGCTGTTTTTGACTCCACAACCTCCTCCAGGAAGGCCGTTCCATGCATCTACAACCCTCTCTGTGAAAAAATACTTCCTTACATTACCTCTGAGCAGCTCCCCATCTTCAAATTGTGCCCCCTTGTTCTTGCACTCCTCTTTTTTTGAAAGATGCTACCCTCTTGAACTTTGTTGATTCCCTTGAGGTACTTGATAGTTTCTATCATGTCCCCCCCCCTTTTCCTCGAGACTATACATATTAAGCTCCTTAAGTCTCTCTTCGTATGTCTTCCAGTGCAGACCATGCACCATTTTAGTTGCCTTCCCTCCTGTCTATGTCTTTGTGGAGATTGGGTCTCCAGAACTGCACGCAATACTCCAGATTAGGTCTCACCAGCTGTCTGTACAGAGGGAGAACAACTTCCTGTTTTCTACTGGTGATGCCTCTCCCTATGCATCCCATTATCCCCCAACCCTCCTTACTGCCCTCTCACATTGCTTGCCCACCTTTAGGTCATCTGATATGACTACCCCAGGTCCCTTTCCATTTTTGTTGTTGTTAGTATCTCACCCCCCATTGTGTACTCTTCCCCTGGGTTTTTGTTTCCCAGGTGCATTACCTTACACTTCTTAGCATTGAATCTAAGCTACCATACATTTGACAGTTCCTCTAACCTTGCCAAGTCCCTTCTCATCCTTTCCAACCCACCTTGTACATCAACTCTGTTGCAGATCTTTGTGTCATCTGCAAAAAGACATATTTTTCCTTCCAGTCCCTCTGCAATGTCGCTTATAAAGACATTGAATAGGACCGGTCCTAATACTGAACCCTGTGGTACCCCACTAATAACCCCCCTTTCTTCAGAGTGGACTCCATTTACTATTACTCTCTGTGTCCTGTTCTCCAGCCAATTCTTTACCCAGGCTATCATCTTGGGACCCACTCCCAGGCTGGCTAACTTGTATATTAATCTTTGTGTGGGACTGTGTCAAATGCCTTGCTAAAGTCTAGGTAGGCCATGTCCACAGCCCCTTCCTGATCTACTACTTTGGTCACCCATTCAAAGAAATCTATTAGATTCATCTGGCATGACCTTCCCTCTGTGAATCCATGCTGCCTTGGGTCCTGTGCCCCTCTGACCTCTAGATATTCGACAGTTCTTTCCTTCAGAAGTGATTCCATCATTTTCCCTATCACTGAGGTTAAACTAACAGGTCTGTAGTTTCCTGCTTCTTCCTTGCTCCCACTTTTCTGAAGGGGAATCACATCTGCCCTCCTCCAGTCCTCAGGTACCACCCCATCCTCCCATGATTTGTTAAAGAGGGTAGTCAGTGGTGTCACTAGTTCTACCCTTAGTTCTTTTAGAATTTTGGGATGAATCCCATCAGGCCCCATTGCTTTGTCCATCTTCAGTTTAAGAGTTCTTTCAGAACCCTTTCTTCTGTAAATGGGCTGGTATCAACTTCTGTATCCAGAGTGTTTCTATTTGTTTTTAGGTACCTCCCCATCTTCATTTGTAAATACTGAGCAAAATATTTGTTTAGTATCTCTGCCTTTCACAGTCACCTCTGCCCACCCTCCCCTTTATTAAGCCTCACTATCCTCCTTGGTCTTCCTTCACTCCCTGATGTACCTATAAAAGGTTTTATCCTCTTCTTAACTGAGTTAGCTATCTTTTCCTCGGTTCGGGCCTTTGCTGTTCTGACTGCCTTCCCAGCTTCCTTTTTCTTTAACTGATACAATTCTCTGTCTTGCTCCTTCTGTGATTCCTTGTACTTCCTGAATGCTTTCTTTTTCTCTTGAACCTTCACTGCCATTTCCTTTGAGAACCATAATGGTTTCTTACATCGTTTTGTTTTGTTTTTTTTATTTGCTTCACACAAAGGCTTGTTACCTCTGTGATGGCAGTTTTTATTATTCCTCATTGTTCTTCCACCCTCCTTCCTGCCCATTTGCTAGTGCATTCCTTAGGCACTCACCATTTTGGCAAAGTCAGCCCTCCTAAAGTCCAGTACTTTTGCCTTTTGTATGACTTGACTTGCTTGCTGTGTGACAGAACTATACTGTTCGATGGTCGCTAGTTCCCAGATGGCTACCCACTTACATCTGTGATCCTCTCTCCATCTCATTTGAGAGAACCAGGTCTAAGATTGCTCCCTCTTGAGTGGGTTCCAGTACTAGTTGTCTAAGGCATGCCCCTGTAGGGCATCTAGAATAACCCCACTCTTAAAGTGGCTGCTGCAACTGCACTCCAGTTAACATCTGGCATATTCAGATCACCCATCAGCAATATATCCCCTTTTTCTGCCATTCTAAGTATACTTTCTATCATTTCCTTGTCCATTTCCTCCCCCTGAGAGGGGGGTCTCTATACAACCCCTGTGCAGATTGTGGGGCCATTGCCTGTCTCCAAATTGACCCACAGTGCTTCTTCTCCTCCTCCCTGTTTACCCTTTTGTTCTGTTGCTTTGATTCCTTCTATGTAAAGAGCTACTCCTCCTCCTCTTTTACCCTCCCTGTCCCTCCTGTAGATAGTGTATTCTGGTATGTTTACATCCCAGTCATGGTTCTGTGTGTATCATGTTTCTGTGACTGCCACAATATCCAGATGTTTTTCTTCCATCAAGGCCACTAATTCAGGAAGCTTGTTACCCAGACTACGGGCATTGGTACTCATTGCTCTCCATTTTTTGATGGCATTACCTTCTGTGGCAGCATCCCCCACTGACCTTTCTACCTTGGTCTTTTTCTCATTTAGTACCCTGTTTTGTAGGGAGAGGCTGGGATTTTCCTGCTGCTTATCAGTGCCTCACCCCTTGACTAGTTTAAAAGCTTGCCAATGAAGCATTTAAACCGATTGCTCAAAAGACTTGTTCCCTTCCTGGACAGATGCAGACCATCCTGCCAGTATAGGCTGGTGTCCCTTCAGGTGGAACCCCAGTCCCCAATGAAGCCAAGCCCCTGTGCTCCACACTATTTTTTCAACCATTCATTAAACTGCATGGTGCTCCTCCCTTTCCAGCTCCCCTTAGCCTCCTCCCACACTTCTCTATCTTGGGCAATTGCCATCTCCTTCCCTTGTTGCAATTAGCACTTATTTGTCTATCTCTGTGTGCAGCACTGTAAACATCATGGCACAAGGATTGTATTATTGCATTGCTATTTGAGGGGTTTACTGTTTTCATGTATCTGTGTCCACCCACTGATATGTACAATTGTCTCTTGCTGTACTTTCTGATCTGTTTACTATTGTTTATTATGTACTACTTCGATCAAATGCTACATATTGTACCTGCTCTCTGGACCAGTAATTTCCTTGTTGCCAATCCTCATTGTACCCCCCCCAAAGGTCGCACCGTCAGATGAGCAACTTGTTGTTCAGTGTGTCTTCCTGGTGAAACATTTCAATAAATAAATAAATAAATTTGGGGACAGGGAAGCAGGGAGAGAGGGAGGTTAGGTGCCTACCTGGCACCGCTGCTCACACAGATGGGCAGCAGATCCTGGAGATCGCTAGGGCAGCAAGATGGTAGGGAGAGCTGGATGTCATTGTCCACCTAGGGACCAATGACCTGGCTAGGGATGAGGTCAGGATAGTGTAGGAGTAGTTCAGGAAATTGGGGAGAGTTCTTAGGCAGGTAGCATGGTCAGTAGCATTTCTGAGGTGTTGCCTATCTATGACAAATGGGAGGATAGGGTAGGGTACTCCATACCAAGAGCTTCAACCAATGGTTGAAGGATTGGTGCAGAGAGGAGAGGAGAGGAGAGGAGGGTTTCAGCTACATTGGGGACTGGGGTCCCACCTGGAGGGATAAAGGCCTATATAGTGGAGATGGCCTACATCCATCCATCCTGGAGTATTCTCTGTATCTTTCTCACTTTAATGCCCTTCCTCACATAAAGTACCACATCCCTTCCTTTCCTTCCCACCCTCTCCTTTCTGAACAAAGTGTATAGCCTGGTACAGCCATGTCCCAGTCATGATTTTCAGTGCACCATGACTCAGTAATGGCCACAATATTCAGATATTCAGGTCGTCCTCTGCCATTATGACCTCTAGGTCTAGAATTTTATTTCCTAGCCTTCTAGCATTTGCTCACATGGCCTTATATTCCAGAGGTTTGTCAGGTAGTGATATATTTAGTATACTGTGCACTGTATTGTGTATGTCACTCCAGTAGGATAGATGTTTTGGGCATGACAGGAACATGTGCCTGAAGGTACCTAGTGCACTCTTGCACTTGGAGCATAACTCGCTCATCTCTTGTTTTATTCTGTGTAGCCTTTCTGGAGGTGGGGTTGGGGAGTAAGTTCTATACATTATATTGTACTGAATGTGTCGCAGCCTATTTGATTGGACTCTAGATGCAGCATGCTATATAGTCCAGTACAAAACTTTGTTGTCACATCAACCCCATGTCCTTATTCCTTGGAATCCTGTAGTCCTTGTTTTGTGGGCCTGCCCTTCCTGGATGAATTTATAGTGGGCTAACAGCAGTTTACTATTCAGCTGGGGAGCCCAAATTATATTTTGAAATGGGGTCATAGTGAGGCTTGGCACCACCTCCCCTCCTCCCGCAGCAAACCTCTGACACATAGATACACAAAGTAGGTGTTGGTAGGTAGGTAGGGAGAATCTCCTCTTTAACTCAGAGAAAGTGGCAAGTGTACCCCCATAATACAGCTCTCCCACTGTCCTGAGACCTATTTTTTTTCACTTGAGTAGGCCCTGGTGCACAAATACCATGTACCCTCTCTCCCTCGTGAAGACCACCATAAGCCCCACCCTAGGTGATATGCCTTTTATTTGCCCTATAGAATTATGAGCTTGTTGCCATACCAATGTCAGGGCCCTAGTAGGTTGATTCATAAATTTTGGGCTTCTTGTACAGCCAGACCAGGGCATTGCAACAAGCTCAATAATGAGCCCCCCCCCACCGCTTCCAGTTCTTCGATAAATCTTCATGGGGGCTACCTCAGCAATGTTTCCACTATCAAGATAAGCCAGCTGGGCTGGCCTGGTGGCACTGAGGGTTGAGTCACTGGACGCCACACCTTGCTCCATGCCGGCGACCCGAGTTCGGTGGCGGACACGGGCTGCTGGAGGGTTGGCAGGTGAAGAGAGGGATTAAGCACTCAACGGCGGCTCTCCCTCTCTGGGGAGGGTTGCTGCTCTGTTGCCACCTCCTGGGTGAACCTGGATTGGCGATGCAGATCAGGACACACAGAAGGGAGGGGCAGCGCCAGCCAAAAGCCCAGGGAGGAGTTACGTCTTGACGCATGCCTCCTCATTGGCTCTCCCAGTGTGCCGGCGACTGCAGGAGCAGGGGTTCACCAGAACAGGAGAAAATGGAGCCCTTCACTCCTAGGTGATGACTCCTCCGAAGCCGGACCGCGTCACCAGTGCTCACTGGGGGCAGACTCCACTGTGTCCCGCTCGCTCCACCGTTGTTAGGGGGAAGGCTTGGGGTTCCCTTCCCCCCACCCGAGGGGTACACTGGGCTACCTGAGGGTCTCTGAGCAGGCGGACACTCTAGGAGCAGACTCCTGGGGGCACCATGGGACATCGGGAAGGTGACTTGAGGAGCTCTGAATGAATGGAGAGGCGGTGCAGTAGGTGGATAAATATAAGGTTAAAAAAAAAAAAGATAAGCCAGCTGGGCTGCCCAGTGGTAGTGTTGCAAATTGGGCAGAACCATACTGCCATCTTTTAAGGGGCCTCCAGAGTGGTGGTCCTAATCCTGAAAGGCTTCCCCCTCCACATAAAATGATGGAACAGACTGTTAACCGTGTGGGAAAATTTATGTGGCAGTTTTACTGGCACCACTTGAATAAAAGTAATCTAAGGAAAATACACATTTTGAGGGTGTTAACTCTACCCAGCAGTATCAGGGGTAGCTGTGCCCAATGCTCTAGAACTTCTTTAATTTTCTTAACTGGGAGATGAGGTTAACTTCATAAAGCTATGACAGTTTTCTAGGGATATTAATGCCCCTGTATTTTAATTGTCCCACCACTTTCAGGGAGGGGTCTACAGGTGTGCTCGCCTTTCTCTTTCCTACATAAAGGAGCTGACTCTTCCTCAAGTAGATTTTATGGCCTGATAAGGTCCTGTATGACTGAAGTATTTCAGCCACAACCCTCAGCACCTTTTCTGGATGTTTTGCATATAAGGAGACCTTGAACTCCTTCCCCACAGCCTTAGGTCCCTCAGTATCCTTGTTGCTCCTGATAAATTCTGCTAGTGGCTTGAGGGAGAGCATGTATGATAGTGGGGATGGGGGCACCCCTGCCTAGTCTGCCTGTGTACTTCAAACTCTTTGGTCAGTCCCCAGTTCACTAACATCCAGGCTGTGGGGTATGTGTACAGAGTCTTAACCCAGCTCCTAAAGCCCTCCCTTAATACCAAGGTTTTGCAGGGTCCTAGGCAGGTAGCCCCACTGCATGTGGTCAAATGTCTTCGGCATCGAGTGTAATAATTCTGGCTGTGTCCCCCCACCCTTCTCCATCTTTAGACCACATTCAGGGTTTTCTAATATTACCTTTTCAGCTGTCCTTTTATGAACCCCGCTAGATCCAAATGTATTAATAGGGGCAGAATTTTTTCCAATCTAGTGGCCATAACTTTAACCAAAATCTTGTTGTCTGCTGTAACGAGGGAGATGGGATGGTAGGATGAACATAGCTTGGGGTCTTTCCCTGGTTAGGACAAAACAATTATGGTGGCTGACGGTATGGATGGAGGCAGCTGTTCCTTAGTAAGGCAGCTGTGAGCATGTTGACCAGTGGTATCCACAGCACCCTCTTGAATACTTTGTAGAACTCTATGGGCAGGCCATCAGGTATGGGGCCTTCCTCCCTCCTGCTAGGTCTTTTTTTGCCTAATATTTTTTATTCAAGTTTTCATGAAACATGAACAACAATCAGCACAGTATACAATATATCAAATGAATATAAATAAATATAGTAAGAGAAAAAACACAGCAACCTATAAAAACAAACATACATAAGTGGGCCCATTTCATCTGAATATCATTTATCATCCTTATATCTGTGTATTACCAATCAAGTAGTTCATACAGTAACTGTATATTGCACAAAGAAGAGAATATCCATATGAAAATCCCATATACTTGTAGGTACTGATCTTGGCAGAGCATTTTCTATTCATGGCTGGGGTGAGGTCTCCTTATGTCTATTTCTCCCTTACTGCAACCCTTCTTGCAGGAGATGGGCTTCCCCCACAGAGAGTGAGGTCAGAAAGGGTCCCCATGTTGTGAACAATCTCTCCTCCTTGCCTTTAACTACAAAGGACAGTTGCACGAGTGCCAGAGTCTGAATGGCCAGATTTTGCCATTGTGTCACTGTGGGTTTCACCGGTCACCTATGTGTTCAGTACGCAATGTCTAGCTAGGATTAGCAGAACCCTGGCCCATCTAGTCAACAGCTCCCATCCTTCATTTCCAAAGTCTTCTATACCAAATAAAAGCAAAATGGGAACTACTGGAATCTGTCATCCCAGCATTGTTCCCACTTCTCGAACAACTTCTGCCACAAACCCTTGGAGAACTGGGCACGCCCCAAAATAATGAAAATAGGTCTTCACTTCCAACCCACATCTTGCACATATTGGGGAGACCTTGTGGTTAAATTTATGTACAATTGCTGGTGGGCAGTACAGTCTATGCACAAATTTGTAACAAGACTCTTTAAACTTATTACATATCAAGATACCTTTGTGCAGGCTCAGAATCATCCCCCAGTCTTCGACTTGTATTTTGATCCCCAGGTCTCTCTCCCACAACAATTTGGTTTTATGTGTAGGGTCTGGAATTGTCTGCCTCCCGAGTTGTGCTGCCTTCCTTATTAAACCCTTGTCCTCTCTCCTAGCTGAGTATATGATCTGTTCCACCCGATTGAGAGGTGATACCAGTCCGAGGTCCCTACCCAGTCCTCCCACAAAAGCCCTAACCTGTAAATACCGAAAAAGTGAGTACTTGGCAGCCCTATCCCATTTTGTTGCTCCTCAAATGTATACAGTCTCTCATTCTTTTTTAAGAGTTCTATGCTGGTCCAACTTTTACTCTCCCATTCCCTATACCCACTTTCCTCCAGTCTCGATATGAAGAAGGGATTCCCACTTATTTTAAGCAGCCAAGTCTCTTCCTCTTCCACTTTTATCCATTTCTTTATTTGAGCCCAAATCTCCAGTACTGCCAATACCAACGAGTTCCCACTCCCCAGCCTTTTGTAGGCCTTCTGTCCGTGCTTTGCCAAGTATGCATGTAATCAGCCCAGACAATCTCTTTCCTCTACATCTAACCATGTGGCTTCCCTTGGTCTTTTAACCAATCCTGAATACAGGTATATCAGAATTGCGTGGCAAGGAAGTAATTTTTAATATCCATGAAATTTAGTCCTCCTTTATTAACATCTGTCTTAAGTCTCTGTAAACTGGTTCTTGGTCTCTTACCTTGCCCTAGGAAATTTGTAAAGGCTTTCTTCAATTTCTTAATATTTAGCCTATTAAGGCTCACATGAATCATCTGCATTATATAAAGAATGCGGGGTAATATATTCATTTTTATCAAATTAATCCACCCTAGTCAAGAGATGGGCAGGACCCTCCACCTTCGAAGTTCTCCTTCTATGATTTTTATAAGGGGGGTATCATTCAGATGATAAAGTACCCCCAAATCCCTGCCTACATTAATGCCCAGGTATTTAAAGGAGGACATGACTTCTTTTGAGTCCCATGTGTTAGACTCTGATCCCCTTTTGTCCCCTCCCAAGGACATACAGTATGTTCTGACTTGCTAACATTGATTTTATAACATAAGAATTCCACAAACTGGGTAATCAATTCCAATAAGGGTGGGACAGCCTTCTGTGGGTCTTCCACAAAAATCAGCATATCATCCACGTACAGCGTGACTTTATGCATGCGCCCCGATTTTCCTACTACCCTCCAATATTCAGGTCTTCCTGAATCCAAGCCACCAACAGTTCAATAGCCAGCACAAATAAGAGAGGAGAGAGGGGGAACCCCCTGCCTCATTCCTCTATATAGGGAAAATTTATCTGAGAAGGAGCCCTCCACCAACACAGAGGTCGCTGGGGCCCTGTAGAGTGCCCAGACCAGCCCCACAAAGCGATTCCCCAGACCAAATCTCTTCATTACTTCGAACAAATACTCCTTCTCTATCCGGTCAAATGCCTTCTCAGCATCCATGGAGAGAGATTCATAACAGTCGGTTGACAAATTATTTGTCGACCGATGTTACCGCGACTTCCTTATGTCAACCGCATTTGCAGTCGGCATGAAGAGAGTCACAGGACAGATTGTTTTCCTCAGGGGGCTTCACCCCCGAACCCGCCATGCGGGGGGCTCTGACCCCTGCACCCCCCGCTACTAAAATAATCAACTCTGAGCCAGAGTTATTTTGGGGTGGAGGTGCAGTACCCCCAGAAAGCAGTGGCAGGATCTCGTGCCGACATTACAGTGACCTGGCGCTGTTGTCACTGTAGTGTTGGTTGCTGTTGAAAAGTCACAGTAGCATCAGCATACCCAAAGAGAGCACCAAAGTGACCCCTGGATGCCAAGAGGCACCCCACACTACATTCAGGAGCCTCCTGACATTATGATAAGACAGGCGCCCTCGCACAAAACCAGTCTGGTCTGGGTGAATCACCCCTGGGTGTAATCAATCTAGGCAACTCGCCAGGACCTTCACCAATATCTTCATATCACAATTTAATATATGTCTATATAATGAGCCCTCTATGTGGTCTTTTCCTAGTTTCAGGAGGATGCAAATTACTGCCTCATAACAAGTGCCTGGGAGTACACCCTTTCTCCGTTCCTCCCTGAAGACTTCCCAAAGATATTCTGTCAGTTCTCCTATCATAGCCTTATAATATTCTGACTGGATCCCGTCTGGGCCACTAGCCTTCCCTCTCTTAAGGTCCTGCATTGCCATCTGAATCACCTCCCTAGTAATCTCTGCTCCTAACTGTTCCCTTTGTTCTTCCTGTATTTGCTTAAGTGTCGTCCTATCTAAGAAAGCATTAGCTAGGTCTGATTTACCCTCACACTCGACTGTGTATAGCCTTTGATAGAATTATCTGAACTGTTCTTTTATCCCAGTTTTGTCCCTTATCAGATCTCCCTTTTCATTTTTGATCCCATTTATGTGCACTGTGCCCCCCTCTCCCTGTTACCAATAGTGGGCCAGGTTTATTCCCCCACTCATAAAACTTGTTCTTAATGAAGAATCATGACTTCCGGGCCTCCCCCATTCATAGTCCATTTAGGGCATCCCTTGCCACCATCAACTGTTGAAGGGCATCCCTTTTTTCTCCATGTGCCACTCTCCTCTCCAGGCCCTTAATTTGTTGTTTCAATTTAATCTTTTGTTCTGCTCATTCCTTTTTGTATTTAGCAACATAACTAATAATTATTCTATCAAAGGTACAATTTGAAGACAGAGGGGGGATGACTCAGAGGTAATGTGAGGAAGTATTTTTTTCATGGAGAGGGTTGTAGATGCATGGAACAGCCTTCCTGAGGAGGTCATGGAGTCAAAAACAGTGGGGGAATTCACAAATACATAGGACAGACATAAGGCAATTCCAGTGGGGGGTAGGAGGAAGTAGGTTGTTGGTTAACTAGGATCTGCAGCTTATCCATTAGGTAGGGAAAAGGGGAGACTAGATGGGCCAAGCAGTCCTTATCTGTCATCAAATTCTATGTTTCTATGTAATTACCCCCCGCATGAACGCTTTGCTGGCATCCCAAAAAATTCCACTACTTGGGGCTGTATCCTTGTTTTCTTCCCTATAGATTTTCCACTGTTCAGCAAGATATTCCTGAAATTCCTTCCTACCTAAGAGATAGGTAGGGAACTTCCACACTGGGAGGTCCTTCTGCTCCCCACCCACTGACAGTGACATTCTGTCCATAGCTTGGTCAGAGACCTGGGTAGGGCCATGTTTTACCAACATCACTCTGTGGTACCAACCCCGTGGGATGGGGATGTACATATAATCAATCCTTGTCTGAGTTTTATGGGGGTTAGAAAAGAAAGTAAATTCTTTTTCCTTAGGATTGACAGTTCTCCAGCTGTCAATCCGGTCCAAATCATTTATCCCTAGCTGCCATTGCTTCATAGCCCCTCTCTCTCCCCTGTCCCTCTGAGAGGTCTATAGTGGGGTCCATGGTTGTATTAAAGTCTCCCCCCATCACTATCCCAGGGAATTGTTCCCTAACTAGAATATTCAAGAGAGATTGGTAAAAGGTAGGGTCCTAGACAGCTGAGGCATACAGTAGCTACCAGCAAACCTCATCCATGCCCCATATATTTCCCCCTCCACAAAAATGTACCTCCCCTCTTTTGGGTCTGCAACCACCTTCCTCACCTGAAATGGGAGATGTTTATTAATCAAAACTGTTACACCTCTCTTGTTTGAGGAGTATGACGCTGCATGGCACATACCTACCCATCCCCTTACCAATTTCTGATGCTCTGATTTTGCAAGGGGTGTCTCTTGCTAAACAGCCACCTGGGCATGCTGTCACTTCAATGCATTTATGAGACATGTACGTTTCACAGGCGAGGAAAAAACTCTAACATTCCATGATATCACATTGATATTATTACATCCTGTCATTTCTACAGTAAGTGTTTTACTTTCCCTGAAACTGGACGAGAACCCTATCTGTTGCCTTAAACGTGCAACACAGCCAACCCACCGCAGCTTATTTTTATGCAGAGAAAAAAGGACCCAAACAATTTAATAACCAACAGGTAACAACAAAGAAGTATATAAACTCCCCTTATATTCCCCCTCTCCTTCCCCCTTCTATTCCTCCTGTAACATAACCTTCTACCTTCCATAGAACTCATAATCTCTGCCATTTACTTATTGAATAGCAAATCCCAAGTTAAAGTGAACAAGCCCCTCCCCACTTCTCAAGAGCTTGTTACCGTGAACCTCACCCTCAGGGATTTACCCTCCAGTATCCAAAACTCTCCATCTTAGTGGTGCACTGCCACTCCCCCTCAGTCCTTCTCTCTATTATTGTGTTATCACCAGCATGACCCATCCATCTTATTCTACCTCCTTAACTCGCTGATGTACTCCAAGATTCTATTCCAGGGGTCGGTCCCTTACTCCAGTTCAACCCATTCCCCACTTGCACAACCAGGTCCCCAGGTAAGACCCTCAGCATCCCCACTTTTCTTCCCTTCTAAACACCCTCCTATATCAATGTTTTCTCCTCCCCCTCTCTTCTTGAAGTGTGGCCTCCCACCCGCATTCCCTGTGCATGACTCCAATCAGTATTACAGACACGTACAGTATCTTGTGTCATAATGGGGTGCCTTCATCCAGCTTATGGCCCAAATGCTCACCCCCTCCCCTACATCTATTGACCTGTACAAAAGGTATATTTAAAATTCACCTTACGTGAGCCCTCAGATCCCCACCACTTCCCTTTCAGCTTATCTGCCAAGGCCCCTTCCCCATCACCATGGCTTATTCCACCCTCTCTTATCTGTCTTCCATTATTTCCCTCATGTTACCCCACCCCCATTTCCCTACACCCCAACTTGCCTTCTAAATAAACTTTTTTGACAGTCTATCTACATATGGTGAGGCATACCACTCATGCATCACCCATGTTGTAATTCCGATGGCTATTCATCAAATTGTTTGGTGGATGGAGTCCAGGATTGCAGCTATGGGGCAACACAGCATGAAAAACCTAACACAAGCACAGCACACCGGCCTGCCGCTCCCCCCCCCCGGCTTACCTTCTGTGCCTCAAATTCAATGCTAGCCTCCAAGCTCTCCAGTTTTTCCACCGCACCTTCAGTTTTCATCTTTGGCTAGATCTCCCATCCAAGAGTGTTCATAGAGGGCTATCCGAAAGCCCCAGGGAGAAACCACTTGGTTGCCAGAACCTCCTTCTTCCTACCTTTTGGGGCCGAGCACATCTAAGGGATGACAGTCTGGAAGCCACATCTCAGTTCAACAGTAAAAATGTAAACAGTCAACTGTAGCGAAATTATGTTGTAACCACATTTACACAGTTCAATTGGCATTGCAGGCCTCACAGCCTAAGTTTGAAAAGAAAAAATGCTGGGAGTGTCTCTGCTTCATCCTACCTTCCGCTTGAGATCTTGCACAAACTCGCTGGCTTTCTCCTCTTTCCAGAAAGTGTATGTAGCACCTCATATTTTATTTTAAGCAATGCAGGATACAGCATGAAGTTTTCAATGTGGAGCTCTCACAATTGGGTGATCACATTATTTAATGCTCTCCTTTTCTTGAGTAGCCTATTGGAGTAATTCTAGGATATAAAGAGATGGGCACCCTCAAACTCCAGCTCTCCTTTCTTCTGATAAGCATTCAACACTGCCTGCCTGCCTGTCCTGGAAATTATGATAGTTAATTATGATTGGCCGTAGGGGTTGTCCTTTAGGAGGTCTTGGCATCACAGCTCAGTGTGCTCTTTCCAGCTTTTGCCTCCTTCCTTTCAGTTGCATGCCCAACAAAGCTGGAAGCTTCTTCACACAGATCTTCAGTATATCTTCTCCTTCCTTTCCCTCAGGTAATCCTCGTATTCAGAGGCTTAAACATCTATGATAATTCTCCTGGCAATCAAATAGTTCTTTAAACTCCTCCAGCTCCTTTTCAACTTTATTAACACGAGCTACTAGAGGGTTCACTGTGTCTTCCACTTTCGATATTCTCTCCTCAGTCTCCGTTATTCTGGTGTTTTGGGAGTGCACTTGATCAGCAATTTCTTGCAGGCGGCCATCCAGCCTTTGTTCCATCTTGTCTAGACAAGGTGTTAAGGCAGCTAACACCTATTCGGTTACTTTGCGGCCCAGCACTGCCATTTCTGCTGCTGATAAGGAGATTGGGCCCAGCTGCTCAGTCTGTGGCCCGTCGCCTTGCTTTTTAATATTTTTTGCCAACAGTTTAGATGCTTTCCCTCCACTTTGCACCAAATACTCATCCATTTTCTTTATATATGTGGTCACAACTAAAAAATAGTTTTTTTTTCCTCGGATGCTGCAGATATTTTGTAGATCTTTATCTCGAGTTCAGGAGCTGTAGAAAACCACATCCTCACTCTTTGCGGCTCATCAGCACCCCCCTCCATTAGCTCTTTGATAACCTTTTTCACCTCTTCGATGGTGAGGGGGCATCTAGGACATTCATTTGCTCCTCAGTGATACTCCTCAACTGAATTCCCCTGGAAAAGGCTTCCATATCTGCCGGCTTAGGCTGGCACTGGAAAGAGTAGAAGCCCTGACAGAATGTGTAAAAGGCCTGCTCAGTGTCTGAAACATTGGCTGACTCCCCCCCAACCCCTTTACATTTTTATAGACATATAAAGGCTGCTCACAACTTAACTTTTAGCTTTTTTTCATAAATATTTTATTACAGATTATTATAATTTTGAACATAATATAATACAGAAATAATCTTTGCCTTGTCATAAATTCATAGATACTTAAAAAACAAAAGTAGCAATAAGAGTCAAATACATATACCTTATATATAATCCAAAGAAGGAAATCCCTTCCCTTCCCTTCCACGGAGACATAATACTTTAATCAATCAATCAATCAATCAATCAAAATCTTTATTTATCCAGGTGAACATGATTGAGCAAGCTCATTTACAAGATGGACCTAGACTTTAATTTATATCAAGGTCATAGGTAGAAACATATTTCCTATTTCTTTCCACAGAGTAGAATCTGATAAGGCTTCACTTAATATATTTACATTTTTCTTTAGCCATAGTGCATTAGAAGACTTATTCTCACAGATGTTTCTACAGCCTTCTCTTTCTTAAAACTTTTGCTAGATCTTTTATTAGGTTTTTGCAAAATCCTGATTTTTCCCTGTCTCTTGAAAAACTTAAAAAGCTAAAAATGTAGGATTATTGACACATCGGTCCAGATATTCAAAGCAGAGTGCAGCGCACAAACCAAAAGCATGGGAATAGCATGGAGTAGCCATATTCAATGGACCGGGTAGCGCGTGCTAACCGCAGTAGAGCGGGGCAACCAGATAATGTATGCAAGGGGCAAAGGGGGGCTTGCATACAAGTGCAATGGGATATTCAAAGCTATAGCGCTGCGCTAGGACACATAGTGAGACACGTAGTGCGGCGCTTGCTACCACCTATAAAAGGCTTGTCTTAACCCAGGGCAAATCACCTGGGGGGGAGGCCACAACAGGAAGTGGGAATGAGTTCTGTACCAGTGGCAGTAATGCTGCCATTCATGGTAGAAGTAGTGAAGAAGGAGGAGAGGGAGCAGGCCAAACATGGGCCGCAAGGCAGGCCGAGGAGATGGTATGCTGCAAACAGGTGGTACCGGCCCAGGGTCTTCTTCGAGACCCTGCCAGATGAGCACATCACTGGCCGGTACAGGATGAACAGGGGAATGTTGAGGCAGCTATGTGAACTCCTGCATGAGCAGCTGTACCCCAGCACCAGAAGCAGCCATGCCATGACAGTAGAGGAGAAGGTGACAGCAGCGTTGTGCTTCCTAGCCACAGGGAAGTTCTGATGACCAACAGGGGACACCATTGGGATATCGCAGTCTGCAACCTCATGCCTCCTGACCCAGTTCCTACAGGCTTTCCTGCCACATGCCAGGGAGTTCATAGTGTTTCCCAGCACGGCAGCAGAGCGCAGAGAAACAGTGCAGCAATTCCATCGAGTTGCGCACCTACCAGCAGTACTTGGTGCTATTGATTGCACCCATGTCCCCATCTGTGCACCACCGGGTGATGGCAGTAATGTCTACATTAACAGGAAGGGGTACCACTCCATCAATTGCCAGGTGGTGTGCAATGTGACCCTGGCAGTGCCCACGACGCCTTCATCTGGCACCAGTCCCAGCTGTGTCAGGCATTTGAGGAGGGCAGAATACCTGGTGGGCACCTAGTCAGTGAGTAGCAGCTGACAAGGCACACACACCACAGCATGGATGAGGACAGGCATGGAAGGCCAGGGAAGGGGTGTGGGTGGGCAACACAGGGATGCATGACAGCAATGGACAGACAGCAGTACAACACTAACAGGTGCAAATCTCTTAGCAGGGGACAACGCCTATTCCCTGCGACCCTAGCTGCTGATACCGGTACCCTGGCCAGCCACATTGGCCAAAGAGCAGTATAACGAGGCACATGCCAGCACCAGAAACATCATAGAGCGGGTGTTTGGTATACTGAAGATGCGCTTCCAATGCCTAGACACATCAGGCAGTGCCCCACAGTATAGGTCTCAGAAGGTATGCCGTATCTTCCTAGCCTGTTGTATGTTGCACAACATGGTGATGAATCGTGGGATACAGGCACCTGAACCTGAGGAACAGGCTGACAGTGACCCAGAGCCAGCAGTCAGGAGGATAATGGAGCAACTCGAGAGGAGGGATCCTCGCGTGGCCCACCATAGAGCACAGGACCAACATCATCAGGACACTGTCACAGGCCAGAGGGTGAGTACAGACTGCACAGCAACATGAAGCAGTACAATGGTGAATGTTTTAATGTGAACAAACAACCACAACAGTGACAACAACAATCACAGCAGGAGCACAACAAAGTAGAACAGAATGCATGTGAGTATGTGTAGTGTGTGCAGGTCACATGGAAGGTGGACACACAGCCAATGGTACGATGGGATGGGCGATGCCTGATGTGTGGTGGCAGTGTGAGGAGGGTCACCATGGCCATGCAAGTGAGGCGGTGCATGTGAAGGAGTGTGGGGGTGTGCGTGTCAGCGTGTGTGCATGTGTGTATAAGGGTGTGGGCGTGCCAATGTGCACACGGGGTGGCGGCCATGCACAGGTGCAGGCTGGTCATGCCCATCACCGGCGACTACCACCACACACACATCATGAACCATGAGAGTGGGTCACAGAACCAGGGGTGCTCTGTGCTGAGGACACATTGGGGGAGGACCATGGTGAGGCAGGCAGGGCAGACCGCCTGTGCCCCTGTCAACCAGCGGAACCCGACAGGGCAGATGGATGGCCACGGTGGCACTGGGTGCCTGCAGATGTGCCTGATGCATTTGTGCTGGAGCCAGTGTCAGCTCTGTGGTCACAGGTGGCCCACCTGTGGGCTCCTGTGCCATGGTCACCCTGACCTCCTTGCACACCCTGGTGACCCCCATGCACCCCATGCAGCACAGTGGTGTGGTCGACCACTGCAGCCGTGAGCCCGGTGAAGCCACAGTCCAGCACAGCAACCATATGATCCACCCTGTCCTCGGCCCACTGTTATGCATGGGCAAAGCCCAGGGACACAGACTCATGCATCAGCGATAGCTCATGTCTGCACTCCCTCCGCAGGCCATGCAGATCCATCCAAGCCTCCTGCTGGGACGTCAGTGCAGCCTGAAGCAGTGGGCGGGCCCCCCAAGAATCCTGCTCCGGGGCACATCCCCCTCTATGATGGCTGGTACCGGTGTCTGCCGCTCAACAGGGTTGGGACACCGGTGCATGGGCGGCATGTCCTGCCGCTGCAGTCCACTGGTGGTGTGCTGTGGTCCTGGAGAGCTCTTCCCCACAACCCATGGGGGACACCGCATGCCCAGCAGTGCACACTCATCCCCCACATGGCCCACCACCAGCTGCATGACTGCACCCATGCTAGCAAGGCAAACCACCCCCTGGTGCCTGTGCCGCAGCCTGCACCCAGCCCCACCCCTGTACCCCCCTCCACAGGCCCATCCATGGGCAGGAGGTACAAACCCTCTGACATATCCATTTTAATGTCACTCATCACTGTCAGGAGTATCACCTGCCCACTACCCAGATCCTCAACCTGGGCATCCTCCAAGATGGCACTGTAGTCCAGTTCCCCGCCTGCAGTAGGGCCCCCCTTCCCCGTCAGCTGTAACTCCTCTCCAAGGGAGTGCCACACATGGTGTGGCCCTGGGTGTCCTCATCCGCCAGCCAGGCCAGATGTTGATGGCAGGTTATACTCCTCCTCCTCCTCCTCCTCCTCCTCTCCCACCGGTCCCAAGGCAGCCATCTCAGCATGGTCCTGGTTGACTGCTGGCCCTGCATACACCACTGTGGAGGAAAACAAGACAGGGTCAGTCACCCAGACATGCACAGTGTGCCCTACCACCACCACCACCACCGCCACCCAAACATGCACACCCTAGGACGCATGCCACCTGCTGTAGACATGCACACCCCACACACCATCCCTACGGCAATATTCTGTGGCCACATGCACCCAACCACCCCACAGTGCACATGCATACCCATCCCTTGTGCATAGTGTGCACAGCAGTGCAGCCCCACAGTGCACCCTAGGCTCGGCGCCAACACCAACACCCTGTACCTGTGCCGCCACACCATGCAGTGTACACACTTGTAGATACAGACCTGTCCTGGGCAGTGTGAGAGGTGTCTCACACCCACCACCCGGTACACGAGTGATGGCCATCAAGTGCAGTGTGGATGCCACCATGGCCAGGAGTGGGTCGTCCTCCCACTGCTGTGCTGTTTGGGCCACCACCGGTACTCATCCTGTCACATAGCCACTGTGCCTTCTCCTCCTTTTCCCGGTGCAGCAGGACATTCCAGCACTTGTGCACTGCTTCAGTTGTCCTGCCAAGGCCGCTGACTGCGTTCAGCCCTGCAGTGATCTCTTCCCATGCCTGGTGCACCACCACATCTGTGGCCCTGTGGTGCCACAGCACCTGCTCCATCTCCTTAACACCATGCACCATGGTCACCAGTTCCTCCTGGGAGAAGCGATGGGCACGGATCCATTCGGGCCATGCCACACTACCTATGGGAGAGATGGAAAGCAACATGTGTCACCAGCTGTGGTATGCCTGTGGTGCATCGCACATGTGCCACACAGTGTGCATGCCACCACCTAGAGTGGCACAGGTTGCATGGATTTGGCACTGGCCAGTATGTGCATGTATGGTGCGCACACAGCCACAGTGTGCTGCGGCCACCCCTGTGTGCACTGTGCCACTGCATGGCTGTCAGTGTCTGGATGGCACACACTGGGCCCACAAGAGCACCACCATTGCCCATAGCTGACATGTGTACCACAGGATGGGGCCACCCCAACGGCCACCACCTGGCACTGTACTGTGCCCCCGAGGGGACATGAGCACTGCACACAGGGCGAGGACATGGAGAATGGCACACATGCAATGGCAGGCTACCAGGCACAGGCCACATGGTGCTGTCAGCAACACACTGCTGGAACCCTGTGACCCCTGGCCCGTAGCTGTGTACCACCATCGGAGTGTTTGTGACCCTCCACGTCCCACATCCAGGGCGACAACTGAGGTGCCATGGACCCCATGGCAGTAAGCCACTGTTGCAGTGCACACCCACTTTTGGACATTGGGTGTTTGTCACTTTAAATATAATTAGTGTTTAAGACACTAACTAGTGTAACTCCTCAGACACCCCCCTGAGGAAGACCATGTGTTAGGGTCATAGCGCTGGGGGGAGGCTGTTTGTTCAGGCAGTCAGACACGGAAATAAAAGAAAATCATTTTCTTGAATCTTTTTTTTTATTTCTTTTTATTTGACAGAGGTGACAGATAATAAATATTACAGTCACTGTCATATAAAAAAGTTTCACAAAGCATTTACAAATACAGCTTATCTGTGTTCCTTATAACTGACAGATCATTTTTGTTTTTTCCCTTTTATAGGCAATTCTTTTACAAAATGACTGAAGTTTAACTTTATAGACATATATAACCCCCATACATTTGTTGGGAATTAAGTTTCCCAGAGACCATGGATTATTCTATCAGCAGTGAAGGTTGCAGCCCCGACCCTCGCCAGACCTCATCTCCCCGGGATCCACTGAGATTAAGGCAAAGAGATGCTCAGGGAACAAAATCCAGATCACACCCAGATAGATACATCACCCATGGTCTCCATAATAACTCAAACATGGATTGTCTGTTATGAAGTGTAGCCATAAGGGACTCCATATAATAGATATCAGATACCAACCCCCTCCAGTCCTTGATGGTGGGGATTACAGAAGACCTCCAACGTCTTGTTACTGCCTTTTTGGCTGCTAAGATATAAATGGGTAGAAGGGTTTGATACCAAGATTGGGTATGGGGGGGAAACATAGACAACAAAACCATTTCAACAGTAAGTTTGGTCACCTCTCCTAGGCAATCTGAGATTTCTTGCTGTATGGTGCACCAATATGGCATTAATTGAGGGCATGACCAAAAAACATGGCTCAGATTGGCGAAGTCACATGAGCAACTCTGCCAGCATTTCCTGAAAGAAGAAGGGAGGTATTTAGTTAAAATAGCCAGAGAGCAAAAAAAATGACTGCAGCATTTCCATGCAAAGTCATGCCATTTGGTAGAATGTGTGACTCTGCCTGTCTGGGGGGATGCTCAGAGCCACTCCTGTTCAGAAATATCTATATCTAGGTCTCTGCACCAGCTATTCAGAATCTAAACTGATGAATCCCCCATCCCCTCCCTAAGAATTTTATATAGGTATCTGACCTGGTGGAGCCACAAGTTACCATTGATATTATCCTCAAGGTATTTCCAGGCCATTGGTATAGGGTCCGGTAGTTTGTAAATTACATCTCGTTGTCATAGTAGATAGTTTCTGATCTGAGTATATCTAAAACAGTCATTGTCAGCTAGGCCATAATTTGTTTTAAGAGTTCAAAATGGAATGATGCCTGAGGGGGAAAGGAATTGCTTGAAAAATTGGAGTCCAGTCCTCCTCCATTGTAAAAAGGTATGGTCAAGAGTTGCCAGGAGAAATTGGTCATCTTCCAAAATGTGTGTGTAGAAGAAAAAGAGTTCTCTGAAGCCCTTGTGTAATTGTAATTTATACCATAATTTTAAAATCTGAGCGGTAAAGGGAGTAAAATCCTGTAGGGGAGGCACCTTGGCTGCCGAAGCCAGAGTTACCTTGGTAATATCGTATAGGTTGTTTATGGCAAATTCCAGATCTTTCCAAGGTGCCTGGTATGTTGGAGATAACCATACCTCTCAACCTCCTACCTCATTAATCAGGGACAAGGCTTAAAAAAATCAGGAACAAAGGACTAAAATCAGGGACACTTCTTCAAAATTGGAGACTTCCACTCAGGAAGCTGGTAGAATAAAGAGCTTAGTGTAAAATGCATTTTCTAAATAGGAACAAGTCTGTAACTTTAATGTTTGACATTAGTTTTGCTTATAACCCCCACTGTTTGGTCACAGAAACAATTTTTAGGAGGGACAGAGTAAAATTTTGAGGCAAAATCAGGGACGTCCCTGAAAATCAGGGACAGTTGAGAGGTATGGAGATAACCACAAGGACAATATTTTAAAAAGAGCTGCTAAGGCATAGAATTTCAAATTTGGAAGTTTAGCTCCCTCCAGGAAGAGCGGGAGTTGTAAAAGAGACATCCTGAATCTCGGTATCTGTCCATTCCAGATGAAGTTCAATATGAGTTTGTCCCAAGACTTAAAATAAAATTTGGAAGGAAAGGTAGGGATATTTTTAAATAAATACAGTAGTTTTAAGAGAACTATCATGCGAAGTGTCTCAATTCTTTGTAAAAATTCAATGGTAACTTGGACCAACAAGAAAGATTGGTTCAGATCTGAATTGATAAGGGTTCAAAGTTTAGCAGCTCCAAGTTATCCAAGTCTCTTGGGATAAAGATTCCTAGGTATTTAAATTTGGTCTTAGACCATTTTATAGGGTATTTATTTTTGAGAGCTGGGGATGGAGTAAAAAATAATGGGAGTAGATCTGTTTTGGCTACATTTAACTGAATGCCCGATACAACTTTAAAATGCTCCAGGTTCTCCCACAATGCGGGGAGAGAGGTGTCCAAGGAGAGGGTCATCACCAGAATGTCATCGGCGAACAAAGCCACCTTGTGTTCTTCCTGACCCACAGGGACCCCTATATCCGAGTGTTCCTCCATATTGTCTCGGCCAGGGGATCAATATATAAAGCAAAAAGTAATGGGGATAAAGGGCATCCCTGTTTCGAGCCCCTTTGTATATGTGTTGTTTGAGATAGAGATCCATTAACCTGAATATAAGCCTTTGAGTGGGCATATATATTTTTCAAGCAGGTGAGAAAAGAGTCTGGGAAGGAGAATCTAGACAGGGAAGCCCATAAGTACTCCCAACTCACCCTATCAAATGCTTTGTCGTCGTCTAAACTAATGATGATGGAAGGGAATTTTCTCACATGGATATGCTCTAAGAGTAATAGGAGGTGACATAAATTATCTGAAGTACTTCTCTGTTTTATAAATCCTGATTGGTTATGATGAATTATCTGGAGGAGTATAGGTTCTATCCATTTGGCCCATATGGCCATGCAAATTTAGTAGTCCACATTCAAAATTAAGATTGGGCAATAAGATGATGGAAGAGTAGGGTCTTTCTCAGGCTTAAGTAAGGGGGAAAGAACAGCATAGCTCCAGGATGGTGGGGGTGATTCTCCCTCCACCACTGCATGGCTTGCCAGTAAAAAACTGGGGAGTACCTGAGGAATAAAAGTTTTGTACCACTCTGGAGCAAAACCATCTGGGCCTGGACATTTCAAGGGTTTTACATTTTTTACCTGGTAGAGTATCTCTTCAGGAATAATGGAATGTTCCAATAGTTCCCTTTGAAGGTCAGTTAATTTGGGTAAATGAAGTTTATCTAAAAATCCAGATATTGCCTCATCCTGATGCTGAGGGGGGTGGAGGGCTATGTATAGGGCCTCATAAAATTGTACAAAGGCTTGCCTAATTTGGTCTTCTTTGTATGTGCTTGTGCCAGAAGTGGTAGTTTTTAATTTTAAAATGGTAGAGGCCCATTCATTGGCTCTTAATTTCCGAGCCAGGACCCAGGCTCCTCTTGCTTCCCCTTCATAGTTGTAGTGCCTTAGACAGTTCAAGTTCTGGAGGGTTCTATAGTCTAATATGTTTTGTATATCTTGCTTTAAAAATCTAATCTGGCTAGTCTAATATGTTTTGTATATCTTGCTTTAAAAATCTAATCTGGCATTGAAGGGCCGAATCACCCTCTCTATACAACATTTGGTATGAGGCTAGGAGATCTGTTAAATAATTGAGTCTAGCATTCACTTCTTTTTGTTTACGGGATGAGTACTCCAATATCTCTCCCCATAGTACCACTTTTAAAGCATCCCATTGGATTGGGTAGGAAACTTCAGGAGCGGAATTATCCTGAATTGCCTGTGGAATGTGTTTCCTGAAATGATCTAGGAATTTTTGAGCCCGCAGGAGGGAAGTATTAAACCTCCAGGACTTGAGTTACTTTTGTTTACCCAAATCAATCTTAAGAATTAGTGGATTATGGTCCAATGGAACCCTTGGTTCAATTAAAATGTCTTGCACCAAAGTAAGGTGCTCTCCTGTAACAAAAGGATAGTCTAGGCATGAGTACGTGTTATGCCTCCCAGTAAAAAAAGTATATCCTGGAGTGGATGGAAAAATTTTCCTCCAAGTATCTTCTATGACCAAAAAAGATAAATTCCCTTTTAAATATTTGGCTGCTTTAGAAAACCTATTCAGTTTAGGATTAGAGGAATCAAGGTTGGGGTGGAAAGCGATATTAAAATCCCCGCCCATTATCAAGATTCCACTAAGTCTCTCCATCACCCTTTGTAAAAATGTCCATATGATAGGGAGCGAGGTCTGAGGGGGAAGATAGGTGTTAACTAGGGTTACTGTCTTGGAGTATAGTGTTCCTGTGAGAATCAGATATCTACCCTGTGGATCCAAATAGGTATCCTGAATTTCTAGTGGGTTAGATGCTGGAATTAAAATTGCTGTTCCCCTTTTATGTCCTCTTGGGTGAGAGGATGCTAGAACTCAATAGCAACCTCCCCAATGCAGCTTTAAGTGTTCTGCAGATGAGAGATGGGATTCCTGCAAAAAACATAAATCTGCTTTCTGTTTTCACAAATGTTACATAATTTTATATCATTTAATAGGGGAAAGCAAGCCCTTCACATTCTGAGAGAAAATTTCTACCAGTACTTGAACCATGATCCCAAGGAGAAAATGCTAAAAGTGTGTGCCTGGAGAAATGCTGGGCACCTAAAGGGCATAAACACACATAGGAAGTTATGTTCCAGGCATCCCACCCCATATCTGGGGGTCCAATTGGACCAATTCCAGTGTACCTGGATTGAGTAACATACATATACTCTATAGTCCTCCAGTCACCAGCGCATCCAGCCAAGGAGAGGGCAATTTGACTCTTACCAAGAATCATGTCACCATCCATTTTAAAACTGAACAGAAAAACAAAAGTTAACAGTCCTAACCATAACCATAAACTGAGGTTAATAACTAGTCTCCAATGGGAGAAAACTATGTACACTCATTCTCCAGTGTTGAGGGAGATATAATCATCTCTGACCCAGGTCCCAGGATAGAAGGAATCCCTTTTTCCTAGGAAAGTGGGGCATGACCCCTCAAAGGTGGATCCAGGCCCACTTGAGAGGGAACACCCTCTCTGGGAACAGTCTCGCCTAAGGAGCTGATCTTGTGGTGGTAGGAACATGAACACTGTATGGTGTTCAAGACATAGGGTAACCCATATAGATTGAGGGGGAGCCCCTCTGCCACCTTTCAATATATTTAGTTCCCCTCAGGGGTATAAAAGTAAAGACAGATATACATTTTTTGAAGCAAGAGTAAAAATAAAGATCTTCTGTTGTTCTAGCCAGAGGACCAATTATACTCGAGGAGGCACATAAGGTACCTTACTTCATTTAACCTCTCTCTTCATTCACCTCATTGATTCTGACTTGTATAATATGAAGGGATAACCTCCCTCTGTTTTCTGGGAATTATCATAAGGTGCCTCCAGGATGTCTAGTTGGTAGCCCTCCTTCTAGAGCTGAACATCCAAAAATGCAAGCAGAGTGGGGTCTGGGGTGTGAGGCCATATGTTCTGTTTAAGAGCCACCCCCCATGATCGAGGATGGCATCCCTAGACATTGGTAGGGTGAGTCTCCACCCCTAGCAGAGACAGGTCTGATAAACCTCGAGTACCACCACATGCAACAGATGTTGCACCCTGGCAATTCGGGTGTTGTGAGGGGTGGTAAAACAACTATGACCCAGCTCTGAAGTCCAGGTTCCTCTCCCTCCCTTCATATGTAAACAGGAAGGATATTCATTTGTGTCCAATGCAAGGGAGCGATATGGTGCAACTCCCAATCACAACTCGTGTCCCTTCAGATACATTCAAATTGCTGACTGAAAAGATGCATCGAGTACTTTTAAGTTCAAGTCTACTTGCCACTCACTGCCATGTATTAGCCAAATAGTACCCTCTCCAAATAATGTTCAGACAGCTTTGAAGAGAAGGGAGAGAACGATTTGCATGCCTGTGATCCTGGAGGAGGGGGGGAGAGGAGAGACCAAATCAGGTTGCACCACACAGAGCAAAGGGAGAGCAAAGAGCTCCACGGGCCCCACCCAAGTGCCAAATATTTAGTAGAGGCAGTTATTATAATAATATTGTGGTAATGAGGCCATTAGTAAAGCAATGGGTCACCCTCAACCCCCAATCTCATAAGTGTGGCCGATCCCCACCCCCCCCACCTCACAGCCCAGCCAGTACCTTCATGGTGGGTTTGTGAACTCAAGCAGCCTGCAGTGTCAGATTCCTAAGAAAGAGTGCTCTGTCCAGAAGTCTCTGCAGTTGCTGGTCACCAATTTCTACGCAAGACTTTTCCTAGGAAGCAGGCCTTGGAAGAGTCACCAGATCTCTCTTAGCTTGTTTGGGCATTGTTGGATAGTATCCCTCACTGGAGCAGGTCCGCCCGAGCCTCTGATGCTGTATTGTAGGTAATGGAGCCATTAGGAAATTGGACAATTAACTTTGCTGGGTAGGGTGTCCAAAATCTTAAGTTTTTGGCTTGTAAGAGGAGAAATAGGGAGGAGTACTCTCTTCTTAAGCGTTGAGTAGCAGGAGCATAATCGTTGTCAAATATAATTCATTGATCCCCCAACATCACTTTTTGTTTATGCCAAGCTTTTATAAGTAGCTTTTCTTTTTGGTAGAAGCTGGTAAATCGCATAAAAACGATCTGGGTCTGGCCTCAGGTTTTGAGGGGTGGGGGCCCAGCACTCTGTGGGCCTCTCAATGTCTATCTGGTAGTCCGGGCCCAAATCCAGGGCCAAATGTAGTAGGTAGTCTGCATATGCTACAGGATCATTCCCCTTCTCTCCCTCTGGAATCCCATAAACCCTTATGTTTTTTCATCATCCTCGATTCTCCATGTCCTCTTGCCACATGGAAATGTGATGTTGCTCGTCGGCCAAAACTTGGACCGCTCATTCTAAAATAGCAATTTTATTTGAGCTGTCTGAGATCCGGGCATCCACCTCTGCTTCCCTCGATTGCAAATCCCCCAGATCGGTGTGGATCTCCTTCAGAGCATCCCTCATCTCTGTTCAGAACTCCGAGATGGCAGAAAGAATTGCCTCTGACTGTAAGTTCTCCTGCATTGGCTTTTTTTCCCTCTTTTCCCCCATTTGTTGTCCAATTGAGGAGCAGAGCGAGAAGATGCCTCTGTGTCTAGCAGGCCATTGTCCTCCACCTCTGGTAGATCTTGAAAGGGCTGGTAGCAGTTTCTGTCTTGCCATGCCATGCCCTGAGGGGATAGGATGTTGTCTGATTTCTCTCCCGGTGTAATATTTTATCAAACTGCTATTTTTAATGAAAGCTTGGTCATTGTAGTAAGAGAGAAGTGTTTATTTTAATGGTGGTGGGGTAGGAGCTCATTCCCCTGCATGCTTACTCTGCCATTTCTCCACTGGAAGTCCAATTGTCCTGAAGTTTTGAAGTTTTTGAGTGATTACTTCTTTATTGTTTTAATCCAGTTGAACTGGCAGCAGTTGGTAAGCAGCGCCTGCTAAGTCCTGTGCGTACTGGAGTTTGTTATTCTAAAAATTCACTTAATACATCTTGTGGTAGTTTCTCATGAAGAATGGCTTCTCTAACATTATAAAACCATTTCTTTTTGGAACGGCATTGATGGTTGGAGCATTCCACTGATTTAATGTAAGTCTTATGGTGGCCATAATTCCTAAACAAAGTATTTTATGTTGACTTTTGTCCAACCATAGCTGTTCAATATTGTTCAATATCATTGTTGAAAATTGATTGGGAATTTGTCAGTTCAATAGTTTGTTTAATAACCTTGTGGTTTGTTCCTACCAACTTGTAAGTTTTGGACACCCCCATATACAATGAGTTAAATTTCCCAACTGGCCAAATAAATGTCAACAATCTTGGCATGACAAGACAAATTTTACTTATATAGCACCCTATCCAGGGGCTCAGAGTGCTTAACACAGATAATAATAAAAATAAAAATGCAATAAGACATCCCAAAAATAAATTCTTCAAAGAAGATTAAAAACCTTTTCAAATAAACACATTTTAAAAGAGGCTTTAAAGGCCTCCACTGTGCTAACAGCCTTAATGTATGGTGGAAGAGAATTCCACAGGAGCGGTGCAGCCACCCCAAAGGCCCTATCTCCTGATCTTTTTAAGTGGGAGGATAGTGTGGTAAGATAATGCCATACTTTATTGTTTTGGTCATGTTTAATATAATTTTATGTATATAATGCATCAGAGATGCACATGGTGGCCAATGTTAGTTCATAGATTCATAGGTAGGATTCAAGTTCAGTGAGCCGAGGTCCTTTAGTCAACTTGCCACCCAAATCATGGGTGGAACTTATATTTTTCTTTTCCCATGTTACTATCAAGATTATACTTAAATACTTTCATGTTTGAACTGTCAGTGATTTCTTTAGGTAATTCATTCCAGATGGTAACAACTCTTTGTGTGTAACATCTACTTCTCTTTACTGTTCTGTTATTTTCCACGAGTAACTGCTGATTGTTAATACCTATATTACTGTGTATGCCAATAGTTTCCATCATGTATTTGTCTTTCATAGTTTTAAATACAGGGCAAAGATCCCCCTTATTCTTCTACAGTCAATAGAATATAATTTGAGTGCATGGAGCCTTTCACTATATACCATATTCTTAGTTAGTTTGATTTTTTTAGTCATTCTTCTCTGGACCTTTTCAACCATTTTTTGAGTTCTTTTATGTTGTGGCACACAAAACTATACACAATACTCCAGATGGGGAGGCACCAAGGCAGTATATAATGGTACAATTACTCTGCTATCCTTACTCTTGATATTTCCCAGAATACAACCCAGGATTTTCTGGTACTTCCTAGTAGTCTTGATAGTGTGTCTATCAAAGTTGAGACTGTTAGTTATGAGTACTTCCAAATCTTTTTCTTCACTAAGAGTTTTTAGTAGAGTATTATTTATTTTATATGGATAAATTATGTTATTTTTTTCCCCATGTGCATTACCTTGCATTTATCAATGTTACATTTAATTTTGTTGTTGGTGGCCCATTGTTCAATTTTATTTAAGTTTTGTTGTATACCCACTGCATCTTTAATTGTTTTAACTAACCCACCAAGTTTGCAGTCATCAGCGTACTTTCCTGTCCACACATTTCTAGAGATTTTGAGTGTTGAAATCACAATATTAAATAGTGTAGGTCCCAATACAGATCCCTGCGGCACTCCACTTGTCACTAGACCCCGATCAGACAAGTGTCTTTTGACAGTTACACATTGGATTCTGTTCTACAACCATGATTCTATCCATTTAATTATATTGGTGTGTAAGTTGATCTTAATAAGTTCTTCTACCAAAACGGCATGAGATACCTTATCGAAGGCCTTGGAGTAATCAAGAAAATTTACATTCACAGGTATATTTTGTCCAGGGCTGCACTAACAGACTCAAAGAAGATAATCAGGTTCGATAGACATGCTCGCCCTACTGTAAAACCATTTTGTGTTAAACCTATATTTCCGGTAATTTGCAAATGTCTCAGTATGCATTTCTGCAGATGTTTCTCCATAATTTTTCCAACAACAGATGTGAGACTAATTGGTCTGTCGTTACTAACATCTGCCCTATTTTCACTTTTGAAAATAGGTGTTAGTACTGCAGTTTTCCATTCCTCTAATGTTATCCCCTCCCTAACTGAAGTGTTGAACATATGGGTTAATGGGCCAGCTAGTTGATGGATAAGATTTTTCAAAAAAGCGGGTAATATTCCATCCAGTCCAGGAGAACAGTTCATTTTTAAGTTATTTATAATATCAGTGGTTTCCTTAGCTGTAAACACTGGACAGTTTAATGGTTCTAGTTGAATTTGTTTATGTTTGATATTTTTTGGATCATAAACACTAAGAAAATAATTATTTAACCTCAATGCTATTTTTGTTTTGTCTGATATCCCCTTGTTTGTTTCAATGGGCCCTACTGTAGGTTGTTTCCCTTTTAATGATCCCACATAACTATAACATTTTTTCTTATTGTCTTTCACTTTAGTTACAAGTCTTAATTCTATATCTCTTTTTGCCTCTCTGATACATGTTTTGATTAATTTTGCTGTTAGTTTGAATCTCTGCCAATTATCAGGTGTTTGATTTTTTTGTATGTCTTATAATGTTTTTTTCCTTTTCTTCACTAATTTGGCTATTTTGTGTGTCCACCAAGGTGGGACCCTAGAGGCATTAAGATACTTTTTTAGTCGGTACCCATGTCTTTATACAATATGACAAGTGTTTATTAATTATATCCCAAGTATCTTTTACATTTTTTCACTTTTAGTTCAATCTCCCAGTTCCAGTTGTTTAAGTAAGTTTTCATGTTATTGTAGTCTGCCTTTTGGTAACTGAATAATATAGTCTTACCTTTGGCAATATTATGAGTAATCATATATTTGAAATAGACTATATTGTGGTCAATATTGGCCAAGGGAGGGAGTATTTTTATATTTTTAATTAAAGTGGGATTGTTTGAAAAGACAAGATTGAGTATATTTTTACCTTTAGTATGTTCATTAATTAATTGTTCCAAGTTGTGTGATGCCATGATGCCTATTAGTTGATTTTCCACAGAGTTTGTACCTTTGTTGTCTTTCCACTGTATTTTGGGGAAGTTGAAGTCTCCCATGATTATTTGTTCCCCAGTTATATTTCTTCTTTCAATTTCAGTCAATAATGCAATGTTTTGTGTCAGTTGAATGGGATCATGGGTACAAAGAAAAGCCATTGGCCCTAGAATGATGTTGTAACTCTTGTTACTGGGCAGAGAATCTGTCAGCTGCTAGGCAGGGACTAGAGTTAGTTACATCATTTAAAAAAGGAGACAAAAGAATAATTAAGCAGAGCTGGAAGCCGGCACATTCATTTGTGTTTGAATGACCCTCATCATCCAGTGGGGCCTTTCAGTCTGGGATTCTATTGTCTCTGCAAGTCTACACTGAGCTAATCTCATTACCACAAAATGGGCTACCGTTTAAGTAAATATCTATACTGAGTGTAGCTTGTTTATATCCATTTCAAAGAGAGGGAAGGCTGGAGGGTTTTCCTAAGGTTCCAGTTTAAACTAGCTGATCTCTGAGTTTTATTTTCTCTCATGTTCAGAAATGCATATTTGTTGTTTTGTAATAAAATACTAAAAACTGATTGGTTTTGTAGCCATAGAATGGAATGCTAGCCAATTGCAAGGCAAGCCACTATCCACTGGACCTGCTCTTTGAGAAATCCCATAAAATATGGGAGAAAGACTGTATCTGAGCCTTTAGACTTTTTTTTTCATTTGGGACCCTGCCTCTCTGCTTAGGAGAGCAGAGACAATTTCTGTTCAAGACATTTCTCCTGGACCACCAGAGCTAATACTTCAACTACTTCTTCTAAGGACACTTTGTACTTCAAAATTCAGCAACTAAAGACTCAAGGTAGAACTTTAATCTCAGAGTTTTTAAGTGTAGATTTTTTATGTGTAATTTCCATTTTATTTTCGGTATCCTGTAACCAGTGTCTAAAATTATTTGTCTTTATGTTATTTACTGCATTTATTAATTAGTAAAGTTTTTGGCTTACATTTAAGATAATTCTGCCAGTGTTGTTTGTGTGGGTTGCCTTGGGATGGTTGTTCAAACTATACTACACCTATGTGACTGTCTTAAGGTCAAACACTACCAGAGTGGAGTACCACTAGGGACTTCATGACAAAAGGAGGAGAGGAAATATGAAGGGTCTCAGGAGGGGTGTGGAGAGGTTTCCAGATGTGGTGTGGCATCTGACTCAGAATGACACCAGTTGTAACTAAACCAGATACCTCTATCACAAAATATTTTGGAGGTTTATAGGTCAGGAAGCATGAGCAGTCCAGGAGAAGTTGTAGAAAAACCACAAATGGTGATTTATTGTACACAAAACAAAAACAAACTAATTGGAAAACATCAGCATCTCTCATCTAGTCTCTCCAAATCAATCTGTCCAGCAGGAAATAAAGCAGCCTGTTCTCTGCTGAAAATCTCTCTCCCTCTCCTCTCTGGCTGCAGGTGAGTCTCCACCCAGACACAAACTCAGATACACACTAAGACACAGATTGAGACAGGCTCTTGTAGCTGCTGGTTTCCAGGTGTATGATTGTGACCCATCTTGTTGCTAGACCTAACACTGTGATGCATCTTATAGGTGGCTAGACCATTGTGACTGATTACATCAGTCTGATGTCACACTCTGTCATAGTTGCCTGTCTCAGCCATCATTTCACTATCTCTATGTTACGTATCAGGGAACCCAACAAGTAAGAAATTAGGAAATTAGGAATTAGTACAGTAGTAGTAATGACTGCACAGTCTAATAGAGAGTTAGAAAATATAGAGATAGTAATAGGATCCTTGCATCTGGTTTTCTCCTATATAACACACATGGGGCAGGGCCTAATATAAGCCCTGTCACAGGGGGTTTGAACCAAGCTCTGCATTTCTGGGGAAAGACACATAATAAGGTTTATAGGTCCCCTGAAGCCTATACATGCCTGTGGCTGTCTGGTTCATGGTGCAGTGGCCAAGAGGGTTCTATCCCAGCAACACAGACTCGAGACTGTATTTGTAACCCCTCACACAGAGAGAGGGTGCCCTGGGATTCTCTAGCATATGTTCAGTTGTGAAACAGCGAGCATGCTAAAAGGACAGAGAAAGGGTATCCCTGACCCCCATCACAAGAGGGATTTGCTGTGATGTAGAAAAATCCCGCCCCACTGTAGTGGACTTATGACAGATGGTACAAGTAATAAGACAGCCTTGGCAGAGCATAGGGGGTGGATAGAAGAGTACAGAATCAGGATCTCTTTTAGGTAGACAGATTCCAGACCATGTAGGGCCTTGTATGTTAACAAGCCTATCTTGAAGGTGATGCACACACTTACAGGCCGCCAGTGCAGACAGCAGAGAACAGTAGTGACATGGGCCCTGTCTCAGTGCTGTGCCATGGACAAAAACCCAACTGGAGAGGTTCATAGATGAATAAAGTCTCCAGGCACTCAACCAGCTGGTCAACCGCCACCTTCTCAATAAGCTTGCCCAAAAAGGGAAGATTAAAGACAGGCCTATAGTTTGCAAGAACATCAGGGTCAATAGATGTTTTTTAAGGAGTGGTCACTATAGCCTCTTTCAGAGATGCAGGAAAAAACCCTCCGTTAATGACCCATTGACGATCTCCACAAACACTGGACCCAAGAAATACAAGCAGCTGATGACAAGCCATGTCAGACCCAGGTCCAGGGCACATGTTTTGGATGCATGCTAGTGAGCACCTGTAGAACCTCATCTGCCAACACTGGATGAAACTCAGTTCAACTCAGCAGATGATCTTCACTAGCAGATTGGATACCCCAATAAAAACAGGACCAGAGGAGGTGATACATGCCCTGATAGAGTCATCTTGTCAGCAAAATACTACCCAAACTGCTCGCACATTTCTACAGAAAACACTGTTCCAGACTGAAGACAGGAGGGATTTAACCAACTGTTGACAGTGTGGAACAGTGCAGCTGGACGGTTTCTTGCCACAGCAATCGATTGTGACAAAGATTTGGTCCTCTTAAGATCAATTGCCTGCTGATACTCTGAATAATGGAGCCTCAGTGCAAACCTACCTGTCCTCCTCAGAGCATGACCACCTCCAAGAATGCTCTAACCTATGCCCCTTAGTTTTCAAGCAGAGCAACTCAGCACAATACCATGGTGAATGATGCCAGGAGGTCAAGGGGCGAATGCAATAAGGTGAAATCAGGTCCAGCACCTCAGTCAAAACTGTATTATAAGCCTCAACCCCAGCTTCTGAACCCTGAGCAGAGGCTAGCATCAGGCTCGAGACAACCAATGACTCCTGGAGTTGGAGAGGCTCCCATTTCTTTTTCAGATGACACCAGATTGACTACCATTGTTGGAAAATTTACCCAATATCTGTAGTATATAGTAGGCCCTATCTATTTTTTTCATTTAAATTGCTTTATTCTTAGCATGTAGATAATCTTGACTTATTTCAGACCTTAAATTATTTCATTGTTGTGAAGTATAAGCTACATTAGTTTCATAGGCACACCCACTAGTGTGAATCAATGGTGAAAGTAAAAGAACCCAAGTCATTCTTTGCAAAGCGTAGGTGCAATTGTTCTGTCTGTGTGTAGATGTTGATGTGTGATATGGCTGCCACTACACATTCAGTCACTTCATTACCAGTCTAGCATTGCTTGTATTGCACTTTGGGATACACTGTGTATGAAAAGCACTATATAAATACTGATTCTTCTTCTTCTTCTTCTTTTCCATGGGTCTTTTTTCTTATCTATAAGCTTGTCATACAGTCTTAGCCACAATTTCTTTATCCCCAAATTTATAATTTCTTCCTGGTTTCTAGTCTCTTTTTTCAGGTTTATATTAGTTTTTAAATTAAGTTTTTTAAGTAATAGTTGAAATTTGTTTTAAGAGTTAGTTCAAAATGCTTGTTCCCAACTTTGTTTCAAATATATCTCTACATTTTTCAAAAGAAAAAAAACTGTCCATTTTCCAGCAAAGATAACCATATCTGAATTTGTGAAGTTTTTCCTTTATTAATCAATGTTCTATATTCTTGATGCCAAATAGTATTTGATTTCCGTATATTTAAAAGTAACCATGGAAGGTATTTTTTGTTAATTAACTTTCTAATCAGCAATCTTAAACAAGATCCCAACAGACCCAACAGCTCTGATAGACAACCCTTCCATTACAAATCCCATGTTGAAGTATTATTTGTATCATTTATATTGAAGTCCCAAAACAAGGTCTGTTTTCTTTAGTTGGAATGCTCCCTCCCATAAAATTCTTTATTGATGTGCCACTGTATAATTCAATGGATCTGGGCAACTATATCCCCCAACTTTCCTGGAGGCAGTCAGTTGTTATTAGGCTATTCTGAGCTTGCCACCCCTCCACAAGAATTAAAAAAAAATTGTTATAATTTGTTAAACCAGGTCTTGGGTGGAGTACCCACCAATGTTTGGATGACAAAAAGCAAGTGGGGAAGTGACATCATCTGTATCATTTCTATCCTGCCCCTTAAGGACAGGGGTACTTTTAGCCAATTATCCAATACTGGGTTAATTTTATTTAATGCCCCTTTATAATTAATATCTATTGTCTGATTCTGTTTTTACATATGATAATACCCAAATATTTTTGTTTATCTGCAACAGTCAAAATATTTCTTATATTTGGATTTAATTTAGTTGAATTTTGTGAGACAACCATGATAATCAATTTTGTTTGTTCATCTGATGCCCAGCTAATTCTGCATATTTATCCACCTCCTCCAGGAAAGCTGGCATAGTTGTATTTGTATTATACATAAACAATAGAATGTCATTCGCAAAGGCATTTAATTTTGTTTCATCCTCTCCTATTTGTATTCCCTGTATTTGAGGATTTTTTCTAATATGATTTAAAAAAGGTTCCAATGACAGTACAAATAGTATGGTAGACAGGGGACACCCCTGCTGTAACCCACTGAACAATTCTATTAATTCAGTTACATATGAATTTATTGATTTATTTATTTATTGAATTTTGGTGACCAGGTAGTTCCACTGAGCCCCGAAGATCCCTTTTTCAGGGGTGACCCGGGATACAGTACAGTATCAGACAGTACAGTTACAGCAGGTTACAGAGAGAAAACAGATGATAGCTGGGTTACAATTGAACAATATTTCAAAGATGCAGGTAAATTTAGGCATACAGATTATAGCAGGGTTACAAAATAAGCAATTGTTCAAAATTCAGATAAATTTAGGCATAAGTGCAACTGTTGGATGAGTCAAGCCATGACCTATGGGTCTATATGGGTAGGAGAGAGAGAGAGAGAGATGGTTGGTGTAGTTAGTTGGGCAGGGGGAGACTATCCTATACCCTGACAGTGACAAGAGCTGAAGTCTAGCAAGTGGGACTTGAGCCTTATGCAAAAGTTTTGGAGAGACGTGGCTTCCTGTACTGAAGGTGGGAAATTGTTCCACAAGTAGGGAGTGGTATAGTAGAAGGATTTACCACCTGCATTTGTCCTGATGCTAGGAATTACAAGTAGAGTCTGACCTGAGGTCCTGAGCGTACGATGGTTGAGCTTGGGAGTTATTGTCCCTTTTAGGCTGTGAGGGGCAGCCGGGCACTTTAATTTGTATGCAAGGCAGAGCAGGGAGTACTGAAGATGAGATGCAAAAGAAGGCCACTGCAGCTGGGCAAGTGTATCGCAGGGGTGGCTTCTTGGGGGACTCTGGGTAGCAAACCACACAACCTTGTTGTACAAGACCTGTAGCCAGTTGCTCTCTTGCTTAGACATTCCCTGAATAACAGGGGAATTTATCATAAAACAGGCAAGGGTCTTCTCATATAGTTTCTTAATTGGTACCATTATAGACCCAGGAATACCCAACCCTCTAAACAGCACTACGTAAAGTCCATATCTATGTAGTCAAAAGCTTTGGATGCATCTGTTGTGACTACTGTACTGTACATGAAATTCCCCTTCTGATTTCTTTGCATAATGAATAAGTGCTTGTGCCTTTCTTGTGGTTTGAAACGTATTCCTTCCCTTAATAAAGCCAAATTGGTCTAACCGTATTCTATTGGGCAATGCCTATTTTATTCTATTCATTAATAATTTGGCCAAGATCTTGTAGTCTGTATTTAATGGAGTAATATGCCTGTAACTGTCTATATTTTTTTTCCCCTCCCCCTTCTTATAATAATGTGATTGTTTTGGATTTCTGCATCTATCCTGGCACCATTTGACCATGTCTAATTTCCTCAAACATCTGCATCATCCATGTACCTAAGTCCTCAAAAATACTTTATAAAACTCCTTTGTGTATCCATCTAATCACGGGTCTTGATTTTTGGCATTCCTTTTAATGTTTTGCCAATTTCAGTTAATGTAAAACTGTCTGCATCACAAGGCACAGACCCCAATCCAGCTTTTTGTATGTATTCTTTAAGATCTTTTTTATTTACTGTCTTCTTCCTTTGATCATTTTTCTTAAAAGCTTGCAAAACAATCTTGGCCATTCCTTCATCATTATGAACCAAAAGGTTATTTTCATCTTCTAGTGATGTTATTATATTTTTGTCCTTTTATTTTTTTTTTTTTAGCAAGGATGCCAATAGTTTTCCAGATTTATCACCCTGAATATATTTGAATCTTTTTAATTTAGATGTATTTCTTATAGCTTCCTGATCTGTATGTTCAATCAATTTAAGTTTAAGATTGTACCATTCTTTACTAAATTTATCATAGTCATTTACTGTTAATTTATTCAATTCATTTAGTCTTTTTTTTGTATTTGGTCCTCTTCTTTTTTATTTTGTTTATTAACATAGGCTTGCTAGGATATTGTTGCCCCCCCCCCAACAACTGCTTTCATTGCATCTTAGAGGATTGATACAGATGCTTCACCATCGTAGTTATAAAACCAACATTCTTTTATAGTTTTTTTGATTGTTTGTATATATGTTTTTTCTTTAAGTAATGCATTATTAAATCTCCAGATTCTCATGAAAGATCTATTCAGATCATGTATTTTAAAGTCTAGTTGTACCATGGCATGATCTAATTAGATGACAGATTCATGCTTAATATCCAGGCTATCTTTAGTTAGTATTTTGGATGTAAATATATAATTGATTCAAGAAAAACAATTGTTTTTTATCATGGTGTGCATATTCTTTTAAGGTGGGGTAAAGCAATCTTCATGAATCACCTAACTCATGTAATTGTAAAAAGTTTCTTATATATTTGGTATGTAGTTTATTTGAATATATAGATCTAGAGGTTTTATTCCAAATGGGATCTAGAACATTAAAGTCCCCCAGAAGTATAATATTTTTATGCTTCAAACTGTATCAAAGCCTCAGTTATTTGTGCCAAAAATTGTCTGTACTCTGTAAATGGGGCATATATAGATGCTAAGGTCATAATAAAATATTTTATTTTCAGTAAGGTAATTCTTTCATTCATATTCAAATATTTTGCCAGAATGGTATAGTGGGGTGACTTCCTCACCAAAATGAGTACCTCTGCTTTTTTCTGGTTCCTTCCGAGAATACGATGGTGGCAACCCATTTTTGTTTTAATTTCAGAATTTCTTTTTTTTCTAGGTGGGTTTCTTGGAGGGCAATACAATCTGCCTTAGTTTTATATAAATAATTAATTAGTCTAGCCCTTGTGATAGGAGAATGTATTCTATTAACATTTAATGATACACATAGAAAAATCTTAGTATTTGCAACCATTCTTCCTAAAAAGAATATCTCTCTTATATTTTCTGAAAATGTTCGAAATTATTTTTAACTTTTCTAGTTTATGTCTTCATGGCATAACTCCCCTAATACAGTCTACCCCCCCATAACTATTCCATTTCCCTTCCCTTCCCCAAAGAGATAGAAAAGAAAGTGTAAAAAAATAACTCTGAAAAATGTTGTGGCCCAACAGATCCACTTCTACCCACATATGTAACCCTCTGTAGAAGATCCCCACCCCATCACACTCACATCCTCCTACAACTAACACTCAACCACATATGAGCTTAATATAACATGTGTCTCTTCCATATACCTGAAAAGGAAAATAAACAGACAACAAATAAACAATGCAAAGCTTGATGAAGCATAATTTCTTCCAGATAGCTGAAAAGGAAAATAGATAACAAATAAACAATACCAGAACAGACATAAATAAACCAACATAACACCTTCTACATAAAAAAAAAACAACTATATTCAATTCTACATTTTGCTCAGAGCTTCACATTTTCTCTCCTTTTCTCTCTTTCCCTTTTCTCATCCATCTTCAGATATTATTTCCCAATGTTTCCTTTAATCCTTGTAGAGCCTCTTTGGGAGAGTCCTAGGTGTAATGAATGTTGTCAATTATCACTCGCATTCTGGATGGATATATCATTGTAGCTTTGAGTTCTGCAGCCCAATGTTTATTTCTTATAAGGTCAGATTTCTTCCTCTCATTTAAAAGATCTGGTGGTAGATCATTGAATATAGATATTGTTGCTCACATCAAGGGTATCCTCCTTTTCTTGTATACCGCAGCAATTAAGTTTTCCTTATCTTCTGAGTTGAAGAATAGTTATGGGTCTTGGAGGCCCCTGTGGGTTAAAATTTGTTGAAACACTCTGTGGACTCTATTAAATTCAACTTGTATTTCCACCAGATCCTGATCCAAATAAGCTGCCATGATCTGTTTGACGGTATCTTTCAAAGGTTTAGCTATGTCCCATATTTTGGGCACACTCAGAATTCTGATATTTTTCCTCTGTACCCTTTCTTCAGAGTCTGTTAGTTTGGATTTTAATTCTTTGTTTGGATTTTCAAGATCAGCAATTCTCTGCTTGACAGGTACAATGTCATCTTCCATCTGCGATGGTCTCTGTTGTGCTTCTTTCAAATCAGTTCTTAATAGTAAATTTTCTGTTACTAAATTGTTAACTGTAGTTTGAAATTTGTCTATTTTCTTTTCAAAAATAGTACTCTGACTAGCCGTCTCCTGTGAAAGCTTTGTTAACTGGTCCATAATTAATCTTGCCCATGGGGAGATGCCTTCCCATTCAGGGCTAAAGTGGTCTGAATCTTCAGAATCCTCCTTGTCTGGTAATGAGGTTCTGTATGTACAGTTATTTTTACCATTTCTTCTTCTGCTACAGGCTTATGCAACTCTGATGAATTCAGCTCTTTCATACCCGAGTACAATACCTGTCCATTAGTAGGTGTTGTAGGGTTATTAACTAAAAAGTCAAAAAGTTTATTTGTTCAATTGAAATTATAACGTCACCAAAGTTTTTACGAATTAAAAAAAAAAGGAAAAACAAGGACATTATACAATCATATAAAAGTATGTACAAGCAGGAGAAATACTTTTAAATAAAAAATGATGCTGAAAACAGTCAACACTTGTAACAGATGAGTCACAATGTATTAAAATCAAGAACCATAAAAACATGATTAATTATTTAAGCATTCCTGTTAACAAAAGGTTATCCTAGCTGATCAATTGAGATTAGTTTATGTTACATTTATTGTTTATTTTTAAGTCAGATTGGATTCCCTTTTTAAGCTTTTTGAAACTCTTTTATTCTTCATTCTTGCTCAATAAATTAATTTTTTCCACTTAATTAGAGACATCAAAAATGCAGCTACAATTTCAGTGTCCTGAAGTGTAAATGGGTGAAGAAGAATAAAAAGCACATCGTAATTTACTCTTTTATAACAATTTATAATGTGGTCTAAATATTTCTCATGAAGAGCCAAATGTAAATTACGTGTGGTAATCAAATGAGATAGTGTTTCTTGTGTTATTCCATCACACTGACAGATGACATTTTTAGAAGGGTTAGAATCATCATCGATTTTGTTAAAGTAAGTGTATTTTGAATTTATTAAACCAAATCTTGCCCAAGTTATTGCTTTTCTTTTTTGGGGTTCCAGATGGAAAAGAAAATAATTTTCCAGTCCATGGTCTATTTTATTTTAAACCATGGAGCACATTTTTTAAATCTGATTAATTTCATATCCTCATCTTGTGCCTTGTGATATGATTTTTTCCTCATAAGTTTTTTATATTGTAAGAATATAGTTATATTCTTCTGAGAATCTAACCATAAGTGTGAGAGTCTTATTGAGTAAAGAATCTTACACAGGTTTGAAAGCCATTTAGATTTCAAATCTATTTGGTAACATGTTGTTTTTTCTAGTAAGCATAAGGTTGGAAGGTTATTATGTTTATTATTAATAATTTGAAGCCAGTAAGACAGAATCCTGAATTGATTAATGACATTTATTTTTATTTTTCCTAGTTCAGCCCTAACCATTGCTGAAGCTGTGGACAGATAGACCATTAACACAATTTTATAAAAGTATAGTAGAGGGGTCTCTAAGGCTGGAGTTTGTTCAGTGGCTACAGCTTCAGCTCCATAAGTCAGGAGAGGATTAATTTTTGCATCCACTGCTGTCAAAGCCAGCTTTATATCTAGTCCTCCATATTTGAAATGGAATCTTAGTAATGCTTTTGCATTCAGTTTGGCTTTTCTGACTTGGGTTTTATGGTGAGATAGCCAGGATGTGTTTATCGATAGTGTCACCCCTAGGTTTACATATTTCTTAACAGTTTCAACTTTTTGGTTTCCTAGATAAAAGTTGGTGTTAATTGTTCTTGAACCAAAAACTAAAGCTTTTGTTTGGAGGTATTGATTTTTAACTGTAAAAATTTACATTTTTCTGTAATCTTTTTTTGTTAAAGAGAGCAAAACCAAATCATCTGCATATGCTAATGCATGATGGTAGAACTTGTTAATCTTGGGGGCATCAAATTGTAGGTTTCCATCAAAGCTTAGCAAATCATTGATGTATAACCTGAATAAAGCCGGTGCCAGGAGACATCCCTGTTTTACCCCTCTTAAAGTATGAAAAGGCTCTGTAGTGTTTCCTTGTGTGCCAAATCTCACTTTGGCATACGTATCTGTGTATAAAGATTGAATGGGCTGAAGTAAGGACTTCTTTATGCCTCCTTGTCTTAAAGTACCCTAGAGAATATCACAGTTTATAGAGTCAAATGCTGATGAAAAGTCTATAGAGTGTATAATTTCAGTTTCTTAATGTGAACATACTTTTCAATCTGATGAATTATTGTAAAATATTGTCTATTGTGGAGAAATGACATCTGAATCCTGCTTGGAGAGGAGTTATAAACAGTGTTCTCTTGACCTAGAATACCAGCTTATTCAATAATATCCTTGAATATATTTTAGATATTGAATCTGGTAAGCTGATAGGTTGGTAGTTTAAAGGGTGTAGGGGAGAACCCTTTTTATGTATTGGTACGATAATATTAAGCCTCCATGATGCAGGATTATTTTTTTCTAAGCATTTATAAAAGTATTTTGTTAACACTGGGGACCAGAATTCTATGTTATATTTGTATACCTCAGAGGGTATGGAGTTTGGGCCCGGCACGTTATTATTGATTAGTTTACAAATGACTTCTGTAACTTCCGTTTCTTTACTTTTAAGTGGCTTGTAATCACTAATTTGGGGATATAAAGGTGAATATGCTTCCCATTGTCCTAGAGGGTGATTAAATAATTTATCATAATGGGATTTCCAATTTTCTTTTGAAATGAGAGAAAGGAGAGTTGAATGATGGGATGCTGCACCTCTCGAGACCATATCCCAGAATGCCTTAATGTCTTTATTTTCTATTATTTGTAGCATAAGGTGATTGTTTACTTTTATATTCATTTTGTTTCTTTTTCAGAAATTCCTTATAATTATTTCTAGCTTGTCAGTAATTTAAGATTAAGTTTATTAGGGTACCTTTTTGCCTTTTTACTATTTGTTTTAGTTTTTTTTTCCTTTAACTTGTGAGAAGTGTCAAAATAGTTGTTTTTATTTTGGTTTTTATCTTTGGTAGTATTTTTGGGATAAATATAAAGTTTGATGTGCTGAAATAGATGTTGAAGAATACTTTCCATTTCTGTTATAGAGCTTGAGCACAGGAGGGAGTCCTGAAGAGCGATTGCTAAATTTGTATTAAAAATATTAACATTTCTCATAGACTGAGAGTTTATCCATAATTATTTATTGCCCAGGACCCTAGAGTCAGATAGGGGATCAGGGTTTTGAGATATACTATGATCAGATAAGGTAACAAGTAGATTAAAAGCCAGGGGAGCATGATCACTTTCAGTGCATATTTCTATAATTAAATGATCTATCATAAAAAATAGAGCATGGTCAGTTAATACATAGTCAATCACACTTTGACCATTTATACCCAAAAATTTTGAGTCCACATATTCATCCCCCCTGGTCCTACCATTCAATATAACCGAGTTATTATCAATAAATGTTTTGAGAGATTTGCCATTTTCATTAACTACTTTATCCTTTGATTCTCAAGGAGAAAGGTCGATATCATCGTTCAGTTCATGTATATAAGCTTGGTTATCTAATAAGGCCAATCATGCATTAAAATCCCCACATATGACCTTATTTGCTTGTGGGAAAATTTTATAGATTTTGTCAAGGTCAAGTGATAAGTTATCAAGTATTTCCTTATAGGTTTTTTTTCCCCTCAGGGGGGATATAAACATTTATCAAGATAATAGACAACATCTTCCAATTACTGCTACGGTATAATAAGAGGTTAATTTACATATTTTCTCAATTTTTATATCCTTGGAGATTTTAATGCACATGGCCAATCCTCCCATGTATCGACCATATTTTTTAGATTTAATCACTGGAGAGTCAATAAATTTATAGCCATTCAATGGTACAGTTTCCTGGGACCAGGTTTCTTGCAGTAAGATTATAGAAAAAGAGTTAACATATTCCACCCATTCATAATCCAGAAGTTTTTTTTTTAACCCAGCTATGTTTCAAGATCATATATTTTTGTTTTACACATTATTTTATACACAACAGCTTAATCTGGTTCAAGGTCAGTTGGCATTCATCTGTATCTCCTCCCCCGGGTCGTGCCTGAAAATAGGCAGGATTTGTCTAGTGCACTTACCCAGTCAACAAAAGCTAAATAAAAATAAATAAAATATTTCTTTGCCCCCTACCTGAGGAACTGTCTTCAGCATCTGCCTAACCTGCTCTCTACCTCCTGCTGTAGCGACCGCAACTACTCCCTCACTCCAACCAGGCTACACCCCCTGGATCTAAGCCCCCACGGGGAAGGGCTACTCTATCCTCCCAGGGCACTCTATCTTATAGTGTAGTGAGTCTGTCAGAGTGGGAGGCCCAGGAGAGTGAGGAGCCCAGCGTTGGGAGTATGGAGCTGGCAGTAGTGCCTTCGCCTATCCTCTGGTGGGGATTTTTTTCCTCAATTTCCCCTAATGCTCGGTAGTACAATGGCATCAATGGCACTAGTGCCGATGCCTGCCACAGCACTGCCCCCTTGCAATGCGTGGCGATGCAAACTCGGCATTCCCCTGGTCTCCAGCAGAGGTTGCCCCTGTGTGACGCATCCCCTAGAGCCCTCCCCAGGAAGAGAGAGCAGTCCTCCAGAGGCTCGATCTCTTCCCTCCCCTGCCAACCCCCAATGACCCGAGCTCATTCCTGAACCCGGGTCACTGGTGTGGCACGAGGTGTGGCGTCCAGCGCCCCAACCATCAGCATCACCGGGCCAGCTAAGATCATATATTTGATTCTGTTTTTTAAGGTGCCTCTTCCATTCTTGGTGTTTAGTGAAGTGGATTCATATAGTCAGTTGGATTGGTTATTATTCTGAAATATTTTGTTATGAAGATCCACAATTAGAATTATTAACCAGCACAGGACTGCTGCTTTGGGAAGTTACCGTTACAGGCTGTATCCCTGAGGCCTTCAATGTGGTAAGCTCTGAAACAGCCTGAATCATTTGCTGTGATTTTGGGGACACCAGCTTACTCATATTGCCCCCCCAACCATTCTTCTATCAGAGGGCATGGTTGCATTCACTATAGTTGTTGGCAGTGTCTCTATAAGTTGTTCTTTAGGCTCATTTATAGGTGTTTTTTCTTTAACATTTAAACATACCTTTGCAGGCTGCATATCCTGTAGGGTTCTTTGCAGTTCATCCCCCTGCTGATTCTCCATCAGTTCCTGCCTTTTTTAGTTTCTAGGCTTGCTGAACTTTCCCTTTGCTATGCAGCCCATTTATGGTTTTTTGGGGAGGAGTCAGAGGGTAAAGTCTGTCTTTGCTGCTCTTGCTGTTCTGACCCCTGTCCAGCCATATTACAGACCATGACTCCAATATCTCCATCGTTTCCTCCCTTCACCCCAATCGGTATCTCCCGCAAAGACACATCTTCCACAACTTGTGGAGGGTTTACATTCAATGCTACAGGTGAAACAGACTTTGTTCTTTTTACCGGCTCAAAGAACACACATAACTTTACAGTCCCCTGCTGCCCTCCTCCTTCTTCGATGTTGATTTGTTTCAGTTTTGAATTCACTCTGAGCCATGTCTGACTCTCAATCTGTTTCAGCAACTTTGCAAATATTTTGCCTGTGGCTAGGTTTTTCTCTTGTTTGCCCCCCCCCTCTTTTATTTTGGTGTCATCTCTGGGCTTTCAGTTAATATATAACACAGAGTTTATCAGAAGCAAACTTCAGAGCTTACAACTTGGGCTTTAGCTGAAAAATACAACTAGCCAGGTATACTTACGTGTGATGCAGCATGTAGCTTACATGCCTGGAGGGAGCTTGCGGAGGTAACACTGGTTTGACTCAATACATCGCTATCTTGCAGCAGCCTTTAGTCAACTCCGCCCCTTCCTGCTCCATGTCTTATGGCTTCACTTTTAGCTGCAAGGCCAGCCACTTCCCTGCCTCATCACCATTGAAATATGAGTCAGCTCATGCTAGCAGTGTTTGTCTTTCTAGAGTTTAGGTGTTGAGCATGTTCAATTCCATACAGGCTTTTCAGAGGGCTTGGTACACCCTAAGAGTGGGTTGCTGCATATGCTGTTTTTCTTAAGAAGCTACCTGGGTCTCCAGCTTTTTGAGATGGTCTCTACTGCTCTCTTTTTTTTATGGTGGGCATATGCTATAGCCTCCCTCTCAAACAGGATTTTAGAGCACCTCACCATATCATGTCAAAGGTGTCTCCTTTTTTGTTGTGGGCAAGAAATTTCTGGATTTTCTGTCTAAGCTGTCCCTGAATTTCCCATCCTTTAACAGTGTGGGGTCTAATATCCATTGTTTAACCTGCTGGACCTGGGGACCACCCCCACTCCCTGCATGAGCACAGGCACATAGTCCAATACCACTATGTTGTCATATTGGATCTCTTCCATTCTCTGCAACACACCTTGGGAGGCAAGTATAACATCAATACACGCGTAATACTTACATGTATGCAAAGAGAAGATATAGTCTTTTGTGGCAGGGTTTCAAAACCAGCACATGTCCATCAACCCATGATCCTCCATAAGTGCCTTAAGAAAATCAGCACTTTTGAATAGGTGGTGGAGTAGTGTGAGGATCTATCCAGGACACCATCCAGCACTCAGTTGGCATCCTCCCCCACCATATCCACTTGCCCCCTAGCCCTGCCATCTCCAGGGAAAGCTTCCTTTTTTTTACATTTTTTTTAATAATCAGATTTGATTAATTTTGCAATATCAGACATGGCAATACAATACAAGAACCATAAATAACAGTGCATACATAACAGGTATGGACAACAACAAATGACCTAGGACAGATGGAGGTTACATTAAGTACATTAATATGTAGCTCAAGTTCAGTATTGTAAAATGAAAGTACATTCAGGAAGATACCCACTGCCAAGGAAACCACAATTCCAATGTTTAGAATTCATGGCTATAGTCTTCTATCCCCACATCACCTTTCATCTCAAGGGAAAAAGTTGGGTCTCTATTAATAAACAAAAGCCATCCACCTACTGCGGCCTTTCTTCTCCTGCTGCCTTACCACAGATGTCAAATTTTCATTCTATAGGCACTGTTTACTAAGCTAATTGAGTCCTCTATAGTCGGGACCTCTGGTGCAAGCCACCATTTGGTTATACATTTTTTAGCCAAACTGAGGGGTATTCCTAAATGATATCTATTTTTGGTCCTTAAGGCTGGATGGGTACAGCAGGAAGAGGTGCTGGTATTTTGTAAGGTTAAATTGTAGAGAGAAAATGTCTCTTAGCAGCCCCTCAACTGAGGTAAGAAAAGATTTAAGGTTTTGGGCATGCCTAAAATATATGAAAATGTTCCACCCACTCCTTGCCACATTGCCTCCAACAACGGCTGTTACTAGCCATTGTTTTGTGTACCTTTTGAACTGGTCTAAGGAAGTATCTAATCAAACATTTCCAGCTAAATTCTCTTCATGTCACTGAAGAAGAAATTCTATGTGAGTTGGAATAGGCCATTTGCCACTGTGCTCACATTAAAGGCTGCCCATGGACCTGATTCCAACGATGCAGGACCTTCAGTAGACGGGAATCTTATAGGTGGATCAGGGTGGAGTAGAGCTGACAGATGAGATGTGGCAATGGATCTCTAGTTAATGCAAAAATTATTAAGAGTACAATGGCATTTTTAGCATATAGTATTGGGCCTCTGCACATCCAACTGAGAACATGTGCCCTGGCCTGAAAATACCTGAACAAATTGGTCTGCAGTAACCCAAGACTATCTTTTAAGGTTTGAAATGCCTTTATCTCTGTGTCTTGCAGGAGCTGATAAGGATATCTAAGACCTTGGTGATGCCATACCTTATAACCCGAGTCCAGCCGGGCGAATGCAAAATCCCTGTGTAGGTGAAGTGGTAGCAGTCACACCAGCTACTCTCTAAGATTTGCTTGGACAATCCATTTTTTCCAGATTCTGAGCAGACTGGTCACAAACTAGGAGCAATCCTCTGCAGACATAGGGATCTGGCACCAAGCCAGGGTATCATGTTCAGGGGAAGAGGAAGGCAAAGTAGCTCTTTCAGGCTGTGCCCATTCGTGGATGTCTAAGCCAATGCAGGATCCACTGGAGATTGGGAGACAGAGTCCTTCCCATTCTTGGGGCTTACAGAGGGTGGTATAGCTGATCCTGGGTGGATGACCTTGGCACAAAAATCTAGAGAGCATCTTTTGCCACTGGACCCAGTGCTTATTATTAATGGAAATAGCTAAGGACTGGAAGAGGTACAAAAATGTGGGTAGCATCATCATTTTAATGGCTGCTACCCTCCAGTTAAGAAAGGGTGGCATCACAAACCATTTATCCAGATCCATTTGGAGCTGCACCTGTAGGGGAAAAAAGTTGGCTGTAAAAAGCTGTGAGGCTGTACTAGTTAGGTTAACCCCCAGGTATTTCAGACATGAGAGCCCCCATCTAAAGCGATATCAGGCCATAAGCTCCTGAGAAGGAAACAAATTGACTGCTAGGACCTCTGTCTTTTTTTCATTAAGTTTATATACTGAAAGGGATCCAAATAAGCATAGGATGAGCAAGCTAGCCAGGAGGTCTGAATCAGATGGAGAGAGGTACAACCTAACATTGTCTGCATAAAGAGTGATACGATGTGGTCTGCATCATCCTGTACCTGATATCCCTGAATACCATCATGTTGTGTGATGTCTTGGGCCAGAAGTTCAAAGTAGATGGCAAAAAGGAGGGTGAAAGAGGGCAGCCCTGTATGGTGCCCCTTTGCAGTTTGAACTGGGAGGAAAGGTGACCACTGGCACACACCTGAGCCTGTGGCAAGCTAGAAATATGAAACAGTAAGTCCATGAAGGAGGGTGAGAAACTGAAGCGGTCCAGTACAATGCAGAGAAAGTTCCAAAACACATGGTTCAGTGCTTTCTCCATGTCAAGACTGAGGGCAAGAAATGGAGAAGCAGTAGTGACTGCTTGATGGAGGACAAAAAGCAAGTGTTTCACATTGTGCATTGTTTGCAAGACCTCACAAATTCCACCTGGTCCAAATGGATCAGTCTTGGTAGGGGGGCATCCACCTTTTCGTGAGAATGGATATAAAATGTTTATAACCAGTGTTCAATGCTGACATCAGTCTGTAGGACTTGCAGCATTCCAGGGGTTTCCCTGGCTTAGGGATCACAGAGATCATGGGATAGCTCCAGGATGGAGAGGGGGAGCTTCACCTTATAAGAGAGAGTTAGCATCCTTAAGAAAAAGTGGGGAAAGGTCTTTTGGATTTTTAAAGAAATTCTCAGGGGTATCCATCAGGGCATGGGCATTTCTCAGACTTCATACATCAAATGTCCTGCTGTACTTCCTCCTCCCTTATGGGGGCTACCATGGCTTTCTTCAGCTGGGGTAGGTGCACCCCCTTCAGAAACTGCAGAAACTTCAGGACTGCAACATGGTCTGATCAGGTTCCACCTCAGATGCACATAATTTTTGATAATATGCAGTAAATACCTCAGCGATGGGGCCTACTTCCCTAGTGATGCGATGAGTATCAGGGTGCCAGATTTTGGTGATGGTGGCTCTTTGGTGGAAACCCCAGATCACAAGTGCTAGAAGTCCCACTGCTCTTGGACCTCCATTGTAATATATTTGCTTGAAATATCTCAGGGCATTTTCTGTTTGATGAAGGGTAAGATCATCAAGTTGCTTTTTGATTTTTGTAAGTTGGGATGGGTCTGCAAGTGTACACTGCTGATTTTGGTGCTACAGAAAGATAAGGGTGCCAAGTAAGTCTGCCCTATGGGCTTTAAGTTATTTTACCTTTTGGGCAGCATAGTTGATGAGGTGGCCCCATAGGACCACCTTCACTGTATAGTGGTATTTTTATTATGAGTCATGATTTCCTTGATTTGGTTGTGCACACATTCTATAAATATTTAATCTTTCAGGTAGAACGTATCAAGCTGCCACGTAGTGGACCTATGGAACAGTCCCTAATCCACTTCTGTGACAACAGGCACATGGTCTGAGAAAGAAACAGGGCCCATACAGCAGGATGAAATATAGTGCAGGTCCTCCTGGTGCATGAAAGCATAGGCTATGTGAGTATACATTTGATGTGGGTGGGAGAAATGAAAAAAAAATCCTCTGATGAGTTTCCAGCTCTCTCCAGATGTCTTCCCAGCTCAGGGAAGAAACCAGTCTGAGATAGTTTTTGTGGTTAGTGGGTGATCTGGAGGCATGAGGTGTTGTAGAATCACGAGCTGGGTCCAGAAGGAGATTATAGTCTCCCTGTACTAGAAGGAACCCCCTTTGGTTTTCTATTATCAGGTTTACCAACCGCTTAATGAAATGCATGTCCAAACTGGGGAGAGGTACCAAGTGGCTAACATCAGTGAGGAACCCTCTTTCTCTTCTTGGACCACCATGCAACAGCCCTCTCTATCTAATGCTCTTAACTTCTTGGAAGGTCAGGTGCTTAGCTATAAGGACTGTTACCCCTCTGCATTTTCCATGCTTATATGTGGAGGAATTTTCTGCAGAATAACCAAATTTAACTAATTTCACACTTTTCAGCTGGGTAAGGCGTGTTTCTTGCATACATACTATGCTTGATTTGTGTTTACAAATCACGAGGACACCTCTGCTCTTTTCACTGGATTGTTAAGACTGTTAGCATTTATAGAATACTTTAAGCTTCAGCCTGGCCATCAGTAATTCAAATATTCTCTCTCTGATGTAAATACTCCCCACACTTAAGGATATGGTGAACTATGTCTGAACATCTGTCTATAAAATCATACCAGTATATGATGATACCGTACATGACATACAAGTGGGACACCATCTCCGTTCAAGTGACCACCAATCAATATGGTTCTAGGTCAAAGCATATGAGGACAACAGTCACTCAAAAACAAAAGTTCCAGATTTTAGAAAGGCAGATTTTCAAAAAATGAGGGTCTGCCTGGAAAGTATCCTAGTCAGTCATACAGCGAGGGAGGGTTAACCTGAAGGAATCAATACAAACAGCCACAGAGGAATGCACCAGAGGGTAAGTAAGGCTAAACAGAGAGGAAAACCACTTTGATTCACAAGTGAGGTGGCAATCAAAGTGAGGGAGAAAAGGCAGGTTTTCAGAAAATTCAAGGAGTCCGCAAGGGAGGAGGACATAGAGATGTATAAAGAAAAAACTGAAGAAAGCAGGTATAGAAATCAGGAAGGCAAAAGTTGAAACGGAACTAAGTATAGCACAGGGAGTAAAAAAGGAGGATAAAGCCCTTTTTAGATATATCAGAGAGAAGAGGAAAAATAGGGGAGGTATCATGAGACTCAATAATAGGGGGACTAGTGGAGGAGGACAGTGAAAAGGCAGAGGTACTAAATAAGTACTTCTGCTCAGTTTTCATAAAGGAACAAGAAGGAAACAGACCTACTCAAAGGAATTCACAAGAGCAGGGATAAATACACGCCCCTTCACGGTAGATCAGGTACTAAAATCACTAAACAAGCTAAAGGTAGATAAGGCCATGGGCCCAGATGAAATACACCCAAGAATACTGAAAGAACTAGCATAACAACTAGCGTCCCCTCTGGCAGAACTATTTACCAAGTCCCTGAGAAGTGGGGTCATCCAAGAGGACTAGAAGAGTGCAACAATTGTCCCTCTCCATAAGTCAGGAAGCAAAGAAGAGGTGGGAAACTACCAGCCAGTCAGTTTCACATCAGTGGTGGGCAAACTGATGGAGTCGCTACTCAAGGAAAGGATATTAGAGTTCCTGGAGGAAACTGAGCAGCAGGACACAAAGCAGCACAGCTTCACAGCAGGCAGATCATGCCAAACAAACCTGATTGGCTTCTTCAACTGGGTCACCAGGGCAGTAAACCGAGGGGGTGCAGTAGATATAGTCTACCTGGACTACAGTAAAGCATTCAACTCTGTCCCACACAGGCAGCTGATAAATAAGCTGGGAAGCATGGGAGTAGGGCAGGAAGTGGTAAACTGGGTAGAAAACTGGCTGAGTGGGAGGACAAAGAGGGTACAAGTGAATGGCACCTTATCTGGAGAGAAAGAGGTGACCAGCGAAGTGCTCCAAGGGTCAGTGCTGGGACCTCTCCTCTTCAATATATTCATGTGACATTACAGACAGGCTCGAGCAGAAGGTGTATCTATTCGTAGATGACACTAAGATTTGCAACAAGGTAGACTCCTCTGAGGGGGTGAAGAAAATGGAAACGGAACTAGAGAAGTTGGAAGCATGGTCTAAAACATGGCAACTAAAATTCAATGCTAAAAAGTGTAAAGTCATGCACATAGGAAAGGGCAACCCAACAAGGGAGCACTACCTGGGGGAAGGGAGGACAAAAACTGGCAACAACCAAACAAGGATGGGACCTGGGTGTCATTGTATCAGAAGACTTGAAGGTGACAAAACAGTGTGAAAAGGTGACACTGAAGGCTAGCAGTATGTTGGGGTGCATCAGGAGGGGCATTACGAGCAGAAGGAGGGAGCTGGTACTGCCACTGTATTGGTCCCTAGTGAGACCCCAGCTGGAATACTGTGCCCAGTTCTGGAGGCCACACCTCAGAAAGGATATAGACAGGCTGGAGATGGTGTACAGGAGGGCTACAAAGATGATTCAAGGACTGCACCACAGACCATATGAGGAGAGACTGAGCGAACTAAACTTGTACTCACTCGAGCAAAGGAGAGAGACGGGTGATATGATAGAAACATTCAAGTGCCTCAAGGGAATGAACAGGGTACAGGTGCAGGACCTCTTTCAGACCAGAGACTGCATAAGAACCTGGGGACACAGCATGAGGCTAAGGGGGGGGGGGGGAATTCAGGTGGAATATGAGGAAGTTCTTTTTTACAGAATGAGTGGTGGAACCATGAAACAGTTTGCTCCAAGACGTGGTGGAGACTAAAATAGTTTGGGGATTCAAGACTGCGTGGGACAGACACAAGGTGGTCATCAGGACATAAGTCCTATGGGGGGGGGGGTAGGAAACCGGGCAGACTAGATGGATCGAGAAGTCTCCATCTGCCATCACATTCTTTGTTTCCATGTTTTTATGTTACCAGAGTTGCTCGGTCATAACATTTAAACACAAGAACAAGAGACCTTCACACAAAACTATATACAAAGGACTGGAAGGGTCCTGGGCTTCCAAGGTAGGGGTTCCTCCAATGGGAGCACCCTACAGCTTGGGGGTGAAGATGACTGTGGATTTTCCTCACAGCCTGGAGGAAATTACACTGCAAGGCTTTTGCCTCCTAGGAGTTTATATTCCAAAAGCACAGGGGGAAGGGCAGAGGGAAAGAGGTTTAACTCAAAGGGATCTAGGGGAGAGAAAAAAAAAAAACAACTGAAGCACTAGAGCTGAGAATGGAGCAGAAAGTCCCTTGTGGTAGGGATATAGGAAAGCAGTAAATGGGGTAGTAAAGACACCTGCAGCCTGGTGTCAGGTGGAGGGGGGCCGAGTTCTGCTAGCTGAGAGCATCCAATCATGGCCAGACAAGGTATATCTTCATGTACAAAATATGATGGATGGAGAATAGAGTTTACAAGGCTTCAGCCATATATAACAACCCATGATTCAACCAGCGGGGAGGCAGATGGAGCACATTGGGAAAAGGAACCTTAAGGGTAGACAATAGGAGTGATGCAGGGGTATGGCACACTTTCTACATTAGAGGTTTCAGAAAAACACATGAGTCCAGTGAACCCTCCAGGCAGTCCCAGGTTTTTCTGTCCTTCAGGCTAAGCTACAAAAGTTCAATGGAAACATGTCTTCTAGCTCATTCCTCATGTTTAGGAGACACACTGGATAACAGGTTAGGAAGTCCATGTGGTGGAAAGACTTGGGAGTAGGAGGTAAATCTGACTCTACATCCAAAGTGTGATAGTTTGTCTGTCCATAGCTGATGGGGGTATAGTTCTGTGGCATGTGCAGTGCTCCAGGGGTAAGGGGACAGGCATGCATGGTACTGAGGGGTCTCCAGCCCACAGCTTAACTAACAATCCAAAAAAGTAATTTAGTCTAGCATATCTCTACTGTATCGTCAATCCACCAGTGTGGGCAGAGTCAGGAGGGAGAATGATTGAGAGTAAGAGGTGGGTAAGCCGCCTGCTTTTAAAGGTTCCTATGGCCATTTTCAGTGGCACATCATACCAGTCAGTTTTCAAGTCAGGTCCCACTGGTGCCTGGGCCATTTCCATCGAGTTACCAGGAAACCAGAAGTAAAGAGGGGGCCATTGAACATAAAAAGACATGGACCTAATTGTTCCAGTCACTGGTCAAAGACTTGCTTTGGTCCAGTGGGATGCCTGCGTCATGGCTTATCTCTTACCCCATATCAGACAGCATCCTATAGTCAAGAAATACTCGGCACTCATAACAGTAGGGGAGCAGACTATCTGTCTCTGCCAACTATCAAAGACCCATCACTGACCTCCACCTCTCGCTAGCCCCCCTTCCCAACCAGCCACCCCAGGGATAGACAGACAGCAAAAGCAGGATAAAAGCAAAAAAGAAAAGCTGTCCAAACTCCCTTGATGAACATGCTGCAGCAGGCAGAGCCCCCACACCCCCATCACAGAGCCCCCAGAGCTACCGCACATACCTCATTTCCTTGGAAGAAGCTGCTGGAAAGACTTAGTTGATCTAGCTGCCAGTGTCTGTGCCTCTAGTGTCAGTCTGCTGTGTCAGCTGTAGGGCTTTCGGCTGGGTGATAATGTCCTGCTAGGCTTCTGCAGCATGGCGGTACTTCCAGGATCCTGCCATTTTCCATGCTTCAGATACAGTCTGGGTGACTGGCGAGGTGATTAGTCTGTCTCTCTCTCTTTCTCAAGCTGGATACCCCATTCACATAGAACTTTCTGTGCTTCCCCTGTAGTCTCAAAGCTTTTTGAGCCATCTGGGAAAAACAACCAGCCCGGCAGGGTATGGGGTCTGAAATGTAAGCTGATTTTTGTGGAGAGCTTGCAGAAAGAGAATATAGGCTCTACATTTTTTTCATTGTTTGGGTGGATAGTCATTATCAAAAGAGATTTGGCGATTTTCACAGAGGACAATGGTCATCTTCTACACCTTCATTAAGATGTCCTGCTTAACTTTGTATGAAGGAATCTCATGATCACAGAGTGCGGCTGGGCTTTGCAAGCTTCTTTGCACCCAGTGCTTAGTGGGAACATTACAGTTCTTTGGGTGCCATTGGTCTAGCTGGAGTGCATCCTGGAAGAATCAGTCAAGGAATCCATCAATATCTTGACCCTCAAAACCCTCAGGCAAGCCATACAGGCATATATTCTTATGCTGAACCTTGCTTTTGTCATCTTCTTGTGTCTCTTGGAGTTTCTGGTGGGCATCAGTGAGTGGTAAAACTGTGGCTTTCAGGCAGTCCACATAGCGATCAGCCAGGGAGAGTTGGACTTCCATTTCATCTGCCTGATCTATCATGGTTGTAAGCGCTGCACCAACACCATCCAGCTTAGCAGTTGCCACCGCTTGAACGTCCTGAAGCTTTCTCAAGATTTTTTCCAGTTTTTTCCCTTTCTTCATGGATTTTGAAGGGGATGGGTGCTCTGGCTTGAATGATGCAAGGGATCCAAAGGCTGCAATGCCTCTGAGTCCTCTGGGTCTGCCTTCATCGGCCGCCATGGAATCGACCCACGTGTTGATTCTGCTTCTCCACTTTCTTTATACTGCAGGCATTTCCTCCTCTCAGTAGAAACAAGGGTTTTGTCCAAAAATGCTGCAGTTAGGAGAATATTTTCTGTCTAGTCACAACAGAGCTCCACGTTTAGGTAGCCATTAGTGCAGTTGACATCACCAGAAGTCCTCCAGGAAAAGTTTCAAGAAACAATTTTCTGTGTCATAGTTTGGGTCGTAAAAGAAGCCCACTGCATGCCTTTGCCCATCATGCATTCTCAGCTTCATTAATGTTCTCCGGGCTCCTGGATCATCAATGGTTTTAACAGCAGTGGCTAAGACATTTGGCCTGACCCAAACTGCTGTCACCGTGCCTTAGAGTTTAGATATGCTCCGGACCAAATACCCCTCCCCAATTTTCTATGCAGGAATTGTAACTCCCCCACAGTTGCGTAAGTTTCCTGGTAGTAGAGTATATCAGGTTTTAATTCCTTAATGACCCACAGGACTTCCTTCTGCATAATGACCAATTTGAAACCACTGATTTTCCAGGAAAGCACTGCGAGATCATTAACCATATCAACACAAGCAGATACACATGAAACACATTGGAAGCATTACCAATAAAGGTGAGCTTGGCTGTCTTTATGACCCCATCGCAGGTCGTACCAACAGCATATTCCGTCTCTGCTTTTTGTCTGCCTTACAGGACTGCCCCTTGCCCCAACTTAGGAGCGCGTCCTCACACCTGAGCTCTGCACTACCTCTGGCCCTCCTCCCATCCCTCCCCGAGGGTCACACCCCAACTTGACTCTCCAAGCACCCCCAGCTATGGTGGAAAGATGTTTCTAGTGTGCATGGTGGACACCCCCCGAGGCCATCCACCTCAACACATGCTCCCTGAAACCATGAAGCCATTGTACAATTAATTAAACATGAATAGTTAATGCAAGCCAAACTTTCCAGCACAGAGGGATGGGTCTGAATCAGTACAGATTAAGGAACAATAGGCCCACTGACAGGGAGACTGTGTGTTGACCAAGGGACCACTTACAAAGCCTATACCAGCCAATAGTTGCTGTCTCTGGGCACAAATGCATAGCCTGAGTGCATTCCTGCAGCCACGCTGCTCCATTTAAGTTGCTGACTCCTAAATCACATGGCCCTTGTTCCCTGTAATTCAACTATTCAACTTGGTGGGAAACGTATCCTCCCTAGTCAGCAGCCATATCTGAGCACCAAACCTGCCTCCCCAACCAAAATATATGTCATTCCCTGCCTGTGTGGAACACAGTTGTTCATATTAAATTTACCAGTTATGCTAGATAACTTTATAGTTCTTAATTTTCTTTCATATAGAGAAGCACACAACAATATAAAAGTGAAGATAAACAGAATTTGAGTCAGAACCTGGCAGCCAATGACCATCAAAAACAGTCAAAACTGAGTGTTTGTGCCAGGGTCAATTGGTCTAAAGAAGAAATACCAGTCATGCCATCCTCCCACCCCCATAGCAAGCTACCCCCTCCCCGGTCGGCACCAGTAGAGTAAATACAGTTAATGGTGGTGTTGTCTAACAGCTGCAAGCAATGCTCAGACACTGTTTGTTTTAGCTCAGCTCCTGGTGCCATTCAGTGCCTCTGAGAGTCATATGCTGCGTAGTCAGATTCTGTTTTAGTAGGCTGCCAAGCCGGTGAGTGAACACCGGGGGTCCTAAGTGGATGGCTAACCTTATTTCACAGTGTACAGAAACAAGTAACTCCATCTGTTGAGCCTTAGGGTGCAGGTGCTATGATCCGCTGGCTATACCTCCTTTCTGCAGCAGCTTCTTCCCTGCTGATGTAATCGTTGACCTCCCACACCATTATGAATACTGCTGGTGACTGTTCCAGCTTTCAGACATGCAACTTGGATGGGTACAGGTGGTGATGCTGCCATCCTAGCCCTCTTAGTTGAGCCTTAAAACCCTTAGGCTGCCAATACAATGAGAACGTATAGGAATTCTAGACTGATATATTAGTCCATGGCACAGCAAGGGTTAACATAATTGAACTTTTGCCTCTCTTGTTGGAGTTCATGGCTGTAGTTGAGGAAAATCAGCATATGGTTTCCACTGATCTGGATCGGGCCTTTCTCCCTCACAACCCTGAGCCCCGCCTCCTTATCTTGATACCAGAGGAACTTTGCAAGGAAATGGCAGGGCCTCTCCCCATACCTAGGCCTGCCTTCCATTGTCCTGTAGGTATGATCCACCTTGTATGAGCAGCCCATAGAAGCCAGTCCCAGGTGTTCCATCAGCCACCCTGTGATGGACCCTTCCGGGCTCCAACCCTCCAACTCCTCGAAAAGCCCCACAGTGCAGATGTTTGTGCACTGGGAGGGATTCTCCTCATCATCGACCTTAGCTCTAAGTTCACTGATCTGCTCTATGAGTTGCTAGCACTCCTGGCCCCACTCTGCCTGCTGGTCCTCTGTGGTGCTCACCCACTCCTCCATTTCTGAGAGTCTGGTTAAATGTGAAACTGCTATTTCGCTGAGCCCTTCCATGATATCTTGCAGATGGACCATTTGGGCATTAATGTTCATAAATCCTGCTTGCATCTCACTCTCCTCATAGCAGTGATAAAGGCTTTCAGTGAACTGGATTGCTCAGCAGGCTGGGTTTTGATCCTGTCCCATTCAGCTGCCTCCCACTCAGCTCCATGCTGTTTCCCTTCGATCACGTGTCTGGCTACAGATTTTGCTTGCTGGTGCTTCCAAACTGCAATTGTGGCTGCTTTTTTTGGCTCTTGGACATATGCTCCACTCAGACAATCATTCTATGCTTTTAAAAGGGCCATTACGTAACAGCGGGCCCTGATGTTGAGGGCATTTAGATTGCCATTACAGGCATCCACTATGTTCACAGGTTGGCCACGCCAATATTAGAAACATAGAAGTTGACGGCAGATAAGGACCACAAGGCCCATCCAGTCTGCCCATTTCTTTTTCTACCTTATGAATGTGCCATCGGCCTTTGCTCTATCAATGGTCTATTTATTCATATTCATCTGTATTGCTCCCTTATGCCTATCCCATGCCTGTCTGAAGCCCTGCACTTTATTCATATCCACCACTTCCTGAGGTAGGCCATTCCATGCATCCACCACCCTTTCTGTGAAAAAGAACTCCCTCACATTACCCCTTAACAGGCCTTCTTCTAATCTCATGCTGTGTCCTCTTGTCCTGCTATTTTTCTTATATTGAAACATGTCAGACTCTTTCACCTTGTTAATGCCCTTAAGGTGTTTGAATGTTTTGATCATATCACCTCTCTCCTTCCTTTGCTCTAGGGTATACATATTGAGCTCTATTAATCTGTCCTCATATGTTTTCTGATGCAGTCCCTGCACCATTTTGGTTGCCCTTCTCTGGACTGCCTCAATTTGGTTAATGTTCTTGTGAAGGAGTGGTCTCCAGTACTGCATGCAGTACTCCAGATGGGGCCTAACCAGTGTCTTGTAAAGAGGGGCTATTACCTCCCTCTTCCAACTTGTGATACCCCTACTAATACACCCCAACATCCCCCTAGCCTTACCTACTGCTTTAGTGGTCTGCTTGGATGATTTCAGGTAATCGGTGATGATGATGCCTAAGTCTCTTTCTTCCCTTGTGACTGCCAGCAACTCCCCTCCCAGTCAATAGGTGGCTTCAGGGTTTCTCTTCCCTATGTGCATGATCTTGCACTTCTATGCATTAAACCCCAGTTGCCACTCTTCTGATCATTTTGCCAGTTTATCCAGATCTCTTCACATTCTGCCCACCCCATCTGGATCATCTACTCTGTTGCAGATCTTGGTGTCATCTGCAAACAGACAAACTTTACCCGCCAGTCCATCTACAATTCACTGATGAAGATATTGAAGAGGACTAGCCCCAGGACTGATCCCTGAGGTACCCCACTTGTGACTTACATCTCTTCTGACTGTATACCATTTACCACTACTCTCTGTTTTCTGCCTATCAACCAGTCTGCCACCCAGCTGACCAACTTCTGACCCACCCCAAGCCTACCCAGCTTATTCATTAATCTGCTATGTGGAACAGTATCGAAAGCTTTGCTGAAGTCAAGGTAGGTAACATCAACTGCTCCCCCTTGGTCCAACACTCTTGTTACCCAGTCAAAGAAATCTATGAGATTAGTTTGACAGGACCTTCCTTTTGTAAACCCATGCTGTCTCGGATCCTGTGCTCCTTTGGATTCCAGGTGTTGTACTATCCTTTCCTTAAGGAGTGCCTCCATAATCTTGCCCACTACTGAGGTAAGACTGACTGGTCTGTAGTTCCCTGCCTCCTCCCTGCTACCACTGTTGTGGAGCAGGATCACATGAGCCCTTCTCCAGTCTTCTGGGACCTCTCCTGTGCTCAGAGACTCACTAAACAGTGATCACTCCTCATAGCAGTGATATTAAAATAGTTTCATGCATGTTTTATTTATTGACCATATATACTCCATAAATGTACCTTATATTTGTTTACTTTTTCATATTGTTTAAATGTACCACAAAAGGTTCCAGTTCAGTATACTTAAAAGCCACTATTTGCTACATACAGAAGAACATACAGTATATCTATTTTCTGTAAAGAGAACACCAGTGTCTAGTGGAGTTGACTTAGCAGCCTTCCCTAAACATGATTAGTGAGACCACGTCTGTAGTAGGTTGCTGTCTGTCTTCCAGATCCCATTTGATTGTTTATATTAAAATATTTTAAAATTTACAGGGCCGCGAAAGAAGGCTCCTCTCTTTAGAGGTGCCATTTTTTATAGTTTAATAAAAACCTGTGTAACCCCCTACAAACGGGGGTCACTGAAAAGCCTTCCTTGGGTGTACCTAAATGCCCTCTGCCAGGCTGGTGTCCAGTGTTTCAGCTGTTTTAAAAATAAATTGTATGAGAGTGCCTAAGTGCCTCTGTGTACTGTCCCTTTAAAAGCGGCCTAACTGCAGTGTAATTAATTTGGATGGGGGTCTGTATGTTTCCCTGCTTGAGTCCTGCTCAAGCTGCTAGATTTTCGCTCTGTTTCTGCTGTCGCTAAATGCACAGAGGAAGCTCAGTTGAAAGATGTAACTAATTGCTGGGAATTGTTTGGAATGGTAATGAAAGTGACGTTTGTCTAACATGCTTTTCTTGCAGCACGAACTGTTCCTGCTTGGCCCCACCTTTCTGGTCCTGAACTGCTGAATTGGATCAATCGAATTGCAAGGACTCTAAAATGGAGCCTGCTTTGGGCCAATTGGGATTGGGACTCTCAGTTAGAGCCTGTGGAAATGGGACTGTACGGAAAGACCCTCTGGGTAATGTAGTTTTGGACTGTTGGTGCCTTTTTGCACCTATAGAGGGAGCCCCACTGTGACTGACAAGAGAATCAGCCAACCAAATCTTTTGGACCAGAGGGAAATTCCCCAGCAGCCTGCAGCCCAAGTCAGAAGAAAGATGGAGCTGAAAGAGTGAGCAGCTCATGGAGCTGCTGCCCCACGGGGCAGTGTGGGGACTTGGCGGGAAGGCCGAGTCTGGCCTTCCTGCATTCCGCTTTCCTGCAGAAAAGAAAATGGGGAGAGTATTTATTTCGGACTACATCTCCAAAGCAGTTATTGTGCTCCGAGTCATGGGCACAATGAGCAGAGACGAACTAAAGCAGATTTGAGTTGACAGTGAAGAGTGAAGGAGCTCAGCTCTGCTCTGTGCGAGTGGCATGGTAGTTCGCGCAGGAGGCGCGTGTGAGGCCCGAATCTCGGCCTACTTGCATTGTGAGAGGAAGAGAAAGAGAGAGAAAGGTGTTTTCAGACTGAATCCGAAGTTTGTGAGGAAAAAGCAAGTTGCTGCTGTTGGGCCCAGGCCTACCCTGTAGAAGACCGAAGATTTTGCTGAAATTGATCGGCCTGTCAGGACTGTAGCTACTGTAGTGTTCCCGAGAGTAATTGTAGTGTTTTTTGTGATCGGGACTGAGGAATCACCTACCTGGTACAGTAAGCCTTCTTTTACATATAAATAAGCTGGAAGGCGATTGCGAGCTGGTTTCCCCATTTGCTGTAAACTGTGTGCTAGTGCTGGAAGTAGTTTTCCCAGCCAAAATCGGCCTGAATCCGTGCTGCCTGGCACAGATAGGCCCTGCCACGAGGGTCCTGCCTCACTACCTTGCTGCACAGAAATATCCATTGTCAAGGGGCCAAGCTTCCTCTGGCAATCCAGAGAGAGATCATCCATCAGCCCTCCTGTGTTTAGCCTGGGTATCGTGAGTAATTATCAGGGTAGCTCCCTGCAACTTTTGTTTAATCAAACTATGTCATCTGATTGTTTGTGCTTTTCTTTTCATGAACTGAGCCATCTGTCTCCAGATTACAAATTGTGTGTGCATGTTCACTTTCCATCACAGGGCCCCAACCAGCTGCAACAGACCTGGCTAGCCCCTTTCTCCATCCTGGGTACCCAGAGAATGAGACTGATTGGGACTCTAAGTGCATGCACAGTACTGTGATTATTATTGTGTTTAAACCAATTAACCTGATTTTCCCCCTCCTTGTTACAGCTCCCCTGAATAAATCAGATCTGTTTGTTTCTGCAAATTTACATTGACTGTGGTGTCAGTTTATGCTAAAGGTATTGCATTGTTGCTGTTGAACTGCATCATCTTATTTTACAGGGGGTCCCCATAGTCAAGCTGAAGGAACCAGTCCTGGGGGGTAAGTGGCAAGTACGAGTATATGTGGGTTGCATATCTGGTGTATTGGGAAAATTACTGTTGTGTACTGTGTGGGCCACTAGTGGGAGAAAAGGGGGTCACAGTGTCCCAGAAGGTTGTAACCTGGTTAGCGTAACCCAAACCAACCCAGACCTTTGGGTGGAGGCACCCATTTTAGAACTCAGACCCCTTAACCTGCTGGTAGCCAAGCAGGCAGGGATAGTAGCCCTTGGGATAGCGCCACCTAGGGGTTACACCTGTGCATTGGATCTTCTATATGTTTTGTCAATTTGTACAATATGAAAAAAAATGTTCTATATGTCTCCAAGAAAACAGCTATGAAGAGCCCTTCTGAATGTTCATATTACAATTTTCCTAAAGTGAGAAAAGATTGTTTATAAAATAAAAAAAAACTGCCAAATAAAATCTTGGATTGGGAAGGGAATAGCTTAGTAGATTAACAATGAATTATGGTGCCTTTTATCTCGAGCCCAAAGCACAAATGGGGCTTTTTTTTTGTTCAACTTTCTTTATCCTCCTATGTTCGTCAGGGATGTACTCCATATGAGCCCCTCTGGAGCCTCCTATCCCTACCCAACCACTGTCCCCACAAGGGCAAGCTGTCACAAGTTGATTGACTATGGCTTGCCCGCTATGTCAGGGCTCTTCCCAGGGGAAGGGAGTGAGACTGGGATCAGCAGGAATGGCCTGGATGATCATTCCTATGATTTCTTGCAGCCAAGTGTGGTGGGAGATCCTGGGTTCATGATGTATGAGCGCAGATTTTGTTTTCCTTGAGGTGGTTCCCTGGAAAACTGGATGTGCAATAACACCCTGGCACATCATGCATGCACCCATGCATGATGCATTGATGTCTGCCACATCATCTGTTCCACTATGTATGTGGGGACTCGGGCTGACTGACCCCTAGACACCAGATGTCAGTCTGTTGCTGAGTATGAGTCACCCACCCACCCCAGAGGAGGTGAGGTGTCTGCTGGATGCTCATACCTCCTATTTCCCCCCTCAGCCCTCTGAAGTCCCAAATTCATTCCTGTACCCAGGTCATTCATGTTGCAAGTGGTTTCACTACTGCTGCACCAGAGGGCCGGCTACAAATGGGTCTTAAAGCCCACCAATACAACCGCTGTGCCTTACGGTGACTTTCTGCACCCAGTCCCACTCTGCACATGCCTTGCACACCCAGCATGGCCTCTATGGAGTGATGTGGGAGTCAAATGGCCTCTCCCCCAGCAGTTGCCCCAACCCTCTAAGGTAACATGGAGGCTGGAACGGATGAAGTGACAATACTTGTTTTTAAATATTTTTCCTGCCGTATGAGGATATGTCAGTTGATAGAAGATTGCCATATCCCATAACTCCTTACACTGCATGGAGCAAGGGATTTTTTCTGATGTTCACTCAGGCATCTGACTAGATGCCTGGTATTTGGCTCCACTTCCCCTCAGACTGCCTAGCCCAATGCAGACATTTGCTAGTGCATACTGGAGCAGCCAAGAGTGATTTACACACTCACATGTGCATGTGTCTGGGATACAGATGGTCAGATACTGTTAATACAATTTGTGACTATCCAGCCCATTTTTGAGGACTGAACCCCAAGCCACTGAGTTCGGCACAGGTAAGTAATATACAAAAACCATCACTTTGGGATTTCAGTCCTTTGGCTTACATGAAATTAATTACATCGATTCTCATTTTAGTTCCTAGTATCTGATACCTTTCTTGAGCACTAAAATTACAAGTATTGGGGAAGTAGACTTCTACTGTTTATGTAGGAGATGGTCACAGTGGGTTTTCTGGCCTGCTTCTGGCTTATATGTCTATGATCTTATGCTTTTATGTTAAATTCAATATAAAAAATATTCAAAAGTATTCAAATACAGGCTCATTGCATGCATTTCTAAAGTAATATGGCAATAGTGGGTGTTAGAGCTAGAGAACCAGCACTGCCTTGCATTTCTCAAAAACATATCTAAATACTGATATGGCTAGAGTTTAATAGGAACCTGACTGACAAACATTTCAGAAGTTGTGTGCTTGTGTGAAGTCGTCATGGCCAGTGTGTTAGAGAAGTGGGTGCCAACAACTGCCATTGTTGATGGTTTACATTTTCATGCAAAATTCGAAGTGCAGACCAGGTGGCTTTAGCCAACACTTGATTAGATTATTTTCAGTTCCCACAATCTTTTTAAAAATGCCATTATAAATATACGAAGAGGGCCTGAGAACATCTGTTTAACAATTGTAATTATCTTTTCAGGTACCTGGAAGTCTTGTAATATCAAATGTTACATTGGTGGATAATGGAATGGGTATTTTTACAATCATTTATTCACCACTGCCTACTTCTAATCATCTTGCTGAAAAATCTTTGGTGGTACATGTAAGTTTGTTTTTATTATCTTTTTTTTCTTTGCTGTGGGTTCCCCAAGGCCTACGTTTGTCAGCCTCAGCACAAGCCAAGTCCCACGCTAGGAACATCTGTTGTTCAGAATTCTGTGGTGTGCCTCTCTCAGCCATGGTGGGGAATATTGATCAATATCCACCTTCAGTTGGTTAGGAGCCGTCCTGGAAGTGAGAGGTGCTGGAATTTGTGGAGGCACAGTGAACATTGGCAGCCACTTTCTGAGGGTCACGATGATTCCGTTTTGCTTTCCCATGGAGGCTTTGATGGTGGAATTATTCTGCCCTACAGGGAATGGTCAGATCCCCTAGAGCCAAACCTCCTGACATGCACTGTTTCCACATGTGCCTCAAACCTGGAACCCTAGAAGGCAGGTGAGTGGAGCAATGGTGGTCCCTCCCTGGAGGTGCAGAACACCTTGTTAGATGCATCTTAAGCTACCTTCACACCCACAGTGACAGGCCTGGTTTCAGGGGTGAACTCAGGTTGCAGGTTACAAAAAAATCTGTGTAATTTATTTATCCTCTTTTGTTTATTTATTCTTGTATTTATTTTATGAACCCTGAGTTGTCCAGCTATAATGTAACATCTCATATGTAGAGCTATCCCCTCTGCACTTTATTTTAGAGGTGGGAGGAATAAATACAGATATGATACACTGCAGGGTAATATCAGAATCAGCAGCTGTGGTAGAATTTAGACCTGTTTTACAGTTTAGTTCTAGCCTCCAACCCCTACGTGACATTGCCTGTATCTTAACACAGTTTCAAGCTATGTGGTGCCTATAGGGACTTGCTATACAACTCCCAAAATCCACTGCAGGAAGTACTAAAACAGTGAGATGGGAAATAACCACCCCTTGACTCTGGCATCACTGCATCCTGAAGAAATATACTTATAGAATAAAACCATAAAAGTAAGGAAGTTGATGATTCTCCTGACTAGATTATGGAATAATAAAATTTCAGAGCTGTGCTCTCTTTCTCAACATACACATACAACTCCTTGATTAGTGTGTGTATTGTGATTCTTTACTGCCTTAGACATGGATAACATCTACAGTATATTATACTGGCCCGGTAGAACTGTATAGATTAGGTTGCATGGCCACTTCTATATTAAACCTCAAAGTTTACACTTTAATAACTTTGCAACTGTTTGTCCGATTTGCCTGTAATTTAGAATACACAACTGCCTACCATAGATCGCTGGATCTGGAAAGTTTTGTTCTGGTCAGATGTACAGTTGCGGAACCGTGGGTGCTCAAAAAGTGAACATTCATGCTTTTTGCACATTTTTCAGTAAGGCATAATGGACTGAAGAATGCATTTAAGTGGCTTCAGATTTGTTTGTCCACATGCGTCCTGGGTTGAACTGGTGACTTTTAAAGATTTGGTGAAAATATATTGCTCAGTTCAAAAGTTATTCCATTTTTTCGTAGCCCATTGTAGCCTATGGGAAAATTATTATGTGCATTACGAACACTTTTGCGATCATATTTTTGTTGTCGAGCTCCCCTAAATTGTTTTTCTGCTGCCTCTATCTTGTTTTTCAGTTAGTGACAGAAAATAAACATTGTAACTCAAGAAATAATGCCCTTTGGTAAACACCAACAGTTGTGGTTACCTAATTGGGCCCTGAGGAACATGCACCTGGCATTCGTTTTTTACCAGGTGGTCCATAAATATGTTTTTTAAACTTTTGCCATTTGTTGATCACGGCAATATTTTTTGTTGCCATGAAAACAGTTGTGTTCAGGGAAAAAAGTAACCATGGCAACATTTTTGTGTGCCCGATAACATTCCCATTATAGAGATAGGAGTGCCGCAATAACATTAAAATAGTGTATGATGGAACGCTGTTAGCATTAAAAATCCATCACTTTCAAGATGTTGTTATGCTGTAGCAACTATGTCATTGCAGCTGTTATGCTGCACTAGCTGCATAGCTACTATAACATAACAATATCGAACGTGCTAGCGCATGTGCATGTGCATTATATGACCAGGAAGCGGCCGTGGTGGTGAAAACAACAGTGAAGTGAGCAGCAAAGAGGAGAAAAAAACAAAGTCAGTCACCCAAATAGTCGCGTTTCATAGCAGTTGGCATCCTACACTATAAAAAACAATGTATACCCAGCTAATGGTAACTAGCTGAGTTAGTGCATCTCGAGGTAGCGCATGGCGACTGAACATCTCAAGCTACACTCTCAAGGTTCAAAGGGTCACCATGGCAACCTCTCGATGAACTAAACAGCTTGTTACCGATAGCTGGCTATCCATTATTCTCTATGTAATTACAGTAACACTGTATGAACACATTTTGCTATGTGTTGTTTCCTTTGTTACTTCATTGTGGCAAGGTGGATTGTGTTATTGGCCTGAAATTTTCAGGATGGCAAGCCCTAGTCCCACCGATGTGCCTTTTGGTGGTTTGGTATAAAAATATTGAACAGGCCCGTAGTTACAGCATTCTGAAGTTCAGAAATGTTCCCATAAGGTAACATTGCGGTGCCCATGATGCCTTTCAGTGCCCATATTTCGAAAATGGTTCAAGATACAGATTTTTCATCAGAAAAATTCTTAGTCACCTATAAGTACAGAAGTAGGTTAGAAAGCCATGAATACCATGAAATTTGAATTTTTTTTCTACCTTGTACGATTACTGAGATATTTGGGAATTAGTATTCTAATTGCTAATTTTCATGTCCGTGGGCCACTATTACGCCCACAGAGTTAGCAATCACAGTGCTTTTCAGTTCTTATATCTTGTAAATGGTGCGAGATATGGATTCAGTCAATATATGCTGCGTGTAGTAATTGCTGTCATGATTACAACGACACTTGGACTTTTTTTCCTAACTGCTATGATTCCTAAGATATTGGCAAATTTGTGTTACAAGGCTTCCTTGCCCCATAGGGCTGCTGTATGGCTCTGTAGCTCTTACTTCGAGAGGGCTCTTGTAGTAGGTAATTACATATAGGACTGATGCCGGCAGGCCCCCACGGAAAAATTTCTAGCTAGCAGTCCCTGGCGAGGGACCGCCCCCACATCAGGTGACCGGCGTCAGGAGACGTCAGTATAAAGGGGTGGTCCCGGATGCCTGCCTTCAGTTCTTTCCGCCGTTAGCTCATGCAGCACCTCGCGGAAAAGTTTGTGCTTCGTCAGCCCTACCTTCATCTTTTTTTTTACTGAAAAATCTTATTTTTGACAATCGTCAGTACTACGCGTCGGTGTATGTCGTCCCCTACACCCTCCGAGCACAAGAACAAGTGCGATTCAAGCAGCACCCAACTACCGGACAAGGACGGCCACTCCCTGTGCCTGTTCTGCCTAGACCCGGATCATCAAGTCGAGAAGTGCCAGCATTGCCCTAGCTTTAACGTGGCCACCCGAAAAAGTCGGTAGCAATCCCTGGAGGCAAAGAAGAAAATGAGCTCTATGGAGAAGGAGCTTAAAAAGCTAAGGCAGGGGTCCACGTCCCCCAAAGGCCATCAAAAGAAGAAGGACAAGGAGAGGCACCGGGACAAAAGCTCCTCCACCATGTCTCCCTCGGGAGTCACGGGCACACAGGTAAAATCCCTTCTGGGGGGATCGCTCCTTGGCGGCCTCGGAGGTTTCTGAGGTGGTGTCGGCCCGCCCGTCTGGCTCACGCTCGGGCCTTGCGGGCGCCTCTGGGCAGTTGGAGCCCTCTTCCCCGGTTCGGCTGCAGGCTTGTGGCCTACCATCGTGGGCGACTCTGGTAAGCCAGGCGTCGGCTCCTCTGACGTCCACCCAGAGAGGCTGGTAAGGCGTCCGACCCTCAGGGGTGACGCGCGGCTTCTTCCCCACTGGACCAGGCCAACCCTTCCTCTCGACCTGTCTCCGGTGATGGCTCTCATAAGTTAGACGTCGGCTCCTCCGGTGCCCACTGAGAGCTCGCCTCTATGCCTCACGTCGGCTCGTCCGACGTCCGCCCGGCGAGGGAACCGACAACGGACCCCCCAACGTCCATCATTCCCAGTTCACCGCAGCCTTCGCTGCCATCTGGGGAACCAGAGTCCCCCCATCCTGACCCCGGAGACTTCTCCCCTCCGTCCCCAGGTGCAGCTGGGGATATTTTTCCTCCGTCAGTCCTTCCTCCATCTGGAGCGACGGACCTGATGTCGGCTCCCTGGACTTCGGCTCCCTGGACTTCGGCTCCGACGTCGGCCCCTCTGACATCGGTACCTCCAGCATCAGGGCCTCTGCCATCGGCCCTGACGTCGGCCTTACCAACTCAGGGAGAGTTCCTGCTCCCATCGGGCCCTCCCTCCGGGCTCTCCGCTATGGACCGGCCCGTGAGGTTCCCAGCCAGGCCGTCTGCTTAGGCAGCTCTCCCCGGCTTCTGGGTACTCGCCATCTTATTCAACACCGGTGTACCCGGGAACGCCGTATCTGATGCCGCAGTACCCGACGCCGGGCTTCCCGACACCGCAGTACTCGCCCTCTCAATACCCGATGCCGGGTTACCCGCAGCCGGGTTTTGGATACGGTCCATATGGGTATAGCCCATATTCTTATCCCCCACCTCCTCCTCCTCCTCTACCACCCTCATGGCTGCTGGTGGACCTGCAGGAGACTCTGGCCTCCTGGTGGGCTGAGGCCAGGCTCAGCTCACCAAAGGGGTCGAGAACCACCTTCGGTGACAGTGCCATCCCAGGTTCCCATACGCCCCAGACGGAACACTCCCTCACCACCTCTGGACTCCAGGGTTCTTCCATCTGGATCCAGAGAGGGGCAGAACACGCATCCCCAGGGACTAACCAAGGGACCCATTCCTCCCCCGGGTAGGGAAAGGGAGTCTTACTCTTCTTCTTCTTCCTCTTCTTCACTCTTGGACTCCTCGGACTCTTCCAACGGCTGCTCCGAGAGAGACGACGAGCCTCGCTTTCCATCGAAGGCCCGGCCAAGGACTCCTCCGAAGTCTCCTCCGGAGGATCCTTCTTTTACGGAGTTGCTTAGAAAAATCCAGTAGGTTCATCAGTGGCACTCTTTGGAACCAGATCCTCAGCATCTGAAACTCACTGAACGTCTGGATCTGCCTGTGACAGCTCCTACACTAGTGCCACCCTGGATAGAGCCTCACGCCGACCTTGTCACCCACGATATGGAAACAGCCGTCTGCCTTAGCCCACTTCCTAGGAAGTAAAACAGTCTATATCAGGCTCCAGAGGTGTTGATTTCCTGAATTCTCACCCTCATGCCCACTTCGTCGTGATTAGCACCACTCACGCCGGTCGGCGAACCCAAAACATCTTAGCTCCTCACCTCCTGATAAGGAATCTCGCCTTCTGGACCAGTACGGGAGAAAGATTTACGCTTCCTCCACACTTGTGATTAGGGCCCTGAACTATGTTGGCCACATAGGGGACTACCAGAAGGCCATCCTTACTCAGGTGGAAACCAAGCTGGGCTCCTTGCCTGACTCCCAAGTCAAACAGAAGTTGGCTGATCTCGTCCGCTCTGCTCGTTCGGCCAGTCGCCACATGCTATGTCTGACATACGACGCAGTGGTCACTGCTAGGCAGAGCTCAGCTTTCGCCATAGGCCTACGGCATCATGCTTGGCTCTGCGTGTCAGGTCTGGTCCCGGAGGTGCAATCTGCTATCCAGGAAGCACCTTTCTGGGGGTCAGTGCTTTTCGGGGGTGATGTCAAGAACATCATTACTGATTTGCAGGAGAAGGGGACGGCTCTGAAATCAGTTGATTCCATGTACCATCCCCATCAGCAGCAGCGCTGTCCTTTTCGCAGATGGAATTGGCCAAAGGCGAAACCCCAGGGAAGGCGGGCCACAAAACGTTGGGCCCCCGCGGCTGCTAAGCCCCCCCCGCCAAAAAGCAGCGGGTGTTTCAGCTGGCAGCACTGTCCCACACCACCTGACTCCTATCCTCTACCACTGCCTCCGGACTCCCGGAGGAACCGGTAGGAGGGAGGTTTCCCTCCACCTTCCGGGATGGGGAGAGGATAACCACAGTTCTTGGGTGCTCCAGCTCATAGCAGAAGGACACTCCATAGAGTTTCTTGAGAAACTACCCCACCCCCCCTCCAGTGATCGTATTCACGGAACACCTTCCTTTGGTCCAGGAGGAAATCTCGTCTCTTCTGCTGAAGCAAGTGATACAGCCCATCCCCTTCATCTTCAGGGGACGGGTTACTATTCCCATTTCTTCCTGGTTCCAAAGAGGCAGGAGATCTCAGACCGATTTTAGATCTCAGTTCCCTGAATCTTTATGTAGAAGTACAAAAGTTTCAGGATGCTCTCTCTGCAGAGCCTTCTGACCCTCCTCCAGCCGGGTCAATGGCTTTGTGCCCTGGATATGCAGGATGCTTATCTGCACATTCCCATTCACCCATCTCATTGCAAATACCTTCGTTTGCATTCCAGGGACCACTACCAGTTCAAAGGCGCTTCGTTTTGGTCTGTCACCATTTTGAGAGTATTTGCAAATGCCTGAGTGAGTAAATGGCAGCCCACCTCCGCGTACCAAGGAGTACAGGTGTTCCCTTATCTGGACGACTGGCTCCTGGCGGCCTCGTCCAGGGGGAACTCCCTGCATTTCCTCTCCCTCACCCAGCAGGTTTTGCCTGCCTGGGTATTACCATCAACCATTCCAAGTCTCATCTGGACCCTTCCAGAGGCTACAGTTCATTGGGGCAATCCTTGATACGACCATGGGCAAGGCCTTCCTGCCTCCAGACAGGGTGGCCTCTCTTCAGACCCAGATAAGTCTGTTATCCGACCGCAGGATGCTCTCGGCAAATTCGGTCCTTTGTCTTCTCGGGCTCATGGTGGCTGCTATCCCAATGGTCCCTCCACTCGACTCCACATGAGGATCTCTCAGTCAACTCTACACTGTCAGTGGGATCAACTAGTGGAGACCTAGATCACTCAGTTCTGATCTCATTGCCGATGATGAGAGACTTACAATGGTGGATGGTTCGAGAGAACCTATTTTGGGGGGGTCCCTTTCTTTCATCCTTCCCCCTCCCAGACTCTAACCACAGATGCCTCAGGTGAAGGTTGGGGAGCCCATTTAGGCCCTCATCGGACCCAGGTCTCTTGGTCCAGGCTAGAACAAGCGCTTCACATCACTGTGCTTGAGCTTCGGGCAGTGTTGTACACTCTCCAAGCCCTTCACCAATACATCCTTCCCGGCCAACTAGCCGTCCAGACGGACAACATGTGTGTAGTGTGGTACATCAACAAGCAGGGAGGAACTCGGTCCTACCCTCTATGCAGGGAGGCAATGAGGGTTTGGGATTGGGCAACACAACATGACCTTCACCTCACGGTGATTCACGTTCCAGGAGTTGACAACAGCCTGGCAGACAGGCTAAATTGCTCTTCTGTTCTGACTCACGAGTGGGAACTGGACCAAGGGGTCCTAGACAATATCTTCCAACTTTGGAGAACACCACAGATTGACCTGTTCGCATCCCCCCAAAACGCAAAACTTCCCACCTTCTGCTCGCTAGTTCCAGTGCGAGGCGCTTTCTGAAACAATGCTCTGTCTCTAGACTGGAAGGACAGATTCGTCTATGCCTTTCCCCCAATTTCTCTTATCCCACGAGTCTTGCAGAAACTAGCTTCAGAAGGAGCAAGAATGATTCTGATCGCTCCTTTCTGGCCCAGGCAAATCTGGTTCTCTCTTCAATATTCAGAGGATCCACCTCTTCCTCTTCCTCTATCTCGAGGTTTGTTGACCCAGGATCAGGGGATCCTGGTCCATCCAACCTCAAATCTCTTCAGCTGCATGCATGGCTCCTGCAGCCTAGCCCAATCCCATTTTGGTGTGTCTCCCAAAGTGGCGGAGATTTTAGTGGAGGCCAGAAAACCCTTCACCAGATCCACTTATGCCATGAAGTGGAAAAGATTCACTATTTGGGCCGCCTCCAAGAACAGTGGAGCCTTTCTCCTGTTCAGTGGGGCTTCTGCTGGAGTATTTACATCATCTGTTCGACCTGGGTCTCAGCCATTCCTCTTTGAAGGTACACATGGCGGCCATCTCGGCCTATCATGTTCCCTTCGCAGACAAAGCTTTCGCTCAACTGGAGGTCTCTAAGACCTTTCTCAGAGGGGTTCTCCATCTAGACCCCCATCCATACTCCTGCCCCCCTTGGGACTTGAATTTTGTTCTCGAGAAACTTACCCTTCCTCCCTTTGAACCTGCAGCTTCTGCAGATTTGAAGTTTCTTCTATGGAAGACGCTCTTCTTGGTGGCCATTACTTCGGCTCGAAGAATCTCCAAGCTCCAGGCCCTGATGTGTAAAATTTCCTACTTGATTTTTCACAAGGAACGAGTTGCTCTTCACACGCATCCTAAGTTTCTACCTAAAGTAGTAGCAGAGTCTACCTTAAATCAGTCCATAGAGCTACCTGCCTTTTTTACGCAGTACTGTAACCAAGGGGAATATTTACTCCATACTATGGATGTTCACCGGATTCTGAGATACTACACCAACAGGATGAAGGATCTCAGAAAGACCGATCAGTTGTTCATCTCTTTTGCTCACAAAAGGGAAGGCAATGCAGTTTCCAAGCAATGCCTGTCTAAGTGGTTGGCTCATTGCATCACTTTCTGTTATGACAAGTACCACAAGACCCTCCTGGGTCAAGTCAGAACCACTCCACAAGAGGAGTAGCTGCCTCTGCAGCTTGTTTCAAGAATATGTCTGCGCAGACATATGTGATGCCACCACCTGGACTTCAGTGCATACCTTTACGAAACACTACAGTTTGGATATTGCCTCTTGCCATAGAGCAGGCTTCAGGCTAGCGGTTTTGCAAGACCTCCTGTCTTGAGGCTTGCACGGCTAGAGCTACTTCTTGGAGTAGTTTCCTCCTCCCGGTGCCTTTCTTTATTCCAGACTGCTTGGGATTCAGTCCTATATGTAATTACCTACTGCAGGAGCCCTCTCAAAGTAAGATAGTACAGTTACATAAGAACTTACCGTAACAGTAGATCTTCAAGAGAGGCTCTTGCAGTAAATAATATCTTCACCCTCCATCCCCCTAGGCTTTTTCAGCTCCTTTTCCATATAGAAACATCTCTTCTCTCTCATCCAGCCTCTTTTGGCCTGTGGCGGGGAAAGAACTGGAAGGCGGGTGTCTGGGACCTCCCCTTTGTACCGATGTCTCCTGACGCCGGTCACCTGATGTGGGGGCGGTCCCTCGCCAGGGACTGCTAGCTATAAATTTTTCAGTGGGGTCCTGGCACATGCTGGCATCAGTCCTACATGTAATTACCTACTGCAAGAGCCTCTCTCGAAGATCTACTGTTACGGTAAGTTCTTACGTAACTGTACTTTATGTGTAAGTCACAGAGCAGGGCCCGGAGGGCCCACACTCCCACAGACACATATCATGATGCAGAAATAGGCAGCTTGGTGGGAGCACGGGGCCACCAACACATACCATTTACTATTTGTATTACACTTTTTCAAAAAGAAAGGAAATTCTTTGCAGAAAAACTTCTGTTAATGCATCTGTTAGGGTTGTTTACACAGTGACAAAAGTGTGTAAATTCAATGTTAGGGTTACCACCCCACCACCCCATCCCCATGCCCCCATCTCTACACACTAACAGATATAGGAGTGTGCCATGGGATAGTCAGTTCTAACTCTCACCCCATTCTCCTATACTGTAGCATGTCAACTTGCTTATACATGGAATGGGGTGAGAGTTGGGGTTGATGATCTTTGTACACTTATTGCTGTAAAGCCTCTGAGCACTGCTGACATGTGTGCAGACTATCTGCAGCTATTTTGTTGTACTAAAAGCTGTTTTTCTGATTAGCATCACTGGGAAAGCACCCGATTGGTGTGTCTGAGCCCTGTGACCTGTTTGGGTTTCAGGAAGAGAAACTGTAGTCCGTTTTTGAGCAGTAGGACTACAGTTCAGCAAACACATTATTTTAACTCATTTTGGGCACAGATTCAGAACCTGGTGCCTGCCAGAACCACGGATGAGTGGCTCATGCTAGCAAATAGATACATAGATACATAGACAGTGTCGGCAGATAAGGGCCTATGGCCCACCCAGTCTGCCCATTTGAGCTTGTAAGTTCAGCTTGTTTTTCTAGAAGTCTGTTTACCTTACCCTGACCTCCAGAATTCCTTTGTATGTCTATCCCATGCATTCTTAAATCCTTGATTGTTTCCAGCCCCACCACTTCCTCTGGCAGGTATTCCACTTGTCCACCACTCGTTCTGTGAAGAAATTCTTTCTCATGTTTCCTCTGAATTGTCCTCCTCCAACTTCATCCATGCCCTCTAGTTCTGGAACATCTTTTCACTTACAAATAGTGTTTTCCTGCACCCTGTTCCTCCCTGTAAGATACTTGTATGTCTCTATCATATCCCTCTCCTCCCTCTCCTCCAGGAGTACATGTTCAGTTCCTTCAACCTGTCTTCATAGGACTTGTGATGCAATCCATGCACCATCTTTGTTGCCCTCCTCTGAACCTTCTCTACCCTGTCTATGTCCTTACGTAGGTATGGTCTCCAGAACTGTAGACTGTACTCCAGGTGGGGCCTCACTAGTGTCTTGTATAGCGGAATTATGACCTCCCTTTTTCTGCTGGTAATGCCCCTGCCTATACATCCCAGCATCCTATTTGCTTTACCTGATGCCTTGTCACATCGGTTTCCCTACCTTGAGGTCATCAGAGATGATAACCCCAAGATCCCTTTCCTGCTTGGTGCATGCTATATCCTCACCCCCAACTGATATATTGTGCCAGGGTTTTTGTGCCCCATATGCATTATCTTGTGCTTCTTTGCATTGAATTTCAACTGCCAAACCCTGACCATTCTTCAAGTTTCTGCAGGTCCCTTCTCATTCTGTCTACACCCTCTGGTGTGTCTACTCTGTCCTGAGAGCTTTGTGTCATCAGCGAACAGTGAAATTCTGCCTTCTAGGTCCTGCGCCATGTCACCGATGAAGATGTTGAATAGGACCGGTCCCAGTACTGATCCCTGTGGTACCCCACTGGTCACTCTTCCCTCTGTGGAGTGACAGCCATTTACCACCACCCTCTGTATCCTGCCACCCAGCCAGTTACCTACCCACCACACTACTGTCCTGCCCACACCCATATTCCCCAGTTTGTGTAATAGTCTTCTATGTGGCACAGTGTCAAAGGCCTTGCTGAAGTCCAGATAGGCCATGTCCACTACCCTCACCTGATCCACCTCCCTAGTCACCCAGTCAAAAAATTCAATGAGGTTGGTCTGACATGACCTCCCCCTGGTGAAACCATGCTGCCTTGGGTCCTGTAGTCCATTGACAACCAGATGTTCCACCAATCTCTCCTTCAGCAGTGCTTCCATGATCTTCCCCACTACTGAGGTGAGGCTGACTGGTCTGTAGTTCCCTGCTTCCTCTTTGTTCCCACTTTTGTATAAGGGGACTACATCTGCTGTCCTCCAGTCTTTGGGTACCTCCCCTGTTTCCAGTGATCGGCTAAACAGGATAGCCAGAGGTTCAGCCACCACCTCTCTTAGTTCTTTAAGGACCCTGGGGTGCACCCCATCTTGCCCCATTGCTTTATAAACTGTTATTACTTCCAGTTCCTTCAGGACCCTTTCTCGTGTAAAGGGACTTGTGTCCATTTCTGCACCATTCTCACCCCTTGTACTCCCTTCAGACCCATTACCCTCCTCTTCCTCAGTAAAGACTCAGTAAATAGGTGCAAATCTTTATTTTTAATTCACATTGTTAGCTAGCTGACTCATGGATCTAGTTCCTGGTCACTCTTGGGCACTTAAACAGACCTGCTATGAGCAGGGTGAGTGCAGGTGCTTGCACACGCGAAGATTCATGCAAAAACATGCACATCTAGCATGTGTTTATGCATGTTTGTAAAGTGTTTGAGAAGAGGTAGGATTGGATTCTGCACCATCACCCATACATGATCCAACCAATTGGGTAAGACCAAAGCAACCTATACAGAAGAAATAATTGAAAGTACACTATCGTGGAACAGTATTATCTGCTGCTAGTCTGACATTGACCTTGTAGTTAAACATGGCTGATTATATTGTGACAATAAATGGCAACGTGGGGGTGAGATGTTTGTACTGCAATATGTATGAAATAGTTGCCAAAGCCTTAACAACAGATTGAATTACGTAGAAGCAAGCCAAATGGAAATGGCAGCCTGATTTAAATTAAATAAGGACACTGATTTACAGGCATCTGAGTACTTAGATAAAATAAACCAAACAGGAGACTGTGCCACTGAAATAAATAAAGATACAAACATTAAACATACACTAATCCAAAAAAGAATCAAACAAAACTATAGAAATGAACAATCAGGAAAGGTATAATAGGAAAAGATCTAGAGAACCTGACACTTGTGCAGAGGATGAATGGTTCACTGTTCAGAGTGCCAAAGCTCAAAAACGGTGACAGAGCTAGAACCTTTGAGTTACCTTTGACAAATTGTTATGATATATTCAGTTGTCCTGGTGATTTTTCTAAGGAACAAATAATAAATAGTGTTGAACATGTATTTCCACTAATTCCCATAATATTACCAAGTACTGATGTGGAAGGACTTAACCGTATTAGTCCAAATGCCCAGACCTCAACCTCTAGCTCTTCTAGTATTGAAACCTCCATGCATAAGCAAATACAGACACAAGGTACAGCCTTACTCCAATTGGATGATACAAATCTTATGGATTTCCAATCAGAACATAAATCAATATACACACTTGGTGACTCAATAATTAAGCACTAAGATTGAATAGTTTGTAACAGTGACAAGGAATTTAGAACACTGTCTTCCTTTGGGGGAGCAAGAATTAATGATTTGACCTTAATGCTAGATGATATCTTAGCAAAATCATGTGATTCTTTGGTAATCATACATGCTGGTGCAAATAATATATTCAGGGAACCTCTTTTCAAAATCAAACAAGATATTGCAGCAATGACAAACAAACTTGCACTTTTTAACTGCAAAATGGCATTTTCAGAGATACTTCCAATCCCCAGAGCATCAAAGTCAAATCATGCAAAAATCAAAACTTTAAACAATTGGCTACACAGCTGGTGTTTAAAACAACAGATAGGATGCATTACACACTGGGAGGAATTTGAAGACAGGCATAAACTGTTTTCATGGGACAGATTACATCTAAGCGGGAAGGGAAATGGGATCTTAGGGAAACATATAATCTCATATATCAATAAAAATTTAAACTAGAAATAAGGGGTGAGAATCCAACAAACCTGGACTCTCTGAACCAAAGCACAAATAACGGAGGTAAAAAGATTGGTTCTACCAAAGTTCTAATTAACGAAGGCTCAAAAGCCAACAAAGAAAAACATAAATCAAATAATAATCACCAAAAAAATAATCAAAGTAATAAACAGATGCATATTCTACGTTTTAACGCCCAGAGCCTAAACAACAAAATGGATGAACTAAAGGCCTAATTAGCAACAAATAGCATTCACATATGTGGGGTTATCGAAACTGGGTTTAACAATAATGATTGGTGTACGGGCATAACAGGATACACTAGGATAGACAAAAACCATACAAATGCATGAGGTGGAGGATCACCCTATATATATCCAATAATTACAAATATTGTCCAGTAAATTGTAATGCTGAAGAAAAAAACAATATCAAATTGGTTTGGACTAAAATATTGATTGCAAACAATTATAGCATTACTATGGGATTAGGTTACAGAGCTCCCAACCTAACCAGTGATCAAAATAATCAATTCATGATAAATATTGAAAATATGGTACTGGACAAAAATTCTATCTTAATGGGTGATTTCAATTTTCCAAAAATAGACTGGGTGCAAGGTATATGTACTGCTGAATTAGAAAATAGATTTATGGACTACATGGTCATAAACAACATGGAACAATTAGTAAAGGAACCTACAAGAGAAAAAAAATTCTAGATTTATTCCTAACTAATAAAAAGGAGGACATAGCTAAAGCCGAAGTAATTCATCCATTATCAGTGACCATAATATGGTATTGATTACTGCAAATATAAAACAGAAAAATGTGAGTAAAGGCTGCACTAAAACCAAGAACTTTTATAAAGCTGACTATACACAAATAAGCAATTATTTAAAGGATTGGGATTGGGACACTGATTTTTCAGATTGTGATTTGAATGAAATCTGTCTTAAATTTCAAAATAAAATACAATTTTGCATAAATCAATGGGTACCAAACAGGCATAAATACAAAATTAATAACAACAAAAGAACCCCTATATCGTGGGGAATAAGACTATCAAAAGGAGCCTAAGTAGAAAAAAGAAATTATATAGAAGATATAAAAGGCATTCAACAACTAATAATTGGGTGACATATAAAAAAGCAGTAAACAAAAGCAAAAGTATAATAAGAAAAACAAAAAAGCAGTATGAAGAAAGAATAGCTACATCCATCAAGGGTAATAAAAAAAATGTTCTTTAACTATATAGTTTCCTTGAAAAATAATAGTCCTACAATTTGACCATTAGATACAACACATGGAATAATAACTTATGACGTGGAAATAACAAATGAACTAAACAAATACTTTATCAGTGTGTTTAATCCCAAATTCACAATAGTTTCTCAGCATTACAAATCACTTGATACATCCATATCTTTTACTCAAAAAGAAGTGATGGATGTCATAAAGATTATTAAATCCAATGGTTCTGTGGGGCCTGATGGTATTCATTCTATCTTTATTAAAAGCACTGCTAATCAACTTGTGGGACCTTTAACAACTATGTTCAACATTTCCCTCAAAACAGGTACCACTATACCAATTTGGAATCATGCTACAGTAATCCCACTGTATAAAAATGGTAATAGAAATCTGGCACAAAATTATCATCCAATAACTCTCACCACAATTTTTTTGTAAATTATTGGTGAGATGATTAAAAAACAGAATATTGGAACACCTATCAGATACAGGGCAGACAGATTATATTCAACATGGGTTTGTAAAAGGCAGATCATGCCAAACTAACCTTTCACATTTTTTTGAGCATGAAAGTGAAGCTCTGGACAAAGGCTTATTGGTGGATATAATTTTTTTGGATTTCTCAAAAGCTTTTGATTTAGTATCTCATAATATACTGATTAAACAGTTAACAAAAGCCAAGGTGTATCAATCAATAATAAATTGGATTGAGTCCTGGCTGACAGAAAGGAGACAACATGTGTCACTAAAAGGTCATTTGTCTACTTGCAGAAATGTTTTTAGCGGCGTTCCTCAGGGATCTGTATTGGAGCCAGTACTTTTTAACATACTGATATCATCAATTCTCCCTTTAAACAATCACTGCTGGATGGTCAAGTACGCTGACGATTGTAAACTTGGTGGCATTGTATCAAATCAAAATTCATCTCAAGAAATACAAAGAAATCTCACACATTTAGAAATTGGTCTATTGAGAATGAACTATTTAATGCACAAAAGTGTAAGGTGATGCATCTTGGTAAGCACAACCCATGTTACAACTATAAGCTAAATAACACAAATTTACAAGTAACAGAAAATGAAAAAGACTTACGAGTCACATTTTCTAAGAACATGTTCTTTGAAACACACACTACAAATATTATAAAGAAGGGAATCAGGTTCTGGGCTGTATATTAAGAAACATCAACAGTCAAGTGAAAAGGTTATAATTCCTCTTTTTCTAGCCTCGTTAGACCACATCTTGAGTACTGCTCATCAGTGTGTGTCCCAACCTCAGTTAGATGTAATCAACTTATTGAAAAGGTTTAACGTAAAGCAACTAAAAAATCAAAGCTGTAAGGGTCTGGATTACTGTACACAACAAAAAATTGGGACTTTGTTCCATGCAATATAAGAGACTAAGGGGATCTAATTTTAGTTTATGAAGCATTCTCTGATAAATCAATATTTGAAACCATTGAATTGTGTATGAATCACTCCATAACTAATATAAGATCTCATAAAAGAAATTAAGTGGCACTCAAAACAAAACAAACAGAAGAAATCAGTGGTACACACAAAGGGTTATATCTCACGCGAGCACTCTAACTGAAGATATTGTGGACAATAATACATTAAGCATGTTTAAAAACAGATTAGACATATATGTGGGTAATAAAAAAATTTCATTTCCAATAATAAATATGGTGGCGAATTCAAAAAAGGCAATACTGCCTACTGAGCTTGTAAACTACCTATGATCCTGTATATATATATATATATATATATACACACATACATATATCTGTGCTACCATAGTTAGGGTTGAGTACCCCATTTAAGGTTAAATGGTGAAACTTTGCACCTTAATAACTTTGCCACTGTTTAACGGATTTGCCTGAAATTTGGCAGGCATGTGGCGTAGCCATAGATCTTATGATCTGCCAATTTTTTTTACCAGTTGGATATACAGCTGCGGAGTTATTAAGTGACATTCTGGGGCACATTTACCTTTTTTTGTGCATTCTTTGCTCGCGCCTACAGGTCACAGGGTTTGTGCGACCAGTCCAAAAACATCAGGGAACATGTGGCCAGTATCCCCAATGTGCCTTTGAAGATTTCACAAAAAAATATTGAACGGTTCAAAAGTTATTCAAAGAACAAGTTTCCCATTATAGTCAAAGGAAAAGTTAAAAAGTTCGACAGTGTCACAAGTGCAGTTTTTAGAGTCGCAAATTACCCCTGTAGTGTTGTGAGTCAGCCATTTTTTTCAGTTACTGATCATAGAAATGCTTGGCATTTAAAATTGGGACCATCTAGGGACACAGTTCTTTTTGTGTTTACCTAGTCGAGCCCTGAGGATGTTAGGCATGTCTTTATTTTGGGGTTAAACACCGCAGAAATATGTTTTTGAAATTTTTGGGAAAAGTAGTGTGGCAAAGTAGTGTCGCACCTGCGACACTTTTGGGATTTTTTTGCTAAAGTGTCACAAATCATGACACTACTTTGTGACACTATGGCCAAAATTACAGGAATTATTTGCCACCCTGCTGCAAAAGAACGGTTTGGTCTTTTGGGCTGACATTTGGAAGGAAGGAAGAAAGCCAACCTCTCACAGATGTGCCTTTTGGTGGTTTGGTGAAAAAATATTGCAGGAATGCAAAGTTATGGTACTCCAAATTTAACACTTTTTCCATAGACTAACATTGTGGCGTCTGCCGCGCTTTTCGGGGCCCGTATCTTGGAAATGGTGCGAGATACAGACTTTTCGCCAGAAAAATGCTTAGCCCTCAAATGGGGGCTAGATACAAAACTAGCCAGGAAAGTCATAATTCATACGAAATTTAATTTTTTTTTCTACGTCGTACGGTTCCTGAGATATAAGCAATTTAGTATTCCAACTCCTCATTTTCTGCTCCGAAACCCATTATTATGCATACATTCTTTGTTGTCACTGTGTTTCTCTATGCAGCTGTTGGGGAAAACCAGGGTGTGCACTCCAGTTACTGTTACACATAGCATTTCCACTTGCGTTTCCATACCCGTTTGCCTTAGCTTTCCTGTGTATGCTACCATGTGCATTATCCTTTGCATTTCTGTTTGCGCTTGCATTTGCATTACTCTTGCCATTTGTGTCTACAGTACTGTTTCTGTTTGTGTTTCACTTTGCATCACTGTGCACATTACCATTTGCGTTTGCGGCTGCCCTTCCATTTGCATTTGTCTTTCATTTTGCGTCATCATTGTTGTTACCGTTACCATTTGCATTTCCAATTGCGTTCCTGTGATCATGCGTGTTACGCTTTGCATTTCCATACATGCTTGCATTTGTGTTTCTGTTTCCTTTGGTATTATTGTTGCTGTTACTGTCACCATTTGCGTTTCCAATTGTGGTACCATGACCGTGCGCTTTATGGTTTGCATTTCTGTGCGCGCTTGCGTTTGCGTTTCTGTTTCCTTTGGCATTATTTTAGCTGTTACTGTTACCATTTGCATTTCCAATTGCTGTACTGTGACTGTGCATGTTATGGTTTGCATTTCCATACGTGCTTACATTTGCCTTTGCGTTTCTGTTTCTTTTGGCGTTATTTTTGCTGTTACCATTACCATTTGTGTTTGCAAGTGCGGTACCATGACCGTCTGCCTTACGCTTTTCATTTCTGTATGCTTACATTTGCCTTTCTGTTTCTGTTCCATTTGGTGTTATTGTTGCTGTAACGGTTAACATTTGCATTTACAATAGCTGTACCATGATCGTGCGCATTACCAGTTGCATTTCTGTATGCGCTTGTATCTCCCCTTTGCGTCACTGTTGGCTTTGGTGTCACTTTGCGCTTGCGTTTCTATTAACATTTGCATTACCATTTACGTTTGCATAACCATTAGTGTGCGCGTTTGCATTGCAGTTACCGTGACTATGTCACAAGACATCACGTGGTGGAGCACGGGGCCGAAGGGCAAGCTCCACCACCACATTTTCACTATTTATAGTCCTCATTCCCAAAAGAAGGAAATTCATGGCAAAAAAATCCATTTAATGCATCAGTTAGGGTTGTTCCACAGTGACAAAGCGGGAATTCGAATTAGGGTTGACCCTTACAACCCCAGCCCACCCATCCATCGGGGTGTGCATTAGGATGCGTCGGTCCTAACTCTCACCCCATTCTCCTATACCTCAGCTTGTTTACACATGTGATAGGTGTGAGTTAGGGCCGGCGACCCCAGTGCATATCCCGATGCTGGTTGGGGGCGGGCTGGGGTGCAAAGGGCCTTTCATCCCTAACACTGAATTTCCTCTCTTTTGTCTCTGTGAACAACCCTAACTGATACATTAAACTGTTTTTTGCCATGAAAAAAGTATATATATACACACACACACATAATGTAACTTTTATCACTGAATTTATGTTCCAGCTGTACTTATTGTGTTTTACATTTTAAACACTAAGGCAAACTGTCAAATGCATAATAAAGCTTGACTGACAGCCTGACTAACACTGCCCCATAAGGCTCCCTAGACTTTTCAGCTCTGGGTGGTTTTGGTGGGGTCTGAAAAACAAACCAGATCTCCCACATAGAAGTATATCTATCCTTCCCCAGTATCACCAGGTTGGGTAAGGTCAGGATTTTTTAAAACAGAAGATTAACATATATGGGACATGAGTGTTATTAAAATGTAAAGAGTTGTCCAATTCCTGGGAATTCTCAGGGTTCGTAAATCTCATTGTGGTTGCCTGCTTGCACCTCAGGGTTTAAGAGCTCTGACTGTGATGTGCTATGGTGCGTGTGTAGGATGAGGGGCCTGGTGTGCTGTGCAGCTGCCGTAAGTTAGAGGAGTGGGGAAAGAGCCACATGGGCCAGAGCAGTGAAGGAGAACCCCTCGTTTTCTTTCGTCTTCCTTTCCTGCCTGTATCCCTTCAGAAGAAGAGGTGGAGTCAGTAACAATCTAGCCAGCTATCAAGGATCTGCCCAGCAGGGTCAGAACAACAGCAAAGCAATATGCTTGAAATTTAACTGAACTACCATTTTTTGCATGAGACTGTGTTTACTGTTTGCTATTAAAGGGACACTATCGACCTCCTTAGGTCTCAAAGTGTCCCTAGTTTGTAAAACACATTTTATGATTGCAAGCATTCTGTGAAGATGGCTGATATAGCTGGTAGTTTGATTCTGATTCTTTTTTCTTTAAAACAGTGAAAAACAGACTGCCTACATACTGGTGTTACCACACCAAAACAGCTTTGTTTACATTCCTTGATCATCTCCAACTGCATCTTTCCTAGACTTGGAAACACCCACAACACCATCTAGACACTTGTGAAGCAGTGGGAGTTTAGGAGGCTACTGCCTCATGAGTGACTGCACTGCTTGGGGATGTTTCTAATGCTCAGGAGGTATGCAGTAAGAACAGATCCAGGACTGTAAACAAAACAATGTTGTTTATAAATATACATTAGCATGCATTTCAGTTCTACTAAACAAGGAGACAAAACAAACAGCAACATTAATGAATTTTAGAGAAGGTAAGCAATCATAAAATGTAGGTTTTTAACTAGAAATAATATGATGAAAAACAGGTTGACGGTGTCCATTTAACATAATCTATCACCAGAGAGGCTAAGTAGACATGTAGCTGCTGCTAGCCTAATGCTAAAATTCTTGCTGAGTTTCCTTCTGAGTGCTTAGCTGGGTTGCTATGATGTTGTACACAATGGGACCCTGGTAGAGATCCTTTGCTGCCACCATGGATGCTGTCAGACAGGTTGCCTTGCTGGGTCTGATGCTCTTTCTCACTTTGGAGATTCCATTCTCCATATGTGGGGATAGCAGATTGAGGTGTTAAATGTTGGTGCCCAGGTAGGCCAAACCATCCCTTTGCATGCTTGTGGGCATTGTGAAGTACAGTAACAAAACAAGGTCTTCCATTAATGCTATACACAACTATTCCAGTTACTTACTGTGACTGCTGGTCTCTGCTTATATGCAGCCAGGTGCCAGAAAGCTAAACATGCCTTCAACTGCAGTATGCCTATTACCCTGTGGGAGTTCAAGAGAGAAATCTGAACTGCTGATACCAAACAGCTATGCTACCAAAAGGGTATTTGTATAAGGGAGACTCCTTGTCTTACCAAATTGATGATCAGATGTTAATGCATGGGATTTTGTAACCTAAAACTCCTACTTAATTCTGAATACCCATCAAGATTATACCAATGGTTCTCTGTGTGAGTCTGACTAAAGCAATATCTAGACTGTCCAGCTGGTGTGGAATTTCATGACTGTAACTGTTGCAACTGATGGTGCCTTGTTCACAGCTAAGTTCCTGTTCTCCAGACCCACATCCCATCAACCCAACCAGAAATGCATTTGTGGTATGACGCCCTTCCACAAGACTCAGTGTCACCCCGTGAATATCCCAGTGATTGAAGGGGGTATATGGAGTCTTGTTCATGGTGATATGGAGGGCCATCTGGGAAACTTTATTTGCTGTAGTTGTAGAACTGTGCACTTTTTTTTTTAAAGAACTTTAAGAATTATTTAATTTTGACCTGTAGTAAAAGTTGAAAACTGGTTTTGGAACTGTTTGTGAAATCTGTACAGAGACTGAATAACCTGAATATGGATTGTAGTTGATGGGAGACTCATGCACTTTGTGCTGTTGCTTGGAATATTGTATGCTCGCAGGGTTTCCAAACATCCTGCCTTGCACCTGTAAGTCCAGACTTCAAAGAATTTTATTCATGTGAGGTGGTTGCTTGTTGTGACATCTTAACAGGGGTCTGATCCTCAACAAGACATGATGTGGGTTGCCATCGGTGATACAACCAAAAACTCAATGCACTAGAGTTCAGCTTGCCTTCACCATTGTTTGCTGGTTGTCTTACTGATCATATGAACTTTGCACCAGAGTCTCATCTGCAGGAGGAGACACCACCAGTTTAACCCAACAGGAGTGGAAGGAGCTATGCCACTGTTGCAGCTGTTTGGATCTCAGCAAAACAAAACAAAACAAGGAAGCAACATTTCTAACCCACCACACCCTTCTGCTAGGTTTTTATGTGGTGTCACTGACCTTCTTTGGGAAGACATCTGTCAGAATGTTTGCAGTACCAACAATGATATCTGAGACTATCAGACCAGATATTCGGATTACACATCACCTCAATTACCTTCATTTCACGTTCTTCATTTTGCAACATTTTTCAAGCCAACACATGTGTATTTCAACCCCTCATTGGGTAAAGACGGTCTCAACCCTGCATTGCATTGAGGGAGCAGCACATTTTGCTTGATGAAGATCAGATCCGTTCATCCTGCTATTACTAAGAAGCGACTTTGTTGTTGCTCCCATTGATCTGGACTGATAGGGTCATTGCCTGATCTTACTCCAAGGGTGTCTGATGCTATGGATGGATGGGATGAGACTGTTCTTCATTTGCATCTCTGTTGTCCTTGGCCTTTTTTCCAGTGACTCTTTAAACCAGCAGAGGCTCTAACAAATGTTTCTCCTTTCAAATGAACTTTTAGGGTTTCTGTTCCCTTGGTAATGTGAAAGTTTATATCAAATGTTTAAGGAAGAAACAATGTTTATACAGTTGTTGTTGCATTTTGTACAAAAACAGCTGAGTCTAATATAGAAATCTAGACAATGATGAGAGAAAATGACCAATGGTCCATCCAGTCTCCCTGTGGTTCCCTGCCTAACCCTGGGACCTAATGTCCATTCAGGGTCCTAGTACTCCCATCCACCTACCTATTTTCCTCCCAATTTCTGCCACCCAAGTAGCCACTCTACCTTTTACTCTGTTCCATCCATGCTTGAAACCATTAATGGTTTTAGTATTCCTACCTCAACTAAAGACTGTTATGCATAATCTTATCATACTTTTGTTTGAACCCCTCAACTTTATTGTGACATGGGAATACTTGGTCCAGGGCCTGTTATGCCATATCATGTATAACAATGTATAGGTTATGTAGTTGTATGTGTATGTTACTTAAAGCAGCATTTTTCTGGACTGTTATGTTTCCATGCCTTAACACAGAAAGCCTGAGGTGAAAGGTAAGACGTGCATGGTGTGTCCCTTGGAGGGGGGGTATCCTGCTGTTTAGCAACCAGTAGTCTCTAACAGTTAAGTGACTGACTGATGGTTGCACAGTCTGATGTAAACATTAGCATAAGTTCCTTCTGTCCTTATACTCAAGAGACTGTTGTGTGAGGGTCCCCATTTTGTTATTGTTTTCCGTAAACTCTCCATTGAGATTGGAAGTCCAAAATGTGCACAAAATCTCTTTTGGGTGTTCTGCCTGTGCTGGTCACAGGCTGAGAAGAGTTTAGTGGGACTCCCATGGAATTAATGCCCAAGAGGACTGCCATTTTCCTAACCTTACAGGAGACAGCGAGGGTTCTGTGGGGGGAGTATGTAACCCCCAAGAATTCCAAGAGTTCCTAAATTTCAGTATAGTTGCCTACTGGCACCTCTAGGTTTATGGTTTGACAGCCCTGACTGTGATATGTTGAAGTGCATATGCAGAAGTAGGGGCATAGTGTGCCATGCAGTTGCATTCCTTGGGGGCATAAGTCAGTCCAAGTCAGAGGAGTGGGGCGAGAGAGCTGCTTGAGCCAGAGCTGCAAGGGAGGACCCCTCCTTTAATTCAGTTTTCCTTTCCTGCCCATCTAAAATGTCAGAAGGCACAGAAGCAGTGGAAATCATTCCAGCTATTGAGGGTCTTTCCTGTGGGGTTGGAACAACAGCAAAGGCTGTGATATGCCTGGAGTTTAAGTAAGTAAGTGATATGCTGAAGTTCCCTGAGGAAGAGGCAGAGCACCTCAAAGCACTGGAAGTTTGTGGTGTGGTATTGCCTGCCATAAATAACTTTAGTACATGCAAACAGAAGTGAGTGAGCACTGTTTCATTACCATTTGTGCCTGCCAGTCCCACCTGTGACTTCTTGCCTCAGGATATAGTGGATAATGGAACCATGAGTCTCAGTTCATTTCTCCCAGTTATTAATACGGTAAACTAAAAATGGAGTAGAAATAAGTCTGTTATTTATGTTGCCTAGTCCATTATAATTCTCCCACCACACAGAAGTGCATAACTGGACTCTGTCTACTCCATGATGTTACTGTGTGCTCTGAATAGCAGACAGCCTTTGTAATGGGTTGGATTCAGGACTCAGAGAACAGTCACTTGCCACTATAATGTTTCTGGTGCCTGCTTTATCCGTGAATTCCTCTATGCTGCCACCATTTGGTTATGCACAGCTAAATGCTAGTGGCATACTACTTAAAGTAACTTTCTGGTGGTGAGATTGAAACCTGGAACTTTCAGGGCTGAAAGCTGTATATTATTCAGCAGCAGGTCTAGTAGGTGTCTACACATGTAATAGAAAACATACCAAAGGGTCAGTTCCTGAGAATTAAAAGAAATTGCAGCAAGGAGTCTGATTTTGAAATTGAGGCAAGGGACCTCAAAAGTCGTCTTATTAATAGGGGATACACTAATCAAGTGATAGAAAGGGAATATCAGGCTGCATTTTCAGTAGATAGGGATGAATTATTAAAAGACAAAGAAACGGTATTTGAGAACACAGATAGATTTCACTTCGTCACTTAATATAGTGCCCAAAGCTATCAGGTGGCAAAACTATTCAAAAGCATTGACACATACTAGCTGTTGACCCAGGACTAAAAGAAATGTCTTCACAACTCCCGATTTTTACATACAGACATGAGCCAACTTTAAAAGACACACTGGTGAACAGTCATTTTACGCCCACAATGGGACACACCAGTAGTTTACTAGGTAATTATACAGGTTGCACACAATGTAAAAACTGTAGTGCATGTAATTATGTAGTAAAAACAAAATAATTTAATGTGATTGGTGAAAAAATAAAACCTTTAGTGTGAGACAATTAATAACATGTAACACACGGGATCATTTACATGGCACAATGTAGTTGTGGAGCATACTATATTGGAAAAACAGAAAGAGCATTTAAAATTAGAGTATTAGAGCATATACGGGCTATAAACAAGCAAGATTTGACATGCTACAGCGACACATATTTTTGAGAAAAGAGAAGAAATGGAGAAACATAATTTTAAATTCATAGGCATTGAAAACGTAGTACATAATTCAAGAGGGGATAATTATCGAAACAAAATTCTAAGAAAAGAAAATGAGTGGATACTTAGATTAAATGCATATAAACAGCCAGGTATCAATGCACATTTAGAATTGAAACCATACTTAGAATGTAGATAGTAATTCAAGATGAAAGTTCCAGATATGGTGATAGACATTATTAAGTGACTTTGGTCTGTTTTGTAATAGTTTTTTAGTTAATTTTTAACATGGTTATTAAAGTATTAATGTTTAGATGTAGACGTTTAGATTATTTTTATGTATATTGTAATTAAACATGGAATATGGTTTTAAAGGTATAGGGCACTTCAGTATTGTTGTTTACAACCAATGAATTTGTAATTCATCATTATGATGTCACAGAGGGATTAACATAAATTGGTTGTATGCACTTTGGTGGTTTAGCCTTTGATAAAGGACATTTGTCCGAAACACGTCAGGCGTAGTGTGCTGCTGGTAAATAAATATATAAGAGAAGTTTTGGCTCCGATTATTACTAAGGTATGTGTGTGCTTCAGCTTTTGTTGGAAAAAAGTAATTTCGAGCTGAGAGCACCACAGTAACATAATGCATGGTTAGCTTGTGAGGGTGTCCACATTATACTCTGCCACTTCTCATCCTGTAAGCCTTGCATTAATTTCAGAAGATTTCCTTAATTTATTAAGTGAAACCTTATCCCATAATGATGCTGCAATAGGTTTTGCACAAGCAGAAGATGGCCACTTTGCTTGAGGGAAAAGAAATATATAAACACAAAATTTATAAAACAATAATTATATGCAGAAACCAAATTTATAATAGAACATAGACACAATGGCCCAGATATTCAAACTGCGCCCAAAAAGTGCACAATAGCAGGAGTAAGCGCAAGTCTATTGCGCCCATGTGCAAGAGACGCAATATTCAAAAACGGAGCAGGCCAAATTGCGCTTACAGCCGATGACTGAATATCACACCACCTGCGCCATAGCGCAGCTAGGGAGGGGAAGCTGAGCAGATCTGATGCACCATAGCGCAACAAGGGATGTTCAGCTGAGCAGTCCAGAGGCACCATAGTGCAACCAGGGATGCCCCCCCAGCAGCAGAGCAATGTAACTGCACAACCAGGGAGGTAGGGGCCCACCACCCATGCTACAGATGGGCACAGGAACACACAGCGGAACAGACATCGTCCCCCCACACCCCAAGCACTGCACAACTTGGGGAGGGCTGAAATAACCACTGGCCCATGGAGACAAGCAAACAACCCACAGCCGGGCCATGGTGCCCTATCACACCTACCAGCAAGCTGTGACTGACACACAAGGAGGGCTGACCACCCTGTGCCACACCATTCCCCCCAATGCAGAGCACACCCTGCACAGTGACCCCCAGGCACTCCTCCATGAGCAGTGACCACCGCTGCAGGAAACCCCATGCATGCCACCACCCCCACTGTGACACTGCAACCCTGTGCACCACAGAACCATGCAAGCCAGCCCCACCATGAGCACCCATCAGTGGGTGGCAGCACACAGCAATGCAACAATGGCAGACACAGTGCCACCATGCACAGTCCCCCCGAGGTACTGCTGAGAGACCAACCATGCGTTGGCACAAGAGGTACCCCACACGGGACAGGGCGTGCCCTTGACACCACCACCAGTGGTACAGCACCCTGCACAGTAGTCCAGTGACACACCTGATCCACCACTGGCCACAACAGCCAGCACAGCCACCCACAGTGGTGCATGGAAGCATGCACCACACTGAATGCCACACAGCATATGGACAGACACCCACCTATACCCAAGGGCACAACAACACAGGGATGCAGTGGTGGGGCAACCAAGCCCCCATTGTGGGCCCATGTAAACTGTGTATACACACAACCCGCAGTCCTCCATGGCACTGGAGTTCCAGCCACCCTGCACAGGCACTGTGGACCCGTACACCACCAGAAGTTGCCTGGAGCACAAGTCACAGACAGTGGGGCACATCCCCTGCAACACACACAAGGCACAACATGGAGGTGGGACAACGACTGTGGTGCCCACAGTGCCACCCGAGCCAGGCATGCACCACACCAGTGACAGGAGGCAACCCAGCAAAGTGACGGGTACAGTGGCCGCCCTGCAGGGACTGCCACCACTGACATGCCAGTGGACCGTGCAGGCCACAGACATGCATGTGTGTCAGCTGCACAAGCCATGGATGGGTCAATGGGTGCACCATGGACACAGAGCACGCACCATGGCACACTGCACACAGTCAGCCAGTGCACAAGAAACAACACACACACCACAGACACTGACTGATAGCTACCCCCATACCATAGTCACCTCCACACGGACACACACACATACCCATGACTGCACCACCCCTGACGCCATGCACACCACTGCAGCTGAGCACCTATAGCCTGCTGCAAATCAGAGACCACAACAGTATTCAAATCAAAATTAAATCTATTGAAAAAATATATAACCATCAACTATATACAATAACACAAACTATATACAATAAAACAGTGGAACTATATACAAGGTCAGGGGCACAAACAAGGTGGGGTGGGTAGAGGGCAGGGTGGACAAATGGGATGGGGAAGGAGGGGCATGAGGTGGGTCCAGGGGGGTTGGGGAAAACTGCCAGCCATCCACACTAGTGGGAACGCCTCTTCCTGCTTTGGCTCCTCCGAACCCTGTGCCTCCTCAGAACCCCGGTCTCGTCTAATCGACGCAGGATTTCAAGTGATGCCCGTGTGACCACCAGGATCTCCCGCACTGCCTCCCGTATCTCTCAAAGATGGCAGGTACCTTGGACAAGGGAGCACAGTCAATAGGTGTGAATGCACAACCCCATACAGCCCGCCCACTGTGCATGGCATACGGCCATGGGACATACCACTGTGATGGTGTGTGACCACCCGCAGTGATCACGTCCACAGGACCTGCCCACCCAGGTGCATACAGCCATGCAGAACGCTACACACACCCACCGGCCAAGTCACGCACAGCACCACCATGGCCGTTTAGTGACATGGCTATGTGGTGCAAAGGCAGTGGCACAACCTTGTACCTGGTACATGCATGGAACACCATTGATGCACTCCCAGACATGCATTGCCACTGGACAGTGTTGACTGTAACAAGTTGCGTGCATGGCAGTGGTGTCGATGTATGGTGGCCATGCCCCGCTGCCCATCCTGTCACACAGCATGCAATAGTAATCATGGATGTATGGCACTCACCATCATCGGGCCGGTCAGGTGGGTGGTGATGGCCCTCGCCCCACCTGGCTGCACCATCCTCCTCCCTCCACTGCTCCTCTCTCGCATGGCAGCGTTCTTCCAGGCCTGTGGGGCAAACAAGGAGAGAAGAACATCAGTACAATCCCGAAGCAAAGTACCCTTGCCCCCAGGTGTGTGCTCTCCCACCCAGCCAGACCCACCCACCCCACACCCTGTGAACACCACCACAGCCAACCCCAGATGGTCTCTCCCCTATGTGCTGGACACATACAACACTGTTACCCATATGGATGATAAAAATGTGTTGACAGAACCTCTACCTGGCTGTGGCACCATGTCCCTCCTGGCACATGCTCACAGTCGTGCCAGTAGCTCCAGGTCCCTCCTCTGCAGGTCCCTGTAGCAGTGCCTGCACTGCTCCATGCTCCTCCCCCATCCAGTGGCCTCCTCCAGGGCAGTGGCCACCTCCTACCACACCTGGGTCCTGGCCCTGTCCAGGGGTGCCTCCCCGAAGAGAGGCCCATGGTGTGGCTCCACAATTGCCACCAGATTGGCTAATTCTATCGCAGACCACTGCGCTGCCCGTCTGCGTGCCATTCTCTCAGTAATAGTAGGCAATATGGTGCTCTGCAGCGTGGCTCCCCGCGTGCAGATGCTGCACGGTACAGCGCTGCCATTCCCTAGCGCGCTGTTACCGAACAGCGCGATAGAGGTGCACCCATGCCTGACGCATGGCACCAAGGGGGCAAAGGTCGGGCACAGGGTCAAGGGTCTCTGGCACATGGCCACGCACAGCGCCATTGGAAGACAACGTGTGTAGCGTGATTGGCTGCCTGTGTGCCAGTGCCATAGCGGCCTACCGCGCAGTTGGCCCATTGCGCCTATGATGGCCCAGTGCCACAGTGCCATGTAGTGACCATCACTATAGCACCACTGGCACAATGGTGGCTGTGCTCTGCATTGCCTACCACACACAGCACGTCATCAGTGCAGCAGACGCCTGGGTCAGCAACCCAGGCATGTGCAGTGAGGTGTGTACTACGCATGCCACAGAACTGCGCCATTGGCTCAGCACGTTCAACACAATTGCGCAAAGCGCAACAGCGCGATATTCAGCTGTCATATGCAAATCATCTAATCAGCCATTCAATGGTGCAGCACTGCAATCTGCATCTACTTAAAGTTGCTCCTCACCTCATTTGCATGGGTTGCACTATAAAAGTGCGACATTGTGCTGCAGTGGCCATAGTCAGTTACTGCAGTCTATTGATGAGTTGCATGCTGTTTGGGAATGTGGACTGTGGATTCAGGGACATGCATGGGACTGCACAGTCGCAGGTAACAACTGCCATTCTTACAGGCTACATAATGACCGAGCAGGTTGTTGGAGGAGGAACACAGTGGTGGGAGGAGGAGGCCTAACTTTACAAAGGCCGAAACTGAGGCCCTGTTCGAGGCCTACCTGGATCAGGAGCCACTTCTCAGTGGACGGCGGGGAACACCTCAAGCCTGTGCTGCTGCATGGGAGGAGGTGGCATGTGCTGTGAACCTGCATGGCAGCCACCAGCGCTCTATGCAGGAGTGTAAGAAAAAGATGGGCATGGACAGGAGGAGGATAAAGGAGAAGGTGGCTGCCATCAGGGCAGCACATGCTGCAACAGGTGGGGGACAGCTGGAGGTGGTACAGCTGACCCCACAAGAGGAGAGGCTTGCTAGAAGCATGCAGCGCAGTGCCATTGAGGGTGTTCCGGGTGGTGGCTTCCAGACAGGTGGTGGCCCATCACTGCATGGTAAGTCATGGTCTGTCTATGGGGGGCAGGGTAGGTCACGCACACTAATGCGACTTTGCTTTCCCTTACAGATCCTGAGCGTCTGCATGGGTCAGCGGTGGTGGGCCTGTCCACTGCGGACAGTCAGCTGGTGTTAGAGGAGGGACCATCCACCTCCACAGGTATATGTGGATCATTGCGACAGTGGGGCCGCCTGGCTGTCCACACTGATGTCATTGTAACAGGTGTGGAGGAAGCCCTGCCTGTGTCCCAGTGTGCTGGCATCCACGGATGCCAGTATGCTGTGACTGTGGCCGGTGCAGAGTCCGTCACTGGCGATGATGACAAGACCGTCATGGGCAGTGACACATGTGTATGCAGGATGGCCACACAGCAGAGCAATTCACGCCCATGGCTGTGGGTGGTGCCGCTGTGTAGGCCTGTGTGTCAGCATAGTCCCAGGCTGTGCTTGTCAGCACCAGTTGGGCAGCACTGGTGTCTGTTCAGGACAGTGGGACTGTTGCTGCCACTGCGGTGGCACCACTGAGCCCTGAGGAGTGGCAGCCGGAGGGGCAGCATCAGCAGTCGGCCAATGGGCTTGGGGTACAGGGTTCAGCGGCGGCATCTGTGCACCGCCTGTAGACATGCCCAGACCTGGTCTGGTGTGCAGCACCCCTCAAGGGGTGCTGATCATCGGGCCATGCACACCTGAGGGACAGGATGCTGAGGAGGCTGATGACCTCTTGGATGAGCATACCCGCCTACTGCAAGCACTGGTCCAGCAGCAGATGTGGCTTGTGATGTCCGTGGATGCACTGCATGTGGCTCTGGAGCGGGCAGAGGAGCATTGCAGCAGGGACACCGCACTGATCCTGGCAGGGATGTACCATTTGTGGGAGGATGTGACCGCTGCCATTGACAGGCATGCACAGGCATTCATTGCTGCCATATCCACAATGGGCACACAGTCAGGTGCCCATGCATCGCGGACACCACACAGTGCACTATCCACCCCCTGTTCTCCCGGCATCATGCGACTCCTACCCTGTCGACGCCGGGTTCAGCTGTGGGCATCCCGAGCACTCCTGGTGCAGGCATGTTCGGTGTGCTGCAGACCCCTGCACGAGCACGGTCGCATTCACGCAGTGGAACTCCTGGGGGACCATCGGTGCCACCTCATGAGGCCAGTGGTCAGCCTGTCAGTGCTAGCGGGTCTTGGCGGGGTCACCCACGCATCCCTGGTGGCCGGGGCACTGTGTCACATGACTGACCTGTCTACCAGCATGGCTACTGTCTGGTGCTGCCCTGTGTGCATTGTGTGTTTCAGTGGGCAGTGCACGGGTGGGTACCCGGCCCTGCACGCAGACACACAGTCCACCTGCACACCCTTCTGGCTGCTTTCCACAGTTGCGTGTGCATGATGATGCCTGCATTGCACTGTACACCAATGTGCAATGGTGCTCAGCATCTGACACACGCATATGGACAGGCAGTGGGCGTGGTGGCCTGAGACATGTGTGTTGCTAGGGTTTGCGTTCTGGGTTGGTGTGCCTCCTGCCCTCTGTGCACGTTTGTTGCATTGTGTGTGTGTGCCTGTGTGTGTGTCCATCCATGTGGCATGTTAATCCTCACCCATCCCTGGTTGTGTGTGTGCTTCTTCCCTTGATGGCATGCACCCCTGGTGTGTGTCCATGTGTGTTTGTTGGTTGTGCCTTAGCCACTGGTGGTTGCGCATGGCCCCATGACTTACCTGGGTTGGCTGAAGTGCTCCTCTGTGATAGTGTCCCGGTGCAGCTGTGCCAGCCGGAGCAGTTGGGGTTCCCGTCGGCCAAGGGGGGGCTGCCCATCACCATCATCACTGGCGTCCCCATCATCCCCATCACTGTCCCCCTCTTCAACCTGTATGGCTATCCCACATTCATTGGCCATGTTGTGCAGGATGCAACAGGCCAGGAATAGCCTGCAGGCCTTTGAGGGGCTGTACTGTAGGGCACCGCCAGAGGTGTCCAGGCAATGGAAACGTGCCTTCAGCATCCCGAACACCCGCTCGATGACATTACATGTGGTGGGGTGTGCCTCATTGTAGCATTGCTGCGATGGGGTTGCAGGCCACCGGTAGGGTGTGAGCAGCCAGGGACGGAGTGGGTATCCACTGTCACCTGTGTGTAGAGGGCGGAGGTTAGTTTGGTGATCAGCATCGCCCTGCCCCAGGCCATGTAGGCTACTACGCATGCCATCTCTGGCCATGCCCCCCCAGGCCCTATGATTGTCCATGTGGTTTGCATACTCACCCACTAGGTGTCCAGTGGGGATGTCCCCACTCTCAGTCTATGGCACAGTGCCAGCTGGTGCCCATAATGAAAGAATCATGTGCTCCCACAGTGCGTGGCACAGACATTGATTATAAGCCTGGCGCCGCACCACCACCTGGCAGTTGATGCTGGCATAGCCCTTGCAATTTATGTATGCGGCCCTCTCAGGGCCAGGTGGTGTGAGGATGGCCACATGGGTGCAGTCTATTGCCCCTAGCATGCCAGGCATACGTGCTACCCTGTGGAACTCCTGTATGTTTGCTGTGTGCTCCACCACTGTGCTGGGGAAATGGATGTACTCTGCAGCATGTGTCAGCAGTGCGCTGAGGAATTGGGTGAGATGGCATGACGTGGCCGACTGGGTTATGCCTGTGGTGTCTCCAGTTGGTCTCTGGAAGGTAACCGTGGCCAGCAATCACATTCAGGTTGTTACCTTAGTCTCCACTGACAGGGCATGGCTCTCTTGTGTGGGTGCCTGCATCACATCACTGCACAGCTCACAGAGTCGCCTCAGAATTGCCCTATTCAGGCGGTACCAGCCCACAATCTCAGTATCAGTGTACAGCTCAAAGCTGGTGTGGGCTCAGTACTGCCTGTTGGGGGCATACTGCCCGACGGACCCTTCACGGCCATGCCCCCTGCCGCCCACCTTCTCACCCCCTCATAACGGCCTCCATTTGGAAGGTGGCACTGGCCATGTCCCTGGCTTGTATTCACCCCCGGCAGCTGTTGCTGTATTCCTCCGCTGTCCTGGCTGCTACTTCCCTGCACCAGGAAAACCTGCCTGTGCTGGCCTCTGTGGTGTGTGGCTCCCCACACCTTCCCTGTGCCTGGCTGTTCGGAGTGCCCTTTCCCTCGCCTGCCCTGTTTGTGCCTCCTGCCCTGTCTGTCTGCCTATGTTTCTGCCTCATGTGACTTCCCTGTAGCGTTCTTGTGCCTCTCCCTTGCTCCTTTTTATTTTGGCTCATTTCTGCTATGGCGCAACTTCCGCTTGCTCCCCTATTGCGCATGGCGCAAGTCGTTGAATATCGCACTGCGCCATTTATGCATGGTTCCTCCCCCTTCAGTTGCTCATGCCTTCATTATCATTGCGCTGTTGCTCAGCATGATTTCGGGGGCGCAACTGACTCCTGCTGAATATTGCAGAATGGAGCAATTTCGGACTTGCGCAGTCCAAACCCTATTAGCATGGCTCAACCTCTTTTGAATATCTGGGCCAATGTGTACAGAAAAGTGTAATGCAGTCATACCGTATTTATAAATGTGTGAACAACAGCAGAACTGGCAGAATATTCAAAAATTAGGAGTACATCATGAAAAGTGTAGATCACAGGTGCAGTCACAATATGGGGAAATTAATTTCTGAGGTAGAGATTAACTGAGGCAATACTAAAGTTCCCTTAATACTGATTTGGCTCAATTTGTTATTGATAGGATAGAGCCAAGAAAGAAGGTTCATATCCAGGTTATCCGAGGTTATCTGGACTTTGTGTTGGAGCAACATAGATATTGTGCTGGGGCCTCTGCTATTCAATGTATTCATAGCTGACATTGCAAATGGGCTCAAGGGGAAGGTGTGTCTGTTCGTGGATGACACCAAAATATGCAACAGAGTGGACTCCTCAGCAGGACAAATGAAAATGGAATCAGACCTAAAGAAACTGAAGGAGTGGTCTAGAACATCGCAGCTGAATTTCAATGCCAAAAAGTGCAAGGTCATGCACATAGGAAGAGGGAACCCAAAAGGGGAGTATTACTTGGGAGGAGAAAGACTGGCAATGACCAGCCAAGAGCATGATCTGGGGAGTTTAATATTGGATGACTTGAAAGTGAGCAGACAGTGTAAGAAGGCAGCACTTAAGGCCAGTGACATGCTGGGATGCATGGGAAGGGACTCACGAGCCAGAGGAAAGAAGTGGTACTATCGCTATATAGGGCACTTGTCCATTCCCGCCTGGAATACTATGTCCAGTTTTGGAGACCACTCCTCAGAAAGGACATTGACAGAATAGAGACAGTACAAAGGAAGGCAACAAAAGTGATACAGGGAGTACATCAAATGTCGTATGAGGACAGACTGAAGGAGTTAAACATGTACTCCCTAGAACAGAGGAGGGAGATGGGAGTCATGATCAAGACCTTCAAGTACATTAAGGGTATAAATAAGGTACAGGTGCAGGAAGTTTTTGATTCCAAGGAGGGTAGCATTATAAGGGGTCATGATCTTAGGCTGAAAAGGGGAAAGTTCAGGATCAATGTTAGAAAGTTCTTCTTCACGGAGAGGGTGGTGGACTCCTGGAACAGCCTATCCTCAGAGGCCGTGGAGGCCCAAATGATCGAGGTGTTCAAAATCCCTTGGGATAAGCACAAAGTAATCATTCAAAAGAGGAGATAACAGGGTGGAGGTAGTAATCTATACTCTGTGGGCAGACTAGATGGAGCTTGAGGTCCCCTCCAGCCATCACCTTCTATTTTTCTATGTTTCTATTGTACTGTGCATAGATGTGGTAGTACATGTGCTTCTGGGGCTTGTGATGAGGTGTGTCAGCCCTTTAGGCTTAAAACTCATTTGAAAAGAGACCACTGCAATTTACCACTAGCTCAACTGATTTGTAATTTTAGTGAAGTTGCATGAACTCTGTTTAAGATTTATGCCCACCAGATATGTCCACCAATGTTCCATAGCCACTGTGCTACTTCATCAGGGAGGATCTGAGTGCTTGTAAACTAGATAACATACAAACAATGAATAAAACATGTTTAAGCCCAGGAGACTATTTCAAGTTGAGACAAGGTCAGTGTTTTTCAAATCTGCATTGCAAAACTTCAGAAACAGAATTGAAAATAAAAGAAAGTTCTCTCACAGAAACAATTATGGTGCATTCTTCTCCTTTCCAGGGTAGCAATTAATAGCTACTGCTAAAGACTTTTGTAGAACTCAACAGGATTAACAAAGCACTTTAAAAAAGTGTGCCATTTGGGGAGAATATGAAGTAAATCAATATTAGTGCAAGATATTGAATATGCAAGTGCAAGCACTTCATGAAGAATGCATAATAGAAACTTTAAAGCATTTCAGTTGAACCAGAGGTGAGTGGTAGAGTCTCTAACTAGATCGTTTCATATCAATGTCATGAACGGACCACTTGGGGTGGCATTTTCTTTTGCCTTTTAGCGTCAGGAGGTCATGCTGGATTTGGTGATTGCTTTCTGAAGACCCTTTTAGGCCCACATGGGGTGTCCCTGGACCACTGACACCTCTCCTGATCCCTTATACCACTCATCATCCATGCAAAACATGCAGGGATATAAGACATTCAGAAACAAGATTGACATGCTGTAGAGTGGGCTGGGCACCTGGGTCTGATTTCTTATGGGTCAACAACAATACAATATCAAAATGTTGAGCTGCAGCAATTTTATTCTGGGTCAAAGTGTTGACTATCTGTTAGTAAGACATTAAAGGGTCTTAAAGCACATTCCTGCATGCCCTATGTCAATAAGGTAAAGTAACTGGGCTTAGGTCTCTTATAAAGTATTTGTTAGAGTGGGAGGCAGGAAGGCCCCAGGGGTCCCAGATAGGGAGGTTCTTTCAGAAAGCAAGAAGGCAGGAGCTGTCCAACCTTGTTGAAAGTGTAAGCAATCTTTCTTTTTTATTATGTTTGCTTGCACACAAGTGCAGGAAACGTAGTGCCACCATACGTGTTTTCGTAGGTGTGCCGCCTCGCTTCCAATGCACTGCTCTTTCTTTCAGACATAGCCTCACTGCACCAATAAATGTTCAAGCTGTCTATGGCAGCAGTTCAGATGCAGTGGCATACAGTTGAAAGCATAACACTGCTACAATGAGCGGCGGTAACGTGTAGGCAATTTGCATACTGCCATCAGCAGTATGCAAAGTGCCTACACTCAGCACTGCATGAGAACAGCTGTCATATACAGCTCTGTTTTTTTTCTACCCCCCACAAAAACACCCATGTAGCATGCTGGGAGCCCACCCCAGTGTGCTCATGTGCTCCCCCCCACACCATATTGCTGATGGAGGTGCCCAAACTCCCGTCGGCTCCACAGAACCCCAAGAACCAGACTTCCAGGTGCCAGCTGTGAGCTCACCCCAGCGTGGCAAAGTTCGTATTGCTGATGGGGGTATCCAATCACCTATCAGATCCACTGTATCTCCCCAAACCCAGACTTCCATGTGACACGCAGGGAGCCCACCCCAGCATGACAACATTCAGATTGCTGACAGGGGTGCCCAATCCCCTTCAGCTCCACTGTATCCCCCTCAAAACCAGACTTCCAGATGCCACCCTGAGAGCCCACAACGTGTGGCAAAAGTTTGTAATGCTGATGGGGGTGCCCAGTCCCCCATCGGCTCCACTGCCCCCTCCAAAAAAAAAACACTTTCAGCTTCCATGCTGGGAGCCCACCCTAGCATGGCAAAAGTCCCACTTTCTTTTCCTAAATAAAGGGAAAAACTGTGAAAACAAAAACGGTCCCTCATTGACTGTCTTTCCCCCTCCCCAACCTGCACCCACCCTGTGCGCACCCACCTCCCCCACCCCCACACCCCATACTTACCTCTGGAGCCCAGCGCGACGATCTTCGGTGGACCGGGAACACGTCTGTACTCTTCAAAGCTGACCACGAACTGAAGAAATGCCGGTAAGCTGTATAATGGCATAAATGTGTTTTTTTTTCAACTTTGATGCATATCTCAGGCATTTTAGGGAATTTTTCCACCACATTTTCAACATGGAGTTCTTGGGGTCCCACCGCATGAACTCAGTCACTGTCATTTTCTTATTCTGTCCCAAAAGGTGATTTCGCATTCACTGCATGGAACCACCTTTCGGAACTGAGTAATGAAATGACAGTGACACAGTTCATGAGATAGCCCCCCCAAAACCCTAAGTTGAAAATCTGGTGAAAAAAATTCCCAAAAATGACTGTGTTATGAGTGTGTGTTGCACAGTTCCTGCGCACGCTTGTAAGTTTGCAAATTTTTTATATTTTTACTCCAGATTTTCAACATTGCCATTTTACCATACCTCATGAGCAGTACAGCTGTCATTTTCACATCTTGCCCAAAATGTGTTTTCCATGTAGTAGAGTGCACAATAAGCTGTCGATGTGCGAAATCAATGTTCGGGACAGATTAAGAAAATCACAGTGACACTGTTCATGAGCAGAGGTCTTAAATGGCTATGTTAAAATTTGGTGACAAAAGTCCATAAATGACTGTGTTACAGTGAGCATTGGGCAGTTCCACGCACCCTCATAAGTTCACTAATTTGTAATATTTTCAGTCCAGATTTTCAACACTGGCATTTTTCCACACCTCCTTATGTACAGTACAGTACAGCTGTCATTTTTCACACCCTGGCTGAAATGTGTTTTTGCACTTCTGGCACAGAAATGTGTGGTCATTGTGGGAAATCACTGTTTGGGACAGATTAAGAAAATAACAGTGACACTGTTCATGATCAGAGGTCCCAAAATGCCTGTGTTGACAATCTGCTGTAAAAAAAGTCCCCAAACTAATTACATTACAGGTGTGCTTTCCGCTTGGTTCTACAGCTCATGACTTCACCAGTTTTTATATTTTCACTGCAGATTTTCAACATTGCCATTTTTTACACCTCCCCATGAACAGTACAGCTGTCATTTTTCACATCCTGTTCGAAATGTGTTTTCGCACCTGTGGTGCCAAATGGCGTAGTCACTGTGCAAAATCAGCTTTCGGCTAACAAGCTGATATTGCCACTGTTCATAATGTGGGGGTCACAAAAAACCCATGTTGAAAATTTGGAGGAAAATACTGAATGAACGCTTGAGGCTTAGGGTTTCACCGTAACGCCTCACCCTGTATAGACTGACAGGCATCAGGGGTGTGACTTGGGATTGTTGCCCGTAATGCTCATGCCATTCCATCCCCACCCATACTCTGCAGCCAGTAAGAGGCATCGAGGTGTGCCTTGGACTCTTCGGCCCCAAAGTTCACCCCATTCTCCTATACTGTACCCATCTCACCATATTTCCTGATGGAATGGGGTGAGCATAAGGCCCAAAGACCCCAAGGCACACCGTGACACTTGTCAGTGTCTGAAGGGTAGGGTGTGGTGAAATGGCAAGGCCATTATGCCTGATGACCCGAAGGCACACCCCCATGCTTGTCAGTCTCTGCAGGGTGGTGGTGGGGTTGGCTTCAGTTAAATACTTTGCTGCCATCCTATTACGCATCTCTCTCTCACTCCTACACTACCAATGCCAATGCCAGAAAGCAAACATTCAGCATTGACAAATGCTTGTTCTTTGTTTGATCAAGAATGCTTTAAATAAATACTTGAAACAGGTATTTTTGAAAGTGAACTAATCCCTGGCCTGCTAATTTGCTTATACCATTAACAACACTACACTGCAGGTGACAAAAGACCTGTTTGATTCTAAAACTTGAGTGGTATAATGAAGTTCTGCTGTATGTTGCCATTAAAATGTATCACACTATTCAACTGGTCTTAGTGATACAGTCCAAAGAGAGCTGGCTAGTTTGGAATGCCACTGTCAACTTGTTTGCTATATATTATGGTTTGTCACCCATTGTGTAATCAGCGCTAGGCTTCATGATTAAGAATGTATCACCCTCTTTTGTGTCACTGGTTGAAATGTGAACTTTTCAGTTCACTTCTGCTGACAGCAATCCTTCAGTTTTGCAACTACTGTTATTGTGGTCATTCTGAAGCTTTTCAGCTTAGGAGGGGTAGATCTCAGCTTCGTAGGGGCCCTCTGTTAGGGCTGTAATCTTCTCTTCTGAACAGTTTTCATCTACCAGTGGGGGAACTGGATGTTACAGTGGCGGTCAGTGGTCATGCAGTGAGTTTCGTCCAGTGATGACAAAGGAGATTTTCAGGGTGATCTCAGGGCTGCAGTCAACTTACGATGAACTGGACCCTAGCCCTACATAGCTCTTAATGGGCTGCACTGAGCAGTTGGGTCCAGTGTTCACAGGGATAATTCCATGGTTCTTGTTGGATAGGGTCTTCCCAGCCAAACTGAAAAGTGCGCTGGTGAGGCCCCTTTTTGAAAAAAATTACTTTGGATCCAGATGTGTTAGTGAACTACAGGTTCATCTCTAACCTGCCTTTACTAGGTAAGGTTGTTAAGGAGGTTGTTAAATTGCAACCAGAGACTCCCCTGGAGACCTTTGATATATATGAGCCTCTCCAGTTGAGGTTTCAGTCAAGGTTTAGCACCGAGAATGCTCTGGTCAGGGTGCATAGTGATCTGCTCATGGTGAGAGATAGAGGATCTCTCCTCAACATTTGACACCGTTGACCATGGGCTATGATTGGACAATCTCACGGAATCCATGGGACTCACTGGCAAAGTTATTAGCTGGTTTGAGTCCTTCCTTAGGGGCAGGTCTCAGCTGGTTGTGATGGGTAATTTCTCATTGTGACAAAGGGACCTGCACTGTGGGGTCCTTCAGGGATCAGTTCTTTCACCCATGTTGTTTTCGATGTACATGCTACCCTTGGGCAAGATCATTAGGCAATGTATAATTGGGTTTCACTGTTATGCGGATGACACTCAGCTCTATTTGTCCTTTGCACACCAGAACTAGGGGTGGTGGATGTACTGAACAAATGTTTGGCCGAGATCCAGGGTTGGATGCCCTCAAGCTGGCTGAGACTCAACACCGACTAACCTGAAGGACTGGTGTTTGAGCCAGGGGGGTTGGGGTAGGGTAGAGTTGGGGGACTGACACCGTTTGAGAGGCTAGCAGATCTCAACCTCGGTACCTCTAGACTTGATACTGCCCAAAAGATGAAGAATCTGGGCATCATTCTGGATGAAGGGCTGACATTTATTTATTTTCATTTATTTATGTCATAGTTCGGAAATAACCTTTGAGCAAGGCGTTCGTTTTCAAAGGTTCCATGTCAGTAATAAACAATACAATACATACATACATTTATATATACATACATTATAAAATTTCAGTTCACACAAAAAATAGAAGGTACATTTACAAAGGTAAGGGAATAATTAGGGCAACATTTGGTACAGTCACTAATGACTTGACATATAGCGAGTAAGGGATAATTCAACCATGGCAATGTTCTGGCAATTAATTAGTTGACTTACAGCAGATGTCCAAGTTTAGTACCCTAGCACAATGAGTAAAGTTAACAGATGGTCACTTAATTGTTCCACTGGTATAGTAAAACACATCATTCAGTTTTGAAAAACAAGTGCAAGGCAGCCTGGTAGGTAGACTCCATCGAGGGGGTGGCAGCCTAGAGGGTAGGCTCAGTCCAGGAGGTGGAAGGCTTAGACAAGGAGGATGAGGATGAGGAGGTGGAGACTAGTGGGAGAGATCAAATTTAGGCAAGAGGGAGTGGGGGAGTAGGGCTGGAGGATAGAACAGTAATGAAAGTGGGTGGTGTTACGCTAAAAGGGAGGAAAGGTAGAATGGGAAGGAGGAAAGGCAGATGCAAAAAGGTAAGGGTGGGAAGACTGGTAGTAGCAAGAGCTCAGGGTGCAGGAGGAGAGGAGAAATTTATTAAGTGCTTCAAGACATTGAGAATGGCTAGGCACCAGGTAAGTGGAGTCAGCTCATACTAAGCATATGATTCAGGCTAGGGGAAGGTGGGGGTACATTGAGGCCTAGAATAGCCTAGAACATTAGAAGCTCAGGTGTCAGCAGTCATCTGGAGTTGTTTCTACCATCTTGGAACTATCAGCCAGATTTATTCCCTTGTCACCCCGATGATTTGTCTTCGCTGGTGCATGCCTTTGTGACATGTCATCTAGATTACTGCAATGCCCTCTACCTCGGGGTCAGTGAAGGTGTGCTACGATGCCTGCAGCTAGTGCAGAATGTGGCTGCCAGACTTCTGACAAGCCTTGCTCGGTTGAGTCACATTACACCAGCACTCTGAGAACTGCCTCGTGCGGTTAAATACCGTATCCTCTATGAGATTGGTTATGAGGCCCTGAGCAGGTTGTGTTTGTGCTACCTGTGTGACCTTCTAAAGCTGTATCTTCTGCTCACTCTCTCCTCCTCTTTTATCTGATGAGGGCTTCCTGGTTGTCCCAAGATTAGTCTTAAAATATCTGGGGACAGAGCCTTCGGGTGGCAGGTCTGGTACTGTAGAACTCACTACTGGAGCTCTGAGGGAGGATCCATTGGTAGAAGCATTTAAAAGGCCTTAAAACCTATCAGTTCATTCAGGTGTTTGGTATTAATGTGGATATTAGCTGATTTAATTATATTTATAGTTTTAGAATTGCTTTTATTGTTTATCATGATCAATCAATTAAATCTTTATTTTTTAAGCGTTGTTTCAATAGATCAGCGCACTGTACAGTAAATCATAAAACCATAAAATATCAATAAATAAGTCATGGTCTGCAGATGACCTAGTGCTTTTCTCTAACATAGTCAGGACTAGGAAAAAAACTAAAGATATTATATAACTATGCAACTGAACATGAACTTAAAATAAATGAGACAAAAAGCCAGGTCATGATCTTTGGAGCAAGAAATAATAGAAAAGTCTGGCACATTGGTAATAACAAACTTGAAACAGTAAATCAGTACACCTATATTAGCCTTAAATTTACATCTGATGGCAGTTGAAATAAACACATTAACTTAATGGAAATAAAATTAAAACAGAATGCAAGCTCTCTAAATCTTTTTAATAAGAAATATGGTAGCAGCACAATCAAGTTACTTCTTATGGCGGCAAAGGCAAAATACAATGCACAGGCTCTTGGCAACATAGAAGTATGGGACACTGATACAATGGATGCTCTAGAAATCCCGCTTATTAAATTAGTAAGAACAGTCTAGGTTTAGGGCAATTAGTGCCAACAGCACTGATAAAGAGCTGAACTAGGAGAACCAGTATTATTGCATTCTCTTCACAAAAAAAAGTAAACTATGGGATCAAATTGCTGTGCACAGAAAAACATTGTATCCTTCAGATACAGTTACCCCCCGACAGCGACATTTAAGCCAGCGAGGTCCCCCACAGCGACTACAGTATACAACGCAGTGGGAGACACTGCTGGAACCGGCACTGTGCTATGGGGTCCTACCACCCCCCAATCAGCTCCGACTGGAGCTGAGAATAGTTATGTGGGGGAGGTGCAGGGGGCACAGTCCCCTGTGTGGGGGGCTTGGGGGGGTGAAGCCCCCTGAAGAAAACAAGATAAAGTGCAAACCGGCAGCTGACTGCAGAATGCTGTCGACCTGCCGGTGTCGCTGACGGGGCGTTCGACAACATTTTTGTCTGACTCCTGACGTGGATCCCTTCAGATATGTCTAAGAGAAAAATATCAGTGGAAATGCAGCAATGTATTGAAATTAAGCTGGTTGAAAAAGGTATTATATATTTTGAAAGAAAATGATCTGGACTTTCTAGAAAACTGTTGACAAAGGCATTACTATACATTATAAATATCAGATATTTTTCATGCAAAAAATAACAGATTATTACAATGCTTGGGACTTAAAAGGTATTGACAAGCTCCATATCTCACATTGAATAGTACAGAATGATGTTTTGCATCATTATAGGTATTATCTAGATGTCTTGATGAATAGCAAGTAAAGAAAATTATATACCAAATATCACATGGAACTATTTCCAAGCAATGTGTAAACTGTGTCAACACCTCGTGGCTAGTGCCTTCTGTGATTGCTTCTTATAATCCCCTTCAGGCATACTACCCTCAAGCATCCCTCCTCACTACCTCAGCTCCTCCTCCTCCTCTCCTACCCCCATTACTGGGTATAGGATGAATCTGTCTCCTTTTCTTTTCATCCCCTTTCCTCCTCCCTTGCTGTTTCCCATCTACCACATACCCAATGTAATGCCCTCCCTATTTCTCCCTCCTCCCTCTCTCTGTCTCCCATACCACCCTCTCCACCACTCTTCTTTCTCTTTTCTCACTAACCCTCTAACAAAGCTTCACTGAGACGCCTATGACTTGTATTATATAATTAACTTGCAACACAATTCCTTGACAATGCCTTTGGCTGCTGTTATTGTAACTTTATTTGTCTTTTTTTTGTAAGTTCCATTGTAATGATCATGTTATGTTTTGTACCTTATTGTCCTTATTGCCTTGACGTGGAACTTTTGTAAAAGAGCCCTCAGCTCAAGGTGTCATCTGAAATACAAATAAATAAATAAATAAGATGCAAGGTATAGCCTAGCTGCCTATAACCAATCCCAATGTTGCACTTGCAATCTACAACAAATAGAAATTAGAAGCAATTGTTCTTTAGTTGTAAGTGGTATGGCAGGCCTAGAGAAAGTGGTTGCAGTCACTCTGGTCCACTTTACAAACAAATGACCAAGACTTACTGTTGATTTTTTTCATAACTAATGATGAAATAATCATCAAGGAGTAGGTGCCTATCTGGAGCTATCTCCAAAATTTGCTAAAGCTGCAGAAATATGCAACAAAAGAGTATGTTGTCTAAGATGCTGCACATCCTTAGGAAACTTTAAGTAATATCTGCAAAGCAATATTGCACATAAGAATACGTCATCCCTTCAATATAACAAACTATGAATATGGAAATGACAATGATTTGTAAAAGTACATGTAATTATGTGGCCAATGTGAAATGTACTCCTGGTTTTTAAACTATTAAGAGTTGTATTTAGGTATATTTTATATGTGTGTATTTAATGGTAATAGTCTTTTGACAGAACAAAAACTTCAACTTACACTGCAGGTGAACTTACACAATAAACAAGATAATAAATCTAACATTTTAAAACATAATCCTAAATATAACAGATGGCAGTAAGTGAACCGATACTTAAGTCTGGGAATGCTAAAGAGAATAAGTTTTCAGACAGATTTAAAACACTTGACAGTCAGGTACTCTCTAAAACAATGTTGTTGATTGATTTATTGATTGACTGTGTTTTTATTTTATTATATTAATGGCACCCTGGGCCTCTGGTGAAGGCGCCAAAAAAAAAATATTACTACTACTATATGTACAATGAGCAATGCAAAAATAACGAGGCTCAAATTTGCTAGAAAAATATTTTTTCGCAATATTCTGAAGAGGTCAAAATCTTACTGTTACTGTCCAGAAATTGGCACCCTCTATACACATATACATGACTTTATAATAGAAACAATTCTGAAGTAAATAAAGAAGAAAACTAAATATTTTGTAACCTATATACAACAATCTGTTTTATTTGAAAACTGGTGACCAGGAGAGGCACACCAGGCTGAGGTTTATTTCCAGGTGCAACACAGGGCAGGGTTTACAGAGGAGAGGAGTGAGTACAAGCAAATAGAATACAATAATATAAAAATAAATACAGTGATTAAGTGCCAGATACGGTGCAATATAAACATACAGTGATGACCATAGATAAAGGTAGTGAATGAAGTGTTGCTGTTTGTTTAGCTTTATGTTGTCACTAGGAATTGATGACAAATGAGTAAGATGCACTTCTGCTAGGGACACTAGCACAGCTCAGAACTGTGACATTAGCATGGGACTTTGGGCACATGAGCATTCCATAGGATCTCTCTCCTAAACTGCAGATAGAAGTCTGGCTGTTTTGTGTGCAAAATTGTCTTTCACAAGATGCATTTGCATTGCATTTGCACTGTGCTTTTCTGACAAAATAAGCATGGCTTCTGTGTCAGTTTGCAGCATTTTGCACTCTGAGTCATCCACATACCAAACTCTGCCATTAGTCTTTTTCATAGGTTTATTTGAACAGGGGCTATTATTGGGAAAAGTGTATTTGATTTAGCCCATGGTTTTGCAGACCCTTTTCTTTAAAAAGTGAACTTGTGGTTCAGGAGCATAAGGCAGTGTCCCTTCAGTGCTTCTGTCCTTCTTATTTATAGTACAGCAAATGCTAACATTTCGACTCCCAACAACCAGTTGCTGGTGGTGCAGAGGAAGAATATCAGGCTCAACATTTGGAAGTGGCAAATTTAAGTTACCCTCCAACTCATCTATTAAATGTTACCTTTTTCATGAAGAAGAACTACAGGGATCATTCAACTGAAACTCAGGGGTTCTCAGGCCAGGGGCTCATAACATGCACATGCAGATGTAGCAGTGTGTGATCAAGGTATCTTCAGATTCCCAAACCTCTTCACATACTTCCTTCCCAACTTACATATAAATATTCCTGTAGAAAATATCCAGAAACATAGGCAACTTGCCCCTTTGCAGAATTTTAATGATACCAATTAAGTTATGGGCCCCAGTTAACAAAGGATAAATTACTGCTAGAGAGAATTCAGAGAGAAACACCAAAATGATTTGGGATATGAAAGATGAAATATTTAAAAGCAATCTGTACTCCCCAGGATTAATGAGTTTAGAGGCTAGAAGGATGAGAGGAGATTTGTAATAATGCATGGCATAATGAGAGATAAATTACAGAAGGCTAGCCCAGGGATTATATTAAAGGGACAGAATAAAACACTAGAGGCCACAATATGCAATATAAAACTACAGGTTTAAAACTACTAAAATAAACTTTTCTTCATGCAGATGATTATAGGGCTATGAAATAGCCTTCTTTGAGATTATAATTGACAGTGATAAGTACAATCACTGAGAAGTAGGGGGCATTCATGTTGGGCCTCCAGGCTCCCTTCTGCCTACAGTCCCTAGTATGAACTGTAGTATGACTGAAGAAACATGCAGAACACTGCAGCCGGTGAAGGGTCATCCTGCCACCACCCTGCCCATGAACCCAATCCTATAGAACTCCAGAAACACACACAAGTGCTTCCCATTTTTAGCATTTTGAATGGATTGTCAGCCAGGGTGGGTGAACCTTGACAAAAGATGTAAATCTTTCAGAAGTAGGATAAATGCAATCCATTTCAAGTAACTTTGCTTAAAAGTAGGAGGCTCTGCCAATCATAGTTGATGATCTCCAATGTGAAAGATCCTACACACTATCTGAACTGAGGCAGTCACCACTCTCTTAGATGGGAAGGATAAGACAGTAGATGCCACCTGTAGATGAACTTACTCCACTTTGGGGTCAGCTATTAGGTTGTATCTACTTCAGCTTTGGTACCTTGGGTCTTCTACCTGTGTATAGCCATGGTGTTGCATAGTTTACCTAAAGATCCTAAGGTAAAGGACTTGATTATTCGAACAATCTTAAGAGACTCTGCCTTAGATGTGTTTCAGCTATCAGCTAGGATCTCTGCAGCTGTTGCCATACTGAAAGTCAGCTGGTTATATCACTGGTCTGTGAATCAGGCTTCCAAGATGTATTTGTTTGGATTTCTCTTTTCTAGTCATATGCTATTTGGTCCAAAACTTGCAGAAATTTTGAAGGACATGAAGAATAAGAAGGGTCAGCTGCTTGTATCTTGGGGTCAACAAAACTCTTAACTCCTCATTTAGGGAGCAGACCCCAACCACCTTTGTTTCTCCAGAGGTGTTTTTTGTTTCCTTTTAAGGATACATAAAGTAGCATAACAGATGATTTTACAATGGTTTCAAGAACTCACAGGACAGAGGTTCTTTCTCCTGCAGATGTTAAGGTGATTCAAATTGAAGGGGTGGATTATTTAATGAGGATCTGCAGGTCTATCTTGTCCCCTGGCTCTGACAAGATGCCTTCAGAATTGTTTATGAAAAATTGGTCCAAATGGTGATAGACTCTTGGGTTCTGGAGTTCCTACTGTGAGGCTATGCAGTTGAGTTCTCCACTCTTCCTTCCATGCTCCAGTGTCAGGCAACCAAAGGAAATGAGGGGCAGTGGACCACAGCCTAGCCAACTTTACCCAGATAGGAAGGGATAGTACTTGTATCTTCCTCAGGAGAGGGGCAAGGTTTCTACCCAGTTTAATTCATAGTCCTGGAGAAGTTAGTGGATTTTCACCCAGTGTTGTTCTTTCAAGGTCTGAACAAGTTTGTAAATGAAACTAAATTTATGATGGAGTCCCTTGAGTCAGCCCACCAATGCAGTGGTAGAAAGGTCATGCATGGCATTGCAGCTGGGGTTGGGGAACAAGCCCAGGTTGTCTGGGGCTGTCTGGGTGGAGGAGGAGGACTAAGCATCCCAGAGGACACTTGCCTACTCTGGGGGGTCAGCAACACTCTGCAGTGGTACTGCCACATAGCTGATAGGTGGTGGTGCAGTTGAGGAGCACTGGCCTTGGGGATGGGAGCAACTAAATGGGATAAATACCCTCCACCATTCAGAATGATGGCTCAAAACACCAGCAGGCCACTCAGGATAGCCTCTTCAACTCCACCTTTTACACCTGGATTCTGGGTCATGGTCCTGAGAGGGTGCCATGGAAGGAAAGCCACTAGTCCTTGAATTGGTGATAAGCCCCTGGGGAAGGGGTGATGGGGCTTGGGTGGCTTTCAGTGGGTGTGATGGAGTATATCTCCTGGTCAGTAGTGGAGAATAAAGAGATTCTTGGGTATATCTCCTGACCAGTAGTGGAGAATAAAAAGAGTCTAAAATATAAATGAACTCCCTTCAATCAGTAATGAGAACTGTTTACCAGGGAGGGACAGGGTTCATCTGGCCTCCATCACCCTATAGGATGTTTATCTCCACTTTCCAAACTATCAATCACATCAGAAATTCCAGATTGCTGGCTGTTCTAGACCAGCATTTCCAGTACCAGGCCCCTTGTTTAGTTGCACCTCAGCTCTACAGGTTTTGTCCGCAATACTGACAGTAGTTGTGGTCACTTGAGGTTGGAGGGTCACCATGTGTACCCAGTTCTGGAAGATCTGATAAGGGTATCATCAGATGGTTTTGCAAAGACTTCTCCTCTCCCCATGTGGGTAGAGATTTCTCCAACAAGTCATCTGACAACTAAGATCTTAGATGATAAGGTCAACCCACCAAGGCTTTCAGTAGTGGGTGCTGATGACAGCAGCGATGCGATTGGTCTTTGGGCTATCCTCTACATCGGGTCACTCCATGTGCCACTTCTCTCTATTTGGCTCCCAGCTTCAGAATAGTATTAGATTTTAATTTGGTTTCCTTCTAAAAGTAGACTTCTCTCTGTTCTCTGTCCAAGAGGATTCTCACAATGAATGCCGGCCTACTTGGGTGGGGCACAGTACTGAACCAAATCTCAGTTAAGGTGTATGGGGCCAGGAGACGTTTCTCTAGATAAACAGTCTAGAAACTAGGGTATTTTCCTGGTGGTGGCACTCTCTGTAAAAGTTGTACCCATTCTTGTCTGCACATTTTAGAAAATGACCCCTTTCCTTGTTTTTTCTGAAAAATGGACCCCTTTAATACAAAAACAAGTAGTCAATTCAGACCTCCAACCCCACCTTTTGCTTCAAGTGAGAACCAACCATGAGAACAATGTGGTCATCCCAGTGCTAATGGATTGTATCACATGTACACATAATGTTGTTAAACAGTAATAACTGTATGTAAAAGCTTCTTTACATGTTTTAGAATGTGTAAAAAGGGTGCTGTCCCCAGCTGCACAGTAGTGCTCGTCTTTTGAGTTAAAAATGTAGTTATTTAGTTATTCAAAATATTTTACCAGGACACTGAGCTGCAAAGAGATTGTTTACAGGTTCATTCAGAGGGTTCCATTATGGGATGCATGTAAATATGGCAATAACAACTAGAATGTACTAGCGGTACCATTATTAAAATATAAAAGCAATTTATCCTTATAGTGCAAGAAAAAAAAGACAATAATTTCCCAAAAGTACAGGTTTCCACAATATTCTGACATGGGACGCTGTGTTTTTCAACTCGTAGTGCCTTCCTAGTTAAATAAAGAGTGTAAATAAATAGTGGTCTCTGTGCCATAAATATATACATTTGCTTCACAATATTTACCGTTTGCAACCACAGTGTATGACAGGTACAGAGAAAGCTTCACATATTTTTTGTAGCAACCACTGCCAGTCGTCCTTCTGTGAGAAGAATGTCTTTGTGTTCTGCAAACAAATCTTTACTAAAGACAAGAATTAAGACCCCAGAACAGATGCAGGATTGGGATACTATGTTCCAAAAGGGGGGGGGGGGGCAGTACATTTAAAACAGGGTTTGTTTGCATGTCACATGTCAGAATTTCATCTCTGCCTACTCCACATGTGTGAGCCCTATTCTTAGTAACATGGCACTCCAAACAGTGGGCCCTCTTTCAGTACTTACTTAGCAGTCGGGCAACAGCCGTGACAACAATTAGATAGCCCTTTTGTCTTATTTTGCCCCACAGATACTATGTTTCTATCCATACTACGTTTCTACCAATACTGACACCGTGCTGAAAAAAAAAAACTGGTATTTTGCACAAACTGTAAAACAGTCACCGCAAAATATTTATTACATAAAACATGTTGCAAACAAATGGAATGGTATACAATGAGAAAAAGGACAACAAGCAACTTAATTTTATTGAACTATAGTCAGGTGATCTCTGCAGCAGCCATTACGAGGCAATGCAATAGAACTAGTCTGAGGATGCAGAGAATACAAAACAGTCGGGGTTACTGCATGGTCCTACATGCCCCTGTGCGGCATGCTATTTTGGGCATTTTTTGTCTGTTTTCAAAATAAATTATATGTTTTGCACCTTAAGGATGAGGAGTGCAGCTTCTTGTTTGCCTTACCAGTAATTTGTCGATGCATGTATCCTCTGTGCAGTGGAGCCGTTTTGCTATTGAGTAGAATGGAACTAGTCTACAGACATTTCTAAACACTAGGATTACACAAGTTAGGAAAAGTCAATTCGTCTAGTTTGCTCCCCCACTAATCAGTAGCAGAATTACTGAGCTCTGTGTTCCCAAACAGTTCACCTGCTAGCACAGGTTGTTGTTCCAAGTAACAGCCTGTTTTAGCAGTCTACCACCCACACACTTTTCCCTGCCCAGCCTACAGTAGTTTGATAGCCAAACCATCTTAGCCAACAGAATTATGAACAATTCTGATGTTTAATGAACAACAAGTTTCCATACACTGTACTAGACCTGCCAAGATACTCACATTTAGAGAGTATGCAAAAGCAAATGATCTCTATCTAGCTCCCGCTCCCCTGCTCATAACCTCTAGCTCCCACTCCCTGCCTGCAACTAAAAAGCTGATGCTAGCTTTTTCCCGGGCCTTGTCCTTAGCTCCCCATCCTATTTGTGTACCAATTATTACAACAGAGCTAAAAGTGATATAAAACATTCACAAAATGAGCCTGTGCCCACCTCCACCCCCAAAAAAAATGTTTAGGATCACAGTGCAAACTATTAAAGAGTTTAGTAGCCCAGGTTAGTAGTCCTTCTGCATCAATCTGCAACACGTGTGTGCAAATTATTTTAAACAAACACACACCCAGTATCATTGATATATAAACTGATTTCCACTAAGTGTTACTTCCAAGACCCCAAAACTATAGGTGAGCCTGGGAGGTGAGCCAACAATTGAGCAAAACCTCTGGATCTGGCCTGGGGATCCGGGCTCACACCTGAGGCTCACATCACATCATGCAGCCCCCCAAATTCGGGTAAAGTCATCCATTACCAGAGCGCCTGAACCTGAGGGCTGAGGGGTGAAGCTGCAACAGGAGCTGCAAGAGTATTGGCACGCCCTGCACGGGTGGGCTGTTTCTGTTTCTCCCTCCGGTTTCTTCTGGGTTTTCTGTGGCGTTTGCTCTTCTCTGGGCCCATCTCTGGGCTTGTCTTGAACCCCAGGTCAGTAGCACATGCGGCCTGGACACGTGGGGTGGCACTATGCCTCTCTCCTGTTCAGGAGTTGAGGAGACCAGGCCTGACACCCGGCCTGTGGGGGCAAGCAGAGGGGCAAGGAGATGACCCGGGAGGTAACACAGGAGGTGAATGGGGAGCCCAGGATGGGAAGATGACTGGACAGCAGGAGCAGCACTGGACTCGGGAGCAGCTGCAAGGCCAGAGAAAATGCAAAAAGGCAGATGGCTTTCATCCCACTCTTTTGATGACATGAGGCCTGACCTGATGAGGATCAAATGATGTCCCACCCCAAGTTGCGCATGCGTACTAGCTTGGGCACAAGCTGCTACATAGCCATTAGGCAGCCCAGGGGATGGCGGGCGGCCGCTACAGTGGGCTCTACAGCACTAAAGGGGTAACAGCTAGGGGCTTAGATCACATTTGCCCATGCCTTGGACACACCCCTAATCTGCACAATCAGCGGAGAAACAAGTCCCCAAAATACCCTCATTAAAAATACACGAGGTAAGCATCCATGTCTGCACTTAAAACACACCCTTTTCCATGATTTTGCCAATGCAGAATCTGTACCTCAGTGCAAAGAAGTGCCACCACTGGGGTATTTTTCTCTTGCCCTCCTACAGTTCAGAAATGAATCAAGTTTTAAGCAGTAAAGGTATGCTCAGACAAGTCAGTGGCAGCCATATACATAAACAAGGAAGGACAAGAAGTGAATACATGCTCATGGTTGCCCTAAGGGTGCTTTATCAGGTGGATGACTCCTCTCTGCATCAGCTATCAAACAACAGAGCTTAAAGTTCAGGCAGACTGGCTTAGTGCCAGGTTGTATGTCCAGGATAGAAGTCTCTGAATCCAGATGGATTTCCATTTTCTGTGCAGGGATTCAGTGTACCACAGATCGATCTTTTATCCTACAGGGAAAATGCTCAAGTTCTCAGGTTTGTCAGCCACTTCAGCTGGCCATAAGCAGAGACAGTGAAGATAATGGTCTCATATATGGGAACCAGGATGGCCTACCAGTTTTCCTCCACTAACTTTGCTTCCAGTGGTACTAAAATAATTTAGGCCTCAAGAGGAAATGTTCTCCCGATAGTTCAGGAGTGGCCAAGAAGGCCTTTGTTCTCAGATCTGATAAGCTTGTTGACTCAGCTATTTCAGCTTTCTCATCACAGGGACTTGCTGCAGCAGGGCCCATTATTTCACTCAAATCCAAGGAATATCCATATGATTGCATGGCTCCTGAAAGATGGAGGCAATTAAAACTTCCTTATTTGTCTAATTTAGTGGACATGATCATGCCCTTCAGGAAAATCTACATCTTCTCTACATGACAGGGTCTAGAACACCTTCACCAATTAGGCACAAGGTTGCAGGTTTAATCTGAGGAATGCCTCTGTGATTTAGACTGTGGTTTTCTGTCAGGATATATTAAATTAGATAAGGGATTAGCCAGCCCTTAGTGCTCTTTGGGGCCAGGTTACAGCTTGGGAGCTGTTTAGGCCCCATGGATGATTCCTCACTTGGAACACACTCAGGCATAATCAGATTTTTTGAGCAATCATTCCCATTGCCTGTGCCTCCATGGGATCTCAATTTGATTCTCAGAGCTCTCAATGAATCCATTCTCAAGCTTCTGGCCACTGTATCTGCAGATATTATTTCCACCAAGGTGTATTTTCCTGATAGCTATCTGTTTTCATCAGATTAGTGAGCTTCAGGCTCTCTTCTGCAAGGAACAAAAAAAATTAGTTTCACAAGCTGAAAGTAGCTTATATAGGAGTAGTTTGCCAGTCTGTATTGGATATCAGAGTTTGTCAACTTGATGGAATAAATTTGGCATAAGTTATTTTCAGCTTGTGAAAGTGTAATTTTTTTTTAGCCCTCTGTGTGTGCTTGTTTCTGGTTGGTTTGTTACTCTGAAGGGTATTGCTAATGCTCTCAGCAATACCGCCAGTGTTTACCAGTTGAGCACGGATCTCACCTTCTGGACATTTCTCTTCTGCATGCAGAATTGTCTAATTTTTCACTGTGATAGTCATTCCCAGTACTATGATCTCCTCCCTCCTGGAAGTGCACACTGCTATTCATGTAAACCAAGAGGTGCGTTGTCTGTTATTTTTGCCCAAGGCCAGTGAATCCCAAGAAAAGTCATTTGCGTAGACCAGCTGTGTGCAGAGGGATCAGAAGATACCCAGTATGGAAATAGACTTTCCAACAGTCTGTTTTTTTCTGTACTCATTGTAGCTGCAGAGAAAGGACAAATGGCTTCCAAGGCCACCGTGGCTAGGTGGGTCAGAACATGTATAACAGGCTTATGCGGCATCAAAACTCAAACTGCCAGCTTCAATTAGGGCACAGTCATCCAGGGCCATTGCACTATCCTGAACTGAAGTGGCTGAGGCTTCTGAACCAGGACTATGTGGGGCAGTCACATGGTTGTCCCTACACACCTTCATCAAGCACTATAGGCTTAATACTAAACATTGGGTTGATGCAGTTTTGGGGCATAAGATGCTGCAAGCAGCAATCAGAAGGAAAACATACTGAACAATAGCCTATACTATTCTCCTCCTTCAGTAGATTGCTGGGCACTGCTTATTTATTTTTTTAGTTGTTTAACCAGGTATAGCACACTAAGCTGAAAGCTTTTTTACAGGAGCGACCTGGGAGCACAAGGAGGTTGAGTGACTTGCTCAGGGTCACACAGTATGCAAGTGGAAGCTGTGGGATTCAAACCCAGGGCTGGTCTGCTGGATGTCACCAAATTTGCAGCTCAGAGCCTTAGACCACTGCGCTATACTGCCTCTCAAATTATAACCCATTTGCTTTAAATTCCCAGTGACAATGTGGAATGATACAGAAACATTGTCACTGTGACCATACTCAAGAGTTTATTTTTTATTTATTTATTTTTTTTTTATTGTTTTTATTTTAGCTTTTGCTGACCGGGTAAGTGCACTAGACAAATCCTGCCTATTTTTAGGCACGACCCGTGGGAGGGGGATACAGATGAATGCCAACTGACCTTGAACCAGATTAAGCTGTTGTTTAACTCTCATGGAGAATATAATATGATTCAGTAAACTGGTGTCATGGTAATATGTCATGTTCTTATTTTTTTTTTTTTTATTTATTTCAATCTAGGATTACAATACCTTTGAGCCGAGGCTCTTTTACAAAGGTTCCACGTCAGCGTGTGCAAGAGTCATCATTTTTAGTTACAAACATATAGTCATTGACTTACGGACAAGTATAACTAGTACAAAGACTTGAGCTATGAGCAAGACAAAGGGAAGGGGTGGGTGAAGGGGAAGTGAGGGTAGGAGATTGAGGGTGGGAAGGAGGTGAAGGAAGTAAGGAGGAGTACGGGAGGTGGTTGGGGTGGGGGCAGGAGTGGAGATACGAGGGGGAGGTGGGCGAGGGTGGAAGACAGTGCAGCCAGGGGGCCTTGTCGAGGGAATATGACAGATAAGGTGCTAGGGGTGCAAAGACTGATTGTAAGTGCTGGGTGCTTGGGCATTTGCAGCTGGAATGGTGGAAATGTTAAGATGGGCAATCACAGGATACAAGCAGAGTGAGAGTGGTCCGCTATGTCTCTGCCAAGAGTTGAGCCAGTTGGATGCCCGATAGGTGAATGATCTTTGTCCTTAGGTCATGCGACATCGGGATATGTAGTAGATGGGAATTGGATCTCCTTGTAGTGACGCTTCTCTATGTCTAGGGCTTAAGGAGGGCACATAGACACCAGGTGGGGCCAGACCCATTATAATTTTCTTGGCTGTGATGCAGGTTTGGTATTTTATCGTTTGTCCAGTTGATGCCATCTAGATTGGGAATAAAAGTCACATGTGTGAGTGCAGCGATGTGAGCCAGTGATGAGATGACAGGCCTTATTCGGGAGTTGCGATACGTTTGAGAGCAGAGGTAGTTGCAGACCCATATATGATAAGACCATAGTCTATGATGCTGATGATGGAGCTTTGGACGGCCACTGCCAGTGCTTCTGGGGTTAGGTGTTTCCTGTGCCAGAATAATATGCCTAACCTCGCATTGGCAGACTTTGCAACATTGCTGATATGGACAGCATATGAGAGGTGGGGATCAAGGGTGATGCTGAGGTACTTGAACGATTGTATTTGCTCTAGGATGGCTCCTTGTTTGGTTGCAATGGAGAGGTGGAGTTGTTTGTTTTTGTTGTGGGGGCTGCAGAAGACCGTAGACTTGTTTTTCTGATAGAGAAGCAGTCTATGATTTAGAAACCAGGATTCAATGGAGGAGAAGGCCTCCTGAAGTTTATTTTGTAATTTGATTGGATCAGGGTCCGAGGTGAAGATCACAGCATCGTCGGCGTAGAGAATTATTTGTTCTGGGCAGCTGTCCGGTAGTGAGTTTAAGAATAGGCTCAAGAGGAGAGGTCCCAGAATGGAGCCCTGGGGGACTCCTGAGTGGACTGGTCTAGGGTCTGAGAGTGTATCAGCGATTCTTACTGTTTGGGACCATTCTTCAAGGCAGCTCTTAAACTAGCCAATGGAGTCAGTTGACAGCCCAGTGTTCTGAAGCTGGACAAGCAGGAGGCGGTGATTGATGGTGTTGAAGGCTTTAGTTAAGTCAATGTAGATTGAGCCTAGTAGTTCACCGGAGTCAAGTGCATTGTGGATTGTGCCGGTGAATTCAAGTAGGGCTGTGGAGGTGCTGTGACCTTTGTGGAACCCGTGTTGTTGCTTGCACAGGATGTTGTATGTATCCAGGTATTCTGTGAGCTGGTCCGAGACGATGCGTTCTAGTGCCTTGGAGAGTGGGGTAGTAGGAGATAGGTCTGTAGTTATCTGTGGGCAGTTTGTACCACTTTTATGGATTGGGGTGACAGTGGCAGATTCCATCTGTCCTGAAACTGGCTAAGGCTGAGGAGAGGTTGAAAATTCTGGTCAGAGGACTAAGCACTTCATCAAGTGTGACAGACAGGATTTTGAGTCAGAAGAGTCATTACTGAATCTGGATTCACCAAGGGCTTTGGTTACATATTTGCGCACTTGGTGAGCCTTGACTTCTTTGAAGTAGAAGTAGGGGGAGCTGGTGGGAGTAGTGTTCATTGCGGACAGAGGGGCTTCACTATCTTTGAAGTAGTCCTGGGGTAGGACAGCGCTGAGGTCAGTAAAGGCTTTGTTAAAGGTATCCGCAATGGTTTTTGGGTTGAGGGTTGTGGTTCCGTTGATGTTGAGTAATGATGGGGGGGTTTTGGGTGGATTCTCAGTGAGTTCCTTTATGTTCTTCCAGAATTCCTGACCATTGCCCCAGGAGTTTGTGAGGGCATGCTTATGGTAGGCGGACTTCATTTGCCAGATGGTTTTGGTGCAGTCATTGCAGGCACATTTGTAGTTTTGGATGTCGTTTTGCCTTCCAGAGTTTCTGGCCAGCTCCCATAGGTGGTCTCTTGTTTTTAGCATCCTGAGGAGGTCACCTGTGAGCCAAGGGTTACTGAGTGATTTGACATTGCGTTTCTTAATTGGAGCATATGTGTCACAGGCCACAGTGAAGATGTTTATGAAGTGGTCAAGGGCAGTGTTTACGTTGGTTGCATTGAAGATAGAGGACCAGTCTTGATGGAGGAGGTGGGATTTGAGTCGAGGAAGGTGACCACTGGGTAGAACCCTGCTGGTGATAGTTTTTGGTGGTTGTTTGATGAATTTGTTTGACCAGGTGCAGCTAACAGGGGAGTGGTTGCTGAGAGAGTCAGGAGGACATTAGTGTTAGATGTCGCGATGGGTGACTGGTAGGATCAGTCAAGACTGTGCTGGTGCCAGTCCTGTAATTTTCCTGGTTGGTGAGTCAACCATTTGTGTGAGGTTCACGCAGCAATGGTATCCCAATGTGCACCAGCATTGGCCGAGGCCAGTTGATGTTGAAGTCACCTAGGAGGATGGATTCAGAGTCCGGTGGGAGTGATTTTACAAAGTCAAGAACAGCTGTTAGACCAGTTCCCTTTTCTTTGGGAGGGATGTAGATGGTGGCAACAGTGAGGGTTTTGTTTTGGGCTCTGAGGTGGATTCTCACTGGCAGTATCTGAGCAGTTGTGGGTTGGAATGAGGTAATGATGTGGTGCCCCTGTATGGAGTCTTTTAGGTAGAGATTGCAGCCCCCACCTCTTTTGGAGAGGCAATCCAGCCTAAAGACGTTGTAGCCAGGAAGGCTGATTGCATGGTCCAGTACTGATGGTGTGAGCCAGGTTTTGACAACTGCCAGGATGTCAGGGCTGTGCTGGCTGGTGAAGGCCTGTAGGGCATCCATTTTAGGAAGGAGGCTGCAGATGTTGATTGATATGAATGAGAAGGCACCCAAAGGCTTGCTCAGATTAATGGCTTTACAGCAGAATGGGCCAGGGTTGGGTGCATGTTGCCTGACAGCATTAGGAGGAGGAGGACTAGCCTCAAGGAGCTGCGGCATATTTCTTTAAGGGAATGCTTTCACCTGCTAGCATCTCGGGAAACTGCCGAGCATCGACGATAGTGGGTGAGGGTAAGCGTAGACAGGGGGGGATCAGAGTGGAGGGCTAGGACCAGTGTGGGTGTAGGACAGTTTCATGGTGGTAGGATGGACCCTGGGCAGGGCAGTGACCATTGTGCAGCATGCTAAGTGGAGGAAGGATGTAAGAATGTAGAAGCTGTGGGGGAAGGAGGGAAAGCAGGCTTTTGGGGCGTGCAGTTAGGGAGGAAGACAGGCAAGAAGAAATAGAATAGGGGGTAGAGAACAGTGGAGGCGCATGAATAAGGTAGGATTTGGGGTAGGCGGAGGGAAGGGGTTAAGACAGGCTGGCGGGGCTAGGAGAAGGGGGCGGAAGAGCAGTAGCTGGATCAGTGGGAAGTAAGGATACAGCCAGGAAGGCCAGGCAGCCAGGGACTGTGTCTTTCAGAGAGTATATATACAGTATATTTTTTTTATTCTGTTTTTCCTCCTCCATCTGGCTGCATGGATGTACTGTATCACCTTTCAGACCATGTTGCCATCACAGAGCCAGAGGGGATTTACTTCTTAGTTACTGTCAACTGCTGAACCCACCCTGCTGGCTTTAGGACAGTTGTCCTAGCAAAAGTATATGCATGGCTACACCCCACCCCAAGGTCTGCAGCAGACCCCCTCTGTCACTCCCTCTGCTGCACTACCATCTGTACTTTTACAGGCAGCAGTGACAGAGCAGGGAGACATAGCACCCTCTCCTCCTTGGAAAGCATCTTCTGGGATGCTCTATCTTCCTCTCCATGGCCAGCTTCCTAGCATCCCAACCTCATTCCAAGCCTAGGTGGCTAGCCTCATGAGTGGCAGCCCTATTGTTGTACCAATGAGCCAGCCCTAGTGATTTATGTTTGCATTTTCACAGCCATAGATTGCAGGCACATAGCTCATTTCATCTTAAGCTGACTTGAGTGGAACAGGTAAATTTTTCAGTTAAAGAGCTACTAATAGTTACTAATTAATCAATAGGTTTAGCTACATTCTCTTTCTTCTGAGTTTAGGGATGCCAGTTTCCATGACTCCTGTCATATGTTTTCTGGTGATTCCAGAAGTTCTGAGCCAAGCCAGTTAAATCCTTCTGCAAAGGCAGAGTGCATTGTTTCCTTCTTTATATCACACATTGTCTGATGGAAACATATAACAATGTAATCAGTTGGATTTTATTTTATTTTTTTTACTGGTGGAATACGCTAGCCATAAAGATGACTGTTTTCAAGCATGACCTGGGAGGTTACAGGAAGACATTGCAGATATAACAAACAGTAGATTACATCAAGATACATAAACAAGGTGTTGTAAAACATTAAACAGCACAGGTAGAATACAGGGTATTTGAAAACATTTAACAATAAGCTAAGCATTACAGGTAGTACTGTACACTGGGTGGTCCTGGTAGGATCATAGAGGTTTTACAGTCATATCATGATAAAAACATACAAGCAAAAGTATGTAGTAGTAGTAGTCCTGAAAATATGACTTAGAAAGTACAACAAAAATAGGTAAATAAAATGTTGTCAAATACTGGCAAGTGCAGGGGGATAATGGGCAGGGGAATGGCAAGATTGTGAACAGTAGAGATAATAGCAGGTCAGGATAAGGAAAGGTAGGGTATAGGATAGGAGCTGGCAAAGAGGGAGAGGGATGGCTGCAGGAGGCTAGTGTCAGAAGAGAGAGCTGGGATAGGCTGTACCTCAGGGGGAGTATTGAGAAGAAAAGGTAGGCGCTTCGGGATAGGCAGGATATCCAGAGGACTAAGGAGGTTTGAAACAGGAGCACTGGTTGGTGGAGCTGAGATGCTGGTGGAGCACTTTTTTAAAAGCATTGTGTGTAGGAGCTAGCCGGACATCCAGAGGGAGTGAGTTCCATAACTGAGGTGCATGGTGGGCAAAGGCTTTAGAGCCTTTGGTGGTAGTGCATTTGGGGATGCATAGTAGGGATTTGTCAGCCGAGTTTAGGCTGTAGTTGGAGGTCTGGTAGGTGAATAGCTCAGACAGAGTTGTTGGGTACAAGATCTCATTATGCTGTCAACTGTGGAGCTGAGGAGTAAAGCCTAGTATCGTTGGGGACAACTAGTTTAGATCCGAGTATAGCAGACAATGGTGTTTTAGTCTGTGGGAGGCTGAGGTGAACCTTCAGATGTTATATATCCCATCTTTGAAGATTTGATTTTGGTAAAGGGCATAAGTGACCACTCCATAGGTCAGAGTAGGTGAGTATGCCCCAAGCTATAGCCACAGTAGGGGTTAGCATGTGTCTGGTCGGTATGACATGCCTAGCTTGGAATTGACTGATTACACGTTGATGATGTGAGTTCAAAATTTAGAGATTGGTCAAGAGTGATCAAAGGTATTTAAAAGGCGTTACAGGAGTTATGGTGAGCCATCTAAGCAAGAGACAAAGAACTTACCTTGGAATGTCTTGAGTTTAGGGAGGCTCCCGAATAGCATAGACTGTGTTTTTGCCTCATTTAGAACAAGTTTGTGGTCCCATAGCCAGGCTTGTGTACATTGGAAATCGGAGGCGAGACATAGGTTGATATCGGACACATCTTTCACATTGGCATACATGACTATGTCATCCTCATATAGTAGAGATGAGGTATCAAGGAGATTAGTGGTGATGTTGTTGATAAAAATTGAGAAGAGAAGTGGCCCAAGGACTGAGCCTTGGGGAACTCCCATGTTCACCGTCCTTAGGTCAGAGCATGTAGAATTGAATTTAATGGTTTGGGCCCTATTTGACCGGTAACTGTTAAACCAACTGACAACCCTATGAGTAAAGCCCATAGAGTGGAGTGTGTGGAGGAGAAGTGGGTGATCTGCCAAGTCAAAGGCTTTTGACATATCAGTGAAAACCGCTCCCATGAGAAGCCCCAAGTCCATGACATTGATGGTGTCTGTAGTAAATTTGAGTAGAGGCGGCTGTGGTGCTGTGACCTTTTGAAAGCCATGTTGTGCAGCAGTTACAGTAGGAGGTCATTGTCTTGGAGGAATTCAATGGTTTGCATGACTAATATTTTCAATATTTTGCTTAGAACTGACAGGATGGCTATGGGCCTGTAATTAGAGGGCGTTAGAGTCACCTTTTTTAAAGACAGGGTGACTGTCACTATTTTCCAAATGTCCAGGACTCTGCTATGATATAAGGAGGTGTAAATATTCTAGCCAGGGTGCAGCAATTTTTAGCAGCCTGGGCTCAATGCCATCTGATCCAGTGTCTGTGCTTTCCGAGATCTTTCTGAGGGAGTTTAGTGACCTCCCTGAATACTTGACCTTGAAAGTGAAAGGAGGATTTTTATGCTTGGCGGGAGGGATTAGAAGGACCCGGATTGATTCGAGGTAGGAAAGTGGATGCATTTGGTCAAGTCTATAAATTGGTCATTAAAGAAATTAACGATGGTCTGAGGGTTGCTGCATTGGGTACCATTTAGTACCTTTGTCATCTGGGAGAAGAAAGGTTAGATCCCAGGAACGTTTTATGTGGGACCAGAAATTTTTAGGTTCCCCTGATGCACTGGTTAATAAGCTTTTTCAATAGGAGCTTTTAGCTGCCCTGATCTCCTTTTTGCACATATTTCTAAGCATCCTGTAGGTGTTGTGGTCTTCTTGTAGGTCAGAGGACTTGAAATGGCTCCAGCTTTTATCACGCTTTTTTATTTTGTTTGGTAGATCTTTTTTTAGCCAATGGGTAGGCTTCCCTTTGACTCAATGTGTTATCCAAGGGATGCGAGTCTCTTGAATGGCTGAGAAATTTGCAGTGAAGATGCTAAGAGTGGACTGCACATCAAAGGTCAGATAGAGACTGGACCAGTCTATGTTGGCTACATCGTGAAGAAAACTTTCAGTATTCAGGTTAGCATAGTTTCAGATAGCGATGAAATGTGGTTTTTGTTGGGGTGATGGAGCCAGCCCCCAAGGAGCAAAAGATTGTATGATGGTCCGTGATGGTGTCTGGACGAGTGCCGATAGAGAGGATATGCTCAGTATGGTTTACTAGCATCCAGTTGATTAAGGTGCTGGAGTTGGAGCTGGATGCAAACCTTGTGAGTTTGGTAATCATTTGATGCAAGTTGTAGCTCTGTATTTTGGAGAGTGAGGTGCCCTGGCACGTTCCTAACCAGTTTATATGTATATCCCCTAGTAGGAGTACTTCATTTTTGCCAGAGAGCATGACCGTTTGGTTGAGGTGCTCATCTAGGCCACAGTGGCCACTGTTTCAAGGGTTGTATGCACAGATAATATGCAGCTATTTTGCTCCAAGTGTACGGAGGGAGTGAAGAGACTCGCACTGCATCTGGGGGTCTGTGTTCAGGACAGTGAGATGCAGGTGACTCTTTGAATAGATAGCAATGTCACCCTGTCTTTTAGTGGAAGTCCTATCTTTCTGGAATAGGTTGTAGTAGGGAATAGAACACTGAGAATCTGGGACAGTGGGCTTCAACCAAGTTTTAGTCAAACGCAGGATGTCAGACTTCTAGAGGGAGACCCAGGCCTCTAGTTCTGGGAAGTTGTGCTGTAGGCTTCTAATGGTGTGGTGGACAATAAGGATGCCTTTAGTATTGTGTCATATAGCATCCGAGTGGGATAGGTGGCAAGTAGGCCAGGGTTAATTTTAATGTCACCAGAGAGCAAGATGACCAGTAGCAGGAGGTACTAGAGTTTCCAATGGTAAAAGGGATAGAATCAGGTGGCTTAGGAAGTATTTCTTAGTATCTGATACAGTGTGGTAGATCATGCCTTTAATTATTAAAAGAGGTGTCAAGTCTCGTGGTAGTTCATGGAGGAAGAAGAGGTTTGAGAAGTGAAAAATCATTCAGAGGTGGCATAATTATGGTCCATTTGCTTCTGTATTGAATATTCTATTAGCAGACAAGTGGATCAGGTGGCACTATGGCTAGAAAAGTAGGTGCTTAGAATGGTCCATGGCACTAGTTCCCATCACACAAATGTAGGAGGCCTAGTTGTAAGTCAGCAGGGGTGTTCAGCCTGGAAGGTACTTGGCAGTGCATGTGGTGTCACAAGAAGGAGCTCAGCTGAAGTCATGGGGGCTTTGACCAATCAGCAGTCAGGCACTTCAGTTCAAAATTCTGGATAGCTGGTGGCTAGGCACCAAAGACATACCTGGGGAGTAGCGGCTTCAGTCGGCTGAACTAGCAGAATGGCTTGAGGATGTGCTCTGGTGGCAGAGACGGCTTGTCCAATGGCTGTTTGCTTGGGCGGGCAGGCGTTTTTCTTGTTGCTTGTCTTGGACAGCACAGGACCGTCTGTAAATCAAGCATGGTCCATGGCGATCAAGTTCCCAAAGGTGGTTTCCTGGTCCGCAGGAGTGGACATGGTTGGCAGTCCAGCAGCCCCAAAATAATGGACCAATGAAAAATAGGCACTTAGTCACTTGGCACTGACCACACAGTATCTATATAAGGCAGGGTCCACCTAGGGAGGGTGGGGAGCTGGCACAAAGCACTAGCGGGTAAGACTTTCAGCCAACCAGCAGGGTGGCTCAAGGCTGATATCTGGCATGGGAGGCTTGGTCAGCAGTTTTGTTCATTTTCTAGCCCTGCTCCACCAGCGTGGAAGTGGCACAGGGGCAGGTGTTCAAGTCTTGCAACTTTAAAAGGGTGAGCATGGTCCGGCCTGAGAAACAGGCGGGAACTATGGCTCACGCCCAGGGGATGATCCTCAGAAAAAGCAGTGTCCAGGGTCCACTGGAGCGGAAGAGGAAGGAGTAAATATTAGGTATTGCCCCTTTAACAGGAGAGACTGCTGTTGTTGCCCTCTAGTGGCTTTGCAGTATAATTTGCAAATGGGAAAGTAGAGAGGTAGCCTTTCTTGCCTTACAAAAAAAAAAAAAGATAGTCTCAGAGGAAGCAATGCTGATAAATGTCTCTAATGAAGCAAGGTAAAATGGAGACCAGCTGGAGTGAAGTCAGTGAGACTGAGGGCCTCCAATCAGAGTGCTGGCGCTTACAATCCAAAATGTCCAAAGGTGCCAAACACCAATGTACCTGAGGGGGTATATGGCTTTCTGATCCACAGTTCCAGGTGAGCCACCAGAGCGTGCTTCAGTACAGGCTGGGCTAGTGGGTCCTAATTCGACTGTTTCTGTAGATTCTGGACCCTGCAATGAACCGGAGTTCGGAGGATCCCAGGCGGCAGTTACAGCAGGGGAAAGAAGCTGCGCAGTCTGTTGATTAGCAGGAGCAGGACCATGGGTCACTTACCAGGGCAGGCTTGTAGCATCTCCTCTGGTGGCAAGGTCCAAGCCCTGGTCAGGCACAGCACACGGGAGAGGGTATACAGCATTCTGAACTGAATCTGCAGGTGAGCCACTAGAGTGTGGTTCAGTACTTTTACACTGTAAGGCAGTAAGTGTGGACTGAGGAGTGCAAGGCTATGGAATACTCATGTCCCCAATATTCTGAGCTTATCTCACAGTTCTGAATGGTGTCAGTGATCCAAGCAGGCGTGCATATTACCCATCTGTTATCGGTTCCTAGTGACAACATTGGAACTAACAGAAAAATAAATGATGGTCAGTCTGATAGAATTTCTTCTTTGTGCAATGGAAAACACTTGCAATATAGGTATGCTGAGGCTGCTAAATAAATACAATGAATAAAGTGTTGGAGAATGTGCAACATTAAATACAGGTACTAAAGTTGTGCAAGTGTAACCCTCAGTGGGTTACTGTGCCTTGAAGACCACCCGTTTTTGCTCAGACTTCAAAGAGCATCACCACTACAGCAAACTCAGATCTGCCATGGCAGCAACTGGGCAAGTAATTGCTTGAGCTCTGATGCACTCCACCAGACATGAGGGAGCACCCATGCAGGCTGGCTCAGGGGTGAGTGAGTGCCTGGACTGTGTACTTTATGTGAATCAGGCCATTTAAGGAGGCTGCCAGTGGAAATATAGAAAGGCAGCCATGTTGCTACCCTTTGACCAGCCCTACCATGGCAATGGGGTGGAAGGGCCCAAATCCTACCTATCAGGGTTGTTTGCCGACTCTGGGAGCCACTGGGGCTCATGGGCTATAGGTGGATTTATGTAAGTCAGGCACTTTGCCACCTGTAAATCTTCTGTCATGCTGTGGTCCTGCAGGATGGCCCATTCTGAATTACAGGCCTTACAGACCAATCGGATTCCACTGGAGAAGTACAGGAGTTAAACTGCTCCCCAGTCAGATCTGTGTGAGATCTTGTCAGAGACATACCGCTGATCATGAGTGCCCTGGTTGTGCTGTGACAGACTGTGCATCTCACCTTGACAATCTGTGTGTTACTGTCAGGTGTGCTGCTGTCAGAAAATGTGCAACATAAAATGTGGGCAATTGCAATAATGACATAAGCAATACCAGTAAATACCGTATATACAATAACTAATTTATCACAGAATGTACAGTATATAATATGTGCAATACAAACATGCAGAGATTTTTTTTTTTATTTCCCATGCGTCAGCTCAGTCAGCAATGATAGGGCTGAATGAAGTCTCTCCACTGCTTTTTATGTTTGCTTGCACGCATGTGCAAGAAACATAGTGCCATCATCGGAGTTTTCAGAGGTGTGTCAGCCCTCTTTCAATTCAGTCAGTGTGTTTGCAGGTGCCGCCACAGTTCCCCAATGCCTGCTGGAGCTGTCTATGACAGCTTCAAAATGCAGTGGCGTACAGTTGAAAGGGGGAGCTACGCTTCAGTGAGCAGCGATCAGATATCGCCTGCTCATGCACGCTACCCCTACACACACACACACACATACTGCGTTCTGCCCTCCATGCACACATGTGCTCGCCCCCCAAGCACAGTTACATAGAGCCACGCTGGGTGCCCACCCCAGCGTGGCCGCTGTCATCATAACCCGACGGGGTGCCCAATCCCCGTCGGCTCACTGTCCCCCAGTGCAGGGTGCCACGCTGGGAGCCCAGCAACGCAATGCTATGCCGACAGGGTGCCCAATCCCTTGGCTCCATGCCCCCACCAGCTGTTCTTGTGCCGCGCTGGGCCCACCCAGTGTGGCAAGCGTCCCAGCGTCGTCACCTAAACAAAAAAAAACACCTGTAACTTAAAGCGGTCCCTGGCAGTCTCTGCCCCCACCCACACCACCCACTGCGCACCCTGCCTCCCCACCCCCTCACCCCATACACCTCGGACTCCGGCGCGACGATCTTCGGTGGACCGGGAACACGTCTGTACTCTTCAAAGCTGTCCGTGAACTGAAGAAATGCCGGTAAGCTGTATAATGTAATGAATAGGGTTTTTTCAACTTTGCTGCATGTCTCAGGCATTTTTTGGAATTTGTGCATCAAATTTTCAACATGGGGTTTTTGGGACCCCTTCTCATGAATGCTGTCACTGTCATGGCGTTATTCGGACCCAAAGTGCAATTTCGCAGTCACTGCGCAAAATCACCTTTCGGGACCGATTAACGAAATGACACTGCCAGTGTTCATAAGGTGGGCTCTCAAGAAGCCTATTTTGAAAATTTTGTGGAAAAATTCCAAAAAATGACTGTTTTATGAGCGTGCGTTGAGCAGTTCCCGCGAGCTCGTAAGTTCACGAATTTTCAATATTTTCACTCCAGATTTTCAACATTGCCATTTTACCACACCTCCTTATATACAGCTCGTACAGCAGTCATTTTCACATCTTGCCCAAAATGTGTTTCCATCCATATAGCGTACAATGGCACGATCGGTGTGTGAAATCAATGTAGGGACAAATAAGAAAATCACAGTGACACAGTTCATGAGCAGAGGTCTTAAAATGGCTATGTTGAAAATTTGGTGAAAAATTCCTAAAAATGACTGTTTTCACAGGTGTGCGTTCGCAGTTCCTCCGCACGTTCGTAAGTTCGTGAATTTTCAATATTTTCACTCCAGATTTTTAACATTGCCATTTTACCATACCTTCTTATGAGCTGTACAGCTGTCATTTTTCACATCTTGCCCAAAATGTGTTTCCGCCCATGTAGCGCACAATGGTGCAGTGGGTGTGCGAAATCAATGTATGGGACAAATTAAGAAAATCACAGTGACAATGCTCATGAGCAGAGGTCTTAAAATGGCTATGTTGCAAAATTTGGTGAAAAACCTAAAAATGACTGTTTTACGAGCATGCTGTGCAGTTGTCTTATGCGCACCGTGAGTTTCATGAATTTTCAATATTTTCACCCAGATTTTCAACATTGCCATTTTATTACACTTCCTTATGAGTTGCAATAGCTGCCATTTTCACGCCGCCAAAATGTGTTTTCGCACATGTAGCGCACAATACTAACATACTAACATACTATTTGCCAGCAGATTAGGCCTTACGGTCTATCGAGTCTGCTCGAACCTAGATCCTTAGTTGGGAGCTGAGACCCTCCCATCCCTTGTGCTCCAGAAACCCCTATCATCCATCCCCACCCCCCCTTGACAGGCCATCATCTGATACATCCACTTTCTGTGTCTGTCCCACCTCTCTTGAAGCCCTCCACTGTGGATCTCTGAACCAGCCACAGTGCATTCCAAGGGTCCACCACCCTCTCAGTGAAAAACCTCCTCCTTCCCCCCTCACCCTTCCACCTTCCAACCTCAAACCATGCCCTCTGGTGATACCTCCTGCTTTAGTCTAAAGATCCCTCCATGTTTACCCTATTTATTCCCTTGAGGTACTGAAGACCTCAATCATGTCCCCCTGTCTCCTCCTCCTCTCCTCCAATGAAAACAGGCAGAGCTCCTCAAGTCTGTCCTCATAAGTCAAATCTAACCCTCATATCATCTTTGTTTGCCCTCCTCTGTACCCTCTCCAGGAGCTGTATGTCCCTCTTCAAGTGTGGTCTCCAGTACTGTACACAGTACTCAGGTGTGTCTAACCAGTCCATTGTACAGTGGCAGAATCACTTCCTTGCTCCTGAGGTGATCCCCCTTACAATGCATCCCAACATCCTGTTTGCCTTGCTAGCTGCTCTCCTGCACTGCTCAGAGTTATTCATAGATGTATCCACCATGACCCCTAGGTCTTTTTCACCTATTGAGGCCTCCAGCGCCTCCCCTCCCAGGGTGTACCTGTGTTTAGGGTTTCCCCTACCAAGATGCAACACCTTGCACTTGGTGATATTGAAATTTAATTTCCATGTGTGAGCCCGGCTTTCCAGGGTGTCCAGGTTCCTTGCAGGGGCCAACCTCCCTCTTCTCCCTCAACTACTGCTCCCATCTTGGAGTCATCATGAAGAGACTCATTTCACACCTGCACCTCCTGATGTCCGATAGTATCATTAAACAGGATCGGACCCAGGACCCGAGCCCTGTGGTACCCTACCAACCTCTCTGGGGTTCGAGAGCTCCCCACAGACCACTACTCTCTGAGTGCATCCAGCTAGCCAGTTTTCAATCCATCTGACCATCAAGGGCCTACTCCTAACCCCATCAGTTTCTCCACCAGACCATTGTGGGGACAGAGTCAAACGCCTTGCTGAAGTCCAAGAATAATACATCCACAGGCTTACCCCTGTCCAGTTCTGATGTTACCCATTCATAGAACTCCACAAGGTTGGTTTGACATGATCTGCCTGACACAAACCCGTGTTGCCGACTATCCAGACCTCCCACCTCCTCCAAGTACACCCCCAATTGTTCCTTTAGTATACTCTCCATTAATTTTCCCACCACCGAGGTCAAACTGATGGGTCTATAGTTACCTGGTGCTTCCCTCGACCCCCCTTTATGGTTAGTGCCATGTGTGCCTCCTCGCCAATCCTAGGTACCCTCCCTGTCTCAAGTGACTTGCTGAAAAGCTCCGCCAGGGGTGCAACCAGTATGCTGCCGAATTCCATAGTACTCGGATGAATGCCATCCATCCGGAGATTGTCTTTCTTTAGGGCCTTGAGGCTAACCACACCTTTTGGCGGAGATAGCATCATCCGTCCCCTCCACCTTACTGGTCTTTTATCCTTATCCATATGTGACACCCTGGGTACCTTTCCTCTCCCTCTTGCTCCATTTCTGTTGCTCCCCTATCCCACCTCACTGCCGCTTTCTATTCCCTTCATGCCTTGCTTTGTAGATATCCCATCCCCTCCTAGTGAACACAGGGCAAAGTACTCATTAAATACCTCTGTCTGGTCCCTCGCCTCTTCCACCCACCCTCCTTCTGTGAGCAATGTTGCAGTCAGTGTCGAAGCAATGTTTGGGACAGATTAAGAAAATCACAGTTACACTGTTCATGAGCAGAGGTCATAAAATGGCTATGTTGAAAATTTGGTGACAAAAGTTCATAAACCTGACTGTGTTACTAGTGAGCATTGCAGCAGTTTCCATGCACCTCGTAAGTTCATGACTTTGTAATATTTTCAATCCAGATTTTCACCAGTGGCATTTTTCCACACTTCCTTATGAACAGTACAGCTGTCATTTTTCACAATATGGCTGAAATGTGTTTTCACACTTTCAGCGCAGAGATGCGTGGTCGCTGTGGGAAATCATTGTTCAGGACAGATAAAGAAAATCACAGTGACACTGTTCATGATCAGAGGTCCCAAAATGCCTGTGTTGACAATCTGCTGTAAAAAATCCCCAAACTAATTACATTACGGGTGTGCGTTGCACAGTTTCTGTGCACGCTCGTGACTTCACCATTTTTAAATATTTTTACTGCACATTTGCAACATTGCCATTTTTTACACCTCCCCATGAACAGTATAGCTGTCATTTTACATCCTGTTTGGAATGTTTTTGCACCTGTGGTCCTAAATGCCATAGTCACTGTGCATAAGCAGCTTTTGGTTAACAAATGATATTGCCACTGTTCATGAGGTGGGGTCACAAAAAAACCATGTTGAAAATTTGGAGTGAAAATACCAACGAATGCCTGAGGTATTAGGGTTTCCAACCATAACGCTCAATCCTGTAGAGAATGACAGGCATCAGGGATGTGACTTGGGATTCTTGCCTGTAATGCTCATACCATTCCACACCCTGCAGCTAGTGACAGGCATCTAGGCATGCCTTGGACTCTTCAGCCCCCAAACTTCACCCCGTTCTCCTATACCGCACCCATCTCACCATATTTCCTGATGGAATGGGGTGCGCATAAGGGCCAAAGACCCCAAGGCACATTGTGACACTTGTCAGTGTCTGCAGGGTAGGGTGTGGTGAAATGGCGTGGTCATTATGCCTGATGACCCAAAGGCACACCCCAATGCCTGTCACTCTCTGCAGGGTGGTGGTGGGGTTGGCTTCAGTTCAATACTTCACTGCCATTCCTATTATGCTGCTCTGTAACTTCTACACTACCAATGCCAATGCCAGCAAGCAAACATTCTGCATCGACAAATGCTTGTTTGTCTTGCACCAGCTCCAAGGCTTTGTTCATCTTTAATCCTTTCTGCTGCAAGTTGTTCTTGATGGTATCTATCTGGTGTAACTGCAGTCTTCCCCATGGCATTATTCCATGTACTTCTGTATGCATTTCCTTGAGTGGTGTTCTATCCATGCCCATTCTTGATACATACTCAAACCAGCACAATTGTCTTTCTTAAATCTTCTGCATCAGAGTTGTTTCCTGTCCAAGCCACTTCCTTATTATCTCATTCTTTATTTTCTGCATTCTTGAGACACCCAATATTCCTTTTAGCCAACTCATTTCTGGACTCAGTATTTTACGTTCCTTGGGTTTCCTCATGCTCCTGCATTCACCCATACAAGCAGTACTGGAATGACAGCTGTCTCATACACTTTAATTTTTGTTTTGTTTTGTTTTTTATCGGGATGTCTTTAGCCTTCCATGTCTTATGAAGTTTTTTAAAAGCAGTAGCATCTAGTCTGAGGGCCCTGATTCTAGAAGGGTGGCATAAGTTGCTGCCGAATGCAACTTGCACCACCCACAACTTTGACATTGACCCTGCACCCTATTCTAGAAGGGGCAGGGTCTCCGCAGCAAAGTCCTGTGACTTGTGGCATGTGGCTAGGTACGCCGCATAGAGGGCTTTCCTGGCCAGCATGTCGCAACCCGCAGCCGCATGTCGCAAATGCACCCCCCTGCCCAGCAAGCCACGATAGCTGCCCTGCAGGGCTGCCCACACCCCCTTCCCCCTAGGCCTCCAGTATGTGCCCTGCAGGACTGGCCACACCAACTGGTCACTGAATCCACATATCAGTGCCCCACAGGGCACACCAACTGCCCGAGCCTCATATGTCCCTAGGGCTAGCCACCAATTGGCCCCAAATCCTCATATATGTGCCCCACAGGTTAGCCACCAACTGCCCAAACCCCCATAGATATGCCCACAGGGCTGCCCACACCCCAGCCCCTGAAACCCTGTTGTAAAACACCAAGCGAGCGCTGTATCTCCCCCACCAATGCCCCTAACCCCTGGTCACTGTGGCTGCAAATGTGGCCAAATAACCCAATAAGCCCTGGTAGTCTAGGCCCCCCACCAACCCGTGCCAGCCCACCCAGCACCCGCCTTGTCCCAGCTGGAGACTGGCACAGCCACCTCTCACCTCCACAGCCAGTCATTGGCTGGGTTATGTAGAGGCACTACTGGAAAGATGCACTTAGATATCAATTTCTGAGTGCGTCTTTCCAATAACTCTTACAACTCGATCGATGTGGCCATGGAAGAGAGGTGAGCTACTGCAAATGCCAGCTGGGGACGGGTGCGGGGGTGCTGGGTGGGCTGGCATAATGAGTGGTGGATGAGGCGAACTATCAGGGCTTATCGCGTTATTGCCACATTTGCGGTCGGTGACTTGGGGTCGGGGGCATGGGTGGGAGGGATGACAGAGCTGCTCTGTGGGGTGTTTACAATGGGAGATTCAGGGGCTGGGGGTGTGGGCAGCCCTGTGGGGCATGGATTATACAGGGAGTTGAGGCAGGGTGGGCAGCCTGGGGGCTGTTACTATGTGGGGGTATGGGGCATATACTCAATGGGGGATGGGGCCGGGGTGTGTGATGCCCATTGGGGCAACAGGAGGAGGTCTGGGCATGGGGAGCACATGGATCAGGTCTACAGGACCCTCGGAGGACGGATGTAAATTATACCAGCGAAATGCAGGTGTAACTTATGTTGCCAGTTCTCCTCCGGGGTTCTTGTAGAATCCCGACAGTGGGGACTTTGTTGCTGCCCTTCTGGAATGGGCGCAACTGCTGCCATAAACCCCTAGCACCATGTTGCAGGGGTTTATGACACAACTGCTAACAGAACAGCTGTTGGTTCAGAGGCTGCCTGCAACATGTTGCAGGCCACTTTGTAGAATAGCGAAGCGCAACTGCTGGCGTAAGGTGCTACTTGCGCCATTCTACTCAAGCGCAAGTGCTGTTATGCCAGGCGTAACTTGCTAGAATCTGGCCTGAGTCTTCTTTTTATGTCATCCCCATTTTCCATTTTTCAATAGAAGCCTGCAAGGTACACACATTTTATGTTGCTTTTGCGCATGTGCAAGAAACATAGTGCCATCATCGGAGATTTGAGGGTGTGTCACCCCTCCTCCTCCAATTCAGTCAGTGTGCTGGCAGGCGCTGTAAAGCCAATGCATTCTGGAGCTGTCTATGACATGCTCCAAAATGCAGTAGCATACAGTTGAAAGGGAGCTACGCTTGAGTGAGCGGCGATAAGATATCGCCTGCTCATGCGCAACTCCACACACCACCGCACGCGCACCCGCGGGTGTGCGCCCCCTATGCACTGTATAACCGACGGTGCCTAATCCCCATCGGCTGTGCTGCATTCCCCTGCCTCCCCAAGGCATCAAAAATGCCGCGCTGGTGCCCCCCAGC